>JARFIW010001638.1:9070833-10449166 GCA_036346225.1 Platerodrilus igneus | reverse complement strand
CCCTGAAGGGCGGTAACCCCGTTGTAGAGAATTAGCTTTCAATTAGCTTTAACATAGTTTTCACTTTGAAATTTATTCTCACCAAACAAATGATTTTACAAAACAAACGTAACATGAATATTGTAAGTTCAACTGAATATACCGACAGCACTTTGCGTTAGGAATGCTGAAAACAAAGTCGTTCTTGGTAATAACCGGATGTTGAAATAAGTGTTGGTGTTTTGACCATCCCCACTTATAATAGAAAGTGCCAATTAGAAAGTGACCTGGAGTCAGTACAGAAAAGTCTAAGGGATCACTTGATAATGGAGTGTGTGGTCGACGGTAGGTGCGTGAAGTTAGCGGAATAATGTCGGCAGGAATAATTTTAATTGGAGTAATTGTTAGTGCTTTGTTAGTGCTTTTTAGTGCCCAAATATGAAAGTCAGCGGACTATTCAAACAATAGTTATAAGCAGTTAGAGTTATTCCGCCAACTTCACGCTTGGCGGAAAAGTGTAGGCAGGAATAATTGTAGCAGGTGTAATGGTTAGTGCTTCGTTAGTGCTCTTTAGTGTTCAAATAAGAATGCCAGCGGACTACTAAAAAAAAGTTATACGCAGTTAAAGTTATTCCGCCAACTTCACGCCTGGCGGAAAAGTGAAGGCAGGAATGATTGTAGCAAGTGTAATGGTTAGTGCTTCGTTAGTGCTCTTTAGTGCCCAAATAAGAATGCCAGCGGACTACCCAAAAAATAGTTATATGCAGTTAAAGTTATTCCGCCAACTTCACGCCTGGCGGAAAAGTGAAGTGTCGGCAGGAATGATTGTAGCAGGTGTAATGGTTAGTGCTTCGTTAGTGCTCTTCAGTATCGAAATATGAATGCCAGCGGACTGCTCGAAAAATAGTTATATGCAGTTATAGTTATTCCGCCTACTTCACGCCTGGCGGAAAGTGAAGGCAGGAATAATTGTAGCAGGTGTAATGGTTAGTGCTTTGTTAATGCTCTTTAGTGCCCAAATAAGAATGCCAGCGGACTACTAAAAAAAAAGTTATACGCAGTTAAAGTTATTCCGCCAACTTCACGCCTGGCGGAAAAGTGAAGGCGGGAATGATTGTAGCAGGTGTAATGGTAAGTGCTTCGTTAGTGCTCTTTAGTGCCCAAATAAGAATGCCAGCGGACTACCCAAAAAATAGTTATATACAGTTAAATCTGTAACGGGCATTTTTATAGTTTAACCTTTTTACACTACTCAATTCGTAAACACATTTCTGCAACTACTATCTCTATGTTTTATATTTATTAACTCGTTTGCGAATAATCCCTTTATATTATATTACGCGATTATCGACTTTCACTCTCTACAATTCGATAGTGTGGTTAGGTGATCGAGATTGTAACACATCCTTAAATAAAATGCGTCGTATTATAATGAGTGGATTGCATCGTTCTTGTCTAACCGCTGATATAAATTGTGTTTTTTATGTGGATATACGAGTCTAGAGAATAGGCGATAAGAGGTTGGAATAACAACGATTGAATAAAACAGATGAGCAGTTGTAGTTTCGTGCTTGGTTCTTAGATATGAATGACGTTAAAAATACTGCTTTCCGGTTGCTTTGAAAATAGTGAGAATGAATGCGAGATAAATTTTAAAATTGCTCATGAACAAGCACGACACGGTTTTAGTTGATTTTCTGTTGGAAAGATGTTTTATAGGCGAACGTGTTTACTCGACTGCACGTGCTTGTTACGGAACATCGACGGACTTACTTTAGTGATACACGTGCTTGACTCTTTGTGTTTTTTTGTTGGTGCTTTGTCTTTTTAATACTTAAACTGTGTGTGCGATCTAGTCTTAGTGATCCTTTTTTTATCAGCGTAGTGCATACTTTGGAGTAGCCAAATACCGTTTCAAGCTTGAGTGTTTCTAATTCTAATTCTAATTCTAATTCTAAATTTTTATTACCATTTTTTTTTTTATTTGTGTTACAAAATATTTAGACATTATTGTCTCAGGAAATAGAATTAACAATAAATTTATCAATGCTACATGGTTCCATCAGCTTGATAATGTCTGCTGCTAACACCAGTGCAATACGTAGGTGTGATTAGCGTAAAGTGTAAGAAATTCCATCAACACCCTCACAATCAAGGGTGAAGTGTTTCGTTAGTGCAGGAAATCGTGTATCCCACACTTCAATTGCAAGGAAGCGTTACTGAAGGACTTTATGTAAGTTGAACTATTTCCTACTTGATATGACTTTAAATATCTATCCGTTGTTTTGCAATATCTTTGTCGTTCTGATACCTTTTACAATAGAAGTGCATGCTACTAAAAAAAAGAAAGAAAGAAAAACAAAATCAATACTACTGGATTAGTCATATCAATTGTGTCTTATCTATTTATCTTTTGTTAATATTTTGTCTGATTTATGTTTAATTGGTGTGTGAGGAAACGTTTCTGCTACTCCCCAATATTACCTCACTTTGTGATAAAAAAATTTTTGTATTGCTTTTACCGTTGTTACATTATATAGATTATCCAAACAGTTTTTCTTTACATTCTACCAAGTACTGAACAATCTATGCTTTTCTTTATTTCAGGTTTGCAGGACTAATTTTTTTTATTGCAAGTATTGTCACTAATTCCTTACAGCCGCGTACATTATATGCTTTCTACAACCCCCCCTAATCTCCAATTGAGCCCGGTCATTCCTTGACTTTCTTGGTGTTACGTACGGCTAAAAGCCAACGTAGCATAAATTTGGCGCCCAACGTGGCTGCCACGAATTAACGTAACAAAGTTATTCCGCCAACTTCAGCCTGGCGGAAAAGTAAAGTGTTGGCAGGAATGATTGTAGCAGGTGTAATGGTGAGTACTTCGTTAGTGCTCTTTAGTACCGAAATATGAATGCCAGCGGACTGCTCGAAAAATAGTTATATGCAGTTATAGTTATTCCGCGTACTTCACGCCTGGCGGAAAAGTGAAGCCAGGAATGATTGTAGCAGGTGTAATGGTTAGTGCTTCGTTAGTGCTCTTTAGTGCCCAAATAAGACTGCCAGCGGACTACCCAAAAATAGTTATATGCAGTTAAAGTTGTTCCGCCAACTTCACGCCTGGCGGAAAAGTGAAGTGCCGGCAGGAATGATTGTAGCAGGTGTAATGGTTAGTGCTTCGTTAGTGCTCTTTAGTGCCCAAATAAGAATGCCAGCGGACTACCCAAAAAATAGTTATATGCAGTTATAGTTATTCCGCCTACTTCACGCCTGGCGGAAAAGTGAAGGCAGGAATGATTGTATCAGGTGTAATGGTTAGTGCTTCGTTAGTGCTCTTTAGTGCCCAAATAGGAATGCCAGCGAACTACTAAAAAATAAGTTACACGCAGTTAAAGTTATTCCGCCAACTTCAGCCTGGCGGAAAAGTAAAGTGTCGGCAGGAATGATTGTAGCAGGTGTAATGGTTAGTACTTCGTTAGTGCTCTTTAGTACCGAAATATGAATGCCAGCGGACTGCTGGAAAAATAGTTATATGTTGTTATAGTTATTCCGCCTACTTCACGCCTGGCGAAAGAGTGCGGGAAGGAATAATTTTAGCCGGCGTAATGGTTAGTGCTATGTTAGTACAGATTGCATTAAGTATATGAACGCCAGCGAATTTCCCAAATAGGTGTTAAAAACAATTCTCAAGGGTCTATTCAAAGACATTTTGCTTTAAACTATAAACCATATACAGTATGCAAGTTGTGATAAGAACCATTGCTTAAATTATTTGTACCTATAGGTGGCGAGAAACGAATATTTGTTTTATAGTACTTGATATCAAGCCAATTTGTAGTATTAAGATTTAATTTTTTTTTCAATTTAGGAAGAAATTTTGCTATTTTAAGTTGAATTTATGTATATGGTTAATCATGCGATTAGGCATAACACAAAATAAATAACTTCCCACACAGCAGTTCTGTGAGTTTTAAATCTGCTATACTATATAAGAGATTTGAATTATAGAGTCACTGTTTTATTTTAGAAATCTTACCATGCATAATTTTATCTCGACCTGCTAATCTACTATTAACTACTATTGCTATTTTTAAATAAGGATGCACAATCCTAATCGACACGTAAGCGATGCCTGTCAGGTACCTATGAATGTCATTATGTAATACAATGGTTATTGAATTCGGTGTTATTAACTGCATATAACTATTTTTTGAGTAGTCCACTGGCATTCATATTTGGACACTAAAAAGCACTAACGAAGCACTAACCATTACACCTGCTACAATCATTCTTGCCGACACTTCACTTTTCCACCAGGCGTGAAGTTGGTGGATTAACTTAACTGCATATAACTATTTTTTGAATAGTCCGCTGGCATTCTTATTTGGGCTTTAAAGAACCCTAACGAAGCACTAATCATTACACCTGCTACAATTATTCCTGCCTTCACTTTTCCGACGGGCGTGAAGTTGGCGGAATAAATTTAACTGCGTATAACTATTTTTTGAGTAGTCCGCTCGCATTCTTATTTGGGCCCTAAAGAGCACTAACGAAGCACTAACCATTACACCTGCTTCAATTATTCCTGCCTTCACTTTTCCGCCGGGCGTGAAGTTGGCGGAATAACATTTACTGCGTATAACTATTTTTTGAGTAGTCCGCTGGCATTCATATTTGGGCACTAACGAGCACTAACGAACCACTAACCATTACACCTGCTACAATTATTCCTGCCTTCACTTTTCCGCCAGGCGTGAAGTTGGCGGAATAACTTTAACTGCATATAACTTTTTTTGGAGTAGTCCGATTGCATTCTTATTTGGGCACTAAAGAGCACTAACGAAGCACTAACCCTTGCACCTGCGACAATTATTCCTGCCTACACTTTTCCGCCAAGCGTGAAGTTGGCGGAATTACTTTAACTGCTTATAATATTGTTTGAATAGTCCGCCGACTTTCATATTTGGGCACTAAAAAGCACTAACGAAGCACTGACATTTACTCCAATTTAAATTATTCCTGCCGACATTATTCCGCTAACTTCACGCACCTGTCGACAGTTCATTATTTCCTCGTTTCGAGCGAAAATGGTAGCTAGGTCTTCAAAGGTGAGGTTAATTTTTCCTATGATTCGAATTGCATAAAATTTGGCTCGTTTCACAGCAGCTTCCCATTAACCACCATGATGGGGTGATCTAGGTGGTATTAAATTCCACTCTATTTTATTTTTTAAGCAAAAATCGATAATATCACGATCTGAGACAAATTTGGTAACATATTCATATAAATGTTTTAACTCATTATTCGCGCCAATGAAATTGCTGCCATTATCACTATAAATTTTTTTACATAAGCCGCGGCGTGATATAAACATTTTAAAAGCATTTAGGAAGGCATGGGTGGTAAGATCGCTTACTAACTCTAGATGTACCTTACATTTGATTTTTTTTCAATGCTCCAACCGAAAGTACTACATTGGCCAGGAAACGAGTTTTTTTGTACCTGAAAATTTTGAACTTTGCCGAACCCTTGCTGTTGAAAGCAACGTAAGGATCTTTAACGTGCGTAACACCACACACACACACACACACACACACACACACACACACACACAGGACCTCCATTTCACCTCTTATCCGAACGAAGGCATATTTTTGTGCAAAATGCTCGCCTAACATTTTTCAAGCGGACCATGTCGGGATTTGAACCCAGGACCTTGGGCATAGTAGTCACACGCATACCAACTACACTACAAAGCCGCCTACTTTAGGTGTACCGCCTTCGTTGTGAAATAAAAGTGCTTCAATTATTGCACGATTGCGGAGTTTCACTTCCTATATGTTAAAAGGTCCTGCGAAATCTATAGCAACCAGCGGCGTGCCGTCAATGGAAGCGACGGAAGCACCGCTTTCCTAGCTGTTATAGGTAGAAACATGAAATTTCGGGCATTAGCAGTGTATTCAATATTCAATAGAATTTTCCATGCTCCTGGCGTCTTTCAGTATTCAGAACTAACTTCCTTAAGACAAGCGCAAAACACCAACAACAGGAAATCGAAAGAGAAATTTCTAAATTTATGAATCATGACGCCTTCACAATCTGTATACGACCCTTCGTAGATAGTCGCCCGTCCTCGTCTACCTGCACGCGAATAAATGAACTTGCGGCATTTTCTAACGCTTCCAAAGCTCAAACGATCGCAGTTCTGGTTCATTGCAGACGCGTATGCTCTTCAATATCGTATACTGTCGAATGTCGATGATATTAGCCTAGCTGGAAGCGCTGTGAACGAGAGATTCTTGCAATATCGTATATCTACTCGTACCCATACTGCGTTAAAAGTAAAATAGCCGTTGTTATATGATGGTAAAGTGTATACATATTTGGAATTCGCTTTATTTTAATAATAGCACGGCTTTATAAGTAAAGTATTAGTTAGTCTTATGTGTAGTAATAATTATTTATAAAATGACCCCACTTAATCCATATTTTAGATTATTTTTTGTTAGAATTACGAAATTACGAAATATTTGATAGTAACCCATAATTAGGTAGTGTTTGTATTTGTTATCAGTGTCATTTAAAAATAACTTGTGTTACAATGGAGCAAACCAATGAACCTTCTGGTTCCTCAGTTTTGGGAAATAGACAATTAAAAGCGAACGAAAGTAGTAATAGTGATTGCGTGTGTGTGGTGTGTAAAATTTTAGAAAAACAATTTTCTCAGTACAGTTTTCAAGAAAAATATAACACAATTTCTTTAGGTAGACCTACCCCGCCTATCAATTTAGAAACTAAAGTTGAACACTCCGTTAAACAACTTATTAGACATTTTAAAATGGACTTTTATGATAAATATAAATGGTTAACAGGATGTGACACACTGAAAAAATTATTTTGTTGGCCTTGTTTGCTTTTTAATATTTTTGAAAACACCTCTTGTAACTCAAACGGATTTTCGGACTTAAACAACTTCCATAAAAATGTTAAAAGACACACTAATAGCAAAGGACATTTAACTTCGTTACTTAAAAAAAAGGTATTTGGTAAATTTCGTATTGAATATAGTTTGGACAATCAGTTAAAACTTAGTCATAAGCAACATAATGATCTAGTGATTAAAAATAGGAACATATCGAAGCGACTAATTGACGTTACGTGTTTTCTTGGAAATCATGAACTAAGTTTTAGGGGTCACCAAGAAGATAAAGAATTCAATAATAGTGGAAACTATATCGACTTGGTGGCGTTCCTTGCTAAGTATGACGAAACCTTAAAACTCATTTAAGGGACTCAACTGCTTTTCGTTGTACATCTAACCGAATCCAAGATGATTTAATAAAATGCGTATCGGATATTGCGCTGGATAGCATTAAATTAGAAGTAAAAGATGCATCTTTTGAATCAATTGTCTTAGACGAAACAACCGACATAACTAATTTTAGCCAGCTAGCTGTGATAATACGTTATGTAAAATTGGGCAAAGATGTTCAAAAACGGTTTTTGAAGTTTTTGGATATAACCGCCGACAGAACAGCAGATGCCATGTTTATAAAAGTATGTGACATTATTGAAGAACTACAGTGTGGTACAAAATTTGTTGCTCAGAGTTACGATGAAGCTGCTGTAATCGCAGGACACTTGGGCAGTCTTCAAGCAAAAGTAAGACAAAAGTTTCAAAATGCCATTTTTGTTCATTGTTTGGCACGTAGTTTAAATTTAGTATTATCACAAAGTGTTGGACTTATAAAAGATTGTAAAGTGTTTTTTTCGAAGTTAAATGAAATGGCTGCATTTTTTTCAAAATCCACTAAAAGAATTTGCGCTTTGGATACACATGTTCAAGAAAGATTTCCTAGAGTTGCTCCCACACGCTGGAATTATAGCAAATCTATACAATTCCGCAATCGTATTTTCGCAAAATAAGGTAAAATAGCTGGTATTCAATACTAGTTCATCCCTTTCGTGTATGATTTATGAAAAAAAACGCATTCCTTGTACCTGATATTTACAGTTAGGAAAAACAAGTTATATATTTTTTGTTTGCAGTTTCTCAAATTTACAGGTAGTAAATCGTGTTTGCTAGTTGCAAGCGCTTTCGCATTATTTGTTCATTTTTTCAAAATTTTATGAGCAAAGATTTTATAAAAGCTCAGGAGTTAATTTTAATTATTCCCCTCTAACATATGCATTGCATCTTTGGTTCATTTTTGTAGAGCTTGCATTAAAATAATTATTATTTTACACTTTACACGTGGTATTGTTTTACCAGAATGAGCTACGCATTAGAAAAATCGATAGTCGTGGTCAAACAGACTATAGCACGTTTGAAAGCTTTTGATGCCTTATCTAACAGTATTGATGAATTGCAGAACCGGCTCAAGTTTACCGCCGCGTTTAAAATTGCATCAAAATTATATGACGAATTTCAGTCAGTTAACCGCAATACTTTAGTTGATGAATTATCTCAGAATTGGATGGACTTTAGTAATTATATATTTTAAATCGATTTATTATTTTGCCAATTAGAGGCTGTTTACATGAGCATTAGTGATGTTCCGCAAAATCAAGATTTGCAACGTCCAGTTCAGACTCAGATGGTGGAAACGCAAGTGACAATGTCACGTCTCCATTCGGTTGAATCAGTAGCGTTGGAAGTGCCAACTCCTAGCAATAATGTAAGGTTACCAAAAATTTAATTGGCTCGTTTTTCAGGTGAGCTTAACGAGTGGCCTACCTATATAGATTTATTTAATGCACTCATACACAATAATGACAGTTTATCGTCAATGGCTAAATTCCAATATTTGATCTCATCTCCTTCAACAGGGCCTTTGTCTATTGTCAAGCACTCACATTTGACTTCTGATAATTATTTCATAGCATATAATACGCTTTTGTCTAGATATCAGAATGAACGTGTCTTAGCTACCATGCATTGGCAGTCAAATTTTAACGCACCAAAATGCAAGAATGATTCAGTTCTATCATTACGAAATTTATTAAACACTTTCAATGAAAACTTAACTGCGCTTTCGCAGTACCAAAACATAGATCTTTGGGAATTCACACTTTTTAACTGGTTGATGCAAAGAATAGACAATTCTACTCGCAAGGCTTTTGAAATAAAATCCGCAGATGTGGAAATTCCTATTTTTGAAGATTTAAAACAATTTTTAACAGACAGATGTCGTACATTAAAAAATAATTCGTTGACTAGTGTTTCCAACACTAATAATATCGCAAGCAAACCTTCATTTAGGCCAAATATTAAGGATCGTCCTCGAGTATTTTTAGCTTCTACTGAAAGTGAAGCACCAAAACCAAGTTGTGCCCATTGCAAGGCCACAGCACATTCGCTTTATAAATGTGAGTCTTTCTTACAATTGCTAGCGACTGCACGCTTTAATGTTGTAAAATCAGCACGTTTGTGCATCAATTGTCTTAGTTCGTCGCATAGTTAAATTCATGCAAGTCGATGTCTACTTGTAGCATTGTTCGTCTAAACATAATTATTATTACATTTTTCGAACGTTGTTCCCAGTGCAACTCCCGCAGAGAATGTTACAGGGCAACCCTCTTCGCAACCCGCACAAATTTCCATGTCTGCGACTGGAAGCTTAAACAATGTGTATGCTTATCACAGAGTTTTGATAGCTACTTATGTTCCTGAGGTCAAAGATAAATGGAATAATTTCCAACTTGTAAGAGCAATTTGTGACTCTGCAAGTCAATCAAGCTTTATGACTAATCGTTGCCGCAAACGTTTAGGACTGCCTCTTTAGCAGGCTTTCCCACCTACTAAAGGTTTAGGTCAAGTTGTTGTAGATTCTTCACATGGAACCATACAATGTCAAATTCGCTCGATGAAACCGTCAGATTTTTCACTAACATTTTCCGCAATGGTTTTACCTAACATTTGTTCAGACTTACCAAGTTTGCCTCTGCCTACGTAGCAATCGTTTTCTAATTTGAAACTCGCAGATCCACAATGGTTTTTGCCGTGTTCAATCGACGTATTATTAGGGACAGATGTTTTTGCACTTATTGTAAAAGATGGTTTTATTTTTGGCAATGGTGTTCATCCAGCAGGTATAAACACTGTATTTGGTTATGTTTTATTAGGCACAGTTTCCGCACCCGCACCAGTTTATTCATTTTTTGTATCAAAAGAATCGTATCTCGATGATACATTAAAGAAATTTTGGAATTTGGAAGAAATTCCTTCGAAATTAAACATTTCTTCTAACGATCAACAAGCAGAGGATTTATTTGTTGACACGAATTTTCGTGAACTGTCAGGTCGTTTTGGTATTCGGCCACCTTTCAAGGATCCCAAGAATCTTCCCATATTTGAGGGTTCTTTAAACATAGCCGATCGCAGATTATTGTCTCTTGAACGCAGGTTGGCCAGTCAATCTGTTGTCCGTAACATGTATGCGGATTTTATGAATGAGTATCTCAAGTCCGGACACATGTAAAAATGTCGGATACATCGGATCCAAATTCATATTTTATTCCGCATCACTGTGTTTTCAAAACAAATGGTGATACTATTGGTATTCGTGAAGTCTTTGATGCATCAGCAAAGGCACAAAACAATGTTTCCCTAAATGATTGAATACTGAAATTTTATTTATTTTTCGTACATACATTTTTGTTTTCACATGTGACACCCGTCAAATGTTTAGACAGATTTTAGTTTGGGAACCGCACCGCAATTATCAATTAATTCGTTGGAGATTTACTTCTGAAGAATCGATAGGTACATATCGCCTCAATACGGTGACGTATGGGGTTACTTTTAGCCCTTTCACTGCCATTCGTTGTCTTCTTCAATTGGCGAATGAAGGTAGACATGAATTTCCACTTGCTTCGCAAACACTTCGATCAAATTTGTATGTCGATGGCCTAGTCTGTGGTGGCCAAGATCTTTCAGCGGTCTTGGAATTACGCAATCAGCTTATTGCCTTGTTGTAGTCAACTTGTTTTGAGTTACGCAAATAGGCAGCTAATAATAGCACACTTTTTGAAGACATTCTATCAGAACATATTCAGTCAAATCAGTTGAGTTTTGATAGTGATTCAATCGTCAAGCTTGTACAAAGCGAACCATTCTTTCAGAGGTGGCCCATATATATGACCCCTTAGGTTTTTAGCTCTTTTAACATGTTTCGCCAAACATCTTATTCAGTATCTTTGGGCGTTAGGCTTAGATTGGGACTTTACACCTCCGGAAAATGTTTGCACGCAATAAAAAAAATATAAAGATTCTCTGTCGCAATTGTCTAAAGTCAGCATACCTAGATGTTTGAGACCTACTTCATTTTCTCTTTGTCAACTTTACACATTTTGCGATGCCTCGGAACTAGCCTATTCCACAGTCGTTTATTTTAAATTTATAGATCACCAAGGAAAGGTGTCTATATCTTTTGTCATGGCCAAGTCCAAAGCCGCACCGCTCAAACGCATCTCTATTCCTCGTTTAGGGTTATGCGCCGAAGTACTACTTTCAGATTTAGAAGATTTTCTTTCACAAATGTATCGACATTATTTACATATTGATAAAATCTTCGCATGGAGTAATTCCACACTCGCCTTATCATCGATTTGTTCTTCGCCACACAGGTGAAAGACTTTTGTAGCCAAAATGGTGACTCATATCCAGAAAAAGATTTCTTCGGTTTGTTGGCATCATAATCGGTCAGCTGATAACCTAGCAGACCTAGCGTCCAAAGGTTTGTTACTTCAAGAGTTTATCACGTGTTTTTATGATGAGTGGGTCCTTCATGATTTTTGAAAGCGTTGTCACAATGATTATGTACATAATATATACGAACGTAGCAAATGGAACAAAACCTGTAATCTCGAATCGTCAAATATTGGCATCTTGGTGCCCATAAAGGAGGACAATATATCCCACGTTGCAGTGGAAACTGAGGAAAATTGTCACCCTACACCCCGGTCGTGATAACATTGCTCGGGTTGCAATCGTTTGCACCCCTTCAAGCCAATACAAAAGGCCAATGGTAAAGCTTTGCGCCTTGCCTACACAATAATCCATTAGTTTTAATTTTGTATATATGTATTGCTTGCGCACATTGCAATCCATATAAACTTAGTTTTTTTTTCTTTTGCATATAGGTACATATAGTTCATATTATCGTTTGGAAATTACCCATTTTTGGTAATTTTGGTGTGCGGTATGTTTCGTCCCTAAACCCTTTACCTAAGTTTTCCTTCAACATTAAGAAACCACAGTGGCGTGTGTGTAATAATAACTCGTTTTGGCGCGCATCATTTCATCATACAAGGGACTGTTCTTGTAGCTGCTGTCGAGTTAACATATGCATTTTCGAGTAGCAACAAGTTTTCGCATGGCAGCAGTGTGTTCGTCATAGAACCAGCAATCAGTAAGTACACGACCATTTACATACAACATTTGAATCATTAATTGCATCCAAAGTCATATTTGGTGATCCTTTACTAATCAAATATCCATTAACTACCCTCAATAAAATAAGCTCCTTAATTAATCAATCCGCATGCATAACATCTGCATTAAAAAAATACTTCCTTGCTTCGCTATGATATCAAAGCAACCCTGTATGTCGTATTTAAGTAAATAAATTAATATAATTTATAATATGAAATTCACTTTTGTCTTCAAACTAATGTTACATGCGTTAGTATCGTTCTATACAGCTCTGTTCGTACAAAATGCTTTATTTAACCCATAAAAGGATAGGTAGGATCTGTTTTCCTTGCTAGGTCAATTTTCTGAAACGACGGAGTCCGTCTGTACGCCACAATTCCAACTCAACAAAAAGCGTTAGTAAAAAACTTCTTTTTCTATTGAACATTATTTTTCGAAAATATTTTTAAATCAAGTACTAATATGGCGAATATTCTGAACAAAGATTGGAATACAAAACAAATTTTCAGAAAAGAATTAGTGAACTACATTAACAACTTCTGCCCAGGGATTCCTTATTATTATTTACCAGATTATTTATGTTGTTTATAAACGAGTATGTACAACCAATAGGTTTACATAAATTAAGCGAAAATCATCGTCTAAGCTTCCAACTTAGTAAAGATAAGCACCTAAAAGCCGAAGGGTAAAAGACGCTAGAAGGGTTTTATAATATACTTACCCTTCGTATAAAACCCAAACAAGACATTCTACTCCAGTGTAGAAATTTGATCGTCTCTTGACGGTTATAAAGAGACGAAGGAGAAACCAAATTTGTTTTAGTTGATAAGATTGGAATCTGTAACTGACTAAAAAGTTTTAAGATGATGCTTTTGGGTATTGCGATATTTTTATACGTTTACGATAAAGTTCATAAGCTACTATTAAATAAAACTTAAAGCTAGCATTATACTCCGTTAAAGTTTTAGTTAAGTTTATCACAAATGCAGGATTTGAAATTAATTAATCTGTATTTAAATCAATACATAAATGTATGCGTGCAAAATTTGAAATTTATTATCAATTGCAGAGCGCTTTCGACTGTTTAAGTCATTCTCAATGCATCTAAAATAAAAATTATCAATAAAAACGATAAGAATTACGGTACAAAGAAATAAAATTACAGATAGTGCGCACAAGTCATAGTATACAGATGAATAAAATTATTATTGATATTAGTATGATTGTTACAATGCGTATACAATTAGAATTATAATAAATAAATTAAATAACGACTACATATTTAAAAAGACGGTGTATTACACTTACGGGTAAAATTATAAATAGTACTCCACGATGTGGGTTTTGTGCAATGGACTAATGAAATAGATAATGTGAATTAACGAAAAAATCAAAAGAGTTAACGAGTAGATAACTAAACCAGAATGAATTAAATTCGTTTATATTTCACCTTGTTGTAATTTAGTCATAATACCAGTTACGTATCCCCCAAATTAGTATATATATATATATATATATATATATATATATATTGTAATGTAAAGGGGGGGGGGGTACAAGGCTTCTAAGGGTAGATTTGTGTTAAAAGGGGTGTATGCCAAATAAAATGATTCATATATCAGATCCAGTAATTCAAAAACTATATTTTGCCGTACTTTACATATGCTAAAGTATTTACCATGTTAGTTTGAAACGTATGTGCCAAAAGGTAAACTAAATGACTTGATGACGTTGATAAAATGCACAGTGCTCAAGGTTTTATACTAAGTTGAAATTTAATAAGCCATTGAAAGTACATTTGCCGTCTGAAAACCGGATGCGTCTACGGATGTCTACTATCAACCAAGCATCCAGGTCTTGTGTGAATTATTTTGGCTTTTCATTTAAGTAGAATCAACTTTTGGACGAATTTGTAAATTCAAAATTATAAGTTAATAGCAATATCAAATATAATTGGAGAATTGTGAAGTGTTTAGGACCAATGATAGAATTTAGGAATGTGTATAAAGACAATAGTGAAGGTATTTGTGACACAAAAGAAAGGACAAATTGTTATTGGATATTTTTATGTATTTTAAAATGTAATTAAGTAAGCTAGTTTTGTTGTGCTTATTGCCTAGGGAAGTAAACAAGAGGATTCTTTTTCGATTAAAATTTGTATAAAGACGTGTTTTTACAAACCTGCGTAAAAGTTGTTAAATATTTTGAGAAAATAAATGTGTTTGCATTTAAATAGTCTGATTTATTAAAGTGGAGGTACAAGAAGCATCGGTGGTAAAATAATAGCGACGTTAAAAGAAGAGTATTTAGAGTGGTAATAGTGCGACGGGAAAGCGACGGATATTTAATTAGATTTGAAACGAGTTTGGAATTGGATTTGGAACGATATTGGTTTAAAGGCAGTAGGACATTCGAATGGTTATACAAGCGACGGCGAAGCAACGAATATATAAATAATTTTGGGAGTGATTTGGATATAGATTTGAAGGCAGTAGGACATAGAGTGGACATCGAATTTATAGCAGGGCATTGATTGATTTGGAACAGGACGGCGGATAGATTTAGGATTGATTACGAAAAGGCGGACGGATTAATTGGAGCACGAAGAGGAAAATCAAGAGAGCAGCAATTGCAGGGGAAGATTCAACGCAGAAACAAAGGGAACACGGAAGGATTAGCGCAGGGGAAGTAAATACAACGGTTTGTCAAAATTCTAAAATTCGGGTTATTCATTTCAGATTTGGGGTCATCAAAATTGTACTAAGACACCTGTAGGCGATACGCAAGTTCAATAGTGATTGTGAGTCCTTGTAAAGACGCATACGGCGACTAAGATCGTGAGCCAGCAGCATTTAAAAAGGGCATCAGCGAAGTATAATTCAGGTGAGTACCGTGCAATATCATTAAACGTCACAAAAGTCAGAAATTGTATACATTAATTAATTTGGCACAAAGCTACGTTGATCAGTAAAATTTGGCATATACAGTAGTAATATCATATAAAAGTAGTAAAACAAAAGAGTGTACAGTTTGGTTGGGCAGTGCACATCTACTCACGATTGAACCCACGGTGAGTAGGTGAACACCCTGAGATAAAGAGTTCATATAGTCGAGGCATAATAATAGTAAACAGTTTAATTAGATAACCAACCAAACTTTGCTAAAGCACATCATATAGAAGTCATTCATTGAATAATAAAAATTGGGGCGACGACAAAAGTAGTGTATAAATAATTTATAATTTATAATTTAAATAAATAATAATAAAAAAAGAAGGGGGGGGGGAGTCAGTAGAATATATATATATATATATATATATATGTATATTCAAATGCAACTATTAAATCTTAAGAAATAGAATGTTACATTGTATAATTGAATGACACATTATAAAAGGTTAATGAAAGTTCATAATCAGACGTGAGAAAGGAAGCAACTACTTTGTATTCCAGACGTAACATGATACTGCAGGTGCAAAGACAGGGATAGCATAAATACCTTGAAGAGCCCATGATGACCAGTCATTCTCGAACTTCATAAACAAGTAAAATGCTTAAGTATGGATCTAGAGCGCTGATTGAATATTTATGCAAATTGATAGAGCTGTGTATAGAACAAGCGAAAGTGCCCTAAGATTGGAAGAGTGCGATCATTATCCCTTTGCACAAAGGTAAAGACAGCAAGTATGAATGCAAAAATTATCATGGGATAAAGTCTGTTGAGTGTACCCAGTAAAGTGTATGGAAAAATTGAGATTGAGAGAGTTCGCAAGAGCACGCAGAGCAAGATATAGGACGTTCAATGCGGTTTTATGCCTGGAAAATGATGTGTGGATCAGATGTTTGCAATACAACAAATTGTCGAAAAATGTATGCATGGCAGAAAGAAAATGTATGCAACATTTTTGAATCTGAAAAAGGCGTATGACTCTGTGAACAGAAGAGAACTATGAATGCCGCTGCGTGAATACGGTGTAAGCAAGTGTTTGATAAAATTTATCAGTGTGATGTACGAAGGCAGTAGAGCATATGTACGTGTGAATGGCTACATGGGGCAATTCTTTGACATGTGGAAGGTGTAAGACACGGCTGTGTGATGTCTCCATGACTCTTTAATGTATTTATGGATAAATGTATCACGCAGGCTTGCAAAAGAATGAAAGAAGTAAAAATTGGTTAAACAAATGTTATTGTGCTGTTGTATGCGGATCACTCAGTATTATTGACTGAATCATTATAGGATTTGCAGCTAATGCTTGACCGTCTGTTGCAAACGTGTGAAAATAAGCAATTGAAAGTGAATGTAAATAAGACAAAAGTAATGATTTTTTCCACAGATGGCAGAATTTATGACTTTGTATTTAGAATGGACTCCCACAACCCTGTAGTAGTCGGTGATTCCTTATTTATTACTGAAATCCCGACCCTATTGGGCAATTCTAAATTTAAACGCTCCATTCACCTGTAACAATATCTCAAATAAAGTCAATTCGTACTAAATTAATCCGAAATAGAAATAAATAATCATCAGTAAGGTATATATGATGGTTCCTCCCGTTATGGGGGAGCGTGATTTAAATTAGAACCATGATGTATTTAAATTGATTTGGTGTGTGAGACTACATTACGTCGGTGATGGAGTAAGCGTTGCTGTGACATTAGTGTTGGAGTGGAGTATAAGTGGACAGTGGATATATATATATATATATATATATATATATATATTGCTATGATCTCTAAATTATCGAGCCCCTACGTTGGACTGTTATATTAATTATGCTATGTCCTTCTAAATTATTCGCGCCCCTTCGTTTGGGCGAGCATATTAATAATTGCTATGAATAAACAAGATTGTAATTATCTCCTCCGACGTTGGGCCGTCTTATTAATGTTGCTATAAATTCCCTCCAGAAACTTAACTGGATTTTATCTTGAACCAAGCTTGTCTACCAATAACAAAATTTGATACGTTACCGCCTTACTTGTTATCAATTTCAGACTTAGAATTACTTCTTATTAATTTCCCCAAACTTATAATTGGTTTATCATCATTTATTTTCCCATTTATTCTCTACGGACTCAAAAATCGTAGTTTATTTTTCCCGGACTTAGAAATCGTAGTCTGTTTCCACCAGACTTAGAAGCCCTATTATTATTATGTTTTAGTTTAAAATAAATTCACCAAAATCCACTTACGTTTAATCGGCAATCGTAATTTTCATTTTAGCACTTTTACAATTTTTCACTTTGAATTATTATTATTACGTATCACTTTATTTCATTGTGGCGCACTTCGGCCTTTGTTGAGTTGTAAACTGACTTCGTTATCACTGTACCTGCTAATATATTATTCAGTTCCCACTCCGTGAGTGGGTATGGTCTACAAACTCGTCGCTCATTTTTAAACAATCAAATAATTACATTTAAAGTAGTTTCTGATGTAATTTTCCATGCTTCCCAATAATTGTAAGCTGGTCGCAGCTGTCTTCGTTATCACACCAGGACTTTAGCAGTGCACTCCATCTTCCCCTTAAAAGTAAGTTACAGTTAGAAGTAGGCAGACGACCAGATCTTCGGATGCTGTAGAATTTTATTATCGAGGTAAGACTTAAATTGTGGAGGCTGTACTCGCACAAGCATTGATTTACATTAATTAGTAGTTTTTGAAATAATTTAACAAGCACGTTTTGTGCGTAATGGCGCTAGCCGAGATAATGCTTGTGCGAGTGCACCTGATAAATAGGGTGATGCTTTTGCTATTTTGTGCACTGCTATATGCTTAACGCTTATTAGACATTTATTTATATATTTATATAATTATATTTATATATATTTTATATTTACACTTTATATTTATTAGCATGTATTGTAGTATTTTGTGGCATATTTGTTTTGTTTGACGTTCTGTCGCCATTTTGGTTGCAGTATATATTTGGGAAGGAAGAGTAGATTTGTGAAGATTGTAATCATAATATAAATCAGTTAGGGAATGATAGGGAAAGCTAGAAATGGATTTAAATTAGTTAGCTAGATTTGGATAGTTTTAAGACGACCCTTCAGGTCGCACTGGTAAGCAGAGCCGGCGTCTGCTATCCGGTATTATGGATCCCTCCCCCTCTCATTTTTTGTGTCTTGTTGATCGGGCACACTTCAAAGTCAGCGCTAGGGATACCATTATTAAACCCTGTTTTTAGTTTTTGTTTCAGTTTGTCAGATTTTTAGGTTTGTTGGATTGTTAGAGTTTGTTAGGTTTGTTAGATTTTAGGTTTGTTAGATTTTTATTTAATTTTTTGTTTAGGGTGGATTAACTAAGAAGCTAGAATGAATTAGAAGCACGATTATTTTCGCGCTTAAACCCAATGTAGCACTTCCGGGTGGAGCATTGGGGACGTGGCCGCAAGTATAGCGGCCCTTATTCAAATTATAATGTCTTCGTTATCAACATGCGGTGTTTTGATAAATCTAATTGCTTTTCCATAAACAACTGATGCAATTCGACTTTTAATTTTCATATCTGCCTGTTATTCACGCAATTTTTAATCTTCTTTCTTATCAAAAATAGTTAACTACTTGTACACATTTATAGTATGCTTCCTGAAGCTCTATTTCTATCTCCATATTAATCTAATTGCTTGGAACTCTTTTGAAAGCGTGTCTAATTACACTTTATTATGTTTACATATAAATATACGCGTGCTTCCACTGAAAAATATCATTACTTGCCTTACCTAAATTACTAAAACTTTATCTACAGGGTATTAAATATTTACCATTTACCTAATGAATATCTTCCTTGTTTCTACGCTAACTATGCGTTTTCCTATGTTTATTTGCGTCGCTTAAAATTACTTATACTTTATATACAGGGTGTTGACTGCTTACTATATACAAACTATCTCCATTTCTCAATTCTTTTACTAAATAAGTGCAGTTTTCTGCTGCCTATGGTAATTTCTCATTTCTAAATGACCTTTACTATAAAGTACACCCTTAAACAACCCCTTATCACAGCAATATATATATATATATATAAATATTCTAGGTAAGTTGATAAATACTATCGTATTACAGTGAATAAGATGAAATAATAACTTAGACTTTTATGCAAAGCGTAGCTTTCTGTCTATAACTGACATAAGTCAAAAACTTGACAATGTCAGATATGATTAACAAAAATGCCAAACGTAATTGAAAGTTAGGTTTATGTATATTTGTGTATATGATTGAAATTTGTAAATTTCCCAATTGTCGTTATCGGTCTCTGTGGCGTAATTGGTAAACGCATGGTTCCGGCAAAACCAAGATACAGTACTGTCGAAAACCTTATATTTTCTATCTTTCAATTACTAGCTCGATTTGAAATGATTATTTGGGTTTTGCATAAAAGTCTATGTTATTATTTCATCTTATTTACTATATATATTTATATATTGTAGTAGATTTAAAGGGTTAAATTTGGTGGTCAACAATGCAATTTCAAACACCCTGTATAGAGGAAGGAACATAATATTTACGTGCAAAATTAATTTCATTTATTTAATTTAAATTAACGAGTATTGGCATAATTGTATAATTAGGGATTAAAAGTTAATAGGTTCATAAAGGAAATTAGCTTTATAAGCCAATAGAAATTAGTAATTAATTTAATGTAATTTAATTTAAGGGGTTATAACGTCAGAGAATGCATAAGGGCATGTAAAATTAATAAATCTAAGGCGAATAGCTTTCGTTGTAACAAACAGATATATCGGTTGGGTTGGAATATCATGAAAAGAAGCTCCAAGAATTGTTATTTTAAACGTTCGTTAATTGAACACCTGCATGTTTTGAAAAGTCGACTTCTATGTATTTTGGAGTATAACAAGACAAGTTTCAAGGAATATTGTTTAACCGACTGTCTCAAAGCACGTACTCATCCACGTGGACGCGGGTAGTAATATCGATTTTCTACCACTCAAGCAAGGTTAGAGTGCGACATCAAATATGCATAAGACGGGAATAGAGATATCACAGGCGGGGTTTTAAGACGTCACTGAAATGTATGATTGGTCGAAATAGTCAGTTTGAGAATAAACGAGCACGCGACAGGTAGATGTGATAGTTTTGTTGAGATAACGTGTGACGCGAGAGTATTTCTAGAAGCTTAAATACGGTTATTCAAAATTTGGAGAAATATATTTTTGCAATTAGGTATTTCGCGCAAAGTGCGGCCAAAGGGGCCTAGCTGGATGATATAAATACGAGAACTAAGTTAATATGGGTCTTTTTATTCTTTAATCTTGCATCGCATAACGACATACAAAAAGCAACTGACAAAGCTTGTAAGTATTAAAATTTGTAAAGTTCAGTATTAGATTGTTGTGACCTTATAGTTAGTAACGCGTATAGTGGCGAGTTTATTAAAATTTAAATGAGGTCCAACGAATACTTTAACAAGCTCGTAAATTAAAAATGCGATAATAAACAAGTGTAATATACATGGTTTTGGATATTGAAATTGATATTGGATGGGTAGCAGAAAGCGCAACTTATATTGTGGTCATCTTTAAAACATCTTGTGGAGCCGCACGCTTAGCCAGTTGAACGTGGGGTTCAGGAACATAATGTATCGTCAACGGAGATGGAATCTTCAAGTTTTTCTAAGTAACGCATTTGAATTTGCTGTTTTTATTTTAACTGTTAAAATTGTGATGTGTGAGAGTGAACTTTAATGGGTATTTTACGGTATTTTACGTATTGAAAAAGATTCATAGCTGACTATTAATTTGGTATTTTGAATATAAAACAAAAGGTGTACGTAAAGCTTATTAAATTGCTTGATGAATTTAAATTTAATTGTTAAGAGTACATGGGTTTTTTTAAGTTTGTAGTAATAGTATGCAAAGTGGAAAGCATACATTGATAAACAGAGTTATTATGAGCTCACTATACTCCAGTGTAAAAATAAACAAAGAGAAGGTATTATTTGGGACCCATTTACTCATGTTGCATTAAATGTGTTAGAAATTTCAATTTTAAAAAACAAGGACTTGACAAAAATAGAATTTATTGAGGTGTAACTTGAGCACCGAACTGTAAATAACTATGAATATTATTATTTGTAAATAGTGGTTAATAAACATTGTATGATTGTTGTATTATTTTGTGATTTTATTTGAATGGTGTGTGAACGGTAAATAGAATGAGAGTAAATTTAGGCATACGAAAAGAAGCACAGCTGAACTAGCCAGGGAACCTGCTAAAGAAATTAATTTGATAGAGCAGAAAGCGGGTAAGGAAAATTTTGTGAAAGTTTTATATTTTTGAAAATTAGATTTTTGTGAACTGGCGAGGTACCAGAGCATGAGCTCGAACGTTTTTTTTACGCTGGCGAGGTTTTTTAAAAGGTTCCACGGCAATTTATGACGCCCCAATCTGTGGGGCTCGAATGTTTTTACCCTGGCGAGGTTTTATAGGGGTTCCACGGCAATTTATGACGGCCCAACGTTGGGGCTCGAATGTTTTTTTTTACTCTGGCGAGGTCTTTTAAAAGGTTCCACGGCAATTTATATATATATAATGCTGTGATAAGGGGTTGTTTAGGGGCGTATTGAGTAGTAAGGGTCGTGTAGTAACAATAAATAGCAATAGGAATCAGAACACTGCATTTATTTAGCAGAAAATTCATACATTATGTAAATAGCAAGCATTTAACACCCTGTATATAGACCGTTATTAATTTTAAGTAATGCCAGTGAGCATATCTTTCAACAATAGAACACGTATTCAGAAGAAATAATCGTACATGTAATTGAACATACGTTGAGAAGTGTATAATTAGTTATAAAACAAATACGCAGTAGAGTAGATAAAACCTCACAAAGCTTTATGCAATTATGCTAAAACGATGAGCATTTTGATAAGAAAACGCAGTTTTAAAGACGCATAAATACATGAACGAAAACAGCATTAAAGTTACATCATTTATTTTGTACAGTTATCCAAAAGGCGATATCTACACAAAATAACGTATGGCAAAGATAACGAATAATAAAGTATCAATAGCAAATAAACACTATTACACGGAAATCCGAATTAATTACATTAGAAACCGCTTCAAAATACAGGGAATATTAAAGACAAAACCTGGTTGGTTGAGATAATCTGCAGAACTGCTTGAAAACCCAGCCCAGAGGTAGAGGAAAAATGCTATTTAACACACAGCGGTGATAACACAACTCAGTTCACAACTGATGCACGTCAAAGCTACAACACTTTTAACCAGAAAGCTACGCGTAAAATAAATAAAGTAAAGTAGAATATCAAGTTTATATTACAGTGAAAATAGTGCAACAATTACGAAGAGTTTTTACCGTTTTTTTATAGAAAACGTGAGTAGAATTTGGGTAATTAATTTAAATTAAATATATATATATATATATATATATATATATATATATAATGATAAGGCTTCAAGTCGGTGTCGACAATAATACTGGACATTTCAAGTCTGCGTCGATAATAATACTTCGGGTGTATTTCTGGATAATTCAAAGTTGCGTGGATTCTAAGGGGGAAATTCTAATTCTAAGTGGATTCTTAGGAGACAATTCTAATCGAATTTTGGTACAATTCTGGTACAATTCTAATTTGCGTCGAAAGTATTTAAAGGAAGAGATTCAAAGCATTTGCAGACAAATACAAAAAAAAAGAAGCACGAGGTAGTTTTTGGAAAACAAGGGGTAACTGTACCCAAATATTGGTTCAACTAAGCAGAGCATTGGTATACGAATAAAGAGGGGTTGTTGATCCACAATACGAACAACATATCACAGGTCAGATCTATTTAATTTTAAAATATTTTTCAATATTCGATTTATCCAAACTTGTAATAATGTCAACAAGAAACATTTGCATACGTTAAACTTACGTAATAAATCATAAAGAAACCTAGAACGTTCCAGATTTTTTTTGTAAAGAGGTAATTTTTGGTGACTTTAGGTTGAATTAAAAGTAAATAAATTTTGGGATAAATAATACATATGATATTAATTGATTGAAGGGTGTACTTAAAGAATTACAAAAGTTGTAATTCATATTTCTTTTCATTATATGAAATTAATTGACTTCGTTTTATCAATTCAAATAGATAATCATAAAGGAGTGAAAAGAGAAAATTGATCTTCGTAACGTTGTGCACTCTCTGTAGATTAAAAAGGGCTAGCCGTAGCATAATAATAAAATTAGTAAGATTGAAGTGAGAACACAGAGCGGTGGTGTTAAGTAAAACGTCATTACACCGAGTACGGCGTTATCATATCAATATATTGTTGTGAATGTCGGGAAAATCGTGCCCACGCTTATACCAACATAAAAAAATTTCTAAAAAAATTAATAAAAAATAATCAAAATCTTCCAATACATCTGGAACGCCTCTTTATTTCTGCACACCCCGGCCAGCTCTAAAATCTGCTTCTTCCTGGATACTAACTATCCTAAGTTCACCCTTTCTCACATATGCAGTCAAATAAAATTACCGCTCAAATAATGCAACGAGACATGCAACCTTTTTATTCATACATATTAAAAAGTTTCCATTACCAAGAAAATATTTACACATTCGTATATACAGCTTCATTAAATGTTACAATCTTAATCCTTAAACCTTTTAAAATTTCATGATCTCCATTTATTTAAACAGTTTTATTTTATACGAGTAGGTGGGCCCGTCGTAAAACCCTAAATTGACTTTTATTCTGTTCTATGGTAAGCTCAGTATAAAACCAGTTACTCTAAATGCCTAAATACATCGCATCTTTGTTTAAAACAACCTTAAAGACCCGTTTACTCCTTACATGAAAATTTATTAATAACAAATACCAATTGTTCTGTACATATACCCCTTCAAATGAGTTTTATGGTCATAAAATACACCCCCAATATGTCAAATCACTCAAGCACAAAATAACAGCACAAAATATTTAAGCAAAAGCAATAGACATTAATTTCGTTACCTGGAATAAGCTTTTTCTATCATCACCTCTGAAGATGTTGTCCAAAAACCTCGTAGCTGCATCCATACACTTTGCTGTTATTCGTAGATCAAACCCATTTCCACTCGCTATCCAAATCTGTGCAGCCGCCTTCAGTGTTTCTACCCCGATAATTGTCTAGACCAAGCTTAATCTTCCGTAATTACTAAACCTCAAGCATTTTTGGTCCAAACAATTTTCATCTCGCTTACCCTAGTAACATCCTTCCATTAATTTGTTGAGTGCAGTAACAACACCGTCTACTAACTAGCACCGACTTGTGCAATTCACACGTTTAATAAACTATTGACGTACTGTACTAACACCGCTTTATACCCTTTTAAATTTGGATGTTACATTACAAGCTAAGCCAAGTCAAACAGATAAGCGAAGTAAGAGAGTAAGAGCACTTTACCGCGTCTCCAAGTGTATTTATATTCTTCAATACACTCCTTTTTGTACCGTATTTCAGTCGAAAAGCTCATTTCATCATAACTGATTCTAAAAATTCTGCACGTAACGAACAACCGAAAATTCTCATTCCACCGTGCTTTAGCCTGAAAACTGCTCAACAACATATAATTGTCTCGAGCTTCTTAAAACTTTCCAGCATTCGATTAATCAGATTCCTATCTCCCATTTTCATGTCCAGCCTTTAGCTCTCTTCCCTCGTTTAACCCATATTTGCTGTCTCTTTTAGAATCCCACTCAAGCAACAGAAAATCGATATTGTGGTTGACCTCCAAACCTGCAGCGTACTTTAAACGAGTGTTTTAACCAACGTTTATTATACGTCCTCTCTGTCTGTTTTACACTACGGATATTCCGTTTTACTTTGTTTTCAAACCATTTTTTGTTGTAGTAGCTTTTGCATCGACCGTTAAATACAATTCTACAGAATTCTGTTCCAACGTTTATTTAAAGTTCCTTGAACTTGTTATTTTAACTGTCAGGTGTTTCTATGAAACAGCTGTCCATTTGAAATCGTATTTCCAAGTTTTAGAGTTTCTTAGGATTTGTATTTAACGAACGTGTAGTTTAGTTAAATGGAAAATATGCGTTTACATTCTTGATTTTATATACCCAATAGCTCTGTTTATTATCCGATGCGCTTGATTTAAAATATTAAAGCTAATTATGCGCATCCTTTAGTTTTCACGTACTCCAAAGCTTCTACACGTTATGCAAATTTAACATTCCAATTTAGAAATACAGAAATATGCTATTATCCGTCCGTTTTCAATGTCAAAACTAATTAATTTGGCGCGTAAATAAATTATCCCTATTTCCTATATATCCAGTCGTTACAAATTTATTTTCTTGACCTAGTTGTACCTCATAACCTATAATTTCCACGACAATATATATATATAATATTTGTGTGCGCGTTCGTGCGCGCGCGCGTGAGTGCGTGCATACGTGCGCGTGTGTTTGCGCATGTGAGTGTGCGCATGCGCGCGCATGTACGTGTGCGTGCGCATGCACGTACGCGTGCGCGCGCGCACTCACTCGTTTGGGTTCGTGCGCATACCTGCGCGCGCATGCACGCGCGCGTGTTTGTGCGCGTGCGTGGGCGTGTGCTTGTACATATGCGGGTGCGTGTGCGCGCATTCGCGTGGACGCGTGTGCGCTTACGTGCATTTGCACGTGCGTGCGTGTGTGCGTTTACGTGTTTGTACGCGTGCGTGGGTGTATACTTGCGCATGTGCATGTGCGTGTGCGTGTACGTGTGCGTGTGCGTGTGCGTGTGCGTGTGCGTGTGCGTG
The DNA here is from genome assembly GCA_036346225.1 of Platerodrilus igneus. NCBI lineage: Eukaryota > Metazoa > Arthropoda > Insecta > Coleoptera > Lycidae > Platerodrilus > Platerodrilus igneus. Next base: position 10,422,975 of record JARFIW010001638.1, on the reverse strand, counting down.
TGCGTGTGCGTGTGCGTGTGCGTGTGCGTGTGCGTGTGCGTGTGCGTGTGTGTGCGTGTGCGTGCGCGTGTGCGCGTGTGGACGTGTGATTGTGTGCGCATCTGTGTGTACGCACGTGCGCGTGTGTGTTGAACACCTATGAGATAACAGAATACCGCTTGATAGAATTTTTTACTAAAATATAGATAACAAACCTATTAAAAGTTAACGGTATGCAGGTGTTGGAACGTTTTTCAGAGAATTTATAACGCGGGCTTCTTTTAGTTTTAAAAAAATGCCATAAAAGTTATATGATGCAGGCGTTTAACTTATTTTAGGGAATTTATAACGCGGGTTTCTTTTTAATCTTTGTAAAGCAATGCAGATTATAATAGAATAGATTCTAAAGATTTACTATGGTACTGAAAACTTAGGAAATTTTACAGACCGCTTAAATAAGTACACATTTCAATTGAAGAGAAGTCGAACTTATTGATTGATAGTTTGTGCAACTTGAAATAACATAGAAAGTGTGAAGTCATTTAAGTAGGAAGATTTATAGGAAGTTGCTTAATAATCCGTACAACGGAGCAATTGGAAATTAAATAATTATATGCAGCATGCAGAAATCGATTGATTTAAGAAATTTAACGTATCAAAAATCATAATCAATTTATTAAATATAAGCGAATAGAAACTGGTTATCCAATAATTAAAAAGGCACGGTACACGTTAATTCATTTAACATGTAACAGCCTGTTCATAATCATCATTGATATTAACATGTAAACGCAAATAAACGCAGTTGTGTATTGACTTAGCATGACTACTTATTTTACCGAATCTTTTCGGTTTGTTTTTTAAGAACCACATTGTAGCTGCAGTATTTTAATTATTTTAAGGGTATGTTTCCAATACTCTTATTAGAATACTTTAAAGCAATTCAATCCTTTGAAATAAGCTGTGATGATTATTGGTTCAAGTACAACAACAGTATCGCTTCAGTCATTCAGCACTGCACTTAGATTCATGTAACCTTTCTAGAGCTAATATTATTTCCGTCTCGTTCCATTGTCGCAATTACTTTACTGCACTTTTAGCAATCAATTTTCTAAAAGCGCAGTCTCAATTTCCTGTAAAAGTAAATTTATCGTTAACCTCGCTATTGTGTTATGAACAATAAGCAACTTAAATTGGTTTACAACTGAGGAGAACCTACATTGCTACAACGTCTCTTTTTTACGTAATCCTTATTAACCTTAACGTAAAAATTATTGAAGCTACAAAGCAGGCAAATTACATTTATATTACAAATTTTGCTATCGCGGTTTATGTAAACCTTCCTTATTTTTTTGGAGAACTATTCTAGAAAGAAGACCTCATAAATTACAGTTTCAGTGCTATCGTGAATTTATATCGAAGTGGTATCTCTTTAATGGATGGGTTTCTGTATAGAATCCCTTAGGTTTCTGTTTGTTATCGTTTTGGAAAGCATCTATTCCGCATTCTCTATCAACTTGTCTCATTTGATTCACTTTGAGCGTTTTCAAAGTGTTGCCAATTTCACCTATTCTTTTGTAGTAAACATGGCTGAATTTCCCTACTATTTAGTATGTAAAATAAACTATTGTTCTTGTAGAACTGATTGTAAATAAATTGCGTAGAAAATTCATGTGATTCATTTTGTTGTAAGTTTGTGTAAAAATAATAATTAATAAATTATTTAGCATGTTGTAGATTTGTAGCTTGTAAGTAATATTCTTCTGTACGGCTGTGAAACTTGGACAGTAGGAGAAGCGGACAAGAAAAAGATAGAAGTCTGTTACGTTTTTTTTTTCGTGGCAGCCACGTTGGGCGCCAAAGTTATGTTACGTTGGCTCGAAGCCGTGCGGAACAAAAAGAAAATCAAAGAGGAAAGAAAAAAAATGAACGGGCTCAATCGGAGAGTGGGGGGTTGTAGAAAGCAGACCAACATATAACGTACGGGGCTGTAAGGAATTAGTGATAATACCTGCAACAAAATTAATTAGTTAAGCAAACCTGGAAAAAAAAGAATAAGCATAGCAGCGATGAAACGTCTAAGTTATTCAGTACTTTGTAGAATAAAAAAAAAACTGTTGAAATAATCTATATAATATAACAACGTTAAAAGCAATATAACAAATCTTTAGTACAAAGTGAGGTAATATTGGGGAGTAGCAGAAACGTTTCCTCACACACCAATTAAACATAAATCAGACAAAATGTAAAAAAAATAAATAGGTAAGACACAATTGATATAAGTAATTCAGTAAAATTTTAACAAAGAAATAGATAAATAAATAAGCACAATTGTTATGAGTCATTCAGTATGGTTGATTGTTCTCTTTTTTTTTTCTTTTTATGTTTTAAAATAGCCTGCAAGTCTATGTAAAAAGGTATCAGAACGACAAAGAATATTGCAAAACAACGCATAGATATTTAAAGTAACAACAAGTAGGAAATAGTTCAACTTACACAAGGTCCTTCAGTACCGCTTCCTTGCCATTGAAGTGTGGGATTTACGATGTCTGGTACTAACTAAGCACTTCACCCTAGACTGTGAGGGTGTTGATGGAACTTATCACAAATTACCCTAATCACACCGACTTATTTCACTGGGGATAGCAGCGGACCTTATCACGCGAAGGAACTATGTATATGATTTTTATAAACATACAAAAAGCAGCGAGGAACTTCAACCACTACCTTTGTAAGCCAGTAGTCTATTATGTTTTGCCAATAACGAAAGTTGCGCAGGCAATGTTCTATTTTTGATTCGTTGGGGTTAGTAAATTTAGCAACTCCAGTATCAACTGTATTTGGAATCACCCAAAAGTAGGCACTACTCTGATACAATAACAAAGGAACCGCGAAACGAGTTCGCACACACCGTTTAACTATCAGAAGACAAAATCATCAAACAAAACAACCACAACAAGTAAAGCACGTGTATCGCTAACGTAAGTTCGTCTAATCTGTTACGTAAAACACTTTTGTACAGTTAATATACAATTTTTCTTTCATCAGAAAACAACTAAAAACAATTAGTAAGACACGCGCAAGCAATAAAAACCGTACCTCAAATGTTCTTAGAACACACGTGCGTCGAGTTTAACCAGCTCTACTCCTCTTAGTTCCGACAGAAAATCAACTCCAAAACATGCCGTGTTTGTTCAAGAACAATACGAAAATTAAGCGCGCATTAATTTTCACTATTTTTAAAAACAGACAAGCAGTATTTGTATTTTAAAGAACATATCGCAAGCAAGAAGAGAACACGACTCCGACTCGTAATTTATAGGCACCAAGAACAACTACAAAACTACTCTTTCGCAAGACAAACAACTAAAACCACAAATTAGTAAAATACGCGTAAGCAAAAAAAAATCGTACTTAATATATCGGAACAGAGAACAGAACTCCGACCACGTATCTGTTCATAACAGCTCGTTGTTATTACCAGCGCACTTCTTGTCAATCCAACAAGTTACATACAAAAGCGTACCTCTTTCAAAGGTAATCCGAACTACACTTCTTATCTGTTTATATTTAGACTCGTATATCCACATAAAGTAAATGCAGCACTCCTATTTAACAATTAATTACAGCTGTTTATCCTTTTATTAATGAGAATCAAACTTCAATTTATCTATCTTTAATTAAACTACTTTTAAAATTAATACACGCGAGTTAATAAATATAAAAGATAAAAATAGTAATTTGTAGAAATGTGTTTACTAATTGGGAAACAGTGGAAAAGTTTAAAATTATAAAAATGCCCGTTACAAGTCTTTGAAAGACAAAGTTACGAACGAAGAGGTTCTAGAAATAGTAGGGGAAGAAAGAAATATATGGAAAGCAGTAAAAGCAGGATAGATAAAATGATAGGTCACATACTAAGGCATGAAGAAATAGTTCAGAATATATTAATAGCTGAGATAGGAAAAAGAGAGGTCGTAGACCTAGGTTAGACTATTGCACACACATAGCAAAAAATGTAGGCTGTAGGAATTTCAGGGAAATGTTTAGGCTAGCTCAGAATAGAAATCAATGGAAGTACGCGTCCAAGTAGTTCCACGGCAGAAAATCTAATGATGAAAGAATAATGGTACTTAAAGCTGATGATTATTGTAAACAACTACAGGTGCTGGTTTTGCAATATTCTCAACAAATGTTGATTGTGCTAAAGGATTAACTAGAAAACTACTAATTCGGCAAATGTCTAAGTGTTGGGGATCTTCGTAGCCACAGGTTGCTTAACCCACATCATACATCACTGAATATCGGTGAAATAGGGTATATATTTAGAGAACAATAGAAGGTCAACCGAACCGTATGTAGGCTGTGGAAATTTCAGGGAAATGTGCAGGCTAGCTCAGAATAGAAATCAATTAAGGTTCGCTTCAATCCAGTTCCAAGACGGAAAATGTAATGACGAAAAAAGTAATTGTACTTACACCTATTGATTATTCTAAACAACTGCAGGTGTTGGTTTTGCAATATTCTCAACCGATGTTGATCGTGTGCAGAATTACTAGAAAACTATTAATTCGGCGAACGGTAAGTAATGGTAGCCGCAGGTTGCTTAACACCCTTCACATACCGTACATTTGATTTTCCAATGCTTCACCCAAAGGTATTACATTGGCCAAAAAGCGAGTTTTTATCTGGAAAATTTTGAATTTTTGCCGAACCCTTGCTGTTCCAAGCAAAGTAGGGATCTGTAACGTGCGTGACAACACTCACACACGGGACCTCAATTATACCTCTCATCCGAACGAGGGCGTATTTTTGTGAAAAATGCACGTCTATCATTTTTCAAGCGGACCGTGTCGGAATTCGAACTCGGGACCTTGGGCGTAGTAGTCACACGCATAACAACTACGCCACGGAGCCGCCATCCTTCACATACCACTGAATATCGGTGAAAAAACAATAGAAGGCAACCGGACTGTATCTAAAAACAAAGGTAACAAAATATGATTTGGATAAAATTCTCGTTAGTGCAAAAACCTACTACGAATCGGTAGTTTTCAAACAAAAAGAAATTCACATAAAGAAATTGAATAACCCATTTATAGAGAAAAATAACACGCAAAATAAAACGTTCGAAAACAGCAACACCATGCTAAACGCCGTGATAAATTTATCAAGCAGAACTATTAACGACACAGAAAAGTCAATTCTATCAAAAGACCTTAACTTTGCAGTAACACCAAAATCAATACCAACCTTTGAAATAATTAGCTGTATTGAGAAAACAGCAAACCAACTCGAAGAAGATCAAGCAAACGAATTTAGAGTACGATGCAAAATCGAAATAGAAAAGAATCACAAAATAAAGCCAAATGTAAGTAATAACGAAATAAATGCAATTCGCAATCTAAAAAACGATAACTCAATTATAATTCTACCTGTTGACAAAGGCAATGCAACAGTAATAATGAATAAAAACGATTACAACACAAAAGTCAACGAACTGTTGAACACTGAGAATTAAACCAGTTTAGAAACCGACCCAACAAAATCAATTGAAAATAAAATATACAAAACTCTATTTAAATTTAAAAATGAATTCGAAGACAAAGAAAGAAGTAAACTGGTCCCACATTACAGTAAACCACCCCACTTTTACGGTCTATCAAAAATTCATAAAAAAAAGACATTTCTTTAAGGCCCATCGTAAGCTCCGTAGATTCGCCATGCCAAAATTTAGCAAAATTTCTCCTAAAAATTATAAATCCATTAGCAGGCAAAACGGATTCTTTTATAAAAAACAACCAACACTTTTTAGAAAAATTATCAAACAAAAATTGAAAATACACACACAATGGTAAGTTTTGATGTAGTAAATCTCTTCACAAATGTCCCTATAAATAAAACGCTTAATATTATAAAAAACAAACTAGAAAGAGATGGCAACCTTAAAGAAAGAACAAAACTAAGCATATCATCGATTATAGAATTACTTGGCTTATGCGTCAATACCACATATTTTCAAATAAGTGATCAATTCTACAAACAAAGCTTCGGAATGGCAATGGAAAGTCCACTATCGCCAGTCTTTGGTAATATATTCATGGAGGAATTCGAAAAAGATGTAATATTCGCACAAGAATTGAAACCACTGATCTGGTGAAGATACGTAGATGATGTCTATGCTATTTGGCCTCATAATACAAAACTAATTAAAAACTTTGTAGAGTCCATTAACAAAACAAGTTGAAAATGCAAGGCATTGTCGCAACGAACTTACAAATGTAGACTTACTTTAAAACAATTTAAAGAAATTAAAATTATTATGTTGTAATAATTATAAGTATTCAGATAAAATACAAAAATTTATAAACAACAAAAGAGACATTTTAATATATTTTATTTTATTGAATAAATATTTTAAAAGCTATATATGTGTGTGTGTATGTATGTATGTATATATGTATGTGTGTTTGTGTGTGTGTGTGTAAATAAGGGGGCATCATATTTCGATTCAGTTTTTTCAGAGGATTCTAAATATGTATCGCACATTAATTTTGGAATTTGAAATTTTTGATAAAAACTAATTCCCCGGGGGGGTCGGGTATCCGTGGTCAGATTTTGTGGGGGGTACCATATTTCGACTCAGCTATGTTAGGGGAGTCCAAATATGTATCGCACATGAATTTTGAACCTATTTGAAATTTTAATTTTCCCGACGGAATATCGCGGGGACACGGCGTCCCCGTGGCCCGATTTCAACTGACATCAAAACTTAAGCTCAGGACACCGAGCTGAATCGATTGATGTATCACACATTGATGTCCGACCATTAGAAAGGCCTCGGACGGACAGACAGACGGACGAAAAATCGATTTCATAAACGAACGAAGTTCGTTGATAGAACCAACTATTAAATTCACATATGACTTAGAACAACATGGAAAACTTCCGTTTTTAGATATTCTAGTTAGCAAAAACGATACATTACATTTGATTTTCCAATGCTCCACCCGAAGGTACTACATTGGCCAGGAAGCGAGTTTTTTTTTTTTTACCTGGAAAATTTGGAATTTTGCCGAACCCTTGTTGTTCCAAGCAAGGTAGGGATTTTTAACGTGCGTAACAACACTCACACACGGGACCTCCATTTTACCTCTCATCCGAACGAGGGTGTATTTTTGTGAAAAATGCTCGCCTAACATTTTTCAAGCGGACCGTGTCGGGATTCGAACCCGGGACCTTGGGCGTAGTAGTCACACACATACCACTACGCCACGGAGCCGCCAGCAAAAACGATACAACAATTAATACATCGGTATACAGAAAACCAACGCACACAAACAGATACTTAAACTTCTATTCAAACCACCCACAATGTGTCAAACGAGGAATTATCAAAACTATGTATGATAGAGCAAAATTAATATCATCAAACGAAGAAATTTTAAAGAGAGAGACAGACCTAATCAGATGTTCACTGATAGAAAACAAATATCCTAAAAGAATAATAGAAAAAGAAATAAATAAAAACCCTAAAAATAACGAAAAAGAAAACAAAAACAACGATACACACCAAAAAATGCTTTCAGTACCATACATAAAAGGATTCTCCGAAAGAATCCAAAGAATAGGAAACAAATTTAGAATTAAAACAGTATTTAGAACCAACAATACACTAACAGCACAATTAACAAAAACAAAACCCAAAAACGCAATACAAAGTTCAAAAAACTGCATCTACAAAATACCGTGCAAATGTAACAAGTTTTATACAGGAGAAAGTTCCAGACCATTTAAAGTTCGATTAAAAGAACATAAATCATATATAAAAAATAGAAAATTTGAAAAATCCATAATTTGCCAACTTGCATGAGACTCCAGTCATAAAATAAAATGGGAGGACGCAAAAGTTATCGACAAAGAAGAAAACCACCAAAAACGCAAAATCAAAGAAGCTGCTTATATAACCCTACATAAAAATAACTGCGTTGCACACGAATCCGTGACTTTCAGTAAACAATGGATTCCATTACTAAAAGAAATAACAAAAGAAACAACGAATGAAAATCAAATGCCCACAATATCTAGGTAGCATTGCAAAGTTTTCTTGGGTTTTCCTTGCGATATTAACATGAAATACAGCCTATATACATGATTTCTATTTATACATACAATAACTAAATACATAACAATAAGCATATCAACAATCCGTGTAAAACAGCATTGGTATCTGACAAGTGTAAACCCGCAATAGGGTTACCTCAAAGCCATATAAAATCTCCGCTGAACAGTATTGGTATCTGACAAGTGTAAACCCGTCTTAGGGTCGCCTCAGAACCATGTTAAAAATCTACCAAAGAGATAGTCTAAAACATTATGATTTTTCTCCCTCAAAATAAATATAAAAAAACGACTGCTTAAGCCTTACGGTAACGCAATCACGCACTTCTTTCATAACCATCCTCTCAATTGTATAAATAGAAACATGTTAAAAAATGTTTTCCAATCCCCAAATTATTAAATCTATATAAAATTTACCAATAAAAATTAATCAGCTGATTTCAAGTTAAGCGTATTGGCTACCTAAAAAAAGCCGGTCCCAGGCCGCAATACAAATTGAAGGCAATCATTCTTTTAAACTTTAAAAATTTTTGCTTAGTGTACTTAAACCAAATATTTCAAACATCAATAAATCAAAGTCACCTTCAATTTATGTCATAAATGTCAAACTTGAAGTTTTTATTATTTTGACAACGATACTAGGTCATGGATCTAAATGTAAATAAAGACGATTTTAACAACTCTGAGTGGTTTAATTCCCAAAGAAGATTAAGAAGAATGCTAAACAAACCACAACAAACATAAGGGAGTATTTAAAAGTGGTTTTAGAAATAATATGGGAAGAAAGGATCTATGGAAAACAAAATACATGAAATAAAAGGACAGGATACGTTCTAAGGCAATTGGAGAATATACTGCGGGATATATTACAAGCAGAGATAGGAAAAAAGACAGGCAAATTTGTACTTGGATCAGACTATTGCACGCAGATAGTGAAAGATTTGGGCAGTGGGAATTTCAGGGAAGCGTATAAGTTAACTTAGAATAGGCAACAACGGAGGTACGCGTCTAACCAGTTCCAGGACTGAAGACCTGATGATGAAGTAATATTCAGCTTCACGCTTTGTGGATATTATATCAAAGCATAATAGTATCACAACGAACCTTACAAGACCTTATGGTAGATCTCCTTGTATATAGTAAAACCCGTTTCTGTTCTCCTTCATGCGAATGAATTCGTCGAAGTCGGTGTATCGGTTCGTTTGCGTCTGACATTCCAATTTGAAGTGCGCTTTTCAACGGCATCCAAACAAGTGTATTTGAAGGTATAGTTGTCGTTCAATTTTCGTACCATTCAAGTTCACTTACTTTATCCATCTATTGTTATTTAAGTTAACGGGACTTTATACAATGAGATTATAATGAGTAATGTGTAATATAAATTAGAATATAGAATGTATATCATTTCTTAAATATATGTAGTTGTAGGTATAAATAATGTGTTCTATTTATGGAAAAATTCCACAGAATGTAGCACAATACACATTTTGACATGCAGCTCTTTTTGTAAGGTTTTATAGTATATCAGAGGTTGATTATGGTTGTCACATCTTTAATGTTCTTTATAAGTATCGCACTACTTTGAAACTTTTTTGGCATAAGTCTAAAACTACATTCCTTCGAGAAGTTAGACAAATTCATTTCCACTTGCTCTATGTAAATGCTTGGCTTTTGCAATAAATTATTTTTTATCTTTTGCTACGGTAATTCGTAAGGAGAATCGAAAGAATTAATGCCGTGCTAGCTAAAAACGTCGTAGAATGGGGTGGGTCACATAGAAAGAACAAGGAAACCTCCAAAGAGAATGTTTTTATTTACAAAACTTCAAAAAGTTTATTATATATAATGTATGTTAATTATTAGCCTAGGGCTAAATTGGAGATCTTATGGTGAAGGAATCTCGACATTCTTCCGACTAAGCTAGGGGTTTATTCCTCGGGTAGAGCTTATGAGGAGTGGTCGTGAGTTTTACGACAAAACATTGTTTACTTACTGACTGATTCTAATAAAACTAAAATAGGGGGTGCAAAAGGGGCGCCACCAAGTCCTTAAACCTTTTTAATCACGGGTTTGCCCGAAGGAGGACTTGGAAGTCCTTAGAGAGAAATATCGTATTTACCGCTAAAGCAGGAGCTGTAAAGAAAATATTATTAATATAACAATGAAGGACACAAGAGATGTACTCCTGCTACCTTATACTATAAAGAAAAAGAATAGCGATTTATATCAATAATTTACATATTATTATATGAACCAATTTAGGCATTAAGCCTCCTGAAGGTGTTGTTTAGTGCTTCCTTATCAAGTCACTGTTATAGACTTCACTTTTATAAAAGGGTATTTATACCTTTCTACTTTTTTAACTCAGTTAGCCTATCTTTGAGCTTACTTGTCCAAAACAAAACAATTATGCAATTGAATTTAATGGTTGTTCTTTAATTAAAATTTTGCTTTCTAGGTAATAAAGTTTTATGTACAAAATATACATCACAAGTGTGGTCTAATGTCTTTAACACAGTGATTGAATATGAAAATTATGACTATCTTTACTAAGAATAAAAAAAGTATCAATAACGTATTAAACATTTTTACAAGGCTTTCCAAATTAATTACCCAAAATACACAGATTTGTTACCTTGGTTTACAAAGGTGTATTAAATATTCAAAGACTAAAAATATTAGTTCTCGTAATTACTTAAGGTGTGATTGAATTTAAATGAAATACTTTGTTAGAGTTAAATAAAGGTATTCATATTCATTTGCAATAATATCATATACAACCCTTGATTCAAACTGTGTTTTCATAACTACATGGTAAAACAAGAATCATAAATTGCTATAATGTTGTTTTCGGTCATCTGCCTCGCTGTAAAGATAGGCGAACAGCTGTAGTCATGTTAAAGTGATAGAAAAACGCTTACCGTGCAAATAGTTGTTTTAAATTACATTGAAACAATTACGTTGTTTACTGTTTACTGTCCACATTTTAGTACGTAATATACTGGAACTATTTACACAAACTTGATGTGTATTTCATCTTCGCAAATCGAAACAAAATTGAACCATAAAACAGGCTATCCAAAGTACATTTATTTTCCACGTTTCTCTAACTTGTGTTAAAGACCATTTATTTAACGGTAATTGGAAAATTAAATATGATATTTGAACTTGTAAGCTTGCAATCTTATCATTGCTGAATGTCCAGAATAAACATTATTACCTTTGCGTTACTGCGATTAACAAGTTACTTGAAATTAATATTAACAAAGTTTAGAGAAATTATTATTGAAGACCATAACCAGAAAATCCGCAGAGCACATTTTATAAATTCAGTGAAATCAAAATTAACAAATTTAAGGAATTCATTATCAGAAATCCATAGACCGCTGTAATAAAATTATTTAGTCCAACTTAACAATAATTTAATCTGATTACCATTATTAAAATATACAGAAAATTAAGTGCATCTCGCACTTGGTCAAGTGGCAACGCTTATTGCTACACGCAGGTTGCTGGCGAGAACCCTATTCAACTGCATGGTGCTTGTGACTCCACAAGTGGTCGTGCCAGACTGAATCGTCCGTTCGATGCCCAGAACTCACATCAAAATCGCCTGACATTGGAGATGCAATTCAAATGACCAACGGTTACTAATAGTAACTAAACCAATACTATAAAGTAATATTCGGCTTGTGATTGGCGTACACGGCCCTGATCTAAATATTTATTCACATCGCCAAATTCAATTGTTTATTTAAATAGACAATGCAGTGTATTGTATAAATAATTTGAAAAGAATTTGTAGTAGTCAAAAAAAATTGTTACAAGTTATATAAAAAAAAGCGGTCTGTGAAGAAAACTACATTCAACCAAAATATCTCGGAAGATTTACATACCATAACAAAATCTCTGCTAAAATAAAATACATAATGCCTTCCGTATTAGGTCTTTTAGTTACTATCCTGCATTATACTATACTATGGTATAATATTCCTTGCAAACCAAGTTACACAAACTAAGTACTTTCTCCGTGTCCATGTCTCTTTAAAGGAAAAACCATTAATACGATAGTAGACCCAGTAATTAAAGCTGCTACCAGCTGAAATGCAGTTGAGCTGGAGCTGAAAAAAACTATGTAAAAAATTATCTAAGTCATTACAATAAAAGCGGCCGTCGTCATTAGCATATCTTTAAGATGAAATCAAAATAATTAGATGTTACCCAATTGTTTCTTCATAAATTTTCCTAACAAAATATATCCCAAACAGGAAAGAATCCCTAAGAAGAAATGTATAGAAAAAATATTTTATACAGTTAGTGCAAATCTATTATTAATTAATACTTCTCTAATATTAATGGTTGCCGTAGGCACATTCCAATCATCCGGGTGGAGCAAAATCCATCTCAATACATGAAAACATTAACAAAGGAAATCCAATCATATAGGAGCAAAGCGTTCTGCATTTAGCTCCAAGGGATTCAACACATTTAATTATGTTACTGATAATAATAATAGAAAATGTAAAAATTTTCGAACAATAAGCTTGACAGCACACGTATCAAAAATATTAACTAGAATTGTACAAAGACGAATGGAAAAACGGGATGAAGAAATATTAGGAGAAGACCAATTTGGATTTAGGCGAAACAGGGGACCACGGGAGGCTATCTTAGCTCTGAGGGTGATAATGGAGAAAACAATAGAAAAAGGGGAAAGCGTGTATATAGGGTTTGTAGATCTGGAAAAAGCATTTGACAATGTAAAATGGAAAAAAATGTTCGAAATACTCAAAAAGATTGGAATGAGTTATAGAGATAGACGGATAGTACATAGCTTATACAAAGAGCAAACAGTAGTAATAGAATTAGAGCAGGAACGTAGAGAAGTAAACATCAGTAAAGGGGTAAGACAGGGATGTTCCCTATCCCCACTAATTTTTAACTTGTACATTGAGGAGGCAATGAATACTGTCAAATGCAGGAAGACATTTGGAATTACTATGCAGGGACAAAAAATTGATATGCTTAGATTTGCAGATGATATAGCGGTATTAGCATCTAGCAAGGAAGAGTTAGAAGCTGCTCTCAATGAAATGGAAACGGTTCTAACAGAGAGATACGGTATGAAAATTAACAAAAGTAAAACTAAAGTACTAGTATGCAAAGGAGGGAAAAATAAATCAAAAACAAGAATACAAATATGTAACACGAACTTACAAGAGGTTAAGGATTTCTACTACCTAGGAAGCCAAATAACGCAAGATGGGAAAAGCACAAAAGATATAAAACAAAGATTAGCACAAGGTCGTGCTACATTTAACAAGAAAAAGCAACTACTGTGTTCAAAGACAACAAATATAAAAACAAGGAATACAAATATTTAACACGAACCTACAAGAGGTTAAGGATTTCTGCTACCTAGGAAGCAAAAATCGCAAAATGGGAAAAGCGCAAAAGATATAAAACAAATATTAGCACAAGGTCGTGCTACATTTAACAAGATAAAGCAACTACTGTGCTCAAAGACCACAAACATAGAAACATGGAAAAGATTGCTCAAAACATATGTGTGGAGCACAGCACTGTATGGCTGTGAAGCCTGGACAGTGGAAGTAGCGGACAAGAAAAAGGTAGAAGCCTTTGAAATGTGGTGCTACAGACGTATGATGAAGATATCATGGACAGACAAAGTTAAGAACGAAGAGGTACTAAAAATGGTAGGGGAAGAAAGAAGTATGTGGAAAACGGTAAAAAATAGGAGAGATAGGATGATAGGCCACATACTACGGCATGAGGGAATAGTGCGGAATATACTAGAAGCAGGGATAGGAAAAAAGAGAAGAAGAAGTAGACCTAGGTTAGACTACTGCACACAGATAGTGAAAGATGTAGGCTGTAGGAGTTTCAGGGAAATGTGTAGGCTAGCTCAGAAGAGAAATCAATGGAGGTACGCATCCAACCAGTCCCAAGATGGATAAATTAATGACGAAGAAAGTTACTGCACTTAAACATGATATTTATCATAAGCAACTACAAGCATTCGAGGGGCAATATTCTCGAATAATGGTAATTGCGTGAAAGCATTTACTGGAAAACTATTATTTCGGCAAATGTCTAAGTGTTGGGGGATCTTGGCAGCCACAGGTTGCTTAACCCTCTTCAATAAATCTCAGTGAAAAGGGCATAATATTAGAAAACAATATAAGGGGAACCGAGCTGTATTGCTGTGTGAGAATTTCAGGGAACTATGTAGGTTAGTTTAGAAAAGAAATAAGTGCAGGTACATGTCCAACCAGTTTTGAGACGGGAAACCCAATGACGAAAAAATAAGCGCAGATAAATCTGATGATTATTATAAACAACTAGTTGTTTGTTGTGAAATATCTGCAACTAATGTTAAATTTTATAGTTGAATATTTAACACAAAAATCGTTGCAATTGACAAAAACTGCTGGATTCACTAATACACGCAAATAACCGTGGAAACAATACTGAATGTGCACGCTTACATTAACTATGTGCCAAATTTTTTTTACAGGAACGAAACAACACTTTCAGTTGATTTCCAAACAAATAGAATAGCATTTCAAATCTCAAAAACATTCGGTTAAGAACTACAACGCACCTTCGATATAATGATCATTTAAGCGTTAACGTTTAATATATGCCAAACACTATAAATAATAAATAATCTAAAAGATATATAAAGTAGTTTGTTTTAATTGAGTGTTACTTCATACATGATTTTATTAGATTGATGGTATAATATATAGTTGATTTTTATGTATAAGTTATTTAAATAATTATTTGGGGTTGCAAATTCAGGCAAAGGATCTGTGATTGCAAAAAATATAATAAGCAGACTAAATATTCAGCGGGTTGAATACAGTACCACAGAACAGGATATTAATTTAAATGATTTTCTGACAGTTGTAAAGAAAATAACTGGTGTGAATAGTAATTCTAATGAAAATATTTAATTAAGGATATTTTGATGAATATTTCTCATGTATATAAAATTCCTTTATTAGAGTAGTAGTGTAAAAATTCATTGAGGACTGTGTATTTAAAACCTTATTTGTGAGAAGGATATTTGGGACTCATTATACTTGTATTTCTCTCAATGGTAGAATTTAATTTCGAAAGGAGTGTCACCGCAACATATATAACGATATTTGCGAGATGTTCTTTGCTTTCTGGTACATATTTGCCACACGTAGGACGAGCAGCCAGTACAAAAATAACTAAATCAGTAACGGAATGCTCGCACAAACTACGATAACAAAGTTATACTAAAAGAAAGAACACAAATACCACTCTAACCCAGTCGGGCGTTGGAGGTTTAAAGAACAAAATAACAGGACACATGACCCAATTGGCCCTTTTTAAAACAGCTGTACCTTAAATGGTAAATAAGTAAAAACATATGTAAAAAATAACTCTAATAAGTAGCTTCTTTGAATATAGATGTCATGTAGATTACAACTGTAGTCTATAACATTTTGCATAAGCACAGCAAACAACTAATCAACTACAATTACACAACTGTTAATTTGGATCGCGGCTACTGAACTCGGTAATACGTGGAAAGCATAAAGAGTAGCGTAAAGCAATTTCAAATTCTAGATACGCCAATAAGCATGAATCACTATAAAGGTGAATATATATAGGGCATAAACGTATGTATAAATATCGTCAGTATCTTACCTAATTGTTTACTAGAATGACGCTGACGAGTTTGACCCAACTAGAAGCTACTAAAACATGGAGACGAAAAATTACGTATTTACAATAGTACATTAAAAATTCAAGCATCAAACTATGACCAATAATTGATCAAATCTTACAATATTAAATAGTCGACTCGCGCAAGCTGTGATGGGTTTTGGTAACTCTTCCAGAGGTAAAGAACCGTTACATCAAAAAGAAACACGAAGTATTAATATTAAAACCTAAAACTTATATTTTGAAAATCGTTTCAACTGTATGTCGATTTTGAAATAGTATATATTATAACATTTTTGAGCATTATATAAAAAGCCCATAACAAGTTGCATATACATTTTAATAGTATCGTAGCACAACATGTGCATCAACTTGGCAACAGTATAAAAAAATTTTTAACTACGTGGTTAGGTTTATAATTAACAATTAGTATCACAAGGAAGGAACAACGATCACAATTTATAATTTAAATTACACGTCTTGTGCATGACAAACACGAAATACACTTTATTAAGAACTTTTATTCGAGTATTAGTAAAAATCTTCATTCCGAAACTGACATTCAAAAATGTAATGACAAAAGATCCAAAAAGCGATTTTCAATTTTAGTTAAATAACAACATTCAGGAAATTCCTAAATATTAAACACATGCTTACATGCCTAGATAAGAAACTAGAAGTACTGGGTGTTCCA
This sequence comes from Platerodrilus igneus, assembly GCA_036346225.1. Lineage (NCBI taxonomy): Eukaryota > Metazoa > Arthropoda > Insecta > Coleoptera > Lycidae > Platerodrilus > Platerodrilus igneus. Next base: position 10,406,456 of record JARFIW010001638.1, on the reverse strand, counting down.
AAAACTATTTTTCAATTTGGTGGCGTGGGAGTTCTGCCCATCACTAGCCGCGTTATTGGGGATTTCAGTCGCTTTGGAGCGTTTCACAGAAGCGAAACGTGCGTGCTGTGTGAGTAAATATTACAAAAACAATAATTCTGTCGTTATAGAACGGCGATAATTTTGCCATTTTTATCGATTGCGTCACGTAAATGAAGCACCGAGTACTCATCTCATTAAAACATGGGTTAAAAACTTGAAGAGACAGGATTGATGGTGAGCAAACCTCAGACGGGTTGACCAAGGTCATCGAGAAGAGAGGAAAATGTGGAGGGGGTGCGTCAGTCAGTTCTTGCGAATCCCGTCCGGTCTGTTCGCAAAAGGACGTGTCTTAAATGTTCCTCAAAGTTCTCTACATCGCATAATGCATAAAGACTTGTAACTCCACTTCAAGAAAATACGGTTGGTTCAAGAGTTAAAGCCCTCGGATGGCGTTGTGAGGCTTAACTTCATTATTCAAATGGTTAATCGATTTTCGTCCTTTAACAACATTTTGTTCTCAGATAAGGCACATTTCCACCTTAAAGGCCGTTATTGAAGTTCAATAAATCCAATACATCACTTAAAATACCACTTCATTCACTAAAAGTCACTATTTGGGTCACGATATCGGCACGAGATTAATCGGTCCGTACTCTTTCGCTTATCAAAGAGGTCGCTCAGTAACTGTCGATTCAGAGCGATATATGGAGATGATTAACAACTCTTTCACTCCAGATTTACAAGGTTTTGTAGATTTTAATCGAGACAAGTAATTCCAGCAGGATGGAGCAACATCTAACGTGTCTATACCGGTTGTTCGTGAAGTTTCTCCTCAAGACTTGATATACAGACGAGGTGACATAAACTGGCCTCCGCGTAGCCCTAATTTGACACTAATGGATTTTTTCTTGTAGGACTACCTTAAATCGAAGGTATACAACAATAATCTTACCTTTCTGGATCATTTATTAAAAACATAAATATTCGAGAAGAAATCGCATGGATTACGGAGAACACGTGCCAAGTAGTTTTCCGAAATTTTGCTTCCCGTTTAGAAGTGTGCCAGCAAAATAGCGGGGCACATTTAGACGACATTATTTTCCTGAAATAATTTCCCAGGGAATGTAACTTTTATTTAAAGGGTTTCTTTTTTTTATTAAACTAATACCTTATTTAAATATTAACTTTTTTTAAAAGTCTATTGGGACACTGTATAATATATCAAATACGGTCTCGTAAATTAAATAAATAAACTTGCAAAGTTGGTTGCCTAACCGCGCTATTACAAAGTTAAAACGATGAAAGTGTAGCGGACCCGTATATTTAAATAAGTAGAAATTGAAATGGTCTTTAAATCAAGAAGGAAAAACATTTACAATTACGAAATGGAACGTAACATATTGTTCTAAAAGGAATGAATACATTTTAAAAAGGCGGTCAAACCTTGATTGACGAGAATTTCAAGTCTGATACACGCTATTCTGATGTTACTCAAATGGTTACAAATACTTAACCATTCACAGGCATAGGCTTGATACACGCCTCCTAGGTTCAGTTTAAAAAAAACAGCAGGACATTTCAAGTAAAGCATCCAAAATTTTCAAAGCATCAAACTTCCTCAAGCAGCAATTATGAATCTTTCGCTGATATTAAACGGAATGATGCCGTCTTTTGTTTAGTTATAGTTACATTAAATCACGCGAAACGAGATGGTAGTACCTAATGCTGTAAATTTAAATAAAATGAAAAATCGAGAAACGCTGCTAAAAGAAAGAACAACAAATAAAACTCATCTCTCTTAAAGTGTTTTTTAAATTCATACTAATTCTCAAATTTGTAATCCAATTGGAATTTTCGCAAAGAATCGTTTCAGATATTGATCCAAAGTAAAGTAATAATTACTAGTTTTTCTAAGTTTATTTCCAAATTCTTCAGTAAATTACTTTTGTTTAGAAACTGTAAGATAGCTGATCTACTAAGGTTGTTGGGAGACATTTATTTTGCATTCGCCATTAACCTGTCACATTCAATAAAGTTTGGACGCTTTCCAAGTATTATTAGTTTCACTTACTGCATAGTCCTTGGTTTGCTGAAACATTGCCTTCAATATTTTATAGCACCCTTAAGAAAATTGAACACAAAATAGATTTCTCATATGTATTAGTCGGATGTTTTCTTTAAGATAATAGACGCTTAGAATAATAATTTGTGCGATGGATCGATCCTATTGCGGTTTTGCTTCTATAATGATTGTTACTAAAAGTGACATCTCATCGATTTGAAGTATAACTTGTTCACTAGGTTCAGCTGCATCGAATAACATAACAGTGAGGTATTTGGTGTTCGTATGTATTGGGTTTAGATGAAGAAAATTTATGGCGAATAAAATATTTATTCGTGTAAAAGCTTATAATATGGTAAGGGGCATAAGCAGATTATTGTATAGGGCTTGCCATCGGTATAAAAGGTCACTAGCTTTTACTATTTACGTCCAAACATTGTGTTTTTTTTCTTAGGCTAGGGAAGAATATTTCTTATAATTTAGAAAAACTAGTCTAATGTACAAAAGACTAGATAATTTATTAAAGTTTAAAAAACTGCATTTTCAAAGAATTAGTAATAGACTTTGAAAAACAGTGGTAATGCTAATATATAAGAAATTATTGTAATGTTATCCAGGATAGGCGTTGGACATTTTTAGTACAAGCTATCTTCGGTAATACTAATATTAGAAGACTAAGTGTGTATATATAAAGATTTCGAACTTAAATCGCTATAAGGTAATAAAAATCCTATTATTGAATTTTGATACAAATAGCACGTTGTATAAATATATAAGTTTAATAAGATTTTGTATGACCAGGCAAAAATGCTGAATCAGGTTTGCAAGTATATATCTTTTTTATCTAACAAGTCGTTCTGAATGGAATTATACCTTGAAGAAGTTCTAGATTATTAAAACAGGTGGAACGGCTTGAGAGTTCCAGTGATCTAAAGAGCCGAACTATAGGTCCAACCAAATTAGTGGGGCGTTTAGTAGGGAACCAGACTCAAACAGGTTCCCGAAAGAGTGTAGCAGTTCTTTCGGTACTTAGAGTGGCAGAGACCATAGGGCATTCTAAGACACAGTACTGGGATGTGGAAGGCAACGGCAAACCACCACATTACCTCCCAAGTACACAACATACTTAAATTATTAATTAAGATAATGACATCCTCTAAGGGTAACAAACATGATGGCATTCTCTGGGGTAAAAAATTCCGGAGTTAAAATAGTCCCCCATTCGGATCTCCGGGAGAGGACTACTTCGGAGGATGTGATTGGAAAGCTTAGAAAAGGAGTCGAGAACATTCTAGTAATCGGAGCATAGAATGACAGAAGTATGAAGTAAGTAGATAAGCTAGAGAACTTGAAAACTAACATGGTTAGGTTAGCATTAGACATAGTAGGGATCGGCGAAGTTTGGTGGCCAGAGGCGGGGGATTTTTAGAGCGGAGACTTAAGGGTAATTTACACAGAATCAGAGGAAGGAAAGTTGAGTGTAAGAATAGTTATGAAAAAATATATAGGACACTGTGTGAAAAACTACTCACAAAAGAACGAAAGAGTACTCGTGGTTAAATTAGAATCTAAACCGATAAATACAATAATAATACGAGTACACATTTTTCTTAATCTTCTTTGGGAAGTAAACCACTCATAGTTTTTAAAATCATCTTTATTGATTTTAAAAACTATGAGTGGTTTACTTCCCAAAAAATATTAAGAAAAATGCTAAACAAACCACAACAAACATACAGGAAGTATTTACAAGTACACATGCCCACTTCTAGCTACAGCGAGGAAGAGGTTGAAGCAATCCACAAAGATATCGAAGACACTAAGATACGTAAAAGGACATGAAAGTTTAATAATTACGGGAGCTTCTAATGCAGTTGTAGGCGATGGTAGGAAAGGAGCAGTAGTAGGTTTATTTGGTATAGGCACGAGAAACGACAGGGCAATTAGGTTGGTAGAATTTTGCGACAAAACAACTTAACCATCACAAACACATTATTTCAACATCATGTTAGAAGGCAGTACATATAGAAGAAGCCAGGATATATAGGAAGATATCAAATAGATTGCATTCTTATTAGACTACGGTTTACGAATCAAGTAAAAGACTGTAGAAGCTACCCAGAAGCAGATATAGACACTGACCACAACATTGTAATTATAAAGGCTTCTCTTAAATTTAAAAATTTGAATAAAGTAAAGAAAAAAGGCACTTTGAGTTTGAGAAACTGAAGGATAAAGATATCCACGAAGGATTTTGAATAAAAATCAAATGAATTACTGAAAAATATCGGAAAAATTTCTGATACTAAAGAAGTAGAAACAGAATGGAATAACATTAAATCCAACTTAAACATGGCTGCCAGAGAGATTCTGGGGTATACACAAAAAGAGAATAAGAAATCATGGATAACGAAGGATATCTTGAATTTAATAAAGGAAAGACGAAAATACAAAAACAGACCAGACCAAGCTGAAAACCAGACATATCACGCCATAATATGGAAAATTATTCAAGAATGCAGGAAAGCTAAAGAGCAATGGATTGATGAAATGTGCAAAGAGGTACAAGCTACGACGAAAATAGGAAAGACAGACAAAGAATACAAACTAATTAGAATGAATTTTAGGGATATAAAACCCTATAGCAAAAATATAAGAAGCGCGGAAGGAGACATCATTATAGAAAATATAGAGAAAGTAGTTAGATGGCAAGAATATATACAGAATATATACAGAATTATATGCAGGAAAGTAACTAACAGCACTAGAACAGGAATCAGACATTGAAAACGATGACCTGGGGTATCCTATACTTAGAGATGAGTTTGAATTAGAATTAAAACGTCTGAGAAATGATAAGGCACCGGGTATAGATAAGGTGCATGCAGAACCTCTAAAAGCCACTGGACAAACAGTAACAGAACGCCTTTTTCAACTTGTAAGTGATTACCGATCAATCTTCTCAAAATCAAACTATGCAGGCAGCTGAAGCTACTGTTCGTCTCCCAAAAATTGATCTAATTGATTTTAACGGCGATTTTCTAAAATGGCCTCTTTTCTACGAAACATTTAAAAGCCTTATCCATAATAATTATAACTTGCAAAATGCATTATTTATTAGGAAAATTACGGGGTAGCACTCTGGCATTAAGCTCTGATATGTTACCGACGGCTGAAAATTACTCTTTACTATGGGCCGCTTTAATTGAAAATACGAAAATAAACGCGCTTTAGCTAACACTTATTTTTCTCAGGTTTTCGATTTTAAAACGCTTCAAACGGAAGGCATTATCAGTCTAAATTCATTCATAGAAAAGGTCGACTCTGCAATCAATGCTCTTCGTAAATTAAACATTACAAACTTGTCTGATTTTATTCTTACTTCTATTGCTTTATCAAAGCTAGACAATCATACCCGACGAATTTTTAAACAATCTTTGAAGGGAGGTTCTATTCCTACTTACGATGAGCTAGCCACGTTCGTAAAAGAACAAGTTAAAATTTTAGATCGAACCAGCAGTAGCAATACAAAGCAAATTAGTGGCCACACAAACAAGACGAAGGTCTTACATGCCGTCGCCACAAAAGAAGTAAATAATCACGACAATTTGAAATGTGCTTATTGTAAAGGCAAACATCATCGATTAGCTAGGTGTTACAAATTTCTTAATCTTTCTCCGCAAAATCGAATTTCTTTTGTTAAAGATCAAAAATTGTGTATTAACTGTCTCAGTTCTAAGCACGCTTTGTCGTTATGCCCTTCCACGTATTCATGTAGGTTGTGCAGTAACCGTCATCATTCAGTGTTACATATTCCTAGTCCGATTGTTGACACAAATAATCAAGTGTTATCTAATCCTATAAATAAAAATGAAGCAATTAATGTGAGTCTTTGTTCAACGTCGACTAAGGAAGGTTCAGATAAAAATTACACGATTCTTTTAGCGACTGCGATCGTTAAAGTTGAATCAACAATGGGTACTCACTTGCGGTTGAGATTCCTAATTGATAGTGCTAGTCAATGTAACTTCATTACATCTAAATGCTGTCAATTGCTTCGATTACCTGTAAATAAAACTTACACGTCTATTTCAGGGATCGGTGCGTCTTTCAAACCTGTTCGCGGTCAAACGCAAATAGCATTTACATCTCAACATGATGCAGATGTTAAATACAAAATGCAAGCATTCGTGTTAGACAAAATCACGGATCGTTTACCATCTTGTGCTGTCGACCTAGCAGTTTGTAAACATTTCAGCAATTTACGTTTAGCCGATGAAACTTTCTTTCGCCCAGGAGAAATTCACGGAATTTTATGTGCTGAACTTGTACCTCATATTTTGGAATCATTTAACCGTTGCCATAAATTCCACTTTAGGATTTATAATAATGGGTCAAACTCTAATTCAAAATGAAACGACCAATTTACAGGTTTATTGTTGTGTTGAAGGGTCCGAGGTCATAGAATCTTTGCTACAGAAATTTTGGGAGCTTGAAGAAGTAGGTGAAGTTGTTACTCGTAGTTCCGATGATATTAAATGTGAAGAATTGTTCTCTACTTCAACAAAACGAGATGATACTGGTCGATACATTGTTGCTTTACCTTTTACAGAATATCCGCCAAACTTAGGAAATTCCTTTTCTACAGCTTTGCGCAGATTTTATTCTCTAGAACAAAGATTTTCTTTATCGCCGTCATACAGAGTAGACTATAGTGCGGCGATGAAAGATTATATTGAGCAAGGTCATATAAACCTTATTCCAAATTGTACTCCTCATTTCAAAGGATACTTTATTCCTCATCACGGGGTGTTTAAGGAAGAATCGGTTTCTACCCCTTTACGCATCGTTTTTGATGCATCGTCTAAAGATGAATTTAATAAATCTTTAAATGACTGCCTTTATGCCGGTCCAAAATTGCAAACCGATTTATTTTGCATATTAATTAATTTTCGATTAATGGAATTTGCCTTGATTTCTGACGTTCGTCAGATGTTTCGCCAAATAGAAATATGTTGCGAACATCAATCTTATCAACGTTTGCTTTGGCGATTCAGCACAGATGAACCATTACAAACGTATCAACTCACAAGAGTTACTTTTGGTGTCAAATCATCTCCATATTTAGCTCTACGTACTGTACTTCAGCTAGCATTAGATGAAGCACAAAATTTTCTGCTTGCATCCGCAGTTGTACAAAGAGATATGTATGTAGATGACGTAATTTCTTCGGTGGAATCTTTAGATAATGCCAAAGTCCTTTATCATGAACTGCTCGGGCTTTTCACGGCCGGAGGTTTTCAGTTAGTTAAATGGGCCACAAATTCTTCGCATTTAACAAACGAAATATCTGAAAATATTCGAATGGACAATGTTGTAGGTTTCGAAAGCAATATTTTAATGGTATTGGGTCTTCAATGGCATCCAAAGGTTGATAATTTAACCTTTGCGGTTAAAGGTCCAAATGAAATCTGTACAAAGAGAAATATACTTTCCACTGTAGCTAGAATGTGGGATCCATTAGGGCTCTTATCTCCCGTGACAATTTTTGCCAAACTACTAATCAAAGAATTATGGATATTAAAGTTGTCTTGGGATGAAGAAACCCCTCCATATATTTAAGGTTTGTGGAATACCTTTCAGCAAGAAATAATTCAATTTTCTGACTTTAAAATATCCCGACACATCGGATATTCATCAGAAACGTCATTACAACTTGTTGGATTTTGCGATGCTTCTGAAAAGGCATACAGTGCCGTCGTATACGCCCGAACAGTGTCTCTGGATGGCGAAGTAAAAATTATTTTACTATGCGGTAAAGCTAAATTGGCTCCAATAAAAACTGTCACTATTCCTCGTTTGGAGTTATGTGCTGCTTTATTGCTTGCAAGACTATTAAATTGCATCATTCGCACATATTCCTCACGATGCACTATCAAACAAGTTTTTGCGTTTTCTGATTTCATGGTGGTTCTTAACTGGATTCATAAATCGCCCCATTGTTGGAAAACTTTTGTAGCCAATCGAGTGGCAAAAATTCAAAATTTATTACCAGTAACTCGCTGGTTTCATGTTGATGGCATTTCAAATCCTGCCGATTGTGCGTCTCGCGGTATATCTCCAAATCAATTTCTTATCGCCGAGTTGTGGTTGCAGGGGCCATCGTGGCTTCTTTCTCAAGAAAGCGATTGGCCTATTAAGATTATTGACACGGAAGAAATTATTTTGGCTGACAATAAACTTGAACAGAAATTGGTTTCACTTCCTGTGACACAATCAGAAGTTCATCCTTTATACGCCCTGATTGATAGATGCAGCTCTTACTCTAAATTGTTAAGCATAACTGTTTATGTTTTGAAATTTGTTAAACGTTTGCCTAAAAGGAACCGCATTTCTGCGGAAGATCTGGTTGCGGTGGAAAATATTCTAATTTTAGCAGCGCAAGATAAACATTTTTTCTCCGAAAAGACTTTTTTGGAAAAGGGACAACTTTGTTCGAAACCCTTTCGACATTTGAATCCTTTTCTTTCAAATAACTTAATTACAGTTAGAGGCCGTCTGTCAAATGCAAATATTTCATATGATCAGCAGCATCCAGTTCTTTTACCTAAGAAAGATCGTTTTACCGATTTATTAATTGATTATTTTCATGTAAACAATTTACACACAGGGCCACATCTTCTGCTTTCTCTATTACGTCAGCATTTTTGGATTATAGCGGCTAGAAATTTGGTTAGGACTCGTGTTCAAAATTGTAATCATTGTTTCAGAAGAAAACCTCGACCTTCTTTTCCTCTTATGGCTGACTTACCGTCTCCTAGGGTTAATCAGGCCAAAGCATTTATGCATACTGGCACTGATTTTGCCGGACCTTTTAATATAACTCTTAGTAGACACCGGGGAGTTAAATCTCAAAAGACCTATATATGCATATTTGTTTGTTTAACAACTCGTGCCGTGCATCTAGAATTAGCGTCAAGTTTGTCAAGCGACATACTCCTTGCCGCATTTAAGCGTTTTCTTGCTAGAAGGGGACCATGTGCGGTTATGCATTCCGACCGCGGTACAAATTTCGTTGGCGCTAATAATTATTTAGATTCCCTTCAAGAATTTTTTCGAAATTCAAATTGCCTAAATGCCATTGACCATGAACTTAGTCAAAGGCGCATTGCTTGGAAATTCAATCCGCCTGCGGTTCCTCATTTTTGGAGGAATATGGGAGGCGAATATCAAAAGCGTGAAAGGTCATTTAATGAAAGATGTGGGAGAGCCAATACTTTCTTATGAAGAATTTTCAACGGTTTTAACACAAATCGAAGCGTTGTTAAATTCACGTCCGTTATGCTGGCTTAGTTCAGACCCTTCGGAACCTCTTGCATTATCGCCTGCTCATTTTTTAACTCTCACCCCGTTGCAGTTCTTGCCAGCTGCCGATGAAACCGGAAAAGCGCTTACGCTTGTAAATCGCAAGCACCTTTTAGATCAAATTGTTCAATCCTATTGGAAGCGATAGTCTAGGGAGTACTTGCGTGAATTACAATCCCGACAGAAGTGGAATACACCTTTCTGTCCTGTTAAGCCAGGTCTAGTCGTGATAGTGATGCGCGATAACTGCCCGCCTTTGCAGTGGCCAACAGGGGTAATTGAACAAACTCACCCAGGAAAAGACGGCATTATTAGGGTTGTCACAGTACGTACAAAAGATGGGGTTTATACCCGTCCAGTAGCAAAGCTGTGTTTACTCCCCACGCAGTATACATTTTTTTTTACATGCGCTGTTTATAGTTTTTTTTCTCATTTAATATGAATTTTTCATTTTGTTAAAATCTTATTTTAAGGCCGGAGGATATGCTAACGCCGGCAACAAATTCCTTTTATTTTTAAATTACAGTTTATTAATCCGATAAATTATCGCCAGAATAGCATTCAATTCAAGTTATTTTTAATTTATAGATAAATTGAAACATATGCCAATTCTGACAATAACAAAATTAAGAGAGATAGTAACAAACATCGGTGTGATTCGGTTCGCTAGTAAATTGTGGCATTACGGTGTGTACGTCAAAATAACCTCTTGCACCCGTCTTAGAGCGTGGGTTCGAAAACGGTGAAATTTCTAAATTGGTGATCCTTGCCTTCCTTCAATGAGCATCCTAACTCTTCCCTTTAAACACCTATTTAAAGTGAGCTGCAGATCTTGGGTAAGTTCATTGTTTTACCTTTGTTTGTTCATGTTTAAAAATTACAGTCCACTGTGTCTTAACCGAGCGTTAATAGAGACAATGAAAACTATCAATTGCAGGAAGGCATTTGGAATTATTATCCAGGAATAAAAGATTGATATGCCTAGATTTGCAAATAATACAGCGGTATTAGCATCTAGCAAGGAAGAGTTAAAAACAGCTCTTAATGAAATGAATCCTCTGCTCGCAGGGGGTTCATTATTGCTTGTACTGCTCCTAGCGTAAGTGAAATAAGTAACGTACAACCTACAGATAGTTTGAACGCGCCCAAGAAACAAACACTTTTCTCTGACGCTATTAAAGCTAATATATTTCCCAAGAAAGAGCAGGCAATCGTATTTCACGCTTATAGATGGAATACAAGTTAAAGAGTACGTAGTAGCAGTCGAGAAATTGATTAACCCCAAACATAAACATTTTGCATCAAGAATGTTATTAGGTAGGGTATGTAGATACTTATCTACTAAAGAAATTGTTTCGTCCTTTTTGCTAAATCATGGAGGAATAAACGTAAATAATTTATATATAGCTGCTAGAAAGTTAATTAGTCAGTCCAGACGAATAATACTGTCCAATGTACCACAGTGCATATCTCACACTGTTATAGAGGCTGCCCTAAAATTTTACAACTTACAGCTCTTGTCACCTATTTCCTTTATAGGGGCCGGAATAGGGCTAACTGAGTTCAAACATGTATTGAGCTTCCGCCGTCAAGTCAATAAGATATGAAGATGAACACTACCGAATATTTTTATCAGACGAACAAGTACGTTGCTTATGGGCAAAGAGCTCGGATATATCTCGGCAAACTGCACACGTCGTAACCTCGACGAGTTTGTAGATAACCGTGCTAATAACTACAACAATAAAAGACACTGAGACACTGATAATAGAAGGCGTGATCTGTGAAGCGTCACTAGGTCTACGATTGGTTGAAATAAGATGCAGATATGAGAGGTGGAAACATAACAATTTCTATATATAATTAATTAGTTGTTCACAGACGTGTTGCGACTCGTGTGGAAAATTCTTAGATTTCAACTTGGACGTGTGCAAATTTTTAGTAGAATCGCTGTGCCAAGCCGTCGGAAGGGAAAAGAGAATGCGAATTTCTAAAAATTGTCCGTTGCGGGACAAATTTGACTTGCAAGCGGGCCATTGTATAAACCCGTGCTTATAGGTGTTTGGCTCTCTTAGATATTTGATTTTATTCGATACTTTAAATAGTTTTGCTCTTTATTTTTAAATATTCGATACTTTAAGTAGAATACGTGGTGATTACGTGCTACAATAAAAGTTATTAGTACACTCGAGAAGATAAATAAAGTGCTATGTTTCGGGGGTTTTAATAATCAAATGTTATTCGTAAACGTGATTGGATCCACAAAACAAGATTTCGATATACTTAGATGAGTTCCTGAGAAACCCTGAAACCGTTTAGAGGAATGGGGGTGGAGAAAAATTTTAAAGGCGACTAGAAATCCGAAGAAGTAAACATAAACCAGCTGGAATGGTGGGATGAGCAAGTCCGATGTACATTGAAGCCACGAGTGCAGTAACCTTCAGGTAAATTATGCAATTTTGTTTGATCTTAGATGTTTTGGTGTGTGTTGAATATCTTTATAATTTGTTTGATAAAGATGGACAGTAGTAAATTTGTATAAACATCAACTTTTTAATTTTATGGTAAAATTTTCTTGTATAAGTAGAAAAGAGTATTTATCAGGTTTATGTTTTTGATTATGATGAAAATTTGGGTCTGTCTTTGAGCTCAATTAGACTAACCTGTTAAATTAACGTAAAGGGGTGGGAGTTGCTTCCTTTTATTTAGACTCAGGTCTGCAAATATTGTTAACTTAATTAGTATGCATCCTACAAGGACTCTAATTCCGGATGCAAATTAAAATGATGACAAATTTGAACTTGAAATTTTATAATGCTGAAATTTATGCAGAAATTTAATTTTGCAATTTTAGTGTATTGTGAATATTGGTGTAAATAGAGTTAACGTTGGTGTTTGTGGTAGGAATGTGTTTTCTTTTATGAATAAGGATGAAAGTTTTAACTAGGTGAGCAGCCGAGGCGGAAGGATTCAAGAGGCGATATTCAGGTAAGAAATCGATTATCAGAGGAGATGTCACCGTAGTAACGAGGATCATAGCAAATCTTGGCGCCCAATTCGTGAGGCTCGATTCTAATAGGGAATCACAGCAATTTTGACGGTCCAACGTTGGGGCTCGAATGTTTTTTTTTACTCTGGTGAGGTTTTTGTAGGTTTCACAACAATATATATATATATATATATATATATATATCAATTAGTTTATAGATTTATAATTGATGTTCTTAATCGTTTTAGAACTTTGATGGAGCTAGGTTGAAAGCAATTTATATATAAAAAAGACAGTTATTAGTCTCAGTGTCATTTATAAGATTATATGTTTATTATTTTTATTATTGTTAGTTTATTGAAATAGTAATGTACTTTGTGAGTTAAGATTTGCATAAATTAAAAGCTATATACACTTTTGGTCAAAGTTTTGTAACAATTTTATTTTCGATAATAATTCTTTGCATATAATTTCAAGAATAGTGTAACAATTTTATTAATAATAATAATTCTTTGCATATAATTTCAAGAATAATGTAACAATTTTATTAATAACAATAATAATTTGCATTCAACTTCAAAAGTAATACGCTAAGCCTGCATCGTCCTTTAATAATCTAGTTATATTCAGATATCTGTGTCGTATACAGCTATTTACAAGCACATCTCTGTTTGATTGTTCCCCTCCTGACGGCGCGAACGCCCGAGCTGGTTATAAGATAGTCGGCCACTGGTGATAGAGATATCAACATGTACCCTAGGCTGGAGGCCGGCAATCTGCGAATCCATTTCAAATAGTGAGGATATCTTCGAATAACGCGCGAGAAGTAGGATGCAACTTTTAAAACACACAAGGACACAGAAAAACACATGTAAGATACAACCTTTAGAAGGTGACGTAATTCAACATTGAGAGTGCAATTGCTGCTGAATGTAAGACGACAGGATATGATTCGACACGTGGAACGAAGGAATTATAGAAGTTAGTTTGGATGAATTGGTTTCAAATTGCAAACACTGTTATCGTTGCTTGAAGAACGGGGATCCCGTCTTCCTTTGTCACAATGCGACAATTGCAGTTTTGGTTCGTAGATAGCTATAAGTTGTTTTTATGTGTTTCAAAATTTGGAACACGTTAACTTGCTTTGATGCGTAATACATATACATTGTAAAAGTTTCAACTAATTGTTGAGCTGGATTTACCAGTAGTAAAACGAAAGTTCATTGATTTAATGTTCTAAAAACAACATGCTTTGCTCCATATGAATCGTCGGTAATGTCAACAGGTGTTACTGATGTCATATCTTTCTACTTTGTACAGCTGACAGATGTTATTTTAAAAGCAAATGCTTTGAACAGCTTTAGTACAATATATGTAAACACGTCTATTTTTGTGATCAGCTTTATCTACATTAAAATTAGTATACATAATTTTGAAAGCTCAAATGCTAATATTGTTAGGAGCTATTAATTTGTTGTCTACCTGAAAAGATCTGCCCAGGTTAGAACCCTATTTGTACAACAAGTTCATGTTTTAAAGTATAGTGTTTGATTGAAAATAATAGAAACAAACCTGAAAGTTAAAAGTTTAAGATTGATGCAGTTAATGATTAAATCTTTTGTTACAAGTTATATTATTTTAAAAGAGATCTTTTAGTAAACAATTGGTTGAAGATTAAAGGTTTTTTATTTTGATCAAGTGTGATCAAATCTTATTACATAAAGCTACAACCCTTCTGAGTAATAAATTGATGCCAATGTTATATTGGAAATACTTTTTTTATTATTTCTTTATGTATTTTTGCAGGACACAAATGGTGTTCCACTATTTTATTTATTTAACTATCACAATTTCTTACAGGAACTGCGTCTTATTTTATTAAGACAGGTTTTTGTCAGCGAAGGCGATCTTTTTTTTTTGGGTCTCCACGTCCGCCCTTAGAACTATGCTATACAATTATCGTGATTACATCAGGACTTGGTGGCGCCTATTTGATTTAGCTTAAGTTTGATCTGTAAACAGAATTGGACTTCCCCCCCACTTCTCATTGCTCTACCCATGAATAGACCCCTACTTGTGTCGGAAGATTTTTGGAACAATAAGTACGACTTGCTCCAAAACAAACAAATAACAAAAAACGTTTCACTGGCTCACAACGTGGGGCCAGCCATTTAAAAAAAAATAATAACGTTACACTGGCGCCCAACGTGGAGCCAGCTATAAAAAAGAATAACGTTACAGTTTAAGTTCACAAAATACCGGAGCCAGTTAAATTAGTGTCGTAACTTTGATTATGAACCTCTTTAAAAAGCCCACCTGTAAATATAAATTTATTATATTTGACTTATTACCTATATCTAATTGTTTTTTAAAAGGAAGGTATTCGATTCTGTGTTTATTTGTCAGGTAACTGACCTGCCTGCGGAAGCGATGTTTGAGTATTTATTTAAGTACTACTTATACAAAGTATTCACTCTCAAAGTCGAACAGAGGCAATTTATAAATATAATCAATTTTAAGGTTTTTTGGCATTAGTTTTATAATAAAACCGTAAATAAGCAAAATGTAGCAGAGATATTACTGGCTAATTTATAACACTACCTCTACCAATCCAATGATTTGGAAAGGTATCATTTAAGAACTTTCTAACATCTAAACCAAAATGTACGTGACAGCCGCTTTTGCATTTCATAACAAAACACATTCCTATCTTCTTCGTCTACACCAAAAATCTCTTGATGACATTGCGGTTTAAAAGGATATTTATTTTTCTTAATATCATCCATACCTGTGATTTACTTAATCCAACTTCAATTGTAATTTGATTCAAACTAAAAGTTGTGTCTGCATTTTCCAACGCCAAAGCACGCTCGTTTGTGCAATCAGCTATTTGTCGATTTCCTGTGTCATGATCAGTACTTAAGAACATCATTCGATAAAAACTGTAGCTACTCACCACTACTACCACCACACACACCCCACACCCCTGTGATGGTGTAATAGCCGAATAATTTATAGTTATTACATTGTATTAAGTTTAAGCATTTAAAAGGTGAGTGACTTGTATAAGAAGTGAAAAGTGCGGAAATTGTACAGGAAGACAATCAGGAAGTACACGTGCAACGAACTCTAGGCTAGGTGTAATTTGAATTAGTAAATAAGCATAGTTGCAAAATAATTGTTAACAGTTAAGTATTAGTATAGAATAAGATGGATTATAAGTCTAACCTTCCGATGTAATAGTTGTACAGCACCTTAAAGTGACAAGTAAATTAAACATGTGAAATGGTCTTCGACTTTGATTTAATCACCCCTACAAAAGACCCCAAGAGAACACTACAAGGCGATCCTGCCAGCCCTGCTAATCCTGCCAGCCCTGCTAATTCTGCCAGTCCTGTAATTCTGCGAGTCCTGCTAGTTCTACAGATTAAATTATAATATAACCGAAATTTGAAATGGGCACCAGCAATTCCAAGGAAGAAGTGGTTATTGCACAAACTGGAATGAATAATGGTTCGATAAATGGCTATTCAAATTCTGAGGTAATAGGTATTACGTCAGGTACAATTTTAGCGTTGTTGGGTATTTTATTACTTTTTAAAATGTTCAAGAAAATGTTGGACAAGAAGATTAGGAGAGAGGTTAGTAGAAGCCAGCAGATTGTATAGTAAGAATTATTTTATTTTAAGCTATAAAAATTAAGTACGAGTTAAAATTAATGACGGAACACTTGAAGCAAATTTTAGAGGAATTTAAGATTTTATTAAAAATTTAAATAAAGATGGTCAAGAAAGACGAAACGATTTAGATGTTACTAATAGGAAATTTGATTATTTGAATAGGTTATGCGAGGAGTATAGGTTAGAGAAAGAAAAGATTAAAGTCGCAAAATTTGATAGTTCTGAAATTATCGATAAAGTTAAGCAGCACATAGCCCTAATAGATAAGTGTATAGGAGATATTACTGAAGTTTTAAAAAGTAGGAAGTTAAGTATTTTAAGTAGGAAAATCAAGACACCATGGGTGAAAATTTGAACTAAAAGTAGCAGCCTCTATGATTCCAGCCATGGACGGTTCAGAAAATACCACCAAGCAAATGGTCGACGCAATTGAACTATATGATAGCTTGTTAGATGATGAAGGTAAGAGATTGTTAATAAATTTTGTCATAAAAATTAAGTTAAGTCAAAATGCTAAAATGAGATTAGACAGTAATTATGAGAATGTAGAAGCGCTTGTGAACGATATCAAACATCACCTTTAACTAAAAATCAGCATCAGGATTGTCTGCCGAATTACATAACTCCAGACAAAATAATAAATCAATTGAAAATTTTGGTAAAACGATCGAGGAATTAATGGTCAATTTAACAATAGCTCAATCAGAGGGTAACAAACAATCATTAAAAATTTTGACAGCCGTTAACGAAAAAAATGCATTAAACGTATTTACAAACGGAATAAGGGACGAAAATTTAAAAACAATTATGAAAGCTCGAAATTACGATAAATTAAAAGGCGCCATAATAGCCGCGAAGGAAGAGGAAACTGCAAATAAACCTCAGCAAATGTTTTACACAACCGGAAAAGGTCGTCAATTTACTAGACGCGTAAAATATCATAACAATAATACAAATAGAAGTCAACGTACCTCACACACCAGGTATCAAGGTCGAGGAAATAATCCATGCACGTTCATGAACACTAGAGATCGAGGAAATGCACACGTAGGTAAAACTGTAAGAGGTCATCAGTCTTATAATAGGGGAAACCATCGCAATTTTTATATCAACTCGTCAGAGAAAAACTGCACAGAAAATACAACAGACCAAACTAGGGAACCGAAAACATTTTTTCGAGACCCCCCGGAATAATTTGAAGAATATTCACAAAATTTTAAATATTAATAGTGTAAATTTCATAAAAGTCGGATACAATAACAATACAATTAAATTAATTTTAGATACAGGAGCATCAGTAAGCGTTATTTTCATTTCTAGCTTAACAACTAAGATAAATATTGATACAAATAAGCAAATTTTTATTCAAGGAGTATCGGGTAAAACAAAAGCAATTGGAACAGTAAATCTACCAATTAAAATAGGGAATATCTCAATTAATCATACTTTTGTTGTAATGAACGATTTCGAATCAGACGTAAACGGAGTAATAGGATCAGATTTTTAATAAGTACAGATCAAATATCGATTATAAAATTATAAATTTACTTTTGTAAGTAATGATGTATCAACGTCAATTCCATTATTAGCAAACGAAGATTTATATACAATAATCCCACCACGATGCGAGATTATCAAATATTTTACAATAAATTGCAAAGAGGAATGTGTAATAAGATCACAAGAATTGTGCGAAGGTGTATTTTTAGCAAACGTAGTTGTAAAGCCAGTTAAAATTTTATACCAGTAAAATTATTGAATACGAACGACACTGAAATTAAGTTACGAAATTTTAAACCTACCATCGAACGACTTTCAGATTACAAGATAGTTAAATTTGAAGAGTCAAAATTCTCAGTTGAACGTATTGATAAATTATTAAAAGACATTAACGTCGAAGGTTTAAATAGCGAAGAACAAACCACCATTCATAAGATTTCTGCTAAGTTTGCAGACGTATTTTATGTCGACAATGACCTACTAACCGAGTCAAACATAAGTAAGCAGCATATTCAGTTACAAACAGATGCTACAGCAACGTACGTTAAACCATATAGGTTACCATATTCACAGAAAAATGATATGGGAAAGCAAGTAGATAAAATGTTACATGACGGGATAATAGAACCCGCACAGAGTGCGTGGTCGTCACCACTACTAATAGTACCGAAAAAACCGGATAGTTTAGGAAACAAAAAATGGCGCGTAGTTATTGATTATAGACAATTAAACACTAAATTGCAAGATGACAAATTTCCGCTACCAAGTATCGAGTCAATTTTAGATTCGTTAGGAGGTGCGATATATTTTTCACGTTTAGATTTATATCAAGGATATTATCAGATAGGATTACAAGAACAGTCCAGACCGTGTACGGCATTTAGTACAGACAAAGGACAATTTCAAATGACTAGGTTACCGATGGGGTTAAAAGTAAGCCCGAGTATTTTTGCACGAGCGATGACAGTAGCTTTATCAGGATTGAATTACGAGAATTGTTTTACATATTTGGATGATTTAATTGTATTCGGAGATAGTTTAGAAAAGCACAATACAAATTTAGTAAAAGTACTCAATAGGTTAAGAAAAGTCAATTTAAAATTAAATCCAAAAAGTGTGAATTTTAAAGAAGGAAATTTTATATTTAGGGCACGTTATAACGGCACAAGGTGTACAACCAGATCCAGAAAAATTGCAGTCATGCAAAATTATCCAACACCACTTAACGCAAACGACGTTAAAAGGTTTGTAGCATTTGCCAATTACTATAGAAAATTTATTCCAAAATTCGCTGAAATAACAGCACCGTTAAACAAATTGTCTAGGAAAGGTGTAACTTTCCAATGGACCAATGAATGTCAAGCAGCATTCGAACTGTTAAAAACAACTTTAACAAACCCACCAATATTGCAATACCCAGATTTTTCAGATAATAGTAAGTTCATCTTACGCACGGACGCATCAGGTTACGCGTTAGGAGCAGTTTTGTCGAATAGCGACGACAAGCCAGTAGCTTACGCAAGTAGAGCACTTAACAAAGCCGAAATAAATTATTGTACAATAGAAAAAGAGTTATTAGCTATTGTATGGGCAGTGAAAAAATTTAGGCCATACTTATGTGGCAAAAAATTTCAAATTTTAACGGATCATAGACCGTTAGTATACTTATTTGGTATGAGTAATCCATCTAGTCGATTAACAAAATTTAGGTTAACATTAGAAGAATTTGATTTTACAATAACGTATATTAGGGGTACAGAAAACGTGACAGCTGACGCTTTATCTAGAATTATTATAGATTCAGATTATTTAAAGAATATGGAGCGAGCGGTTCACGAAAAGTATATGTAACAACAAGAGCCCAAAGTAGAAAATTAGGCGACTCTCAAGTCGAATCAAAAGCATCAAAGGATGATGGGACTGATCACCCCAACATTGTTGAACTTTTGAAGCATCCGAAGGATGCAACAGAATTACGATTTGTATCAGAGGAGGAGTTTAACAGAATCATTAAATCCAATAAAGGATATAATTTTGTTTGCATGCATGAATTATCAATTTATGATAGGAGTAAAAATATAATTTATTTGAAGCAAGGATCTCGATCAGCGTCAGCCTTCGAAGCGTTGTTGAGAGACCTGCAATTTCTTCGTAGAGAATTTACAATTCCGGAATTTATTATTATAAAAAACGAAGAATCGGCCGCAATTTAATTAAAAAAAATGACATACGAATTAGTGTGATTAGGGAAGTCACTAATATTCAAAACTCAGAAACGCAAAGATTAATCATTAATGATTTTCATTTATTGCCTACGGGAGGTCACGCGGGCATCAATAGAACTTACAATAATATAAAGCGATACTATTTTTGGTCAAGTATGCGAAAGGATGTAGAAACATTTATTAAAAAATGTGACGAATGTCAAAGACATAAACATTCAAATATTAGCAAACAGCCGATGATAATTACAACCACAGCTTCCGAAGCTTTCGAAAAAATTTTTTTTAGACTTAGTTGGACCATTGCAACCAGATGCAAATGGAAACAGGTATATTTTGACACTACAGTGTGATTTAAGTAAATTTGTAGAAGCATATCCATTACCAAATAAAGAGACTGAAAGTGTAACTAGAGCGTTTGTCGAGAATTTTATTTTACGATACGGCATCCCACGCGAAATTTTAACGGATAAAGGTTCAGAGTTCATGTCAGAGATTTTTAAGGAAATGTGCAAATTATTAAATATAAAACAATTAAATTCTACAGCGTATCATCACGAAACTATCGGTGCGCTCGAAAACTCACATAAAAATTTAGCAGCATATTTAAGGATCCAATGTCCGCAGTATTCGAATAATTGGAGCAGTTGGATACCTTATTGGTGTTTTGCATACAATAATTCAGTGCATACTGAAACTAAATATACCCCGCACGAATTAGTGTTTGGGAAAATTAATCAAATACCGTCAAACGTAGTAAACTCAGTAGACCCACTTTATAATTTTGATAATTATCCAGCAGAACTAAAGTATAGATTGCAAGTCGCTGGAAATGAAGCGAGATATAATTTATTACAGTCCAAAAGCAAAAGAAAGCATAAGTTTGATATCAAAACTAAGCATGTTAATTATAAATTAGGAGATAAGTTGTTAGTTAAGAATACATCTCTTAATAAAAGAGATCCAATATTTGTAGGCCCATATGAAGTAGTTTTAGATAAGAATCCTAATGTTATAGTTAAGATAGATAAGTTAGTAGAAATCCATAAGAATAGGACAAAATTATATAACGTATTGTAATTTAGAAAATTTTATTTTGAAAACAAAAATTTTTTAGTGCACCCGTGGAGGTGTGATGGTGTAATAGCCGAATAATTTATAGTTATTACATTGTATTAAGTTTAAGCATTTAAAAGGTGAGTGACTTGTATAAGAAGTGAAAAGTGCGGAAATTGTACAGGAAGACAATCAGGAAGTACACGTGCAACGAACTCTAGGCTAGGTGTAATTTGAATTAGTAAATAAGCATAGTTGCAAAATAATTGTTAGCAGTTAAGTATTAGTATAGAATAAGATGGATTATAAGTCTAACCTTCCGATGTAATAGTTGTACAGCACCTTAAAGTGACAAGTAAATTAAACATGTGAAATGGTCTTCGACTTTGATTTAATCACCCCTACAAAAGACCCCAAGAGAACACTACACTTCAGATTCCTCCGAAATATTTGCACAGTTTTCAATCTGTACATATTTTGAATAGTACTTACAGATGGTATAGGTCTTGCATTAAAGTTAACGGCAAGCAAATCTTTTCACTCTTCGCGAACTAACGCCACTATAATAGGTTTTCACCATTAAAACTCTTTTTTTGTTAGTTTCAAAAAATTAACTTTAACACCCGCCAAGGAGTCGACTGCTTATTAACAAACAAACGAACAGTAACACAGCAATTTCCTGACCGGAGTCTACTAATTAAAACTTTATGGCAGATCGAAAATGCTGTCGAATATTAAAATCAAGACTACTCGTGTCTACAAACTGTCAAACTTTAACTTCGTTTCTTGAAATAGTAATTGTACTTTTAGTTCTGTCAGTAGTATCATTTGGATCGTAATAATTTTCTCCTTCTATTGATACTACTATCTTTCCTGTACGATAAATTGGCGAACAGCAATAATCAAAAACGTCAGATTGCATGTTAAATTCCTATGTTCGACTTTGAGAACGAACACACAGTATATACCGGGTGTAGAATTAGTTCGTTCAAGTTACTATTGAGAAAAAGTGTAAATATGTTCCTTGTAGGGAAATAATACTGTATACAACCATACCATTGCTTATTTTTTACTTTTCATACAAAGGTTGAAATTAAGAAAACGAAACTACTTTCGTGGTAAAAATAAATTTTTTCTTGGAATTGTTGAAACAAAACCAAATTGTTTGTAAACTGCCATGTTGGTTTAATCCCAAAATCGGCAGAACTTCGATTTAGTAAATATTTAATACTATAGAGATTGTAAAGAGTATACTTCATGAAGTTCATTTTCATTTGTAGAAACGTTCGCGGCATCTTGAGTGGTACAAGGTATACTTCAAGAGAATTACTTTATATTGTCTAAGACTGCCATCTAGAAAGATGACAAGCTGTAAGAAGATTCGCTACACGTTGTTTCAACGGCAAGCTTGCAGTAGAAACTTCTTGTTACTTTTAGATTCTTACCTGAACTGAGTAGTAGCAAGATCGTATAAGCGGATTGTGTAGTGTTTGAGCGTCTTATACACCATTTGTTTGTGGCACTTACAAGTAGACAAAAATTCTCCTGGCGCTAGAAATTTCGCTCCTAGTTTTATTCTTTGCTAAAGCACCGCATAATTACCTATAAAAATTTTTATCTTACGTAATGCAGCTCCACTGGCAAAGAAAGTATGCAAAAATTGCTATATAAACAAAGCCTCGCTGGTTTTATAAAGTACGAAGCATGAAAACTCATCGAGTTTTCCAACCCTACACACTCATTTCCATTCGCTAAAACGAATAAGCAAATTCACGTCACTCAAGTGTGCCTTGGGACTTGGGATATGGTGCAAGGGGTCGGCTAAAAGTACGTTCAACTTCAGTTGCCGTCAAACGCAACCGCAGATAAATGAAGACGTGCGTAGCTTGCTTGATCCGAAACACCACCGCCAGAAGCAAACATCAACGTTACATGCGGGAAATGGGGAAAATCGTTTTGTAGGTTTGTTCACTCACATCAAAATCTAATATTGGCACCGTTCCTTTTGTTTTATACGTTGCGGGGTCTAGTGAAATTGCGTATCCCGGTTTTTAGAGTATTGAATGGACTATTGGACTTGTCTTCACATCACAAAAATACTCTTTCTTTTCGTTTTCAAGGCGGATTATACATGAAATCCAAGCTGAATTACAAATTAGAAAATGGAAAAGGGTTTTAAGGGATTTTCTTGCTTATTCCATCTTTGCTTTATATATTTGAGGTGCACTTTTCTTAAATTAAACATGAAATTTACTTATAATAAATTAATTTTGAGTTTGTGTAAGAGTCAATATATGTCTTGCGTAGTTTAAAATACTTTCCCAGGCCCAAGTGTGTTAAAAGTTCTAAATACGACGAATAACATTAACAGACCCAAGCACTGTGGATAACTTAATTTTTGTGACTACACAAACCAAAGCGAACTAATTTATAATTTCCCTATTTTTAAAATAACTCAATCATCTATCTATAAAACATTAGATTGGAAAGTCTAAACTCTAAAGAAATAAAACCCTTAAAACCTATGCTATTTTGACAAAGATTAGAAATATTTTTTATTTGAAGACGTCTTGTATAACATCGTAAAGTTACTTTGTTCAGTGCTAGATCACCTGGGACCCACTACCATCGGTTTTTTTAATTTTATAGCATTGCACCACATAGCGTCACTACTCTGGTAGCTAGCACCCAAAATTTAAGGAAGTTGTTGCAGTTTAAAGTTTGGGGAAGATGGCAAAAATAATGTCAACCTCTCGACTTATTTTTAATTTTTTTTTTACACTTGTTAGTACTAATATAGCACCATATAGCACCAGCAGCCCAATAGCTAACACGCAACAAATGGAAAATATATAACAATTCGAAGTTTAGGACCTTCAGTTCAAAGTTTGAGGAGAGACTAAATGCTGCCAGTCACCACTAGTTTTTTAAAATTTGTCTTTCGCACCTGCTAGTACTTACATAGCACCACATTGCACCCCTTGTCTTATAGCTTGTACCGAAAAAATCACAAAAATATGACAATTCAAAGTTTATGGCGGTAGAGAAGGTCAGCCTCCAAATGCATATTTTGTGTTTTTTTTCTCTTGTGCTTGCTAGAACAAACATAGGACCACAACACAAAATGTCTCGTAGATAGTGTCCAAGACATTGCAAAAATATTACAGTTTAAAGTTTGAGGGCGGTTACAGTGATACTAGTCTCTACTACATATTTTTAAAATTTCTTTTTCGCACCTGCTTCTACTAATACACCACAGTATATCACCATCCATAGCGTATTAACACCCAAAAATGGCAAAGATATGATAATTTAAAGTTTGATGCCACTAGCGATAACAAGCTGCCTCCCCCCCTGCACTTTTTATATATTTTTTTATACCTGATGGTACTAGCGTAGTATCACATTACACCACCAGTCCCATAGCAAGCGCCCAAAAAAATAGGAAAAATGTAACAGTTTAAAGTTTAGGGCGTTAGGTAATACCAGCCCTTCCTCTTCACTTTTATCTTGCACCTTTTAATACTAATAGAACACCACTTAGCACTACCTTTAAAAAGAGAATCTAAAAAATGGTAGGGGCTAACATTACATTAACCTCTCCAAACATTTTTATATAAACACCATTAACAATAGGGATTTTACAATCTTCGTAATTAAATAAGAAAAACTACCGATACCAACTAGGGACACTATTGTCCTTAATAATATTTGTTTCAATATAACGAAGTTCAAGAAGCCGCAATAACTTCAAACTCATAAAATACTATAAAATTATGGATTGTTTACATGAACTGAAGATAGTGCACTTTACCCTAAGAAAGCATTAGATGTATAATTTGTGTGAACGGAATGCTAAGCTTTAACAAAAGATGAGAGATTAAAAGAACTAAATTCGGATGAAATTTGTTACGGACTTGCGTGCGGACAATAAGAAAAATCAAAGTAGACAGAGAAAATAACCCGCACCGAATACCGCAACAAAAAGGAATCCAAAGAATGCCGTGCGAGCTAAAAGTTGCAGAGTGGGGTTGGTCACAAAGTAAGAAAACGAAACATCGATAAAGGAATTTTATTTACAAAACCTGTAATTAAAAAAAACTGTTACCAAAGAAAAATCAACCGGCGAAGAAAACAATATTTATACAATATATCCCGAAAGATTTACACATCATCATCATCAGGTCTTCACTCCTGGAACTGGTTAGACGCGTACCCTCATTGTTTCCTAGTCTGAACTAACCTACACATTTCGCTGAAATTTGCACAGTCTGAATCCATCACTATTTGCATGCGAAAATCTTATTTCGATCTACCTCTGCTTTTCTTTTCCTATCTCTGCTTGTAATATATTCCGTACTATTCCCCAAAAATGCATTTGAACATACTTCTGCAGTTCTATTTCTCCTACTTTTTTTTCCACAAATATCTTTATTCCTCTACTATTTCTATAACCTATTTGTTATTAACTTGCCATCATCCTCATACATCTGAAGCTCAACATTCCAGAAGGATTCTATCTCTTTCTGTCTGCTTTTCCTACTGCCTCTATTTCATAGACGGTACTGTGCTGTGCTCACACATAAGCTTTGAACAATTTTCATGTTGTTTCTATGTTTGTTGTCTTTAAACATAGCCGCTGTGCTTTCTTGTTAGATGCAGTTTGGTCACCTTCTACTGTTTTACAATTATATATCCTATTTCCCCACCATTCAGTTGTATGTGAAGGAGGATAAGCAGCCTGCGGATGCCAAGTTTCCCCAGCACTAGAGCATTTGCCGAATTAAATTTTTTTTTAATATATCCATTCGCACAATCAACATTAGTTGAAAATATTTCACAACCAACACCTGTAGTTGTTTATGGTAATCATCAAATTTAAGTGCACTTACTTTTTCGTCTTGTAACTGGTTAGACGCGTACCTCTTTTCAATTATGTTCTGAGCTAGTCTACACAGTTTCCTGAAATTCCCACAACAGCTTATATACAACTCGGTTCCCCTTCTATTGTTTTCTAATTATATGCCCTATTTCACCGAGATTCAGTGGTATGTGAAGGGGTAAACCAGCCCGTGGCTGCCAAGGATTCCGCAACACTTAGACGTTTGCCCAATTAATAGTTTTCCAGTAAATCCTTTCGCACAATTAACATTAGTTGCGAATGTTGCAAGACCAATCTCTGTAGTTGTTTATAATAATCATCATTAGTTTTTCCATCTTGGGACTGGTTGAAAACGCACCTCAATTGATTTCTATTTTGCGCTAGCCTTGACAAAAATATCACAGTTTAAAGTTTGGGGACAGTTACGGTGATACCAGTCTCCACTACATATTTTTAAAAAAATTATTTTGCACATGCCACTACTAATACAACACAGTATATCACCATCCATAGCGTATTACCACCCAAAAATGGCAAAGATATGATAATTTAAAGTTTAATGCCACTAGCGATGACAACTCCCTCCCCCACTGCACTTTTTATATATTTTTTGTACCTGATAGTACTAGCGTAGTATCACATTACACCACCAGTCCCATAGCTAGCGCCCAAAAAAAATGGGAAAAATGTAACAGTTTGAAGTTTATGGCGTTAGGCAATACCAGTCCTACCTCTTCACTTTTATTAATTTTATTATTTTGCACCTTCTAGTACTAATAGAACACCACTTAGCATTACCCTCAAAAAGAGAATCTAAAAAATGGTGGTAGAAGGGCTAGCATCACTTTTACCTCTCCAAACTTTGAACTGTAATATCTTAACCACTTCTTGGCAGCTAGATGTGGAACAGGAGGTGATTGATGTTGCTACGTTAGTACTAGCAAGTGTAAAGATGGTCTAAACATGGTGATATACGGTGCTAGGTTAGTGCTAGTAAGCGCAAAGAAAAAATTTTGATATATGTTGTGGAACATTGGCACCATTCCATTTTTCTCCACTATTTGAACTATTATATCTTCGCCATTTTGTAGATGCTAGCTATCCAACTTGTAGTGCTATGCGGAGCTATGTTAGTACTAGCGGTTCAAGAGAAAAACGTTAATTAAAGTGCAGTAGGGAGAGAAGGAGGACCGGCAGGGCCTATGACCCTAAACTTTGAACTTCTATATCTGTGCCATTTTTTGGATGTTAGCTCTGCAACTAGTGGTGTTATATTAGTACTTGCAGGTGCAAGCCTATGGCTCCTAAATTTGAAGGTTTTGTTTCTATATTTGCCATTTTTTTGGATGCTAGCTATTGGATCGGTGCTGCTACCGGATTCTATGTTAGTACTAGCTGGTGCATGGTAAAAATTAAAAATAAATGTCGTGGAGAGGGGGGGCATCATTTTAGCCCAAAACTGTAATAACTGTAATAACTTAATTAGTTTTCTAGCTGCAAGCTACCACACTAGTGGTACTATATGGTACAGTTATGGTGGTGTAAAGGTGTTGAAAAATTAAAAGGAGTGGTAAAAGGAGGGTCAAAATGAGCTTGCTTTTGTTGTTCAAGCCCCTTTTAGTTTGACAGGGTAAGTGAGCCCGCTCATCTAGAACCAGCTTCTATACAACCACTTGTTACGTTTATTTTCGACGGTAGATTCAAATACGTCCTTTTTTGTGGTAATTCCTTTTTCATTCACCTAGCTTCTGTTTCTATTCAATACCTCATCCTGTATTTTTACCTCGTTACAATAGTACGCGCAATCATAACATTTCTTTCAAATCTATTCATTCTAAAACAAAAATCTATTCGATAAATTAGATAGTCAATACCTTGTTTTAAGTATTCGTTAATTTCTTAAACATTCCGATAACGTATAATTGTTTTTTTTTGTGTTTCCAATTTAAAGACTTGTCGAAATAATAGATCCTACTATTAGTTCATAGTGTGTTTTCCAGTTTGCTAATCGCGCTTTGATAACACGAGAATTGCAGTTCAAACTCATGTTATTTAAGTCAATTTTTAATTTAATTCTGCAGTTTGTGCGTTGAAATATTTTCTACAGCGATGCACGTTTTTTTGTTCGACAAGTAGGAGGTATCTTGCGTGTACCGCTATTAGCTGGGGGTCAAATTGGTTCTTTCTTTCTGTATTTACGTTCCTTCCGGCTACGTTTAGGTACGTAGCACACTTAGTTCTCTTAAACTCGTGTGTAAGTCTGCATGTTCAGAAGTAGGACTCCGTGCATCATAACAATGTTTCTTAATAAAGCGGGCGAAACGTTGAATTTATTAGTATTCAATAGGGCACGGTTTAAACCTGGAACAATTACTTAAAACACTTGACATTTCCTGAATGAATATTAGATTTTAACTATGTGGATTATTTACTGAGGAAAATTTCGTTTCCTTAAAATTAACAATGACATTGTTTACCACAAGGTAGTAACGTAAGTAGATACTATGCATACGAGGGAGATACTGATAATTTCTTAGTCTACTATTGAAACAAATAGAACTGGAACTTGAATGTTTTATTATTCAGCATAACCTCCTTTTAAAGTAATACACTTAATACGGCGATTTTGCAACGTTCCTAACAATCCTTACAAAAAAAATTGTATTAGTCTGCAGACTAGCATCCACAACTTGCATTACCTTTTCGTTACACAGAAATTGATGTCTTTTTAAGCTTGTTTTCAATCGAGGAAACAGGTAATATCCGAGAGGGAATATGGTGGGTCTTGCAGTAATTCGAATCATAACTCCGAAATTCAATTCATGGCAATGCGCGATTTGCGTGCAAATGCATTGTCCTGCAAGGACGACACAACCCTCGCTAATATGCTACAACTTCCTTCCTTAATTTTCCTTCTCCGAGTGGTTAAATTTTTAATAATAATCTCCAGTGATGGTTTGATCTTGTTTTAGATAATCGATTATAATTATTCCACAGGTATCCCAATAAACCGAAGTAAAAGTTTTTCCAAAGAATTTTGAATTCAAAACTTGTTACGTACAATTTTGGTCCCAGAAAATCTAGCCGGTAATCCACCGAGAAACTCAGTGGAGTACCCCACTAATAAATTCTGTTTCAATACGTTACCGGAAACCTCGAGTATACTAACAAGATTCGTTGCCGAATAACTCAATGAAATGGCTGGCGTAAGTGTTTGAAGAGAGTTCCAGAATGCTATCGTGTGTGAAATACATCTTAATCGGGAAGTATCTTGTACGTCACCTAATCTCGATGTACGTGGATCTCTGGGGAAACGCCCCAGAAGAAATAACAAGAAAATACCAAGACTCGAGGTCAGGAAAATGGTTCTTACTTAAAATTCACTCGAAAAAAAATTGAGTACACTAATGCTAAGAACCAACCCAAAATAAACATTATCACAAGAGCACTAGTATACCTACTTGAAAACTGTTAACTGTATGGAAACTTTCCAAAATCAAATGGTAAATTACCTGAGTATTAGTCACACCTCTAGGTAATTGCAATATAATTTATTTCAACAAAACTGGAAATATTGCCTTCACATTAGAAGTGAAAATATCAATATGTGACTGCCATACAATTATGTCTTTATTACAAGTATATATATACATCCTTAAACAAAACCTAAGAACCAAATATTTTACCAATTACTTAACTTATTGAAAAACGTTTTCTGCGAACAAAATTATTATATAAGTTTTTAACCTAATAACAAAAGCGCACAGTGGGTACATCTATTAGTTCATCTAGTTAATTCAAAATGTTCATTCATTTACAATTACTGCAGGTTATAGTTTCAGATATTTTCATCTGATGAGTGATTTTGTTCTGTAGATAACTCACCCACCACTAAAAATCAATACCTACTTAGACTGCGAAAAAGACTAAATGTTTTGAGTCAACATGCGTTTGTCAAAAATGGCATCAATTTAATGCGGGAGTGTGACTAAAATTAATAGTAACCAACCTGTTAGGGTATTATCCAAACTTCAATAATTATTTGTCCTTATCTGTTAGATACTATCTTCAATGTAAACCAATCTTCTCAAGCTACAAGTTGCTTCTGTAGTTTCAGTTGACAAAGTGCCTTATAAAATAATTTTTTCTTTTCATAAAACAATTCGAGATGTCTTAGGCAGAACTCGGACAGATGAATTAACACTGCAAATTGGAATTACTTGCGTTGTTTTTTTCTACTTAACAAATGTAAAATTAACTTACGTAAAGGTTAACTAGAACCAGAGGAAGGGATTCCCTTTTTAAATCAGCACAATTTTGCGTGTGAACGTTTTTATGCCCAGACGATAAGGTTTTTGGCGTCTGCGTGATACATTATTAGTCAAAACAAATGAATCATAATACTAACAATTATAAATACAAGGTAGCCATGGTATCATTTCTTAACTTTAAAAACCGCCATAATGAACTTGACAATCTTTAAGAATAAACAATGTAAGATGCAAAAACGACTAATTTTTAAATTCACAATCTGTAAGTTGATGTTACATTTGTTGGAGAAAATCGACGCAAGTAACTTTAATTTGCAGTCTTATTTATCCGTTCGAATCCTTCCCTCCACAAATAATTTAAGATATTTTTGGCAGAATTCGGACAGATGAATTTGAGACTGCAAATTGAAATCACTTGCGGTGACTTTCTCTATCTAGCGTATGTGAAACTAAAATACGCATAGGTTAAGTAGAACCAGAGAAAGCGATTTCCCATTTTTCTGCGTGTGAACGTCTTCGTGCCTAAACAATGAGATCATAGGCGCCACATGATACATTATTAATCAAAACAAATGAATAATACAACGTTAATAATTTTATAATACAAGATAGTCATGATATCATTTCATAACTTTATTAACCGCCATAATGAATTTGACAACCTATAAGTATGAACTATATAAGATACAAAAATAATTCTTCCTTAGATCAAGAATCCATATAACCTAAAAATTATACTTGTTAAAGGAAATCATCGTGATCCTGTTGGTAAGATTTACCAATACAGAGACTATTAAAAGGAAATATGATTTTAAATATTTTAGAGAAAAGTCACAAACTTCTTAGACTTTAGAGAACCTTGATGCCTCCCATCCTTCGATTGCTGTTTTACATCTGGAACATAAAGTGGGCTCAATTTCATCCATAGTCACAAAATGGTTCAACGGATCTGGATGTTCTTCAAAATGTTCAGAAATTGACTGTAATGCTCTTGCTCGTTTGTGTTCGGCGTGGAGGCATTCAGGCATCTGGGAAGCCATTTGGCAAATATTTTTTCCATATCTAAATCGACCTGAATATGATAGACGTAATCATATGAAATCTGTAGTGCCTCGGCTATATGTTTCAGCTCAATTCGACGCCAAAAAACTGCTAGTTTTATTGAAAAATGAAATGTCATCAGTATGCGATATAGGATTACATCATTTAGTGTGGGATTGTATTTCTCTTACGTCAGAAGTAAGTGGAACACCTACCGCTAAAACCAAAGGAAATTATTCATAAGGATTCACTTCATTAAATATCGAGTATCTAATATAAATTTAAGCGCTGAATTACCTCATTTTCACGATACGTTATCACATCGCTTTACATAACGCAAATCATTTTTCCATTTTCTGAAATACGTTATTCGTACACAGTTTAGATTATGTAAACTATCTCTAAGTGAAATCAAAAGGTTTCAATAAAGAAAATACATACTATTTTGTGTTAAGCCGCAAAACTAATAACGAATTCAAAGCACGAAGAACAGAAATATTTCATCAGAGCTGGCTTTTAGAGCAATCCTGAGTCTGACAAGACTTCTCGGTTCTGGAGACGTATTTTGTTGAGATTCCTAGTGCGATGCGCTCAAGAATTCTATTTAAAGTAAATGGTTTTGCTATTCAAGTAAAAATGTTTGACACATGTCATTTTTAACGTGGTATTAAAGTCAAATCGCTAATTTTCTTAACTCTCAAATTTTGTCAGTGTCGAAATTGCCAGACATAATTTTCAGGGCAAACTTTTCCTATATAAATTTCCAATTAGTAATTTTCTAAAAACAATGAAATCTTACCCTAACTGCTATAAGTCAAAGTTCTCTGACTTTACTTACCCAAATCGAATTGTATTACAAAACTTTACGAACTGCTTCAGTCTTAATTGAAATAAATTTCCCGAGTTAAGATGAAGTAGCTACTCGAGTTGCCAAAGTAAGAGCAATATAGGCTGCGTTTCTAGGTTACTGCCATGGATTAGATTTGAATATACACATTGAATTAAGAATTTAAATTGGAAACGAACTGGTTTGGAGTGAAAGCCTTGTATTTATACAGTGCATAAAACATAATAACACATCTAGCTAATAAATTTATTTGGTGTGGAACTGAAATATTTCAATTTTTATTAAGTTGGCATTGCGCTAATCTGTACACAAAGAAAAGTATGAATTTATACTGCGCCAGGGCTGTTTATAATCCGTCAGTTTTTACTAAAATAGAACCATTCCATCCACGCAGCGTTTCCAAAAAACAGAAAACTTATTTGTGATCATTTGTGCCGAAAACTAACTTTCATTCTTGTTTGTGCTGTAATTTCCAGCCGTTGTGAATACAAGTAAAGAATACTAACTAAAGCAGTTTGTATATCATTACGTTTGGATCAGGAAATCTGTTGAGATAGATCTCGTCAGCTAATTTGAAGGCGTTCCGTTTTAGTAACTATAATCAATTAATATGTTATAAACTTGTGCACGAAAGAAGGCAGCAGCTGTTTTGGTACTTCGTGTGGCAGAGCTTATAGGGGTCGGTATGACATTCTACGACACACTACTGCAATGTGGAAGGCAATGGGAAACCATCAAATTACTCCCAAGTACACAGTGTACTTAAATTGTCATTTAAGATGATGCCATCCTCTGGGGTAAAAAATTCCAGAGTTAAAGAGTCCTCCATTTGGATCTCTGACAGGGGACTACTTCGGAGGTGTGATCGAAAATTTTTGAAGAAGAGTCGGAAACATCTTGCAAGTCGAAGCTTAGAATGTCAGAAGTATGAAACGATTAGGTAGGCTAGAGGACTTGCAAATTGAAATGAATATGTTCACATTAGCCATAGTAGCGATCAACGAAGTTTGGTGGCCAGAGGCGCGGGATTTAAGTAGCGTAAACTTTAGGATAACTCATACTGGATCAGAGGAAGCAAATTCGGGTGTGGGGGTAGTTATGCAAAAAAACATAGGGCACAGTGTAAAAAACTACTTTTAAAAGAACGAAAAAGTACACATAGTTAGATTAGAATATAAACCGGTAAATACAGTAATAATACAAGTATACATGTCCACCTCTAGTCATAGTGAGGAAAAGATAGAAGCGATCTACAAAGATAACGAAGACATACTAAGATACGTAAAAGGACATCTTCATCATCATCAAGCCTTTAGTTCTAGAACTGGTTGGACGCGTACCCTCATTGTTTCCTAGTCTAAACCAGCCTACACATTTCTCTGAAATATGCACAGTCCGCATCTATCACTATTTGTGTGCGAAAGGGCATGAAAATTTAATAATTACAGGGGATTTTAATATAGAGGTAGGTGAGGGTAGGGAAGGAGCGGTAGTAGGTTTATTTGGTTTAGGCACAAAAAATAACAGGGGAAATAGGGTGGTAGAACTTTAAACAAAAACAATTTAACCATTACAAACACATTATATCAACACCATGCTAGAAGGCGATACACGTGGAGGATGGCAGAAATTATAGAACATATCAGATATATTAGATTCTAATTAGACAACGGTTTAGAAATCAAGTAAGAGGACGTAGAAACTACCCAGAAGTAGATATAGACACTGACCACAACATAGTAATTATAAAGGACGCGAGTTACATATCCCCCTAATCAATATATGTATAATTAAATAGAAATTATTAGGAAATTATTAAGAAACTTAAGTTAGATGCAACATTGTAATTCAAGGGGAAATGAAGAAAAGGTTAATGAAAGTTCACAAGCAATTTGTGAGAATGGATGTGAATACATTGTATTCCAGACGTAAGATATACTGCAGGTTATAAAACCGCAATTATTAGAATTAAGATTGTTAGATTGTATAATATAAATTGAATAAGAAATAAGCAGACATGAGCTACTCGCCTTAATTTAACTTCATTTTATTATTAATCTCGACTTAGAATAATTTTATAGAGTATGTCAAAATTCCACTTGTAATTTCTGAATAAATAAATAATTGTTACAAGAAGTTTTGGAAGAAGACTTTAAAAAGGCAGCTTCCAAGGCCCAAAACGTAACTGGCGCAATCGGTAGGACTCAGAAGGTCACTAGGCAACCCAAACTCGAAGAACTGGTGGTCTGGAATTTCAATTCCCAACCTAAAAGAACAAAACAAAATTTGGACAAGGTACAAAAATCAACTGAGCCCAAAGAACAAAACTTGGGTGGTACAAAAATCGACCAAGCCTAAAGAAGGAAAACAGATGAGAGCGACAAAGAAAATTATGTAAGTTCATTTATCCTAACCAATTTATTCTTTTTCAAATTATTTGATATTAGCTAGTAAGAAATTTTTATGTACAAATTTTTTTAATTAATATTATCGCAATTTGGTGTTTATACCATTTATGTAAAGAATCTACTCAGAGAATTTATTTTTAACAAGACAACTTATTTTTTAATAAGAGAACTACAAAGACGCATTTATTATAAATTATTACAAACTAAATGATTTTAATGTATAAATGAAACGCAATTCTTGTTATAGCAATTAATTACAGAAACAATTTGTTCAAATTTTAACTTTTATCAAATTCTAGAAATTAAGCGCTTCAGTGCAACAATTGACAGAAGTGTATAATTGCAGAAGCATTTTGTAATTTATTATTGGAAAGATTTACTCAGCACAAGTTTGAAACAAGCTTGCAAATTTATAACGCAATTCTCGTAAAATTATTACCGGAAACCGTCACTGAAATAAAAAACCATTCAGAAAAATCCGAAAGACGTAACACTCATTACAACTCTATAAAGCTATAATTAAATATTTACAAGCAAATATTGTTATTACTGAAAAGATTCATTCAAACTTGACACATTTATAATTAAATACTTCAGCACAATTAACAAAGTATATAATTATAAAAAACGCAATTCATTATTGTAACAAAACGATCTACTTATCACCCAGACTGAAATAACATCCTTCAGGAGACTTAAAACTTTATAATTAGACATTTCCATTGTATAATTATAAAGGAGAATTTTATACACTTATCAATGCAACACCTACTGAGACGAATATAGCAACTGATTATTACAAACACTCAATTACTCAGCAGGGCTGAAATAAAACCGTACAAATTATAACGCGGTTATTGTAAAGAAATATTACCTACATAAAACCATTTGGAAATTAAAACTCAATTCGCAACAACTGTAGCATCTGCAAAGTACAAAAATACACTCAAGATGACAATAATTGACGTAACATTACCAAGCAAAAATTATTTAAATGTAATTATATAACACCCTATAGCTACAGATAAATTATAAGTAAAGCGATTCTTTAAATAATTTAATACAAACGAAACCGAAAAGTAAATCTCAAATTATACAAAAATCTGATATTAATTAAAACCGAAAGCAATCATTAATCATTAGAACAACCATGAATTCAAACATGAAAATTTATCTCAAGAGCATCCCTCGATATAACTGAGAGCAAGCTCTCCTAGGAAACTTTATTGCCTCTTGCAAAATATTTTTAAAAACCTTTTATAAACCAGGAGACAACAAACGCAATGTTTTACTTTTACGCCTGATAAGTCAACTGACCAGAAGGGCACTAACGCTAATTGCCAGCGAAATGATTTAATAGAATGAAACGACTTCAAACGCATCCTAGTTGCATATTTTGGCGATCAACGCAACATCAAATGTCTAATCCGCGACTTAATAAACCTACGAATGGAAACCAACCTATCACCATATCAATTCTGAATGAAATGTCAAGACGTACGAAGTTTAATTCTGACAAAACTAAAAATTGAAGAACCTGATCAAAATAGCCGATTATTGAAGACAAAATGTACGACAAAATGGCCCTGAACACCTACATAAACGCACTACCTGAACGGTTATCAGACAAAATAGGATTCTAACATCCCCAAAATTTAAAAGAGGCAATGAATATAATTATAGAAGTAGAAAACGTTGTGTATTACCGAAACAAACTATATAACCCTAACGCAAATAAAAACTACTTACTAATAAAAACCATACAAGCCGCGAGACAAATATTTACACAACCAAAATGTACACCATTTAACGCACAAATGAATCAACCGCGAATTAACAACCCAAATTTTAATAACACAAATTTCAACAATCAATTTAGACAATTTCCAAGACCAACATTTAACTCAAATTTTACAAACCCACATTTCCACCAAGATTTAACCAACACGTAATCCAGCCAAGGCAACCATTAGGCGCAAACCCCAACCGAAATACACCGATGATAAATAACAGTAATAATCCCAACAATTACTCCAAACCAACTCCTATAGAACTTCATCTGGTAACACCAGATAAAATACAAAAGTATCACAAATCAAACCCAATTATAATCAAACACGAAACTTCACTTCCGAAGAACTATTCCACCAAGAAGTCGAAGAATTTAATAATGACAGAAATAATTATGCAAACTCTATTAGAGACGATGAACCAAATCATTTAGAAACTTACGAACGTGACGACCCATGTGAAAATTACGAAGAGGACGACGAGGAAAATGCTTGCTCAAATTTTCAGTTTGACAAATTCAAATACGACCAAACATAATTAATTTAAATAATATCAATCAACAAATGTTGCAATACATAAAAATACCCCACGCAGAACTTAAATTATTAATCGATACCGGATCGTCAAAAAGACTAATTAACCCCGGAACCGTAAAAAAACATTATTTAGATTTTGTAGAAAGGGAACCCTTTAAAATTAAAACAGCCCATCAAACGACACTACATCAATTCATAGCGAACATGCC
Source organism: Platerodrilus igneus (assembly GCA_036346225.1). NCBI lineage: Eukaryota > Metazoa > Arthropoda > Insecta > Coleoptera > Lycidae > Platerodrilus > Platerodrilus igneus. Next base: position 10,369,576 of record JARFIW010001638.1, on the reverse strand, counting down.
TTTACCAAAAACTTTCAATGTAAGAATGAAACATAAATTTTGCATTTGTGAATTTAACCACAAATACGACGGACTAATAGGAATGGATTTTCTAAAAAAATTAGGAGCAGACATCGATATAAAAAACCGCTTATTAGGAACAAAACACGGACAAATCCCCATTAAATTCCAAAATAGTAATATACAAATCAAACAAAAATACACGATAGAGCCCCGGACAGAGAAACAAATACAAATTTTAGTAAATTCAAAAAACGACGTAGGTATTATAAACCACATGTCATTCCAACCCGGAGTAAAAACACCCACGGCATTAGTACAAATAAAGGACAATTACGCCACTACAACAATTCTAACCTCAAATGATTACTCCGTAGAACTATCTCTTACAAACCCAATTAACGTAAAAGAGGTGAACTTTAACGAAATGGAAACACGAAAATTTAGAAAACGATTACAACCATATAGAAAACGACAGGATGTTAAGAGAAAATTTGATTAACATTCGTTTCAATAACGACATTAATAACGAAGAGGAGGAAGCAACTAAAGACTTATGTTTTGAATACGGTGATATATTCCATTGCGAAGAAATACCTTTAACCTTTACTAACACAGTCAAACACAATATATAATTAACAGATAACAAGCCAATTTTTACCAAAGCATACAGACTATCTCACGCAAGCCAAGAAGAAGCAGTTAAACAGGTAGCAGATTTATTAGAGCAGGACATACAACACTCAAACTCGCCATGCAGCAGCCCCATATTAATAGTACCAAAGAAATTCGACGCCACAGGTAAGCGAAAATACTGAATGGTTATAGACTGTAGAAAGCTAAACGAAAAAACGGTAAACGACAAATAACCATTACTTAATATCACCGAGTTCTTAGACAAATTAGGAAAGTGTCAATATTTTTCAACATTAGACCTCGCCTCGGGACATCGTCAAGTAGAGATGGACGAAAATACAGCGAAAACCGCATTTAGCACACCTCAATGGCACTGCGAATACAAACGAATGCTATTTGGATTAAAGAACGCACCAGCCACCTTGCAAAGAGTCATGGATAACATTCCACAAGGAATACACACCGAAAAATGTCGTGTATTTAGACGGCATAATAGTATATTCAACATCACTGGTAGAACACATTGAAAGACTAAGAGAAGTTTTCGAAAGACTAAGAAAAGCTTATTTTAAAGTTCAATTAGACAAAAGCGAATTCTTGCAAAAAGAAGTATCATTTTTAGGACACATAAGAACCCCACAAGGAGTTATGCCAAACCCAGGCAAGCCAAACGCAGTACTAAATTACCGCTTACCCAAAACTAACAAAGAATTTTTAGGACTCAGTGATGATTACCGCAAATTCATTAAGGATTACGCACAGATAACCAAACCACTAACAAACTGTTTAAAAAAGGGAAATACAATTGGACACACCCCAGAATTTAATAAAGCCGTAGAAAAAATTTAATGCATATACTCACGAATCACCCAGTATTAGAATACCCAGACTTTTCGAAACCATTTATATTGACAATCGACACATCGAACGTAGTACTAGGTGCAGCATTGAGCCAAGGAAAAGTAGGTAGCGATAAACCAATCAGCTACACATCTAGAACCCTAAACGAGACGGAACAAAAGTACATCACAATCGAGAAAGAATTATTAGCAATAATTTGGGCAACGAAATATTTTAGACCATACTTTATGGAAGAAAATTCTATATATACACCGACCATAGACCATTGGTATAGCTATGGAAACTCAAGGAAGCAAACTCAAAACTACAAAGATGGAGAATTAGATTAGAAGAATATGATTACGAAACTATATACAAAAAAGGAATCTATAACAATAACGCAGACGCACTAAGCAGAATTCAACTCAACGCAATAAAAACAGAACCAATTATAGGCAACGTAGACGATACAGAGATAAAAGAAAACCCAGAAGAAATAGACACCATACACTCGACAAAAAACGAAGAACCAAAAACCGCAATTAAAAATTTAAACGAAGCGATAGATATAAAACCAAATCAATTTATAATTACCGAAGTTTTAACAAACCCCAATCCCGTAAAATACGCAAAAATAGACAAAAGAAAATATATCAGATCCAAATAACCAAAGACGATGACGAGGAACAAATAATTAAAATTCTAAAAGAATATACCCCCGAGAAAAAACGATTTTACTTTTATTTCACCACCGAACATTTATACCAACGATTTTCAAAACTAGATATTAAATTATATAATAACTTAGGCCCTGAAATTATTAGATGCACAAGAAAATTAATAACCTTAGACGACCATCACGAAATAAACGACGTAATTAGAAATCAACAGGAAGGCAAAACCAAGTATCCTGGAATCAGTGAAACACTAAAGCAACTCAGAAGGACATACTACTTTAAAGATATGAAAGAGTTAACCACAGATTTTATCAGCCAATGTGAATTATGCGACAAAGCAAAATACGACAGAACACCCCCAAAAATACCGTTAACGTTAACCAAAACACCCGAGATCTTTCGAAACATTACATGCAGACACTCTGGTAGTAGAAGCACAAAACTTTTTAAGAATTGTAGCGGCATTCACCAAAGTTGGCCAAGCGATACCCATCACTTCAAAAATAGTTTCGACGTAACCCAACGAATCTTACAATATTTTTCATTTTATGGCACACTCAAAACAATAACTTTAGATAATGGCAGCGAATTTAGAAATGAAACGATACACAACACCCTAGAACTCCATAAAACAGAATTTCATTTTATAACTGAGAATCACCGAGAATCAAATGGATTAATTGAAAGATTACACCTAACATTATTAGAACAGATCAGATTATTAAGATTAACTTATAAAAAAGAACACATCACTAATTTAATGTCATACGCACTAATTGCTTACAACAACACAATCCACTCATCAAAAATTTTACACCCCTCGAATTAACATTAGGACATTCACATTCCCGTAACCCTTACGATATACACTACAGCAAAGAAGTATACCAACAGTATGCTAACGACCATAAAGAAAAAATTAAAAATAACTTATGGTAAAGTAAAAAATAAATTAGATAACGGACAACGACATAATAGTTGAAGGCATTGGAAACAACCCCGGTATACTACCAGTAAAATTGGGAAGTATGCAAAACACAATAGATTACTGAACATTCGCGCAGAAATTCGATTTAACAGAATTAAAACAAGAGTTTCACATAACTAATGACAACTATTACAGACTGAAACAATCAATGTACACAGCCAACTTCGGGAAAGAATACGCAATAGAAATGCTTAATTACAACAGTATAATAGAATACATTTTAAGGAACATTGTAACGTATTTTTTTATTCGGCTACTCTTTGCTTATTAATCTAAAATAATATCTCAATAAAATAAAAATATAATTTATAAACTCCTGATCACTAAAAATAATTCATAAAATTTACAATAGCATATGCGCTCCTTCTATAATAAGAATCGTCAAGTTGTCATTTTGCGTCACTTTTATATCAGCGTCTGAACAGGTAAGCTGCTATCAGCGGCGTGGAAAAGTCAAGATGTTAGACGGGCACATGTCCTGTAATACGGTCCGCAAGAAGATATAATTGATTTAACCTTCGTGTCGGAATGTGGTTCTTGGCAGCTATAGCATGCACATTTCATTTTGTGTTCCACCTGTAGCAGCTCAATAGATTCCTGCTGGTCGAAGAAATAGAGGTCCTTTCATCATTAAAACAGTTGGTATAATTAATTAAATAAATTTTATTAATGTTTTCCTCATAGTGCAATATCGTCAATATAGTAAATATCGTATATGGTGCTGAAATAAAAATTTAGTTTGAGATTTGACATACAAAAAAATTATAGGACGTACTTAATGAAGAATTGGTTTGGTTAAATAATGTTTTGTTCAGAAGATCTTTTATAGTTCCAGCGTTATATTCATTCGTAATGATGTGTATCCTGTTTGTGCATCGCAGATGTTTATGAAATATTCCACATCTGATGTCATAAGTTCAATTTTTTTTTGGTCGCACTGTACTTCGACACGTGAGTGATATTTAGTTTTTAATCTCAATTATAATTATTTAAATGTTTTACGAAAGATAGAAGATTGAAGTTTTACCTTGTTTTAGTTAACTTAAAAATTATTTAGAAAAAGAATGATTCCTAAATAAATTTGTAATCTTGCAAAATTTTAAAGATGGCTATGCAGTTTACCTATCGTTGTTATTTCATAAACAGATAGCGTTGACTACACTGAAAAAGTTGTTATTGACATATGATGTCAAAAATATCTAGCTATCCAATTTAAATATCACATGCTATTTTACTTTATTTCTAAAATATCTTTAGTGATTTTGAGGTCATGTAATTTGATTCTTAAACCACGTGACGAATTTTTTTTATACATATTAAGTAAAACTAACTCTATGTTAAAAGATGCATGTTTATAAGACGTTAAACAATTAAATTTAATTGTGAAGTCGACGTAGTACTACAGATGGCTAAAGATTAAAATATGTAACATGAATTATTAGAGAGCTCAAACTTTATAGTAAATTTGTTCAGAAGTATTCAATTTAGAGATCTTTATGTTTTTTTTAATACAGATCCATACTAATTTTCTGTTCTATAAACATTTAGGTTTTGTGGCTATATAAGCGGTATAGAATTAAGGTTTCCGCATTCCCCTAATACAAGTACAGATAATTTTTGTAGGTTGTTGTATTGAAAAATACGGTGGTGCTCATTATCTACATTTTTGGTCAACAGACATCCCATGACCCAAGCGCATGATCTACCCAGAGCTAACACTCTATTAGCCGTTTATCTCTAAAGAGTTTTTCTTTTCCTCAAGCCGTTTTCCATCCAATTTTATCTTGGGCTTCCATCATTAATAAGAAATCTTCGACCTTGTGATATCAGGTAAGGGTTTATGATATATGGTGGTCCAATTTGCTATCTGATATTCACGAAGGAATAATTTTTTGTTTTTAACATAGAAGATAAATTTAATAGGTTAATACCCACAGATCAAATCACAAGACGAAAAAGAGAACTTATCAACGGACTAGATATCATTGTAGAAGCTATTACACGCAGTTTAGACAACCAAGATGCGGAACGATTTGACAACGCCATACAATACTTAATTGAAAACCAAAATGACATAAAGACCATTGTTAGAAATCAAATATTCTTAACCCAGTCAACTATAATAAAATTCAATGATACGTTAAAAAAGTTAGTACAAAACCAAGACGGAATAGCCACTAAAATACAAACCCTTGAAAGTAACATGCAAACCACAATGTTAGGAATGCGAGATTTAATCAGATTTACACGATATTTACTTAAATAATATCAACCCTTACTATAATCCAACAAATTTTAGAAAACGCTGTAACATTCACAAAACTAAACACATTACGCTCTAGCATTATAGAACCAATTGACTCGTTAAATGAATTAAGAATTAGATCATTTATAACTAACAGTAAACTACCCTTTGAAATAGTAGAATCAAGCATACTCATATTTGAAAAAATAACCATAGTGAAATGTTGGGTAAGGAATAACGAAATCACATTTTAAATAGAAATCCTCATAGTAGAAAGTAACACTTATAATTATTATCACTTATTTGCTTTCCCCATGAAAGTTACTAACAGGTATCAAGTTAATATCCCTAAAACCGAGTTCCTTTCCCTAAATAAACTTAGGTATGGCTACACGAACGAAAAATGCAAAGAAGTAGCACTAAACCAATATTTATGTCAATCATTCAAGCCATTCAAGTCATTCAAGCAGATAGCCCTTGTTAAGTACAATTGTAAACTAAAATTCTAATGAACCTTAGATCACGCCCCAGACCATGGGCGGTAGTGTAAGTTATCAAAAAAATCGTGGTTGATATCTATATCTATGGAGAATTCTTGTAAATTGTATTAAGCCCAGGGTAAGGTTGGATGACAAGCGGCTTTTAGAAAAAAGAAAACTCTTATGACTTGTAGCTAGCTGAGCTTTTAACCCACGGTCGCATGAGTTTGGGTCAGTGGGTATATTAAAGTTAAAAATAAGATAATGAACGCCACCTAAATTTTTATAAAGCAATTGACTAAATGAATTTGCTTAAAAGAAAAATTTGGAAACCTATATTATTGCAAACCACTTCAAATACAAGACTGATTGTCACAAATATGTTACTTACTTTTCTTTCTGCTCTAACGAAGCTCTAGGATGGCTCTGAAACATAATTACTACTAGCAAACATATAATTTATCTAATAATTCTGTGACTATACGAAGTCTTCAATTTTGTTTCAAATATTTATCACTGAGTCGTTATATTAATTCCTTTAGCAGTCATAAAATCTTTGGGGAAATTAAATTTTCATAAAAAATGAACTGAAGAAAAAAAGGTTTCTATATTCTCATATTAAACATTTATGTAAATGCAACTCAACAAAGATAAATTCTTATGAATATAATTATTACGTTACTCAATAAAGATGTAAAATTAAATTTTTAGGTCTACTGAATTTTAATTGAAGTCTGTATTTTATTTAACAATATTCATTTATACTTAGCAGTTCGGAGTAGCGCTACGAGAACTGTACAAGAAATTCAAATTTTTATACATGCAATAATGTATTTGTTAATTAATCTTAAAACAAAATTTCATTTGTTAGAATGAAGGCACGCAAACAACTTGTTAAAATAAGGTTTCGGTAAACAAGATAAGAAATAATATTTGATTAAACAAATGTTGCAAATAACATGTTACTATCATTGACGTAACTTAGTATCTTTTTATACATAGTTTGACAAAAATGAGTTCTAAATTTGAACATTTGATTAATAACATAAAATCATTCTATTTATTTTAAATATTGAACCGTTAAAAGTTAAGCTACTTTCTATTAATAAATAGGTTGCTAAATTATCTGTACGGGAAGGTATTTGCATATCAAAGCATAAAGTAATTTACAAATGAGCTATTACGTATTACGTCAATTCATAAATGTGTATACGAAATAAAATACGACATATGCAGCAAAAATTTCAGGAAATCAAATGGGCTTACCCACCGGCGTCAACGACCTAACAACCTGTCGGCACTTGTTGCGACGTCAGCATTCTGTCACGTGTCGGCATTATCCAACAATTCTGCTTACAAATTTTGTACGAAATAAATTTCCATGTTGATAAATTATTTACACATCAACTAAGTAGAATAATCTTAATATTCCAATAGAACCTTTGTAGATTACTGAAGTTGCATTGTAGATTACGGAAGTTGCACTGCAATATACTTTATTAAAAATCGTAATTTATTACCTATAAAACAAACCGTTGTAAAGATTAATTACTTCATAACTTTGTTGTCTTAGACAACTAAATTAACGGTGTTACTTGTTTCGGCGGTTACGCCAAGAAAACTTAATTTCCTGTAACATCTCGTCTGTTTTATATCACAGACAAGTGAAAGTGATCTTTCGGCTCGACGAGAAGACAAAAAGTGAGCATCTGACACAAGATAAAATTAAAGCCACTCCAAACAAACATAAAGAAAGGACTGTCTTCTGTGTGTAACTTTGTATTAAATTAAGTTTAAATGACTCCATGCTTGGCATTAAATATTTATAAATTTTGTTATGTATGTCAGAATAAAAATTTTTAGAATTGCTTTTTATTTACAAAAGGCTATGACATTACCACGAAATAGCAGTTACACAGAGAGGTGTGCGCATAGGCAAGGGTGCGCATGGACAGAGGCGCGCATGCTCAGGGTGTACATGGGCAGGGGTGCGCATGCTCAGAGTGCGCATGTGCAAGGGTGCGCATGCTCAGGGTGCGTATGTGCTGGGGTGTGTCTGGGCGTACATCGGAATGTGTGAGGAACTGCATCGGATCACCAAGCATTTAATTCTTTATTTCGGTGGTATTGAATACTTGCCGGCGTATGTATCCGGAGTAAAAATCACGATTTGTACACGCAGCTTATTAATAAAATTAGTTTATCGAGCGAAGATGACAAGCGTTACGTCATCCCTGGATGTGTATTAACCTATGCATGGAGGCATAAATATATAGGTCGAAGATGGTTGTTTATATTAGTATAGATTTTGTAAATCTATTGTATATATTAGTTTTAAAATTCTATAATTTTTAAGTTCTTTTCCCACCTTCCCTCCTTCCAAATCCTCCCCGCTTCTATCCTGGTGGACAGAGTATACGTGTTATCTCCACGTGATGTTTGCTAGACACAGCGGTTTTAGATATCTCAGAAAATGGTTGCTTAAAGCATGTCTTGGGTAGCAAAAAAAAAGGTTTTAAAGATGGAGTTAAATATAGATGGCCAAAAATTAGAGGTTTGGGTCTTTAAAAGGTGTAGCTTTGTTAGGGGTGGTTCTATTTAAAATCTATTTACAGATTTGGGTTTCCTAGAAAATCTAATATTAGTTGATACCAAAAAAGATATATTTATCTTAAAGAGTGACTACCCCGCGGATAATAAATACAATATATCGCTTGTCAGTAAAAGCGTTGTAGGGAAATTCAGAATGATGGTTTAAGTCATTGCCTACTACACGAAGATGACAATTTAACATGCGCTCGACAGAATGTTGTTTTTTATTCAAAATGAATTTTATTGTTAGATTAAATGTCTGTATTAAAATATATGTATTGCTTTAATATAGTTGTATATAAATTATGTTGCATCGTCGGCGCTGGCCTAACCTATTAATTTTTCCTGCTATTTAACTTAAGTCTATGTGGAGCGGTGTAGAGGGATGTGGAAAGATGTGGGGGTGTGAGGGATGTGTTGGTGTGTGGAGGGATGTGGACGTGGAGTGATGTGGATGTGTGTGGAGGTTGAGGGATGTGGAGGTGGGTGGAGGGAAGTGGAGGTGAAAGGATGTGGAGGTGTGTGGATGGATGTGGAGGGATGTGGAGGTATGTAGAGGGCGGTAAAGGGATGTGGAGGTGTGTGGAGGAATGTGGAGGTGGAGGGATGTAGAGGGATGTGGAGGTGTGTTAAGGTTTGTGGAGGTGAATGGATGTGGAGGAATGTGGAGGTATGTAGAAGTATGTGGAGGGCGGTGGAGGAAGGTGGAGGGATGTAGAAGTATGTGGAGGGCGGTGGAGGGAGGTGGAGGGATGTGAAAGGATATGGAGGTGTGTGGAGGGATGTGGAGGGCGGTGGAGGGATTTGAAGGGATGTAGAGGGATGTGGAGGTGTGTGGAGAGTTGTGGAAGTGAAGGGATGTGGAGGCGTGTGGAGGATGTAGAGAGATGTGGAGGGCGATGGAAGGAGATGGAGGGCGGTGGAGAGTTGTAGAGGCGTGTGGAGGAATTTGGAGGTGTGTGGAGGGATGTGGAGCTATGTGGAGGGCGGTGGAGGAAAGTGGAGGTGTGTGGAGGTATGTGGAGGTGTGTGGAGGAATGTGGAGGTAGAGGGATGTGGAGAGATGTGGAGGTATGTAGAAGCATGTGGAGGTGAATAGATCTGGAGGAATGTGGTAGTATGTGGAGGGCGGTGGAGGGAGGTGGAGGGATGTGAAGGGATATGGAGGTTTGTGGAGGGATGTGGAGGGCGGTGGAGGGCGGTGGAGGTATGTGTAGGAATGTGGAGGGCGGTGGAAGAAGGTGGAGGGATGTGGAGGGATGTGCAGGTGGAGGGATGTGGAGGGATGTTGAGGGATATGGAGGTATGTGAAGGTATGTGGAGGGCGGTGGAGGGATGTGGAGGAATGTGGAGTGATCTGGAGAGATGTGGAGGCGTGTGGAGGAATGTGCAGGTGGTCCCAGAACCGGTCTATTTCCCCTACTACTTACATGTGATTTTCCAATGCTCTACCCGAAGGTACTATATTGGCCAGGAAGCGAGTTTTTGTTACCTGGAAAATTTGGAATTTTTGCCGAACCCTTGCTGTTCCAAGGAAGGTAGGGATCTTTAACGTGGGTGACAACACTCACACACGGGACCTCCATTTTACCTCTCATCCGAAAGAGGGTGTATTTTTGTGAAAAATGCTCTCCTAACACTTTTCAAGCGGACCATGTCGGATTCGAACCTGGGACCTTGGGCGTAGTAGTCACACACACATACCACTACGCCACGGAGCCGCCTGCTCACAATAGACTATAAGAAACTTATTGTTAGAATTAAGATTGTCAACTTGTATTAATGAATAAAGAATAAACAGACATGAGCTTTGTAGATCCCTCGAGCAATGTGAGGGGCAGCGACAACATAAATACCCTGGAGAGCCCAAGGAGGTCAGTCAGTCTTGAGCCTCAGAACTTTAGCATTGTTGGTTGTTCACGCTACTCGCCATAAATTAGTTTATTTAAATATAATTTCAACATAGAGTAATTTTGATTCAGTACTTATACTTTGAAATTTCTGTATAAATAAAATTTGTTAGAAGAGTTTTTAGAAAAAGACTTTTTAAAAAGACAGCTCCCAAAAAGGCCAAAACCTAACTTGCGTTATCCATTACCATAAATGACGTGAAAAGTATAGATAATTTCCATAAATTACGTCACCGTGAATGGTCAAAAAGTGCACATTTTTTACATTTATAATTTTTTAATTCCAGTTTAAATTCGTGTTTTTGTGTAACATTTAAAAAAAGAACCTAACTTCTAGGAATTCCCATATGATGACGTAGTCACGAAATCTGCATTCTTACTAAGAAAGGCTACTGACGAGTTTCCCCATTCATCTTTCAGTTTAAAAATTATGAACTGATGCTGAAAGTAGACATTCAAATCACTTCAAGCTTTAGGGTTTAATTTTGTTTCAGCAACTCTTTAAATTATCAGATTGTAATTTTAAAATCAAAATAGCTCATTAATCACCTAATGCAACTCTGGATTTAACTTCTTGGTCTTTGTGTCTTTGTACAAATTTTCCTTTATGAAATCTCCTAAAATATTGAAGTAATCAACGTTGGCTACACGAGCAAAATAAAAGTTTTCACCTCGTCAACCTTATTAATTTTCTCGTTCATTACCCATTCAAGTGCTTAGTATCCCAAGCACCACAGTTGGTCTTACGATAAATCATTTCTGCGGTTCGTTATGTCTACTAAATCTGGCATAAAGCGTAAATATTGGGTCTTGCTGTGTTATCATTAAAAATTCTCTAATATGGCGTACCCGTAGGCAAGCTCACTTAGCGATATTTTCCAGTGCAGTGAACTAAATTGGTTACAAAATAGTATACGAATTTAAGCTCTATTATAGGAGAAATCAAGGTGGTTTTTGATACAAGAAACTAATCCTAAGAGAGCAAAGAAATCAATTTTTTAAATGCAAAAGCTTACAAACTAAATTGATTATAATTAAATTTCAGGCTTGACACTTAATAAACGACAGGTTCGCGACATTCGAGCCCACTTCAATTCCAATAATCGTGTTTATTTTCTAGAAATACTGGATATCATTTGAAAGACCTTAGGATTGGTTAAGTTAATTAAGAGCATCTTTATTAAATTCTTTCCTAAATCGCTTATTTGTTGGTCCATCTTTTTCATTGCACAAGAGTAAATATATCTAACACTGAAAATGTTCACATCTAAATTTAGCCAAAAGTGAGATTTATTAAATGAGGTCTTTATGCAGGTATTAAGCACAAATTTATATAAAGCTGTTAAAAAGTAAGCTTTCAAGTCTTTTCAATAACTTTTGCACGTGTACCTTTTGTTTTGTTAACTGTCAGGTTTTATGTTATGTTAACTGTCATTAAAATTATTACGGATGTTTGAAAGGTTAAATTACTAAATTTGATATTGCCCGAAAGGGATGAGAATCCCGTAATAAAATAAGAATGCATCGGTTAACTTCAGTGATGAGGTGTGGGTCCTTATACAAATACGTAAAGAATTTAGAACAAGAAAAAATTAGAATATATAACAGTTTACTAAGCGCAATTTCAAGTTCTACGTTACCAATAAAAACTACCTTACACCATTGTCAACTTTATAGGCGTCAATTCGTCTAGTCTAGTCTAGTAAGATTCGCTTGGACATCGAGTAACCCGGGAATTTTTATTACGGTGACCTCCTGGTGAATTGGAGTTCCTTTTACTTCTGTATATAAAGAAATCAAATAACGATTTTCATTTGCTACGTCACAAAAATCTATTTTAATACACTATTACTCCATTGTTCCTGTAAATAGATATACATACAAGGTTTTAAAGTTACTTACATCAAATTAAACAACCGCAATATCAGCGAGATAACAATGTTTCGGTAAACAAATGCACACACAGAACTGTAAAATTTCGTAAACAATTCATAATCAATTGGTTCTATATATATATATATATATATATATATATATATATATATATATATATATATATTGATGTGATAAAGAGATCACGAGAGGTCATTGAAACCCAAATTCCATAAATAAAACCCATTTAAATAAAAACAAACCGGAAAAATTGCAATTTTCGAATATTTATTGTTCCACTCTGTATAATACAAGCGTACTTCTTTGCCATTAAAAGAGCAAGCTCTTAATAATTATATGAATAAATTTCCTGTGTGTATATTAAAGCAAAGCTAAATATATTTCCGTGTAGACTAAAAAGAAGTCACAAGTACTTTTTAAGTACTAGAAATAACTTAGATTTAATCCGTTCGTTCTTTTATCATAAAAACGCACTTCCAGTGTATGTTACAATCTTTAAGACATTTAATCCGCGTTAAAAACAAACGATATTTTTGAGTATAGACAACATTTGACTTCAGTGTAAGAGCTAAGTAAATTAAAACCGCCTGAGAACGTAATGACAAACTTTAATTAACTATGTAATTATTGAAAACTGTATTTTATTTGCATGCAAAGAAAATTGCAAGCTTGAAGTATTTATGTAATAAATGTTTTGTTCGTAAAAATATGCGTTAGAATACGTTTTAGTTGCCTTAAAACCAATCATTTTTTACAATTATTAAGATGCGAATGTTTTTGCATTTGCAAAAAAACACAGAAAACACAAGCTTTAATTATTTTTCCGTGTGTGCATAACATAAATTCATTTTACATAAAGAGTATTTTAGAATTTTCGGTCACATTATTAACAAAAAAAGAATTACGTCAAATATTAAGAAGTACTGTATAAATTAATTAATGAATAAACGCCGGTTCGAGGAACGCCAGCAAACATTAAAAAGTCATAAAAATCGTTTATATTTATTTTTTTCGTGTTTCAATGAGGTAGAATGCAAAGCTGCCATAAACTATGGTTGTTAGAAAAGGATGAACGGCACGTTTTATTGCATACATAAATGAAGCAATCACTAGGGTGTATTATGTTTCAAACGGAACAGGAATATTCTCGAATTGAGAGAATTTTATATAAAAACAGAAGTATTCGACATTAAATTCATTCCTGCATAAACCTAGCAAAATGTAACGTTCATTGATAAATTCGCAATTCATTTTAAGACGTCGAGCATGTTACTTTGAGAAAAGTCATTTATTAAGTATGCCGCACGCATACAGTATTTAACATTTAAGATGTAACTTTGAATAAAAAAGTAATTCTTAAAACGTAACTTAACATAAACATGGAACATAATTATTTTTAAACAATTTTCAACATAGATAATCCTGATGCAAAAGAATGCGCTGGGTTAATTAATTGAAAAATAGAAGATGCACTTTAAAAATTAAAATTCTATATGGAAATTTAAAATTATATGAACAAACTGGTGAACTGACGCGCTCTGTTTGTTCTTGCTTAACACACGTACGATTTTTGTGGCGTCGCATACTAATGCGAGAGATAATCAATTTTATCGGATGTTTCTTGGATTTTGTGGGTTTTTCGTGTTCCGGCCGCTTCTTAGAATAAAATGTTTTATTTATTAATTAAATATTTACGTAGTTCTAAATACTGATGACTTATCTTTTTATATTCTTAATATTCTAGAAAATTCTTTATTTAAGATAAATTTCTGTAATCCACAGGGTGATTAATTTAAACTTTAATTGCTTTTTAAAGCAAAAGGAGTTGCATTTTATAGAAAATATTTGCTTTCGTGTTCAGTACACAGAATTTATTATAATTGAGGTTTAAAATACACGTTAATTGTAGTTTCTTAAGATAAATGCGTAAAGGTAGTACTATTTTATGCTATTTACAGCAAATGAAAAGTATATTTATATGCATGGAAAATGTATTGATAATTAATAAATGAAAATAAATGGTTTTGTGTTTATCTTAAAATAATCGATTTGCGTTCACATTGAAATGCATTTTACGGTATCTTACAATTAATTATTTTTACATATTCAGCTTACGTTACTTGCTATGTATTTACAATACGCTTATATCATACAGGGTGATTGTTTATACACGCGCAATTTGCGTTTTTGCATGGCACTTTAATGAATAAAAGTACACTTCCTCCCGTGGCCTCTTAGAAACTATTGACAGAGAATAAATTTAGAGATAAATACATAACCTTGAAGGAATACAAATCAAATAAACTTAAAGTAATTGTTTTTCATTACATAGGATTTAACTTAACATCATGCTGTTCGCTGTTAAAGACGTCTTTATCAATAAATATTTTTCCCAAGGTATGTAATAGTAAACTAATTTTAAGACCCCTCTCCCTTCCAATTTAGAAAATATTAATTGATCCAAACATTTCTAAAGGAATTTTAAAACGTATGTTTCAAATGGTTTAGAAATAAAATTATGCCATGGTTATTTGAAAATTTGACGATTTCTTTTATAGCACAGCTTATAATTTTCATGTTACCGTTAGTTTTATTATTGCTAAGAATTATCCTTTCTTTCAATCCTCTAAATGTTGAAATTACTGAAATTATTAAAAAAGCAAAACAAAAGTGTCATTCCGTGAGCTTTATTAATTTCCTTTTTCGTTTTTCATTTAAGCTCTTGGAACCTAAGCATCACAGTCGGTTTTACGATAAACTATTACGGTTCGTTATGAGGTTCTCAGTCAGGCATTAAACAGAAAGGCTTGCCTTTTCTGAGCTATAATTAGGAATTTTCCAGTGTGGTGTACTCGTACACGAAGTCGCTTCTTATGTGATCCCTTCCAATTCAGTGAACCAAATTGATTGCAGGAGACAATATGGATTAGAGGTCTATTGTTGGCGAATACCAAATAGCTTTGGATTAGAAAGAATAAATCCTCAGGGCAGCTTGGGAAGTAATTTTTTCAGAGTGAAGTTAAATTGAATCCTAATTAGATCTGAAAGATGATAACTGTAGGTGCGGCACTTGCTTTGAATTCGTATGTCGTATTGGTGTTTACTTTGAGGTGTACATATTTTCTTATTGAATCAAATTTGAATGTGCATACTATACATTCATGAAATTTGTATTAAATGCAAGTAACTAAATTATTCAAATTCAGCAGTTAAAATGTAAACAGAATTAACATTAAACACTTTTTCTCACTAGGTATACAACTATTGACTTTTCTAATGATTTCAGAATCATAGATTTATAAGTGAGATAAGCAAAACATTCATCCCGGGCATATTAATTCAGTTCAGAAACTTTCCTGAATAATTCACTTCATAACAAAAAAATGCAAATACCTTGCAGCATCTTTGTAGGACATTCGTTGACCCAGCGTAGTATGTTGTTGATCATCTGTTGAACATGAACTCCAAATCAAAATCAAATTTCAAACCATTTGATTTGAAATACTGGTGCTTAAACCTATTCTATTTCAATATAGCCTTAAAATCTGGTATTTTTCTTAAAGATTATAATAAGTTTAAAACGTGATTTAGTTATGAGAATAACTTGTCTTTAAAAGATAATAATGTGCCATGTACGTGTTTATGAAAAAGTTATTTCTGGCCCGTTTATCTGTAGACTGTATTTAGTGTAACGTTATTAAGTAGTTATCTATAATTTTATACGCAAAAGTAGGCAACACATATTACGAGTACGTCAAATCCTTGAATTGGATGTACTTTCGTGTTGCTTAGAAACAGGACCGGTTCCAAGGCAAAAAGTCGTTTGCTGAAACAATATGATAGATTCTAATATACAAGGTTACCTAGGAAACTTTTCAAAATAAATTCAATGCAATGTGTCTGATGTTTCTCTTACATATACATGGATGCTTAAGGGACGTTGTGATAAAATATAATTATTTTTGTACCTGCTGCCATGGCTTAAAAACATAAAGTAGAAGTGCTTTCCGTTATGAAAGTTCGTGTTGTTTCGAAGACGTTATGTGATATAGTTAGTATTGGAGTCGGTTCTGTTTCCTAATATTACGGGTTGGCTTATTGTTCTCTTTGACATAAGTGTTGCAAAGGCACTTCGTGTCTGTTTGTATACACACAATTACAGTATTGTACAACACATTCTTGTACATTTCTGCGTTGTCTTTGATTTTAACTGTTAGTTTGCGAAAGCTTAAAGATTACAGTATTGAACTTTTACAATTTTCTTGCAAGCAATCATTTTGGCATACTCTAATACAAGTTTAACTATAATTAACGCGATTGTGAGTGAGCATAAATTTCGCCATATGCACATTATCCAATACTATAGTCATCACAGACTGTTTGCTTTATCAATGGTCTAGAGGCATAACAATTATTTTTCTGCAGCTACACATTTTCAATCTGTTCTTGTACACCTCGTCAAACATGGTCAAAACGTATTGCAGAATCTGGGTGACCATATGTTGGTTTTACTGAATTCCTTTGATGATGTTCCCAGCGTCGTGGGATCTTCCAGTGACAAAGATGAGCCCTTTTAAAGGCATAATCCCACCAGAATATGTATGTGTTTCTTTTCTGGGTATCTATATTTTGGTTTCTCTGAGGCAACTCACGTGGTTGGATTTATGTGTTCATTCATATATCTTATTTATAATGTAGAATAAAACTACTTAATTTGGTTGGTGTAAACATTTTATAAACGTGCTTTATTGCACTCCAATCGTTTCAGTGCTTTTGATAAACAAAAGCAATAATTCTGTTTAGTTTACAAATGCAAATTTCTATTAAATATTAATTATAGTTTCGAGATTTACGAAATGTGTATACGTGACTGTTTGCAAATCACACTAGAATAAATAAATTTGTGTTAAAACAATTGGTAAATCTTAATTGCTTTGGTTTAAGGTTAGGAATATGCTAATGTGACAACTGTTATTGAGTAAGTTTAACAAATACTGTCAATAAAATTTTTTATATGAAAATTTAGAGTAGTTTATTATTTTATTAACATGCATTTCGTGTGTATATGGTTTTTTTACTTTATTGCTATTGTTTACTATTACTTCAATTTTTTGTATTTGTTTACCAAGAGTTACTATTGGACAATATGTAGATATATTATTTTTATTACTATTTTGATATAAAGCTTTTAAGAAATTATATTAAACAAGTGACTGAGAACAATTCGTAAAATTATTGGTTGAGGTTAAAACTTGGTTTGAGATAAGTAAGGAGTGAACTAATTATTTTTGCGAAGATTTTTGTACTATGTATAGCCTCCGGGATATCTTGGATAAATACACTTTTCTTCGCAGATTGGTTTCCTTTTCTTATAACATGTTTTTTTTTAATTAGTGGTTTGTAAATAAAATTCCTTTCTTGAGGTTTTCTTATCTATCTTTTGACCCACCCCACTAAACGACTTTTAACCAGCAGAACCTTCTTTGTATTTCTCCCTTTTTTCTCTTTGCTTTTTTTACTTTTTTCTCGTTTCTACGGAATACTATAACAATTTGTTTCTTAAGCAAATCTAACGTAACTCACCATAGCCACTAACGAAAGTCAGATTTGTGCTGTTTTACATCAATGTTGAACAAATAAAAATAACCACTGGAACCTAAAGAAAAGGAAGAATAATAAATCTTTATACCTCGACTTCATTCGTAGTCAACTATATGACTGGTAATTACCAATTCAAGGGCGTTTTTGATATTCCATGCCGCGATTTTCGTAAGTGTCCTTACGTGTATCACAGCACTTGATCGAGAAATGGTGACAGCTTCTTCCTGTTCGTTTTAAAACTGCTCCGTCTGCCAAACGCAAGAGTTATCTCGCTGCTCGTATATACACGAAACGTTATGAATGAACCAACACAAAAGTAATATTTGAAATCGGTTAAAACTGACACAAAATAAATTTTAATCAGAATTTCAAGGAAATGAACCTTAGATTTTATATGGACAGTGAACAAATAATTGCTATACGGCAGTTACATATTATACAGAAAGCAGGAAACTCAAGAAAGTACTTACAGATCTGAGCATATTAAATTCGTAGAAATTAAATATACTACAACCGTTTGGTCTGTAGTATTTTATATAATTTCTAAATTTATATCTTTATGGAGTCTTGTCATTCTATTCTAGTAAATTAATAATTTAATCTAAGTAATGTTACTGGGAACTTGGTTTTGGCCACTTTTGAAACTTCTGCATTATCTGAAAACATTCCTATTACACCCATATTAACCTCACCTTATAATTTGAGATGTGTTTGAAATTATAACAGCTAAGTAGCTATTGGTATTACATAAGTCTACACGAATACTTTTTCCCACAATTCTATAATGAGTGGAAATTCCCTTAATCACAAACGTAAAGTCAATTAAAACTCCCTTTTGTTTCCAATATTTTATTGTCCATTCAAATTAATAAGTCTTTATCCTTTACCAACAACAATCTCACTAATACAACTTACATTTAAAATTAATACGCACTAGTTCCGTTGCTAATTTCGTTCAATAAAATAATACTTTCACTTTGATTAAGTTTGTATTACTTAAATATAAATCATTGACATTTTTAACCAATTGTGCATAATCATTAAATTTAAATATAAAAGCTCATTATACTCACTGTTTAATTTCAGGTTGTTCAGTATGTTTTTCTTGCAAGAAATTGCATTGCTTATCCAACCAACACAGCCTCCTTAAATACACAAGACAAAACTCTAAATTATTGAAGGGGTAAACTCTCAAGGTCATAAACCTTTTCTTTGACTGGTCTTAGCGGTATTAATTCCACAACGCGTAAATTTAAATCTACCCTGCACGTGCAAGCATTGTTCAGCAATTTAAGTTGCATGCCGCGTAATGTTCCTGCGGGGAACCTATATTCTAAGTTTGAATTTATAGCTGTATTTCTTCACCACTTTACTATCCTTCATACCGATCCCTTGCAGCGCTGGTTTGCAGCTTTATTACGCACCAGAATAACGACATTTTGACAATATCTAATTTACCGCTCGCGAATAATTAACTCTTTCATTTTTCCGTCGGATGTAACTCCTGCAATTTTTCCACCCTTACGTTTCGTTAAAGTTATGTCATGCTACAGCTTTCCTCTTGAGTTTCATATTCAAACAGGTAAAAGACGAGAACATCATATGATTTATTTATGTTAACTTCCAGTGTTTAGCGGTTCCTTTCGTCTTCGGAAATATAAATGAATTGTAACATCTTGCATTGTGTTCTACGATATATTAAACCACCTGCAGCTTGATATTCGTAATTTTTACTAGCGAAGCGCCTGTGTTCCTCATCAATAAATTGCATTGTGTAAATATGCTTTGATGCTATCTGGGTTTACTTTGTATTGAATCTTTGCAACATTGATTGTAATTCATTTAACTAAAATTTGTAAAAAGCTCTCTTATATTTGAGATGCATATTAATAATTTAAAAGCTTACTTACAATGACATGACCTCGCTATAAAAATGTACTGTTTTAAATATTAGGCTTATTTTTTATTGCGGTTTCTAGTTCAATTTTTTCCATGACTCCCTGACATAATTTTCCGTCTCACATACTTAACTCATTTACTATATTGTGTGTTTTATATTGTGAATAATGAATGTTAAAAACAATTCGGTGATGTAAACCTCTTCGTAATCTCTTTATGTTCCTGTACGTATATTGCCATAAAAACTTACTTTAGTACCAGTTTGATTTAACAATGGCGCATTTTCCCATTTCTTGAAGTATTAAGTCTTGAAGTAAATACTAGTATTTAAATGAATAACACATATATTTTACATTAAAGTAAATGATGAAGCTTGAATATAATTTAATTTATTATTACATTACTGCTAAACTGAGGCGTTCTGAATACGCATACAAGTTATCACGCTTAACTCTTCTAGTAAATCTCCGGGTAAATGAAATAAAGCTATTAAAAACACTTACCCTGAAGGTTGCCTGACTTTAATGATCTCAGGGCGTTGTCCTTTCTGCTTTGTCTTGTTGTGAGTTGTTGGAGTCGCTGCGCCGGCCCTGCTGGTGTAGGGCTGCACTGACAAGACGGTAGGATAAGTAAAACAGGTTTGGAATGGAACGCACTCGCGCCAGCACTGTCCGGCAACGATACGATAAGTCTGTCGGTAAGATAGATATGACGTTACGATAAAATCTGACAAGTTAAGCGGCGGTCCTTGCCTTAAATGTCTTCCCCTCCAATCGAGATTTACGTGCTTCCGCCTGCGTTCGTGGTGAGATACATTTTTCTCACGACAGAACCCTACACCAGCGTTTACAATGGCAAAGATAAGCAACTGACGTCAGCATTCGTGTGAACGTTACTAATTCCGAAATTTCACAACGTCAACGAAACTACACTAATTAACGGGGATTTTTACAGATTCTAAAAAAGTCCCTAACGTCTAAATTAAGAAATCGAATTTCTAATAGCTATAAAATAAAGCGTAACAAAGTGTACTCCCTCTGAGCAACACGCGGAATTTCAATGAATGTAGAGCAAAGTTAAAACCGAACTAGACGAAATGTATGAAATGCGGTTGCGCGTCAACCTGACGCATCCCCCTTGTATTACAGTGTTAACAAATCCCTAGTATACCCCAGCGTTGAAAAAATTAACTTTCAATAAAGCAGTAGAAGCGCTTATACCTACCTTAAGCTGAATACAGGGAGCCAACACCAACGAACATCAACAAATCTTAAAGCTTATTTACTCCTACTAAGAGGAAGCGGACAGGTTTTGGAAAACCAACGGCGAATCATTCTCGCATTGATTGTTATTGATGCCACGCGATTCATTTCGTCGGGACCAAAATAAATACTCACTATACGCCCAAGACGCCACTGTAAATCAAGAAGATTGTCTTCTTTAATTAGCACTAAAGCACTTTCTTGAAGATCAAAAAAATTGGAACGCCATTTTTGACGCTTTTAAAATTCGTATACATATTCCTTGCTGCAGCGGGACTATATTTGCTGTTGAAGAAGCTGAATATGTTGGAAATTATCTAGCCGAGTTTTTTTTTTATGTGGCCTAGAGAAGGGTCAGGAGCAGACGTCAGGAAGCGACCAATAAGAAAATGACCAGAGTCAATGAAAGTAACTCGTTAGGATCGGGAGACAAGGGAGACAAAGGTTTCGAATTCAATGTAGTATCCACCTGTGCTAGCATGGTAGAAAATTCTGCCTATGTAAAAAGTGCAAGTCCTAAGACCCTGCACAAATGGTGTTTATATGATTTTATGCCGGCCTCCATAGACCTCCAAAATGCGGAGAATGCGGAGGAATAAAGTGCCATCTTGTGCCCAAATCTGTCAATCTATCAGGAATAATAGCTTGCTAAAAAAGAAGGAAATTGCCCAATTCAAGAAGTTTTAAATTGGCGCCGATAAAATTTGAACCATTATCAGAGTAAACATTACTTTGTTTACCCCTACGAGCAATAAATTTGCGAAAAGTCGTAAGAAATGAATTACTGGAAGATCGATAACTAATTATATGTGGATAGTTTTGTAGCGATGCAAATAAAAAGAGAAATGCCAGCCTTAAAAGTTTTAGCACCGCGGTCCTTGCGATCTTTATGTGAAATGTGCCAGCGTAGTCAATTCCGACTATATGAAATCATGGTGATAGCTTGACTTGATCAGCTGGAAAGCTTCTCATAATGGGTTTAGTTAATTTGGTTGAAAACTAAGAGCAGCGGAACCACTTATGTACAACAACCTTTGAAAGACTGCGACCAAGGTTTATCTAATGTCGTTCTCGCACGTGCGATAGAACCAGTTGAACACCAGCGTGCAACACACGAGTGTGTTTACGAATACGAATCTGTGTTTTGCAGAAATTAAAATTGATTCTTTTTCTCAAAAAAGTACATAGCCAGTGTTGAATAGTAAGTACCTATCGCACCGTGCCCATAGCCAGTGTTCCAAACCCATAGACGTCTAAGAAGAACGCGCACTTTGACATTACATTGGTGACCACGACGAAGAAAGACGCGCAGTCAATACATTGGCGGGCGCGACAAAGTAAAGTGCACAACCCGACGTGCAACAAATTGATAATCCAGACAGAGAACACACCGCAAGGATAGTCTCAACTCCGACGGAAAAGAACACGCCATCACATTGATGATCACGACCAAGTAGGTCACATAACCGAAATACCACGGTCACTATCTCAACGACCACGACAAAGGTTAGCAAGCACCATCTGAACTCGGTCAACACATCGATCACCCCCACTAAGAAATACACACAATCACTATACATTAGTAACAACAGACCCAACACAAGAATAACAGTCGCTACATTAATAAACCGACGGACATGGAAACTAACGAACAGCACGCGCAGGCATCAACCTCCGTCGAAACAGTTAAGAGCCAAATAGGATTAACCTAGTTCTGGAGGGCACTGCCAGAGCTATAGTTTTTACGGACGGAAGCTTCGTTTGCAGCTCACGGTATACGATTCGAACAAACACGATATCGATTGTTAGGAGCAAACTTACCCGCTAGTTTGTTAGACCAATTATCAGCTAAAATCACAACACTATCAGAAAAGCCAGGGGATAAGCCATATATTTATTAGCAAAATACCTTATTCAAATTCAGTTAGAAGTAAACGCGTTTACCTTGAATATTTATCACAGACAGACGTATAAAGAAGAACAGACATTGAAATATTATAGATTGGATAATAAAAGGAAAGGATGTTTGTTACCTACTTGTCAACGAAAATGAGTTTCTGCTTCTGCTTTATGTTAGAAATCAACGCCCTTAGCAGGTAGCGGTTACATTGAATTTTTTTGTTGAATGTTAAATATTTTAGCTATTATAATGAACTGTCTAAAATCGACCTGGATATGGCTCGAAGAACCATATGTTTTTGTATTGTGAATGATAAATGTTAAAAATAATTCGGCGCTGTGAATCTCTTCGATGTCTTTTAATGATCTGGTACGTATATTGTAATAGAAACTTGCTCTAAGACTAGCTTGACTTAACAATTGCGTATTTTTCTTTTTCTTGAAGTATTAAGTCGAAGTAAATGAACATATTTGAAGGAATAAAATATTAACTTTTCGATAAAGTAAATAATGAAACTTGAATTGAATTTAATTAATTATTACATTATTGACAAACTTAGGCGTGCTGAATACGAATACAGGTGTATTCCCTCTGAGCAACAAGCAGAATCTCAATGATAGTAGAAAAAAGTTAAAACCGAACTATACGAAAAGTATGAAATGCGGATGCGTGTCAACCTAACGCATCCTTCTTGTATTACAAATCCCTGTATGTTTTATGGAATCTTTTACTTCCACGGTTTTTATTATCGTGGCGTTTATCCTATTTAATGACTAATGCGTTATTTTAGTATTGTATTAAATTGTACCAATTTGTTATAAGAAGATTCATATTTTTTGTTGCTTTAACTATTCAACTGTCCTAGTTGAAATTGTTTTCTAAAAATAAAAAAATTAAAATAACATGCTTAATTAATATTAGCTATTCGTGAAATCTACTATAGAGGGTGCATCAATATTAATTTGTTCTTTTACAATTAATTTTCCCATTTTTACATCGGTTTCTGTTTGACGTACCGCCAAGGCATTTCAAACGTCATTACCGGAGATCGCGCGTATATATTCACGATCAGAAATAGTGATCCACGTCTTGTTCTGATAATGTCTCTTAAGTAGTGGACGAAATCGGACCACGTGTTACGTTTATTTACGGCCGATGAATTAAAACCCACATCGATTCCGTTTTTACTCTTCCATACGTCAATAACATCCTACACATTTTACCTGTTTATAATAAATACGCTTGCGAATAATTTTTAATTTTAATCTATCCACTCTAAAACGACGAGTTTAGGCTATAAATTCTATAGTTGGTACCTTGTTTTGAGTATCCGTTAAGTGGCTACACATTAGTATAACGTAAAATTAATCCCTATACTGCTACGACTGAAAGACTCGTTGAAATAGTGTTTTGTATTATTTGATAAAGCTTGAATCGAGTTTTCTAATCTCCTTTTTGGTATGTTGATAACGAGAGGATTGAAGCTCGAATTCTTGTTATTTAAAACAATGTTGGAATTTGATTCTGCCGTTCGTCCTCATAGGTATTTTTCTAAACTACTCATTCCATTACTTCAAGAGCGAAGCACGTTTATTTTTTATAAGAAATGTAGATCTTAGGTGTATCGGTGAGTTTTCCTGCGTTATTAATATTAGTAAGACTCTGGTATGTGTTCCGCTGTTGCAGGGAGTGTTGCAGCGCTCAACATCTGTCGACTGTGGTGACGCTACATCTGGACCCTAGCACCCGGACGCTTCGCTGATTCACCTCCGTGGATGCAATGGGCATACGGTAATAGCTGGCACTTGGAGGTATGCTGTATTAGTGTTTCCATATATCGGGAGCACCTCTTTTTTTTCCTATTTTTGTTGGTCATGCGTCGCTGGTGCTCCATAGTACTCCACTACATGATTATTAGAATTTGTTCGACCGTAAATAATATTTCTTTCTTACTTTAACATTCTGGTACTATGAGCACTTCGTACGTAAATTTCTAAATTTGTCCTTTATAATACAACTATTTATTTAATTTTTTTGTTGATGCAAACCGAATTCTGTTTTTTATTAATGTTTACTGTAAATAAAAAATTGATAACGATATATTTTTGTGTGTTGCTAGGAATCCCCCCCTTTCCGCATTGGTAGTTAGTCCGGCTAGCTCAGTCGATAGAGCATGAGACTCTTAATCTCAGGGTCGTGGATTCAGAACCACGTTGGGCGCCAAAATTTATGCTACGTACATTTACGTAGCCTAAAAGCCAAAGAAGGAAAAAGGAAATTGAGCGGGCACATTCGGTGAGTGGGCGGTGTATAATACCTACAAAAATTAAAGAAAGGCCTGAAATAAAAAAAATTTACACACTCATAAAAATAATCAGACAACCTCTAATTACCAAAAAATATATATTACGCTTCAACCGTAGTGTCAAAAATGAACGTAACACACGTATTATTAATTGAATTTTGAATGTATTAGCAAGTAAAATTGCATTGAAGATTCGTAGATGTTGGCCCTTTTTAAACGGCTTACGGTTGCACGGAACTACTTAACAAAGTCATAAAAATGTCTAAAGTGGGTTCTTCCGCTCTAGAAGCGCTTCATCTTATTGAGTTGTACCAATCATGCAATTTACGATGTGTAATAAGTCATATAAAGTATGTATTCTGTGGGGAAAAGTTTTTTCATTATAAATCTTTAATTGATGCCACAACAATAACTTTGTTGAAATGGGCCATTTTACGTTTAGCGCCTACGCCGTAACTAAGCAAATCATTTAAACAACGACATTTAACAGCGAAACATGCAATTAACAGCTGCAATGCTTTATACTTGTAAATCTTTATTTAATCTGCTATACAAACCAATACGATACGCAATTAACTTCAATTTATCTTCTGAACAAGAGATTCCAGTTCAGCCTTTGGTTGACCATAGCTCTGGTTTTACTAGTCCCATGTCGGAGAATCCTTAGCAATTAACGTTAACATTTCTATATAACGTTAGAATCCTAAACTACTTGTCTTCCGGCAGAACCTTTCTCTGTATCCTCTCTTAATTGTTCTACAGTGAACAGGAAGTTAAATACAAACGTTACGTCGCGAAAAGCCCATCATTCACTTTAAATTACATACAAAAGCTTTGTTGGTGTATTAAATTTTCTTTAGGCTAAATCTACCTGTCACCCATCCAGAATTAATTCATGTCTTTTTTCAGATAGTTGATGGCAATGCAAAAACCGACGTGTCAAATAGAAAAGAGCCTGGAATGTTTTGTGGAGAAACAGAGCAGCCCCAAACTTTTATGTCGGAAACCTCCTTTGTAAAAGTTGTCTTTTATGTAGACAACTTTACGGACCAAACCTACTTCAGCTTTGACACTCGAGCTGAACAACAACTTGTCGTCTATCTACGATATGGACAACATCCAGAGCTTTATCCCAATAGAAGAGGAGAGGTTGTACAAGGGTAAGTGAAGTACGTCATTATTAACAAGAGCGATCCATGGCTTCGGCTTAACAATTTTTATTTTTAAACAAGTAGTGTTTGCGATTCTGTTTTAATAGAAATAGTTGAACCGTAGTATTAACCTACAAAAATTGAAGGCTAGAAAGCGTTCGCGCTACATCAGTTGAGATCCAATTAAATTTCCTTCAACTTTTGTTAGAATTTTTAGAGTACTCCAAACTTAAATAGAAAAGCAGTAAAGTCGCCTCGGCTTTGTCTGCTTCTTATTCTTTCCATCATTATTTGAAGTACCTACTTGTATCAAAAGCGCAGCATCTACGATAATATTAATAATAATTGGATGGAATCCAAAGAGAAGGAAACTCATTTTAGTGATTCGTATTTTCTTGTTTTTCAGATCGTATTGCGAACGAATATTTAGGGATTGCCGTCTGCAAACATGCTACGTTCAATCCCCAGCTTATCCTGGAGTTTATCCAAGGAATTTAAACTGTCGATACTATCTAAATACTAGACTTCCGTTCATAAAACTTTATATTGAAAACGAAGAGTTTAACATAGATGGTCAGCGATGCGAAAATATTATGACATGTCCTATGAGGCCAATTTCTTCTGGTAAGTAAATCGTTATGTAGATATTCTGTACATATATTGGGGAGGATTTTTTTATTTCAAAAACCTTATCTTTCCTAATTAATATAGATCACTGTTGCTTATAAAGAATAGTATTGAGAGCGCTATCTGCTCTTTAAATGCAAGGCGCCTCCAACTGAGTGATCAATTGTGAGGTAAATGTAGTCTATTGATAAGGTTTTTACTATAAACAGAATACGGATAGTAAATTATGCTGTTTTTATTTTTCTGTTAGTTTATTAACACGGAAATTACAATTTTGCAAGTAAAATAAAAATATTCTATTAGCTTTCTAAGTTTGATTTCTTATTATTTAACACGTTAACCACCGAATAGCATTTTTAACAATTGTAAAGTTATCATCCTGTACAACCGGCGGCCAAGTGGATATGTCATTTTCGTGCCAACAACCGCCGGCGTACAAGAGGAAAGCTATGTTTTGAGATAAATTGGACGCCGGCGTTTCAGGTTGCGTGCAATCCCCCATATACTAGGTATTCTTCAACGTACAAGTAAACATGTGCACCATTGGTTTGGCGATCGAAGCATGGCGAATATGAAAAAACATGTATCAAAAAACGAAAGTTTTATTTCTATTCATTATTTAGTACACACAAAATTTAGTACAGAAATATACTTAAAAATGTTCAGGAAAACACTGAATTCAAATAAAAGATTTTTTGGGACACGCATCGCAATACGTAGTTACTCTTTTCGCTGAGTTTGTTGCTAGTTTCCAGCTTTGCTACGCCGCTAATTTCTTGTAACAGTATAAACATCTATTTCTGATTTTTCTATTCCTTTTGCATTTCTCTTCAGTCTCTTTCATTTCATGCTGTATCTTTTTCGCTTCTTATCCTGTTGTGAAACTTCACTTTCACCTGTAATTTCCAAAAGCGACTCCACCAAAGTTTTCCGAAATTTTGTAACCAAAATTTTTGATGCTGAATGAACCAGCTTGTATACACCTAAAGCATTAACTACAGATGAACCCATCAAAATTTGATGACAACTTTGTGATACCACCTTACCGATTTTCGAATAGGTGAAGAATATGCGTCCAATTGGTCGGATAAATCAATTCCCGCCTTTGCTGCATTGTAATCAACAATGCACTGAGGTTTTTTAATCTCTTCACGCTTTCTGTTTAACTTACCGGTGCTTACTATGTCCAAAGTGTGATAAGTGGAGAGCATTAACACATTCTTTTGTCTTTCCACTTAGATACAACGATTCCTTTTTTATTTTCTCTGCCTATTATTTCTCCTTTTTTTAGTTTGGCTGACACAACTTCCTTTGGTAGACCTTTTCTGTTTTTTCTTAAGGTACCAACTGAGTGAGTTTTTCAAGTTAAAAGTTGTTTTGCAAGAGGAATGCTGGTATAGAAATTGTCGTTTACCACAACTCTGCCTTCATCCAAAAAAATCTTTACACAGATCCACCACTGTACTCGTTGAGAGAGCGACTTTCTGATTCGCGCTTTTGCCTTGATAAACAGAAAACGAATAAGTATATCCTTTCTGATCGCACTCCTTAAAGAGCTTGATGTCATATTTATGCCGTTTTCCAGGAATATATTGTCTAAATTTTAGTCGACCACGAAAAGGAGCCATGCTTTCATCAATTGCTATTATTCTTCCTGGCTGCATTACCTGTTTATATCTCAAATTAAAGTGAGAAACTAATGGCTCGATTTTATGAGAACGACTATCTGTCTCTGCCAGGTCTTCATTATTTGAAAAATGCCAAAAGCGCAGAAGAGATTGAAATCTGTTTCTTGGCATTATTTTTGGAATGAGGTTATTCTTGTATATGGAGTGTGTGCTCCAATTGCACCCTTCCTTTTTACAGGTAGGAATGGGTGTACAACAGAGTCTAAATAAAACTCTGGCGGGACTAGCGTCGACCGTTTGTGGCTGCGATAGATTGCAAAAGACTATATCTCAGGGGTTTAAAGAACAAAGCTAAATTTTACCCAGGCAAGTTAAAGGGATGCAATTTAGAACATGACAAAAGAAAATACCTTAATACAACTCATATATTGACGTTTAGTTAATAACATTAATAAAAAAAATTAATATATATATATTGTTATTTCCTTACAACCAAATTTTCATACGATAAAATCACTAAGTGTAGTTTATATCTATACTCTTATAATTCCAAATTTGTCTCAAACTCTACCAGATAAGATATTAGAAAATCTAAATTTATTATTGTGCTTAGGCACAATTTCTAGTTAAACGTTCTACGTAAAAGGAAATCATAAATACATTTTGTTGTATTTATCATTAGTTAAGAGAATTTTAATCAAACATTTAAATTGAAGGTAACCTCAATACGCACAAAAAAAGGTTTCATGAAAGCTTCTCTGTTTACAACTCACTAGGTTATATAGCAAAGTAATATTAAATTAGTTAAGCTAATCGATAAATAAAGTTATGACTATGTTTTACATGCATTATTTTTCAGCTAATTGATAAAATGTTTCGCCAATTTAAATGTGGTTTAAGTTAGTTAGTTAATGGGGTGTTTAAGGCTTAAATTAATGGTTTAATTAATGATTTAATTATAGTTTCAATAATGATTTCAATTTACTCTTCAAACATTACTACTAATATTAACTTAAACGTATTTGGTGGGTTTTGCTGCAGTTCGTTGTGAATTGGTTTTGACTCAGAACTAGCGAAAGTTTTGTGTAATTTCATTCGAGATCAATCCTTGTCACAGAATTTGTGTTCTACGTTTTAAAGTATTAAGAAACCGTTTGGACCGGAATTAATTCAAGAATCCTTAATTTAAAGGTCAGATTAGGTTTTAAGATTTGTATTTTTCAGTAAAAGACTTTATAGAAATATTTGAATTCAAGAATCTTTAATTTAAAGATCAGATTAGGTTTTAAGATTTGTGTTTTTCAGTAAAAGACTTTATAAAAATATTTTAATCAGCTTTTTGTATCTAATAATTTTATTTGGAAAAGTTGTAGTCTTAAGGTTTAATCAATTCATAAATTCAGTTAAAAGGTTATTTTTAACAAAGTGCAATGTGTAGGTATCTTTGATACAAGGTATATTTTTAAAGAAATATACTCGATGGTGAGAATACTATGACCTTGGTAATTTTATTAAGTGTAGATTTTAGTAATTTTTTTGTTATTTACGCTGCACTAATTTCCATTTTTCAACATTATTATATATAAATATTTGTGCTATAAAAGTTTTAGTAAGGTTTAATATACTATTTTATTAGAGCAATAGAGTGTTCATTTTACTAACTGAAATAGTCGAGGAAGTGGATTGTGTTATTTTCATATGAGATTTTGTGTCTGTTGTGTAGGAGAAAATTCTTCAATATCACAGCGATATAAATCGGTAGGTTATGATTGGACCTAGGTGAGAGTGGACCATAATGACGAGGTTATCAATAAAATCAGTTTTGAGACGACGGATATTTCAGAACGATAGAAAGCTTCTGGGATTAAAAGTTGAATAAGTTTTGACGATACACATAAGAAGGGGTATCAGAGATGGTGATACCTTTGTCAGTCAAATATTACAAATTGTGGTTGTTTGGGTTTTGGAATGTGGACAGAACAGATTTGCTGGTATAGGTTGGATTTTAGATTGGTCAAATTGTTTGTTAGCTTTTATTGTTACTGCGGTTTTGGAAGGACGAATGCTGCGGATGGAAAGATTGGGGAGACGGGACATAGGTTCTGCTTGACGATGGTAACGAGTTGGGTTGGGGTAGTTTCTATGAAAGTAAGTTTAAGAGCGCCCCATCGCACCAGGGAGCCGACGTACCAGCTGAATCGTTATGTAAACCCGTCTTCCGCGCGAATGGTGTCTAAGACATCGACGCGTTGTCGCCCACAGAAAAAGTTGACGTAACATCAAGTTGACTTGAGAAACCTTTCAAAGTAGGCAAATCCTCTAGGGCTTTCTTTTTCGACAGGACCCATCACGCACAACTGTAGTTAGTCGAAATAGTATAAAATTGTTACGTAATGCCGCCCCTTCGAGGTAAATTGAAGTAGCGTCACGTCAATTTTGCGCATAACAGCTAGTTAAGTAATCCACATGCATATTCGTTAAGTTAATGAGAAGAAAGTATAAGCAACTCATATGTCTGGCACTAATCTATTGACTGGATCTTGGAAGTTTACTATCTTTTATTAAACACAGTATAGTAGGCTGAATTTCTGTGATGAAAACCCTTTAAAAAGTATGTTGCCGGCAAGAAACATGTGAAAAGCTTTGTTGTTCAAGTATGCGACAAAATCTTCTGTTTATATTTTATTCAGAACTTGTTTACTACTTTGTGTGTCATTACAATACGGTTACGGTTTCTGATAAGCACAAGTGTGAAACAGCTTGCAATATCTAGAGAATTATTACACCACAATTGTAGAATGGTATTACCAAGAAACAGAATTAAGGTAACCGTAGCTTTTATTATATGTTCCCTACTACTAGTTATTTCGAGCAGGTTTCTTTACCAAATAGGGTTATATTTCCTTTGTTAAATGATTTCACGAAATTGCTTAAGGGGTTAAAGCAACTAAACAATTTCTACAAACGCTTCAGCGAAGCAGATGTAGGTGGAGTAAGCAGATCTAATTACAGAAGGTGGAAACAATAATCTCAATTAACATTTTCTCAACTGCTTCATGTTTATTGGACCGAAAATGTTGAAGTTGATGATTAATGGGAAATTTAAGTTCAGTGGTTTGCAAGGCTGGCTTTGAATTTTACAAAGCTGTTAATATTGTAGGAGTATATTCTTTTGTGCTTAATTAAACTGCCGGTTATGTGAATTTTGAGACGTATTAATTAAGAAAGATTGCAAAGGTTTTGCTTTCTAAAGTAATGAAAATTTAATCAGAATCAAGCACTAAATTTGGAACTGAAACACGCATTTCGATATTCCTAGAAATCCTGATTTGTTTATAATTTCGTTTCAAAACGAAATGTAGGGTAAAGTGTCCCACCACGAACCATTTTTTGCAAAACCCTATACTGTAATGTTACCTGGTCCTAGCTACAAGTCTGTACTCTAACCTACCTGTGGACGAACGAACGTCCTCTCTTAACAATGCCTGGCCTAGTAATTTAGTCGTCTATGGCTGTGAGTAGCATGTTTTGGAGGCTCCTAGGCCCTCATTTCCACCAGCTTCCCTCATTTCCACACACATCTGGAGCAAATTTACATGTAAATTCCCATAAGGAGGATTTGAGGAGATGGATTTTCTCCTTGCTCCCTCCTTGCTCGGACACCCCCATATCAACCATTTTGATTACGTCACACCCGCCATCTTTCCACCCGCGAGATAAATCTTTCTCCATATTTCCACCCACGAGATAAATCTGTATTATTTGGTATCAATTAATATTAGATTTTTCTCAGCTACCCAAATTTTTAGGAATTTTTAGATAGCATCATCACCCAGGGAGCTCCCCAATTTTAAGATTTTTTACCGCTAACATCCTGAAGCAAATAGTTTTCTTCGACTAGCCATTGCATCTTTCGAGATTAACCTATCTTGTTTGGTATCAATTAATATTAGATTTTTCTCAGCTACCCGAATTTTTAGAAATTTTTAGATAGCATCATCCCCCAGGGAGCTACCCCAATTTTAAGATTTTTTACCGCTAACATCCTGAAGCAAATAGTTTTCTTCGACTAACAATTGCATCTTTCGAGTTAAACCTATCTTATTTGGTATCAATTAATATTAGATTTTTCTGAGCTACCCGAATTTTTAGGAATTTTTAGATAGCATCATCCCCCAGGGAGCTACCCCAATTTTAAGATTTTTTACCGCTAACATCCTGAAGCAAATAGTTTTCTTTGACTAGCCATTGCATCTTTCGAGATAAACCTATCTTGTTTGGCATCAATTAATATTAGATTTTACTCAGCTACCTGAATTTCTAGGAATTTTTTAGATAGCATCATCTCCCAGGGAGCAACCCTCATTTTAATAATTTTTACCAGCAGGGAGTTCTGACCGTCCTTATAAATTTTTTAGTAATGCGACACATCAAATTAGTCTAAAATTTTACGCAAAATCCGAATCTGTAAATAGATTTAAAATCGGATCACCCCTTACCGTTTTACACACATACCCTCTAAATTATAACTTTCCTACTGCTCATACCTAAAAGAAAATCTAAAAACCATTTTTAAAACTTTTTATTACAGGCAACCACATTTCTAAATACATATTCACAATTTTTATTCTCCTCACATCGGCTTATACTTATTAATATTTATTTCTAAACAGAGCATCTTTTCCAAAGACCAACCGGTCCCACGTGTTTCAAATTCCTCTGATTTTGTTCTCATGGTTTCGCTTAAGATCTCGTACATATTTTCCAGATTAGTACAAAACGTTATAACCATATTTTTGTGTTAAAGGATTTCACATCGGTAGTCTCTTCCCACATTTTTGTGTAGATGCTGCAGAGTTCGCAATTAACTTTTATTGCTGTATGTTGTGTTCTGTTTTCATTAAGTAATCGAATAAACCGCTCTTTCTGCTTCCAAAGAAACTCGGACACTTCGTCGTCGACACTGGCGTTCTTTATGCGAAAGCTAGCCATACGGTTGTTAAACGCTGTGCTAACCATTTCTATACCATCATCGCTAGTAGCGGTAACTGTTGCATTTTTATGTCTGTTGCTTTTCAAGTGTGCAGCATACGTAGTCTTTTTCATTTCGAAATCGCATACTTTACACATCATTCGTGGTTGTTTCGTACAAGACCTTTTAACAGCTGGCGGAGCTGAACGTTTACGGCTTAATGACATACCGTGCTGTTTTTCCTTGTGTCGCAGTAAGTTGTCCATTCTCGTAAAAGCGATACCGCAAGACACGCAGTTTAAGTACTTTGCTGCTGACGGATGTATAAGCTTAACCGTGGGCGATGTTACACCACAACATTTGTTCTGGTGCCGTTTCAGAGCATTTTTCCAAGTATAGGAAGCACCGCAAGAGTTGCAATTAAAAAAAAATTTGGAGGGCATTTTAGTACAAAACAAAATCAGCTTTATAGGACTTTGGTAAAACTTGTAAGCGAACTAACTTATAACTAAAAAGTTAACTCTTGCGTATCTGCTTTATGTACTCTATAGAATGCAACCCGAAGATTTCCGAAGACAGCCGAACGAAGTTAAGGATTCAGCGGGGAAGTAAATGACGTTATTTTTTGCCAATCCTTGCGGCTCGTCTGGTACATTTAGCACCAATGCATGCACCAGGTTCGCATCGTCTATGCTGCGAATGCAATTAGTAGAAACACCGGAAACGTCTTCCATGTTATACGGGTCAGCAATCGCATCGCGTGCATATTAAAAATCCAAAAGGGTGGTAGCTCACGCACACAAATTGGCTGCAAGTAGTGTGGTAGAAGATGCAGTGCTACTATAAACAAAAACTTAATAAAACACTTTAAACTTTTACTAAGGGAATACCAAACTTGTTGTCTACAGGATACTCACTGATAAAGCAATTTAATTTTAAATAACTTGTACGTCATATTTTCGGAAATGGCTGGCTTGAATATTTTCTAAGCAAATCACCAAGCGAAAGTATATGCTTAGCGGCATTAAAATTAATCATTAGTTTTTCATTTTACGAGCGCAGCTAATTATAGATTAATATTTAATTTGTTTTAAATAACGAAATTGAATACTTTATATAGAATTTGTGGTTGTTTCGTACAAGACCCTTTAACAGCTGGCGAAGCTGAACGTTTACGGCTTAATGACATACCGTGCTGTTTTTCCTTGTGCCGTAGTAAGTTGCCCATTCTCGTAAAAGCGATACCGCAAAACCCACAGTTTAAGTACTTTGCTACTGACGGATGTATAAGTTTAACCGTTGACGATGTTACACCACGACATTTGTTTTGTTGTCGTTTGAGAGCATTTTTCCAGGTATAGGAATCACCACAACAGTTGCAATTAAAAATATTTTCGGATGACATTTTTCTTCGACCAGCTTCCATGGATAGCGCCATGGTTTACATACATTTTGGAAACAATCGAAGATTGCTGAAGACACTCGAAGAGTGCACAAGCGCGGTCACTAAACCAATTAGCATTAATACTAAATATTCCGTACTTTTGTAGGTTGCTCATTTTCTACAACCAAATCTTCCGCATAGCGGTCGGTAGCACGTAATTATTTCTAGAGCCGACAAGTACTGGATACCACCCAAATAGAGAATTAAATGCTCGATGTCTGTTAATTTCCGATTCCCTCGTAAAAGGTAGAAAAACTCGATCAATCATCCATCTAACTTATACTTCGACCCGCTCCCGTTCTAATAATTTTTCAAACGGCAATGGCTTCAGAATTTTAAACGTCCGAGGAATCTATAAGTCGTGATCAATTACACGTTTGAGCTACCGGTAAACTAACATATTTTATAGCAACATTGCGCTGTATAAAAGTTCCTAGAAATTCAGGTAGCTGAGAAAATTCTAATATTAATTGATACCAAACAATGTACATTTATCTCGTGGGTGGAAATGGCTAGTCGAAGAAAACTATTTGATTCAGAATGTTAGCGGTAAAAAAAAGTTAAAATTGGGGTAGCTCCCTGGGGGATGATGCTATCTAAAGAATTCCTAGAAATTCAGGTAGCTGAGAAAAATCTAATATTAATTGATACCAAACAATATAGATTTATCTCGTGGGTGGAAATGTGGACAAAGATTTATCTCGCGGGTGGAAAGAATGCGGGTGTGACGTAATCAAAATGGTTGATGTGGGGGTGTCCGAGCAAGGAAAAGAGCAAGGAAGGAGCAAGGAGGAGATTCATCTTCACATTTCATCCTTATGGGAATTTACATGTAAATTTGGTCCAGATGTGTGTGGAAATGAGGGAAGCTGGAGGAAATAAGGGCCCAGGAGTTCCCAAAACTTCCTACTGCTATGGCTAGTAACACCTACGTTGTGTGACCGTAACTTAACCCAAATATATACACTGAGATGGCGTTAAGGCGGGAAGGTTTGAAAGAAAGCTACAATAGTTAATGATCCTACTTTAATTATTAATATGATACCTTCAAAATTAGGTTACCATCAATTAAACATAAATTACAAAAGCAAACAGTGCCGGACTTAGGTGGTTAATGCTGAGGAAAGAGTATCGACAGATAAAACCTTAACAACCCTGCGCGTCTATCTGCATAAATACACCTCTCCAAGAATGGGATGGCGAACAAGCATCCTGTGCACTTTTAATATTACGGGATGTTAACTGTTACTCAGACATTCTACATATGAGAATGAAGAAAGGTTAGTGTTCTCTAGCTAGTTCTTTCTAGAATGTAACAGAGACGGCTGAGCCATTATTATCTGCCTAAAGTTGAAGAGGAAGAACACCGGAAAGATAAGGACCTTGACTACCAATGTTCCACCCTGCACGGCCATAAAATGCAACAAAGGCTCAAACATACACGTTTATTGTACACACCATTCACAGTTTCTAGCCCGTTTGGAAATATGATTCATAATGGCTAACCTACATTCTGTCGTTGCACAAACATTACTACAAATACATTGGCAAAACAAATATTTATAAACAAACATGAAGTTAAACATGAACATATGCTATGATAGTACCACACAAAGGGTACAAATTGAATCGGCCATCTCATAGATGGTCATAATGTAAACGCGTTAATACGGAGTCATAGCAGAGTTTCGCTATAATCACATCATAACAAGAATAATAAATCTCAATATTAGTTACCGATAGAATTGCAGGTTATAATACGTTAGACCCTTCAAACTAGCATATGGTTAGGTGATAAAAACGAGACATGAATTATGCAGTTATAAACACGGAGCTAAAACTGAAATAAACATTTACATAATCATAACAAATCATTAAAACATTGAAAAGAAATTATAAAATATGTTTGTACCAAATGCATACCAAAAATTCTACATAAACAAAAGGCCAGATTTAGGCGCTAAATCTTTATATAAATGCATGTTTATTAAATACATTCGATCTAGTAAGCACAAGTTAAAAATTATTCATTATGCTTGCATCGGCTAAAAACGTGCCTTTTAAAAATTAAACACATCATGGCATTAAATTTACAAACAAAAAATATACATAACAACTTTATGGTCAATTCAATTGCTATCTTAAAACCAACCAACTAACATTAAATAATTAATCAAGCTTTGATGCAATCAGATAACTTCAAAATAGCATACAATTAAAACATTACCTTGAATAATACTGCCAGTGAAGTTTTCTCGACCTTCCATGTTTGAAATGTGAAGCAAAAGTTCCCGTTAAAAGCCTGTGAACAAAATATCGATCGCCCCTACAACCCCAAATTCCGACGAGAGTATCCCAACAGTATGGATTTGGCACTTGACCTTGAATGTATGTAGGTGGAGATTACTTCAAAAGCTCCGTCGAGATTTTTGGACTTATTGGAGTCACGAATATTTACACACCCTTCAACAACGAGCAAAATAGCATCACACAAATGATGTTCAGCCCATTGTAAATGACACCTTAGTCCTCATTAAAGACTACCTACTTCCTCTCTTGTAAAGAAAGCTAGGCCGCATTGTAAAGATCTTTACAGGTTCTGATGGCGTTGTGCGAGTTGCAGAAGTTAAAACTTCCAAACGTACATTTAAGCATCCCTTGGTAAAGTTGGAACCGTTGCCATTAGTATAACGCGTTTTTATTCATTTTATGTTATTTTTACATTATGTATACATTTAGTTTTTTTTTGTTTGTTTTATTGTCATTTACCGCAGTCATACTACCCCCTCACTTATATTCTAGGTCAAATCCCTTGCGATTCCCTTATCTCAACCTTTTCTTTTCCTAAATTTATCGAATTTGGTAGGCGGTATGTTCCGTCATAATAGATGATGCAACAATATTTTAAACAAGTTCGAGTGTACGAGAAAATACTACCCCTAGCATCACTTTGTGGCAGACCAGTGAATGGTACGGACGTCCAAGTAGAGCGGTCGTAAACAAAACGTGGGTTTCAGGGTGGAGTGCTACCACCGTGTGCACTGTAATTTCATCACATCAACAATAACAAAGGTTAGTACTTGGTGGCTCACTGATTGTTTATTTGATTTATAATGGTCACTTTGTTTCTATGTACTAACTTTAACTATATCATAACACCTTTGTCCAGTTCTTGACTGGTGGTCTTTTTAGCCTCCTTAATCATTCAAACCACAAGTGTACGATATTTCAGGGTTTTTTCTCGTTAATGGCTTACATTCTGAACCAATTAGGATTTATATCTTAGCGTTATCTAGATTTCTACCCATAAGAACATACAATACTTGAAGTTAATATTGATTATAATTATTATTATACTAGTAATCTTCTACCTATACTCATAACAATATTCAGATAATAAACTCTTCAAAATTTATATTTATTTTACAGGTCAAGAGAACTGCCCATATGATTATATCAAAGTGTACGATGGCAAAAATGAATTTAGTCCAGTAATTGGAACATTCTGTGGAATGGGAAAATTTCCTTATTCGATCATCGGAACCTCTCAGGACCTTTTTGTGGAGTTTGTTTCTTCACCAGCCGGTCCGCTTCTCAACACTGGATTTCATTTTAATGTAGGAAATTGGCCTGGGCATGTTGACACTGCTGGTAGCCGAAATGGAACTTGTGATTGGTTACTTTCGTCAGAGAGTTTACGAGCGTCTGGTGATTCTGAAGGAATATTCTTATCTGTTGCTCATTGGTATCCACCTCATACAAGTTGTACATATTTAATGCAGGAGATTATGGAGAAATTGTACGACTGTATTTTCCAAGGTAGGTAATTGTTTAAATAACTCACAGTTTCATTTGCACTATCATTGCAGCTTTAGGATAAATCGTATTGAATCACCGATACAACCTATAGAAGGTGATTGTGGTGAATCACTTACTTTGTATGATTCGTCGTGGCCAGATGATTCAAAAATCATTAAAACGTTTTGTGATACATTTTCAAAGCCTATGGAAAAGCATGATTTTGTTTCAACTGGAAATGCTTTGTTTGTACGGTTTGAAAGCAAAACTGGGAGTTACAGTGGGTAAGTTGGTTTTCGATTATTACTGACAATACCAGTATTGCAATTGATGAAAGTTTTTTTGGTTTAGTTTGAGACAGATCAATCGCGTAATAGAAGTTTGAGAAATAGGACATTCTGACATTTCTTGGACATCTTAGGAATAATTAATTGAACTATAGCGCACTCTTTATAGCATAGATTTTAAAACTTGCTTTAAAATATAATTTGGCCATTTGTCGCTTTACTGCATTTTATTTTCTCTTCGTTATACACCAGACTACATTTTATAAAACGTAGTGCACAAAATTAGCTAATTTTTAGTATTATAATATTAGCTAATAAGAGTAAACTATAATTTAGGTCTTTACAAAAAGCTTTGTACATACAAAGTGCAGAGGAGACCGGGGCAGGTTGTAACACGGGGTACGCTGACACACTGTGCATAGCCACAAACAAAAGGTCACACTCGCATTCTTATTTAGTGTGTAAGCAAGTCGAAATATCTATTACTCGTTGCGTTTTTGCTTTGAGAAGTTTTATCTTTTATTTTATTAGTAAGGTTCAGGAGAACTTTTAAAGCCCGCACGCGAAACTTCCAAATATTATTATGTTTTGATGTAAGCGTTACGTAAAAACCACTCAAAGATTTGGTTCTCGCGTAAGTCCCAGACATTGACTTATCGTTTGTGGTCTAGAAAAACGCTAGGATTGCAGTTTGCGTGCTTAACATGCATCTGTGCTTACCAATGTGCATGAGAGAACTTTAACCTGTTTTGGAGGGGAGAGATGTTTCGTGAGAGCGGATATGTCGAAGCAGTAAAACTTGACTATCTGTCTTCCTCGTGTTTGTAGTGCTCCGACAGTTTGACAAAGTGGTCCAATTCCTTTCGTTCCTCTCTTCTATCGTTATACAACATATCGGCGCTTCGTCGAAGAGAGCTATCCTTGAGATATCGGAAATACCGCATAGAAATTAGGATACCGCGGGGTAGTGTAAGGTATTCGCTGCCACAAGGAACATAACTCCGTGTTAATTTGTGAATATTGCATGTAGCGTTATATGTAGCAAAAATCAGCGTTTCAGTACCTTGCAAAACGTTTAAGTTTGTTTTAATGGCGCCCAACGTGCCTCTTTTGTAAATGTGTTTGTAAAAGGAGTTGCTTTCTCAGATTTAAATTGATCTTTTCAGTTTATATTACCTATTGACATTTTCATGTTTGCTCGTTTTTAATGTCTTACTGGAAAACAAAAAAAAATCTATGTTTAAACCTGAAAACATTTTAAAAATGCAATAAAAACTTTAATTATTGATTTTAAAATTTTATCGCTGGTAATATTTTCGGTAATTTACGATTCCATAGTTGTCAGCGCTGTAAACATAATATTAAATATGGCCGAATATATGTTATGATATATCTTTTAGTTGTTACTTGTTCATGTGTGTGTGTGTGTGCGTGTGCGTGTGCGTGTGTGTGTGTGTGTGTGTGTGTGCCAAATTGATCTTCTAGTATTTCTTCAGCTCGTTTTTCCATTAGTCTTTGTACAAATCTAGTTAATACTTTTGAAACGTGTGCTGTCAAACTAATTGTTCGAGAATTTTCACATCCATTCAGCGGCTTTAAGTTCCTGCTTGCACCTTATGTGTTCCCGGTGCGTTGTCAGTTTTCATACCTTTTATGCTAATTCAAACTCATCTCGAAGTATAGGATATCCCAAGTCATCATTTTCAATTTTTAATTTCTGTTCTAATGCTATTAGTTCCTTTCATGCATATAAATTACCTATATATTCATACCATCTAACTGCTTTCTCTACATTTTTATAATGAAGTTTCTTACCGCGTCCCTTATATTTTTGCTATATGGTTTTATATCCCTAAAATTCATTATAATTAGTTTGTATGCTTCGTCAGTTTTTCCTATTTCCATCTTAGTGTGCACCTCTTTGCACTTTTTATCAATTCAGTGTTCTTTGGTTTCCTGCATTTGCGAATAATTTCCCATTTCATGGCTTTGTATCTCTGTCTTCCTGTTTCATCTGATCTATTTTTGTATTTTCGTCTTTCTTCATTAAATTCAGGATATCCTTTGTTTTCCATGGTTTTTTATTTTCTTTTTGTGTATACCTTAGAGTATCTCTGGCCACTATGTTTAAGCTGGATTTAATGTTATTCCATTTTGTTTCTACTTCCTTAGTATCAGAAATTTTCCCAATATCTTTCAGCAATTCATTTGACTGTCATTTCTCGTGCCTAAACCAAATAAACCTACAGCCGCTTCTTCCCTACCCTCACCTACCACTGCATTAAAATCTTCCGTACTTATTAAATTTTCATGTCTTTTGCGTATCTTAGTATGTCTTCGATATCTCTGTAGATCGTCTCTACCTCTTCCTCACTGTTGCTACAAGTGGGCATGTATAGTTGTATTATTACGTTATTTACCGGTTTGGATTCTAATCTAACCATGAGTACTCCTTCGTCCTTTTGTAAGTAGTTTTCTACACGTTGTTTTATTTTTTTTTGCATAACTATCCTCATCCCCGAATTTCCTTCTTTTGATCCTGTATGAATTACCCTGAAGTCTTCACTCCAAAAATCTTTCGCCTCTGGCCAGCGAACTTCGCTGATCTTTACTATGTCTAGTGCTAACCTATCAATTTCAATTTTCAGGTTCTCTAGCTTAGCTACCTGCTTCATACTTTTGGTTCATCCCCTTCGGAGATCCGAATGGGGAACTATTTTACCCCTGAAATTTTTGACCTCAGAGGATGCAATCATCTTTAATAACAATTTATGTACGCTGTGTACTTGGGAGATATGTGGTGGTTTCACGTTGCCTTCCGCATCACAGTAGTGTGTTGGAGAATGCCATACCGACCCCTACAGTCTCTGCCATTCTAAGTACCGAAAAAGCTGCTGCCCTCTTTTGGGGACCTGTGTAAGTCTGGTTCCTCATTAAAGACCCCACTAATTTGGTTACACCTATAGTTCGACTCTTTAGCGTACTCAAACATGTAAGCCATTTTCTATCCGTTCTAGTATTTTAGAACTTCTTCAAAGTGCAGATTCGTTCAGAAACGATTAGAAACAATAATTGTTAAGAAATTTTGGTAATATCAAATATTCAAATAATTTTAAAATAATGGTCAAAAGTGAAAAGCAATTTACAAATATTTTATTTATAATTTGTATACAAATTTTGATTGATTTATATAATTATGCAGGTCATCGTTATACTACTGGGCTCACTATGATTTCTTCAATAACACCAAGATGGGAGAAGCAGCGCCTGGGAAACCTTGTGATGAAGTTTTTGCATCTTGGAAATCTTCAAAAGGAACTCTACGTTCCCCTCTAAATACTCTCGTCTATAAACAGCCACCTAATAGTGAAGATGTTCAATGCTTGTATAGATTTGTAACGGATCGAAGATTATTTGCAAGAGTTATTTTAATCATTACACTAATAAGATTTAAGGTAGGTAATCATTATTTTACCACAGTGCTACTTTTTAATTATTCTTTTATAGGATTTTAAAAGTGAAGTATTTTATTTGACAATAATGTTTATTCAATACAAATAAGTTGTCAGTCTTTACTACACGTGCAGTTATCGATATATATCGGGAGCTGACAACACTGTGTTGCTAGGTGCGATCTAATGTTTCTTACCTAAAGTTTGACATTTTTGACAGTATACATACTTTTCTTACTTACTTACTTAAAACATATGTTTGGAGCACAGCACTGTACGGCTGTGAAGCCTGGACAGTAGGAGAAGCGGACAAGAAAAAGGTAGAAGCCTTTGAAATGTGGTGTTACAGGCGTATGATGAAGATATCATGGACAGACAAAGTTAAGAACGAAGAGGTACTAAAAATGGTAGGGAAGAAAGAAATATGTGGAAAACGGTAAAAAAATAGGAGAGATAGGATGATAGGCCACATACTACGGCATGAGGGAATAGTGCGGAATATTTTAGAAGCAGAGATAGGAAAAAAGAGAAGAAGAGGCAGACCTAGATTAGACTACTGCACACAAATAGTAAAAGATGTAGGCTGTAGAGGTTTCAGGGAGATGTGTAGGCTAGCCCAGAATAGAAATCAATGAAGGTACGCATCCAACCAATCCCAAGATGGATAAACTAATGACGAAAAGATAACTGTGCTTAAACATGATAATTATTATAAATAACTACAAGAATTGGTTGGGCAATATTCTCGAATAATGTTAAATGTGTGAAAGGATTTACTGGAAAACCATTATTTCGGCAAATGTCTAAGTGTTGGGGGATCTTGGTAGCCACAGGTTGCTTACCCTCCTTCACTGAATCTCGGTAAAATAGGGTATAAAATTAGAAAACAATAGAAAGGAAACGAGCTGAATACACATACTCCCTGAAAAGAAGAAAAAGAAGAAAACTTCCAAAAACGCAAAATCAAAGTAGCTGCTTATATAATCCTACATAAAAATAAGTGAGTTGCAAACGAATCTGTGACTTTCAGTAAACAATGGATTCCATTACTAAAAGAAATAACAAAAGAAATAACAAATGAAAATCAAATGCCCACAATATCTAGGTAGCATTGCAAGTTTTTCCTGGGTTTTCCTTGCAATATTAACATGAAATACAGCCTACATACAGGATTTCTATTTATACATAAAATAACTAATTACATAAAAATAAGCATATTAACAATCCTTGTAAAACAGCATTGGTATCTGACAAGTATAAATTCACAATAAGGTTACCTCAAAACCATATACAATCTTCGTTGAACAGTATTGGTATCTGACAAGTGTAAACCCGCCAAGGGTCGCCTCAGATCCATATACAATCTTCATAGAACAACATTGGTATCTGACAAGTGTAAACCCGCCATAGGGTCGCCTCAGACCCATGTTAAAATCTACCAAAGAGGTAACTTAAATCATAATGAATTTTCCCCCTCAAAATAAATATAAAAAAACGACTACTTAAGCCTTTCAATAATGCAATCGCACACTTCTATAATAACTACCCTCTCAATTGTATAAATAGAAACATGTTAAAAAATGTTTTCCAATTCCAAGTTATTGAATTTATATAAAATTCACCAATAAAAATTAATCAGCTGATTTCACGTTAAGCGTATTGGCTACCTAAAGAAAGCCGATCCCAGGTCGCAACACAAATTGAAGGTTATCATTCTGTTAAACTTTAACAAAATTTTTGCTTAGTATACTCAAACCAAATATTTCAAACATCAATAAATCAAAGTCACCTTCAATTTATATCATAAATGCCAAACTTGAAGTTTTTATTATAATTTTGACAACGATCCTAGGTCATGGATCGAAACATAAATAAAGTTGACTTTAAAAACTATGAGTGGTTTAATTCCCAAAGAAGATTAAC
This sequence comes from Platerodrilus igneus, assembly GCA_036346225.1. Taxonomy (NCBI): domain Eukaryota; kingdom Metazoa; phylum Arthropoda; class Insecta; order Coleoptera; family Lycidae; genus Platerodrilus; species Platerodrilus igneus. Next base: position 10,325,067 of record JARFIW010001638.1, on the reverse strand, counting down.
CTGAATACACATGCTGTGTGAGAATTTCAGGGAACTATGTAGGCTAGCTTAGAATATAAATAAGTGCAGGTATGTGTCCAACCAGTTTTGAGACGGTAAACCTAATGGCTGCGAAATACCTAATGTTGACTGTGCGAAAAGATAAATTGGAAGATATATTAAATCGCCAAATGGTTAAGTGTTGGGAGAACTTGGCAGCCACAGACTGCTTACCTCCCTTCACAACCATTGAAGGTCGGAGAAATAGGGCATATAACTGTAAAACAATAGAAAGTGATCGAACTGCATCTAACAAGAAAGAACATCGCCTATGAGGAAAGACAACAAACAGAATAAGAAGAAAATTGTTGAAAGCATATGTGTGGAGCACAGCACAGTATGCCTATGAAATACGGGAAGTCTGAAACGCAGACAGAAAAACGGTAGCAGCCTTTTGAAATGATGTGCTTCAGATGTATGAGGACGATAGCATGGACAGACAAAGATAATAACAAATAAGTTACAGAAATAGTAGGGGAACACGAATATCTGGGGAAAAAGAGAAATAGTAGGGCGGAATACGTTCTAAGGCATTTTTGGGGAATAGTATGTGATATATTACAAGCAGAGATAGGAAAAAAGAGGTAGATGTAGACCTAGATCAGACAGTTATAGATGCAAACTGTGCATATTTCAGGGAAATCTGTAGGTTAGTTCAGAATAGGGAACAATGATGGTACGCGTCTAACCAGTTCTAGGACTGAAGACCTAATGATGATGACATACTTTTAAAATTTTGCCTTATGATCACTATTTGTTTTGTTTTGATTGAGTTAAAAATTTCGTCTCAGCCAAAAAATGGAATTAATTCATGAACATTTTCGTGCGATTTTTTTACGATTTTTGACGTGGATTATCTCCACAACAGTGCCTGAATAAACTTATTTCAACTTTTGGAGAAGAAGCTTCAACTAAAACCACAGTATATCGTGGGTATACTGAATTCAATCATGGTCATAGTTCCCAAACGGATGAATTTAATAAAGATCTTCTAAAATTGGCTGTTGTGCCAGAAAACATCGATGCTGTGCGCGAATTGATAATGCAAGATCATCATGTGATTATTGTGACATTTAGGCATTCCTAAGCATTAGTATGACAAGTATATATTCGATATTACATGAACATTTAGCTTTGAAAAATCTATGTGCGCGCTGGATCCCACATAATTTGATAATCGCTCAAACAATGGAATGGAAGAAATGCTAAGGAAATTGGTTCCAACGTATGCAAAAGTGTATCAATCATCATGAAAAATATTTTGAAAAATAGTAAAGAAGTTTTCACGCCTTAAGTTTTGTGTTTGTTACTTATTTCCGATACGTATCGAGAACCCCTCGTAGTAACTAAGTATGCAGAAGGTGATAGTTGACTTTTAAATGCTAGCCATTAACGCTGCGAAGTTACGTGACAAAAATTTTCTTTTTATAGAGGAAAATATAGTAAACTGTGTGAAAACAAATGCTAATTGAAGTAATTGCGATTGTGAATACCTTTTGCAGGGTATATTATCCTCCTTAAGTGATACTAGATCACCAAACTTCAAATTATTTTCAGACACCTTCCATTTTGGACGGTGTTGTAGTTGATTTAGATAGTCCTTTTCCAAAAATCTTGTCTCAATTTAGAGCAATGTTGCCACAAAATGATACGGTTCTCTGCAACGTCTAAAAGATTCCTTTCCGGAAAGGCAGTCAACGGTTGACCAATAAAAAAATGTCTTGGAGTCAAACATGTTAAATTCTAAATTGAGTTCGACATAGGCTGTACTGGCCTTGAAATTGAAGTAAAACCTCGATTTAGGTCAAAACAGTTGATAAACATTCAAAGAATGGAACTAATTTTCTAACAACCCTTTTTAAATGGTACTTGATATTCTTGATACCTGCATTCCATAAACCTCGCCAATGCGAACTATTAAGAGGAATAATCTTCCAACTAATTTCTGCTGTTGACAAGAGATCTTGAATTTTACTGCCATGAATTTGAAAAAATCTGTAAACCTCCTTTAAACTATTATTCGATCCTTTAAAATAAGTAGCGTTATCGCTAGTAATCGAAAGTGAATTATCTCTTTGTGAAACAAACCTTTTAGATGTTAGTAAAAATCTTCTGTCGAAAAACTTGACACCGTCTCATTGTGGACAGCTTTAGTTGCCATGCAGAAAGATAATGCTATAAAAACTTTGGACAAAATTGTTTTACGTAACCTTGATTGCTTGACCATAATTGGACCAGCAAAATCTATCCCAACATATAAAAATGGACAAACTAATTGAACTTGTTCAACTGGCAACGTTCCCATTAACTGTTGGGCTAATGTTTCTTACATTTAAAATCCACCAATGACGTCCCCAATATTGCGCAGTACTTCGGAAATTTACATATTAATTTTAAAACAAAGATTAAGCGAACAATATAAACTATGAAGTACTCACATAATAGGTCCAGATTCCCGCGAAGTTGCGCTAGGGTAGGCCTCTAACCAAGTCCATCAGGGCTCCTCCCGGAGGGATTAGAGATGATACGCCGACGCTCTACAAAAGCGTTCGCATCGGCTCCGGCCAGCTACGGCAGTCATGAGGTCTTCATCCAGAGTCGTGGAGATCGGTACGCCTAGGTGGCTGCAGATTTCTTACCTATGTAGGGAATAGACAGGAACATGGTAAGAGAGCGACAAACAAAGACAAGCAAACAAGGAAATCTACATAGATAAGATAACGATACGTTACCAAAAGAAACGTTCACTTCACTCCGTAGAACAAGGCAAAAAGCCACGTTATAGAGAGCACAGGAAACTCCCCCACTCTCTTTTGTTTTTTTTCACGTCCGCGAAGTTATTCGTCCAACCCTCTAGCATTGCACGATTTGCGCAAATGCACTACTATGACGTACGGAAGTACACGCCTAGTCTTTTTAAAATTCCCGCGCACCGCGTCTTTTGAAATTTTGGCGCGAAACTTGCGTACATCAAAACTAAACTAATAACAATGTTTAAGTGCAAATTGCACGTAACAATCGCGACAAAGCCACAAAAGAAAAAACTTAAAAAAAAAAAGTCTGTTAGCACAGTAACAGCTTAAAATCTAAATCCTAACTACCCTACATAAACCCTAACTTAAAACCTACAAAATGTTTATATAAGGCGCCACCTGGTTTTTTGACCGATAACACGTCTACCGAAGTACCAGGAAACGGAATAGGTAACCCCATAGTCTTTGACTACACTAATTATCGACAGCACAAATTTGTCGGGGAGCATGAAACACTACTTAAATTAAAGCTAATGCGACAAGTCGCCTAACCTATCTAAACCTATCTAACTAAAGCTAACATAAAAGTTCTTATGTGCAAACACACATGAGTGTTGCATCAAACTATACTTCTTTTGGCAAGAAGTGCCCAAATTTAAAAATGTTCATGGAGTGCGTCACTCTGCACTCTAGCAAATTTTGTTACTGGTACTTTGGCTTTCTAACGATGCACATTTAAAACTTGTCCATGACATAGTTGTGAATCAACAAATTTACCAAAAGTACCACCCTACTAAATCCTTATATGCTAACCTGACAAATTACATTTCTATATTGGGTTAGCTTTTTCACTTAAATATTAAAAAAAATAATTCCCACGTCTGGTCATAGATACCACACGTTAGGACGATGAAAAGATAAGACAAGATCTCAAATTGTTGTTAAAGGTAGTAGATAAGATAATGATATTAAGCTTAAATTGTTATCCTCAAAGGTAATAGACAAGATAACGGTATTAAGCTTTAGTTATTATTTGAGATACTAGGTAAGATAGCGCGATATTAAGCTAAAGTGATTATTAGAGATAGTAGGTAAGGTAACATGAATTTAAACAAAAGTTATTACTAAAGATAACCGGTAAGATAACGTGAAATAACTCGAAGTTATTCCTAACGGTAGTCAGTAAGATAACGTGAAATTAAACCAAAATTATTACTAACGGTAGTCGGTAAGATAACGAGACTAACTAAAGTTATTACTAAAGGTAATCGGCAAGATAACGATATTAAAACTAAGGGTATTATCAAAGATAATAAAGAAGACAAAGGTTTTGGCCTAGTTATTACCCAAGACAATGAATAACAACAAATAGAGTGGCTCCAGTAGAGCCGTTTAAATGGGGATTGACTCGTGCCCTCTAAAAAGAGAAACCTGTGAAGCAGGTCCGTTTGCAAGAAACAGCACGAGAGATTGGCAAAGACATTTGGGTGCATCCCTGCACCCGGCGTTAATCAATATCGGTGATACTATCACCCGATACGCACACGGTATATAAGATATACACATCCACTCACACATTCACACACTCATACATACCTTCACTGCCAGAGCCCATGCGCTGACAGCGGCACCGCATGACCCCACGAAAGATTCGCAGAGACGAGGTCCAAGTGTCTGTGAAAACCTCCCGCGCAACCACACGGTGACTAACAGAAATGAAAAGGCAGTAGAAACAAGAACGGTAAAAAGAAGGAGGTTGGTTTTTTGGAATGCATAAGGGCACTTCCAGGTAGAAGAAAATAGAGGAAGGGCTCGCATTGAGCAAAAGCGACAGAGAAAAAGGTGGCTAGCAAAGCGCTACTCAACCAACCAGTGTGGCCAGTAGCTCGGAATGAGGGAACATCACTCTTATGTGGCAGACGGGTGTTCCGGGACAAAAACAGGTCCACCGAAAGAAGAATAAGACATAGCGGAGATAGCGGGATAAGAAAAAAGTATAGTTTTTGGGCAAGCGTCCGAGAGAAGGTAGAGAGTTGTCCCTATGAAACACAGCGCATTCTGAAGGACCACCTGCGATATTAATCCGACAAGATAAGGTATATCATAGGTTAACATTCACTAGGCTCCTAAGAAAACTAGTACGATCATTTTCCTAACGAGTACATTGACTACGATAAGAAAATCAGACAAAAGTTGACACGACAACTTAAAAGTATCATTACAGATACAAACACACAAAAACAAACTGTTTTAAGGTAGTATTTCAAAACGGTAGCACCCTAAACACACAAAAATGCCCAATTATAAGCAGTTAAATACAGGTACACTGTCCCAATATGCTAAAACAACCGAGAATTTAATACGATATCGATAAGAAACAATAGCACCTCACCACGAAGTTCAACAAAAAACATTGAAAAAAAATGTTTATAAGTTACGGTGATTTCGTAAAAAAAGAAAACCAACTAATGATGTGGTATAATGTGGGCGACTGCAATAATTCAGAGGAAAAACACATGGAATAGACAATCCTAGTTTTTTGCAACTGCGAATATGAACTATTTCTTACAATGGCATAGGCCGCGTCTCCTATGTGAGTCCAAAGAAGAAAGCATTCACTCTAACATCAGCTAAAGCCAATCATAAAAATTCAATGAGTTATTGCAACCAAAGTTACGACAATTATTACGCAATTAAACCATGTAAGAAAAATACTACAAACCAAATAATATGTAGTAGGAAAAGTTCAAGGGTTAATTAAATGAACCGACAGAATTATATTGGGGGGTGTAGAGAATGAAGTGATATATATCTAACGGTATGGTCAAGGAAAAGTCAACCAAAAGAAAAAGATAGCTGAATTAAGGTAAATAAAGTTAAACGTGTTAGAGATTATATACTGTATGCAGAGAGGGAATAAGTAATTAAAGTTAACTAATTGATGGTGAGAACAAAAAAATATTAGGTAAATCGTAAGGAAAATAGAACGTGAAAAACTTAAGTAGCATTTGAATCAGCAGAGAATGGCTTAAGGTCTTTAATATGCCACCTGCCTTGGCGTTTTCCTTCAGCATCCTGAAGTTCGTAGATAAGGGGACTAATGACACGAATGACCTTACAAAGAATGAATTTAGGGGCTAATTTTGAAGAGAATTTCTTAGATGCATCCGATAAGACATAGTTCTTTTTCCAAACTTGTTCGCCCAAGGCGAAGGAAATATTTCGTTTGCGTAGATTATAATGGTCCTTACTCTTTTCGTAAGCTTTTAACAAATTTTTTCTAACGTCGTTAAAGATAGAAGGTAATGACTGTTGGTCTTTGTCCCATCGTACTTTATCGTCAAATTCAATTACGTTAGTATCGTCAGGCACTAAACCATAGTAACTCCCATCGATTGGGGTATATCTTCCAAAAACAAAAAATGACGGAGTGAATTAGGTTGCTTCGTGTTTAGATGTACGCAAAGCTTGAGCAATTTTAAAGATATGTTCATCCCATGTAGTATGGTCTGAATCAATATAGGACGAAATAGCGGTAATTAAAACTCTATTTACTTTTTCGGTAGGGTTTACTTGGGGATGGTATTTTGCGTTAAACCAAATTTTTTGTACTTTGTAACTTTTAACGAAATTCTGAAAATCTTTAGAGATAAATTGTACTCCATTGTCGCAAAGGATAATCTGGGGGACACCAAAGATAAGAAAGACATTTTGTTCTAGGAATTTAATTATAGCAGCGGAAGTAGCTTTACGTAAGGGTTGCACCATAACAAATTTAGAAAACCAATCGGTAACAACTAAAAGATATTGATTACCTCTTTTCGATCGAGGGAGAGGTCCTAATAAGTCAAGCGATATTAATTGAAAGGGATAAGATACACGTTTAAAGTTACCCATTAAACCAGGGCGAGCATCTTGCGAACTCTTATGAGAGCCACAAATTTTACAGCTCTTAATGTAGCGACAAACAGATTGCTTGAGTGTGGGCCAGTAATATAATTCCGATATTTTAGCGAGAGTTTTTGTAACACCAAGGTGTGCAGCAATGGGATCATCGTGACATAATTTGAGCACCTCACTGCGGTTTGCATAGTGGGCACGACCAGTTTCCATTCAGGGATTTTCGATATTTTATGTGGAGACGAAGATACAAATTTATATAGTCTATTATTAGTTACACGGAAGGTAGGAAATTTATCGGGATTATCGGAAACTTTTTTAATCATATTGAGGTACCAGGTATCCAGAATTAAATTTGGAAGGTTAAGAGAAACGACATCACGAGATAAGGCATCAGGTACGATATTTAATTTGCCAGGCCTATGCCTAACGTCAAAAGTAAATTGAGATATACGCAAGTTCCATCTTGCCAAACGACCTGCGGGCTGTTTCAAGTTATTAAGCCAAGTGAGGGCTGCACAATCAGTGATTACGGTAAAGTGTGTACCTTCGACATATCCTCTAAATTTCTCGATGCCAAAGGTAACGCCCAATAATTCTCGTTCGGTAGCTGAGTATTTTCGTTCGGCAAAAGTTAAGGCACGACTCGCATAAGCGATTGGATGTTCTAAACCATTGTTTACCTGGAACAACATTGCACCTAAGCCAGTAAGTGAGGCATCAGTTTGTATATAAAACTTTTCATCGAAATTAGGTAAAATTAAGATAGGTGCTGAAGTGATTAACGTTTTAATTTGTTCGAAAGCCTGTTGGGATTCTAAATTCCACTCGATAGTTTGAGATTTATTTTTATTTTTAATTAAAGCGGTAATGGGTGCAGATATAGTTGAAAGATTGGGTAGAAAGATGCGATAATAGCTAATCATTCCAATTAAACGTTTGATTTCGGTAACGGTTTTAGGTGTTTTGAATTTAGTAATAGCATCGACTTTAGCAGGATCTGCTCGTAAGCCAGTCCCATCGATAATAAAACCAAGAAATGTAAGGGACGAACAACAAAATTGACACTTTTCCCAGTTTATCTTAAAACCTGCTGCGTTTAAGCGTTCTGCAACTTCATTTAATGTGGCGATATGTTCATCGAAAGAACTTAAGATAACTAGAATACCATCTAAAAATACAAAGGCACGTTCCTGGTGTAAGATAGGACCTAACGTTTGATCCATAGTACGTTGTAGGGTTTGTGGAGCGTTACAGAGACCAAATGGCAAAACATTATATTCGAAAAGACCTCGGCCTGGAACACAAAAAGCAGTTTTTTGACGAGAAGATAGGTCGAGAGGTATCTGATAAAAAGCTTGTCTAAGGTCGATAGATGAGATAAATTTTGCGTTTCGAAGCCGGCTTAAAATCGAGTCAGTTCTAGATAGAGGGTAAGCATCAGAAACAGTCACGGAATTCAACTTTCTGCCATCAAAACAGACACGCCATTCGTCATTCTTTTTCCGAACTAGTAATACGGGAGACGTCCAAGGGGAATTTGAGAGAGAGATAACACCAGATTCTAAAATTTTATCTATTTCAGCATGTAAATGCTTTTGTAATGCAGGCGATAAGGGATATTGACGTTGCTTAAAAGGAAGGGCATCACTTGTAGAGATAACGTGTGTTGCAGTCGTAACGCAACCAAGTTCGGAGGTATTAAGCTTGCGAAATTTGTCAATTGTAGCGTTAAGAGTTACATTTTGAGAATCAGTAAGAGAAATTTTGTTAGATATTCCTGTAGATGCACAAGAATTCGTTTTAAAAGAGGTTTGCCATGAAAAATCCTGGAAATAAAGTGACAGATTAAAAAGTTTACAAAAATCCACACCTAATAGGAAAGGATAAGCTAATGCAGGCACAATCAAAAATAAAACGTCTCGTTCAAGAGATTCTACTCGAATTTCTAACTTAAGGGAACCGGTTACATGTATTTGATTATCGTCAGCTAAGTTTATGGAAGTTTTTTCGGGAATAATTTGAATTTTGATATTTTGTTTAGATAATTGATGTAAACCTTCGTTATTTATAAGGGAACATAAGGAACCTGTATCCAATAAAGCAATTACATTTAAGGAACCTATTGAGATAGATAAGTGTGGACGATTATCGAAGGGTTTTTTAACAAGTTGTGAAACGGCAGCAGTCTTTTTATGATAAAAGGAATTGACGGTTTGTAACCACTTAGATCACTCGGACGGAGTAGTATAGCATAATTCTTTTAATGAAGGTAAGGCATTTTGTACATTAATAGTAGCGGTATTATTGTTAGATAAATTTAATGACGGTACAACGTTAGAAGTGGTTTTATGATTTGAATTTATTGGCGTCTGGGTCCGTTGAATGATTGGTATTGAGGACGATTTTGAATCCTTGAGATATTCACGCCTTGATTTGAAATATCTCGACGAGAGTTTCCCGATACATTAGGATTACAGTTGGTGCAGTTAGATTTGTAGATATTTGAGCGGCCACAACCATAACAAAAAATATTTCTAGGGTATGTGCAGACATTATAGTTATGTCCACTTCTCTTACAGTTCCAACAGGTAAGTGAGTTATTAGTTACGGTAGAAGGAACGTTAAGGGTAGATACTTTATGGGAAGCTCGAACTTGGCAAGCTAAATCGGGTTCTAAAAGGCCAGACTGTTTCTCTGGGGGCGGACGATATTTGTCAATCCTTAACTTCACTTCCTGAAGAGAACGACATAGATCTTTAAAGTGGGCTAACAAAGAGATTTGTTGCAATACCAAACGTTCCGAGAAGTAGGGGTTTAAATTTCTAAGTAACTGATCGATAATTTCGGATTCTGAAGGTTTTTTGTCGAGTCTGCTATATAAAGCTTCTAATGAGGTAATGAAAGAAACAACATTTTCGTCAGGACCTTGGGTTCGATTACGTATCTCGTTCCAAAGGTCGGTAATATAACCATGAGGTAGGAAGTCTCGTTTCAAACACGCAACTAACTCCTCCCAGGTAGAAATTTGGTCTCGTATGTTTCTGTACCATATCAACGCAGAGTCTGAGAACAAGTCACCTGCTGAGACAAATAGGTCCTGGTCTGTACACTGCCGAAAAATTTTGAAGTCGTTAATACGGTCAAGAAAGGATGATAGAGGGACCTGCGATCAAACCCTTGAAAAGTGAGACCCCATTTGTATACAGGTATAGATTTCCCTAATGGTTTAGGTTGAGCAAGTACGAGATTTGAAAATGGTAACGATATATCTACGTCTGCATTTGGATTAAGTCTTTCAAGAACAATTCCTTCAAGTAATAATATTTCGGACAATAAACTTTGTTTAGCTTGGGTCGCTTGCTCATCGTCATACAAAGATAATAGTTCTGTACGTTGTTTGACGTGCGTTATTCTCGAAGCCAATCGCCCTAGCTCGATATCACTGGCGCCAGGATCTGTTCTATTTATTATACCAGATATGTCGTCCAAAGAAAGTTTAATTTCAGATACGTTATGAAGCCAATCGCCAACGATTTTCTTTGAGATAGCAACGCCCTTCATTTTCTGGGCTAAAATGGCCCTGAGCTGAGATCTCCAGTCATTTTAATTATGCGCGGCAGTAATATTCCTACACTCAATCTCGTAAATTAACTCAAGCGATTTTAAATGTGAAATATTCATTTTGGATTGAATATTCGAGACACGATATATGAAATATAGAATAGTTAGGTAATTCAGGAGGTAATAAACGTTACAGCTACTTCAAGTTAGTACGATAAGATATTTACGGGTGAAAACTTGCTATGAACGTCACTGGTAAAGGATAATATTCAAATTTTATCAGGTTAAGTAACCAAAAAAACTTAAGAAACACGTTTAAAACTATATGCGAGCAAGGTTAGTGCTTAACAAAGGAATGTATCGTTGATAAACTACGAAAAGGCCCTCCAAAACAGAAAATACACGCAGGTAATGTATTATTTTAACAGATAAAACGAGACTATTAATGTAGCATTTTCAAAAGATATTCTAAAGGTCAAATCGTTACGTTAAACGTTTTTTAAACATAAGGTTTCTTTAAAAAGCGAGTTTAAATATTAATTAACAGGTAAATGACTAAAACACTTTTTTTATACACACATGAGATAATTTTAGGTACAGTTTTTTTTTTATTTAACAGCAAGGGTTATATTTTAAACTGATATAAGGTAGATAATTGTTATAATAAACGGTGTTTAAGGGGTGCAATTACTTAAAATGCTTATTTATTTTATGTACTTACTTGCATAAAAGTGGGGTTATGTATAAATCCTTGTAAAAGCTTGGAGTTTTATTTAGACAACTAACACATATTTCAGATATAGACTTCATTTAGAGTTACAGTAAATTAATCAATGTAGCATTTTTAAGACAAAGGAAATAAATCACAATAACCTCAAAGTGACGGTTTTCATTACAATCGCTGACATGTCAATTCAGGGAAATCTCTGGGGAACTTCCAAGATACCAACATGAAATTTAAAATTCACAGATATCTTAGTAAACATAGATAATGACATTTATTGATTTAATTTAGATGAAAAAGCTGTTTAAACATTAATTAATACATTCCATAGGCATACAGGAATCATACCACCTAAAAAAACAACACGTTAGACAGCCAATTCTTACATTTAAAAACGGTAGTTACATTTAAAAAGTTCGATAAATACAACACCGGAAGCGAGGTTTACTAGACACCATCGGTGGTTGGCAGCGCTAATCTTATACAGATTTGGGCGCGGTCATCTACCAATGACGTCCCCAATATTGCGCAGTACTTCGGAAATTTACATATTAATTTTAAAACAAAGATTAAGCGAACAATATAAACTATGAAGTACTCACATAATAGGTCCAGATTCCCGCGAAGTTGCGCTAGGGTAGACCTCTAACCAAGTCCATCAGGGCTCCTCCCGGAGGGATTAGAGATGATACGCCGACGCTCTACAAAAGCGTTCGGATCGGCTCCGGCCAGCTACGGCAGTCATGAGGTCTTCATCCAGAGTCGTGGAGATCGGTACGCCTAGGTGGCTGCAGATTTCTTACCTATGTAGGGAATAGACAGGAACATGGTAAGGGAGCGACAAACAAAGACAAGCAAACAAGGAAATCTACACAGATAAGATAACGATACGTTACCAAAGGAAACGTCCACTTCACTCCGAAGAACAAGGCAAAGAGCCACGTTATAGAGAGCACAGGAAACTCCCCCACTCTCTTTTGTCTTTTTTCACGTCCGCGAAGTTATTCGTCCAACCCTCTAGCATTGCACGATTTGCGCAAATGCACTACTATGACGTACGGAAGTACACGCCTAGTCTTTTTAAAATTCCCGCGCACCGCGTCTTTTGAAATTTTGGCGCAAAACTTCCGTACATCAAAACTAAACTAATAACAATGTTTAAGTGCAAATTGCACGTAACATGTTGCCTTAAACCTGTGACATGTAATGCATTTAAATAAAATATATTTTATACGTCTTAACTTATGGATAGGCCAAAAGCGTTGTCGGAGACTATTAAGTACAGCTAATCGTCCAGCATTACCTAAATACCTATGTTGATATTCAATCACTAAGTCAATTACATGACATTTTAATAAAAGAATAATCGGATGTTTTCAGCTTACGGTAGTGGTGCGTTATCCACTCTTCCGCCAACCCTTAATAAGCCATTAGAATCCAGAAATGGTTTTAATTCCAAAAAAGGCCTTTATTTGACAAAGGTCAATTTTCTCTTATACAAGAAATTTCTTCCAACAGATATCCATGTTGTATAACTTTAAAAACTTGATTTGATGCTAGATCTAGTACCTCAACGGTCAGAAAACCAAAAACCTTTGTTAATGTCTTTCTTAAATTACTAATAAACCTAAGCATAAATGCAATGTATCTTTGCATTCTAGAAAGAAGAAAACCTAATAAAAATTAAACGATTGTCTTCGACATTAGTTTGAACATGAAATATATTTTTTTCTTCCGGTATAGAACCTATATTCAATATAGTATTTTTACCAAAGTTAAATTCCAATTCGGATCTAACAGAAAATCTGGATCTTCTCACTAAATCTTACAATTTATGAAATTGTCAGGATTAAGACTGCGAGAAATGTAATCAGCAGGATTTGATTCGGACGAAACATGTCTACATTCTATGTGGCTGGAAAGATCTTGTATCTCTGATACCCTATCAGCTAACAACGTAGTCCAACGCGATGTCAAATCTTCAGGTATAACCTCGTCCCAATCAATTTTGATGAGCCACAATTTTTGCATTATAATTTTTGCTACAATGATCATTGCACCAACAAAGCACGTAGGATTAAAGACTCTTGCAATCTAAAACCTCTCGTTTTGTAAAACTCCCCTTGTCAATTAGATCTGGTACAGATACTTGAAATGAATCAAAACTGGGATTCCATGATATACCCAAAACCTTAGAATTTTCAGATTGCCACTTAGTAAATAAAGACCTATCTTTTAAAGTCCATTTATGCCAACCAATTTCGCATACTCTTAAGAGTTGCACTAACTCGCTTTGTAGCTGAGCTAACTCCTCAATCGTTTTTGCACCTCCTAAAATGTCATCTACGTATGTTTGCCTCAACAACGGGAAGCATGTTTATTTTCCAGAACCCCTTTTAACTAAACATTTTTGAACTAGAATCATTTTTAGTTCCATAAATTTTCGTTTTGATAAAATATTTAATCCTATATAATTATAAAGCAACCTGTATATTTTCGTCCTTCATAAGCGAAGTTTTATTTTCATAAAACTATCAATGTACAATTAAAGTTTGTTTAAGTTGAAATAAGGTTACTACAGAAAGTGTGCAGTTTGCGATACAAGGTCACGCCTGATGTTGTTTGTTTCGATACGCGGCACCGACCTGCAACGTTCATAACGAGTTAGTCGCTGCATATCTGTTGTAGAAGAAGGATGTCTTTACCGACTTCTAAGGCAAGCGATTGGAGAATCGCATTAAGTTTGCGATCTCCTTTATATTAGTTACGTATAAAATTGGGGTGATGTTAATCAATGGTTGGTATATTTTTTACTTAAATATCCTAACTAGTCTTCCCATTCTCTCGCAGCGCAGTTAAGAAAAGTTATTAATAGTTAAACAACGTATGCAAAGACAAACAAAATTAATTAAAACCATGAAACTTTATAATCTTTACGGCAAATAATGGAATAAATTTGTACAACTACAAGACACCATTAAAATATGTTTCAACTGTAAATGATGGTTTATCGTATAAAAACTTCTACAAAGGCATTTATGTGAAGGCGTAACTTGGTAGTGATTAGGGTTAAGTTTTGAAGTTGGTCTTTGATGTCCTTGGCTAGCACTGGTCTGAACACCCGTTCTACCCTTCTCGTTTAAACCTGAGATTGATGTTAAGAGGCCCTAATGGAATGCGGTTATTATTTGGCTCGTCCATACTTCAGGGATTACCACATTTCATGACATAGGAAGACAGATGGTAAGTGTTGAAATAAATAGCTCCTTTGTTATCAAAGTCTAACGACTTTACCTTTGAAGGTTATTTGTGTATAAAAATGTCATTTTTAAATAAGAGTAATCTATTTAGAGATTCAACGCATTAGACTTGAGGGTTGAATAAATTTTCAGTAGAAAATAAATATATATTTAATTTGATTAACTACTGCTTACGTCAATTTTATGTACCTTATAAATAAAAAAAAAAATCAAGAACTAATGTAAATTGAAGATATCAGATCTGCTCTCTACGATACTGTCAAATAATGTAAATAAAATTTTATAAAATGCCCAAATATTGATTAGGGACGATTTTAAAATTTAAATATCAAATAAAGATTGTAGCAATAATATTGTCGTTATAATAAATGTAAATATTTTTGTATCAACACTTATTATTGTTGTGTTAAGTGACACAAGATATTCACGTGTGAGGAATTGACAGCCATAAAATTTTACCTAAAAAGTGTTGAATCTATTAGGAAAATATCTTTCCAAATTTAATAGTACTGACAGAATTAGAAGGTATATAAAATAATTATGTTCGAAACAGCTGCGGACAGAGGTATATATTTTATTTTTAATGTGTTATCTAGGGACGCAAATAACGAACCCTTTGCTTTAAATATTTAACCTTCTCTTGCAGGTACAAGGTTAGGTGTGCGGCAACAGAGCTTTTGTGCTCAGATGTGTTTGTACACTAAGTGGTTTCTACTTTTTCCTATTAGTGTTTTCCCACTAGAAATAAAAATGAATAAACTAGTGGCCTCTTGATATTATCTATTAATATATACCCCCTGATAGTCTCTTCAAACAACCGTGCAAATTAGAGTTCCAAGTTAGTCCGCAAGATTCCAAAAGCCATTATTTCAAGCACTTTAAATTACAGCTCTTTCGTAGCCTTTGTGAATATGGAGGTGAGTTGTATCTCCTTAGGCAACTACCCCAGGCTAAGTATTTCGACCTGTAATTTGTAGTCCATCTTAATTCAGAATTATGATAATTACAATCAAACAACTATGGCCCTTAAAAAATGTTATAAAAGTATCTGTTGCTAACGAAAGGCATTTATACCTCTATTAGCTAATCGACCAAAGTTCGTGTTGCAAGAAATGGTGCGCAATTAGTTTCATACGTGACTGTTTGAAACTCAATGTGTCTTAGTGAACGAGAAACATCATCTCTCCAAATGAAGTTGTGCAAGAATCTATCTTGTGAATTGATCCTAATACACCTATACATTTTCTGTATATCGCTTGTAAGCACATACCTCAATGTTCAAAACCTAGAAATAACGTCAAACAGTTCGGCTGTACCACACTTCCCTTCAGCATAATATCATTCAGACTTAAGCCTGTTGTGGTTTTCATAGACCCATAAAAACTGCACGATATTTTGTCGTGAGCTAAGCCTTGCGCACAATGCAGTGATGAGAAATGTAGTACGTATTTGAAGTCATGAATTTTTCAATCTGACTAATTTCTGATCTGACGTCTCTTACGTGCCTTAGAGCTAAGTGTTCATCTGTGATAATTTATAGTCTCGTTTTAGCTTAGGATATTTATTAAATCTCCTTTCTAGCGAATGAAACCTAACAGCATTTGAAAGTGAGTTACCTAAACAGAAGATATCATAATCAGGATTGATCGGTAATCTTACTTCAAAAACACCTGACTCAAGCCTTTTGTTTGTGTTAGAATAAATTTCTTCACAAATTTTATCTTCTCGGGCCATGTGGCCTTTATTGAAAACCTTTTCCAATTTCCAGAATTGTGAAATTAATGTATCTAAATCAATCCCTTGTGAAAACAAAGCCACACTAAAATTTGATCAAGGATTCTGTGTACAAGAAATGTCTCCACCTACAATCGAGCCAAACAAACTATTTTGTTAGACAGGGAGACCTCTGCCTAACCTTAAAAGTCCTGATTGAATTATATCAAAGTACACATCTGCTCCAAATAAAGCATCTATTTCACCAGGTACAAAAAACCTTTCGTCGGCCAACAGTAAATAAATAAATAAATAAATAAATATAGGTTTATTCTGAGCCGATCAAATTTACAAGGATCACAGAAATGAATAAATATCATTATTTAACAATAAATGATAATAAACTATAGGTAAAATAAATTTGAACATATAATCAGATTACGCACAGAATCCCAAGGCGATTATACAGTACAGACTGCTCTTCCACTATTGCCTTGAATTTATAAAATATTGGTTGTGCAAAATGCCTATAATATTAGTAATTACACAATCAATTAAACCATGTCTATATACATGTTGAAATTGAGGTGGATTGATAATAATAATGTTAGGTTGCACATGATAGGGTGATAAAACTAAATTACTGAAAATCCAGCAATACATGATACATCTTTTTTTAAACTGTGAAGTTGAATAACTTTTAAGACTTGACGGAACATCATTGTACACTTTAGCAATATTGTATTTAAAGGATCGCTTGAACAAAGTAGTGGCATGCTTAGGTATTGACATGAGACCCCTATGACAAAGATGTGTATGATGTACATCCGTTCTGAAGCTAATTTTATTATATAAATGCGGCGGTACCTTTTCGGTGATGAGTTTGTTGTAAAACGTTACAGATTGAAGGTACCGTCTATTTTTCATGCTTAGCCAACTCACATCCTTTAGTTTATGTGAAATATGTGAAGCTCTAGGTATGTTGTATATGAACCGTAACAGGTATTTTGCACTCGCTGTATTCTTTGAACGGTGGCATGATCTAGACATGGGCCATATTCTACAGCACAATAATTAAAGTGGGATAATACTAACGCATCGCATAACGCGATTTTAGTTTTTATGTTTAAGTATGATCTTTGCAGAAACAACAGCTTTAAATTTCAAAACTCACTTTAAATATTTTTAGAGATATGTCTAGTAAATCTGAAAGAACTGTCCATAATTAATCCGAGGTTCTTAACTTGTTTAACAAACGGAATTTGTACATTGTCTATTACAAGAGGTGGAACAAACGACGTGATTTTATCTAGATTCTTTCCTAGTAATATAGCATTAGTTTTAGTCGGATTTATAATTAAAGCATCGTAGTGCACTAGTCTTGACAAAGTATCTAGGTCAACATTTATTTTTTGGGCAGCATCGTTAACATCCTCGCTTCTAAATGAGTAATAAGTTTGCGTGTCGTCCGCATACAGATTAATGTTGCAAAAAGTTAATTGTCGTGGAAAAGTACAAGTGTAAATTGAGAACAATAATGGTCCTAGGACTGAACCTTGTGGAACACCTTTTGTTATGTTTAAAGACTCTGACAAATTACTTCCAATCCTAACTCTTTAGTTCCTATTGCTAAGGTAGCTTGCTAACAATTCCAATGCATTAGGACCTATCCCATTGAAATAGAGAATAGCTAACAGCATTTGTCGATCAATGGTGTCGAATGCTTTGATAAAGTTCAGTAGAATTAGAATTGTGAAACAGTTATTGTCATAGGAATGTTTAATTCGTTAATATTTATGTAAGTAAACAGCAAAGGACAAGTGATTTTCTTGGGAATGCCACAAACTGTAGAAACCTATTTTCTTGGGTCTCTCTGAGACTCAATTGTAACCTTAATGGCTTTTGAAATAGAACATTGCTTTGTCCGATTCCTGAAACATGAATGCTCGTGGAACCGATCTGCAAATTTAACTTGTTTACAGCATACAAAGTTATAAACGAACTTTACGATCCAGAGTCCAATAGAACTCGTGCCTTTACCTTAGATCCATTATGAGTTACTCAATTTACCATAGCCGTAGTTAACAGAATTTGTTTATTTGTGGTTGACATCAAACATGGAGTGTTTGGAAAGGATTTTTACCACTTACAAAGTGCTTGCTACTGAAGATGATGCCGCTGTAGGCAACTCATTTTCAGGTGTATTAGTAGCATGATTATTTGATTGTGCGGGACCTTTCTTATATAGCTCCTGAGTTGCTCCAATTTTACGTTCTTTATCCTCGTGGAGTGTACTATGGTGTCTGTCTTTGTAAACTTTACGCCTGCTTGACTTACATTTGCTAACTGTGTGCTTGGAACCAAAACAGTTATTGCAAAGCCTATGTTTTGTAACAAATTCCCTCTTGTGAATCAAAGCTAATTTTGGAAACATTGCATTTAAGAAGAGGATGATAGTTTAAATTGCAACATGCGTATCTTCCTTTATTATCTGTGTTTGCATCAGATACTGAATGATAATTTGACTTTGTGACCTTTTGCCTAGATGTAGGAGCTGCCAAGGCTTCTAGAGCTTGACAGTGTTTCTCCACAAAATCTTGAAATTCCTTAAAAGTTGGTAGTACTTGCAGATCTCTTCCAACTCATATGCCTTGTGAGTATTAAAATCCAATTTTGAGGACATAATGTAAACCAAAATAAGATCCCAATTTTTTTACAGGTATACCATTAGCATTTATTGCATTGAAATGCTGTTTGATTTTGACTACAAAGCCTCAGAGTAGCTGGATTACCCTTTGTTAGTTGAACTTCTGTTAAATTCAGTGTGTGACAATTTATTGTAACCAGCTTGTTATCATACCGTTTTTTGAGCAAAACAAGAGAAACGTCATAATTTGCATCTGTAATTTGTAAAGTCTTTATTAATGATAGCGGTTCATGTTTTAAAACCGATTTTAAGTATAAAAATTTTTGAGCCTGGCTTAAATGAACATCTGAATCTATTAATGCTGTAAAAAACTCTATGAATGACCTGTAGTCTTCATATTGACCTAAAAAGATAGGAATATTTGTATTGGGTAACCTTACCCGAGGGGTGGAGAATGTCGACATTAACTGCATTGTTTGAACTTACACCTGAAGCGCCAGATTGTACTCCACTGACATTGTTTGAACCCATCGTATTTTGAATAATTGTTTTAGTTTACTGTGCAGTGAAATATATTATAATTTTACAACTATTCTATCATCCTCCTCGGCAGGTTCCTGCTCCTCTAACTGATCCTGAACACATTCATAATCTGACAAGTTTTAACTAGAATATATTCCCTAACAGTAAATTCATTAATATCAATCACTAAATTCTGCTCATTTGCTGTGACATAATTTTCCATTCTAGTTATTTTAGCCTTTATTCTACCTCATTTTTGAACCTTAATGTTGATAGCTGTCATAATGTTTAGAATGCAGTGCACTGGCAGCGTTATAAATAGCTTCCTATTGAACTTTCCTAACCTTCCTGAAATTCTGAATGTATGCTTAAATATTCAGTTGTACCTGTTGGTTTGCAGTAAACCGTATTATAACTGGCCCTAAAAGTAACCCTTGTTGTAACAACCTTCGTATAGTACAACTATCCTTAAGTAATTGTGAAATGTATTAAATATAAACCTTAGAAACAAATGTTCTTTAGTAGTAAATGCTTGGGCAAAATTGGCAAGTTTCGTAATGGAACACCCAGTTGTAACAAAGCTTTCTTTTTTGTAGTGTAATTTAAGCCTTCATTTACTGATGTAAAATTGTAAATTGCCCTTCGTATCACAGTCCTATATCTGATTTTTTATGTAAAAATGTAGCACGATACAAGTTTTTGCAACCCTACCTTAATAAAGCACTAGAGCGACTACGTAAATAACTGGACGAATCTGACCTTATAATCCTGTGTTCAGTGTTAGCGTGTAACTGAATCAGTGTGAAGAATCTTCACCCTTGTAAAAATACTTGCAACAATCTATAAACCATTGCCTTTGTCGAAGAAAATCCTTAATGGCTTATGACGTTACTTGTGAAGAGTCCTTGTATAAAAGCGCTGCTTGTGAAGGGCCGTTTGTATGTGTTTTTGTGCCAATTAATCCCTATTTCCTTGACCTAAAATATTTGGCACGAAGTCGATCATATGTTTAATCCTAAGTAAAAGGTATACAAAATGTTTTCCATCGATAGCTCTGTATACAATTGTTGTTAGCACAAAGAACACATTTTTTCTTATAAAAATATAATTGACAAATTTAAATTACATTGATTGACATAACATCAGAAGTTGTACATACAGACCATAACCATAGCAACTATTAGTGTAAGCGTCTTGTCCAAATACATTTTTTACAATGTCCAGGAACAATAAACCAAAAACAACTAGACAATAATGGAAATCGAAAATTCTCAACATTACTTGCTATGAATATACTGATAGCATCAGTGTTTAATTTATTACCGTGCCTCAACAATCTTCGAAAAAAGCGTTAACTGATCAGATATTACTTTGAACTTTTTATCATGGTCAAACTTTATCGGAATTTGGCTCCAAAACAACATTACAAAAATATGTATACATAAAAAATATTATGCAAATGTAATCTATTTCACTAAGAACATCACAAAATGTCTTTTAAACGATTTTAAATAAAGCTATACTTGCATTTCGAACATGAAATCCGGCAGTTAGTCATGTCTTTGTTAAAACAGGTTTTTGATTACAATCTCCATCCCCAGATTACTTCCATTTAGAATATGTTTATCCATATGTGCATAGGAAAATCCACTGTTGCATTTTATTTTTAAATAAATTTTTGTATGTCAAAATTTTACTTCATCAGATTCAGAAAGTACTTTATATTAAAATATCGAAGTGCCCTTGCACCAAAATTTAAATTATAATTTTTATTGGAGCAGACAATTAGTAACTTCATCAACTAAGTAACTGTAAATGAAGTGCCTTTATAAGCAGGCAATTCGTAACGCTTCACCAAGTATTGGTGAATGAATGACCCCCACTTAATTGTTTATCGGCTTTTATACAATAAAATCTGCAAATCGACACAGGCTCTAGAATTTCTACACTTCTCTAGGTGACGACTCATCAGGATGATGTAATAATTAACAAGATAGAAATTAATTATTTGAAAATTTAATTTTCTCAGTTTTGGAGTGATTTTATTTACAGAATGTTGTGCACAATGACCTTTATGACCACCTTATCATGTCAGTATATATAATCTCAAATTAATTTGATTTGAGGTCTCTGACTTCAAGTATAACTCTTTTCTTAGGCCTGAATTTTTGAATTATTTTTAATTCTTGATCATCTTATATTTTTCTAACTATAATCACCAATCCAGGTGTTTATTCATTTACCTATTTGTATAAATTTGACTCCTATTGTTAGATCCTAGAGCCTACTTAATAATAAATACTCCTTCTAAGAATTCCTCAACAGTTTATGCTAAAATTAAACAGGCGATAACTGGTATCTGATAATTGATTCTTATGTATTTTCCATTGAAAGCTTCGTCGAATTAAAGCCGCGTATCGTCCCAATAAACCGTGTTTTTCCAGTTTTATTTCCTTAACAAAAATATTACTTTGAACTCTGGTCATTAGTGAAACAATTTTAATATTTACTTGCTTTTCAATCTACACAACGAAAACACGTGTAGCATGGTCGATTGTTTCCGTTTTTCTGTATTAAAAGCTCACGCACGCCTTACAGCGTGATGTGTATCTATGGGTTTTATAAAATTGTACTTTTCGACGACAATCAATTAATTTTATTTATAATTACTATAGCTCCTTCCAGTTGCCCTTAAAGCCACAATGAATGGTCGCCCCTTGTTGTGATGGGAGGACCACCCTAAGGCGGGATCATGCGCACCTCTGTTTCGCACTGTTTTTACAGACGTTAGGAGTCCGGTCAATTTCTTCTTTCTTTTCCTCGTTTTTATTTTCTTTTTTTAGACTACGTCGCTGAACGTAACATAATTTCTGACGCCCTGAGGTGGGGCTGCGAGTTTGTTTGGTTAATTTTCTTGTGCTCCAATT
Source organism: Platerodrilus igneus (assembly GCA_036346225.1). NCBI lineage: Eukaryota > Metazoa > Arthropoda > Insecta > Coleoptera > Lycidae > Platerodrilus > Platerodrilus igneus. The sequence goes on along the minus strand of JARFIW010001638.1, from coordinate 10,303,018 downwards.
TTGTTTCGTGTAACTTTGGACCCGATTTTGTTGTAGTTAATTTTTCTGTTGCTTCGATTTTGGTTTTCATTAATTGGTGTTCCGATTTAGTTCCGCTTAATTTCTAGCCCCATTTCTGTTTTTCTTCTGGCCTGACCTTTTTGTTTGCAGCTCAAGTTACTACGGTATCCTTCTCTCGGCCTGATAATACTTATGTTTACGTTCTTTACGCTCGAATTTGTATTTATTTCTTTTCTATATTTACTGTGTGGGTTCGATCTTCTTGAATTTCAGATTATTGGACTTGTGTTTTTGTCAATAATCCTAGTCCATTAAAAACGGTGGCGCCTAAGATTTTTCTTTATCTTCTTTCCCTCTCTGTTTATATTGTTCTCCCCATCAAGGCTAGAGTTGTTTTTTTTCTCAGATTTTTCTATTCTACCGCCCGTCCTTTCGACGTGGTGGCTTCTAAACTGTGCTACGGGTCACCAAATCGTTTGAAATACCATTTATTAATTGGTTGTTCCTTTTTCCTGGTGTACCAATGCATATTAGCGCATCCATGTAAATCGGTTGCGAAAAACCGAGCTACAATACCGAGGCTTCGACCTCGAGGATAATGTCGACAAGTTACGCAGATCCGTATAGAGTGCGTACCGCATAGAACGGGAACCAGGATTTAGTCCTGTTCTCGCGCAGCCTGATTTCGCTTCCGAATTGGAAGCGGTTACGGCCGCTGCTCAAGAACTAAAACAAGCTTTGACTACATTTTGTGAGGACAAATCTTCCCCGCGTTTAAACGAATTAGCTCCCTATGGTTGCATACCGAACGACGCTGTTCGAGGATGTCTCCAACGCAGGAAAAACGCCAAGCCCATTACCAATTACTGCTGACCTTAGCTAATTTCCGCGGCTCCTTCGACACAAATATCAAGAAACTTCGTCGTACTGTTACGTTATCCAAAACTCCGATAGCTACTTCTAGCTTGGCACACACTACTAGTGTCGATTCCGATGAACCCACTTTGCTTACTTCCGACTCGGAATCGGAACCTGAACAGGAATCTGCTTCTGCTACCGTGCCTAGGTCAGGCGCTACTCCTTTGTCAGCTTTCCACCAATACTACCCGGTGTCGAAGTGGAATTTAAAATTTTCTGGCGACCCGAACACCCTGTACATACTTTCTTAGAACGGGTGGAAGAACTCCGACGAGCTCGACATGTGTCGGAACTGCAGTTATTTGAGTCTGCAGCAGATTTGTTCGATGCCAAAGCGTTACTTTGGTATCGGGGTAATCGGCATAGGTTTTCTGACTGGAGGTCGTCCGATTTACTGATCCAACATTTCGAACCCCCGGATTATAAACGTTGATTATTTCAAGACATTTTAACACGAATTCAGGATTCAACGGAAGGTATTATCGAGTACCTAGCTTGTATGGCTGCCATGTTCCGTTGCCATGGAAGTATACCGGCCGATGCTGTTTCCCGAAACTTATATCCCTTCTATCTCACCCGGTTACCTCCGGTTTGATCTCTACAAGAGTTGGAAACTGAGTGTTTGCAATTATAACACAGAAAATATCGCGTTGAGAACTACGTACCTCCTAACCAAGACAAAAACTCATACGTAGAACCAGATTTTGCCTTTGCACCCGCTTCGCTTTCCACCCATACACTCAGTCATCCTGACCGACCTATCAAGGCCCGTCCTACACCTCCGATTCGACATAACGTTCCTGTTACCGTATCACCTGCTCCACTCCCTACGTCTGCTCCTATTCGTCAGGTCACCTGTTTCAATTGTGACCAAACTCATATTTCTAATCGTTGTCCTAGTCCGCAAGTCCAACATTGTTATGGTTGTGGTTAAAAGGGAGTTACGCGACCTAACTGCCCAACATGTACGGCGTCGGTAAACCGGCGATAGGGTTCTTAGGCCGAGGCGAAGACCCTATTCTTCCTTTGTCCTCGGATATCCCTTTTTCTGGTCTCAAGGACCAATCGCTTTCAGTGCTAGACTATTGTGCACTAATGTCCGGGGCGACCAACGCCAATATTTATCTCTCCAAATCAATGGGATTCCCTTTACTGGGATATTAAATTCAGGAGCCACTCGTACAATCATTGGTGGTCCTGGTTGGCACCGATTACGTCCTTTGAACCTTCCTCTGCATAAGTATTCTTCATCTTTCTGCAGCCTGGCCAACAACTTGAAATGTCCCATCCTAGGTTTCGTCTCCCTTCCCATCACTCTCACAGAGTCCGTGATTACCCTTGATAAACTGGTTATTCCCGATGTTTCCCACTAACTTATACTCGGCATTGACTTCTGGCAGTCTATGCAGTGTGTACCTGGTCTTCTGGATGGTCAATGGACTTTTGCTCCTTTTTCTTCTTTGGCCATCACTACTTCCTCTCCTACCCACATTATTTCCGAACTTGGTCGCGAACAACAACTTTGACTCGGCTTGTTAATCACTTCCTCCTTTTCCAAACAACCTCTTTGTCTCGGCTGTACTTCCTTAGTACACAAAATCATCACTGGATATTGTATTCTAATTTGTTTGGAATTGAAGAGCAATTATGACTCATCGATTATTATTGTTTGCATCCAAAATAATTGAAACACGTATTTTTTTCACTTGAGTGAACCAACTCTGTATCAAAATTCGCTTGCTTATATTTTATATGATTTAAAACATAGGCCCTAACCATTAAAAATAGAACTAATTTTGGTTTTTTTATTTTAGGAGCATCCATACAATCCCGGTCCATGTTCAAACTGCCTTGAAGATCGAATTGATAAACTAGTAATATGGGAGCCTATATCACCCGGAGCTAATTCATCTTCACCGGCCATTTCATTAACTACAGCTGCTCAAAGTGGTGTTGTAACATGTCTGTGTAATCGACACACTGGTTCGACTCAAATAATTTCTCGGAGTGAGCAGTTAAATTTACAACTTATTATCGATAGCGCTCATGCAGCTTTGAGTTATTTCAAACACAACTCACCACTTTTTGAAGCAAGTTATGAGTTTGTGCATGGTCCTCTTTGTGGACCGTCTATCATATACCCGACTACTGATGGGGAGATTCACTATCCATACTATGAAGCAATTGGTTATGTTGAACCTCCAAAATCAATTAGATGTATTTGGGAAATCCAGGTTAATAAGGAGAGGGACTTATGGATACATTTTGATCGTATAAAATTTGCCTCAAATCTTGTGATGATGGTATAGTTGATATTTTCTTAAAGGAGAAAGCGGATCCCCATTTATCAGTGTGCGGTGAAAATGTTTCTTTAACAAAAGAACTTCCTATAGTTTCTGCAGCTCAGCTGAATGCCGGAGGAGGTGAACCTGGCATTACCATACAATTTATTGGACGAACATCTCCTACACATGCTGCTTTTAAAATAGCCTGGACTGAAATGTTTCATCTTCCGAGGAATAAGGACGGTAGCCTAATGACATCTAAACTAGTAGAAGGGGGAGTACCTGATGAATCGTTAGAAATTTGTGAATTTGCATGTCCTGGAGAAGCAGGTTTGTGCATACCTGCTAAGCTAGTTTGTAATGGTGTCATTAACTGTCCAAATGTTACAAACTCAAAGGGTAAGCTACTTGAAAATTGACTCAAGCTAATACATTTTGTTTCAGGCTCTACTTTTAGTGATGAATCTGACGAACTTTGTGTTCATGAGACTAATACAGAAATTAATTGGTTGTATGTGGCACTTGCCGTTGTTGCAGTTGTGGGTCTGATATGTTGTATATGTGCGTGTATATGTAGAAAATGTTGCAGAGACTGTGAAGATGATTAGTGTTAAATCCACTGCCTTATATACCAATAACACTTAGGTAAAAATTATCCAAGAAACTGTTAATATAGACCCGTGATACTAAAGCTAGTGAATATGTACATAAGTGAGTCTATGCCAAAGGTAGTCTGGCACCTAATAGAAGTATGCACGAATGTCGCTGTGTTCCCCTTTATTATTAGCAATGATATTGCAGTACTGATACCCGTTTACGTAACCCAAGTAACATTTTATAGTTATAACGAACTGATAAAAACATCGACAGTAATTTTCTAATATTTCAACAATATAATAAGTAAATGAACTCAAGGAATCTAGATCGAACTACTTTCTCTTAAATTGAATATTTATTTCACACACCCAAATCATCAATTATATAAATAATCATGTAAAATATGTTTGTACTGTGCAGGGTTGAACTGTGAGTCTAACAAATGGGGTAGCAATTTTTTACTATTTTGGGGTATTTTCTTTGATTGACGATAATAGAAATCTGTCATGTTGTAGCTTAATCTGTAAAATTTATTTTTCTGTTTTGATTTTGGCCTATGCATGACGGGTATAATGCCAATAGAAATATTGATATACATTTTGCATAGAGTAAACTCATTTGCTAGATCATTTTTTAACTAAATCTCTACTAGATATCGCTTTTATTCAACATTAAACCGAAAAGCCGTGACTTTACATTCAGCCTCAGTAAGTGTTACAGAAATTTTTACAAATTGTCAAAATTTTGATTAAAATATTATCATGCAGTGCAGGATATCTCTATTTCTCGTGGTGGCTCCCTAAAAAGAATATTTTGTGAATCGTAGTGTATTCTTTGGTTTGCTGTACAATTTTTTGAAAAGGTTCTAAAATTTTTACAAAAGCGGTTATACAGCTAAATAAAAACTTGCGGTAGTGGGAACAAATAATTTTGATACAAGCATTAAATACAATTACTGAATGATCTTACGATTGTTGACCGTGTCTTTATATTCCAATTACATAATGTTGGCGTTGTAATAGTTTTAAGGTTAGCTGTTTAGAGGCAACGTTTGCGAACACCTCAAGTAATTCCATTAACAAGACTATATTTAATGTCACTTTTTATTTAACTTAAATTATACAGTCAACGCATTTTTTTAACTGGAAAATACACAAATATTCATCAACGTAAGGACATCTGAAAATATTTTATCTTACATTAAACGCTGGATACTTAAATGAAAGGTTGCATTATACAATTTTATTATAAAATCTTATTTTGTACTTGCTTGTACTTTTTATTGATAGTTTTCAAAATTGTAAAATTTTATGAAAGTTGAAAGATTTATTCTACTTTTGCAAACAATTATAGAAATATTACTTTTCTACTTCATTTTGCAAGGTAATAAACTGATTATTAACTACATTTACACGATTGTATAGTCTCAATAAAGCTGCATTACTAACTTCTGACTGGCGTTTGCTCTTAGTCAACTGCCAACCAAAATTTTAGAAAAATACCCTACACAAGTAAAGCTATGTTTGTCATTGTTATTTCTCGTTCGGTTTTTGCAATTAGTTAGAACAAGAAAATATGCATTATATTAAAGAGAAACGTGTTTACTCAACATCTCAAAAAATTCGCGTTTGTGTTTGTGACATAATTTAAATTGTAAACAGTTATAAAAAAACAGTTACAAGGAATGCAATGAATTAAGTTACGTCTTGTAACATGTTTAATTTCAGCAATAATTATTAGCATTGAATTACGAGGATAATGCGCTAAGCGTGCCTTATTCCTTGTTAATCTTCTTATATGAAAATAATATTTTTGAGCCGTGCTGAAAAGTGGATCATGTCAATCTTTATGTAGTAAAAGTAACCTTATTTTTTCATTTCTGTGGTAAACTTGAGTAATTGTGAACACATCATTTAGTGATATTTTGTTGGTTCTAAACCTATTAATATTATGCTTTTTGATTTTATTTGGAAAATGATAATTTGGTTTTGACGTCTGTAGAGCAGATGTGCAAAACTATCAAAATTAACTCAATTCGGAAATAGCTTCTGTTCGTTCACAATGTAAGAAAATGCAATGTTTCCAGAGTGACGATACCTAAAGCCTTATGCCATATTCATGACACGTAACGTGGGCAAACACAACATTCCTGCAAAATACTACGGATTGTTTTTAAAACTCGTATTTGCTTACATGTTGACAGTTAAAGTGTTATAATCATAATAAATAACAACTTACTGCATGGTATTATCAGAGTTTAGTTTGCTGAGTTTCTTAGAGTAGTTAATGAACACGCAACAAGAGGTTTACAAAAGGACCTACCATACAAAATACGAGAATCTAGTATCGCTGCTACTAAATACCTATAGTTATATTAGTAATGCACCTAGTAAATTCTTCAAATTGCTGTACAATATAGCTTTGATGATAGCTGATCGAAACTGTGACAATCTTTCTACTCTCAAATCAAATTTTTCTGCAACTATGTGTAATGTATAAAAAGAGAATATGTTTAAATTTATTATGCCCTAGAGCCTTGAATTAAAATGTTGTACTTGGAATATATATGACACATATAGAAGAAATCTATCAAAAATGGAAGCTAAAAATGATACTTGGGTTACGTATCCTTAATTTGTTTACTATATTATGTATAATAATTTTCCCTAGTGTCTAAGTAATTAATAATACCTAATTAATAGTGATTTTTACAAATATTGTTGAATGTAAAGTGAATTGTTCTAAAATAATTTTTTGTATTTGGTAAGTGTGTTTATAGGATATTAGTTAACATAGGCTACCCCTTTGTTTACATTGAATTACTAGATATTTTTTACCAAAATGTAAACATACCACTCCATTGTGATAACACTGCATCTTTTAAAAACTATGTTTTAAATATATCGTTATTCTTTTTAGAAACCATACCTTTTAATGCTTATGTTTTTATTTTTTAAACTATAATTATTATTAATAGGTTTTCCAGCTGGTTTCCATTTTTAAAGGACTTTGAATCTACTACTCGTAAATATAATTTTATTGGAGAATCTTAAATGATATAAATTTTATAGCAATATTAATGGATTTGTGTAAGTGGGTCATTTATTTCTGAAACCAGGTAAACCCAGATTTTTGTAAAATAGATTAACATCACTATCTTTTAAATGACGTATGTCTTAATATATTAATATATAAGTTTAAGAAGCTACATTAACATCCTCCAAAAGTAATTATTGTGAATTCTTCCAAAACTGGCCAACAAATTTGATAAATGAGATTTAATATCTCCAAGTCCATGTATTTTTTCGGAAACAAATTCAGTTATATTTAGTCACTGAAATTCGTGTTTCTTTGGGTTCTGAAACAAATGTGAGTAAGTCTACAGGTGCAGGTTATTAATTATTTTAACTTATTACTATTACATTTTCATTTGTTTATTTTATATTTGCCTATATCAGCAGGTATGGCTACTTACTGCATTAACTATCATGACTGAAAATTAAAAAAGAAAAATCAAATAATATTATTATTATTATAATTATTATTATTGCTTTATTATCCAACAGAATAAATCCAATTACAGGATAAAATTAACAAAAAAAGAAAATAAGAAAATACAAGAATTTATTGATGCACCATATATTTTAGCAAAGTTAAATTTTAATGTTCTGTCTGTTAATACACGTACAAGTATAACATTCTATAACAAAATATCTAATACTAATCTATTATCCAATTTTCCAATATATGTTATATCACAAACATTTAACAAATTATTTAATAATTGCGACATTTTTGCTATGGTCGATGTCAAAATTTTTGGCTTATACTTGTACGCACTTTTCACCTGACGGATTGCCTTAATTTAGATCAATATTTTTACTAACGTAAAATCCTCGTTGGAGTAAAAAAAAAACATTCGAGCCCCAACGTTGGGCCGTCATAAAATGCCGTGGAACCTTATAAGAATCGAGTCTCACGAATTGGGCGCCAAGATTGCTGTGATTCCTTATAAGAATCGAGCCTCACGAATTGCTGTGATTCTCTTGTCCGTTGAATCTCTTCTGATAATTGCCTCTTTACTCTTTCCGCCTCGGCTGCTTACCTAGTTAAAACTTTCATCCTCATTCATAAAAAAAACAAACACATTCCTACCACAAACATCAACGTTAACTCTATATACATCAATATTCATAATACATTAAAATTTCAAAATTAAATTTCATCATAAATTTCAGCATCATAAAATTTCAAGTTCAAATTTGTCATCATTTTAATTTGCATCCAGAGTTAGAGTCCTTGTAGGATGCATACTAATTAAGTTAACAATATGTACAGACCTGAGTCTGAATAAAAGGGAGCACCTCCCACCCCTTTACGTTAATTAAACAGGTTAGTCTAATTGAGCTCAAAGACAGACCCAAATTTTCATCATAATCCAAAACATAAACTTGATAAATACTCCTTTCTACTTATACAAGAAAATTTTACCTTAAAATTCAAAATTTGTTGTTTATACAAATTTACTACTGTCCATCTTTATCAAAGAAATTATAAAGATATTCAACACACACCAAAACATCTAAGATCGAACAATAATGCATAAGTTACCTGAAGGTTAATGCACTCGTGGCTTCAATGTACATCGTCCTTGCTAATCCCACCATTCCAGCTGGGTTATGTTTACGTCCTCGGATTTATGGCCGCCTTTAAAATTTTTCTACACCACCATTCGTCTAAAAGGTTTCAGGACTTCTCAGGAACTCATGTATGTATATCTAAATCTTGTTTTGTGGATCCAATCACGTTTACGAATAACACTTGATTACTCACTCCCGAAAAATAGCAATGAAATTCATAATACTTTCACGCTATACCCAAAACTGCATACTTCTATTTATTTATTTATCGTTACTAATTTGGATAATTGGTACAGTAATACCCGCAAATATAACTAGACTTTATTACCTTTATCTATCTTCTCTAAGTGCACTAATGCATAATAACTTGTATCGTAGCACGTAATCACTATGTATTCTGCTTGAAGTATCGAATAAAATCAAAAAATAAAGAGAGACCGCTTGAAGTATCGAATATAATCAAAAATATAAGAGACCGAAACTCTTATCAGCACGGGTTTATATAATGGCTCGCTTGCAAGTCGAATTTGTCTCACGACGGACGATTTTTAGAAATTCGCATTCTATTTTCCCTTCCGATGGTTCGGCTCAGCGATTCTACTAAAATTGGCACTCGTCCGAGTTGAAATCTAAGAACTTTCCACACGCCTCGCAACCCGTCCGCGAACAACTAATTAATTTTATGTAGAAATTGTTATGCTTCCACCTCTCATGTTTGCATCTTATTTCAACCTTACTCGCCAATCTAGTCTGTTCGTTCTATCTACAACCTGTGCTCTTGTTTCACATTTCCCCTCATTTAACTACCAATGCATTCCATCTCGCTTGTCTTTATACCACAAACTTGTTTTCTTACTTGCACTCATATAGCTTAAAGCTTATCGACTATCATATACATCGTTATTTTTGCAGGTGTTCTGAGTTCTAATACGCTGAAGGCTTTTACTTGCCTTTCCCCACGTCTTTATAATTTCTCGATAGTTTTAGTACTTGGAAAGATTAAATTAAATACAAGTTGAACATTTTAACTCTGCTTCTTTTTATAGAAAGCGTCCAGTGAATAATCTAAACCCCTTTATTTTTTAACGAAACGAATAAATTTTTATGCTCCACGGTTTTAATAATGCGTATTATCTAATGAAATTCTACATTACTGCCTTTTACACGCTGATTATGATTATATACAAACCCTACATTCTAATTGAATGATTTAAATCTACACAGTAGGCCTTTAATTAAGCGTACTATTTTCCACTGCTCTGATATACACGGTGTTTAACATTATCTAAACAATATAAACCCTATGTTTAGGAGTAAATGACGAATTTATCCAATATGCCTTTAAATGAAGCGTATTATTACCCAAAGCTTCCTTATACACGGTGATTAAAATTATTTGATGTCGTTAATTAATTTTCTACCCTGGTCTAAATTTGAGTAATAATATATATATATATATATATATATATATATATATATATATATATATATACACAGAGAAAAGTGCATATAAGTATAAGCCAAAAATTCTGACATCGACATAGCAAAAATTTCGCAATTATTAAATAATTTGTTAAATGTTTGTGACATATATTGGAGAATTGGATAATAGATTAGTATTTGATATTTTGTTATAGAATGTTATACTTGTACGTGTATTAACAGACAGAATTTTAAATTTAACTTTGCTAAAGTATATGATGCATCAATAAATTCTTGAATAATTTTATACAGAAACAACTGACCATTAATTCCGCACCGCACATCGAGCTGTAGAACGTCATATTCAGATAATAACAAAGTCTGACTTATACCTTGGCATGGGTACTTATGGGTCTCAACGAATGCAACAAATTTAAAATACTTACGTTGCACTTTTTCTAATAAAGCTATATATACTTTATAGTGAGAGTTCCAAATAAGAATGCAGTATTCTAATTTTGACTGCACTAGAGTTAAATACAACGTTCTCAGTACACAAATATTGGAAATCAACTTGCAGTTACGAATTATAAAGCCACATAGTTTGAATGCAGCAGATGCGGACAATATATGTTCGGAAAATGATATAGTTTTACATTTACCAGTGCTAAGTTGCAGGTGGTTAGTGTTGCACCAGTTCTGTAGTTTATTGAGTTGTAACTGAAGTTTATAGCAATCGTCATCATGCAAAATATTAGCACACAGTTTAAGATTGTCAGCAAATAGTAATAAATAGCAGTCTAAATGATCAGCGACGTCATTTATGAAGAGTAAGAATAAAAGCGGGCCCAAATTTGATCCTTGTGGTCACCTAAATCGGCAACAAAGTAATGTGAGTTATATCCGTTGTAGGAAATGTACTGCATGCGGTTATGCAAGTAAGAGGTAAAAAATTGAATTAAATTGGTAGAAAAAGCAAAGCTCTCAAGTTTTAGTATAATAATTTTGTGGAGAATTTGGTCGAAAGCTTTGGCAAAATCTGTGTAGATAACATGTACTTGACCTCGATCATCTAAAACTTCGGACACATCCTGTGTTAAGCATGTTAGATTTATCATGTTCTCCATGTTCTGTTCTCCATGAATCAATGCTGGGCAACAGAGATATAGTTTTTTTTAATGGATAAATACGTTGGTGTAAAATAATCTTGAACAATTTGGTAAAATTACATAGGATGCTAATTGGTCTGTAATTTGATATAGTGGTTACATTACCACCCTTAAGAAGAGGACAGATTTTGTCTAAAAAGTACAAGTACTAAGTGATAAATTAAACAAGTACAACAGGGACTCCGCAAACACCATTTTACAGTCACATAAGAAACAAAGGGATTTGATCTGGCCCGGAGGTAAATTTATTTTTAAGTCATTCAATGGACTTCACAACTTTCTCTAACGTTAAGGAATTGATAGTAATTTGTGAGTTGCTAGCGGTGGGAATATTTACATGTTGAGCATCTGACAAGTTGGCTTTAACATATACACTGCTAAAATATTTCTTGAAGGCATTCATTATATTTTCCGGAGTTTTATACTCGATATTATTAGTAAGTGATCCAGGTATACAGGTAGCACCTTGTTTAGAACGAACATACTTCTAGATTTGTTTAGGATCAATACCAAGCGAATGTTGGATGTTTTTTAGATAAACAGTGTAGGCTTGTAATATTGCTGCTTTGCAAGTAGAGTGAAGTGTTTTAAAAATGTTGACGATCGTCTAGACGGTTATACTTTTTGCATAAGTTTAAATACTTACTCTTTAGTTTAATAATGGTGATTATTTCCGGTGTGAACCACACAGGATATTTACTATTTTGTGTGTTACCATACCTTGGTACAAAACGACCGACAATATCATGTAGAACCTCATAAAAGTAAACGCAGGCCTTATTTATATCATTCAGTAAGTTGACATTAGTCCAATCAATGGCATGAAAATGATTGTATAGGCCTAAGTAGTCAGCTTTCTTGTAATTATAGCTCATAATCACCTTATTCGTTATAAAATGGTAAATATAAATATGTTTGTAGTAAAGGAATATATATAATGAGGGATGGTGGACGTCTTCACCAAGCAATGGTAATTTATCAAGTTCAACAGTACAATTAAGGTCTCTTACAACCAGGTCAAGTAGCCTATGGTTATTGTTAGTAATCCCATTAAATTGAGAATATTCACACAAACCGAAAAAGCTTTTAAGCAAGGCATCACTAGTATCAGCACAAATATAGTTTGTGCAATTAAAATCACCAACAAACTAAATTCTTTACGCTACTCAAACAAAACCATTCCACAAATAGGTCCAAAAATGTATCAATCGCCACATAATGAGTGGCAAGTGGTATATAAATTACAAAAATATACAGGACATTGCTACCAATCGAACATTTACAGCCAGTAATATCAATGTTGGTTATCTTATTGGTAATGTCTGATAAATCAGGAACAGAACAGTAGATTTTATTTTTAGCAGCAAGTAGGACTCCACCTCCCCACTTTAAGCCGATAGTAGTATATTGTCTGTCACATCTAAAAACGTTGTAAGTATCTGGAAATAGTTCACAATTGTGTATAGAATCAAGCAGTGCTGTTTCCGTAATACCAATTACTTCATAATGGCTAGCACACATTGAAGTATAGAATTGACTTACTTTAGTTCTCAGACCATGAACGTTCTGATAATAACAGTGCAAGGAATTTAGTTTTAAGCTTTGATAAGAAGTATCTGTTAAGTTTGAATGGTCTAAATTATACTTCTTGTTGCAGTTGGTAATGGAGAGTTTTTGGTGACAACTACTTAGTTTTTCGTAAAAATCTTAGGAACGTTCTTTATGTATTTTATGGTTAGGTTTACCTCACCATTCTTGATTCTAATGTTTCCCATAGATTGGTTAAAAATTTCCGTTGGGTAGGCATTAAGTCAGCAACAATCTTGAACGTGGAATTTTTCAGTAACAAATATTTATTTTTTAAGACAGATCGCACCTCTTTTTCAGAATTAAATATAATTTTAAGTGGACGAATTTTTCCTGTGACGATTGCACCAATTCTAACCACTTTAATAGTAGACATATCATCTGGAACTTGCGACAAAATCTTAGTAACATTTGTTTTATCAGCCATAACACAAGCATCACAATTTGTTGATTGATGTTCCTCTAGGTTAAATAGAACAACGTTTTTTGACCTATAGTTAGGATCTTCAAGTTTGCTTAATAAGGATTCAACAAAAACGGGCGGTAGGGAGTCAAACAGCGCCCTGTTTAAGATTATTGACTTCCTTAGTAAGAGTTTTAATAACTTCATTTAAATGTTTAATGGTATCCTTCTCGGCCACACAATTATTGCAATGATATATAGGTCGTCGTTTATCACTAGCAATTAATAATTGTTGGACTTCAGCACGAGATAATCCTGAACATCTGGTATGCTCGAGTAACCAACATTTATCCTAGTTAAAGTCGCTATCTTTATGTACACTTTTATCGCAAATAATGCAATTTATCATGATAGGCATTATGGTATTTATATACTTTAACTGGTAATGAAGCAGCAGAAATGCACATCCGTACATTATGATGGTCATTTCTAACTATGTTATAAATTTATTCCTTTTAGTATAATTAGTATATGGTCATGCTTAGTCTGTTGACTGAATCTTTAGTTCACTTGTTTGTAGAGTGTTAGGTAACATGTGCAGAGTACAACCCACACAGCACAAAGACATCCCGTGGACGTCCTTAAAACGTCCCTCATGGACATTCAAGACGTCCCAAAGATGTCCATGTTTAGACGTAGGACGTCCTATGGACATTTGTAGGACGTCCAATGTTACTAAGCACGCTATCCATAGGACGTCCTAGACAGGTCCACTGTAGGTCCGAACGGACCTGTTTAGGATGTCCTATGGACATCCTAGACAGGTCCATTGTAGGTACGAGCAAACCTGTTTAGTATGTCCTATGGACATCCTAGACAGGTCCATTGTAGGTTCGATTGGACCTGTTTAGAATGTCCCATGGACATCCCAGACAGGTCTATTGTAGGTCAGAACAAACCTGTTTAGGATGTCTTAAGGACATCCTAGAGAGGTCCTGTACGGATTTGTCTCGGGTGTCCATAGGACATCCTTGAAGTATTATAAATTGAAATTATTTTCTACTTTGCAAAAAATAAAAATAATTATGTGTTATTGTTATTGCGTTAAGGAGCAATTGCACATTTCTCTGCGTTTATATAAATTGCATTTAAAAACGATAATTTAAGTTTATCACGTTTTTAAACGCAACCTGGGTGGCATAGAAATGTGATATTGCATAGTACTAATAAATATAATTATTTTCATTTTTAACAATTTGTGACAATAGTAGAAAATATTGTTCTACTTCCAAAGTTAAACTTCACACATCAATATTTATACGCTAAGTACAATTTCACATACCATTGCATCCTTATGCTGGGGGTTACTTTCACGCACACTTGCCATAAGAGAGACCATACGGACAATTCATTAGAAGTTTGTTTTCCTCCAAATATAACGCAATTTTTATTTATTAAAACTCAAGGACCTACTAGAGAATTTATAATCTCAAATGTGTAAAGCGCCTGTACGTAAAGTAAAATATTGAGAATTGCCATTATAAATGCATGTCAAGATACAATTTACCTTGCCTCTATTTGCCTGGTTATACTTTTCCCAATTGAAATGTAAAAACAATAATTTGTGTCATCAAAAATATAATCTTTATTTTGTGATAAAAATAAATACTAGAGTATGTATGTATTAAGCAAATTCATTTAAATCATCACTAAAATATCATCAATTTTCTTTAGAATACATTTTTGAACTATTAAATACTTTTGCTTGGCATAGCCTTTTCAACGAACTTCGTTCGTTTATGAAATCGATATGTCGTCCGTCTGTCCGTCCGAGGCCTTTCTAATGGTCGGACATCAATGTGTGACACATCAATCGATTCAGCTCGGTGTCCTGAGCTTAAGTTTTGATGTCAGTTGAAATCGGGCCACGGGGACGCCGTGCCCCCGCGATATTCCGTCGGGAAAATTAAAATTTCAAATAGGTCCAAAATTAATGTGCGATACATATTTGGACTCCCCTAACATAGCTG
Source organism: Platerodrilus igneus (assembly GCA_036346225.1). NCBI lineage: Eukaryota > Metazoa > Arthropoda > Insecta > Coleoptera > Lycidae > Platerodrilus > Platerodrilus igneus. Next base: position 10,287,967 of record JARFIW010001638.1, on the reverse strand, counting down.
AGTCGAAATATGGTACCCCCCACAAAATCTGACCACGGATACCCGACCCCCCACCCCGGAAATTAATTTTATCAAAATTTCAAATAGGTCCAAAATTAATGTGCGATACATATTCAGAATCCTCTGAAAAACTGAATCGAAATATGATGCCCCTTATTTACACACACACACACAAACACACATACATACATACATACACAAACACATATATAGCTTTTAAAATATTTATTCAATAAAATAAAATATATTAAAATGCCTCTTTTGTTGTTTATAAATTTTTGTATTTTATCTGTATACTTATAATTATTACAACATAATAATTTTAATTTCTTTAAATTGTTTTAAAGTAAGTCTACATTTGGAAGTTCGTTGCGACAATGCCTTGCATTTTCAACTTGTTGAACATCTCTTCAACCATGCCTGGATAGTGGATAGATGTGTTGGTTTCCTTATTCGAAGCTGCAAGAGTAGCTTTTGTAGCAGCACCTTAAAAAAAACACACCATAAAAAATATATAAACAGAAACATTAAAAATAAGTTTAATGATTAATTGAAAATGTTCTGTCAAATGGTTGGATATAGCAGTTTTCTTATATTCAAAATTACAAAAGGTATTTGTGTGGATAATATTGCAAAACAACATGCTGAAAATATACCATATACTTTTCATGAAAATAAGGAGAATAATTCATATTAATATGTCTACAAATGTTCCCATTATTGAGATACAGTTCCCTTTTCAGCTATGTATTAGATTTTGTGGAGATGCCCCTAATTTGTATAATAGCATCATAAGTGCCTCATAGATAAACATTCCAGGGAACGTAAGAAGTGAAAGTTTATTAAATAGAAGTTTACAGTGGATGTATTTGCCTACAGAACAAAAAATTGACAGCCCTTTTTTGAATTTTAAATAAATAACTATAGCTTGATATCTTCCAGCTTTTCATCGGTATTCTTTTTAAATACTATGATTCCACTAGTATGTGTGTCACACAATCATGGGAGAGCCGCTTTAGACGTTTCAAAATAATATCTATATCACGGTGGGTTAACACATGCTGTATTAAAGAAAATATGACATATGCGCATTCTTAAAAAGTTTGGCTTGTATCGTGAGGAACTTTTTGAGATTTGTTATTTTTAAGAATGCGCATTCTTAAAAATAACAAATCTCAAAAAATTCACCACGATACAAGCCAAACTTTCAGTTTCGACAACATTTGAAAATTAATAAGACTAACATAGCCAAGACCACAAAAATTTGCACATTCATATAAATTTTTGCGTCGCCAATTTTGAAACCTCAATAAAAAATAACCCATTAAATAAAATCGTAAAACAAAAACAACCAAATAATTGGTTCCTTAAAAAACTGTAATATCAATGTGTATATTATTTATAGGTGTATTGCATTTAATATAAAATATCTAAAATGTACTGTACTTATAAAAACACACAGAAGAGTAAATGTTGCTGGTGCAAGTGTTGGCATTTCTAATTACGAATAACTAGTTACACATATATAATGCTGACTGCAAATATTTTTTAAAATATTGTTCACTAAAAGTTATATTTTTTTGTTCTGAATTAGTCTCAATACATGTGTGTTACCATTGAATGTTACCAGTGTCAGTATTTTAAAAATGTTACTGTAAAAATTTTGCTGGCCTTACCCAGCTATGCATACTTTTAATGAAACATTTTAGTTTCTGTCCATTTTAATTAAAAACTTTCAGCTTAGATTGATAACGCTTATTAAATCTAAATTAATTTGGAAGATTTTATAGGAGGTCACGTACTTACAGTATTTATAAAGTTATCTTCAATTTGCATCAAAGTCTCAAATACCTCCAATTTTTCATTGGATGCTATTGGAAAACTTAATTCTGGTGAAAATTTAGTGAAAATGGAACTCTGTTCTGGCAGATTATGGACATTATTTGCACTTCCTACATGTATTTTGCGTATTTCCACCATAATATAAGCTCTTAAAATGTGGGATTTTGTTAATACACTTTGCAATATTTTATCTAAAACAAAATATTTTACTAATAAAATATGTATATAAACAATTGTATTATGCGAATTGCAACAGCTACATATATCCATTAAATTTATTTTCGTCAAAATTGGGAACCCTTTTGATCTTGCTTTATTATAATTTTCTGTAATACATGTGATTAGTAAAAGTAGGTGTATGTATATAGTGATGTGAGTTTAAAAAAACCTGTTTTTTATTTTAAAAAAAACAGAGCCCACACAATACAAAGACATCCTGTGGACGTTCTTAAAACGTCCTTCAGTTATTCTACTACTACCTTTGTAACGAGCATGGCTCTCTGAATACGTAATATTTAAATTATTAACAGGCGGACTCAAATTAGGCACACCATCTGTAGGGTAGTTTGAAGTTGAAGCAACTTCTGTAGGTTCAAGACAAATGCGTTTTGCACGCATGTGATACTTTTTGAAATGTGACATGACTGTTATGCTTGTAGGTATATTTAGTATGTATTGTATAACTTGTCCAAATAATTGAAATAATATTACTATAAATAACAATACCTGCAAATGGCACGCACACAAATAACCATAGATTAATACCCCAAGTAGCACTCAATACTGGCTTTGCGACGAAGATTCGACGCAGCGTGCCATAGCTTTGCAAATAACGGAAAACATTGGACGACCTGTTGTTTAATAGTTTTCATCATGTGTTGTATAGGTGGTGTGGATATAGCGGCGCGCGCGGGCGCAGAATCGATGTCATTATAGCAGTTACCTGTGACGTACATCGCACGTGAAACCCAAATCCTGATAGAAGATTAGCTGTAATTCGCTGTATGCAAATGCGTACAATAACAAACATAATATGTCATTTTAATTAGTTATTTTCAACGAACTTCGTTCGTTTATGAAATCGATTTGTCGTCCGTCTGTCCGTCCGAGGCCTTTCTAATGGTCGGACATCAATGTGTGATACATCAATCGATTCAGCTCGGTGTCCTGAGCTTAAGTTTTGATGTCAGTTGAAATCGGGCCACGGGGACGCCGTGCCCCCGCGATATTCCGTCGGGAAAATTAAAATTTCAAATAGGTCCAAAATTAATGTGCGATACATATTTGGACTCCCCTAACATAGCTGAGTCGAAATATGGTACCCCCACAAAATCTGACCACGGATACCCCCGGAATTAATTTTTATTTTATCTGAATACTTATAATTATTACAACATAATAATTTTAATTTCTTTAAATTGTTTTAAAGTAAGTCTACATTTGGAAGTTCGTTGCGACAATGCCTTGCATTTTCAACTTGTTTATTATATGATCATTATATAATTGATGGTCTTAAAAATAAATGCATATCTACCGACATGAAAATTACATTTTTGACGAAAAATTTCGATAGAAGTACTTTATAACGGAACTGAATATTACAAAAAATAATCGAAATTTTCACATTTTTTAAATCTAAGCGGTTCGTTATTTGGACATTCTAGGGATGTCCATTTCAAATGTCCTTAAAACGTATGTTTAATAATGTCCTCAGGACGTCCATAATTGGTTCCAGGACATTCAGACCTTATTGGTACTTAGAATGGACGTCCTCGGGATGTTTTGTGCTGTGTGGGAATATGGGTGCTGCATGTCTCTAACCTTTCTAGCTTTAATCCAGTTGATATTAAGTCATTTATCATAAACAGTTGTTTCAATATGCAATCGCTTCTAACACTTACTTAAAATATCAGGGTTACCGCATTTAATTTATCGAACAGGCAACATAATATAAAATATCCATAATACAGCATGTAATACTAACATTTCACCAATCCTATATGAAACCCATGTTCAAAAACAGTAAAATTTAATTCTATGCAAGTTTAATAGAGATTTTTGTTCTTACTCGTCTTACTTTAGAACTTAATGGGACGTTTTGTGAAAGACAACACCAGTCAGTTAGTCAAAATCCAAACCCTCTTTTGTACAAGTACTCAAAGAGTGGGAAACCCATTTGTAGTAAAATAATTCACAACTGAACACGTAGTTATGTTAGTTATATGAGAATTCTCAGAAGCTGCAAGGGCCATGGGAACTGCATCAAAGTAACTTCTTAAAGGTAGAACATTGAGCTCAACCTACAAAGATATGTGGAAGAATAACCGGAAAATTGACAAAGCAGACAACATCCACAGATATTTCAGGATTAAAACATGTATAAAGAGACTAAAGGTACAGAATGGCCCATATAGTAGGGGTATATATAGTACAAGATTCATTTTCATACATAAAAAACCACTTGTGCTAAGAAAGGATGCTAATTATCGAAAGTTCTATTTTCGGGTTATGAACTCTGCAGATCAAAATTTGTACTTGTCCAGAGAGTGTTGGGATCTAATTTTGAATAATAATTTATTTATAACCATTTGTAGTAATATATAGGAATGAAAACCTAAATATAACTTTTAAAGAAAATGAGTGATTGTATATTCTAAAAGTGATTTCTATCAACTAAAATAATGTGAATTAGTAGGGACTAAGCCAAGATAGTTTCTGTGATTAGTTATTTGAATTTTTAAATGTATTTATTTGACAAATATGTAATAGTATGCAAGATTTGGATATAAAAAATAAATCTAGGTGATCTTATTGATGTCATGGGTTACGAGGAGTTACTAAAAAATATAAGAGAGCAGTAATTTATATTTATGAGTGTAGTTTTATTTTATAAAAAGAATTTACTTAAAATTGTTACGAAAAGTTTAAAAGATGAGAAAAGCTTAACGTAGCTACATCATTTGAGATTAAAATTATAAGGTTTTACAACATATAGTGGGAGTTTTGTTGAAAGCGAAGTGTGTCAGCGTTTAAGTAATCTGAAACTAGGTATAGCAGTAGATGCAGCAAGAAGATTCAGGTGAACATATAAGTTGAAATCGAGATGAAGATTCAGAACAGATGATATAGAATATTTATACCCTATGGGATAGAACGTAATCTGCCATGCTATTAAACTCCACTGTGATAACACTGAATCTTTTAAAAACTATGTTTTAAATATATCGTTATTCTACTAAATTTAGAGCGATTATTATATTTTCAGTTTAAACCTTAGGCTGACAGTTAAATTACAGAGTATTCATAAACCGGTTTTATACCTATAGATTATCTAAAATCTATAGTTTAAACGGCAATTGATAGACATGTGGAGTTTAAACTAAAGATTAGTGGTTTGATGCTCTTGTTATAGTTGCCGTTTTATGTAGACACTGAATTCTATAACCTCAAAGAGTATAGTTTCATTATTTAGTTATAATAAAATGAACAATGTTAATGAAATATTAGAAATTTTTATAATTGATGATGATGATGATCAAGATATAATTGATGTAGTAGAAGCCGCTAAACAACCAAGAGTGTTTAGAGACCGACCTAATCATATGGATATATGAAATGATAAAGAGTTAATGGTAAGGTTTTGTTTATCGAAAGAATCGGTTTTAGAACTTTTAGAACTAGTGGAGCATTTGCTAATTAGACCTACAAACCAGTTTATCATTAATTGTTTTAAAAGTGACTATTTTTTTTTAGAAATCATGCTTTTACTCCGTATTTAAAAATATTAGTTATATTAAGATTATATGCCTTGGTGAGCATGCTGATTGTTGCTGGAGATTTTAATGACATACATCTATCCAAAGCATTAAAAGTAATTTATAATACAAGTAGAGCAATTGTATCACTATCTTGTAAATGCATTAAAATGCTAGTTCCAGAGAAAATCCAACAATAAAAATTGCTCTTTTTTAAAATTGCAAGATTTACTAAACTGATAGGGGCAGTTGATTGTACACATGTGTGGCTTCAGTCTCCAGGTTTGTAAAATTTATTATTGTTTTGACTATTAACTTAAATCAAACTTTATGTTATTGGTCTTTTAGGTGAGAACAATGCTGAAAATTTTTGAAATTGGAAAGGCTATTTCTCAATCAATGTACAAATTATTTCAAATGCTAATTTGAAAGTAATAAACATAGTAGCTTGTCCGCCTGGTGCTTTCCATGATAGCACTATTTTAATAATAAAAGGATATAAATGCAGCTTTTGAAAAAGGCGCATACAATAATTGTTTTTTATTAGGGGATTTCGGATATGCCTTATCAGAATATTTATTGACTCCATCAAAATCCACGTACTTCTGCAGAAACTTTATATAATCTATCATAAGTTTGTACTAGAAATGTTGTTGAGTGGCAGTATGTAGATTCCCAATACTCAGTTTAGGCATTAGGGTAAAGCTTGAAACTACACAAGCAATAACTGAAGCCACTGTAGTATTTCACAATATTGCCATTGACAGTAATAATAATCATCATCATTATCATCATTAGGTCTTCAGTCCTGGAACTGGTTAGACACGTACCATCATTCTTTCTTATTTTGAACTAACCTACAGATTTCCCTGAAATTTGCACAGTCTGCATCTATCACTATCTGATCTAGGTCTACATCTACCTCTTTTTTCCTATCTCTGCTTGTAATACATCCCATACTATTCCCCAAAAATGCTTTAGAATGTATTCCGCCCTTCTATTTCTCTTTTTCCCCAGATATCCTTGTTCCCCTACTATTTCAATAACCTATTTGTTATTATCTTTGTAATAATAATGTAATAATAATAGTAATAAGAATTTTATTTCCAACAGGAGTACACCCAATTATAGGAAATAATTAACATTGTTTGATATATTATACATATATGTATATATGTAAGTACAGTAATTACTCATTAATCTACCAAAAAATAAACAATAGCATAAATGGAAAAGGAGACAGGCACTAAAAGGATATCAAAAATACTCAATTCAACCGTTCCTCAATATCCATAAAAAGATACCATAATAAATGCTTGAATCATTGCTAAATAAATTAAATTTAAAGATCCGCTAGTGGCAGGAGAGTTTAATAATAAATTTGTTCTTCTAACTTGTAGATAAAACGTATTACTAAAATGAGTGTTCTGGCGTGGCACAGCTAACGTAATGACAAATTACCAGATGGACCTGAAAAAGAGATGAAGGAGATCATGAACTTTACGAATGAAGCTAAAGTTAGATATAACTTAATCACTGAATATTTTGCTTTTTCGTATTTTTTTAAAATTATATTTGCAACGACTGGTTTTGGTAGATTTAATGCAACCACAGAAAACGTTAAATTCAGTGGAAATTGTTTCCCAGACACTCTGTTTTTTCCAGGTAACAGCATCCGTTCTCTTATTTTCTACAATATGTTTGCATTTCTTTAGCATAGAAATCAAATAATTTATTTCTGCTTCCGTAAAATTAGTGCCGTGCTTACTTTCTGCCTTCATTATTTTACAGAGTAAACTGTCTAGTAGTATGATATATACTATACTTAAATATTTTAGTAATATGCTTTGAGGCTATGTTTTCTTACTATGAGACTTTTGAACTTGACTCTTGACAAATGCTAGCATAGGTGCGCTTTTAATCTCAAAATTAACTAAACTCTACATTAGAAAACATAAAACTTATTTAAGAAAGGTGGGGCTTTATCTTTAGTTTAAGGCTTAAGTAAACTGAAGATTTTAACTGAATCCGTAATAGTGTCTACGACTTTGTAAGTGCCATAAGCAGTAGTTAAATATTGTTTAATAAATATTTAATCTCTAGTTATAGATAGAATACTCCAAATATCAGTTGATACCATTTTAATATAACAAACGTCTTTTTATACAAAACAAAAACAAAGTAAGTAAATTAATAACTAATTTATTTTATAGTTTTAATGTGGAGTTTTAAGGCAATGTATTTGTTGATTAATTTAATCATATGTGATGATATAATTTATGATCCAGAGACTTTTGTAACTACATGCATCTAAGTAGTCTGTGTTGATGATAAATGTTGCTTCGTGGCAACTTTAGTTTCTTAATAATCAAAAACACCAGATTTTTAGTGAACTTTTAATGGGTTGCACTACAAATTACTTGCGCATTTACTAAAAAACTGGTATAACGTTTTACAACTTTCAGGTTCACTCTTTCAAAATATAAACTTATTTCTATGACGACCCTGTTTGCTGTTTTGAAACTGACCTATAAGTTAAATAAAATTTTAGATTAGGATTCGGTATCTTGCTGTCCGTAATAATAAACGTCATCGTTTCTTATTTGTCATTAGTTTTACTGTTGCTTAATGTTAACTCTAATTAAGTGTTTTTTAAAGGCTTAAAAGGTGTTCTCTATATCATTATAATTTAATAAACAGTATATCAATAGAAATTGATCTTATTCTAGCTTCGGAACATTTAGAAATTGATGCTAGTTCTATAAATGTAACCCTGGAATGAGAACACTGTTAAAAGATTTCTAAATATCTTATTTGAAAAAAAAAAGACTGACAAATTGAAACTTTCTTATATTTATATTTGCCAAAATCTACCAGTGTATTAGTGCTGCTGGGATATATCAAGATGCTATTTCAGTCCGTGATAGTATAAATGTGAAGCTAATTAATGATGTTTATAATCGTTATAAACTATAGCCACTCAAAATCAACTACCTGAAAAAAATGTTGATCAGTTTCTACGAGCCTCAAATTTCTTAGCAAAAGATTGTAACTTTAAAACTGTTACAGCTTTATTCATGGTTTATCTGATACAAATATCAGGCAGAGACTTTAAGAAAATCCTATCCTAACTTTAAAGGATGTGTACGAAAAAGCACGATCTTTAGAAATGGCTCTATTACAATCAATGTATTATAATCTATCTCTGAATGCAAGTTATATACAAACTTATACTCCTGTCAATCAAGCGTCTCCTTTAGAGAAAGAAGTTCATCATCATGTGTTCTGTCCTGTGGCTGGTTGGATGTGTAGCTTGTTTTATCTGGTTTGTTTGCATTGGTAACTGTGAATATTGGAAGGTACCATACCCGAGGGACTTCCTGTCATATTTCTGTTTCTGATAACTTTCGAATATATTGTTTCACTAGATAGTCCTGAAGCAGGCATCTGAGATTTGTTGCTAATGACTCGTCACATAACATCTTCTTTCGAATGCATTGGTACCTTTGTAGAGCCATTGGGAAACTAATTCGTAACTCTGTTTGATTGGACTTACATAATAGACGTGTTTAAAAATGGTCTCCAACTCTCACAGAGTTGGTTTCTAATATTTGGCAGGCCCCTTTCCTCTTCATCAGAATTTAATAGTTTAGTGTGTTCCCCTACTCCTAGACTGTCTAACAGGAAGTACTCCTTTAGCATATTCCTCTCGCATTCACATGTATGAAAGTGTTAAGTATTCCGGATTCCTTCTCTATAGATGATCGTCCGTATGCAATCCTTCCTATGCGCGTTTTTGTCACTACTTGATCATTTTCGCCTCCTTCAACCAGCTTCAGTGGAACCATTAACTTTATGTTATCCAAACCATTGAGTAAACGAGGAGTCACCTGGTGATAAGAATTGATGGGATACCCTTGTAGATATGAGTATTTTGATGTTAGCACTTTCACGTACATTGATTGTGTTGGTAGGTCTATATTTTTTACTGTTTGAATTGTTGGCATGACTAATTTTTTATTTGGATTATAAATACTCTCTTCTGATATTGCCTTCGAGTCCATTTCTTTCCGATAGTTATTGCCAGTCTATTTAAGGCAAAGAGGCTGTGAGATGCCTTCTAATTTTTAGCTCATCGACTAATATTTTGTCCATCATTGTAAGGGAGGACCCATCGTCCAGGAAAGCAAAGGTTTTGATTATAGCCATGTTGCCGTGTAACAGTACTGGTACGATTCTATACTTAATTGCATGAGTAGATCCATGTGCATTGCAGTTATATTGGGTAGCATCTATAACGTTTAGTTCGTTTACCAGGGCAGGAGTAGATTGTTGTGTTTTGGATTTGTTTAACAGATTAACAATTGTAGCGTCGTTGTTATGTAGCATATTGTGGTGTTTGAAAGTACAGCCGTTTTTGCCACAACCTTTATATATATTACATTTTACATGAGGATGAGATACTAAACAAGTCCTACAAAGATGATGTCCTTTACCTACATCCCACCTTTAGTTCTTATTCGATTTCTGAAACGCTTTACAGCTTTCAATTGATTGGCAACTTCTGTTACACACCAAATACTAGCCCTTAGTCGCACCTTTAGCTTTTACGTCTGTATGCGTATGAATGCGATTTCTTTCTTTCGAGTTTCCTTTAACTCTCACGCACGTTTCCATCGAAGTGGGGAGTGTGATATCGCTAATAGTTTCAGCTTGTTTAAATAGCCATGAACTGAAACTGCTTATATTAGCATGGGATTGGCTTTGTTTATGTATTGCCCAATTTAGTTTAATATGTACAGGTCGTTTCTCAACGAGTTCTTGTAACAGAATCGAGTTAGCAATGTGTTGTGTAAGGTTGGAAGCTTCTATGGTAGCGCACAAATTTTGCACTGCTAGTGCGAACGAAATTACAGCTTCTAGCTTGTCTGATTGAGGTGCGGGTTTCTTACGATTTTTTTGTATTAATTCTTGGATAATCATCTCGGGTCGACCAAACAACATCTGCAGGGTGGGTAAAATGCTCGGAACTTTTGACGAAATCATTAATCTGCTATGTACTGCTTCAAGAGCCTGTCCTTTTAAGCATTTTTGTAGACGTAGTAGGCTTTTTTTTTTAAAGCCTACATAAGTTTGTGCTTCTATTGAAGCTGCTAATAAAAAGTGGCCATTCCTCGGAGCGTCCTGTAAAGTAAGAGAGCTCTTTTGACATGAAACGTCTTGCCGCTAGCTGATAAGTGTTGAGGTGAGCTTCCTTCGCTGGGGTTGTAGAGTGTTGACTCTGCGTCAGATTGGTTCGGTTTTGTAACATATCGTTATTTGATGCTAATTCTTCGACGTTTAACTGTAGCCAAAACCTGACCTGTTGTTGGGAATAGTCAGCGTCGCTGGTTTTTAGTACTGATGGGGCGGTTTCCATTAGAATTTGAAACTTCTTTTTTATGTATTCTTCATTTCTATTTTGTTGCATTGCCTTTGAAGTTCGAGAGCAACGCGTTTTGAATTTGTAGTAGATTTAGTATTAACAGAACATATAGATTTAGGTCTATGCCGATTAGCGGAATTGCTGCTGGTTGGCGATGGCGGTCTACATTCTAACAGTTGTGTACAGATATTACAAGTCCAGTCTTGATATCTTATGTCCTAGGTTGCATTGACGCAGGAGTCGTGAAACCATACATTGAACTTGTGACATTGAACCATTTTATTCATGCTGGTGTTGTCGCAAGCCGTGCAGTTGGATCTATTTGCTTTGAACTCTTCATTCTTATATAGAAGTCTCTTGCTTTTTCGGTTTTCCGCCTTTGTTTTTGCTGGCTTCATTATGTAAGAGAAGAAATTTGTAGAATGTTGGTTCATAGCAACTCTAGTTTTTTAATAATCAAAACATCAGATTTTTAGTGAACTTTTAATGGGTTGCACTACAAATTACTTGTGCATTTACTAAAAAACTGATATAACGTTTTACAACTTTCAAGTTGACTCCTTCAAAATATAAACTTACTTCTATGACAACTCTGTTGCTGTCTTGATACTAGCCTATAAGTTAAATAAAATTTTAGATAACGATTCGGTATCTTGCTGTCAGTAATAATAAACGTCATCGTTTCTTATTTGTAATCAGTTTAAATGTTGTTTAATGTTAACTCTAATTAAGTGTTTTTAAAGCCTTAACAGGGGTTCTCTATATCATTATAATTTAATAAACAGTATATTAATAGAAATGGATATCATTCTAGCTTCGGAACATTTAGACATTGACGCTAATTCTATAAATGTTACTCTGGAATGAGACCACCGTTAAAAAAATTCTAAATATCTTATTTGAAAAAAAAAACACAGATAAATTGAAACTGCTTTATATCTATATCTGCCAAAATCTACCACTGTATTAGTGCTGCTGGGATATATCAAGATGTTATTTCAGTCCGTGATAGTATATATGTGAAGCTAACTAACGATGTTTATAATCGTCAAAACTAGCCACTTGAAGTCAACTACCTGAAGAAAATGTAGATCAGTTTCTACAAGCCTCAAATTTCTTAGCAAAAGATTGTAACTTTAAAACAGTTACCGCTTTATTCAGGGTTTATATGATACAAATATAAGGCTTTAAAGGATGCGTATGAAAAGGCACAATCTTTAGAAATGGCTCTATAACAATAAATGCATTATAATCTATCTCTCAATGCAAATTCGATAGAACCTATACTCCTGTCGATCAAACGTCACCTTTAGAGAAAGAAGTTCATCAGCTAAGGTGTTCTGTCCTGTGGCTGGTTGTATGCATACCTCCATTGTTTCCTATTTTTATCTAACCTACACATTTCTCTGAAATTCCTACAACCTACATCTTTCACTATCTATGTGCAACTCTAATTTAGGTCTGCCTCTACCTCACTTTTTCTTTTCTCTGCTTCAAATATATGCCGCACTATTCCCTCATGCTTTAGAATTTGTCCTATCACTATATCCCTCTTATTTTTCACTGTTTTCCACATATTTCTTTCTTCTCCTACCATTTCTAGTACCTCTTTGTTCTTAACTCTGTCTCCGCAAGATATCTTCATCATGCTTCTGTAGCACTACATTTCAAAGGCTCCTATCTCTTCCTGTTCGGGTCACCTACGTCCACGTTTTATATCTGTATAGTGTTTCGCTCTACACAAATGCTTTCAGTAACCTTTTTTTTTTGTTTCCATGTTTGTTGTTTTTGAACACAGGCATTGCTTTTTCTTGTCTTTGTTTTATATCTTTGCACTTTTCCATTTTGCGTTATTTGGCTTCCTAGATATCACTAATCGTTAACTTCTTGTAAATTCCCGTTTCTCATTTGTATTCTGATTTTTGACATAATTTCCCTTCTTCTACATACTAGTACTTTAGTTTTATTTTTGTTAATCTTCATAGAATATCTTGAGAAATACATATAATCACATTTCGTTTTAATAGTTTCTGAATTAATAATATCTACCAATAGGATTAAGTTATTTGCTTTAAGAAATATAATTTTTTATGTTACTATAATTTTGATATAAGCTAAAATTATTTTGTAACGTATAGGATACATATTCAACGGTTGCTTAATTCAAAAGTCAATTTTTAAAGGTAAGAAAAAAATGATGTTTTCATTGTGATTAGCACAAACCTGATTCAGTTGTTTTGATTAGGAAAGCATTATGCTGGCGCCAGATGATCTCATCGTCTGAGCGCAAAGACAGGTTACATACAGTTTTGTGCTGACTTAAATAATTGAAAAGTCCCTCTTTATGATTTTAGATCTACGATATTTAAATTTAAGTAGATATATAGGTTAGATAGGAGAAAACGACACGAGGTATGTTTATTTTTGTACGCGTAATTCATCCGTCCAAAGTTTGCTGAGGATGCCCCGAATGATTTAGAAAAGAGTAGACCACTTTTCATACAAAAGTTCTTATATAAGATTCAAACCATCAACATGCCGCTTTGGTAAGTCAAGTACCTTGACTAGAAATTATTGAACAATTTTAAAGAGTCTAAGTATGTTTGTATAATTTTCTCACAAGTGGGTCAGTTTCAATTTTAGGGACACATTGGTTCCCAAATCGAAAAGCCTTGTGTTAGAAGTAACCATGTTGTGTTCGAAGTCATTAGCAGCACATTATGGAACGATACGTCAATTGCCCATCAGGTATTAAAGTAGAAAAGAAAATTTTGAAACTACACAAGAATGAATGTAACTAAATAAACAATCGTAATTTAATGCATAAACTGATAAACCATGCCTACAGTACATTTGTTAGATTTGCGATATATTCGATTTTTCATTCTTGCTTAAGACGGTACTATGTATTTGTAATGAAAACATAAATGTGCTATATATTTAGAAACAAGTTGTATAAAAACATGTATATATTTGGCTTTTTCCATTATTGTAACAGTATTGTTAGAGTTTTGCTGTAATAAATTGTTTTGTGATTACCTAGAAGCGTGGTTGAGTATTCAGGTCATCTAAAATATTCTTTTCAGGAACCTTATTTGCAATTAGCAGTCTTAAATACGTCTATACGTTTTTAGGGTTTATGTTTGTTTTAAGTTTAAAGTAATATTGTTTTTAATGAATTTTCAAAATATATTTTTAGTTGAAATTACTCTTCTAATCTCAGATTTGGCACGGTCTTGTTGTTAATTTTTTTCTAGGGATTTCCCTAGCAACCCAGCGAAATTAGGTGGCGTCCAAGGTATTTCCTAATCAAAACATAAGCAAGTATATCTTGGAACTCTCTACAAATTGTTAGTACAGTTGAGTTTTTCAGTGTATTACCAAAACGGAATTTTTATCTTAGTACTTTGCTGAATTTTTTGTCTATTCCGGCTTGATACTCTGGGGGAGGGGCTGTATGTACCAATCTCTCTGTTAGTATGATTTTCATTTCATTAAGAGCTGCTTGTATTGTTTATCTCCGCTTCATAATTCCAGATGTCTTTCTGCATTTGATAGTGCAATATGAGTGGAAAATGTGATTACACGATTGCTTTCCAAGTCGCAATCAAGATAAACATAAGCTTGGGTAGATGCACCCTGAAAAAATTTACTTGATTTAGTTAAGGTTACGGAATGTAAATTTGTGTAGAATCCATATAAAATTTACTTGCCTTGATTAAGTTTACGAAAATGCAAACGTCAACAGTTAGTAGTGATTAATTATAAGTTAAGATAAGCTTATTATTTCACCATTTTTAAATATTACTTTCAGTATTATACTACTGTTTTTAGGTTTGTCCTGAAATTCATTTCAATGTGCAAGGGTTAATTTTTTTAATTTAATTTCTGTATATTTTTGTAGTTGAGAGCTATGGACAATATGTTCGTTGATATATGACTGGGAAATAATCCCTAATTAATATTTGCTTTGATTGTATATTTTATGTGCGAGTTAACGTTTTTCTTTTATAGCACGTTAACAGGGTTTTGTAAATATCCTTTTGGATACCATGTTTTCTTCTAAAGGATTGTAATAAATTCATTTCCCGAGTTTCTTATTTTTCTTTCTGGATGACCCACTCCACTCTAAGATGTACAGTTAGCTTGGTAAGTCCTTACAAATACTTACTTAACACGGTCTTTCCTATTTTCATCTTAGTTTGTACCTCTCTGCACTTTTTCTCAATCCATTTTTCTTTAGCTTTCCTGCATTTGTGAAAAATTTCCCATTTTATGACTTTGTATTTCTGTTTTCTTTCTTCGTCTGGTCTGTTTTTATATTTTCGCTTTTGTTCTATTAAATTGTTATATACCCGATTCTCTATTATTTAAAAGAATAAAACCACATCTACTCAGGTTCTTTATTCTTAACATATTCTTAAGCCACACAATTACATACTGTCACAATTACCGTCACCGGTCTCTCCATTTACAACTTATACTCTAAACTATATAACTTAAGAGTGACCAATCTGATTACATAACATCCTCCTTTCTAACAAACAAGTTATATATATTTTACAGATTTAATCTACTGGGTGGTTGTACTACACGACCAAACCTAGTAGTGTACGCCTTGTTTGATGGTACCAATTGTTTGAACTCATCCTGTACATTGTTACTTATATTCTTAGTATCTGGTTGATTAGTAGAAATACAATTATACCAGTGATTGTTGTCTGTACTATCTAAACTTACATTAGTATCATCACCTGTGCTATACATATCTAACTTATTATAAGACGGGCGAATATCAATCGTATTTCTTCTCTTTACCTTACCCGTTTCATCAACTAAATTATAAGATCGTGGTGTTTTGTCAAATTTAGAGACAATCCGTGCAGGTTTCCAAATTTTCTTTTTGTGGTCCCTAAATACTACATTATCATGGTTATTGTAACAAACGCCCTTTTTAGCATGTCTATTATAATAATATTCATTTCTTTTTTGTTTTTTCAAAAGAAAATCTTTAAAATTGTTAATTACTTTGGGTTTCAATGAATTATTTAAGACTGGTATAATCGATCTTGTTGCACGACTCATTAATAATTGAGCAGGTGAAAATTTTGATCCTAACACTGGTGTGTTTCGGTATTCTAAGAGCATTTTTTCTTTTTCACAATTTGCTTCTTCGGATTTTTTAAGAATTTTCTTACAAATTCCTACAGCCTTTTCAGCTAAACCATTACTTTTTGGATACACTGGTGAAGATGTAATTATTTGAAAATTCCATGATTTTGCAAAATTTCTCATTGAATATGAATTAAATGGCATATTGTCAGCAATCATTATAAGTGGAATACCATGAATTGAAAATATTACTTTACACGCCTTAATAATTTCAACAGAGTCTTTACTAGACAGTTTCACTAATTCTATCCATTTTGAATAGTAGTCCATCATCACCAAATAATTTTTATTTCCAAGTTCTAATATATCACATCCTACTTTTTGAAAAGGTAGATCGGGTAGTTCGTGACTAATTAATGGTTCTTTGATATTACTAGCATTGAATTTTTCACAGACCCTACATACTTTAATATATTCTTCTATTTCTTTGTTTATGTTTTGCCAATATAATAATGATTGCGCTCTGGCTTTTGTTTTAAAATGCCTTGATGTGACTCATGAAGTGATTCTAACATTTCCTTTTTTAATGAAGAAGGAACAACTACTCTATGATCAAAAAAAACTAGACCATCTACTACAGATATCTTGTCCCTAACATTGTAAAAAAATTTAATTTCATTTTTTATTTGATGTTTCTGTGGCCATCCATTTTTGTGAAATTTAATAATTTCGCCTAGGACCTCATCTTTTAACGTTTCATGTACAAAATTCGAACGTCGTTCGTCACTCATATTTATAGAATGAACAACATCATTAGCATCCAAATCAATCGGCTCTTTATTATCACTACAAATTTTGGGTGAGCTCTTGATATGGCATCGGCAATTAAATTATTTTTCCTTTAACATATTCAACTGTTATTTCATATTTTGATAATTTTAGTTTTATACATTGTAACCTACGGAGGGTATATTATTTATATCTTTTTCATAATATTTACTAATGGTAAATGATCAGTTTGAATCACAACTTTCCTACCGTAAATATATTGGTGAAACTTTTACATGCAAATAAAATTGCCAAAATTCTTTTTCAATTATCCCATAATTTAATTCAGTTTGTGTTAAACATTTTGAACCGTAGCAAATAGGCTTATTATCTTGTAACATAACACAAGCTACAGAAGTGTTACTACTATCTGTTTGAATTACAATAGGTTTTTTATTATCAAAATTTTGTAGAACTGGGTAATTGGTTATAGTCTCTTTTAACTTATTTATGGCATCTGAATGAGATTGATTCCATACAAATTCATTTTTCTTTCTTAAAAGCTGTCTTAATGGTTCAGTTAAATTTGCAAATTGCTTAATGAAATTTCTCAAGTACCCAACTAATCCTAAAAATCTTTGTAATTCACTTACATTTGCTGGCATACTATACTCTAAAATTGTTTTAATTCTATTTTCATCTGGCTTCATTTTGCCTTTTTCAAAAATATGCCCTAGATACTTTACAGACTCAACTTGAAACTGAAATTTACTCTCATTAAACTTAATATTATATTTAGAAGCTCTTTCTAATAATTTAATAAGAATTTCATTATGCTCTTCTATAGAATCAGCAAAATTAAAATATCATCGATATAAATGAAAATTCCTTTTATATCTCCAAACATAGTAGTGTTAAACTTTTGAAAGACTTCTGCGAACAGGAAAGACCAAACGCTAACCTGTTGTACTTGTAAGTACCATATATTGTTCCAAAAGTACATAACTTTGAACTTTTTCATCTAACGGATTTGCAAAAATCCGTCTTTGAGATCTAAAACCAGAAATACTTTGCATCACCTATTTTTGCAGCTAAATCAGCTAATGTAGGTATTAAACAGTAATCCTTAATTATATATTTATTTAATTCTACTGGATCAAGACATATCCGTAACGTCTTGTTTGGTTTTTCAACAACTACCAATTGATTAACCCATTCTGAAGTTTCATCTGTTTTACAATTATCCCTAAACTTTCTAATCTATCTAATTCTTTCTTTAAACGATCTCTCAAATTTATAGGAATTCTTCGAGGGGGACATGATTTTGTTAAATAACCTTCTTTTAATTTAATACTATACTTATTTGGAAAACATCCTATACCTAGAAAAACATTTTTATACTCATTAATCACAGAGTTCTTTGACAACTCTTTTTTTACCAACTGAATTTCTTTTCTTTCAATTAAATTGAGTTTTTTACAGCATTCTAAACCTAATAAGGGTTTGGCTTTATGTGGAACTATCACAAACACCTCATTAACATTTCTATTGTTAACCTTAAGTTTAATTTTGTGCAACCGATTGTTTCTAAATTTGAACCACCATACGTTTCTAAATTTAATCTACAATCATATATCTCTAACTCTTTGCCTAAATAGTCTATCAATAAATTTGCTGTATCAATAGGTAAAATATTTACCTCACTGCCTGAATCAAGCTTAAAATTAATATCAACACCTTCAACATTAATAGTTTGTGTCCAACTTAACATACATATTGCTTTGTTATTGATTGTATCACAAAAATAATTTACCTGTTCATCGCTACCTTGAGTTTCAATCGCATTTATTTTGTTCCAACAACAAGAACTAAAATGATTGAATTTTCCACAATTATTACATTTTTTTCCTTGAGCTGGACATTTACCTTTATAAAAATGCTTTAGCCCACATGCTTTACATTTATTTATTTGCTCTTGGCCCCTAACCTGAAAATTACTGTTATTATTGTGTTGAAACTTATTATTATAATAATGTTGCGGTTTTCTTGGAACAATATTACTCCTTTCAGTATAGTTATTTCCATTCTGTTTGGGTTTTGCACCAACATTTCTTTTTATTACGTCCACCGCTTCTTTTTTCATATCACGTAGTTGACTTCGCTGAAGTTCTGCTAACTGGAAACTTTCTACTGCTGCTGCTAATGTAATTTCACCTTTACGTATGATACGATCTTGGGTTTCCTTGTCATTTGATGCTAATACAATTTTATCACGTAGCATTTCATCTTTATCACTAAATTCACAATCACTAATTAGTTTCTTGACATCCGTATAAAATAAATCAAAACTTTCTAGTTCTACCTGAGCCCTTTTATAAAATAAATATCGAGCATGCAAAATATTTTTCTTGGGATTGCAATATTCTTGAAAAGCTGCTACTACCTTATCGATGTTTTTTTGCATCTTCCGTATTCTTATAATTGAAAGTATTATGTACTTCAACTGCTTCTTGCCCAATTAAATTTAATAACATAGCAACCTGTCTTTGCGGCGGCAATTGGTTATAAGCCGTAGCTTCCATATAAATGTTATATGCTTGTTTAAACTTTTTCCAGTTTTCTGCAAGGTTACCTGTTAATTGTAGCGGAATTGGTACATTAAAATTAGCTATTTGCATTGCCATTGTTAATATAAAATTTTTGTAACCACGAGGTTAACATAACCTATAAATTCTAGACTTCAGGATTCTTGTTGGTTTTCACTAATACAGTTTCTGGTTTCTAATTAAACCTATATTCGCAGCGCCATGTTATATACCCGATTCTCTATTATTTAAAAGAATAAAACCACATCTACTCAGGTTCTTTATTCTTAACATATTCTTAAGCCACACAATTACATACTGTCACAATTACCGTCACCGGTCTCTCCATTTACAACTTATACTCTAAACTATATAACTTAAGAGTGACCAATCTGATTACATAGCCTTTGTCACCCATGGTTCCTTATGTTTTTTTGTTTATACCCCCAGAATGTCTCTGGCCGCCATGTCTAAACTGGATTTAATGTTATTTTATTCTGATTCTACTTCCTTAATATCAAAAATTTCTATGATGTCTTTCAACTGTTCATATGACTTTATCTAAAACCTTTTGTGGATATTCTTATCTTTTAGTTTCTCAATGCCAAAGTGCCTTTCTTTGTTACTTTTTTCAAATTTTTTAATTTGAGTGTGGCTTTCATAATTACTATGTTGGGGTAAGTGTCTGTATCTGCTTCCAGGTTGCTTCTACAGTCTTGTACTTAATTCATAAACCGTTGTTTAAAAAGAATGCATCCTATTTGGTATCTCCCTGTTTCCTGACAGCTTCCACATGTATCGTCTTCTAGCATAGTGATAAAATAATGTGTTTGTGATGGTTAAATTGTTTTTGTTGCAAAATGCTATCAGACTATTTTCCCTGTTGTTTCTTGTGATTAAACCAAATAAAACTGCTCCGCTGCTTCTCTACCCTCATCCACCACTGCATTAAAATATCCCATGATTGTTAAATTTTTACGCTTTTTTACGAATCTGAGTATGGTTTCTATATCTTTGTACATCACCTCTTTCACACTGTGACATAATTTCACTACCAACGTTTACAGTTATTTATTTATTTACGTTAAATATATGCATTGTGGCAATGGTGAATAGCATAGTATCAAAAAAATCTCCACAATGCAGCTTTCAGTTTAACTAGTAGAAGAGTCCACAGAAAGTCAAAGCAGTTCACTTTGCTCAAAAACTCAACAATGGAATAAAATCCATTATTAAGGAAATAATTTTTAATAACACTTTTAAATGATTTAATATGCAAATTCTTATACTAATGTGTAAGGAGTTGTAAAATATACAGCCACAGTAATTAGCCCCATGCCTACTCCTAGACAGTCAATGAAATGGTATAACCAAATTTGTTCTGCAACGTGTATGAATATCACTATGCTGCATATAGTGAGTTGAATGTTTTATAACAAATAATAAACAATTCAAAATATAAATACTGGGAAATGTAATAATTTTAAGTTTAATGAAAAATTCACGAATACCCTTAGTCCATAATAACACGAATAGCAAGGCGTTGCAATATAAATATACATGTAGTAGCACTTGCATTGTCCCATGATAGAACTGCATAAGTTAAAAAGCAATGAAAGATTTAAAATATGCAGATTTTAAAACCTCTGAAGAAGTATAATGTTTTAAACAGTACAAGACGTAAGTAGACTGAGATAACGTACTAGTCGGCTTTCACAATGTTTGTCCCAAGTTAATGAAGTCCAGTGTTATGCCCAAAAACTTTACACAGTGGTCTTTATTGGGCAAATCTTTTTTTGATTGATAAAACATAGGAATAGTGACGGCTCCAATATTGATCTTGAGGCCAAAGTACTTTTCATTAAAATACACACATTAAGATCTTTTGAATAAGTTTAATAAATTTAATTTCTCTAACAGACAATGGTCCACACAATTAAAAGCCTTGCTAGGATCGAGAAAATTACCAACAAAGTTTTCACTATTGTCAAACGAAATAGTAATTTTGTCGACTAATAAGTTAATTGCATTGCCCGTTGAAAGATACCTTCTGAAACCAAATTGTTGGTTACATAGGAGTTTATTATCTTCTAGGTAACTTGTTACCTTATCTTTAAGAACAGTTTCAATTATTTTGGAATATATAGATCAGTAGTTCTTAAAAGATTCTTTTTTATGAATAGGAACTACTTTTGCTAATTTGAAGGAGACATGGAAAGTAGAGTCTCTGATACAAAGATTAAGTAACTTGGCCAAAGGAGTTACAACTACATGAATTATTACATTAAACAGTTTGGAATTAAAATTGTTAATATCTTTAAAGTAGGTGTTTTGTAATCCTACTATAATATTCCGGACAGTAGCTCCAGAAACTTCTTTAAAACAAAATTTGTCAGTGTCTGTCACGGTGCTATTATGAAGGGCTGACCGGTATACTTGAACAGGATAAGTATTATCTAAATGTGATCTTATAATATTTACTGAATTAACGAAGTAATGGCTAAAATTATCAGCAGTAAAACTAGTCTTAATGTGCACATTTTTGTTAGTATTTTTGTGTTTATTGTTAAAATTACCGATACACCTATTTCTATTATTTCCATTTCGTATAAAATTGTCATGAGCACTAATTTTGACAGCTTCTAGGCATCCTGAAATTATATTTAAGTTTTTTAGCAAGAAGTTTTAAGCCATCACTGGGTTGAAAAGCACACATATCGACAAAGAACAAGTAGTTTTCACGTAATTGTTTTAGCTCATCAGTGAACTCGATTCTTGCTATATGTGGCAAAATTACTTTTCGTTACCTTGTTATTTTGTTTCGTCATATTTAAAATTTCGTGCACATAATGTGTGCTCCTTTCAATGGATCGAACCATCTGTTGCCTGGACCTAGATTGATAAGGCATTTGCCGTTTCTTTTGTGGAGAGAAGACCTGAGTTGCGTGGTCCTAAGTCAATCTGCTCCGCCCTGCTCTGGGGGATGGTGTGATTAATACTACGCCATGGACACGCGGGTGAGTCTGTTTCCTGTTCTTTTATATGGGTCCTACGTAACTGTAGCAACCGCATGTGTATAAAGTTACATAGATGACTAACCTTTGTAGTTTTGAAATGATTGTCGTTGTGCGAGATTATATTTATTTATTAATATTGTAATATGTGATGACTTCTTTATTGGGGACAATTTGATGTACTTAAGTTTATACTTACGACGATATTGAGTATTATATTGTATTTACTGTGGCCATTTTCTCTATTTAATTGTGTATCTAATTGTAGATTTACCATGATTATCTAGAGCTGTTGGTTTTAGTGTTGTAACGTTGCATATTTTTTTTTGTTTTGTTTGGTCATTAATATAGGGGAGAGATTTCTTTGGGGTTTTTTTGCTGACATGTATTTTGTAATGATTAGATTTTTTTGGTGTTGTTTGGTTATACTACACAGATATGTCTCTCCAAAATGTCACTTTAATTCTAAGTCTTGTTAATTTCTTTCCTTTATTTCAGGCTTTCCTTTAGATATTTTTTTATGTGTTAGACTACATCGATAAACGTAGCATAAATTGAATTACTACCACTAGGATTAACTTTGTATTGTTTCGTAGGGAAGCATACTGTAATCGCTAATTTTGCGGAATTCACCAACATATTAAATTTATCATCTAAACTAAGACTATTTGAGTCAATAAAACTCCAATTCAACTTGTCAAAATATTTGAAAAAACTATATTTGCCGTGATTAGTAAAAGATTGAATCGTATTGTAATGCGCCTTTATTCCCAAACGGAAATCTACATTCAAATTTAGTAAATAATCCTTGGTGATCAGAG
Source organism: Platerodrilus igneus (assembly GCA_036346225.1). Lineage (NCBI taxonomy): Eukaryota > Metazoa > Arthropoda > Insecta > Coleoptera > Lycidae > Platerodrilus > Platerodrilus igneus. The sequence goes on along the minus strand of JARFIW010001638.1, from coordinate 10,264,645 downwards.
AGCCTCATGTCATGTTACATGCCGAAAATCGGCTATGTATCATTTATGATTTTAGTTTTAAATATGTGACTGAAATCGCGCCAATATTTTAAAAAAGGACTTGTGCATATCCGTAACTTGGGACAGTTGCGTCGGCGCCAGAGAATGCGCAGACGTGGAGTGAGAAGGAAGTACGCGTTTTCCGACACAACGGCATTAGCCAATTAGACGTCCAACAGTGAGGTTATCTGTGTCTTTTTTGTCTTCTCTTTCAGATAATGTAGGTTTCCTCTATCGTACCTATTATCGTTCCTCCTTACCTGGTTGAACTTTTATCGTACCGCTACAGAAAGAAGAGGGAAGACAGAAAATCTGGTTTCAACGAGAGCACAATCCGAATCACGCCCAACAAAACGCCCGAGATGACAAGAAGCATGGCTCTAAAACCGGAGGAATAACAGTAAGGTCGTGAAGAGCTACACATTTTGTGAGTACATTTTATCTTTTCCTTTATTGCGCCTCGGTATTACAATGAATATTTTTTGTATGTAATACCATTTGAGACGCAATAATGACGTAATATCTTGTGCAATATTATGTACGTTTAGTATGTATTGCCAACTGTCGTAGTGGCTTTTTCCAATTACGCCGGGACTTTAACGGTTATGCCATAGACTATATCAGTAAATAACAGAGCAAGATTGATTTGGTACATTAGAAAAGACACCATCAAGGCAGTTATTTTTTTGGGTAGCAGTATAATTCAATGGCTTCAGTCCATATGACTCAAAAAAATCTGTTAATGTAGTAGATTTCTCATCATTGGATCCAAAATGGACATTAAAATCACCACAGATAATTTCTTCTCATAATCAAGATTTTTCCAGAGCTTAAAAGATTTCTCCAGAATCTCAAAAACCACATCTAGGCATCCAATACTTGAAGATCTGTATAACTATATACTACAGTAAGATTAAGCAACTTATAATGAACAGCCCTAATTTCAGCATGCATTTCAACAGATAACAAATTATGTTTTGTTTACATTTTTGTGGTTTAAAATAATTTACAATCCTGAGTTAAGTTCTGATATGTATTTAACGGGGCTAAAACATTATATTTGTGGTTTTAAGTTTAAGATTTGAATATAAATACCGATTTTACTGCATGTCTAGTTTTTGAACACTATTATACATGATATTAAAATTATGTAAGAGGCTTCGATAACAAATTTGTCCATTCAAGACTAATTCCTTTCTTTTGCATCTAATTTTTATTTCTTGTAATGCCCAACAATGTCAACAAACTGTATTTGCATTTTTGTATTACAAATTGAATCCTTGCTGTTTGTGCAGCAGCAAAACTAAAAGTACATTCATTCTCAATTATTTCAGAATTTTGGTATACAGAATTTAATGACTATGCATAATAAATTAGTCGTATAGAAAGTTATCGATCAACATTGTCCTTAATAATGATTATGCTTGTTTTTATTATACAGTATGTCAAATTAGCTTTTTGTGTTATTTTAAGAGGTTAAGGATTTTGAGCTATACTCAAATTCATAAAATGTATCTATAGTAAAACAAAAAATACAATCTAAACAATTTAATAACAAAAGAAAAATCTACATACTTTTTTATTATTGGACTAGCAATATTTACATTTATGTATGAAAATATTCAAAGTTTTCATTACAATTTCGATTTTACATTATCTTTCCAGTAAACTATTTCTTTCCACCATTCAGGTCTAGTTAGTGCTCCAGGTGCTTGCATCATTGCAGCTTCCAAATGTTTGTATACCTAGGTTAAAAATTTAAATTTATTAGTAGAACATTTTGAGACACGTACCTGTCCATCGGAGTATCCAAGTACAGAATTGAGTAAAAAATCAGGTATCGCAATCGCATCGATTAAGGCTACTGCTTCATTTTTTAAATCGCTGCATAATTTTAAAATTGAAGTTTGAATTAAATTGGCTGCAGTTGGACCTGTAGCATAGCCACCTATATATAGTGCAGAAACATGCTTTTGTAAACTCCAAAGGCCATATAACGACATTAGCCTTGTAAGGACAAGCTTTATATTGTAATCATTTGATTCTTCTAGCTTCTCCAGCGTTTTCATCAAAATAAAATGCTAGAACATTATACGTTTACATAGCATTCTTTCAATGGACTTTACATACCTCAATATACGCAGTTGCTAAATCGTTGGCAAAATAAATCTGGCTATTGTTTTTCGCTACAATATCGTTGCTGGTTTTAAGTAGTTCTTGATGTTTTTCATAATATCGTTTAATTAAGGAGTACACCAACCACTGATATGCTTGCAAAATAGCTAAATAAAAATGTTTAGTAACGAATCGTTGATGTTTTAACATACCTTTTGGGTCTGACATTTCTTCAACATTATTTGCATAGAATTTGGAATTAGCCACTGCTTTGACATCGGAAAGAAAATTTAGACTTTTAAGAGGAGTAGTAATTTGTTTGCCTTTCAAAATTGCGGGCCAAAATTTTAGTAACCAAGTGGAGGTTTGTTGTAGTAAAACATGGTTGGCACCTTCATAAGTACAGCACGCATCTTGGTCGTTTCTTAAAGAGCCCAGGCCGGCAGCTAAAATTTTAGAGGTTAACTTGAAAGTATTTTATTAAATTATATATTCATACTTTTTAGTTAAAATGTTTTCTATAAAAAAATAATTTAGTAAGTACGGTACAAGTAATCTTTGGTATAAGTGCAACAACTATCGGTGTGAAAATCTAATTGAATCTTTCTTCACCTAACATAAAGCTGATGCGTACGAAATAAATATCAGTGTTAAGCATAACCGCGTTATTTCTATAACCTGATAATCTACGATTCAGTGATTTAAATAACCGGGTGATCACTCGACTGATGCGATCACTTCACTTGAATGTTAATTACCTAGAGGTAACAATTTATCTTCCCCTTTCTCTAGAGGTTTATTGTATTTCACAACGGCTCACAATAGGTTATTGGATGGCAAACTCTCAAATATTTCATTTCACTTCATGTGCAGCAGAACCGCTTTATTGTAACTTCAAGAGAAAATATAAGCGATTGAGCCTAGATTGAGTGAGAATTGTACACCTCCTACATTTAACTTTTCCATACTCCACCAGAAGGTACAACATTGGCCACAAAGTAAGTTTTTTTTAACTTGGAAATTTTGAATTTTGTCCAACCCTTGCTTACCAAGCAAGGTAGAGATTTTTAACGTGCTTGATAACACTCACACAGTACCTATATTTTAGCTTTCATCTGAACGAGGAAATATTTTTGTAAAAATTGTTCGCCTAACATTTTTCAAGCAGTCCGTGTCGTGAATCGAACCCATGATCTTGGGCTTAGTAATCACACGCGAACCAACTAAACCACGCAACCGTTCCAATCGTACACTCCATGTGACACACGACATTTCTTCGAAAGGGCTCAAGTTTAAGTTGAAATCGTCCTTTGCTAACGATTTCTGCCTGAAGATTCATTTGGTTTTTGTTACTGGTGAAAATGCTATTGAGTTACAAATTTTGATTTGCCCAGAAGGGGCTGGAACCCCGTAACAATTTTAAGGCGCACCGGCTAACTACAGTGGTAGAAAGTGAGTTACTATGGAAAAAATGATAAAAAATATTAAAATTATAAACATATAAAATGGCCGAAATACAAAAGTACTGTACAAAAACCGCTTATTTTGAAAGGTTTTATCAGTTGTTAAAAATAAGGGCGTCAAAACATCTTATACCAGTAATTCGTTCAATTGTTTCGCTACCCAAAAGACGATTCCGGATAGGTCTCCTTACTTTCGATGTTATAAAATCTTGTCACCTCATACTCTACCTTTTTTAGCCTACTATATTTTTAAAATACTCAGTTTGTATCGAAATAAAGAAAATTTCAAAATAGCGACCTCTTCCAAATATGTCTTCATCACTGGGGTAGATGAATATTCTTTTACAATGATCATCTTTGCCTATCTTATAAATAATTTCAAATAACTATTAACTGTAATTTTCAAAAATATTCATACATTAACCTAAAAAAAAACCAAACCTAATGTAACATTTGACTGGCCAGACATTATAAACAAAACTTCTTAAAAAACATTTATCCATACTTAATACTACCATTCTGTTGTTCTAGTTTCCTAGATTGATTTATACTATATTTTAAAGCCCATTTACTTGGCAATTCTCTTAACAACCATACATAGAAAAAATAACGCAATACCAACTTCTGTAGAAGAAATTGATTAATACCAAAAGATTTCGACCAAATAAAATTTTTAAGTTTTTGTAAATTTTAATGTTTTTTTTTTGTTTGATAGACTAATTTCTTTATTTTAAAATGCATGTTACTGATAGTTTTAATTGTATTATGTTGCATAGGATAATTTTATTATTTTAAAATACCAATATTTTTTTAAGCTTTAGGGAATACTTACATGCAATATTTTTAATCTCCTGTTACGTTTAATATTATTTGTGTTATAGGTTAATTTATTTTTATTATGAAATGCTAATACTTTGACTGAAATAATGCCATTTTGTGTGTAGTTAACATTTTTATAGTTATAATTAAAAATATATAATTTTATCTAAAATTGCTTTACAAGTGCCCCATTACACCACTGATTTTGCACTATTTCAGTTAAATATTGAGCACATTAAACCACTAATGAAATAATATTACATATTACCCTACTAGTGGAGTATTCAAGAATGATATCTTAGATAAATGATTATTCTTATCTAGAACAAATAAGTTTAACAACTTAACAATTAACAAATAATTTAGATTGCTCCTACTTATACATCATCACCATCATAGGGTGCTAACCGGTTAACGTGCACCACTATTATTCTGTTTTTTGGGAGCTTACAAATCCGATATACCACGTTGTTGATTCCTTTTACAACTTCGTACGGACTTTACCAATGTCGTTTTAACTTCGGTGGCCATCTTTGCCTACGTCCATCGTTTGTATACTCAGACCCGGTCATCATCTTGAAAACCAAACTCCTGCGTTTTGATTCTTATTTGGTTCTCCATTCGATCGCTTGCGATCTGAATATTTTTCCTAACGAATGCCGTGTATCTAGCCTTTGAGCTTATAAATTTCGCCCACGATGTCATTACCGAGTTTACACTCAAACTCAGGATCACACAGTAGATGTATCTCGTGTTCCAGCATAGTACATGCAGGTGTTTGTTCAGTGCTCTGATGAACCGAAGACCGAAAGGTCAATAAAAATAGATGGATGTAAATATTGCTTCCAGTCTCTCTGATGTTGGGAAACCAGCTTGAAAAGGCACTGGCCCAAGGCGTGCTCTTTACGCTCAACTATACCAACCGATTGCAGGTGCAATGGTGTTGTTCGGGTCTTCATCATCTCCAGCAACTGCCAAACTTCTTGGAATAACGCTGACTTAAAATTTGTGCCCTGATCGGCGTGCAACTCAATAAGAATTCTAAAATGGCAGAATGGTTTCTTTACCAACACCTCAGCGACGGTTGTAGCTTCTTGGTTTAGTATGGCATACAGTTCGGTCCACTTCGTAAAATAATCCATGACTACCAAGATGTACTTATCTCTGCAATCGGTCTCGGGGAATGGACCGGCAATATCGATTGCCACTCTCAAAGGAGGTCCCCACGTTGTATTGGCTCATTGGAGCCGCGTTGTTTCCCAAAGGGGCCAACATCTGACACTTGCGGCACCACTCCTTTATATCGTTCTTGCAGCTTACCTAGTCAAATCTTGCTAGGATTTTCTCCAGAGACTTTTTAACGCTGAAGTGTTCTCCCGAAGTTTCATTATGCAAGCGATTACGTGGCGTGGTTAGTATGTATGTGACTACTACGCCTAAAGTCCTGGATTGGAATCCCGACACGGTTCGCTTGAAAAACATTTGGCGAGCATTTTTTAGGAAAATACGCCCTCGTTCGGATGATAGGTAAAATAGAGATCCCGTGTGTGAGTATTGCCACGCACGTTAAAGATTCATACTTTGCTTGAAACAACAAGGGTTTGGCAAAATTCAAAGTTTTTCAGGTAAAAACATTCGCCTCCTGGCTAATGTAGTACCTTTTACGGGAGCATTGGAAAATCAAATGTAGGGTTCCATTATGCAGATATCCGAAAACCTTAGATACTCGGCTTTTAGGAACTACCACCTGAAGAGCACTCACAGATCCACATCCATCGTCCAAGTTCGCACCAAAATCACATTCTCTACTTTCAGGGAATCCTATTGTGACCAGTACGACTTCAGGGTGCTACACAGCGGACTTATGTTCTGCTAGGAGAGACGTTCCCCTCTGGTCTTTGAACCCAGATTGACACCTAGGTGTTTGTCATTTTGCCGTTTTATTCGCATCTGTATAGGCTGCTAATCATCATTGATCACGGTAGCCCGACAAGGTAAATCACACTATGTTTCTAACGTGAATCTAACGTGAGTAACGGCTATAATCTTTGGGGCAAGGGCAACATGGTGTTCCGTGTCGAAATCATACTCAGCCTTTCTAACTCTCTGGCGACTTGCCCTTTGGGATTTCTAAACTGTAATAGGCAGTCCAGGGCGATGTGGTCGATTCTCGGGTAAAGTTTCTTCCCGTAAAGGTACTCACAAGAGTGATCTGCAGATTACACGACAGCAAACAGTTCCTGTCTTGTAACACAATGATTCTGTTTTGGTTTCGAGAGAATCTTGCTAAAGTAATCAATGACTTTCCTTGCCACTCTTGGATCTGGGATATTACACTTCCGCTCTGGTTGGTGTTCACCAAGTACTTGTCGAATAATCCCATACATTCTTTCTTGGCTCTGCTTCTCTACGGAACATCTTACCTTTCCATTACCATGATGGCAAGCTTGCTTGGTCGCTTCAAATTCTAAAGCATCAGCTAGCGCGTTATTTAGGTTCCTTGCTCTAGTCAATTGTAGTGCTTGTTGGATCTCTCCTTCGCGTATCTCGTCAACAAAGATCTAAACTACCGGCTCTTCTAGACAATCAATCATGCATTAAAATGTCTTCAACTTTGGAAACTAAACGATCTAAACACATTGATGTTAAATTTCATTTTGTTAAAGACTGCATAATGTCTGGTAAAGTTGAATTATTTATACGTTCCTACAATGGAACTATTGGCTGATTTGCTAACCAAGCCATTATTTTATAACAAGTTTCAAATATTTATAAAGTGTTTAAATTTGTTAAATTTTTTAATTTGTTTATAAGTATTGAGAATTGCAAGTGGGTGTTAATATATCCAATTCAGCATCCTTTGTCTGTTGCTTGTTAATATAAATTACTCCAGTTGGGTTTTGTCAAGTTTGACAGTTGTGGTTTTATAAATATTTTGGTACTTATATTATAATTAAAAACTATAGTTGTATTACTTAATAGCAACTAAATATACGTGTTATTATGTTAGCTGAGCTTTGACTGAGTACAACTTTTCAACAATATAAACATGACACATTTAGTTGTCAAGAGTTATGTACATGCGCATAAAAATGCTGTTCAAGGTTTGATTAATTTAAATTTAGATAGTTTAAGTGATTTTATTTTATTTCAAATGTCATATAATAATTTACTGCAAGCATTAAGAAAATTGTACGATTTGGAGCCTGATGCCATTCCTACATTCAATTCATTACTTGATTTTGTTACAAATCATGCAAGGTCAGAACAGTTTCAGGAGTTGAGGTTAGATTCCTCAAGAAGCAACAGTAAGTCTACATATTCCAAAGCACAGAACCAAAACAAACACCTTCTGCTATCAAATACTATGGCAACATGCACCGTATGTAAAAATGGTGTTCACCCATTATTTCAATGTTCAAGGTTTCTGCAGTTAGACCCAGTACAGCGGTTTAATATGGTAAAATCTATAAATCGTTGCATTGATTGTTTAGCTAGTCATATGGTTTCACAATGTTCTTCAAATAAAAGATGTAGGATTTGCAACGTATTTTGTAATTCGTTGTTGCACAGGGGGAATGCAGGGTCAGAAATTAGTTCCCAAAGATTCAATTATTAAGGGCAACACGTTTTCTAATGAACAGGTATCTCATTATCATTACATTTGATTTTCCAATGCTCCACCCGAAGGTACTAATATATTATCATTACATGTGATTTTCCAATGCTCCACCCGAAGGTACTACATTAGCCAGGAGGCGAGTTTTTTTTACCTGGAAAATTTGGAATTTTGCCGAACCCTTGCTGTTCCAAGCAAGGTAGGGATCTTTAACGTGCGTGACAACACTCACACACGGGACCTCCATTTTACCTCTCATCCGAACGAGGGTGTATTTTTGTGAAAAATGCTCGCCTAACATTTTTCAAGCGGACCGTGTCGGGATTCGAACCCGGGACTAATATATTATCAACAGAAACACAAACGTGGTGGATCCTATGCGAATGCACTACATATTCAAAATCCATTCAGTCAAGACACTCTACCAATTCAGGCGGAGCATCAACCAATTAGCAATTCAAGAGAGGAGGTGCAATCAACAAAACACGGGATTACGTCCAAGTTTAGGGTTCTATCGTGCAGTTTTAAGTCAGACATGGTTTTGTTGTCTACAGTAACCGTATATGCTTATGATAGCTACGGCAAGGTTTATCAGTTAAGGGGCATATTAGACCCTGGCAGTCAAACGTCAACTTTTTCTCTGGCTTGCACACAGCAGTTAGATCTTCAAATTACAAAAGAAACGCAGTCGATTTTGGGAATTGGCAATACGGCAAATAAGTCGTTGGGCAGAATTCAAGTGTGCCTTTATAGTAGAAATCCACAACAGACTACCAGTTATTCAGTGACCGTTACGGCAGGGGTAATGGATACAATTGCAGATCATTTGCCTTCAGTTTGAACCATCTTCGCCTCCACTCGTTGGGTACAAGTGAAGCTTTATCATTTTTTACTTGTTTGCGGCTTAGTCTGGGAATTACCCTAAGGGTGAGCAATGAGAATGGGCGTGGGGATGGTATAAACTCAATAATAAGCAAGCATAGAAAGAAAAAGGGAAATTGAGCGCCACTGTATCTATATGGACAATACAAGAAATTCAATACTCCTATGAGAAGATACAGAAACTCATTGGATATAAGCACCTTAAAAAACTTACAACTTAACGAATTAACACATGTTCACAACGTTTTAGTAGTTATCACAGGTTGCAAAGAGTTTTTGCGTTTGTACTTCGTTTTATTTTTAATTTAAAGCCTAATAATGCCACATGCAGAAGAAAGAGGCCATTGTCAAGTGCAGAATTAGTGCAAGCGGAACTTGTACTAATCAAATTAAGCCAGCATCATCACTTTGCTACGTACATAAGGTCTTTAGCAAAAGGAAAAACATGTTCTAAATCATTGAAGGCTTTGGAACCATTTTTAGATTCAACCAATGCTGTTTTCAGGCTTGGGGGTAGGTTGAGCAATGCAGTGCTTACTTATTCAGAAAAGCATCCATTAATTATATCAAAAGGTTGCTATCTGCAACTTTGCTCATTTTTTATTATCATACAAAATATTTACATTCAGGTCCAACTTTAATCCAATCAGAATTGAGGAGGAAATTTTGGATTATAGCAGGACATTCTCTAATACGTAAGGTGATTAGGGAATGTGTTAAGTGCGTACAGTTTTCAAAAGTTTTTCATCAGCGTTATATGGCTAACCTTCTAGAGTCCAGGGTTATGCCTGCAAGACCCTTTAGTCATTGTGGAATGGAATTCGCTGGTCCGTTCTCATGTAAATAATCAAATTTGAGAAAGGCACCTATCACTAAGGGTTACTTGTGTACCTTTGTTTGTCAAACAGTGCGGGCGGTGCATTTAGAATTTGTTTCAGATTTTGCAACTGACGCATTTTTAGCTGGTTTTAACCGATTCATATTCTAACTTTAACCGCTTCACTGAATATTGAATGGATTTTCAATCCTCCATTGCAAACGATCTTGGAGGATCGTGGGAAATCAATGTCAGACTTGTAAAAAATCTTCTTTACAAACAGCTTCAAGGCATAAATTTGTCTTTTGAAGAGTATGGCACAATATTTTGTCGTATCAAAGCCATTCTGAATTTGAGATCTTTGTTAGAGGTTTCGGAGCAATCAGATGACTTGGACATTCTTACGCCAGCGCATTTTCTAATACAAGGCACATTGCATTCGGTTCCTGAAGTAGAAGTGATGCAAGGATGTTTCTAAAATATAGATGGCACCTAATTAACAGGGTCAGCCAAATCGTTTGGAAAAGATTTCAAACACAATATTTACAAACAGACAAGTTAGAGGGATGCAATTTAGAACGTGACAAAACAAAATACCTTAATACAACTTATATATTGACGTTCAGTTAATAACATTAATAAAAAAATTAAATATATATCGTTATTTTCTTACAACCAAATTTTTATACGATAAAATCACTAATAAAATCACTCATAATTTTAAAATTTGTGTCAAACTCTACCAGATAAAATATTAGAAAATCTAAATTTATTATTGTGCTTAGGCACAATTTTTAGTTAAACCTTCTAAGTAAAAGGAAATCACAAATACGCTTTGTTGTATTTAACATTAGTCAAGAGAATTTTAATCAAACATTTAAATTGAAGGTAACCTCAATATGCACAAAAAGATTTCATGAAAGTTTCTCTGTTTACAACTCAATAGGTTATATGGCAAAGTAAAGATAATATTAAATTAGTTAAGGTAATCGATAGTAGTTAAGGTAATCGATAAATAAAGTTATGACTATATTTTACATGCATAATTTTTCAGATAATTGAGATTTAAAACGTAACGCACGCACGTCGTTTCGTCACAAAAATAAGATATACTCATACTTGTATTCCAGATATATGAAAGGAACGTATACTTAAATGTTGAGCTTACGGATTGTTCAGAACTATAAGATCTTCTTACTGTTTGTTGAGACGAACACCATCGCTAATCATTTTTGATTTTTAACCTCAAACTTCTAATTTGTAAGAGCCAATCCTTGTTTATTCCACAGCCATATGTTTCATCAACGAACATTTGATTTATTTTAGAAGGTACTTAAAACGTTAACATAACATTCTTAAAGATAAAAGATATTTGTAGGTAGTAAAATTAATGCATAGGCTTAGATAGTTTAACACAGACAATTAGATACTTCAACAAAGGAATTTGCTACGGGAGGACACGCCATCCAAGGATATGCTACGGGAGGACCCATCCATTAATATTTTGAACGGGTTATTCAGGTAGGCTTTCTTCATAAGCACTTTGCTTATATTCAGGTACGACATCATGGCCTTAGAAAAAACATCTTTATCGGAAGACGGCATGTGCTCAAAAGACCGTTAGATATCAAGACAAACGGAAACTTTTGTTCAGGTTTACAGATAACCACACTTTTGAGAGAGGGACAAAACAAGAAAACTATCCTGAATGCTAGATTCATATATACACCAATTAATTGTTTATGGATATTATTCAAAGGGTAACCAATAGAAAATTACATCTGATCTTAATTATTTATACAAAAGAAAGAATATTAAATTAAGACTAAAGATAGATGTATGTAGTGTGTTATTTAATAATACTAAAGGGAAATGTTACACAAATCAAAACTGACTTGTGATTGTAAACGATATTAGTATAAAATTAAGATGAATAAGGCTTTTATATTGAAGGAAATAGGACCACAATGTAACATGGCAAGAGAATGGTAAATTGACATGTTACAGTGTTACATGTAAAACAAAACAAATCATTACCTTTAAGATAACCATGACCTCCACAAGCTTCCCGACATTCTTGTATACCATCTCTAGCTATCCAACCTGTTATTGGTTTCAATGCTGATGAAATAGCATGAAGTTCTGCTGTCAATTGACTCAGATTTCCACTAGCATCACTGGATGGTGCACTGTAGTCGTACAAATAATTACTAGTTATACAGCAGCAATAATCTGCAGCTAAATATGGTAACAAGCGATATTGCTAAAGATAACAAGTTATAAAAACTTTTTAAGTATATAGGTATAAAACCTTACGTGGGTTTGATATTCTAAAATAGAAATTTCTTCTCCTCCATCACTTTCACTAAATTGCTTTCGTACAGCTGCATATCTGATAGCAATTGTGAGTGCATCTGCTAGATAGTAAACATTGCCCAAAGAAATACCAAATCTTCCGCTTGATAAGGTTGCAAAAGATGCCCCATGTAGTTTTCTTGAATCTTTGTAAGGGGTTGTGTACGTTCCATCTTCTGTGACGTCTGAATGACGGTTGAGTAGATTTTCTCGTGGAATGCGATAATCTTTAAACATTACTACCCTAAAGAATAATCAAATCAAAGATTATATATAACACTAATTAATTTAAAACTAAAAAGCAATCAAATAGTTTAAACTTTGTGATATAAGAAACAGTAGTTATATTATTAAGTCTTTGAACTACGCATAAATATGAAAAATCTTTCAATCTAAACGCATTTTCGTGAAGAAGTCAATAAACGCGTGTAGATTTATACTAGTTAAACATTTAAAAACAAGCATATTTGATAAAGTATATATATATATTTAAATTTCCGATGTACGTGCGATTTTGTACGTATACAAAATGCCATATTTAATATAAAATACCATTTGTAATAAAAGTCCCGCTTAAAACTTTTGGTAAACGAGCGATTTACAACGTACATAAAATACCATTTGTTAATAAAGTCCCTCTAAAAAATTGCGGTATGCGTGCAATTTAGAACGTATATAAAATGTAATATTTAACAAAACTCAACAGGTTGCAGATATAACACATAAGTGAAACGCCTTTCCCCACGTATCAACAACCGATAGCGTTGCATTGACCATTGAGAACGCGTGGAACATTCGGGAAGGAATTTGATTCTATAAAACTACACGAAGCAGATAGAAGAAGAGCATTTTAAATAATCGACGCGCCGACTATGCTAGTTGAAAGAAAATTATTACTGGAATACAATTTTTAGTAAAAATTATACGTTCAAGAAATTGAAACGGTATTAAAAATTATAATTTCAAGAGAAATAAAAAGTAAAGTACGCGTTAAAATAAATTTATACAGAATTTTGCCGTTGATATAAACGTAAGTATTGAAATAATTAATAAAATTTTTTAACAATTTTATTAATTTAGGGTACTAAGTAACAAACTAAGAAATGAACTAAGTAACGAACTAAGAAATGAACTAAGTAACGAACTAAGTAATGAACTAAGTAACGAACTAGGAAATGAACTATATTACTGGGTTAACACGTTAAGTTGCTGGTTAATAACTCTAAACTACTGAACAAATAACCGTTATTCAATTAAGAACGATTTTCCACACCGAATCGTCGGGAGTTCCAGAACAAGTGGGAATTTGGGCCAGGATGCTCCAGTAAAAAAAACAAGAGAAACACAAGGTCAGAAATATTTATACAGTTTATAGCATGTTACATTTATAATTTTACATAATTTGTGTGTTCAGAAGTGAGGTTAAAAGTTGCATCTGATTAAAGTATTTGTGTAAAAGGTCAACACAAGATTTGGTTGGTACGTAGAATTATGTTTAAGAAAGGGGATATTTCTTTGAACGTTCAACAAAACTATTCGTGGTAAAATACAATTTTTTGCTGGCTTTATTTGCCATAAAAAGACGTAAAAATATATAATCTCTTTTTAAAAGCTAATTCGATAGGAAAATTTATTTTAATTTTGAGGTAAGAGTTTTATAAAAAGTAAATTATATTAAGAAGGGCGTAGATTTGTAAAATTTATAATTTATTTAATTCATTATACAATTTTGGTGAATTTCGTTTGTCCCATTCAGCTGTATTGAGAGTTAGAGAGAAGTGTGTAAAATTTGTCCGTTATCATATCGTCGTTCACACTGTGGCGATGAGTAGGCAACTGATCGTTGTACATTTGGCGAAGGGCGATATCGTATATATATATATATATATATATATATATTTATAAATATATATATATATATATATATAAAATAAAGTATCTATAATAACATAATTATATATATATTTAAAACAATTTTACAGAAATTAAAACTTTTCAATAAAATCGATAATATGGGACACACCTCAAGAATACAGTGTGCAACATCTATTAAACGTCGAATAACTTACCATTCTCATTATATATATATATATATATATATATATATATATACATAAATTGCTAAGATATCGCCTCTCGACAGATGTATAACGACCAATTGCCTGCTGATCCGCACCTCTTTGTGTCTTTAAAATAATTTAAAATTAACACTAAATATTTCTACACCTTCTTATATCAATTAAAGCCAGCAAAAAGAACTGTATTTTACCATGAATGTTTCGTTGAACGTTCAAAGAACTATTTTTCTTTTAAAACGTACCTTTGCGCATTAACCAAATTTTTGTTGATCTTTTACACACAATATTTAAATTACATGCAATTTTTACTTATCAAATTTTTAAAACAATAAATGTAAAATACTGTAAATTGAAAAGATAATCCTGACCTTATGCTCCTCCTGTAGTTTTTTAGTAGAGCTCCCTGACCCAAATTGGTTGTTTGTGCAGTGGTTTCTAGTGGTTAACCCGCAGTTTGGCGTCTTTTTCAGTACTTCGAAATGTTTACCAGCAACTTGGAGTCGTTTTGAAGTACTAACCCTGTACTTGGAGTATTATACCATTTATTTTGTACAGTTTTTAAACCAGTAATTTAGTTTTAACGTCATGATTTAGTTAGTCTTGATTTAGTTTCCTATTTATTGTGTCCGTACTTAGAACCCTAAATAATTTGTAAAGATTTTGTTTATATTAATTAAATCTAGACTTACGATTTATATCAACGGCAGAGTTTTATACACACGTATTTCAACGCGCTCTTCTACTATGTACTTTACTTTAATTTTATTATTTCTATTACTTATCACGTTCACTAAATTGAAATTTACATAATAATTTGGCTTCAGCTATTACAGGCTGCACGTCGATCATGGAATGCCTCCTCTATATCTCCTCAGGTTGGTTTTATAGACAAATTCTGCCCGAGCGTTCAACTTGCTCATATTGGTTGAGAGGCTGCTATCTGTTATTAGACCATGGCAAAGGTGTTGCAACTATGTCAGATATCAGGCCTGTTGGGTTTTGTTCGATATTTCATACTTTATACGTTTGAATTTGCAAGTACATCAAATCTCTGTATTGGAATTTGCTTACAACTGGTATATCATGTATGCTTCAAACTGTACATAGCCTTAATTTTAATATTCATATTTTGTTTACTTATATTGAGTTTTATTAAATGTGGAAACTTATATACATTTTAAACCGCACGTACTCTTTCGCATCAGTATCTATACCTTTTTTATTTACATGCGCTTATTGACTTATTGCGTTATGAATTATGCTTGTTTTAAAAAGTTTGTTTATTATAAACACGCTTTGATTATTTTTTTACGCAAATGCGTCTTGAAAAAATTTTGCTTTACTATTGTCTTTCTTCAAATATGCTAAATTTGTATTTATTTTTGAGCTTAGAATGTTTTAAATGTTTTAAAATATATTGAATTGCGTCTGCAATTATTTATCTCAATGAATGTGGTTTAGTTATTACTGAATGCGCTTCCTTTAATTAACTGTAGCTTGTTTTTGATTTTATACAGGGTGATTTGTATACGTTTAGTTTTCGCGGTTTTTATGATATTTACATGAAGTATTCCTCCCTTGTGACCTTATATACCCTTAAATAACTTTATTATCATAGCAATATATATATATATATATATATATATATATATATATAAATTATAGCAGTCACTACCTTTTAGCTTAGAATCCACGAGCTGCTGTCAATATAAAGGAAGACATTATATTAAGATCTCGAATTTGATAAAACAATAAATCAAGAACATTCAAAATTTAAACTCTCACATTAAACCTTTGCTACATAATAAGATTATATTATAATTAAAAATATTTTTGTGTTTTATATTTTTTACTGTGACGATAAAAACAAGTGTTTATTTCAAATTGTAGTTTTTATCTTTTGCTATCTGTAATCGATTCCTAATTAGGACATTCTATATAATTTTTAATTTATTCCGTCCCGGATCATGATACGAAAATTTTATTCGACCAGTGGGCGAAAAAGGTTGTCATCCATGATATACATAACCATCAATAAGAGACAAAATGCTACTGCAAACTACAAGTAAATAAAGTAGTTGAAGAAAACCAAGATGCTAAACGTATAGAAAACAAAAAAAAAAGTCGAAGTAAAAAGATGCAGTTTATCTGTCGCTAATATAGAAAAGATATCCATATAGGAAAACGAAGCAGATGACAAAGCTTGTGCGAGTTGTAAGATATTTATAAGTTTTAAGTTTGGTAAACATACTGAAGGCCAAAAGGAATATAGTCCAGTCATTGAAGCTTTACTCCTCCGAAATCTTTGAAT
The DNA here is from genome assembly GCA_036346225.1 of Platerodrilus igneus. Lineage (NCBI taxonomy): Eukaryota > Metazoa > Arthropoda > Insecta > Coleoptera > Lycidae > Platerodrilus > Platerodrilus igneus. The sequence continues at coordinate 10,248,147 of JARFIW010001638.1, read as the reverse complement.
AGAACCCGATTGACTTGAAATTTAGTAAAACGCTAAAGAACATGTCAACTAACATTAGTGACATAGCGCCGATTGACGCTTTCACCCTGAGGGTGGGAAATAACTGCAGAAATCGATAGATTGGCTAATTTTAGGGGGCCTGTTTGTAATAAAATTTTTTCAAAAAGTCAATACTTCTTGAGTTATTGGCGGTTGAAAAATTAGAACTTTGTTCCAAGGAATATCAATTTACGAAAGATATGCCAGTAAGTATTACTCAGGAAAATTTTTTGTCAAATTATAAAAACAAAAATCGATTTAGATCATCTGACAAAAGAACTAGAAGAAAAATCAATTAAATGTTGTCAAGGAACAGGCGAAGCTGATGAATTAATTGTAGAGACAACTATTCAGGATAACACCAAATTAACAAAAGTTATCGTGGCAGAAGACGTCGACATTTTAGTAATTTTGAATTCAAGGGCTATGAATCACGACGAAATTTATTTCTTAAAATTAGGTAAACAAAATGTTCAGTCGTAGTATATTCGTCGAGAAGGCTCGAAGCGGATTATCCAAACAGCTCAAAATTGATTCTTTTCTCTCATCGTTTTACTGGTTGCGACTCAACATAAGCGTTCTACAATAAAGGAAAAAAAAATTATGGAACATTTAGAAAAAGGCAAGATTTAAGAAATATGGCAGAAGTTTTTTATAGCAGTACATCTGATTTGGAAAATATTTTAGAAGCTTGTAGATATTGCACTATATTTATTTATAGTCAAACTAAAGACCTACAGATAAATAAATTGAATGCCATCGATAATTTATCAACATATCTCGAACAGACTCGCTATGAAAGTTTCATTAAGGCTACGACGAAAAATAGTGCTGCAAAATTACCATCTCTAGTTCCAACAATTGGTGTCCTTAATGAACACATGAAAAGGGTTTACTTGCAAACGCAGATGTGGCTTAGAAACAAAAATATTCATCCGACTGATTGAGGATGGACTAAAAATGAAAATGGTTTAAATCCCACAAAAACTGAATGTCGACCTACACCTCAAGAATATTAAAATTGATTTTTTGCAATTGCAAAAGAGTGTAACGATTTTATTTTCTGGCAATATTTTCACAAATATCTAATCTATTTAATTCATTAATAGTCAACTTAAATAGAATAACGCTACACAATCTACGTGATAAATATTATATATTGTTGAATACAATACAAGCTTTCGATTTGAGAGTATAAAATTTTAAATTATGCTGTGACAGAAAATGCCATTTGTTAGTGTCACTATAAGAGCTTCCTCCTTTTGATAATTGTAAAATCATAACTGTTGTCAGACGGCAACATACGTCAATAAATCACTTCCAACTGAGCTGTCGTTAGAGAAAGTCAATTGTTCTTTAAATCAAAGAACATGGCGTTGTTGCAGACCACGTGTTAGAAGCACCAAAAGTTTAAAGTCGTTTTCAAGATGAAATCGTCTCGGCGAAGCTCATTATATGTTCGCATTAGACGGGACGTTAAATTGTTTTAAATGGTTTTAGGTTAACAGTAAGTATTACTGAGTTTAAAGCCTTACCAATTGATATTTTTAGTGCATCTTAGGTAACTTGTATAATTTGGATAACCTGAGCAACTTACATTAATTTAAAAAGCTTTTTTTAATTTGGGAAATATATAAAATTTACTTGGCAATCAATGAAAATTTATTGGTAACTATTTGAAATTTAACTTTATATGGAAGTCAATCTGGCGTGGTTTAATTGTTTGATGTGAACGCACGCGATGTTTTATTAGATATTCAGTATCCAGCTAATTGGATTGTGTGTTAATGGAAATTCCTAATTTGTAAATGCTGAAACAGGAAGATTACAATTTGTTAATTATCATTCCGGGTATGGTCCTTATACCTAGCAAGTATTTTTCTGATGGATTAACATCGGTATGTAATTTGCGTTTTTTTATACGTCAGCTGTAGCATTTGGCATAGCAGACAAATAAGTTTTGTTTGTTCACGTGGAAATTTCCTAGTTCAATATGTGAATGACAAACAAGTTATTTTTAAACTTTGGTGAAAGGAATCTATAAAGCTTTACCTTTAATCTTTGTATTAGTACTAACAAAAAACGGTAGATGTTGATATAAAAACAGAAAAGGTTAACTTTCAGATTTAACGAAAATTAAAGCGATTATTTGAATTATAAATTATTTTATCTTAGAGAATTAAATTGTTACATTTTGCATTTCATTAAATATTAATTAGAATATTTTGCCATATAATGTGAGGTCCAAGTAGTACTACCAAGACCAAATAAAGTTGTAATATAAATTTAATTTATTCAAAAACTCAAATTTAATCATTTTCAAGTACAAATTTTGCTAGACTTTACTAATGTAAAAACTACTATATTCTATTTGTGAGAGATACTGATTATTACCAAGTACATATGTACATATTTTTCATTATTATTATTTCATCAAATTTTTTAAGGAAGATGTCTTGTAAATAATTTAACTGCAACTTGAAGGAATAGATTTTCATTTTGGTCAGGACTATGATTATTAGTTAGAATGAATGAGGTTTGATTCTAATTAATTATGAATTTTTGAAATGAAAGCACAAACTGTGCTAGCCTTGTTTTAATCTGTTTACAGGTGTAGCAGTACATCTTTAAAGGGCAATATCGAGCCATAAGGTAAGAAAACTTTAGGGATTGTGTTCCTGTAATATTTTGTATAGCGGTATTTGAGTATAGGTTTCCGCATTTGCCTTATACAAAAGACTCAAGTTGGGTCTTCTCAGTATACAAAAATTCGGTGGCGTCATATTCACTATATTTTGGTCGCAGTCTAACCCCGACCCAAAGCTCACGTTCTACCCAGAGTAAATAGCTCGACTAGCCGCTTAGCCTTTGGAGGTTTCCTCATCTACAAGCCATTTTCCACCAAAACTTACCGTAGGCTCTTTACGTCTACTGAAAATCTTCGTCATCTATCCTTGTGCCTTTCAGCTGGTAACGTAGGAGTAATAAATTGCCCCTTAGTAAGGCAAAACCTTATAAATAGCCCCCTTAGTAAGGCAAAACGTTATAAGTGGCGTCCAACGTGGAGCTATTTATAAGGTTTTGCCTTACTAAGGGGCAATTTATTACTCCTATGTGACCAGCTGAAAGGCACAAGGATAGATGACCAGGATTTCCAGTAGACGTAAAGAGCCCACGGTAAGTTTCGGTGGAAAATAGCTCGTAGATAAGGAAACCTCAAAGGCTAAGCGGCTAGTCGAGCTATTTGCTTTGGGTAGCTTTCATCTTGAAAACGACTTTAAACTTTTGGTGCTTCCAACACGTGGTCTGCAACAACGCCATGTTCCTTGATTTAAAGAACAATTGACTTTCTCTAACGACAGCTCAGTTGGAAGTGATTTATTGCCGTATGTTGCCGTCTGACAACAGTTGTGATTTTACAATCATCAAAAGGAGGGAGCTCTTATAGTGACACTAACAAATGGCATTTTCTGTCACCGCTTAATTTAAAATTTTATACTCTCAAATCGAAAGCTTGTATTGTATTCAACAATATATAATATTTATCACGTAGATTGTGTAGCGTTATTATATTTAAGTTGACTATTAATGAATTAAATAAATTAGATATTTGTGAAAATATCGACAGAAAATAAAATCGTTACAAGAGGATGCGGTGCTACTTGTGATTGCCGAAAAGTTGGTTTATTTTGTAATTCAACTTGTGGTGCATGCAGCGGTGACAACTGTCAGATTTGACCACCACTAATGTAAGAAAAGGTAATAAACGAAGAAGGCTCAGATGTGGAATATGGTTGTTAAAGAATTCATGTACAATAAATAAAAAAATTTCTTTTAAATAATAATTAAATAAAATTTATTTTAAATAAAATGCAGGCAAGAAATTTTTTTTAAATAATTCCATAATTTTTTGTCATCAGTTTTGGTATAGGAGTGGTTTAAGAGTTGCAAAATTGAGATAGCGATAAATTATTTAATAAATAAAAAGGGAATTTTTAGTTTGATCGATTGTATAACTAAAGTATTACAAACTATTAATAAGCAACTTTTTATCAATTTTTTTCTGGAAGTGGTGTTTTATAAGGGTTGAAAAGTGACTATAATCGAAAAGTTTTCACGAACACTTACCCATCTTTCATTATAATTAAATGCATGCTTTAAAGATATACAGCTGTCAAAAAATATATTTTAAATAATATTTCGAGTATAGTGGTGGTTTTTGAGGGTTGAAAAATTTAAAAATAACATATACCATTTTCCATGTAGTGATATTAAATATTCATGTTTAAAGTATATTTCTATCAATATAACGCTTAAACCTTGATTTTGAAATTTTTTTCGCTAACGGGTAGTTTTACTCCTAAAAAACTAAAAGCGGCAGTCGGGCTCATGTCACTTTTGAAACTGAGGGTAAGATAGACCTTGTGTCAAATTTTCATCCAAATCGGTTCTTATACAAAGAATTCGGAGGTTATCGATTATTTTCAGCTTCAATGACTGGGCTAATATGTTGGCAATATTATGCACAAAACGGCAACAGTATAGGTTTTTAACTGCTTTAAAATTTTACACATTAGTTGATCAGCAACCATTGATAAATATCTTTGTGAATATTTTGGGTTTAGGTAGTCATACTTTGAAATGCAGGGAGTTAGGTTAAACTCACAGAATTATATTGTGCCGTTTGGAATTTGTTGATACCAAGCAATTCAATCCCGTCTTGTGTCATAGGTTAAATAAAGTTAGAATAGATATGCCACCTAGGATAACAACTGTTGGCAAGTTAGCGCCAACTATTGAAATGTGATAAAATTAAACGACGTTAAAAACTGTTACCAAGGTTTGCGACTTCTCTGTTCAAAAGGTTGAGAACCAGACTCTGAAGGCTTTAAATAAAACTAAAAAGTCCAATTATAAAAAATAATTCTGTCTGGTATCAGGTAAGCGTTCTACAAGCATAATAGATAAAAATAAATTTGTTCGTTGTTTTATATAGAGAACAATAAACAAACTAGGTCATTTTTGTCTAACTATATAGGTTCTTGTACAACACTTACATGATTCCAGGCAAAATTATTTTCTATAAGCTAGAGGACTACGTCTCGGACAGCCAACTTCTTCAGTAATTGGTGATGTGCATTGTTTTTCACCTTGGATGAATTCAATTTTTTATTAAATGTTATTAAAGAGCAATCTGCAAAAATGCAACAAAGAACGCTAAAAAGTTAGGTTAGCAACAATCAACAAAACCTCGCAAATATTAAGCAATATAATAAAGTCGCCAATGAAAATAGACCTACAGAGCCATCTGTAGAGATGTGATAAAAGTAAAACACACCAACAGCCGATCCATTTACATTGCCTACACCCTGGCCTTGTGTCCTTTCATGCGACAACGTGTTAAATTAGAGATACTAAATGTTAAAACTGATAATGTGAATCAATTAATCCTGTTGTCAGCATATAGCTTTAGTTTTCCCAACACTAAATTTACTTCAAATACCATTTGTTGCCACTATTGAGGAACAATGACTAGACTCGTCGTTATAAATCTACAACTAAATCAGTTACATCAATTCTCTTATACGATTGTTTAGGCATTGATTATTACAAATACACTAAGAAAAATACAGATCGTTAGCTATTTGGCGATTTCACATTCATACATTTTACAAAATCATCCTACTTACCCATTATCGACACCATTGAGGCCAATTTTTTCTCCCATGTCCATGATTGTTAGCCCTGGATATGGAAGAAGCGTATGTGGATTGCGAACCGGTGCAACAAATGCATGCAAGCCACGTTTTATTCCATCTGGAGTGGTCAAATGAGCAAATACCACCGCATGCGTTGCCGCATGACCTGTAAAAGAGTATTCAATGTATAAACTTGAATTTTATGGTTCTAAGTAAAATGTATACCACTTAAGATCAAAGTATACCACTTGACTAGAATAGATTTGTCAAATTAATAGGCAAAGCGAAAACTAGTTTACAAAACTGTGAAGGTAAGTCAAAGTTTAAGCACAGCGTAAGACACATTAAAATAGTGTATTCACTGTGAAGGATAGATTCCTACTAACAGTTGTTTAACAACGGAAGTTTTGCAAGTATTGTAGGTATTATTTGTATATCATGGATATATCTGATTCAAATAGGGAACCGTGGTCCAGTTTCAGTTGTGTCAGATCTTTCAGAGGTCTTTGTGAAGTCGAGACCTATCAGGTGTTATCTTTTGTTGAACATGGCATCTTATCGCAAGCGTAGCGCAGTACTCTGCTGTTGTTAGTCTTGCTGCTAAATAGAAGTAAACACATAGAGCTTTTTTTTGTTCATTTAAGAATTGGTGGTTTCAGATTTGCTATTATCAAAATCGGCCGTACGAAATTCAGTAGTATTTGATTGTTCTATTTCATAGAATCTGGACACGATTGTCCCACAAAAATAGACTCGGCCTTTTTGATTCAATAAGTACCCTTGCACTGTTGTACGTACGAGAAATCACTTCTCCTTGGGTCGGTGAACATTTAGGTATCACACGTATTACTACCTTGATATTGTTCGACAGGCACTGTTTCTGTGGTGGAGTTCGAATAAATGCCTGCATTTCAAATTACGCCTTCTTACCACATTTAGATTCAGCGAGTAATCTGAGAGAAGTTATTCGAGTTATGGTCTGTTGTTTGTGTGAGGTTAGTAGTAGTTCTACTTACTGTTTTTAAAGTTGGAATCTCTTATAAAGTATTGAAGTCGACTTTACATTTATGTATTTAAAGTTTGACATGATATTACAATGTTGTGGCCAACATATGGGTGTTATCAATTCTTTTATGTAACTCGTAGTTTTAGTGTGTTTTCTGCCAAAACAGGCCATTCCACTTGTTCTACTCTGTAATTAGGGCTATGCTTCTAATTCTACAGTAATTATAGAACGTTATGTAGTGTCATGTAAATGCATCCGCATGTATGCATTTTTGATGTCGCTAGTGGAACTCTTCTTTCTTAGCAGATTTACACTGATTTGTTTGAACTTTTGAAGTTTGCTGCTTTTTTATAATCAACTCTTGAAAATTATGAAAATTCGTATAATATTGTTGAACTTCGTTATCTAACGAATAGTTAATAAATGTTACTAGATCGTCAAGATGTGATCTTATTACTGACAACTCAATTTTTAGGCAGTGTTGTTTCTTCTTCTTCGCTTTCTTTACTTCCATCCTCATTTTTTAGGTTCATAACTTCATCTGCTATTTTACTTTCAGTCATGGTATTATATCCAGAATCACCTTTATCTACTTCTAACCATTGCAAAGTATCTTCCTCAGCTACTTCTTCTCCGACATTATTATCAAGTATCCTACAGAAATCAGAAACTTCGAACCCTACCAAGTCTATGTCTGCATCTTGGCCATCAAACAAATACTTCCAACCATTTTTTTAATGTTTGCTCTTTCACCCCTTTCCATGCTGTAGCAAAATTAAAAAATTATAACACTTTAAATTTTGCAAGGTGTCGCTATCCTCTTGTATCGTCTGCATTATATTCATCTTGCAATACAACCATTACTTCATCTAAAAACTTTCTGCAATATATTCGTTTGGTTACCAGAATTATTCCCTGATCCATTGGTTGAATAAGCGATGTTGTATTTTTTTGCAAAAACTTAAATTAAAGTTGCAATCTTCTGAACGTAGATTATTTCCAGAGGAATGAGCAGGACCGTTGTCTAAAATCAATAAACATTTCACTTCTTCCGGCAGTATACCAAGTTTCTTCTCTTAAAATTTTCTCATGGTAAGTAGAAATTCTTTAAAAACTAGTTTTAGAAAATATCTGGGTTGAACCCTGCCTTATTAGAGTTATAATATTGAACGGGCAGATGATGCATTATATCTTTTAAAACTCTAGGTTTACGAGATTTGCCAACAGTTACAGGAGCCAGTTTGTGATCCATCGGCGTTGGCACAAAGCAGTACCGAGATCCTGTCCATTTTCTTTCAGAATTCGATTTTTCATATTTGCAGGCTTGTGTGCTTTTAGGCAAAGTACGCTATAACAAACCAGAGTCGTCAGCATTATAAATCTCAGAATTCTAATTTCATTTCGTTATTTTTATGTTCAATTAATTTTACCCTAAAAGTTCAGTTTCTCCTTTTGGTGCACTTGAAGCTGTTACGTTCAAAACCCTGCAAAATTTTTTTCGCATTCATTTTTAAAACATCCTAAAATTGCTCGACAAGTTCAGTTTCCTACCATTTAAAATTAGTGTTATTTAATAGAATTTCTCAAGTAATTACTTTATGTAAAGGTTTGCTTTATAAAATCAAACAGCTGGCTTAGAAAACTTTACGTTACAAAGTAGTTGCGATATTTCCTAACACCTGTAATGACTACATTTTAATTAAAAAGCTGTCCGTAAATGCTCAGTTTTCTTCTAAAAGATAAGACCACTTACCACCTGCCTACATCTGCGTACAATAGGTTTGTTATCTATAAGTATACTATTATTCTGCAACTGTTAAGATGTTACAAAGTAACCAGATTGCTTTCCTGTGTCTAGAAATCCTTTGATTATTCCGTTATCTGCTTGTTGGCACGCTGTTACAGTTTGTATTTCGGCAGCTGTTGTCTGGAAATTTTGCACACTTGATTCTTCGGCGATATCTTTGAAAACCAAATACCTACCCCCTTACATGATTCTGTCCTTACAAAATAGAGACCGTGCTTTAAAAGAGATGGAATACAACATCTTCTTACCCAAGATACATGTTGTAAAGTCGCGCTACTAAAAATGCTTTCCGTGCTAATATGAGTAAAGTTGGTGATTGCAGCATCCGGCCAATAGAGAAATGCAACCGCATTTTCCCCGTCCTAAGATGATACCAACACGAAACCGATAGCTCAAGGTACAGTTATCTGTTTTCGTAATTTTTTGATGCTGCTGTGAAGAATAGACTTTTCAATAAATTGGCATCACCACGTTACAAAACTTACATGCACAATGCACGAATGACTATGTAATCATTCTATAAATTAAAAATTAGTTAATCAAAGTTTGTGTTATAGTCCGTTTTACTGTTTCTTTTATCTTTTTAACGTAAAGAACTTACTTATAAATTTAAAAGTAGTTAACGCTTGATTAATTTAAGTTAGGGTGTATAAGTTTAATGTTACAATATTTCTTGAGGAGGTACACACGTTGGGCGCCAAAAATATATGTTACCGTATTCCGCGCAAACACGGAAGAAAACAGTAAGAAAATAAAACAGTAGTTTTAGGAAAAGAAATATATATATATATATATATATATATATAACATTGTAATTTCTTGGACGTTGGTCAATGTATACCTATAGTTATTTCAAAAAGTAGGTAGAATAACTATAACAATTTGTAATTGCGTTTATTATTTTTAAGACGCGTTTCGGTCATCAGGACCATTATCAATTATGTTCTACAAAACATTACCTATAGAATATGAAAAATATTTTTAATAATTACATACCTAAAACTGAATTGTAGATTGTGTATCTAAGCTAAAGTAAAACATTTAAACATTTGTCACGAATATAAAATTTGCTAAAAATTGTCACTTAATAAAAATAAAATGATGTTTTACATTTAAAAATACAAGAACGAGAACACTTAAATTATACGAATGTAATAACATTAATTATTTAGTATAAACTGTTAAATAATATAAATTGTAGTGTGTGGTGATAAGTAAACTTGTTTAATAGTGGTGGTATATATATGAAATATGTGCAATAGGATATTTATAACAAAGTGCACTTAGGCTATTAAATTTTGGTAAAAATGTGTGAAATTGTCTTGATCGTTTTTTGAATTTATTGCTTGTGAGTTTTTTTGGATTTGTATAGTTTTTTAAAATCCTCTTTTAGTATCTTTCATTTCAGTACCTAAAATTTCTACATTATTGAAATCAAATTTGTGTAAATGTTCTAAGGCATGGGTTGCTAGAGCGGTGCATTTTTTGTTGTTAGTTTTTATTGAATATTTATGTTCGTATATTCGTTTATGGAGGTATTGTTTGGAATTTCCTATATACACGCCGGGACAATCGCTGCAATTTATTTTGTATATGGTGTGTGTTTTGTATTTTTGCTCTATTTCTGGTTCTAATTTTGTAAAAAAGGTTTTTGTAAAATTGTTTGGTTTGTGTACAACTTGAATATTATGACTCTGTAAACATTTTTTTAGTTTTTCAGATAGTCCCGGGGTGTAGTCGATACTAATCCTGTTGTCTATTACGTTTGATTTTTTATTATCATAGTTGTTAAATATATTGTGTATTTTTGTTTTTATAACTGGCTCAAAGAAGCTTTTTGGGTAGTCGTTATTCTTTAAAATATTTTTAACTTTTTTAAGATTTTTTGGCTTATGTTTATTATGTGAAAAATGCATTGCTCGGTCGACAAAGTTGTTAATCATATTTTTCTTATACATCATAGGGGTGTTAGATTTGTAATTAAGATATCTACCACTCCAGGTTGTTTTGTTGAACCAGTTGGTAGTGGTTTCTCCTTTATCATTGTAAGTAATTAGTAAATCAAGGAAGGATATGGTGTTGTTAACTTCTTTCTCTATTGTGAATTGTAAACGGGGGTGGTAGGAATTAAATTTGTTTAGCGTTTCGTCGATTTTGTTATCTGGAAGGCACATTATACAGTCATCAACATACCTCTTAAAAAATACGGGTTTGTAGCTAAGCTGTTTTATAATTTCTTCTTCTAGATCCTCCAGTACTAGGTTAGCTATAGTAGAAGATATTGGAGAGCCCATTGCTATGCCAAAAAAGTTAAAAATATTTTAAAGAATAACGACTACCCAAAAAGCTTCTTCGAGCCAGTTATAAAAACAAAAATACACAATATATTTAACAACTATGATAATAAAAAATCAAACGTAATAAACAACAGGATTAGTATCGACTACACCCCGGGACTATCTGAAAAACTAAGAAAATGTTTACAGAGTCATAATATTCAAGCTGTACACAAACCAAACAATTTTACAAAAACCTTTTTTACAAAATTAAAACCAGAAATAGAGCAAAAATACAAAACACACACCATATACAAAATAAATTGCAGCGATTGTCCCGGCGTGTATATAGGAAATTCCAAACAATACCTCCATAAACGAATATACGAACATAAATATTCAATAAAAACTAACAACAAAAAATGCACCGCTCTAGCAACCCATGCCTTAGAACATTTACACAAATTTGATTTCAATAATGTAGAAATTTTAGGTACTGAAATGAAAGATACTAAAAGAGGATTTTTAGAAACTATACAAATCCAAAGAAACTCACAAGCAATAAATTCAAAAAACGATCAAGACAATTTCACACATTTTTACCAAAATTTAATAGCCTAAGTGCACTTTGTTATAAATATCCTATTGCACATATTTCATATATATACCACCACTATTAAACAAGTTTACTTATCACCACACACTACAATTTATATTATTTAACAGTTTATACTAAATAATTAATGTTATTACATTCGTATAATTTAAGTGTTCTCGTTCTTGTATTTTTAAATGTAAAACATCATTTTATTTTTATTATGACAATTTTAGCAAATTTTATATTCGTGACAAATGTTTAAATGTTTTACTTTAGCTTAGATACACAATCTACAATTCAGTTTTAGGTATGTAATTATTAAAATATTTTTCATATTCTATAGGTAATGTTTTGTAGAACATAATTGATAATGGTCCTGATGACCGAAACGCGTCTTAAAAATAATAAACGCAATTACAAATTGTTATAGTTATTCTACCTACTTTTTGAAATAACTATAGGTATACATTGACCAACGTCCAAGAAATTACAATGTTATATCTAATACAGATGGTCAAGAAATTAAAATATTGTTTAATTATATATATATATATATATATATATATATATATAAGTTATATATACATGTTGCATTGTGAAGTGCACCTCCTCAAGAAATATTGTAACATTAAACTTATACACTCTAACTTAACTTAATCAAGCGTCAACTACTTTTAAATTTATAAGTAAGTTCTTGACATTAAAAAGACAAAAGAAACAGTAAAACGGATTATAACACAAAGTTTGATTAACTAATTTTTAATTTATAGAATGATTACATAGTCGTTCGTGCATTGTGCATGTAAGTTTTGTAACGTGGAGCTGCCAATTTATTGGATAATCATAAGTAGTAACAGCAAATGAAAAGTATATTCTTCACAGCAGCTTCAAAAAATTACAAAAACATAACTGTACCTTGAGCTATCGGCTTCGTGTTGGTATCATCTTAGGACGGGGAAAATGCGGTTGCATTTCTCTATTGGCCGGATGCTGCAACCACCAACTTTACTCATACTAGCACAGAAAGCATTTTTAGTAGCACGACTTTACAACATGTATCTTGGGTAAGAAGATATTGTATTCCATCTCTTTCAAAGCACGGTCTCTATTTTATAAAGACAGAATCATGTATGGGGTAGGTATTTGGCTTTTAAAGATATCGCCAAAGAATCAAGTGTGCAAAATTCCCAGACAACAGCTGCCAAAATACAAACTGTAATAGCGTGCCAACAAGCAGATAACGGAATTATCGAAGGATTTTTAGACACAGGAAAGCAATCTTGTTATTTTGTAACATCTTAACAGATGCAGAATAAATGTTAAAAGTATACTTATGATAACAAATCCATTGTACGCAGATGTAGGCAGGTAGTGAGTGGCCTTATCTTTTAGAAGAAATCTGTGCATTTACGGACAGCTTTTTAATTAAAATGTAGTCATTGCAGGTGGTAGGAAATACTACTTTGTAACGTAAAGTTTTCTAAGCAGCTGTTTGGTTTTATAAAGCAAAATTATATAAAACAATTACTTAAGAAATTCTATTAAATAACACTAATTTTAAATGGTAGGAAACTGACCTTGTTGAGCAATTTTAAGTGTTTTAAAAATGAATGCAGAAAAAATTATTTGCAGGGTTTTGAACGTAACAAAGCTTTGTTGTAAATTCTTTTATTCATGATTCCGTGCTTTTTGTTTTGAACGGTATGGTAATATAATTTGCTAATTTAATTGCAGCAGATTTCAATTCGACTGCCCGAACCGGAAACTCCAAGAACGTTATTGGCCGTACCATGTTAAGATTGCTTCTTCAAGTGAAGTTTCACGAGCCAATTTCATTGCTTTTCTGAGGTTGCTGTTTTCTCCTACATCACGCATTAACGCAAATTTATTTATTTTGCTTTTGTTTTTTTATGTCCGAAACAGTTTGCTTTTTTATGTTATATTGTTTTCGATAATTACCCTAATCATTAGTATCGGTTCTCTAGTCCCTCTGTCTTTACCAAAACCATATTGGTCTTTACCTAAATAATTCAGTCAAAGCTTCTACGCTACCTACCAGCTCCTGACTTTTTCGGATTGGGATAATATTATTTTTTTCGAAATCTATTGGGACCTCGCCTGTGTCATATATTACTTTCACCACTTCATATAATCTGTCTATAGTTTTCTGACCTACATATTTTATTAATTCTGCGGGTACATCGTCTATCCCCGGCGCTTTATTTACTTTTAGATTCCTAACAGCTCTATCAAATTCCTCTCTTAATATTGAGAACCTTATTTCAACATCTTCTTCTTGGTCGTTCTCTAACTCATCCATATCGTCTCCCTTATATAAATCTTCTAAATATCTTTTCCATCTATCTGCTACCTCAACTTTATTTATTAGAAGCTCATTATTCTCATCTTTAGTACCATTATATTTTTTCCTATCTTCCCCGAAAAACTTGTTAACTACCCTGTAAGCCCGGTCTGTCTTACCTACTCTCAAATCATATTGTATTTCCTTACAATTCTCCACCATGCACTTATTTCTAGCTTTTCTATACTCATGTACTTATTTCTAACTCTATTATATTTTTGCTTACTTTCACTATCCAATTCTCTGAACGGTATAAACTTTCTTCTATTCTCTATTAAATCTAGTATCTCCTTTATTACCCACGGTTTTCTTGCTTCTACTTTTTTCTTACCTATAGTCTGTGTTGCTGTATCATGTATAGCCCTTTTTATTTCTTTCCATCTATTTTCTACGTTCCCTCTTATAGCTATCTCTTTGATCTTATTATCTAATACTTGTTTATATTCCTCTTGTACCTCACTGTCGTTAAGCTCATCTAGATCTCATCCCTCTCTATTAGCCATTCTGAATTTTTTGAATTTTAGATTACACTTTATTTTAACTAAGTTTTGATCACTATCTATGTCAGCCCTTGGATAATTACGACAGTTTTTAACTTGGTTTCTAAACCTTTGTTTAACTAAAATATAATCTATTTGGTATCTAGTCCTATCATCTGGCGCTTTCCAGGTATATCTTCTCCTAATATGTTGTTCGAATAGGATGTTCACAGTTACTAATCTATGTTTCTGGCAAAACTCAACTAATCTTTCTCCTCTATCATTTCGTCTACCCACTGACGCATTAAAATTGCCCATAACTATTAAATTCTCATTACCTTTTATTTTTCTCATTATACTATTTATGTCCTCGTATAACTTTTCTACTTCCTCATCCTCGTACTGAATTGTTCGCATGTAAACTTGTACTAAAACAGTGTCCGTGAGTTTCGTACTCAATTTAACCATAATTATTCTATCACTAAATTGTAAGTACTCTTTAACTTTACGTCCTAATCTTCTACCTAACACTATTCCTAGCCCTGCCTGTCCATTAGTTGAAGAAGTTGTAATTATTCCATAATTATCTTTCTAAAAGTCATTACTCTCTGGCCATCTCACCTCACGAATACCTAAAATGTCCAGCTTTCCTTTTCTTATTTCGACTAATAAATTCGTTAACTTATTTACTACTCTAAGTAATGACCTTATATTCCATGTCCGTATCACTAAATTAAACTTTTGTTTTAAATTCTTACGATGATCCAAATGAGGGGTATTTTACCTCCGTAAAAAATTTTTACTTGTGAGCTCTCCATCATACATAGTTCGTGTTTTAGGCCACACATACCTGTGAAATATTGTGGAAGGTTCCCATATCTTTCCACAACGCAGTTTTTAAAGATTTTAGCAAAAAACCGTATCTGTCACAGTCAACCCTCAATAACCTTGTAAACTATTGAGGATCGCCCGAGACCAACCGACTCTCCTCTAATATCTTTTAGTCAGCAATGCTGCTGCCTTTTGCTGCGCCTTTTAATCGCCTTTTACGATAAGCAGGCTTACTATAGTAGTGTTCTTTGTCCCTACTATAGAGAATAAGAACAATCATAGGCTTCTACACCATATAAATATTATTTCAAAAGTAATATTAAACAGTTATAAAAAGGCGAATATGGTATTAGTTCTTTTTTCATCCCAAGATTTGGATATTGGATCTTTTGCACTTAACGATATCAAGCCTTTTTGGCAAAAATACATATTTTCCCAGTTTACACAAGAATCAGAGCATTGTAAGGAAATACAATCTGTGAAAAGAAGGTTATGTAAAATTGGCTTATTTGCTTTTTTAACGAAAAACCCCGAAGAGGTAGTTAGCTCTTTTGTTTTTCATAAACTTCCTGATAACATCTAATTTCATTAATAGGCCAATTAAATTAAAATTATTTTTTACGAAGTTAATTGATTTGAAAGACATTTCATCTAATAATATTTAGCCTTACCTAGTACTCCAACCCAACATTTGGCAGCTTCAAAATCTGGCGAATTCAAAATAAATTGCTTGTTTTGTATGTCGTACGTTGCTGTTGTTCTCATGCCTTTTGTATTACTTCCATGACCAATTTCTGTTAAGGCAAAACAGCCGATAAACTAAAAATAAATATACAATCACAGAATTGACATTATAAAATTTATGAATGATTGTTTGACATAGAAACTGCATATCTAAAATATATATCCTCACCCTCTTTCATGCCTAATGGCGAGTTAAAAAAGTTTTGTAGATGCATAAGAGAGATCAATTTGCATATGAAGCATATAAAACTTTTCAAGTACTATGCTTTTATGTAGGAAAACTAATTATAAGGCATCAAATCGAAAAATAACATTATTCCATATATACTTTGGACAATTTCCAGATTCTGATGCAAATAGGCATATTTAAGGAAATGGGTGCACAGTAAGAAAACATATGAAAATTTTGGTCTACCGTGGTACTTTTTGAATTAGTAATAACTTCTGTGTATCTTTTACAAAATAAAATAAAAAAAAGTTGTCCCAAGTTAGGAGATACCCGCCCTAACTTGGGGCAGTTTATGCTCTATCTGTTATCTCATGTTAAAACACATTTAACTATAGTTAGGACACAAACAATCGTTCTTTTTTTATTATTCTCGATACAAATTTATAAAGAAATAACTTTTTACTCATATAAATTCTTTTATATTTTAAAGGCCATAAAATTTCTTGTTAAATAATTTCGTTCTAAAATTCAGGTTTTCTGTCATTAGATTTATGAGCGTTAAATTCTATATCTATTCTGTTTAACAAACAAAACAATAACGTTGATAGCACGTGCAGTTTGTTATTGCCAAAAACGAAAGTCATCCTTCAAGAGTCGTCCACGGTGTCATTCTAAAGCAGAGTCTTAATAACCGTATCCCTTATTAGTCGTGAGGATCCGGTCTTTGCTAACTATGTCAAGGCATAACTTTACATAATTTATTTCTGTTATACCAATTGGTTGTGCACTATAAAGAGATCGCGGCGTTTTTTACAAGTTTTGTTGTTTTTTCTTATACAAATTACTGATTGACTTCAAACGAGGCAATCGGAGTTCCTAATAATTTCTACCCATTCTTATCGCAAATACGTGTTGTTTGTGGAAATATATAAATAAAAATAATAATTCTCAAATTCATTAAAGAATTACAAAATTATTCTTTGTGGTTATTATCTCAAACTATAATCACGGAGTTTCCTTTGGTGTGTTTTTAGTGATAATCGAATGAACTTTTTCCATTGGCATATCAATACGTTAGTGAACTTGAAAAAATCAAAAAGATATTGTAATTAAAATATTACTGTATATTTGAATAGTGTTCCAATACACATACTGGGTGCTAAAAAATTTGTAGACTCTTAATGAAGTACACGACGACCACCAGTGATATTATTAATTGTTGCTATACGGTGTATGCTCGATGAGTTATTCATTAAAGTACATCACTATACCAATTAAGCGTAGTGATTATGTTCACCGATACTATTTTTACCTCTTGGTCCTTCGTGTTTTTGACTAGTGTCTTCGCACTCTACCGTTACAGTTCACTGCTCTTGGAGAGTTCTAATACGTCTGTGTTGTCTCCCATTCGCCATGGTACGGATGACACAGAAGTCCTGGCACTTTCTGCTCCTTCTTTCCCCAAAATCCTTTATTAAAATAAATCCAATAGTCGATGTATCAAACAACATAAAAGATCAGTTATAGGTGTATTATAGTGTTGCGTATAGTAAGCTTAAAGCGTATAAGTAAAACGTGTATCGTCCTTTCACTTCACTAAATGATTCAACAACTCGCTTGATTTGATAAAGCTCAATATCTCCCGCCACATTTCAACATTTAGAAACTAAAACCTCCTGCAATCCTTTATAGTTTCGTATGTAGTTAATTTTAAAGGTGGCATTGTTCTTTTTTAAAATTTTACCCATAAACTCTTTTTAACTTCGTTTTTTTTTCTTCATCATAGGTAAACGCAACCTGAAATAAATCGTTTTTTTATCTAGGCATTAGCTGCGTTTGACTCTCCATTTCCAGAATATGCACATAAATCAGTCTATGTTCATCTGGTGTTTCCAGATCAAATTCTAAGTTTGTATATTCTTCAGTTAAACGGATGCAGTAAATTGCTAATGGTTCCCCATTACAATCAGAAGTTTGAACACGAGGTTCCTCCGAGCTTAAATAACGCGACAAAGTGTCGGCTAGAGCATTGTCCTTGCCCTGACAATATTCAATCCTAACATTAAAATCTTGAATATATAATGCCCACCTGGCCAATCTTGCCGTGGTTAATTTCATGCTTAAAGTTTTATGGTTCGTAATTATAGTGATGGGATAACCCAGAATCAGTGTACGCCATTGGTTTAATGCAAGACAAAAACAAGTGCCTCCTTAGTTATTTCAGAACGGACTTCGGCACCTCGTAAAATTTTGCTGCCAATTTTTTTCTTTCAACCATATAATAATTTGCATCTGTACCAGTCTCACGTTGGCCTCAAAATGAAGTGCTTCGTTTTTATAAATTACAACGTAATGCTTACGTATTGCCTTTAACGGTTATGAGGCTCAATAAATGCAATATTTCGATTACTCAATATAAATTTTATTATTCCAAAATAAATCTCAGATCGTTCTAAAAAGAACGCTGTTGCTCTTTACTGTACAAAATGTCGAGGTTTACAACGCCACGCCCCACCAAATATTTCTTAAAGACTAATTTAATACTTTGCGCCACCTACCACCGACGCTTTCCTCCCCAATATATTACTCTATATCACTAATCAATGCGTACACTTCCATATTGCGTCTAACTCTTAATTTAAATATTAACTACAGATGAAAGACATAACAGGTTGCCACTCTACAATGATTAATATGAAAAACGGGATGTTTAAAATAAATTATTGATGTTGGATATAATTTAATGCTTTCTCTTTAAGATTTATTTTAGCAATACCTGGCCAAATCTGAGGTAAAGAAATTGTTTTTTAGAAAAGGAAATGTTGTAATTTTTTTGTTATTATTTTAGTGAATAGAGTCCAAGTCTAGGTTGAATTTTTATTTGAATTCATTTAAGAACTAGGTAAAGTAGGTGAATTGTAAAGGATATCCAACTACCCCAGAGATGGAATCTTATTTCGAAAGCATTTTATTTTACAAGTTTATTTACGTATGACAAAATGAATGTGTTTTAATATCTATTTCAACAAAGTAAACATAAGGTGAGAAAATTGAGAATACCGAAGCAAGGGAGATTTATGTAGAAAAATCGTCTTCTGCATAGGAATATTATCATAAGGAATTGCTGTAACCGACAGTTTGGCGCTCCTAAATTTTGGGTAATGTAGAAAAACCTTTTAGGATAAGTGTTAATGTAAGGTATAATTTTTATATTTAGGTCAAGCTCTTTATTACTTTTATTCCTTTAGTGTTCTTGATTTAAATTTCTTTATTTTCTTTTCTTATTTTCAATAGGAACCCCCTTCTGCACAATTGCAGTTAGCTTCAGCACCCATACGTTGTTACGGGGTCCCGCCCATTCAGGGTAAATCAAAATTTATTAACATCGTGCACATTTTACCCGTAATGCCTATAAGTTTAAAAAAATGGTTAATTTTAGACAGCCATACTCCACTTCTTTATGTATTTCTAATCCATGTACAGTACGTGTGCAGTGTGTGTACAAGTACAGAGTAGTGCGCTGGGCATGTATATTGCTTGTACGGTGCGTTTTGTGCATGTGCAGTGAATTTTGGATGCCTCTACAACGCAAGAAAAACATTCCCCGAGGAATTGCATTTTTATCGTGATAGATAAGTCAATTGGAAAAATTGTCGCATATGAGGTGCAGCAAATTCACATGCAATATACAAAAACAAATACATCCACTGAGATGACCTGTTTAGTGTGCATTTTAGCGGGGTGAAGTGATTTGTATCTTTTTGATAAGCACACTGCTCATGCTATTACAATAAATGGTGAACACTATGCTGACAATGAACAACTCTTCTTCAACCAATGACTTAGACATAGATGACAGGTGGTCAGTAAGACGATATGCCCTAGGTCCCGTGTTCAAATCCCGACACGGTCCGCTTGAAAAATGTTAGGCGAGCATTTTTCACAAAAATACACCCCCGTGCGGATGAGAGGTAAAATGGAGGTCCCGTGTGTAAGTGTTGTCGCGCACGTTAAGATTCCTACCTTGCTTGGAACAGCAAGGGTTCGGCAAAATTCCAAATTTTTCAGGTAAAAAAAACTCGCTTCCTGGCCAATGTAGTACCTTCAGGTGGAGCCTTGGAAAATCACATGTAAGGTCAGTAGGACGAGGCGGCTTCGTGGTGTAGTTGGTATGCGTGTGACTACTCGTTCGAATAAGAAGTAAAATGGAGGTCCCGTGTGTGAGTGTTGTCACGCACGTTAAAGATCCCACCTTGCTTGGAACAGCAAGGGTTCGGCAAAATTCAAAATTCTTCAGGTAAAAGAAACTCGCTTCGTGGCCAATGTAGTACCTTCGGGTGGAGCATTAAAACATCACATGTAAGGTCAGTAAGACGGTGCTACGTAATACACAGCACACGAAACAGCAGCGTTACTGAGTACAAAATTTCCTTGTTGTGTTATCTTGCGGAATGCTAACTCCAACTGGCCAGGAACATAATGTGATTTAACACCACATTATTTTTCCGTTAGATTTATTTAAAAGAAAAGGTTGTTACGGTATACCGCGCAAACACGATAGAAAACAGTAAGAGTAAGTAAAGAAATCGTTTACGCCGAATACCGCAACAAAACGGGGACAGAATGGTAGAATTCGGGCTAGTTTAAAAACGTCGTAGAGTGGCGTAGGTGAAATGAAAGAACACATTGGAAACATCAGTAAACTATATTGTCAACATACAATCTCGAAAGGCTATTTACAAAACAACAAAGAATCCAATAATTTGCGTAATCGTTTGTTACAGCGTGATGGTAAACAAAGCGTCATAACATAAAAATATAAAACTGGTAAGCATATATAACATCTTATAACCTAGATACTTACTTAATAGTTCACCTTAAATATATATAAAAGAAAATTAAACATAAACTGTACAGTAATTTTAGGAAAAGAAATATACACAATTTATACCTTCTGCATTTGTGAAGTGCACCTCCTCAAGAAATAGTATAACATTAAAATTATACACCCTAACTTAAATTATTCAAATATTAACTACCTTTAAATTGATGCGTAATGCGTTAATGTCTATACCAAAAGGACAAAAGAAACAGTAAAACGGACAAACTTTAATTGACTAATTTTTAACATAGTCGCTCGTGCATTGTGATTGTAAGTTTTGTAACGTGTTATTGGTAATTTATTGGATATTTATGAGTAATACCATTATCAACAGCAAATAAAATATCTATTCTTGACAGCAGCATAAAAAAAATTACGAAAACAGAAAACTGTACCTTGAGCTATTGGCTTTGTGCTGGTATCATCTTGTGGATCGAAAAACGCGGCTGCATTTCTTTATGGGATGGATGCTGAAACCACCAACTTAACTCATTCTAGCACAGAAAGCATTTTAAAAGCGCGACTTTACAGTTCATTTACATTTCCAATGCTCCACCTGTAGGTACTACATTGGCCAGGAGGCGAGTTTTTTGTTGCCTGGAAATTTAGAATTTTGCCGAACCCTTCTCGTTCCAGGCAAGGTAGGGATCTTTAACGTGCATGACAACACTCACACACGGGACCTCCATTTTACCTCTCATCCGAACGAGGGTGTACTTTTGTGAAAAATGCTCGCCTAACATTTTTCAAGCGGACCGTGTCGGGATACGAAAGCGCGACTTTACAACATGTCTCTTTGGCAAAATGATGTTGTATTCAATCTCGTCTTTCAAAGCATGGTCTCTATTTTATAAGGCCAGAATCATGTATGGGGGTAGGTATTTGGCTTTCAAAGATATCGCCAAAGAATCAAGTGTGCAAAATTTCCAGACAACAGCTGCCGAAATACAAACTGTAACAGCTTGCCAACAAGCAGAAAACGCAATTAACAAAGAATTCTTAGAATAAGGAAAACAATCTTATTACATTGTAACATCTTAACAGTTGAAGAATAACAGTATACTTATAGATAACAAACCCATTGTAAGCAGATGTAGGTAAGCGGTAAGTGGCCTTATTTTTTAGAAGAAAGTTGTGCGTTTACGTGTAGCTTCTAATTAACATGAAGTCACTGCAGATGGTAGGAAATATTGCAACTACTTTGTAACGTAACTTTTTCTCAGCAACTGTTTGATTTCATAAGGCAAATTTTTATCGAGTAATTATTTAAAAAATTTTATATAGTAACACTAATTTCAAGCGACAGGAAATCGAGCTTGTTGCGCAATTTTACGGTGTTTTAAAAATAAATGTAGAAAAAATTATTTGCAGGGTTTTGAATGTAACAAATTCCTCCCTAGCAAAATTAAAAGGTCAGGGTAAGAGGCAGAAACAACGGAGTAGGCAGTATACTAATAAAACAAAGTAAAAAAAATTCGTTTAAGAAAACTACAGAAATAACTTAAAAATCAACACAAGGATTTTTATCCGTCTTGAAGGACCAGTACCTACTAATCGAAAAAAAAACAACTAGTACACACTAATAGGATAAATAAAAATCTTACAAAACTACAAGAAAAACTTAAAAACTAACACAAAAGAATTTTTACTCGGCTTAAAGGACCAGTATAGCGAACCAAGTCAAGAAGTATAAAGCATATAGAAAAGGGAAAGGTATAAGGTAGGAATCATCGAGGACAAAGATAGACTTGGCCTAACACTGCAAAAAGTCGTCGAAAGACGGATAACTTTAATAAAGAGACAGTAAAGCTTCCATTTCAAGAAAAGAAATTGGTTTCTTGCAAAATAACTCCAAGGTAAGAAAAGAAGCAAGGAGAAAAACCTACAGTACAAGCCAATATGAGACAATATACGTCAAGCCTCAAAGTATGCAAGGGAACAATGAGAATGCTGGATAGAAAAGTTGAGATACTTCAAGCTGTGCTAACGAAGCATCGTATTAAACGAATAACCAAAGGAAACAATAGCTAACTAGGCCTAAAAGTTGACTAAGTCGTGGTTTCCGAAGAAAAGAAAAATGATCTAGAAAGCAACTACCGTGCATTTATATTTCCAATGCTCCACCAGAAGGTACTACAAGGCCAGGAGGCGAGTTTTTTGTTGCCTGGAAATTTAGAATTTTGCCGAACCCTTGCCGTTCCAGGCAAGGTAGGGATCTTTAACGTGCGTGACAACACTCACACACGGGACCTCCATTTAACCTCTCATCCGAACGAGGGCGTAATTTTTGTGAAATATGCTCACCTGTCATTTTTCAAGCAGTCGGCCGTGTCGGGATTTGAACCCAGGACCTTGGGATCCGTAGTGCTTACTACATTGATCCACGCCAACGCCTAGAAAGCAACTACCACAGGAAGTAGATCAAAAAATTTAACCAAGTTCGTATGAGAACTAGCAGTAAGAAAACCAGCAGAAGGAGCGGGAAAGGAACATGGACCAAAAAGAATGGAGAAGCTAAACTAAAAAAAAAACTCTAACCTAACAATAAAACTATAAGTAAGTAGTACCAAATTTAAAGAAAAAAAAGAACCTAAAATATATATGTGTGTGAGGAAGAGCGGGTGTGTATGCGTATGTATGTGTGTGTGTGTGTGTGTGTGTGTGTGTGTGTGTATGTGTTGGCGCTTTAGTCGCCTCTTACGACAGGCAGGTCATAACATGGGCACATTCTAATCCCTCGCCCATACGGGATTGGGATTGTGTTAGCGCTTTAGTCGCCTCTTACGACAGGCAGGTCGTACCATAGGCACATTCTAATCCCGGGCCTATACGGGGGTTGGGATATAAGGAGAGAATGAAAGAAAAGAGAACTAAGCAGAAATGTGTGTGTGTGTGTGTGTGTGTATGTGTGTGTGTGTGTGTGTGTGTGTGTATGTGTTGGACCGCTTTGGTCGCCTCTTACGACAGGCAGGTCGTACCGTGCGAGTATTCTAATCCCGGACTCACACGGGGTTAGGTAAGTACGAGGAGCAAAAACAAAGAAAAGAAATAAAACTAATCAGAACAATAAAATCGTTAGAAAACAAGAAATCGCAAAGTCCAAAAATTAAGTCCTAAGGAAGGGTGGAGTCCGCACAGAAATTGGGGACATAGGGGACTAGTAATGGGGCTTAAGACGTTTGCGTCGTCAGAAGGAAAACGAAACAAGATCAAGAACCTTGAGGTTTTGCCAACCTTCATTTTCAGATTCGGATTCAATACAGAATATTTTTTCCTCTTATTTCTTTTGTTAACCGGTTTCGTTGGTTGAGATACCGGAACATGGGGTTGTATTTATTGGGTGGTTTTATCCAAAACAGGATTAACACGTAGTTTAGAAAACACGTTATGTAAGAAAGCCGTTTGTGGTTAGTATTGGTTGTAAGAATATCAACGTTGGAAAAAGGGGCGCAGCATTAGCGGTAAAAGAATCAACCTTTGGAAAAGGAACAGAATCAGATAAAGCTTCAGCTACGTTAGATAAACGAGTAGAATCTGTTAGGACTTTATCAACATTAACATAAAGGAACAGAATCAGGTAGAACTTCGTCAACGTTAGATAACAGGTCAGAATCAAGTAGAATTTCATCAACATTTGATAAAAGAGTTAAAAAACCAGTGAGAATGAATGAACTCAAAAGTCAATATTCAAGAAGCTATTCAGGAAATAGAGCCAGTTTTATGTGTCAATGTTTTTGGAATTTTTTCCAAATGAATGACAATTTGTCGAATGAGACGATTTGTAACTACAATCCAAATTTTTTATTGAAATAAACAAAACCACAATGCTCACACTATTTTTCATTTTATTAACAACAAAGTTTCATTTTTTCTTTGAAACACCCATTGAGTATCGCCTAGCATAATAAGTAAATAATTAAACTTTTTCACTGACTAAATTTATCTTAAGGTTAAACTTCTCCAAGTGCTTTAATTTATTTTCTAGAATTAAATCAAATAACTACACGTACCTCGCCGCGTATGATTCTTTCTTTAAAATCTTGGTGCCTTTCAGTTCCCATGTAATCAACACTTCCAACAAACAATCCAAAAATCACATTATTCAAAGATCTAATAGCGGGGTCTAAACTGGCCATTAATCGAAGTGCAACTTTTCTATTAACAATAATATTGGATTCCTTAAATACACTCAGTGTTTGTGCAGCCTTTGCTCTATGAAAAGCTAGCCTTCGAACTTCGTCCAAATTTGGGGTTTCAAAACTTTTTTGATGAATGTCTTTCAATTTCATTATTTGTATGTTCCTATAAAACCTTTTAAATTATAATTTCACTTGAAACAGTAAATATTTACCTCTAAGTCTACATATTCTTTGCCAAATATAAACACTTTTAATATTTTCCAATCAAATGAAGCTAATTGTCTGTATTTATTTAATGGTTCAGAGGAAAAATCTGAATTAGTTTGCGCCATTCTTAATTTTAACACAAATGAATGTTTGTCGTGGCAAATGGTATCTTCACGACCTTATATCTTATTTCAGTAAGTGTACTTTGTACTAAGCTTTTGTAACATATTATATAAATTTTTCAAATAATTATGTTTGTTTATGTATATAATTTGACTGATACCGTCATCTATTATCAGTTGAAAAATATTGCATCACAACAAATTCTTAGTATATATTTACTAAGTTTTAAAATGTGTTCAATGTATGTATCTCTTTGTCCATATCCGGAAATATGTAACGTTCCGTTTATTTTGTTACCTTATATTAGAGAAATATGTATATAAAGTCCCTTAGATTGTGTAAATAATTCATCAGTTTAAAATATAACAAAGAGCGCATTGCCCGTACAGCCCTTCATAATTTTGACAGTTTTTATTGGAGGTAATCAAAAAGGCGGAGGTCTGTGACGTTTATGAGTTAAGTTTGTCAAGTTGAGTTGGTGATATAAAAAAAAATCGCTTAGAGCGGATTTATTCAGCTTTTACATGAAATATGTAGTTACAATATCATAGTTCATCGATCGTTTATTTTGGTGGTTCAGGAGAAGTTATAATACAAGTGCCGAGTTTTGATTGTTGATCTTCGCTAATAGCGTCACGTGCTGCACGTGGTTAATCATTCTGTTGAAGGTTGAGACATTCTCTTTAGTTGTTTACGTTTTAGAAGTATTAATTAATGCCAATAAATTTGGGAGTTACTGTCTGGAGGATGAATGGAAATCTCGTTACGGTTTGGTAGACCCGTAATATAACCCAGTTGTTGGGGATCAAGTAATAGATTAATTGTCACGTGTTTGAAAGTAGAAAACTCGACACCCTCACAGTGTTGACTGGTACCATCCACCTTACAGGTTAAGTGACTGTATTCGTAGATTTTACAGTGCAGCCCCAAATACGTCGATTATAATTGAATGTTTGTGTAATTAAACTAAGCACAACCCGTACATAAAGTTGTGTTGATCCCTTATCACCGTGTCCTAAAGTGTGCGCGTTTTATTGATACTTTACCGTTGTCGTGAACAACAAACACATTTAACTAGTATAAATAGTTAAACCATATTATTCCCAATTAACGTAATATTTAAGACAGTTGTACTGATACTTCCATTTATTCAAAATTATTATGATTACATATTTGCTGAATTAAGATCACAATTTACATTTTGAATTGAAAGTTATTGTTGCCGTTAAGTTAGTAGCGTAGGGTTGCATGCACACGGCGTCCTACGCATTACGTTTCAAATATTTTATTAGTTACTGTGTAAGTAGAGCAAGTGAGGTGACCTGTGCACTCAACTCCACCTTAATTTTATTACACATTGCTTTACTGACCAGTACACCTTATAGTAATAATAATTGTATGCCATTTACTTTACCGACAATATTACTTGTGGTAATGTTTACATTTACTTGTTCATATATGTATGTGCCATATTTGTTTATGTAACCAACCCATGTATTTATTTCAGTCGTTGGGATTTGTTAATAGAATTAAGTAAAGTTGTCTACGTGCATTATTTTAGTAAGAAGTTTATGTTAGTAGGGTGAATTCAACCTCTCTACTATGCGAGATTTTTGGAGGATTTTATGTTAAATATTGAGCTGCAAGGAGTCTACCGACCAGTGACGATATTCTCCTTTTGCCATCTAGCATTGTGACATTACTGGTGGTGCCCACCCGATTTTTCACGTTTTACCGAATCCACATCTCATTGTCATCTTAGGGCATTTAGCAATCCCAATCTACGACTTTTGTCTGACCTACCCCTCACCGGCTAGAGCTAGGCCGCTCACGGATCCCGATCCGTCCCTTGGTGTCGTAGTGCTAAATTGGCCCGTAACAAATATCGTCTAATCTTTTTTGTTTAAAGACACTTTGTCTACAGACACTTTGTCTAATGGACATTTAGTCTAATCTACACTTAGTCTGATAGACATTTGATCTAACCGACACTTTTTCTAACGGACATTTGGTCTAAAAGGCATTTGATCTAATGTAATCGATGTAATTATTCGAAAAATGGAAAATATAAGGTAAAAGAATATAAAATGTATGTATGTATGTGGTATACTTTTTATTAATGTAAAAAATAAATTAATAACCTTTTGAGTAATATCTTTTTGTTTTGACATATATTTCTAACGTGGTCTAAACCTCTCGTGAAAGCAAAGCTAATATTAGAGTATATCAATAATATTAAATAAAATTGTTTTGGCACTACGGCGGTTGGTAATTCTCGAACAACTAATAGCGTCGAGGGTTGGCACAGAAGATTTAAAGATGTAGTCGGCTCTTATCATCCCTCAATCTGGGAGTTCATCCAAAAAATACAGGTAGAAAAATCGGTTACTGAGCTAAAACTCCAACAAATTCAAGCTGGAAATCCAGAGCCATTGCGAAGAAGGGAATATCGAAATTTGGAAGCCCGACTTATTAAAATTGTTAAGGAATATGGGAATCAACCAGTAACCGACTATCTGTCAGCTATTTCTCACAACGTTTTCTTTCATCCGTGACTTTCCTTTTTCTCTTTATTTTTGATCTTTTCTATATTGCAATTAAAATACCAATAAAAAACTCTTT
Organism: Platerodrilus igneus; assembly: GCA_036346225.1. Lineage (NCBI taxonomy): Eukaryota > Metazoa > Arthropoda > Insecta > Coleoptera > Lycidae > Platerodrilus > Platerodrilus igneus. The sequence continues at coordinate 10,220,164 of JARFIW010001638.1, read as the reverse complement.
TTTGTATTATCATTTTTAATATTTAACCCACCCTGGGACAAAGGTTATGCAATATTTTATCTATTTTAATAATTATAGATTTTGCAAAATCTTATATGAACACCTGCACGTGGTCGTTCTGTACGTCAACTAATATTTATAACTTATGACTTAATATATGACAATATATATATATATATATATATATATATATATATATATATTGCCCTGGACTCGGGTATAATTTTCACCAACAAAATTATTTTCGAAAATAATATAAAATTTTCAAATTCGAAAATAGAAAAATTTCCAAAAATTTAAATAAATCAAAAAAATATTGCTTACCCGTTTTCCTCTCTTCCTCAGCTGAACGGTCTTCTCCAACTGCTTCCGGCTAGCTCATTAGGACCTGCATTTGGATAGCTATATTCATTCATAAATCCTATCATTCATGCACACGCCCAATAAAACCACAAAATACATCAAACATACAATTAGTTTTTTATTTCTTCCTATTTACAAATGCAATTCATTATTATTTTATTGTTCACGTTACACTTCAGTAACCCTTATTTTGTAATGTCTTATTTAATTTTAAACTCATCAAACACATGAAATGTACGCGGAGTAAATGGACCTTGAATAATACCTTCTCTAAAATTTCTTTATTATAATTTATTAATTAATTTTAATAATCTACGTAAACTATGGGATATGGTGAGCTCATAATAACCCAATTAATGTATGCCCTTCTACTTTGCATACTCTAAAACTAAAAAAAAAAACAAAGCCATGTACTCTTCACAGAAATTTTCACGTTCTGATGGAACGTTTAAAAGCTTTATAAACACCTTCGAATTTCTAGTTGAATACCGTAATAAAGTTATTTATACATATTCAGTTTAATATGCAAATAATTCACACTACCTTGAATAACACTCTCATACGCCACCCCCAATATTTACAGTTTTAGAAATCACAATTTTAAATCGTTACCTGGAACTTGTGGAAGATCTCCGCTCTAGTAGATGATGCCATGTATTTTCTATCTGGACTGTAGGTCGTTTCCCTCTATTTCTAGACTAACCCCATCTAAGTTGAACTGCAATCGCCTTCTCGGTATAACCAAATTCCAAATTTCACTTCAATTATACTTTTTTCACAGTAATTTACGTTACTTAATGTCCCGACACGAGTTGATTAAAAATTTATAGGTGATTCCTCCATAAAAAAATTATACTCACGGCACACTAACCGCGTTTTTAATTTAAAAGGCTATCACTAAGCAAAACAATTTAAATGGTTTTGTAATACTTACAACTCGTGTTGACTTTGGGACGATCGAAATAATAAGGGCTTTAATCGTATTTTCCTAAACTATTTATATTTTTCAAATGTAACCTCTTCATACCTGCCTAGCGCGAAATCCTCTCCTCACAACACACATTCTCAAAATTTTGCACTCAACCCCATTTTCAAATCCGCGAATTTTTATTCCTAATTATAATATTTTAGAAAATGATGCTACACTATTCTCGCGTTCATATCAAGTCAAACTAACATATCAGCCAATCGTAGCTCTAATGACGTTTCACAAATCCCTCCTCTACTATTGTGGTCTCGTTCTTATACGTTTTCTATGTCCCTTTCTAACCTGGTCTTAGTGGTAGAAAATCAATATTCCAGTCTATATGCTATTTAAACCCACGTGGATTCTTACTTGAGTTAAATAACCCCTTATCTAGCCTTTTCTGCTAAAACATCCGACCGTTTGCAATATACGCAGAATTTTCATAAATACTCCCTGTATGTTTGTTGTGGTTTGTTTAGCATTCTTCTTAATCTTCTTTGGGAATGAAACCACTCATAGTTTTTAAAATCTATTTTATTTACGTTTCGATCCATGACCTAGGATCGTTGTCAAAATAATAAAAACTTCAAGTTTGACGTTTATGACATAAATTGAAGGTTACTTTGATTTATTGATGTTTGAAATATTTGGTTTGAGTACACTAAAAATTTTAAAAACTATGAGTGGTTTCATTCCCAAAGAAGATTAAGAAGAATTTTCATGTTTATCCAAACAAATTAAACAGAACTTGACATTTAAAAATACGCAGGTGTTCAATCGTAACATTTTAAATAACACTTCTACGATTTGGATATTCCACGTATTTTAACCCTCTTGATATATTTGTATGCTAGCAACGCGTCTCATATTTGGTATTATTGGGTTTTTAAAAGCTTTTATGCATATTATACCTCAATAATCGTTCAATTAAATTCAAATTAATTAATAAATTAATGGCATTGGCTTTTACTATTTACTTTCTTAGCAAACCTACTTAAATTTCATTAATTATTTATAAAATTTCGTTAATACCAGATACTTAAAATTGAATTAACTAATATGATTTCCGCACGTAATTTCTGTTTGTTTCTTTATACAGGGTGTTTTGAATTGCTTTGTTTATATTTACTTTTGACTTTTTAAAACCACTATAATATATATATATATATATATATATATATATATATTGCTGTGATATTCTCCTTTGAATGCGGGAACTGGGTCCTTTCAACAAAAAAATTCTAGTCCCACAGATTGGGCGTCATAAACGGCTGTGATCCTCTTTTCGCCTCGGCTGCTCACCTAATGTTATAAACCTCCTCATTCATAAAAAAAAACAACACATTCCTACCAAAAACATCAACGTTAACTCTATTTACATCAATATTCAGAATACATTAAAATTTCAAAATTAAAACTCAGCATAAATTTCAGTTTTAAAAGAATTTCAAGATTAATTTTATTATCATTTTAATGTGCATCCAAAATTAAAGTCCTTGTTGGATGCCTACTAATTAATATAACAATATAAGCAGACCGGAGTCTGAGTATAAAGGAGCATCTACCACCCTTTACGTTAATTAACCAGGTTCGTCTAATTGAGCTCAAAGACATACCCAAATTTTCATCATATTCCCGAACATCAAAACAAAATACCCTTTTACTTAAACAAGCAAATTTCATCTTAAAATTAAACGTTTATGGTTAGAACAATTTCACTAATGTCCATTTAAAGTAAATCAATTATAAAGTCATTCAATACACACAAAATGTCAAACAAAATAGTATAATTTACCTGAAGGTTACTGTCCTCGTAGCTTCAAAGTATCGTTTCTTTAGTTAATCACACCATTCAACAGGATTATATTTACGGCTTCTGATTCTCTACGCTTTTAAAATTTTCTCCATCACCATCCATTCAAAGTCGTTTCTGGGCCTTTCCGGAACTCCTCTGTGTTTATCTGACCCTTGTTTCATGGATCCAGACACGTATTTGAACCATTTAATTATTAACACCCCCGAAAAATAGCAAAGAAATTCATGCTTCTGTCACCAATATACGCCAAAACTGCCTACTTTTGTGTATACATTCGTCGTTGTAAATTTTGCTAATTGGTACAGTGAAACTAAATTTTATTACCTTGTATCTAAGTGCACTGAAGTACATTCATGTTAGCACGTAAATAACAAGCTATTTTGAATCACTAAAATATACGAGCAAAATTTTAAATTATTTTCTCAAACTAAAATGCACTGTTTAACATCTTCAATCAAGTCGCGGATGTAAGAGCTTTTAACGCATCGAATAGTCAAAAGTCTAAGAGAGCTTGTTTATCTTCATCTCGGTATATATAGCAAAAGCCTGTCTATCGGTCTGTTCCCCAAAACGGGTAATTCTAAAGAATTCCTCATTCTATGTTCCCAGTCTGTCGCTCGCACGTCGATTTTACGAATTTTCACTCGCCCCATTTAAATCTCAGAAAATTTCCACCCGGCACGCAAGCATGTCCGAGAAAAACTAATTGATTTTGTACAGAAATTGTTGTTCTACCTCTGATATTTGCATCCTATTTTTAACCAATTGTGACCCCGTGACGTTGCTTAAATCCCGCCTTTTACAATATGTGTCTTTGCTTGACGCATTTTCTCTTTCCTTCTCTATCGTGTTCTTATTGGTGCAAATTGATATTCTTTATTATCGATTATTTTAGTCCACATGGAGTGTGAAATAGCCCAGCTTTAGCAATTCTCGTAACTATTATGCGACGTTTTCCCCAAGATTCTTTGAAACATTAATTATCTGCAAAATTTACGCCGAATGTGATATTTAAACTACGCAGGTGTTCAAAATAATATTACTTCTCAGAGCTTTATTCCGTGGTATTTTAATCTTGGGTTTTTACAAGTTTCTATAGGTATTATATGTTACTAACGGTTTAATTAACTCCAATTAAATTGATTTCTATCCTTTTCATTTTTAGCGAATACAACTTAAATATTAATTATTATATGTACACTTTGTTTTACTACCGGTTACTTAAAATAGGGTTAATTAATATAAACTTTGCACGTAATTTCCATTTGTTTAGGAATAATTACATTACACGCAGAGCTTTTCAATACTGCTTCTTTTGATATAAAGCGTCTTATAAATAATTTAAATTTCTTATTTTTACTGAAACGACCGAGTTTATTTATGCTTCAAGGTTTTAATAAAGCGTATTATCTAATGAACTTCCTTATACACGGTGATTAAAATTATTTGATGTGATTATTTAATTTTCTACCCTGGTCTAAATATGAGTATTTTCCCCCTATTTGAATACAAATAATCCCACTTATTTGACTTCAAATATAAAACATTTAGACAAAAAAAAAAATTACAAAAAAAATTGCCTATCTCTCTCTACCCTTATCTATCTAACTTACCTACTTTGTTTCCAATCAAAAAAAATATTTACACCTATCCTATATCCCTATCTTATTCCTAACTCTCACCTCATTCTATAAACTGAAATTATCCCTAACTTCATCCTACTTATCCATCTAATCCTATATACATCCTATATACCTATCCTATTCTTAACTTTTAACTAATCTTCACTATATGAAATATCTATACTTAACCTATCTTATTTTCTTCCTACATTTAATCTTTATTCTCATCCTAAACCTATTCCTAATTATCTCCCATATTTATCCTATACCTAGCTTTATTTTCTATAAACACTTACTTCTACTCTTCTATCTACACCTATTCTATCCCTTGTTCTATATCTATACTAAAGTTCACCTATCTCTATCCTTTGTTCATTAAGTTATTTAAATCTAACTCTCTTCTTGACCCTCCAAGTCTTCCTTCTTACCATCCTAATACTCTTCGTCCCTATCTCTCCCCCTTCTATATCTATACTTAATATCTCTATTATCTCACATACAATAAACTTATCATCCCTCTTATCCTGACTCTTAAATATTACTTCTTCTTCAGTCCCTACACTTCTGTTTCTCATTTATTCTTGTTTCCCCTTTCTGCCGACAAACCAAACGATACTACTTTACAATTATCGATTTTTCCCTCTATGGAAAACCCTACGTACCTTCTAGAATTTTTGTGTAATGGAATCCGCCAGAATGAATCCCTTAAATCTACTTTATTAAAAACAAACTTGCCATCTTTACTTAATTTCGCCTTCACCTGCTCCTGATATGCTGCTTCTACCCCCACTACTTCTGCCTGTTTTTGTATTAAAGCTTGAACCTCTACTTTCCTATCCTCGGGACATCTTATTGTGTTGATCTGTTTTACTTCATCATCCTCTACCTCTACTACATTAATATTCAACCCCGTGTCATCCTCTGTGACTTCATAACTGCCCTTCCATGGCACTACCCTATCCTTAATCCTTATTACCTTCCTTTCCATATCTATCAAAACCCTAACTTCATCATACAGTCAACACCTAAAATGCTCTGAAACTTCAGTCCAGGTACAATTACAAACTCCTGTTCACAGCTAAAACCTCCTATATCTATCCTAAGCACCACAACACTATTTACTACAGCAAACTTCTTTTTATTTGGAGCTACTAAATGGCTACGCTTTATAGGCATAATTCTATCACAAACCTTATCCCTAATTTTGCTGACGAATTCCTCCGATATTAAACTCGCCTCTGCCCTGTATCAAGTAATACTTCTACATTATTTTCAAAAATTTCTAAATTAATAATTGGCAAACATAATTTTCTACAGTTTCTGGCTCTACTTCCTCCTCAATTTTGAAAAATTCACGTGGATGTTCGTATACATTTACACAGAAATCTAGTGGTCTGTCACGTTCTAAAATCCTGTCCCATCCTGTTTTCCGTGCTTGGTCCTGGTTGTCCTTCTACAACCTGTGCGTACGTCCTCCTCGTGTTAATATCCGTGTCCCTGTCTCTATTCGGCGTGCTGGTCACAGTCCTGTTTACCTCCGGTAAACTGTTCTGTCGCGTGTAACTAGGTCTTGGCGTCGGTCCCCTAGTCGCACTATTGCTCCTGTATTCCTGTCCTCGTCGTTCCCAATTCGGTCGAAAATTTCTGTTGTAGTCAGGCCGTCTCGGATAATTCGGTGTCCTGTTGTCAAACCTAACTGTGTTAACGTTTCGTTCTCGTATCTCTCTTGTCCGTCCAACACATACATCGTCATATCTCTGCAAATACTCTAAAAATGTCTCCCGTTCTGTGATGTTTTGTAAGGCCACGTGTTGTCTAATTTCCATTTCAAAATGTCGTGATAGGTACTTAATAATCTGTCTGTCCGTCAATGGTGGATTTAGTTGTTTGGCCACACTGTATTTGCGGATGGCATATTGCTCCCTAGAACCTGCAAACTCTCCCTTAAATTTTCCTGTAATCAAGTCGTCCCTAATCTGATCCTGTTTGTGATCACTCCAGTAATGTTGTAAAAATTTATTTTCAAAGTCCTGATACGTGTCTATGTCCTGTCCTACTAAATTGTACCATGCTTCCGCATTGTCCTTTAATAAAGCCTTTATCGTATTCAGTTTAGTCTGTTCGTCAAATAAATTTCTCACTAGATTTCTTACACTATTAATAAAAATTTGTGGATTTACCCTGTTATCGCCATAAAACTTCATGTGTTGGTCCAATGATACTCCACCTGTAGAAAATCTGGGACCATCCCCCGTTAAATTCGACATGTTGTATTTGATATTACTAACTTCGCGTTCGACCCTGCCTAACTGATCCCTACATGAGTCTGTCACTTCAGTCATTTTACATTAATCTCTTCTTCACAAAAATGCGTACTTCGGACCTTAAATGTCCCATTTCCTGTCGAAGACCTGTAATATCATGCTCATTTTTTTCAACCCTATTTTCAACCTCCCCCATTTTTACGGTAAGACTATTTTTAAACTCTGTAAATTCTCTCGTCGATTTTTCTATTTTATCCCCTAATTCCTGATTTAATTGGTCAAATTTCTTATTCGATTCTTCACTCATCCTCTCTAACATTCTCAATATCATCTCGTTTCCTTGATCCCCTGATTCCGTCCTCGACTGATCTCTACTGCCTCCAGCTTCTTCCATTTTCGAATTTTTCCCACACAATGCACTATCGTCACTTCCAATTTCCACTCCTTGACTCCTTAACCACTCTTTTCTCTGCATACGTTCAAATCACTCACACACACTCTAACTACTCTTTAATTTATACACAAACCGAAACTCTCTCTCTCAGATCGCCAGTTTCCTGGAATAAAATAACAAAAATTTTATTTGGAACTCGAGCCCTCACGTTGTGGTCGCCAAAATTTGCTGTGATATTCTCCTTTGAATGCGGGAACTGGGTCCTTTCAACAAAAAAATTCTAGTCCCACAGATTGGGCGTCATAAACGGCTGTGATCCTCTTTTCGCCTCGGCTGCTCACCTAATGTTATAAACCTCCTCATTCATAAAAAAAAACAACACATTCCTACCAAAAACATCAACGTTAACTCTATTTACATCAATATTCAGAATACATTAAAATTTCAAAATTAAAACTCAGCATAAATTTCAGTTTTAAAAAGAATTTCAAGATTAATTTTATTATCATTTTAATGTGCATCCAAAATTAAAGTCCTTGTTGGATGCCTACTAATTAATATAACAATATAAGCAGACCGGAGTCTGAGTATAAAGGAGCATCTACCACCCCTTTACGTTAATTAACCAGGTTCGTCTAATTGAGCTCAAAGACATACCCAAATTTTCATCATATTCCCGAACATCAAAACAAAATACCCTTTTACTTAAACAAGCAAATTTCATCTTAAAATTAAACGTTTATGGTTAGAACAATTTCACTAATGTCCATTTAAAGTAAATCAATTATAAAGTCATTCAATACACACAAAATGTCAAACAAAATAGTATAATTTACCTGAAGGTTACTGTCCTTGTAGCTTCAAAGTATCGTTTCTTTAGTTAATCACACCATTCAACAGGATTATATTTACGGCTTCTGATTCTCTACGCTTTTAAAATTTTCTCCATCACCATCCATTCAAAGTCGTTTCTGGGCCTTTCCGGAACTCCTCTGTGTTTATCTGACCCTTGTTTCATGGATCCAGACACGTATTTGAACCATTTAATTATTAACACCCCCGAAAAATAGCAAAGAAATTCATGCTTCTGTCACCAATATACGCCAAAACTGCCTACTTTTGTGTATACATTCGTCGTTGTAAATTTTGCTAATTGGTACAGTGAAACTAAATTTTATTACCTTGTATCTAAGTGCACTGAAGTACATTCATGTTAGCACGTAAATAACAAGCTATTTTGAATCACTAAAATATACGAGCAAAATTTTAAATTATTTTCTCAAACTAAAATGCACTGTTTAACATCTTCAATCAAGTCGCGGATGTAAGAGCTTTTAACGCATCGAATAGTCAAAAGTCTAAGAGAGCTTGTTTATCTTCATCTCGGTATATATAGCAAAAAGCCTGTCTATCGGTCTGTTCCCCAAAACGGGTAATTCTAAAGAATTCCTCATTCTATGTTCCCAGTCTGTCGCTCGCACGTCGATTTTTACGAATTTTCACTCGCCCCATTTAAATCTCAGAAAATTTCCACCCGGCACGCAAGCATGTCCGAGAAAAACTAATTGATTTTGTACAGAAATTGTTGTTCTACCTCTGATATTTGCATCCTATTTTTAACCAATTGTGACCCCCGTGACGTTGCTTAAATCCCGCCTTTTACAATATGTGTCTTTGCTTGACGCATTTTCTCTTTCCTTCTCTATCGTGTTCTTATTGGTGCAAATTGATATTCTTTATTATCGATTATTTTAGTCCACATGGAGTGTGAAATAGCCCAGCTTTAGCAATTCTCGTAACTATTATGCGACGTTTTCCCCAAGATTCTTTGAAACATTAATTATCTGCAAAATTTACGCCGAATGTGATATTTAAACTACGCAGGTGTTCAAAATAATATTACTTCTCAGAGCTTTATTCCGTGGTATTTTAATCTTGGGTTTTTACAAGTTTCTATAGGTATTATATGTTACTAACGGTTTAATTAACTCCAATTAAATTGATTTCTATCCTTTTCATTTTTAGCGAATACAACTTAAATATTAATTATTATATGTACACTTTGTTTTACTACCGGTTACTTAAAATAGGGTTAATTAATATAAACTTTGCACGTAATTTCCATTTGTTTAGGAATAATTACATTACACGCAGAGCTTTTCAATACTGCTTCTTTTGATATAAAGCGTCTTATAAATAATTTAAATTTCTTATTTTTACTGAAACGACCGAGTTTATTTATGCTTCAAGGTTTTAATAAAGCGTATTATCTAATGAACTTCCTTATACACGGTGATTAAAATTATTTGATGTGATTATTTAATTTTCTACCCTGGTCTAAATATGAGTAATATATATATATATATATATATATTGTCGTGGAATTATAGGTTAAGTAGGTCTAGACAATAAAATTTTATCAACTGTGTATATAGAAAATAGGAACAATTTATTTACGCGCCAAATTAATCAGTTTAGATAGTGAAAACGGACGGTTATTAACAGATTTTGTAATTCTAAATTAGAATGTTAAAATTGCACAAAGGGAAGAAGCTTTAGAGTACATAAAAACTCAAGGATACTGTAGCGAGCTACTAGTAGGCAACCCATCAAACACACAAAACGCCGCAAGCACTGTTTATTCTCAAGGATTCCAGAATTCTTCTATTACTGGAGGATGAGTCATCTTTTAATCCAGAGTATATATATATAAGACCGCTAATGAATGCAGAAGTTAGTCTATTCTTGAATGTCTAATATAAATTATATCGTGTACAGTAAACGTAGTTGAGCTTTTGAAAGTCTAACAGTAAACATAAATGTTAAGTGCACGTATCTAATGTACATGCAGCTTGTAGTATACATAAGTAGATTAAAGTGTAATAAATAATAGTTGTGTTAGTGTTGTTAATGGACCAATCCTAAAGAAATTAGTCTAAGAAGATATTAGTGCTTGTAAATTCATTAGTGTGATAGTGCTTCATTGTTAATTGGACTGAAAACATCTATAAATAAGGCATATACTGTTAATTAGACTTGTGAACAGTGAGTAATAAAGACTCTTGTTATTACTTGTTTTAAATGAGAGAAACGCAGTAGCAGTAGCCCGCTTCAATACGCATAATTAAACTGTAATAACTTTAAATCAAACGCATGGAAGCAGAAACGGAGCTTTCAAGTATAGAAAATCAATAATTTAAACGCATATTTTTATTTACAGAAACGAAAACGGTCGTTTGGCAAATCTTAAGAAGGGGAGAATCTTGGAATTGTTATTTTAAACAACAAGTGGCTTTGAAGAAACACCTGTTAGTTAAATGTCAGGTTCATGAAACTTGATTATATGTTGAGACGGAATTTCTATGAAATTGTTTGCAAGGGTCGGTTTGACAAACTGCTAACAATAGCAAGTGCCTTGTAGACTAAGTGAAATGAACGATCTATAATGTAAAACAGACAGAGAAATGTATAAGAAAGCGTTGGTTACAAGTCACGTCTAAGATACACAGGAAATGTGAAAGCCAAGAACAATATCGATTTTCTGTAGCTTGAGAGGGGCTTCTAAAAGAGACAATAAATATAGGTGGAACGGAGAAAGATAACTAAAAGGTGGAGCGTTATAACGGGGGAAAACTATATCATTGGTCTAAGGCGAGGAGTTTTGAGAAGCGCACATCCGTTAAGGTTAGTAAACGAATTTTAAAGTAATATTATGATGATCTAGGAATTTTTCAGACGTTACGTTTAAAATTTGCAGAAGTGGCTTTAAAAATAAGCTTTTCAATGAAGAGAGGTTCCTTGAGGGGTGTGAAAAGCGCATAAATACTCGGATAAAGATATTAAAGCTCTCTTTTCCATAGATCTGAGATCGCGCTTAGATCTTCAACGTAATTGATAGTATATGCTCTTACGTGTATTAATTATTGTGTATTCGGTAAAGTAGCATACAACATCCTGTTTTAAAGTATGTAAAGCTGTAGTAACGTACCGGAAAAGTAATAAAAGTAATAAAAAGTCTAGACAAAAGGTGCCGTTACTACACGACTCGATTGAATGATGGGATGCTACTTGGGTAAACGAATCCTTAAGTTTAACTAGTATGCATGAAGTGTACTTGGTATGGAATGTTAAGTTGGACAAGACAAATATCTGGGTAGAAGATTAAAGGTGGTTGCAGAGATTTAAATAGTGGGGATCAGTTGTACTCCAGGCATAATCGTTAAGTATATGGACACAACGACGAGGGTTTCTGGTACCCATCTTCAGAGGCGACGATTGATGAAGCCTACTCTAGGTAAAAAAATTAATTTCCTGTTTTTTTTTTGGTTAAACATTTGTGCTGATATTTTTGTGTTTGAGTGTTTTGACTTACTGGGGGTGTATTTATTACCTTAAAACTCATTTAAAGGGGTATATGTACAGTACAATTTATCTTGATTATTTAAAAAGGTTTACTGATGATATAAAAATGTTTATTGATGATATAAAATGTTGTTGTAAGGAGTAAACGGATCTTTAGATTTAATTTTTAATAAAAATGCAAGGTTTAAAAGCATTTAGAGGAACTGGGTTATAATGAGCTGAAAATAGACCAGAATAACATCAATCTAGGGCTGCACGACGGGCCCATCTACTCGTCTAAAAAAAATTTATTGAAATATATTAAAATCAAGAACTTAAAGAATTTAATGATTGAGATGGTAACAGTTTTGTCAAACTCTCTGTACCAAGGTGTAAATATTTTCTTAACAATGGAAACTTGTTAACCATTATTTCGGCAAACGTCTAAGTGTTGGGGGATATTGGTAGCCACAGGTTGTTTAACCCCCTTCACTGAATCTCGGTGAAATAGGGCATAAAATTAGAAAACAATAGAAGGGGAACGAGCTGTATACACATGCTGTGTGAGAATTTCAGAGAATTATGTAGGTTAGCTCAGAATATAAATAAGTGCAGGTACGTGTCCAACCAGTTTTGAGACGGAAAACCTAATGACGAAAAAATAAGCGCAGATAAATCTGATGATTAGTATAAACAACTAGTTGTTGGTTGCGAAATATCTGCAACTAATGTTGACTGTGCAAAAGATATATTGGAAAATATATTAAACCGGTAGGTAAATGGTTAAGTGTTGGGGGAACTTGGCAGCCACAGGCTGCTTACCTACCTTCATAACCACTGAAAGTCGGAGAAATAGGGTATATAACTGTAAAACAATAGAAGGTGACCGAACTGCATCTAACAAAAAAGAACAGCGCCTATGAGGAAAGACAACAAACATAGAACAAGAAGAAAATTGTTGAAAGCATATGACTGGAGCACACTACAGTATCCCTATGAAATACGGGCAGTCTGAAACGCAGACAGAAAAACAGTAGCAGCCTTTTGAAATGCTGTGCTTCAGATGTATAAGGATGATAGCATGGACAGCCAAAGATAATAACAAATAGGTTATAGAAATAGTAGGGGAACAAGGATATCTAGGGAAAAAATAGAAGGGCGGAATACATTCTAAAGCATTTTTGGGGAATAGTATGGGATATATTACAAGCAGAGATAGGAAAAAAGAGGTAGATGTAGACCTAGATCAGATAGTGATAGATGCAGACTGTGCAAATTTCAGGGAAATCTGTAGGTTAGTTCAGAATAGGAAACAATGATGGTACGCGTCTAACCAGTTCCAGGACTGAAGACCTAATGAAGATGATGGAAACTTGTTAATATGTGTAAATAAAAAGGTTGTATGTTTTGTTGCATTATTTGAATGGTAATTTCACTTAACTGTGATTGTGAGAAAGGAAGGTACTTAGAATGGTAGGTATGCAAGAAAAAGCCGATTGCTGAGCTAGCCAGGGTGAGCAGAAATAAGGAGGCGTTCCAAAAGGTAGTGTAAGAAATTATTTTTTTAATTTTTTTTAGAAAAATTTATATTGGCCCAAGCGTGGGCAAGATTTTGAAAGTAGTTTAATCCTAATACCACAGCAATATATATATATATATATATATATATATATATATATATTTGCTATTTTAGAATATGTATGAATATTTTTATTAGAAAATATTAGTTGAAGACTGAGTCTCAATTTAATGGATTAAATACCCGACAATATTAAAATATTAATTATTTTCATTGCTTCTCCCGGATCGTGAATTAGGACACCGGAAAAGCTGTATACATACTAGAACATTCATGACTCTAATAGGTAGTTATTCTTCAATAAGGTAATACTATATATTTAAATTGTCCATTAGATAAAGTTTAGGTAAATGTTGGACAAAGTGTTTATTAGACCAAGTGTTCATTAGACAAATTGTCCATTAGACCAAGTGTTAATTAAACCAAATGTGCGTTAGACCAAATATCCGTTAGACAAAATGACCCTCAGACCAAATGTCTATTAGGCCAAGTGTCCATTAAACCAAATGTCCTTAGACAAAGTATTTTTAGACTAAGTGTTTTTGGACGAAAGTTCCGTAAATCTTCCTTGTCATTTTAGAAAAACACTCGTAATAATCAAACTTCAGTCCGTGAATGTAAAACGGCATCAATTACTATCTAATGGTCTTAAATACTAAGAGCAAACCGAAGTTGTACATCAGCGTATGTATGAGAATGTCATAAAAAGTTTCAGATGTTGGTCAAAGTTATCAACACTAGATAAGATTTTATTCTCTTCAGTTGGAATAGATTTCAAGAAATCTAGTCCTTCAAATAGTGACTAGTGAGTATGGGCTTTTAGTTCGTCTATTTTAATCTGTTTTTTCCTAATATTGCATCGATGTTAGTTATTGGTTGTGTATTCCAACTTTTCTCATATAAATTTTTGAAAATTATTCTCTTAGCCATCAATGCTATGTCATCTAAAATAAAAAGTTAGCCAAAATCGAGTCAAGCTTGCACTAGTAGGGTTGTTACATTTATTTTACAACTAAATTAAAACCTACCCTTTTCTTACATTATTCATGCACGTAGATTCTGTTTCAATCCTCCAACAACACCCGGTATATTAGACCAGTTTATAATAAGTACCCTTCCTAACGATTTTCATTTAAACCAATTTGGTGTAAATTTGAAAAGCTTAATCTATAAATTAAATATTCAATACCTTGTTTTAGGTATCCATGAACTGCGACACAGTACGATAGAGTATAATCACTTTCTAGATTACTTCAATCTAAAGACTCGACATTAGGCTATGCTCCTTCTGAACCGGAAGATGTATGTTGGCAAAGTCCTAATGTCCTTGATCTCGTTTCATTTTCTAGCAGGCGGCGCTCACGTCTTAAACCCAATATCTAATCCTCGCGCCCGTTTCTTATGCCAATTTTGCTCTTCTTAGAACTTGATTTCTGGAGTCTAAGATTTATTTACTTCTCTGTATTGCTGGGTTTTCTTTTTTTTCTTGCACCCGTGTGGGTCCGGGAATAGAATAGTCCCATGGTACAACCTGCCTGTCGTAAGAGGCGATTACAGCGGTCCACAACATACACACACACACACACACACTTTATACACGTCCAATACATACCCACACAATTCATACACACACACACATACACCCACACACTTTATAAACACACAGTTCTACTTGGTTCTCCTTTCTTTCGTTTTCTCCTGGTACTCTTTTCACCCGTGTGGGTCCGGGAATAGAATAGTCCCACGGTACGACCTACTTATCGTAAGAGGCGACTACAGCGGTCCAACACATACACACACACAATGTATACACGTCCAATCTATACCCACATACACCCATACACTTTATAAGCACACAGTTCTACTTGGTTCTACTTTCTTTCGTTTTCTCCTTGTACTCCTTGCACCCGTGTGGGTCTGGGAATAGAATAGCTCCATGCTACGCCCTGCCTGTCGTAAGAGGCGACTACAGCGGTCCAACACATACACACACGCACACTTTATACACGCACCCTACATACACACACGGTTCATACACACGCACATACACTCACCTACTCATATATCAACACACACACACACGCAGCACACACACACACACACACACACATACTCATACATAACTACACTGGGATTCTGTTTTATTTTCTTTTGTGTAATTCTTAGAGTTTTTTGAGGTTCTTGTACTTGTTGCTTGGTGTTATTCTTTTTGGTTTTTTTCCTCGCTCCTTTCGTTCCACATTCTTCTCTCTTTTTTCTGTGGCTGGTTTTACGTTCTGTCGGTCTTGATGCTGACATAGATAAATTTTTCGATCCACTTCCTGTGGTAGGCGTTTTCTAGTTCATTTTTTCTTTTCTTCGAAAACCACGACCTAGTCGACTTTAGGTCTAGTTAGCTATTTTTTTCTTTAGTTCTTCCTTTGGGTACCACGGCTTGAAGTTATTTATTGTTGTTTTCTATTCAGCATTTTTGTTGTTCCTGAGCATACTTTGAGGCTTGACACTTTTGTCATTTTGGCTGTTATTGTTGGTTTTCTTCTTAGCTTCTTTTCTTTACTTTTGGTTTTTCTGCAGGAAACCAATCTTCTTTTGGGGTCGAAAACTTTCCTGTTTCATTTCTGAAAAAAACATCCGTCCTTTATCGACTTTGACAGTGTTGACGCCGTTCTACCTTTGCTTTCGTTCCGTGCTACTACCTACCTATTTTCTTCATTCGGTACTTTGGTTCTTTGAGCCGGATGAAAGTTCTCTTTTTTGATTTTGGGGCGTTTCTCTCTTTTTGGTTTAATGTTTTCGTAAACGATTTTTTTTAGTTTTTTTTCTTAAGCGAATTTTGTTTTGTGTTTGGGTTTTTTTTGGTACTTCCCATTCCCGTAATTTTGCTTTCCTATTCCGACCTTTTAATTTTGCTGAGGGGAATTTATTACGCTTATTTTACGACTAAATTAAAACCTATCCTATTCTTACAGTATTCATGCACGTAGATTATTTCAATCTTCCAACAACACCCGGTTTATTAGACTCGTTTATAATAAGTACCCTTCCTAACGATTTTCTTTTAAACCAATTTGGTGTGAATTTGAAAAGCTTATTCTATAAATTAAATAGTCAATACTGTTTAATTGCTAAATTAGGCTCAATCGATATAGTGGACTGCACTAATTAATCACTGTACTTAATCACGTTTTATTAAACAAAAGATCACATTGAAATGCAAAGCAGATAATACAAAATATTGGAAATAATAATCAAGCAAGGTAACTTGATTGTTAATACAAAACGAGATGATTTCACGTTAGACGCTGTTACCCGACTCCCTCGCATTGAGGGGTGGTTGTTGGGGCATAAACAATACCCTTAAGCTTTTTTAAAGTGATCATTTTGCTACATCGTGATGTACAAGTGTTTGCCAGATGACAAACTAAATCCAATTCAAGGGCACTGAATTCTCACCTAATTTATCAATAATTGTCCAAATACCTTGTTTTAGTGAACTTGCGACACAGTACGATAGAGTATAATTACTTTCTACATTACTTCAATCTAAAGACTCGTGGAAATAAGGTACGGAACTATCTAATAAAGCGTGTTTCCAAGTCTCTTTCTAACACCTGTCTATGATAACGCGAGTATTGTAGTGAATCCTTGCTTACTCGATTCTTTCTGTACTTCTAAGACAACGTCAACTTGTTCTTTGTTGTTATCTTCACAATTTCGTGTACACATAGTGTGCTTCTTCCTTCGGTGGACCAAACTACTCGTGGAATTGCCGCTCTTTTTTGTTATGGGAGGACACCACTGTGTGTTTTCGCCGTTGGACATGACAGTGCGATAAGTTGTCTCCCTTTTTGGTGTAGAAGGGTACACAGTTGGCGTGGTGGTCCCAGACAGTTACCAGTTAGGATTTATGGCCGTAATAATTGAGGCATTGCTTTTGTTCTAAATGACTCAGATTGGTAGTGGCAAAATGGTTATTTGCGGTGCAGGGGTATGTGTTGGTTGTAACGGGCATTTTTATAGTTTAACATTTTTCGCTTCCTTTCTGTTAACGTACTGAAAAATAAATCGTTTCTTTGAGATCGCTATTTGTATAAAGTAAATACTTTAGAATAGTTCAGATTTGTATGCAATTTAACTCGTCGGTATTACTTTAAAAGTAGATAATTTCTATATTTGATTTTCAATTAATAAATAAATTGCATCGTTTCTTGTCTAACCGCTGATATAAATGTTGTTCCTTATCTGAATATACGAGTCTAGATAAAGAGTCGATAAGCGGTTGGAAAAGTAAGAGTTCTAGTTTGTCCTTCGTTGCTAGATGTTAATTACGTTACGTTTGTAGTTTGTGGCTCGTTCCTATAGATTGTTTTACGTGGAAGAAAACGTTGTTTATTAACTGTAGGCAGTGTAGTTCTGTTTACCATTTGAAGAAAGTACGCTTGATATGTAACGTGTTTGACGTGCTTGTTTTACGGGACATTATTTTAGTGATACGCGTGTCTTCCTAATTGTCTTTAGTTGTTTTTCTTGTGAGATAAATGTTTTAAGGAACATTTGACGGACGGTTTTTATTGCTTACGCGTGCCTACTAATTGTTTTTAGTTGTTTGTCTTGTGAAATAGGAGCCGTAGAACTTGCTAAACTGACCGATTCTTTCTTTAGGATTAATGTGTGTGCGATCTAGTCTAGTGCCCCTTTGTTTTATCAGATTAGCGCATACTTTGGCTTACTTAAATGCAGTGATACTGTGGTTTCTGAGTTTTCGGACAACAAAGAATCTGAAATGGATCATGGCTTGCGTGAGTTTCGTTATTCAAAAGCATTAGATTTTTCTTTGTTACCATATGTAGCAAATAAAACACCTCACATTACTGTTAGTATAATGCAAGAACTTATCAGATGACATGCATTACATCGTGCCTTGAACGCACGTAATTCTAAATTTTTATTACCATTTTTTTTTCTTCGATTTGTGTTACAAAATATTTCGGAATTATTGTCTCAGGAAATAGAATTAACAAGAAATTTATCAATGATACCTGGTTCAATCAGCGTGATAATGTCTGCTGCTAACCCCAGTGATATGTGATTAGTGTAACGTGTGATTAGTTCCATCAACACCCTCACAGTCAAGGGTGAAGTGCTTCATTAGTGCAGGACATCGCTGAATCCCACACTTCCGTTGCACGGAAGCGTTCCTGAAGGACTTTCTGTAAGTTGAACTATTTCATACTTGTTATTACTGTAAATATCTAGCCGTTTGTTTTGCAATATTCTTCGTCGTTCTGATACCTTTTACAATAGACTTGCCTGCTATTAAGAAAAAAAGAAAGAAAGAAAAAAACAATCAATACTACTAAATTACTCATATCAATTGTGACTTACCTATTTATTTTTGTTAACTTTTTGTCTGATTTATGTTTAATTGGTGTGTGAGGAAACGTTTCTGCTACTCCCCAATATTATCTCACTTTGTACTAAAAATTTTTGTATTGCTTTTACCATTGTTATATTATATGGATTATCTAAACAGTTTTTTTTTCATTCTACATAGTACTGAATAACTTAGACATCTCATTGCTGCTATACTTATTCTTTTTTTTTCAGGTTTGCTTAACTATTTTCTTGCAGGTACCGTTACTAACTCACTACCGCCGCATACATCATAGGTCAGTCTGCTTTCTACAACCCCCCCTACTCTCCGATTGAGCCGGGTCATTTCTTTGACTTTCTTTGTGTTACGTAGCATAAATTTGGCGCCCAACGTGGGCCACGACGAAAAAAACGTAACATGGTGATCTTCAATTAGTTAAGAATTGGGTTTTTCTTTTGTGGGACAATTTAATAGGTTAATTGTATGTTTACGGGGAGGGATTTCAAACTGTTGTTTTCTTTTAAATTTGTAAATTTGGGTTAATTAAGAGATATGATATTAATACTTTTAGGTATGTAACTTTAGGTTTACTATGAGAATTACGAGCTGTTGTTTTTAGTGTGGAGTTTGGGTTTTTTTGTGGTTTTGTTGTTGTTGTCACAAAGGGGTAGCGACCTAAAAACTGCAGCTCGCCATTTTTGAACTAATTTTGTTGTTCTGCCTGATATATGTGTATTGGGATTATTGAATTTTGTTTTGGGGTTGGGAATACTGTTCTTTGTATCAATATTTTTTTAATTAGTTTATTTTAGTTTAGTTTAGTTTCTTTTTTGTATGTTTTGTTATGAGTCGTGGAGGAGTGAATGAATTTTTTATTTTTCAGTAACTCAAACCAGAGAAATTCTACAAGACCATCACGAGGAAGATGATATTTTAAACTTTAATGTACTCTTCTGACAGAAATCAAAGCCTAGCGAGGAAAGTGATTCTTGGAAACAGGAGCTGTAGGATTATACCTCAGTTGGACGCTGTGACGCAAATGATGACATTTTAATGTGGTGGAAAAAACTTCAAGAAGTGTATCCAATTCTATCTGCAGCAACTCGAGATTTATTTTCGGTGACTGCTACATCCGTCCCATCTGAACGTGTGTTTTAAAATGCTGCTATTACAATACGTATGCATAGAAATAGACTTAATTCAGAATCTGCAAGATCACAATTGTGTTTAAATTCATGGCTTACGTGTGGCTTGAGTGAAAAACTTAAGAATATGGCGAAGGCTCATCTCAAGTCCAATTTTGATGTTCAATAATTTAAAATAAAGACTAATAAATGTTTAGTATT
Source organism: Platerodrilus igneus (assembly GCA_036346225.1). Lineage (NCBI taxonomy): Eukaryota > Metazoa > Arthropoda > Insecta > Coleoptera > Lycidae > Platerodrilus > Platerodrilus igneus. Next base: position 10,200,098 of record JARFIW010001638.1, on the reverse strand, counting down.
TTTGTAATCTTCAAAGTGAAGTGTCGTTCTTAAAAAATATTTTTTATTTTATTCCGTTTCAATCTTGATCAAGAAAATGCCTGCAATACGGAAACTGAAGTTTCTTAACACCCTGTAGTAAATTCGATTTCAGTAAATTACTTGATCGATGAAGGGTACAATCTAATATTAAGGGTTAAAACGAATTTGTCTAGGTGAATTAATTTTAGAGTTATTTAATTTTTACGAAACCCTTAGAATTTTAGAAAAAGCGAAATAAATCAAAACGCTCTGTATTTAGGTATAGGGAGCCCTTATGAAAATCTAATTTATTTTCCACGTACAATTCAAAAATGCGACAAAATATAGGGTGTTCCATAAGAAAAAACATAAGTTTGATTTGTTACTCTTTGTCGGGACACACTGTATATTTTCAAATTATTTTTAAAATGTAGTCTTTTCGAACCTACATAAACCTACTATAAAAAAAAATTTGAATATATACACTGCTTCGTGGCGTTTTCCGTGACTCACTCTGCATAACTAATAAATACTCCCTGTATGTTTGTTGTGGTTTGTTTAGCATTCTTCTTAATCTTCTTTGGGGATTAAACCACTCATAGTTTTAAAATTATCTTTATTTACGTTTCGATCCATGACCTAGGATCGTCTGTCAAAATAATAAAAACTTCAAGTTTGACGTTTATGACATAAATTGAAGGTCACTTTGATTTATTGATGTTTGAAATATTTGGTTTGAGTACACTAAGCAAAAATTTTTAAAGTTTAAAAGAATGATTGCCTTCAATTTGTGTTGCGACCTGGGATCGACTTTCCTATGGTAGCCAATACGCTTAACGTGAAATCAGCTGATTAATTTGTATTGGTGAATTTTATATAAATTCAATAATTTGGAAAACATTTTTTAACATGTTTCTATTTATACAATTGAGAGATTTCTGATTTTATGTCTTATTTTACCGAGATTCAGTTGTATAAATTGTATAAATAGAAACATGTTAAAAAATGTTTTCCAAATTATTGAATTTATATAAAATTCACCAATACAAATTAATCAATAAATCAAAGTGACCTTCAATTTATGTCATAAACGTCAAACTTGAAGTTTTTATTATTTTGACAACGATCCTAGGTCATGGATCGAAACGTAAATAAAGATAATTTTAAAAACTATGAGTGGTTTAATCCCCAAAGAAGATTAAGAAGACTGCATAACTAATGTTAACCTTAATTGTATAAGTCGAGACCGAGACCAAGGATGTCGAGACCGAGACCAAGAATAAGGGTCGAAACTAAAACCGAGACCGAGACCATGTTGGTCTCGGTCTCGATCTCGTCCATCACTACTTCAGTTGGCCAGCAACATCATGTGATTTAACACAACTTAATTATTCCTCTGGAGTTATTTAATGCGAAAAGTGTAGGCTAAAACCAATGACAATTAATGACCTCAAAGTCAATATTCAAGAAGTTATTCAAGAAATAGAGCCAGACTCATGTGTCAATGTTATGAAAAATTTTCCAAGCGAATGACGTATCAAATAAGCGAGACGGGCATATGTCCGATATCTTGTCCATTTGTAGTGTAGTTCAAATTTTTTATTGAAATTAACAAAACTACAACTCTTTCAGTAATTTTCGTTCTATTATCAACACAAATCTCATCTTTCCTACTGGAACACCCATTGGTTCCAGAGATTGCGTATTACCTGTCATAATAAGTAAATAATACGTTCACTATTTCTCTTCTTATAAACAATTAAATTTTTCAATTCTCACCGACAAAATTTATCTTAAGATCAATAGCCCAGTAAAATGACAAAATTTGGGGCAAATAATACTGACTGGGCTAAAACTTTGTAAACAGGCTTCTTTTAGGGTGCTATTTAACATATTAAAAGTGCCCATGTATAGACGCTACGTTGCGGGCAGAGAGGGTCAAAAAGGTCCATAAAAATCAGTTTTTCGCAAATAACTTGGAAAATATCAACTTTACAGAAATTTATGTTAATATCAAAATTGTAGCCTATAAAATTCCCCACAATTTTATTTTTTTATTCAAGTTTGTACGACCAAATAGAGCAGAGGTATACTTTTTTTAAACATCGGTAGTTTTGCGACGTAACGAAAACGCGTACGCGTGTCGCGCATTTTTCACTAATACTTCGAAAATGGACTCTCAAATCGAAAAATGTTTTAAATGAAAGTTGTAGAGAATAATAATTACGAACAATTTCGTTTTTTATTCATTTCTGTACGGCCCAAATTTGCTGAGTTATTAATTAAAAGACAATTTTTTTTATGTGATAGTGTATATTTTGCATGTAAAAATCAGTATTAACTTTGAAAGTATAGGCCGTACACATATAGTATGTATAATGAAAGTAGAAGAGAATAAAATTTTGAACATGTTGATGTATGCATAAATCTATTTTGGTAAAAATAGTTTGAAGTTAAGAGCAAAAAACATGAAAAAATGTTATTTTTGAGTGCTTTTTGGAAAATAACTTTTTCTGATTGGTTGAAAGCAATAATGTTATTTATTTTTCCTGAAGATATTTTAATTATCTTTAAATGAAACGTCGTAGAGCTTTTTTCATTGAAACGTTGACGAGTTACAGGCGTTTAAATATTTAAGAAAAACTTCAATTCTTGTTAAATTAAGATTTTAGTTCAAAAATATGTAGATAATAATTTTTGAAAAATTTATTTTATCTTGTTTTCATTACTTCATATATATATATATATATATATATATATATAATATATTACGGTGACGGGTTAGGCTAAATATGTGTAAATAGGTCAAATGTGTGTTCGTGTAAACACCCTGTACATAGAAAACAATAATTTATTTATTACGCTTCAATTAAATAAAATTGGAATAAAACGAACATATTATAATATAAGCTCCAAACAATAATTTATTTATTATGCTTCAAATTAATTAAATAAGGATAAAAGGGCATGTTTAAGTTCAAATCAATAATCTGTATACATTAAGATGAACGCAAGGATACGTAAGCGAGTAAAAATCAATAAGTTAAGCAACGGACATTTATTTAAGATAGTAAACTAAAGCAGTTTGTAGAACGTTACAAAGTGAAACCATAAGACAAAGACAACAAAACAAGCCAAGGTTTCACGGAATAGAAGCTTGGAGAGATAAGTATTTCTTGTGAAGGCTCGAAGACGTTAACAAAACATTTCAAGGGAAAGAGACAAGGTTAGATTCAACCGACGGGTATTTAATAAACAGATCGATAAAAAGTGTAAGAGACAAAGAATCGTTAGGATGTAATAGAGACAGATGGAAAATATAGCAGGTGTTTGAGTAGCAAACGGTTTCAAGAGCGCGGTAAACAAATATTTGTAGAGGCTAAGATATGGGCGGAGATGCAACAGGTTTTACGTCACACGATATCGATTTTTCAAAGCGCACATATAGAAGACGGGAGCTTTAAACATAGCCAACAGAGCAATAGTGGGACCATAACACAAAGACAGGAAACGAGATTTTAAATGTATGAGTGGAATAAAAATATAGACTCGGACATTAAAAGGCGTGTTTAAGATTGGTGAGAAGCGATAGGAAAGAGAAAGTACACAGAAAATTATACGGGTGGTTAGCTTTAACGTGTTTTTAAAATATAATGTCGTTAGAGTGGTAAAATTCTTGGTTTTCAAAGTTCGTTATGTGTTGTGTACATCTAAAATTTGTGGAATTAAGTGGCAGTTACGGGAGTTTAGAGAATGCAGTAAAAATACGTGACACAAAAGGGGGGTCTTGAGGCTATATAACGGTTGCTAGAGGGGGGATCGCTTTCTTATTCTCTCTTATTTTTTCTTATTTTCTGAGTGGCATCGCTTACTTCTGGTAGTATAAAGAAGACCATCCTAGCAGAAAATCGTGTAATAGTGCAGTCGGAATAATTACAAGTGTTTGAAATGCTCGAGTTGGTGCAAGTAATTTAAACGGGCCGAATATAATTATAAATAATTAAGACCATTGAAGCAAGATGATAAGTAAGTAAGCAAATTGGTGGAGAACTGGATGAATGAGTTAATTGGAGGAAGAAGAAAAGTTTGGATTTTGTTTGGGCAGTCGTGTAAAGACGTCCACAAATTGGTGGAGAACTGGATGAACGAGTTAAGAGAAATGCAGTCAAAGTTGGAAAGCAGCAAGATGGTGTAATCCAGGAACGTGGGTATGGTGAAGATCAACTACCGAGGGGGTGATTGAGAAGAACATTCCAGGTAACGTTTTTGTTTGTTGTTGAACTATTGTGATAATATGGTGTTATCAAAAACGAGGTGGTTTTAAATTATTTGGTGAAATTTTTGGAAACTGAAAAGTAATTGGTTTGACATATGTAAAAGACAATAATTTAAATCTGAGGGTGAATACAAATTTTTTTATGGTGTAAGGAGTAAACGGGTCTTTAGCATAATTTGTTGATGCAATATTTTAGGTAGACAAAATTAAAGGTTTATAATGAGCTCAACATAGACCAGGAGAACTTAAATTTAGGGTTTTAAGAGAGGCCCATCTGCTTTGAATGAAATTTTGTCATATAGAGCAACATAGAAGCTCAAAAGAAATTTAGATTAACGTTTCAATAACGAAACAAAGTGTGAAATGTTTTATCGTGAAATGATTTGTAAATATTAAAATTATGCGAATAATTATTTGAGTTTTATATGAATAAAATAGTGTGTGTTTTTTGAAAATATTTTATTTTTTTAATTTTCTTTTATTAGAAAGGTGTTGAGAAAATGAGCAGCCGTGGTGAATATATCGTAGAAGATAGGGAGCAGAACTAGTCGTGGTAGATCAACTCGGAGAAGCAATTTTTTTTATAAACCAAACTGGAACATATCGAAATTCAAGAAATTTGTAACAAAGTTTTATTTAGGTACAAATTGCAGGAGTCATAGTTTTAGTAGGGACAGAGGAAGTAGGGGCTTCAAATAGAGGACAACTGCACGATTTTTAGGACTTCTGATCCAGGAAAACCATTGCAGTATATATATATATATATATTGTTATGGATTCAAAGGGTTAAATTTGGGGTAAACAATGTAATTTCAACCACCCTGTATAGAGAAAAGAACAAATTATTTACGCGCAAAATTTATTTAATTCATTTAGGGAGAACGGACAAGTATTGATGTATTTTTATAATTAATGATTGAAAGGTTAAAAGTATATAAACAAAAACAGTTTTAAAAAACAAATAGAAACGCATAATTAATTTAATTTATTTTAATTCAACGTTTAAAAGCATTAGAAACCTACTAGGGTACGGAAAATCAATAATTCCAAGGCAAAAGGTTTCTTGGTAACAAACAGACGTCAGTTTTATCTGATACCGCGAAGTATAAACTCCAAGAATTGTTGTTTTAGACTGTCTATAATTAAGAACACCTGCATTTTTAAAAGGTTACATTCTTCGAAATTATCAGCATAATAAAGCAGGACTTCGTAGAAAATAGTTTTCAACCGTCAGTTGGTTCGAATAACAAGCTAACAAAATTCTCAAAGAGCAGGGAAATGCACGATCGGTAATATGCTACAGACAGAGACGGACAGAAAAGCGTTAATATTGCAATCGCACGTACTAATCCACGTAGAGTGAAGATGGGCTGTCAGCAATATCCATTTTTTACAACTCAACTGGGGTTTGGAACGCGACAGCAAATATGCATAAGACAGAGATAAAAATATTACAGGCGGGGTTTTATAACGACACAGAATAGTATCATTGGTTGGGAATGAATAGTTTTACAAACGTACGAACATGCGGCAGGTGGAAGCGATTTCGGATAGATACGGCGCATCACGGAGTGAATTTCAAGAATCTTCAAGTCGGTTAAATCAAAATTTGCAGAATTATTATTTGAAAATAAATTTTTCGCGTAAAGTGTGGCCGGGAGGTAGCATTTTGAAAAATATAAATACTCTAGCAGAATTAGGAGGGCTCTCTTTGTATTCTCATCGCTTTATATTACTTGACAACGATAGACCGACGTTATAGTAGAGTTTTCGTTATGTGAGTATTAAATATATTCATAATACAGTAAATGTAGTGCTAGCACTTGTAACTTGGTAGTTGTGGCCTTATAGTTATTAACGTGAGATAGTGTAGTGAATTAAATTAACAGAGGTCCAACTACTACTATACCAAGCTAGTAAATCAATAAATAGACGTATAATATACGTGAGTCTGTATGCTGTTGTGGAATGGTACTTTGAAACAAGGCGCTTGGCGAATTTATTGGGGTTATTATCTATGAATATGTGGAGTATCAGAGCGCATAGTCGCGAAGCCAAGGGGTTCTGGTAATCATCGTCAAAGGGATGGAGGCCTGAAGCATTATCCAGGTAACTTATTTGAAATTTCTGTTATCTGATAAACTTTTATATTAATTGGTGATGTGTGAGCGAATATTGGGGTTATTTATGGTTATATAAACGTATCAGAAAAGATACGTGTACTGGACAATTATTGGGGTTATTTAAAATATGGAAAAGGGGTGTATTTAAAACTTACTAAATTTTATTATGAATATAAATTGGATTGTTAAGAGTAAACGGGTCTATTAATTTTGTATCGATTTATGGTAAAAGGCATACATTAATAAACTGGGTTATTATGAGCTCACCATACTCCAGTGTTTAATAAATTATTATATATTATTATATATTATTTGGGACCCATCTACTCATATTTTATTAAATGTGTTTGCAAATAATAATTTAAAACAAGGACTTTGAAACATATCACTTATTGAGTTGTAATTAGTGTACCAAACTGTTTATACCTGTGATTAATTTGGCTGTAAATAGCGGTAAATAAAAGATTGTATAATTGTTGTATTATTTGGTGATTTTATTGAATGGTGTGTGAGTGATAATGAAGAATGAATGTAAATTTAGGTATCCGAGAAGAGGCACAACTGAGCTAGCCAGGGAAGCTGCTGAAGATTTTTGAAGCAGAAAGTAACGGATAAGAAATTTTTGTGTCTGAAATTTTATATTGTTGAAAATTGTTTGATGACACTGGCTCGATGTATAAGGCTTCACACACATTCCACAGCAATCTTATGACGCCCAATTCGTGGGGCTTGAATGGTTTTTAGGGAGATCCCGAGTGTTCCCAACTTATCACAGCAATATATATATATATATATATATATATATATATATGTATATATGAACGTGCTGGAGTAGTATAAGTCCTTCGAAAGTATGTTTTATTTAAAAAAAGTTTATGAATATTGGTGTATTTTTGATAAATTATGGAAAAATTGCATTAGCATTCGTTTTTTTGGTAAATATCCTTGTTTCTATTAACTTTAAGAAAAAACTTCAAGAGACAGAAATTAAAGCTGAAATTTTTTTCTATAAGATAGAGTTTGTGGCATGTAATTTTGAATGCAGTGTAATGAGAAACTGGCGTTTCAAAAGACAGGTAAGTTTACGTATGTAGAAGATCATCACTATGAGTCGCCTGAAATGATGAAAAAACCTGTCCTTAACCATTTTTCTGTATTTATTAAAGTGTTAGCAGTTATACTTGGGGTCTTTCTGAATCGTTTGGTACCAGGCCGATATATGTATGACCTATACTTTAAGAATTAATGCTGATTTTAACATGTGAAACATCCACTATCAACATAAAAAAATTAGCTTTTAATTAATAACTCGGCGAATTTGGGCCGTACAGAAATGAGTAAAAAACAAAATTGTTCGTAATTAAGATTCTCTACAACTTGTTATTTAAAACATTTTTTGATTTGAGAGTCCATTTTCAAGATATTAGCGAAAAATGCGCGACGCGCGTACGCGATTTCGTTGCGTCGCACAACTACCGGTGCTTAAAAAAATTATATCTCTGCTCCATTTGGTCATACAGACTTGTGTGGGATTTTGTAAGCTACAATTTTTATATCTACATAAATTTCTATAAAGTTGATATTTTCCGAGTTATTTGCGAAAAACTAAGTTTTTGGACCTTTTGGACCCTCCCCTGCCCGCAACGTAGCGTCTACACGTGGGGACCTTTAATATGTTGAATAGTACCCTAAAACAAGCCTGTTTACAAAGTTTCAACCCAGTCGGTATTATTTCCTTCAAATCGACAAATTCAAATCATTTTACTGGGCTATAAACTTCAAGTGTTGTAACTTGCTCTTTCGATTAAATCAAATAACTGTACGTACCTCACCGTGCACAGATCTTTCTTTAACGTCGTGGTGTCTTTCAGTTCCCATGTGATCAAGACTGGCAGAAAACAATCCGAAAATGAGATTATACAAAACTCTAGTAGAGGGGTCGAGATTACTGATTAATCGAAGCGCGATTCTTCTATTAGCAATATTATGCGATTCCTTAAATACACTTATTGCTTGTGTAGTCATTGCTCTATGAAAAGCTAGCCTTCGAACTTCGCTCAAATTTGGGGTTTCAAATCTTTTTTCATATAAATCTGGATGTTTTTCAATTTCATTAATCGTATATTCCTATAAAGCTTCTTTAATTATTATCTCATTTGTAACAGTAAATATTTACCTCTAAGTCCACATATTCTTTGCTAAATATAAACACTTTTAGTATTTTCCAGTCAAATGACGCTAATTGTCTGTATTTATTTAACGGTCCCGATGAAAAGTCCGCCATTCTTAGTCTCAACACATATGAACGTTTGTTATGTTAGATTGTATTTCCACGACTTCACAGCTTATCCTCACTTAAACTATTGTAAGTGTACTTTGAACTAATCAATTGTGACATTTTCCATAAATTATTCAAGTTATTTTTATATGTTTGTTTATGTAAATATTCTCATTGACACCGTGTTATCTGTTTATAACACTTGCACAACAATAGATTATAAGTATATATTTACTAAGTTGTAAAAAGTGTCCAATGTATGTACCACTTTTACAGAATACTCGTTAGTTTAGAATTTCCTTAAGATCAATTTTCAGTCTGTCAATAGAAAACTGTATCGATTAATATTCAATGGTTTTAAGTACTAAAAGTAAATCGAAGTTGTACATCATCGTTTGTGCGAGAATGTCACGAAAAGTTTGTGACATTCCCTTGGAAATAATTATAATCACATTTCATTTTAATAGTCTCTGTATAAGTAAAGTCCACCAAAAGGATTGGGTTATTCCCCTCAGGAAATACGTTTTAGGCTTCTATAAATTTTAATTTAAGTGAGAATTATTTTACATTATATTCGATCCATAGTCAAAGGTTATAAAATTACATATCAGGTTTTAAAAGGGTCAGGATGAAGTCATCATAGTAATTAACACAGCTTGATTATGTTTTGTCTGGAGAATATATATTGGCGCGAATGATCTCATCATCTTAAGAACAAAGACAGGTCATGTATAGATTTGTGCTGACTCAGATTCTTACAAAATTATCACTTATGGTTGGGGTTGATTGTATAATTAAAGTAACCCATGAGTTTTTTAATATCTCCAAATGGAACCAGTGAACTTTAAGGAAGGATTTCCTTAAAATGATGGAACGCAAATATCTTCCGAATATGCTAGGGGTCTATTCCTTGGGCAGAGCTTATGAGGATTGGTCGTGGTTCTTTTTACAAAACATTATTCTCCTACTAGGGCTTGAATTTTATTAAAACAGAGGTTTGGAGAGGGCGCCACCAAGTCATTAAGTTTTAAACACAGGGTTTTCCTTAGGGGGACTTGGAAGTCCTTAGAGAGGAATCTCGTATTGATTGCTAACGCAGAAGCTGTAAAGAAAATTTTATTAAATTAACAAAGTGAGGACACAAGAGGTATTCTCTTGTTACCTCATATAAAAAAACAGAAAAGATTAATTATGCACACAATATTATGAAAACAGATTTTACGTTTCAAATTCTGAAAAGACTATTAAAGCTTCTTGTTAAATCGGGGTTACCACTTTATGCTATTTGTTCATATACCTGGTTACACTATTTCTGAACTTACTTGTGCAAAATAAAACAATTAATTGAGAGAATTAAATGTTGATTCTTTAATTAAAAGTTGTTTTTTCATAAAAAATTGTATGTATAAAATTTACGTTTAAGAAAAGATAATACAAATTTTATCTACCTTAAGGTAGGATTATGAATTTGAAAGAAATATCAAAAACTTTAAGTGTTTCTTATACTACAAAATTTAACTCAAATCTATACCAAAAATACCACATTTGTTATTCGGTTTACACATATATAAGAAAATATCTAAATTGTCTACTAATTTAATGTTCAAAAGCTGTAATTGAAATTATGCATAAATGAAACTTTAGTCAGAACTCTTTGGATTTGCTTAATTTCATTAATAATAGTAACTGTGATTACACTGCATTTATATTGGCAATCAAAATTTATCACAGTCGTTTCTAGTTTGTTAAACAAAATTATGGCATTAATAGGTCGTCGTAAGGTTATTTTCTGGTGCAGCCTTGTATCAAAATTCGCCAAGTGCAGACGTGATGTAAGAATAATACCAATTTCTTACCTACAGGTGTTGTTTGTGTGATGGTACTACATCATGTGTAAACAGATGTTTATACATACGGTCCTTGGGCAAACCATTGACGTCGCCTCCTGATGTTGAACAGCAAATACTCAGCTGCGTGATCTTTGTACCTGACCATTTGAGCTTAAAGCGTGTCTTCTATACGCACCAAAGGGACAAACCAAAATCCATAACAACGGTTATTGCAAATACGCCAAACTTCGATGTACTACCATATGTAGATCGTTACCAAAATAATTATCCTCGTGTAGTTGTCTACATAGTTACTTGTAAATTTATACTTGCAATTTAAAAAAAACAGTTTCATTAATTATCGGATGTTAGATTCAAACTATAAAATTTCTATCTACTTTGTAGAACATTTCTTTAAAATTTCAACATACAGCTTCATCGCAGAACTTTTCCATTAAATCCAACTACTATCGTTAAGTTGAAGGACGGTCCTTTCGACCAATACTTTCTTATCGCTACACCGACGCGATTGAACTATCAACTCGATACTTGTAAATGCAAATAAAAGATCAATGTCATCTTGAAACACAACATTTAAACGGCCTAATTTTTATAAAGCCATATAAAACGGAATCATTGTAACAAATGAATATACGAAGCAGTCTTCAAATGAATATGCAAAACGATTATTTTTGGCAGAAGAATTTGTAAAAGAATTATTTAAATAAAAATTTTAAAGGTGTGTGAAATCAATATTTAAGTGAATATTTTATCGTGGTGTAAAAAAAAGAAAAGAGCGCTACAACAAAATTATTTAGTTTGTCTAGTAAACTGATTTTTAATTGCTTACCATTATTAGAATTCACTTCAGCAAGTGTCCATTTCACTTGGATTCTTCCACTATGGCTTAAAGCCACACGCAAATTACTTGCTAGAACCTTCAGGTTCCCCATGTTAACTGGTGACACGTATTCTAGCCAAAGTGTCTGCTGGCACCTTGTGCACGACATAGGAAAGCTGTTTGGCCTTGATATATATTTATACTAACATTTAACGCCTGATGTTAGCAACCAAACTAGCATCTCTGTATTGCGGTTAGACCTCATGATTCCAATACAGATATTTATTTAATTGAAAATGTTTACATGATATAATGGACTAGACAAAAGGTGTGTAAAACTAAGAATTTATTGGTGTTCTGCAGTGGTCAAAAAAAACTGTTACAAGATTATATACAAAACTCGAAATAATTAAGTTTATACATATAAAGCGTAGATAGAGAAAGCGGCATGGAGGAGATTCAATTTCCGAAGTTTGCCCAGAATGCCTCGTATGGTTTAGAAAGAGTAATTCCATGCGTCGAGACAAGACTCCGTCTCCAACATCAAAACTCTAGACGTGCCGCTTGGGTAGGTTTAATTACCTTATAAGTTATTGTAAAAGGCAGAGTAGCCTTAGTAGGTTCCGATAATTTCCTGTCAAGTGGGCTAGTTTCTTTTTAGGAACAATAATGGGTAAATAGAGAGAGTCAGCCGTTGTCTTAGAAGTTGCATGTGGTAGCGGATGATATGGAAAAAATAGAGGTACTCGAACGGAAGTAATGGGCAACTTTTAATGCAAAAATTCATGTCCCAATTGCAAAAAGATTGAAAACAAGCACTGCTTAAACTATACTGATGCAAAGGTTAGCACCTAATCTTAAAATTAAACCAAGTGCGTCAGTGATAAAATTTTAGTTAATAGGTTTACGACATATTGCTTGTTTAGAACTTGTGTGGAACTTTTAATATTTGTTTAAGTTTGTGTTGTGTGAAATGTATGTGTTATAGAATTATTAAAGTCTCAGCAAATTTTATAAAGATTGTATATTTGGTTTTCCCTTATTGTGTTACGTTCCCTTCTTCTTAGCGTTCTTTGGATCGCCGTTTGTATGCAATTTAACTCGTGTGTATTAATTTAAAGGTAGATTAATTGAAGACCGATTTTCATTAATAAATAATTTACAAGGAATGAATTTTAAATTAGATTATTCGTGAATTACTTCCCAACTAATCGAAAATTATAAACAGCTTGTTTCGAAGTGCTTATCACCTTCGTATGTTTGATATCAACATATTGGTGTGAAGATTACGTGCTAATAAAATAGCAAGCGAGTACAACACTCTCGTTTCTGAATTTTTGTGTGGCGAACAACACTCGATGGTTACTTTCAATCTGTCCTGAAGAGCAAATACACGTGGTTTTGCTGATTTTCTGTACTTCCTGTGTATTTGGTAAGTGTGAAAACTATTTTCTGTTTGGTTACATAATTGTTACTTCTAGCTCTTTACCACCTGCGGCTTGTTCTTTTTTTTGGTCTTATTTTATCCTATCGCTTATGGTAACTAGTTTTGGTGCTGATTGGATTACATCTGCTTGCTTATAAGACCGATGACCCGGTGAACGACTTCAGTGGATACGAAATTATACTTGGTATAAAGTCCGTTCTACTGTTACGATGAGTACAGGAACTTGGAACTCCGCGTGAGTTTTTGAAGCTCTAATACATCACTAATGCGGTAGCTCTCTTAAAGATTTTACGGAGGCTATTAACCTACTAACAGTGGCTATTGATAAGTTAACCATTCCCTTCAGGAAGTATTACTGTTACCATCTGTGTCCTTAAAATTTACTAATGCAGGATACTACTAAAGCTTAGTGGCGAATATGCCGTCGTAATTAGTACTTTTGTAGTCCACGTATTATCATCTGTTTTATTTTTTTGTCCGAAGTTACTGCTTTTGGGCCTAACCAGAGCAGAAAATAGCTTTTACGACAACCGCTTATGTACCAATTGCCGGACGTATGGTGTACTAAATGAGAATTTTTAATCCCTTATTTTTAGAGATTTGCCGGTAGGGATAATTTTGTATTACGTGATCACGATAGGGAGCTCATAAACTTTAGTAATATTTAACATTAAGTCACTGATATTTCCGCTTGACTGTGAGTGTGCACTACAGTCTTAAGATCGTTTTTTTTCTTTTTGTGACTTGTAAAACACTTAAAACATACTTAGGAGTTATTTTCTACCTGTTAATAATAAACCGAGCTTTAGTAATATGCTGTGTTTTTTTTGTTACCTATAGGTTGTTAGATAGAAATTCGTGCTGTCATGGTATACTATGGCCTATGGGATACAAATGGTTTCATTGTCAATTCTTGATTATATTAGTCCTACCCACCCCCAATCTACGACTACTGCTAGCCGTCGGTTCCTTTTTTTGTATTACGGGCACCATTTTGTCCCCAACGTTTACTTTTCTTCCTGACCCATGGTTTTACCGTAACATAAATTTGGACGCCTTGACGTGGGGCCCAATTTTTTTTGGTTTGCTCTTGATTTTGTTTGATTTTTTTATGACCTTGATTTTGTTTTGCATTGACTTTTTTTTTTGGAGTATCGGCTCGATTTTCCTTTCTGCCTATATTGGCTGGCTCTAATTTTTTTTGGTGTAGTCTTGAATTTTTTTTTCTTCCCTCTCTCGCTATATAGAAATTCCTTGATTTTAATTTTTTTTGTGAATTATCAGAGTTCTTGAAAACACTGGCGCCCAAGTTTTCTTTACATCACTTATGTCACTCTCGCTACCTCCCTTAAATATAATCCGGTAGTCGTTGCTGATTTTTTTCTGTCTGTTTATTTTGACACTGCTTCACATTTTGGTCTTGGATATACTTATAAGTGGTAAATTGTTTTGTGCTGAAGGCTTTGAGTATTCTTTATTTACTTTCCTAAACCTATTAAACTTTGGTTTCGGTGGTTTTTTTTATTAATTTTAAGTATTGCTGTTACTTGAAATTCTCAAATACTTAAAAATCTCATTTCATAATGGCTTATTGGCGTATGACGGTCAACCGGCTACGGAAGACTGAGCTTCAGTACGAATTATCTTCTCGGGGTTACACTCCTGAAGACAATGTGAACGAATTACGTAGATCCGTTCGAAGTGCTCTTAGCATCGAACGAGAGAAAAGGCTTCCCTCCATCCCTGTAAGAGCAGATTTTGATTCTGAATGTAGGGCCATCGAAGCCGCTATTCAAAAGTTAGAAACCTCACTTTCCCCCTTTGATGGTGATAAGTCCTCAGATACGTTTTGACGTATTAGTGCCTTGTGGATACATCTCGAGCGTCGTTGCCCAAATTTGTCACCAAAAGACGATGAGCAGAAAATACAACGTCAATTACTTCTTACGGTAAATAATCTCCGCCGCGACTATGATAAAAAGATTAAAAAGTTTCGACACCCTACTGCCACATTCGGTATCCCATTAGCTACCTCTAGTATTTTTCTTTCTCCTACTCCTCATGTAGACCCGGATGGACCCCCTATACTTACATCCAATTCCGAAGAGGAAGAGGAATCCGAATCCGTCCCTTCTAAGTCGTGTGGTGCTTCCTCCACACGTAACAGAGTCTCGAAACTTGATCTAAAATTCCCAGGTGATTCTCAAACCCTAACGGTACATAGTTTCCTTGAAAGAGTGGAAGAGCTCCGGAAAGCCCGAAATATCCCGGAGAGTGAATTATTTGACTCCGCAGTTGAGTTGTTCGAATCCAAAGCGCTCTGTTGGTTCCGGGGTAACTGTCACCGTTGTTCCGATTGGACCTCCCTATCTAGGCTGCTGATACGTCATTTTGCACCCCCAGATTACTATCATCGGTTATTCGACGACATCCGAGCAAGGACACAGGACCCGTCAGAAGGTATCGTTGAATATTTGTCGTGCATGAGCGCATTGTTCCGGCGCCATGGGAGTGTACCGGCCGATGTACAACTCGATATAGTTTCTCGTAACCTGTCCCCTTTCTATTTAGCCCGGCTGCTTACCGTACATTCTTGGGAAGAGTTGGAAAATGAGTGTCTAAAATTAGAATTAACAAAATTTAGGGTCGACAATTACGTACCCCCTAATAGAAATACCCACTCGTATGTGGAACCTGATCTGGCCTATAAATCAAACCCTTCGTTACCCCCTTTGGTCCAACCTCGTGGGTCTAACTTTTCTAAACCACACCCAACCCCCGCGAATAGAAATAATCTTTCTTCTATTAATACTCCAGCTACCCCTACTACAAGTAAACAGGTCGTCTGTTGGAACTGTGATAAAACTGGACATGTTTCACCCCAGTGCTCTCACCCACAGGTCCTACACTGTTACGGATGCGGTTATAAAGGCGTGACCAGACGCGATTGCCCGCGTCAATGTGGCCATTCTTTAAATCGTCGATAGGGTCCTTAAGCCGAGGCGAAGACCCTATTCTATCTCTGTCCTCGGATCTCCCCTTTCCTGGTCTGGTGGGCCAATCCCGTTCTATGTTAGATTCTATATGTACTGCCGTCCGTGGCGACGAACGTCCCTATCTTACTGTTCATATCTTTGGTATTTCCTTTATCGGTTTGTTAGATTCTGGAGCCACCCGTACAATCCTTGGTGGTCCTGGTTGGCGCCGCTTAAGTTCCTTAAACCTCTCCCTTCGTAATTATACTTCGTCCTTCTGTAGCCTGGCAGACAATTCAAAATGCGCCATATTAGGTTTCATTTCCCTCCCAATAGCTCTTCCAGACTCCGTTACTACCCTCGACATCCTTGTGATCCCCGACGTTTCTCACCAGCTTATTCTCGGCATTGATTTCTGGAAATCGGTGCAGTGTGTCCCCAGCTTTCGTGATAACCTTCGGATTTTTGCTCCTCCTTCTTCCTTGACAATCACTACTCCCGCTCCGATCCATATTATTTCTGAACTTTCTTCCGACCAACAACTACTTTTAGATTCTTTAATTTCCTCCTCCTTCTCCAGACAACCTCCCGGTCTCGGCTGTACTTCCTTAGTACAACACCATATCCGAACGTCCGCCGAGCCGATCAAACAACGATATTATCCTCTTCCCCTCCTCTCCTCAAGGTTGCCCATTCAGAACTCGATGAGATGCTCCGCTTAGGCGTCGTCGAACCTTCTACTAGTCCATGGTCCAGCCCCATTCTCCTAGTTAAAAAGAAAGAAGATTCCTATCGGTTCTGTATTGATTTCCGAAAGGTCAACCAAGTCACCCAAAGAGATGCCTATCCGCTTCCTTATATTGCCACCATACTTGACCGTCTCCGCGATGCTCGCTACCTTTCATCCTTAGATATCCGTTCCGCCTACTGGCAAATCCCCTTGTCCCCGAGTCCAAACCCATTACCGCCTTCACTGTCCCTCATCGAGGTTTATTTCAATTTTGCAGAATGCCCTTTGGCCTTCATAATTCTCCTGCCACCTTCCAACGCCTTATCGATCAGGTCATCGGTTCTGACCTGGAACAGTTCTGTTTTGCATATCTCGATGACATTATTATCGCTACCTCTTCTTTCGATGAACACATCCGAGTCCTTGACTTAGTTCTTTCACGTATTTTTACTGCTGGTCTTACTCTCCGTCAGAATAAGTGTCATTTCTGTCTTCCCGAACTCCGCTATCTCGGTTATGTCGTTAACCGCGATGGTCTCCTTGTCGATCCCGACAAAGTTTCTGCTATCCTAAAGATCCCTCCTCCTACCTCTGTTTCTGAGGTCCGTCGCCTAATTGGCATGGCCAGTTGGTACCGACGTTTCATTCCCAATTTTGCTACCCTTACTTCTCCCCTTTCTAATCTTACTCGTAAGAATGTTCCCTTTTCTTGGACTCCTGACTGTCAATCTGCCTTCCTCTCCCTTAAACAACATTTAGTTTCCGCTCCTATACTTTCCTGCCCTAACTTTTCCTTACCCTTCACCATTCAAACAGATGCCTCCCACTTCGGTTTGGGTGCGATCCTTAGTCAAACCTCCCCCGACGGCGAGAAGGTCGTCAGCTATATCAGTTGTTCACTGTCCAAGCCTGAGCGCAACTTTTCAGTTACTAAAAAGGAGTGCCTGGCAGTGCTGTGGGCAATTGAGAAGTTCCGCCCTTACGTCGAAGGCTCCCATTTCACTGTCATCACTGATCACCATTCCCTCCTCTGGCTTAATAAACTTCAAAGTCCTTCTGGTCGCTTAGCCCGTTGGTCTCTCCGCCTCCAACAATATGATTTCACTATTCTCCACCGCAAAGGTCAAGATCATGTTGTTCCAGATAAGGTTATTTTCTGGTGCAGCCTTGTATCAAAATTCGCCAAGTGCAGACGTGATGTAAGAATAATGCCAATTTCTTACCTACAGGTGTTGTTTGTGTGATGGTACTACATCATGTGTAAACAGATGTTTATACATACGGTCCTTGGGCAAACCATTGACGTCGCCTCCTGATGTTGAACAGCAAATACTCAGCTGCGTGATCTTTGTACCTGACCATTTGAGCTTAAAGCGTGTCTTCTATACGCACCAAAGGGACAAACCAAAATCCATAACAACGGTTATTGCAAATACGCCAAACTTCGATGTACTACCATATGTAGATCGTTACCAAAATAATTATCCTCGTGTAGTTGTCTACATAGTTACTTGTAAATTTATACTTGCAATTTCAAAAAAAAAACAGTTTCATTAATTATCGGATGTTAGATTCAAACTATAAAATTTCTATCTACTTTGTAGAACATTTCTTTAAAATTTCAACATACAGCTTCATTGCAGAACTTTTCCATTAAATCCAACTACTATCGTTAAGTTGAAGGACGGTCCTTTCGACCAATACTTTCTTATCGCTACACCGACGCGATTGAACTATCAACTCGATACTTGTAAATGCAAATAAAGATCAATGTCATCTTGAGACACGACATTTAAACGGCCTAATTTTATAAACCATATAAAACGGAATTATTGTAACAAATGAATATTCGAAGCAGTCTTCAAATGAATATGCAAAACGATTATTTTTGGCAGAAGAATTTGTAAAAGAATTATTTAAATGAAAATTTTAAAGGTATGTGAAATCAATATTTAAGTGAATATTTTATCGTGGTGTAAAAAAAAGAAAAGAGCGCTACAACAAAATTATTTAGTTTGTCTAGTAAACTGATTTTTAATTGCTTACCATTATTAGAATTCACTTCAGCAAATGTCCATTACACTTGGATTCTTCCACTATGGCTTAAAGCCACACGCAAATTACTTGCTAGAACCTTCAGGTTCCCATGTTAACTCGTGACACGTATTCTAGCCAAAGTGTCTGCTGGCACCTTGTGCACGACATAGGAAAGCCGTTTGGCCTTGATATATATTTATACTAACATTTAACGCCTGATGATAGCAACCAAACTAGCATCTCTGTATTGCGGTTAGACCTCATGATTCCAATACAGATATTTATTTAATTGAAAATGTTTACATGCTATAATGGACTAGACAAAAGGTGTGTAAAACTAAGAATTTATTGGTGTTCTGCAGTGGTCAAAAAAAACTGTTACAAGATTATATACAAAACTCGAAATAATTAAGTTTATACATATAAAGCGTAGATAGAGAAAGCGGCATGGAGGAGATTCAATTTCCGAAGTTTGCCCAGAATGCCTCGTATGGTTTAGAAAGAGTAATTCCATGCGTCGAGACAAGACTCCGTCTCCAACATCAAAACTCTAGACGTGCCGCTTGGGTAGGATAATTACCTTATAAGTTATCGTACAAGGCAGACTAGCCTTACTAGTAATTTCCTGTCAAGTGGGCTAGTTTCTTTTTAGGAACAATAATGGGTAAATAGAGAGAGTCAGCCGTTGTTATAGAAGTTGCATGTGGTAGCGGATGATGTGGAAAAGGTAGTGGTATTCGAAAGAAGTAATAGGCAACTTTTAATGCAAAAATTCATCTCCCAATTGCAAAAAGATTGAAAACAAGCACTGCTTAAACTATACTGATGCAAAGGTTGGCACCTAATCTTAAAATTAAACCAAGTGCGTCAGTGATAAAATTTTAGTTAATAGGTTTACGACATATTGCTTGTTTAGAACTTGTTTAGAACTTTTAATATTTGTTTAAGTTTGTGCTGTGTGAATGTATGTGTTATAGAATTAATAAAGTCTCAGCAAATTTTATAAAGATTGTATATTTGGTTCTCCCTTATTGTAAATGGTATAGTTACAGTTTTGTCAAAATAAATTGCTTTGTAAATTTTATTTGATCATCATCATTAGGTTTTCAGTCCTGAAACTGGTTAGACGTGTACCCTAATTATTTCTTATTCTGAACTAACCTACACATTTCTCTGAAATTTGCACAGTCTGCATCTATCACTATCTGATATAGGTCTACATCTACTTCCTTTTACCTATCTCTGCTTGTAATATATCCCATACTATTCCCCAAAAATGTCTTAGAACGTATTCTGCTCTATTTTTTTTCTCACAGATATCTTTATTCTCCTACTATTTCTATAACCTATTTGTTATTAACTTTGCCTGTCCTTGCTATCATCCTCATACATCTGAAGCACAACATTTCAAAAAGCTGCTACCGTTTCTCTGTCTGCTTATTACTGCCCTTATTTCATAAGAATACTGTGCTGTGCTCCACACATATGTTTTCTACAATTTTCTTCTGGTTTCTATGTTTGTTGTCTTTGATCATAGGTGCCGTTTTTTCTTGTTAGGTGCAGTTCGGTCCGCTTCTATTGTTTTACAATTATATACCCTATTTCTCCGACATTCAGTGGTTGTGAATAGGGGTAAGCAGCCCGTTGCTGCCAAGTTCCCGCTGCACTTAAACATTTGCCGATTTAATATCTTTTCCAATATATCAATGACCCACGAAAAAAAAATGTCAAAAAATTTGTTGTACAAGTTAACAGCATAGAAACCGAAAATGAAATAGAAATATATCGTGTAAACTTCATGCGCAACTACAAACAACATCCGGATATTTTTGCTTTCCTAGAAATAGATGACAGCAGTGCAATGGATAAAGAAGAAATTAAAGGTGTTGTTACAACCTTCATGGTTTTTTAGATATTGAAATGCATTTGTAGCGCCTTGAATGAATTTTTCGTATATTTTCTAGAACATCGTAAGCGTTGAATGGTAGTGCCTTGTGTGCGTGCATTTTACTTTGAATCCTAAGTGAAGCGCGTTAGTTGCGGTTAGATCCTTAGGCACGTTGCCTAGTTGGTTGTAATTGTATCTCCTTTATACGATACAGTTCGCTATTTACAAATAAATATTGCGTTTTACTTGTTTGTTTGTATCTATCGCTAACAGCTACAGGTGACGAATTCTCATTATCTCCTGCACGCGCCATTTTTTGGACCCTCGAACCGGATGTTCGAGATAATTAGACTACATTCCGATGGTAAACGAGAGAATATTCCACAAAGTGCATAAATCAAAAAAGTCGGTTTGCCATCGCATCCCAGTTCTAACAGTAATGCGGACATTTTTACAGTAACCTGTTGTGTTCGCGGAACTATTCGAAACGCGTTGCAGCTAATACAAAAACTCGCGGCCATCCAAGAAGCCATGCTTCAGGTCTCTTAGCAGTAGCTATATTTATTAGCCTGTAAACAAAGTACGAAGATAAACACAGTCTCCATAGCGAGAGTCCAGCGGCCGTGCCCAGCGACACCTTGAGCGAGTTTTCTTCGACAATAGTTTAACAAGGTTAGTCTCTTTTGATCATTCGTTCATTATAATTTCAACTAAAAAACAAACATGTCTGTAATACGAGACTCGATTAGTAAAATTTTCTTAAAAACAAACGCGTAATTTAACAATTTTACAAAAACAACTTGCAGATTTAACTGAGTTTCTTGAACAAATCGATAAAATTAAACTTCAATTTTAGCGGCCGGTATGACGACTTTTTAAGTTTTCGTGATAAGTTCTATGCTTTAATTGATTCTAACCTTACAATTCCCAAAATCCAAAACTAAAATACTTGATGTCCTCAATTTCAGGTAATGTATATGATGTTTTAAAATTCCTCGAAGTAACAGAATTACGAAGTTGCTATAAATTTGAAAATAAGCGTATAATTACTAAATCCCACTTAAAGGCATTGTTTAAATTTCCAAATATTACAAAAGATTTGCATCACACTATCCGAAAGCTAGTGCATGTTTTTACACAACATCTCCGAACCTTATCGTCTCTTGACCGTCCCGTCGATCAATTGGATGACATAATAATTTACTTGATGATATCAAAGCTCCCACACGGCATTCGTTGTGAATGGGAAGAAAAACTACAATCCAATGATAATCCATCCTTAAAAGTCTTAAAAACATTTCTTAATAACAAGTGCCATGCGTTTGAATTTAACTTAATAAAGTAAACAACTGTTTTCAATAAGGAGAGTTTCCGAAAGTCAATTGTGTGTAACGACTTTGAGAGGCATCACCCCCAAAAGCATGCTTGTACTGCAATAAATCACATTTGATTTATCAGTGCCAAGAATTTCTTAAGCTTGAGGTAAAAGACAGGCTTAAAGCGGTCCAAGACACACATACACGCACACACACCATACGTACACCACCACGTACACATGCACATGCATACGCACTTGGAACGATGCGCAAGCAACACCCGGTTTCGGGTGCCGACGGCCGAGGACGTGCACTAAGAACGCGGACGGCTCAGCTTCTGATTTCCGACTACCGATGATTTAGACTGAATAAGAAGCAAGTACAAATACAACAGAATAAAAAGGAGAACACATATACACAGACACATTCATTACACCACATGTACACATTTACGTGAACGCACACACTACACACACATGCACGTACGCACATACACACACACACACATACACACACACACACACACTTAGGACGGTGCACAAGCAACCTTTGGTTTCCAGGTTTTGACGCCCAGGACGTGCACTAGGAACGCGAACAACTCAGTCTCTGATTTCCGGGTGCCAATGGTCGATACATAACACAAAAAAAAACATACACACGTACACATGCACACGCACATACTCACGCACACGCACGCACACCCCACAGATTCGCACACACGCGCGCACGCACACACTCGCTCGCACGCACGCACACGCATACAACACACACACACACACACACACACAGAAATAACACAATACGAAAACACATTAACACATTTATACACCAACTCAGAACCAAACTGCACCGACATTGTTCTAACCGAGTCACTGAATCGTTTAAGCAGACATACCCGGTAAGGACAGATTCTATTCTCTGCATTACTTCATGGCGGTGCAGTAAGCTTCAGAGGCTGAAGAAAACCGCAAGCAAACTGTTGTATAAGGCAAAAACACTAGAAATATAGTTGACTGAGAAGTCTATAAAAGCCACCTAAGACTATACAAAGCAGAAATCAAAAGGCAGCAGAAAGAAATTTTGTAATTCAGTAAATTCAACCAAGGAATCCTTTCGAATCAACAGAATCTTGTCCAAAGAGTCCCGTTGTCAATCATACTCTCTGAAACATTTAGATGGTGCTTATATCGGCAACAAAATAGAAACATCAGAACTACTCGCGGGCACACACTTCCTAGGAGATGCATCTCTACTACTAACAATCGAGACAGATCACCCTTTAGCAACCCCTGCTGGGGTTTACTGGGCAGTATCGAAACCGGTTGTGCCCAAAGGGAAAGTAAGGCTCTCGCATCCTTTCAATTCTTTAAATCCTCTGATCTGGACGGCATTTTTCTTGTCCTACTACAGTAGGGTCAGGAGAGACTGCTTCCATTACTTGTGGAACTCTTCAAGAGCTGTATTGCATTCGCATACATCTCCAGAAGTTGGAGAGAAATAAAAGTGGGTTTGATTCTCAAATTTAGTCGAAAGAATTACTTGCGAGTCAAAGCATCTCATTCGATCAGTCTAACGACTATTCTGCTAAAAACTTTAGAAAGATTATGCAAAAATGATTACATACTAAGGAGATCCACATAATCTGCCCTCAACGTCGTTGTAGAACGGATCGAAAAATCCCTTAGCAACAACCTAAGACGTGTTTATCGACATAGAGGGTTTATTTAGAGAAACCACCTTCGAAAGCATTGACAAAGCTATACGATGACGAGGAGCGGAGGACACTTTTTGGCAGCAAATTATGCAGTTTTTACAATGCCGTCAAATGCGCGTTAGTGTTGGAAACACCTTGATAATTAGAATGGTAAGTAGATGACATTCTGGAGGGGAGCCTTTTGTTTCTACTATTATGGAATCGTGTAGTCGACAGCCTTCTCTAACTCTTAACGAGGCAGGTTTCTACGCGATAGTATATGCAGAAGACATAACTACATTGGTTGTTGGCAAATTCGAGCAAGTGCTGCGCAAACTAATGCAAACAGCACTAAAGTTAACCGAACGCTGGTGCCCAAAAAACTTCCTGACAATCAAAGCAAACAAAACGGGGTTGATGTTGTTTACGAACTGAATTGGTTCAAGTACCTTCGAAGAGAAACCATGAAAGCCAGTATTACATTTTGGTTGCGCAAACGTGTCATAAGCAAACTTTGGGGTATTCCGCCGAAGATTGTCCTGTGGCTATACACTGCTGTAGTAGATCAATACTTTGCTACGGCGCCGTGGTTTTGTGATCCTAAACCATACTAGCTCACGCAGTTAAAGAAGTCACGCATATTCAAAGACTGGTCTGTATAAGTGTCACGGGCGCTATGCGATTTACACCCACTGCAGCCTTGGAAGCTATTTTTGGCCTAATTCTACTGGGTCTGCATGTAAAGGAGACGGCTTTGGAGGTGATACGAAGGTTTCGGTTCAAGAGTTTGTGGATTTATAAGGGTTACGGGGGAAGACACTACGAGATCCTACGAGAAGTGGTGTCACGCCACTCTTGGGTAGACTGATGGATTCAATTGCTCCAGTTATGATATTCAGATACCGATTCAAGGTCCGCACTGACCCTGATGACGTTACCTCAGCGGAAATCTCAATCGTTACAGATAGATCCAATACAAACGAAGTCTCAGGGAGCAGCCATTTCTTCATATTGTTTTAACTTGCGCGAAGGCATTACACGAAGCACACTGGCTACTAAATTTCAAGCGGAACTCGCATGCATCGAGCATGGTTCAAATGCTATTATGAACTTTAGAATCCAGAATAAAACCAAATGTCTTCTGAGTGGCAGTAGGGCAGTACTAATGGCCCGAGCAAGCAGAATAAACAGCATCTCCTCTAAGGGGCGGTACTTCAGTGCTTTCGGACTAGTGAGCTTGCTTCGAGTACTAATGCTCTCGAGCTAGTCTGGATTAAAGGACACTCAGGGGTATATGGTAACGAGCATGTCGATGCATTGGCGAAACAAGAACCGACTCAGGGTTTTGTAGGTCTTCAGCAGCTTATTATCATATCGACATCGGCATAATTATGATGAGGCAAACTATTCACCATCGAGAGAACAGGTGTGATCGTACAACCTGCTGAGAGGAAAAAATGTCTATCGAATCTCCTTTGACAAAAATCAATAACGCACGTAAGGTGATCTGTTAGATGACTCTGTCTGTCGCAGTTTTCAACAGGAGGATCATATGGCGACGCACATTCTGTGCACCTGTCTGACCTTTGCCAGACTCAGAGGATGCATTCTAGGGAATTTCTAACCTGACCCGGGTAGGATCAGAAGGACCCCTGGATCCAGGCGGATCCATGATGGAGTTCATATGCATGTGACTACTATGTCCAAGGTCTTGGGTACGAATTCCGACACGGTCCACTTGAAAAACGTTAGGCGAGCATTTTCACAAAAATACGCCCTCGTTCGGATCAGAGGTAAAAAATGCAGGTCCTGTGTGTGAGTGTTGGCCCGCACGTTAAAGATTCTTACCTTGCTTGGCACAGCAAGGGTTCAGCAAAATTCAAAATTTCCAGGTAAAAAACTCACTTCACGGCCAATGTAGTACTTTCGGGTGGAGCGTTGGAAAATCAAATGTAGGGGCACTGCCGGTTCCGATATCCTCAATTTCACCTGCAAAGTCTGATGACTGAGCGAGGAAGGATCAAGCTAGTGAAGTAAGACAGCGCAACGGATACATCTTTGTGCGTGTGGTGGTAGCTACGCTTCCCATCTGAATATGTAGTTTTTTGAGTTAAATCAAGTTCTGGCATATAATGTAATGTTTTTCATTTTCAAGCTGTTGCAGTACAAAATTTTCATATGTGTGTTATAAGAAAACGTCTCATTGATTTCTTGTCTTTATTTTACTCCTTACAAAATCGGAACATGGTTAAATAGTTGTATTAATTCTGTAATTTGAGTTTAATCACATGACTGTCTTCGTGCATTGTCCCGACTATACTGCGCATTTTTAAATAATGGAAGCAAATTGAAGTTTGATGGAAAAATCTCTTTTATTAGTCCTATGGGTTTTGTTAATCTTGGAAGTTGTGTACCAAATTTTTGATTGAATTTGTTAACGCAGACATTGGGAACATTTTAGGGAAATTACGAATGTATGCGGCATTAAAAAGAATTATTTTACCTTAAGCATACACTTCCGACTTTGGAGGAAAATTTTTGTGCATACCGGTAAAAATTCATCTACTTTCAATGCTAATACAAAATGACTTACCCGACCATTCTTAAAACCTTCTACAATGTCTCTATGTCTCCCAGTTCCCATATATTGGATATTACCTAAAAATAATCCATAAATCGAATTCTTCATAGTTATCAAGGCTGGGTCCAGAAAAGGCATTAATCGCCATTGAACTTTCTTTTTGGCATTAGTATTTATTTCTTTAAATATATCTATTAATTCAGTTGCAAATACTTTACGAAACGTCGTTCTGCGAATTTCATCCAACGTTGGAGTTTCAAAATGTTTTTCGATAAGTTCGGGATATTTTTGTAGTTCATCGCACATGCGTTTCTAATTGTATTAAATAATCATTGTTTAGTGTGCAGAAAAAAAAATAATTACCTCAAAATCAACAAATTCTTGTCCATTCAACAAAATCTTAAGCAGAGGCCATTTGAATGAAGCCGAATTGCGATATCTATCTAATGGTCCAGGAGAAAAATCTGAAATTTGTACCATGTTTGGAACTAGTACTCACAGACTTATTTCTGAAGCGCGTTTGTTATTGTACTGCAGAACCTTAACTTTGTTACTCAATAAATATGAATGAGGTTATTAAAATTATGCTCTTTGAACTTGACAAAGCAAAATTTTAGCTTATATAAGCTTCAGCATAGATTCAAAATGATCAACAAATATTATGTAAACAACATGTAGCATACTTTGAAACGTGGTTCAAGGAAAAAATTAATATATGGGCGTAGATAAAGAATGACTAAGGGATTTTATTCTAAATCCGACCGCAAGCCTTTTACTGACCAATTTCGACACGTTCATTTTTAAAGATTAACTATATTAGATACTTAGTAACAGAAATTCGCCATTTTTAACGCGATATTGGGTCCTTAAATACCAACAGGCACACCTAGAACCTTTAAGATTAACATATTTTTGATAAATTTTATCATTTCTTTCTACGTATACAGTATCACAAATTTGTTCCAGCCCTACTACCGCCACTGAAGAAACCGCCACTTATATTGGAATCGATTTTCAGACCAGGGCTCTATCATATCAAAACCAAAGATTGTTCTTCTTCAACACTCTCAAATATTTTATATGCATTCATTCAAAGACAAATATTGCACAGTCGCCATTTTTTAAACCCCGCACCTCATTATATAATCGACAATCATTAGAATAAAGCATGTGCAATAAATTTTACATAAGTAACTTTTATTAAACTTGCACCTTACTCTTTTCTCGATGTTATAAAAAGAGTAAGTGCACGACGAAGTATAAGAAATACTTCGGCACAGCTTGCATCGACCTTTATGGTTGCGGAGGCTGCATGAGACTTGAAATCACAGGGTAAGGGGAATGTTTAGAGAATATCTGAATGTTAAAATTTAAATATCAAAACACTGGTTTACACAACTGTAAAATAACTTAGAGAAACAAAAGTTAAACCACGATAAGAGAAATTTGACTAAATATGTATATTAATACTCGGTTATTATAATTCCAAAAGCATGTATAAGATATACGGTTGTCATTAACATTGTAGACATCGCTATATATTTTACCATGATATAATTCATATATTTAATAAATGAACACGAGAAATTTCTATAGAGAAATCAAAATAAATAATCTCTGTTTAGAAACTCAAAATTTTACTTAATGCGGGAGTAAATCAAAAGTGATCATAATTGTAATAATGTCATGTAACAAATGCACATGAACTGAAAGTTCAAGTAATAAACTTTTTCACCATAAGAAGCTTCATGAAGTTCAAATGTTTACATATTTTTAGGTTATGTATTAGAGAATTATATTTGAAATTATTTAAGATAAGTGAAATGTAATTAATAATCAAAACAAAATATTTGTAGTGATAAAGACAAATTTAAATAGAGGTTAGGCCTCTTTATTTTAACAGAAAAACGGTAAGGTAAAAGTTTTAATCTCCATACCTGTAGTAAAAGTAACTGAACTAATACTAAGTTACTTAATTTATAGGAATCCTTCAATATCCAGGAAAGTAAGACATCCTGCATTGGTGGATTTCCTAGTGTAGATACAAAACAACATGTGGTCGACTTCAAATGTCGTCTTTAACAGACTTCTGTTCCATAAATTAAACTTGTACATATTTTTCAATAAGGTAATAACTGAGCGGATCATCTGGTTGTGCGAAAACACGAGCAACTTTTCCATGTAGAAATCTGAATGAGGGAAACACGTCGCCCTTAACATCGGTAACCAAAACACAGGTAGTCGGAACATAAGGTAACGCGAGGCATAGATAACCGGAGCCATCGCTAATCGGAGCAGCATATGTTACCGGAGCACCCTAGAAAATTCAGTTGTGTTACAAAAATGAAAATTTAACACGAGGTGCAAAGGAAAATTAAATCCATTAATATCTTACCATCTGTATATTTATTTGATGGGCTAAACGAATAAAGAACTTCTTGATCTTTCATACTAAACATCTACAATTATATTTAAATGTAAATTTAGGATTTATGATTAGAAAATTTACATACCAGGTAAGCACATGAGGCAAGGTAGAAGTTCAAATCGCAAATGCCCAACAGTGCCAGATAAGCAATCAGATATCATAAGAGAAATGAAAATTTGACACTTCAAATAAATTATTTTTGGCCATCTTCGGGATGGACGATCTCTAGCGATTATTCTCAATAATACAGAATTTAGAACCACACCAGTTGTGCTTTTGGAATAAACACTTCAGAAGTAACAAATAGGAAAATTTCATAGATATAATTATTTGTACTTATGAAACAAATTAGGAACTTGTGGATTAAAACTAATAATCCAGGATTGTGCGGCATAAATTCTTGTAGAAAATATTATTATATAATAAAGAGAGTAATTTTATATTTAAATGTAGATATAAGCATTTATATGCTAATAGTGCCAAGCACAAATGTAACATGCTAAAATATACGCAAAAAGGCATGTTACAAACTCCCACCTCAGAAAAAATACCAATCTATCTATATCAAATCTGAAAATAATATGCCTTTTCTACTATATAAAGACTTAGCTAATTGGAATATGTAAATCCAGGATCGAACAGCCTTACTTAATAAACAAAACAAATTAATAACATAGGGCACTTCAACTAAATATCTGGTCGTGGCTTTAAGTGATCTTGTCAGAAAACGGGTATTGGGCTATACACCTTTGGTTCCCAATTTTATTTTCTATATTTTAAATCTCATTTGTTACATCTCATAACCATACTTCAAAATTTAAATAATGTATTAAGAAAAACATACATCCATATAATGACTGTTTCACATTCGCTTTTGTCTTCAAATAAGATGCATAACTATCAGCATTTTATTTTACAGCAAACTGAGTTGTTAAAAATTTCACCTTTAACTTGTCATACTTGTAGCAAAAGCTAACAACATAATTGAGCCCAAGCTCAAAATTTACTAGGGAATTCAAAAGAGCGAATCTAGAATTTCGCACTTAACTAGTTACTTTTGTTATAACAATTTTCAAAATTCCAATATTACCCTTGACTGTCATTTTAGCTTGTGAACTTATAAATTAATTAAATCCTAGAACTTATTCTAACAAAATAGTTTGTTATTTTACGTACCGACACTACTGAGAACTTAATAGTGTAAAACTTAAGCGTGTAGAACATACAATTAGTTTGTTCCTAAAAGCTTTTATATTTTATTTTCAATTCTGTCAATTTGATAATTCGAAGAACTATTTCTGTTCAACTTATTAGTTTTGAATGAAACTTCTGAGCATTATAATATTATAGAGGAATAAAATATACACAAAGCTTGTTTTTGACACAAAATATTGTAATTGGTGGGTTTTCACATAGTCTTCGTACACAATGGTGTACTGCGATGAGTCATTTGAAGTACAGCTATATATATATATATATATATATATATATATATATTGTGTGTGTGTGTGTGTGTACGTGTATGTGCGACGAAAAGGTCAAAACCGGACATTCATCACCACATTCCTTGAAATAAAGCACCCTCAAAGCCGAGAAAAAACTTTCTAATATTTAAGTTCTTTATTAAACACCCTATATAACATTGCTAGTAAGGAAAGCATATTATGGTGTTTAGTTTAGCATATAAGCAAGTTTTAAAACATAACTATTTATTCTCTACTGAAAAGTAACAAGTAACAAGTAACAAGTAACAAGTAACAAGTAACAAGTAACAAGTAACAAGTAACAAGTAACAAGTAACAAGTAACAAGTAACAAGTAACAAGTAACAAGTAACAAGTAACAAGTAACAAGTAACAAGTAACAAGTAACAAGTAACAAGTAACAAGTAACAAGTAACAAGTAACAGTACAGTAACAAGTAACAAGTAACAAGTAACAAGTACAAGTAACAAGTAACAAGTAACAAGTAACAAGTAACAAGTAACAAGTAACAAGTAACAAGTAACAAGTAACAAGTAACAAGTACAGTACAAGTAACAAGTAACAAGTAACAAGTAACAAGTGACAAGTAACAAGTAACAAGTACAGTAACAAGTAACAAGTAACAGGTACAAGTAACAAGTAACAAGTAACAAGTAACAAGTAACAAGTGACAAGTAACAAGTAAGTACAAGTAACAAGTAACAAGTAACAAGTAACAAGTAACAAGTAACAAGTAACAAGTAACAAGTAACAAGTAACAAGTAAGTAACAAGTAACAAGTAACAAGTAACAAGTAACAAGTAACAAGTAACAAGTAACAAGTAACAAGTAACAAGTAACAAGTAACAAGTAACAAGTAACAAGTAACAAGTAACAGAGTACAAGTAACAAGTAACAAGTAAGTACAGTACAAGTAACAAGTAACAAGTAACAAGTAACAAGTAACAGTAACAGTAACAAGTAGACAAGTAACAAGTAACAAGTAACAAGTAACAAGTAACAAGTAACAAGTAACAAGTAACAAGTAACAAGTAACAAGTAACAAGTAACAAGTAACAAGTAACAAGTAACAAGTAACAAGTAACAAGTAACAAGTAACAGTAACAAGTAACAAGTAACAAGTAACGTAAGTAACAAGTAACAAGTAACAAGTAACAAGTAACAAGTAACAAGTAAGCAAGTAACAAGTAACAAGTAACAAGTAACAAGTAAAGTAACAAGTAACAAGTAACAAGTAACAAGTAACAAGTACAAGTAACAAGTAACAAGTAAAAGTAACAAGTAACAAGTAACAAGTAACAAGTAACAAGTAACTAAGTAACAAGTAACAAGTAACAAGTAACAAGTAACAAGTAAGAACAAGTAACAAGTAACAAGTAACAAGTAACAAGTAACAAGTAACAAGTAACAAGTAACAAGTAACAAGTAACAAGTAACAAGTAACAAGTAACAAGTAACAAGTAACAAGTAACAAGTAACAAGTAACAAGTAACAAGTAACAAGTAACAAGTAACAAGTAACAAACAGTAACAAGTAACAAGTAACAAGTAACAAGTAACAAGTAACAAGTAATCAAAAGTAACAAGTAACAAGTAACAAGTAACAAGTAACAAGTAACAAGTAACAAGTAACAAGTAACAAGTAACAAGTAACAAGTAACAAGTAACAGGTAACAAGTAACAAGTAACAAGTAACAAGTCTTATAAAAATACTACATAACTGTAATACACTCTTCTTAATAAACGTTATTTAATCCAAAACGTAAAATTCTGCATTTATTCGTACTTTTTGAAAGAAACTCCAACCTTTACAGACTGTTTGTAAAGCTATTAATAACTTTCCAATATGAATGAATGCACAAGAATTAAATGAGTTCCTGGAACGTGATAAAGCAGGCGAAAACTATAAATTAGATAAAAAGCTCATAAATTATAATAGGGCGAGATAAACACCTTGCACATCCATTCATGAATGAGAGATAGTAGAACGTAATTATAGCAATAAATCGTAAACTGACAGACAATTATGATAGAAACACACGAAATTACAGTTAATTATTAAATTATGCGATGAAACAGACCTGCTGTAATATGATCGAAACACTTGAAAACGGCAACGTATTTAGATATTTATTATATAAAGCCGATAAATAATTAAGAGCATTTATTTAGGATTCATTCAAAAATAGTTACCGAATTGCTATTTTACAGAGCGCACTGATGACGTATTTATTGTTCCGATACAAATTATAATTTAACTTGGTCTAAGGTCGCCTCCATATTTTAATAAAAACAAAGGTACTTTCCAAAAATTGATATAGTGGACTTCAACACAAAGATCTTGTTACGTTAAACCGTGTGGGTCAGGAAGAACAAAAAACCCAATTAAAGTAAAAACTTGCACAAAATTACGTAGCCAAAGGAAGAGATGCCGGGCTAACGTCAATCAAAGATTGAACGTGGGAAAGTAATCGAAAACAAAACCCAAGAAGAAAAACCGAGTCGTCTCTCTGAAATGAAAATTAGTTGATTAGTACAAACAAAGACAGAACATTAGTCTGTCAAAGAAAAATAAGAATACATATATATCGATACACGGGACGTGCACTAGGAACGCGAATAACTCAGTCTATGATATGCGGCTGCCGATGGTCGAGACTTAGTAAAAAGCAGCGCAAACACAATACAAAGAGAACCATGCACACATAAACACGCACACGCACATACTCACGAGCACACGCACACACCACAGACTCGCACACACGCGCGCACGCACACACTTGCACGCACGCATACGCACATAAAACAACACATACACACACACACACATTCACGCACACAGAAACAATACACAATACAAAAACACATTTACACATTCATACACCAACTTAAAACCAAACTGCACCGACGTTGTTCTAACTGAGTCAGATATGCATAGATTGTCAGACAGCATACCAGAAACTGGTTAGAAAAATAAAAAACGACACTGAATTGTTGAGCAGACATGCCCGGTAAGGACAGCTTCTACTCTCTGCATTACTTCATGGCGGTGCAGTATCCTTTAAAGGCTGAATAAAACCGCAAGCAAACGGTTCAATAAGGCAAAAACACTAGAAATATAGTTGACTAGGAAGTATATAAAAGCCACCTAATTTTTCTAGAAAAGACTTTGAGAAAACTGTGCGACAATGTTTACATTCCTGGGAGATCCACATAATCTGCCCTCAGCGCCGTTGTAAAACGGATCGGAAAATCCCTCGGCAACAACATGCCAGCCTAACACGTATTTATCGACATCGAGGGTTCAATTTGAGAAACCACCTTTGAAAGCATTGACAAAGCTCTGTGATGGCGTGAGGCGGAAGACATTCTTCGACAGTTCATTATGCAGCTTTTGCAATGACGGCTAGTGCATGTTAGTGTTGGAAACACCTCGATAATTAGGACGGTAAACAGATGCTGTTTTCGGGGCGAAGCTTTGCCTTCACTATTATGGGAGTTTGTAGTTGACAGCCTTCTCTATCTCTTAACAAGGAAGGTTTTGCGCGAAAGTACATGCAGACAACAAACTCATAGTGGTCGTAGTTAAATTCGAGCAAGTTCTGTGTAATGTAATGCAAACAACACTAAAGTTAATCGAACGTTGATGTGCGAAAAATTCCTTGACAAGCAACCCAAACAAAATAGACCGGTGTTGTTCACAAACAAAAAGAAACTAATGGTAACTAGATTGTCATTACATCGCTACCCATTTTGAAAGTGTTCAAGTATCTTGGAATTATACGTGATTAAAAACTGAATTGGTCCAAGCACTTTCAAACAAAAACCATGAAAGCCAACATTCTATTATGGCAGTGCAGAGGTGTCACGACTAAATACTACGGTAGTTAGACCAATACTTAGCTACGGCGCCGTGATTTTATGGCCCAGGACCAGAATAGCTCAACAGTTAAGGAGCTCTAAGGTTCCGGTTCAAGGGAATGTGAATTGATAAGGATTATTGGGGAAGACAGCACGAACTCTTACAAGAGGCGGTATATCACGTCACTCTTAAATGGAGTGACTGGTAGATTCGATCCTCTCATTACGATTTTTAGAAAATGATCAGGAGTCTGTACTGACCTTAAAAACACCTCAGCGGAGATCTGAATTTTCACAATTATATCCAGTACAAACTCACAGGGGTAAGCATTTTTCATATTGCCTTGACCTGCGCAAAAGCATTACACGGGGCACGCTGGCTACTTTTTTTCAAGCGGAAGTCACATCCATCGTGCATAGTGCAAATGTTATTCTGGACCGTAGAATCTAGAATAAAACAATATGCATTCTGAGTGGCCGCAGGGCAACACTAAGGGCCCTAAGTAAGCAGAAGAAACATCATCTCCTCTCAGGGGACTAATAATTTAGCAATGTTCTTGAGCTAGTCTGGATTAGAGAACATTCAGAGGTACATAGCAACGAGCATGCCGATGCATAGGCGAAACAAGAATCGACTCAAGGTTTTGTAGGTCTACAGCTGCCCGTTTCTATATCGCCATCGGCATCACCATGATAAGGTAAACTACTTACCTTCGTCATGAGAACAGGTGGATTGTACGACAAGCTGTCGACAGAAAGAAATGTCTTTAAGTCTTTATTAACAAAAATCGAAAATTTCTGTGTTCGTCTATCGAGATAGAAACTACAGCTATTAGTAGGTGTTCTGTCTGGACAATGCAAACTAAAAACGCACGTTAGCAGGGTGATCTGTTAGATGACTGTCTGTCGCGATCTGTTGCGGTTGGCGACGCATATCCTGTGTATCTGTTTAGTACTCACCAGACTCAGAGAATCAATGTTGGGGGATTCCTGACCAAACCAGGGCAGAATTAGTGGCACACCAAATCCAGGCGGCTTCGTGGTTTAGTTGGTATGCGTGTGATTAGTATGTCCAAGGGTCCTGGGTTCGAATTCAGACAGAGTCTGCTTGAAAAATATTAGGCGAGCATTTTTTTTACAAAAATACGCCCTCCTTCGGATGAGAGATAAAATGGAGGTCCAGTGTGTGAGTGTTGTTATGCATGTTAAAGATTCCTACCTTGCTTGGAACAGCAAGGGTTCGGAAAAATTCATAATTTCTAGGTAGAAAACTCGCTTCCCGGCCAATGTAGTTCTTTCGGGTAGAGCATTGGAAAATCAAATGTAGAGGCACTTCCGGATCCGATATCCTCGAGTACACCTGCAAAGTCGGATGGCTGAGCGAGGGAGGACTAAACTAATGCAAGTAAGGCAGCACAACCTGTCCAACTATGTGGACCAAAGTGCATGTGGCGGTAGATACGAGTAGAGCAAATACAGGGTATCTGAGCCCTCATTTCTACCAAAATCCCTCATTTCCACACTCATCTGGACCAATTTACATGTAAATTCCCATAAGGAGGAAATGAAGAGAAGCATCTCCACTTTGCTCTCGCCTTGTGGACCGCTTTGTGGGGTTTTTTTACCCCAACCATCCCAACCCTAAAAAATCGGTAACTTAACCCTTAAAATTTTCGAGATACCCCTCGGTGCCTATAAGCACCGCACCCACGAGATAAATCTATATTGTTTGGTATCGATTAATATTAAAATTTTCTCAGCTACCCGAATCTCTAGGAATTTTTTAGATTGCATCATCTCCCAGGGAGCTACCCCAATTTTAAGATTTTTTACCGCCAACATTCTGAATCAAATAGTTTTCTTCGACTAGCCATTTTTACCCACGAGATAAAGGTACATTGTTTGGTATCAATGAATACTAGAATTTTCTCAGCTACCCGAATCTTTACGAATTTCTTAGATTGCATCATCCTCCAGGGAGCTACCCTCATTTTAAGATTTTTTACCGGTAGCGATTTCTAACCGTCCTTATAAATTTTCTTAACCATGCGATACATTAAATTAGTCTAGAATTTTATGCTGAATTCGAATCTGTAAACCGATTTAAAATACTAGCACCCCCTGCAAAGTTATACATCTTTAAATTCCTGAACCTCTAAATTTTATTCTTTGCTCTATAAGCTAACCTAACAAATAATTTTCCTCGACTAGCCACTGCATCTTTCGAGATAAACTTATCCTGTTTGGTATCAATTAATATTAGAATTTTCTAAGCTAAGAATTTTTGAGTTAGCATCATCCCCCAGGGAGCTACCCTCATTTTAAGATTTTTTGCTGGTAGCGATTTTTGCCCGTTTTTATAAATTTTTTAGCCATGCCATACGTCAAATTAGTCTAGAATTTTATGCAGAATTCGAATCTGCAAACAGATTTAAATCGGACCACCCTCTACAAAATTACACCTCTTTATAGTCCTGAACCTCTAAATTTGGCTCTTTGCACTATAAACAAACCTAACAAATAGCTTTCTTCGACTAGCTATTGCATTTTTCGAGATAAACCTATCTTGTTTGGTATAAATTAATATTAAAATTTTCTCAGCTCCCGAATCTTTACAAATTACTTAGATTGCATCGACGCTGATCTAGCCTATCAATTTTTCCTTTTATCTAACCTAAGTCTACACAAGTCCAACTAAAATAATCTAACTCCGGAGCTTAGAAAAATCTAATATTAATTGATACCAAACAATGTTTGAATATTCTAAAAAGCAGTACATTACCGTTTGAAATGGTTTTAAATATTAAACACTTATGGCCCATAAAGGACTCATTTTTAAAACTCTCGCGGTTATAGATTTTCGGAGATGTTTGGTTAAAGCATATGTCATAGATGAGCAAAAAATTTAAAGGCTCGGAGTCTTTAAAAGTGTAACCTTGTAAGAGGTGGTCTGATTTTAAATCCGTTTGCAAATTCGAATTCTGCGTAAAATTCTAGACTAACTTGATGTGTCGTATGTCTAAAAAATTAATAAGGACAGTCAGAAATCGCTAGCAGCAAAAAATCTTAAAATGAGGGTAGCTCCCTGGGGGATGATGCTATCTCAAAAATTTAAAGAGATTCGGGTAGCTGAGAAAAATCTAATATTAATTGATTCCAAACAAGATAAGTTTATCTCGCGGGTGGAAATGACTAGTCGAAGAAAACTATTTGTTAGGTTAGCTTATAGAGTCAAGAGCAAAATTTAGAGGTTTAGGACTTTATAGGGGTATAACTTTGTATAGGGTGGTCCGATGTTAAATCTGTTTGCAGATTTGAATTTTGCATAAAATTCTAGACTAATTTGATGTGTCGCATGGTTAAGAAAATTTATAAGGACGGTTAGAAATTGCTACCGGTAGAAAATCTTAAAATAAGGATAGCTCCCTAGGGAATGATGCAATCTAAGAAATTCGTAGGGATCCGGGAAGCTGAGAAAATTTTAATATTAATTAATACCAAAGAAGATAGGTTTATCTCGAAAAATGCAGTGGCTAGTGTAACAATTTTATTTTTAATAGTAAATCCCTCCATAAAATTGCGAGAATAATATAACAATTTTATTAACAATAATAGTAAATTACATTCAACAACAATAGTAATACGTTAAGCCCGCATCGTCCTTTGGTATTCTACTTGTGGTTAAATATCTGTGTCATCTACAGCTATTTACAAACACATCTCTGTTTGACGGTCTCCCTCCGGACGCCTCGGCCGCCCGAGCTAGTTTTGTAGTCAGTCGGCCATATGTGGAAGATGCAATAACATGTACCCTAGATTGCAGGCCGGCAATTTGCAAATCCACTTCAATGAGTAAGCACATCTTCGAATAACGGTCGGTAACGTATAAAGGTTATTAACTTGTTTAATTTGAGATAATTTATTTAGCGCAACGACTTAAAATGCGAGAACTTAAAAAGCAACTACTTACAATGCAACTCTTAGAACACAAAATTTAGAAGGCAATTTATTAAGAAGACGACACTTGCGGTGTAAACTTTTAGGACACACAAGGACAATGTAAAGATACTACCTTATGAAAGCGGCATAATTCAACTTCAGAATTACAGAATTGCAGAATGTATGGTAACGGGATTTGATTCGACACGTAGGACGAATTCATAGTAGAAGTTGTTTTGGATGAATTTGGTTCACACTACAACGCTGTGATCGTTGCATGAAATAACGAGGATCTCATCCTTCCTTGCAACAAGGCGACAAATGCAGTTTTGGTTTGTAGATAACGATAAGTTCTTTTTGTGTTTCAAACTAGGAACACGTTAATTTGTTTAATGCGTAAAAGCATGAATATTGTAAAAGTTCCAACTAATTGCTGAGCTGGATTTTACAGTATTAAAATTAAAGTTTACTGATTTGATGTTTTAAGAAAACAACACGCGTGGCTCATTATGAAGCGTCGGTAATGTCAACAGGTGTTACTGACGTCATATATTTTTCTGCTGTGTACTGCTGACAGATGTATTTTTGAAGGCAAATGCCTCGAACAGCTTTAGTACAAAAGATGTAAACACGTCTATTTTTGTGATCTGCTTTATGTAAATTAAAACTTGCATATGTAATTTAGAAAACTTGAATGCTACATCTTTAGAACTTATTAATTTGTCATCTGCTTGAACAGATCTGCACAGGTCGGAACCCTATGTGTATTACAAGTACATGTTATACTGTAAAGTATTTGATTAAAAATAATTAAGATAAACATGAAGTTGAAAGCTATAGATTGATACAGTTATTGATTAAATTTTTGTTACAAATCATATTATTATTTTAAAAGAGATTCTTTTTAGTAAACAATTGGTTCAGGATTAAAGTTTTTTATTTTGATCAAGTATGATCAAATCTAATCACATAAAGCTAGCATCCTTATGAGTAGGAATTTGATGCCAAATTTACATTGAAAATACCTTTTTAACTATTTCTTTATGTAATTTTTGTAGGACACAAATAGTGTTCCACTCTTTTATGTATTTAACTATTACAATTTCTTACAGGAGCTGCGTCTTATTTTATTAAGACAAGTTTTTGTTAGCGAAGGCGATCCTTTTTTCTTTGGGTCTCCACGTTCGCCCTTAGAAATATGCCATGCAATTATCATAATTAAGTCAGGACTTGGTGGCGCCTATTTGGTTTAGATTAAGTTTGATCTACAGACAGATTTCGACTTACCCCCCATTTCTCATAGCTCTGCCCAAGGAATAGACCCCTAGTTGTGTCGGAAGACTTCGTTGCACTTGCTCACAACGTGAGGCCAGGTAATTATAAGAAAAATTAGTTTCACTGGCACACAAAGTGGTGCAAGAAGAAAAAACCGTTGCACTGGCGCCCATGCGTGAGGCTAGCCAGAAATTAAGAAGAAATATTAAGAAAAATCGTTTCACTAGTCAAAGAAATCTATTTGTTAGGTTTGCTTATAGAGCAAAGAGCAAAATTTAGAGGTTCAGGACTTTAAAGAGGTATAATTTTTAAGGGGGTGGTCCGATTTTAAATTTGTTTGCAGATTCAGATTCTGCATAAAATTCTAGACTAATTTGACGTATCGTATAGCTAAAAAATTTATAAGAACGAGAAAAATCGCTACCAGCAAAAAATCTTAAAATGAGGGTAGCTCCCTGGGGGATGATGCTATCTCAAAAATTTCTAGAGATTCGGGTAGCTGAGAAAATTCTAATATTAATTGATACCAAACAAGATAGGTTTATCTCGAAAGATGCAATAGCTAGTCGAAGAAAACTATTTGTTAGGTTATCTTATAGAGCAAAGAGCAAAATTTAGAGGTTCAGGACTTTAAAGGGGTATAACTTTACAGTGGGTGCTCAAATTTCAAATCTGTTTACAGATTCGAATTCAGCGTAAAATTTAGACTAATATGATGTGTTGCATCGTTAAAAAAATTTATAAGGACGATTAAAAATCGCTACCAGTAGAAAATCTTATAATGAGGGTAGCTCCCTGGGGGATGATGCAATCCAAGAAATTCGCAGAGATTCGGGGAGCTGAGAAAATTCTAATAATAACTGATACCAAGCAAGATAGGTTTATTTCGAAAAATGCAATAGCTAGTCGAAGAAAGCTATTTGTTTGCTTATAGTGCAAAAAGCAAAATTTAGAGGTTCAGGACTTTAAAGGGGTATAATTTTGAAGGGAGTGGTCCGATTTTAAATTTGTTTGCAGATTTATAAAAATTTATAAAAACGGGCAAAAATCGCTACCAGCAAAAGATCTTAAAATGAGGGTAGCTCCCTGTGGATGATGCTATCTCAAAAGTTCCTAGAGATTCGGGTAGCTGAGAAAATTCTAATATTAATTGATTCCAAACAAGATAGGCTTATCTCGAGAGATGCAATGGCTAGTCGAAGAAAACTATTTGCTAGGTTAGCTTATAGAACAAAGAGCAAAATTTAGAGGTTTAGGACTTTAAAGGGGTATAACTTTGCATGGGGGTGCTCTGATTTTAAGGACGGTTAGAAATCACTACCGGTAAAAAATCTTAAAATGAGGGTAGCTCCCTGGGGGATGATGCAATCTAAGAAATTCGTAAAGATTCAGATAGCTGAGAAAATTCTAATATTAATTGATACCAAACTATGTACTTTTATCTGGTGGGTAAAAATGACTAGTCTAAGAAAACTATTTGTTTCAGAATGTTGGCGGTAAAAAAATCTTAAAATTGGGGTAGCTCCCTGGGGTGTGATGCAATCTAAAAAATTCCTAGAGATTCGGGTAGCTGAGAAAATTCTAATATTAATCGATACCAAACAATATAGATTTATCTCGTTCCCATCGATACCAAACAATATAGATTTATCTCGTGGCTGCGGTGCCTATAGGCACCGAGGGGTATCTCGAAAACTTTAGGGGTTAAGTTACCGATTTTTTAGGGTTGGGATGGTTGGGGTAAAAAAATCCTACAAGGCGGTCAACAAGGCGAGAGCAAGGTGGAGATTCATCTCCTCATTTCCTCCTTATGGGAATTTACATGTAAGTTGATCCAGATGAGTGTGGAAAGAGGGATTCTGGTGGAAATCGGGGCCCAGATATCCTGTATTTGCTCTGCTGATACGCTCCCCATCTCAATATCTAGTGTTTTGAGTTAAATCAAGTTCCGACATATCATGTACTAGTTTTCATTTTCAAGCTGTTACTGTAAAAATTTTGCACGTATGTGTGTTATAAAAACACGTTTCATTAATTTCTTGTCTTTATTTTACTCCTTACAAAATCGGAACATCGTTAAATAGTTGTGTTAATTTTGTAATTTGAGTTTAATCACGTGACGGTCTTCTTGCAGGGTCCCGACTTACTATGCATTTATAAATAATGAATATTCGAAAAAGCAAATTGAAATTGATGGTAGAATATCTTTTATTACTCCTATGGGTTTTGTTAATCTTCCAAGTTGTGTACCAAATTTTTGATTCAATTTATTAAGGCAGACATTGGGAATATCTTAGGGGAATTACGAATGTATGCGGCATCAAAAAAAATTATTTTATCTTAAGCATATATTCCCGACATTGGAGGAAAACTTTTGTGCGTACCGGTAAAAATTAATCTACGTTCAATGCTAATACAAAAAGACTTACCCGACCATTCTCTAAACCTTCTACAATGTCTCTATGTCTCTCAGTTCCCATATATTGGAGATTACCTAAAAATAATCCATAAATCGAATTTTTCATAGTCATCATGGCTGGGTCCAGAAAAGGTATTAATCGCCATTGAACTTTCTTTTGACATTAGTGTTTGTTTCTTTAAATATATCTATTAATTCCGTTGTAAATACTTTACGAAAGGCCGTTCTACGAATCTCGTCCAACGTTGGAGTTTCAAAATGTTTTTCGATAAGTTCGGGATATTTTTGTAGTTCTTCGCTCATGCGTTTCTAATTGTATTAAATAATAATCATTGTTCGGTGTGCAAAAAAAAAAATTACCTCAAAATCAACATATTCTTGTCCATTCAACAAAATCTTAAGCAAAAGCCATTTGAATGAAGCCAAATTGCGATATCTATCTAATGGTCCAAGAGAAAAATCTGAAATTTGTACCATGTTTGGAACTAGTAGTCACAGGCTTATTTCTGAGGTGGGTTTGTTATTGTACTGAAGAATCTTAACTTTGTTACTCAATAAATATGAATGAGGTTATCAAAATCATGCTCTTTGAACTTAACAAAGAAAAATTGTAACTTATATAAGCTTCAGCATATATTTAAAATGATCAACAAATATCTATGTAAACAACCTGTAGCATACTTTGGAACGGAGTTTAAGGAAAAAATTAGTATATGGGCGTAGATAAAGAATGACTAAGGGATTTTATTCTAAATCCGACCCAAAGCTTTTTACTGACCAATTTCGACATGTTCATTTTTAAAGATTAACTATGTTAGATACTTAGTAACAGAAATCCACCATTTTTAACGCGATATTGAGTCCTTAAATACCATCAAGCACACGTAGAACCATTAAGATTAACATATTTTTGATGAATTTCATCATCTCTTTCTACGTATACAGTATCACAAAATTCTTCCATCCCTACTACCGCCACTGAAGAATCCACCACATATATTCGAATCGATTTTCAGGCCTGGGCCCTATCATGTCAAAACTAAAGATTGTTCTTCTTCAACACTGTCAAATATGTTACACGCATTCATTCAAAGACAAATATTGCAAGGTCGCCTTTTTTTAAACCCCCGCACCTCATTATAAAATCGACAATCATTAGAATAAGGCATGTGCAATTACTTTCACATGAGTAACTTTTATTAAACTACAACCTCAGAAAAAATACTAATCTATCCATATCAAATCTGAAAATAATAGGCCTTTTCTACTGCATAAAGACTTAGCTGATTAGAATATATAAATCCAGAATCGAACAACCTTAGTTAATAAACACAACAAATTGATAACATAGGGCACTTCAACTAAATATCTGGTCGTAGCTTTAAGTGATCTTGTCAGAATACGGGCGTTGGGCTATACCGTACTGTTTCTAATTTTAATTGCTATATTTTAAATCTCATTTGTTACATCTCATAACCATACTTCAAAATTTAAACAATTTATTAATGGAAACATAAATCCATATTAATGACTGTTCCACATTCGCTTTTGGTCTTCAAATTAGATGCATAACTAACAGCATTCTATTTTACAGCAAACTGAGTTGTTAAATATTTCACCTTTTATTTGTCATACTTGTAGCAAAAGCTAACAACATACTTGAGCCCAAGCTCAAAATTTTACTACGGTGTAATAACCCTTAATAAAACTTGAAAGGAATTTAAAAGTTAGAGAGCGAACCTAAAATCTCGTACATAACTAGTTACTTTTGTTATAGCAATCTTTAAAATTCCAATTTTATTCCTAACTGTC
The DNA here is from genome assembly GCA_036346225.1 of Platerodrilus igneus. Classification (NCBI taxonomy): domain Eukaryota; kingdom Metazoa; phylum Arthropoda; class Insecta; order Coleoptera; family Lycidae; genus Platerodrilus; species Platerodrilus igneus. The sequence goes on along the minus strand of JARFIW010001638.1, from coordinate 10,156,868 downwards.
CTTTTAACTTGTTTATTTATAAATAAATTAAATTTGAAACATATTCTAATAAAATAGTTTGTTATTTTAAGTTCTGACACTTCTAAGAACTGAATAGTGCAAAATTCAAGCGTGTAGAACATTCAGTTAGTTTGTTCCTAGAAAGCTTTTATATTTTATTTTTAATTATGTCAATTTGATAATTCAAAGAACTGTTTCTGTCCAACTTATTAGTTTTAAATGGTACTTCTGAGCATTATAATATTACAGAGGAATAAAATATACACTTGGTGGGTTTTCAGCCTTCGTACACAACGATGTACTGCGATCAGGCATTGGTAGTACAGCAACATATAAATAAATAATATATATATATATATATATATATATATATATATATATATATATATATATTGCTGTGGTAAGACCGCGTTGAGAGCGTCGTTTCGTTTTTAACTTTGCCTGGCTAGTTCAAAGGAATTTAGTGAGTTTTCAAAATGAAATTAAACGCAGCAATACCACAAAGCATTTATACAGTATGAAATGTTTTTTCTCATACGAGGCATTTACAACATAATTTCCTTCAAACATAAAACAATTTCGAAAAAATCCTTGTCACAAAATATTGTTGCTTACCTTATTTTACATATTCAAAATTAAACTTATTCTTTTGAGGATCTTTTACCTGGTTATAAATTATTTCCACGTTGGTAAGAGTTGTTTTGGCCAAAAAAAATTCTTGACATATAGTCTATTAAAGGTCAGAGTATATCGATCTCTGAACATAAACTCCGGGTAAAAAAATTCCTCACACAAAAAAATTATTAGTATTATCTTAAACTAGATCTAAATACTCTTATATCAGTTAAAAATAAATCTAACAGTGATACTTGTAGAATCCACTAAACGCTACTCGTAATTAGAAATCTTATTTTAAATTGATCTCCAAATTTGCTTACAAGTTTTTCCAAATTAAAATTCCTGATTTGCAACAGCAATTATCAAAGTACATTTTTGGTTAAATATTCCCCCCCAATTATTTATTATATCTTTAAAATAGTTTTATACTAAAGAATTTTGTCTTTTCTTCGTAATTAAAATTCCAGTTTTGTATGTATTTTGGGTTTAAAAACATCACTTCAATATTCATTGTAACTTTGCAACTATGTTTTACTGCACACTTCTATATAACGCAACGGATAGCGTTTTAAAATAACATTTCTTGATCTACTTTAAGCGTCGACTGCATGGGATCAAATTTAATGAATTAATTCCCCTCGAAACCATAAGCCCTCCTATTTATACAAATTGTCTTTTTTTATAGAATTTTACCAGTATAACCTCGAACATTATGATGTAAGGTTTCCGAAATACCCAATTAGCGTATAAAATTTCGACATTTTATTACCTTCTTATCTGTTCTAGGTATCCGTGACACGTTCTTTGACCTTGTTTCGCATGTACTATAATTTGCGGCGTCGCATACTAATGAAAAAGATAATCGATTATTTCAGGGATTTTGAAAGTTTTTCGATGTTCAAGCTGCTTCTTGGAATAAAAATGTTTATTTTAAAACCGATGATTCATATTCTAAAAAGTTCTTTATTTGGAATTAAGTGTTACAATTCACGGGTTAATTAATTTAAACTGTGATTGTTTTTTAATGCAAAAGGGTTTGCGTTTTATAGTAATTACATAAAATTATTTATATTTCTGCAAAATGCGTAAAGTTTATTCTATGCTATTTACAGCAAGTTTTATCAAAAATGTATAGATTTGCATTCGCATCGAAATGCGTTCTACAGCATCTTACAACCAATTACTGTTACATATACGACTTATGCCACTTGCCATTTATTTACAATATGCTTGTCATACAGGGTGATTATTTATACATGCGTAATCTGAGTTTTTGCATGGTACATTCATGAATAAAGGTACGCTTGTATTATACAAGGTGTAACCATGAATTTACGGAAAATTCCCATTTTTCCGGATTCTATTATATTTTAGTGGAATTTATTTTTAGAATTAGGGTTTCAATGACCTCTTGTAACCCCTTATCACGTCAATATATGTGTAACACGGAGATCATAAGAAGTCATTGAGCATCACATTCTGTGAAACAAAGCACCCCAAAGCCGAGAAAAACTTTCTAATATTCAAGTTCTGTAGTAAACACCCTGTGTAACATTTATAGTAAGGTAAGCTTATTATAGTGTTTAGTTTAGCATTGTTGACTATATCATCGCACCCGAGCTGAACACAGAACAGACTGAGGAATTGCAGTTGACTATATCAAAGAACACGAACTGGAAATAGAACAAACAAAGAATCGCGAGAAATTTCCAACTATTTTGTGTGGTACTCAAATCAGCACGTTTTTTGGTCAACTTAAATTTGGATAATTTTTTACAGTTCAAAATCGAAATGCACAGTTCCATTGGTTAAAGACATCATTAACGTTTTTCAACACACGAAACATAGGAAATGGAAGTGTATAAATATAATTTCAAATTCTCCGAAAGACATTCGTTAGTGCTCACCATAGCATAAAGAATTACCTTGCAGTGCTCCCCACAGTCTGCAAAACCTTCAACGAGCAGCACTCTCCATAGCCTGCTATACTTCGACACGCAGTGCTCTCCATAGCCTGCGTATTCTCCGACGGTGACGCTGTCCGCCGCCGTACCTAGGGCATGTCATTATAACTCATCAATCAATAGTTAACAAACTACGTATGGACGTTAAGCTCCGTTCCATACTTCATATTATTAGAAAGTGATAAGAATATGCCAAGTAAAGTGCAACTTTGTAATACAAGGACAATTTATAAAGTTTATTAACAGTTCATGAGAACGGATGCGCTATTTTGTACCGCAGACGATAGTGACACTGCAGATGTCAGGTCAAAGACGGAACAGGTACCGTGATTACTTAGAAGTTAAGATTACAGCATTGTATTTATGAATAGTATTAAGAATAAGCAGACATGAGATCTGCAAGTTCCCACAGCCATGTGAGGGGAAAAAACATTATAAAAAGCCCAGGAGCTCAAGGACCTGGCAGTCAGTCAAAGTATTCAGCTTTAACATTGCAGTTGCTTAGGCTACTTACAATAGTACATTTAATAGTTATTTTCGAACTTAGAGTAAATTATATCTAGTTTTGTAAAATTCCATAATTAATGTCTGTTTAAAAATAAATTTGTTAAGAAGTTTTGAAACTGGTTTTTTAAAGAAACAGCTCCCAAGGCCCGAACCTTAACTGGCGCAGCGTACGGATGTCAAAAGGTCACTAGGAAACCCAAATTCGAGGAACTGGTGGTCTGGAATTTCAATTTCAAATTTGACAGAACCCAAACAAAAGTTAGAGGCGAAACAAGAATCGTTCAAATTCAACAAACCAAACAGAAACTTGAAGGAGAAACAAGCATAGATCGAATCCAAAAAACCGACATGGAGGACGTACAAATATCGACAGAATCCATGAAATCAACAAAACAATTAGTGTAAGTTCATTTCCTTAAACCAATTGATTTTTTTTACAAATATTTGATATTGCTAGTATTAGAGAATTTTTATTTATGAATGTACAAATATTGACTAATATTATTATTACTTTATGCTATTTAATGAAAATAATTTACTTAGCTATTGCAAGGAATTATTTTCAAGTTTATTTTGAAAAATTGAATTTTTAATAGACTTTTAAACCTAGAGAACTAAAAAGACGCATTGCATGCGCACTTGAGACAATTATTAAGAATTAACTGGCGCAAGAATTATAGAAACGAAAACCAAAAGAAAATTTTGAATTTATCAATACGAAAATTAACTAACGCACTAAAAAACCAAAAATAGAACGTAATTTATTTACAATTTAATACCGAAATCTTTGTATATAACGCAACTAAATATAAAAACGAATTATTCAAACGTAACATTATCGGATCCAATGAATAATAGAAACACCTTACAATTATTAATAAAATTAGCAAAACGTAATCTATTATTAATTTAAACCATAAATCATTATTACGAGTTAAAACAAAGCACAAACCCAAACGCAAGTCTTTTCATCGAAAGTGAATGATTTAAAACTCAACCTTGAACGCAACGAATACAACGCTTATTTAATACGTATATATAAATTTAATTATTAGAAACGCATCGCGAAACTTTATCCACATCATTTAAACATTATAAAAAGTTATTTCAGTACAGAATTTATTATAGTAAAACAATTACTGAAAGATTCATTCCAAAAAAAAAACGCACAGTGCAACTTTATAAAAGGTATAAATTACATTCATTCAAACTTGACATTCTATAATTAAAATACTTCGGTAATTAACGAAGTAAAGCCGCAAAATTCATTCTCATCCCAACCGATAACAATATCTTTCAGAAAAGTATTAGCAAATTGCATATTAAATTATACAAAAGCGTTTACGCAACAGACTGAATAAAATCAAATAAAGTATAATTGCATATGTTCATTACGAAAATATTCAGTTATATAAAAGCACTACACGATTTATTTAAGACCATTCACCAAAATTAAAATTACATCTTCAGTAGTTAAAAAACTTTAGAATTAAAGTACAAAAGAGACGTTGATGCAACACAATTAACTGAAAAGCAACAATCTTTCAATAGACTAAAGCATTGTAATTAAAACAATTCATTGTATTAATTATAAAAAGAGAATTTTTGCAACTTTAAACAACGCAATAAACGGAACCTTGCAATCTATATTTAACACCTAAGTTGACGAGACAGGAAACATCGTAGACATTTATAAATTATAAACACCTATGGGAAGAGATAAGTGTAACAGACACAACCAAATCAGCAGAAATAAATGAAGATAGTCTTAACTGGCACGAACAAAATTAAAATAAATTACCACGAGAAATTACTCAGTCACATCGAAACTTTCAGGAATCAAACCTACAATAAAATTAACATCAACGACGTAAAAATAAATGTAATCAAAGCTACAGCAAGCAACCAAACATTACCGAGCATAAATCTCATAAATTAATTACAGCACCATATAGCTAAGTACAAAGACAAGCAACTCAATTCCTAAATAATCTAAAACGACTCAAGCTAAAAATAACAAATAACCCGACGCAATCTAAACTGCAAATTAATAAACCCAAGCAAAGAATAACAATACAAACCACGAAAGAAATCCCAATTTTTTCAAAAATTTGAAATCAATTGAAATTAAAGCTAAATATTAATTGTTAGAACAGCCCTCAGACATAATGAGTTCAGATATTAAGATTTATCTTGAGACAATTCATATGTTTAATGGAGACCAATGTCTTCTTAGTAACTTCATCACAGCATGTGAAATGTTTTTGAAAACCTTCTACAAACCCGGAGACAACGATGAAACGTATTACTTTTACGCCTAATCATTATTAAACTAACCGGACGAGCACTAACACTAATAGTCAGCTAGGATGACAATGGGAAGACTTTAAATGCATATTGATTGCATATTTTGGCGATCGACGTAACCTAAAATGCCTAGTACGCGACTTAATAAACCCTAGAATAGAAAATAACCAATTCCCGTACTAATTCGGAATGAAATACCAAGATGTAACAAGCTTAATTTTAACGAAACTAAAAATTGAAGAACCCGACCAAAATATCAGACTTTTAGAAACAAAAATGTATAACGAAATTGCATTAGACACATACCTAAATGCACTACCAGAACGACTATCCAACAAAATCAGATTCCAACGTCCCCAAAACTTAGAGGAAGCCATGAATATGATAATAGAAGAAGAAAACGTAATGTATTACAGAAACAGATAATACAACCTCAACGCGAATAAAAGTTATTCACCAATGAAAACTATACAAACCGCGAGACAAACAAATACCCCAACAAAAATTCACATCATTTAATACACAAACAAACCAACCGCGAACCAAATTTTAATAACACAAATTTTCATAATTAATATAAACAATTTCCAAAATCAACGTTTAACCCAAATTTTACAAAAGCCGCATTCATACCAAGATTCAACCAAAATGCAAACCTACAAAGACTAGCATTCAACGCGAACCCTATCAGAAATTCACCAATAACAAACAACAATAACAATCCTAATAATTATTATAAATTCACACCTATGGATACCTCATCTGGTAACACCAGACAAAATACAAAAGTAACACACATCCGACCAAACCCTCAACAAAAACGCACTTTTACATCGGACGAACGATTTCATCAAGTACGAACAATGAACCAAACCATTCGAACAATTATGAGCGCGAAGAAACATGCGAAACTTATTATGAGAACGACGTAGAAAACGCGTGCTCAAATTTTCAGATAGACCGATTCATAAACAACCAAACTTAATAAATTTAAATAACATAAATCACCTAGTACTACCCTATATAGAAGTACCCCATGCTAAATTTAAACTATTAATCGATACCGGATTCTCAACAGCACTTATTAGCCCCCGAACCCTAAAGAAACACTATTTAGACTATGTAGAAAGAGAACCATTTAAAATTAAAACCGCCCATCAAACAACCCTACACCAATTAGTAGCTAACATACCCTTACCGAAAACATTCGATGTAAAAATGAAACATAAATTTTGTATTTTCGAATTCAATGACAAATATGACGGAGTAATGCGAATGAACCTTCTAAGAAAACTAGGAGCCAATATTGACGTAAAGAACCGTTTATTGAGAACGAGATATGGACGAATCCCCATTAAATTTCAAAATAAATAGAACCCCGAACAGAGGAAAAAATTAAAATCCCAGTAAATTCAAATAACGAGGTAGGAATAATAAATCAAATAACATTTCAACATAGAGTAAAGACCCAAACCGCATTAGTAAAAATAAAAGATAATTATGCCACAACGACGATTTTAAATTCAAATGACTACCCCGTAGAACTATCATTAGCCATCCCAATTTATGTAGAAGAATTAAATTTTAAAGAAATGGAGATAGATGAAAATTTAGACAACTGCAACTGTTGAGAGAAAATTTAAGTATTTAATAATTAATACCGACATCAATCAAGAACAGCAAAGAGCAATTAAAAATTTATGTTTTAAATACCGCGACATATTCCATTGTGAAGGAATGCCCCTAACATTTACCAATACAGTCAAACATAATATCGAACTAACGGATAACAAACCAATATTCACAAAAGCATACAGATTACGTCAGGCAAGCCAAGAAGAAGCCGATAGACAAGTAGCAGACCTACTAGACCAAGATATCATACAACACTCCACTTCACAAAGGAGCAGCCCCGTATTAATAGTACCCAAGAAGTTGGACGCATCAGGAAAGAAAAAATATAGATTGGTTATAAACTATAGAAAACTAAATAAAAAACGGTAGACGACAAGTACCCATTATCCAATATAACTGAAATTTTTAGATAAATTAGGCAAGTGCCAATATTTTTCAACATTAGACTTCACTCAGGATACCATCAAGTAGAAACGGATGTAAAGGATATACTGAAAACAGCCTTCAGCACACCGAGAAGACATTATGAATATAAAAGAATGCCATTTGGATTAAAGAACGCACCCGCAACTTTTCAACGAGTTATGGACAATATACTACGTGGGATACACAATGAAAAATGTCTTGTGTACCTAGACGACATCATAGTTTATTCAACATCATTAGTGGAACACATAGAAAGATTAAAAGAAGTATTTGAAAAATTGAGAAAAGCGCATTTTAAAGTACAATTAGACAAAAGCGAATTTTTACAGAAAGAAGTAGCATTCTTAGGACATATAATAACACCCCAAGGAATCATGCCGAAGCTCAATAAAACAAATGCAGTACTAAATTACACCATACCAAAAACGAACAAAGTAATTAAAGGATTTTTAGGACTTAGTGGTTACTACCGCAAATTTATTAAAAGTTATGCTAAAAAAATCAAGCCTTTGATAAATTGTTTAAAGATAAGAAATATAATTGAATACACCCCAGAATTTATTAAACCTGTAGATAAAATTAAACCCCGTATTAGAATACCCAGACTTTTCGAAGCCATTTATATTAACGACAGACGCATCAAATGTAGCATTAGGCGCAGTTTTGAGCCAAGGAACAGTAGGTAACGATAAACCCATCAGCTACGCATCCAGAACCTTAAACAAAACCGAACAGAAATACAGTACAATAGAGAAAGAATTGTTAGCCATAATTTGGGCAACAAACTATTTTAGACCATACCTATACGGACGAAAATTTTACATATACACCGATCATAGACCATTAGTATGGCTATGCAAGCTCAAAGAACCTAATTCAAAATTACAACGATGGAGAATCAGACTAGAGGAATATGACTACGAGATCATATACAAAAAAGGAATTTATAATAATAACGCAGACGCCCTAAGTAGAATACAACTAAACGCACTGGAAACGGAATCAATTATAGGAAACATAGACGAAACGGAAATAAGAGAAGATCCAGACGATATGAACACAATACATTACACACAAAATAAAGAGCCAAAAACCGCGATTAATATTTTAAACGAAGCAATCGATATAAAACCCAATCAATTTATAATCACCGAAGTTTTGAATAACCCTAATCTCGTAAAATATACTAAAGTAAATAACAAAAAAATATATCAAATTCAAATAACCAAAGACGACAATGAGGAACAAATAATTAAAATTCTAGAAGAATACACCCCCCGAGAACAAACGATTTTACTTTTACTTTAACACCGAAAACTTGTATAAACGATTTTTAGAATTGTATTTGTTAAATTATTCAATAACCTGACCCTGAACTTATCAGATGCACAAGAAAGTTAATAACATTAGACGACCCTGACGAAATAAATGATGTAATCCGAAATCAACATGAAGGAAAAACCAACCATCGTGGAATTAATAAAACAATGAAGCAACTTATAAGACGATATTATTTCAAGTACATGAAAGAATTAACTACAGACTTTATTAATCAATGTGAACTATGCGAAAGCAAAATACGACAGGAAACCCCCAAAAATAGACTTAATATTAACTAAAACACATGACAAACTTTTTCAAAAACTACATGCTGATACTCTAGTAATAGAAGCGCAAAGCTATTTGACAATTGTAAACGCATTCACAAAAATATGCCAAGCGATACCAATCACCTCTAAAAATAGTATTACATAACCCAAGGATATTTACAATATTTTACATTTTATAGAACGCCCGAAACAATAATGTTAGATATCGGTAACGAATTTAAAAATGAAACGATACAAAACACTTTGGAGCTCCACAAAATAAAAATTCATTTTATAACTAAAAACCACCCTGAATCCAATGGACTAATCGAAAGGAGAAAGGAGAAACTAAAAATAACTTATAACAGGATAAATTAGGATAAATTAGATAACGACAAAGAACGTATCACCACAACCCGTAATAAAAATACCGACGCAAATAAATTTTCAATAGGACAAACCGTGTACGAGAAGAACTTCCAAAGCAAACGACACAAAACGGCACCCAGAAATTTAGGTCCATTTAAAATTAAAAGAATATCGGAAAAAAACATAGCCGTAGAAGACAACGGCAAAAAACAAAATATATCCACTAGAAAAACCTAAGACACTGTGTACTTTCAGATGGACAATCATCACCCTTACCGTCAACCTCCACCCAAGTAGAACAGATACCGAAATAGTAATCGAAGAGGTAAGAAACAACCCGGTATACTACCAATAAAATTAGGCAGTATGCAGAATACCATAGACTATGGACCTTTGCACAAACAATTGACTTAACGGAACTAAAACACGAATTTCAAATAATCAAAAGCCATTATTACCGATTAAAACAACCAATGGACACAACAAAAATACGCAATAGAAATAATGAATTATGACAGCATAATAGAAACTATTTTGAGAAACAGATGATAAATCTAACCGACTAATACCCACAGAACAAACGGCAAGACGAAAAAGAGTACCAATCAACGGATTAGGTAACATAATAAAAGTTATCATAGGCAATTTAGATAATCAAGACGCAGAACGTTATGATAACGCAATACAACAATTAATTGAAAATTAAAACGATATAAAAACCATCATTAGCAACCAAATATCATTCATTCAATCAACAATTACAAAATTCAACAAAACGCTAAGAAAGCTAGTAAGAAACCAAGACAGTATAGCCAACAGAATACAAACCCTTGAAACTAACATGCAACCTACCATGTTAGTCATGCGAGATTTAATTAGATTTAATAGAATATTCACCCAAATAATATCAACCCTTACCTTAATTCAACAAATTTTAGCTACGTTAGAAAACGCAGTAACATTTGCAAAACTAAATACCCTACATTCCAGTATCATAGAACCAATCGATTTATTAAAGGAATTATTAAGAATTACATCATTTACAACCAACAGTAAATTACCCTTTGATGTAGTAGAATCAAACATTCTAATATTTGAAAAAATAGCTATAGTTATATAAAAAATAACGACATAACATTTTTAATAGAGATCCCGCTAGTAGAAAGTAACAATTATAAATATTATCATTTATTTGCTTTTCCAATGAAAATTACTAGCATGTATCAAGTTATTATACCCAAAACCAAATTCCTATCCTTAAAATTAACTAAGATATGGTTATACAAATGAAAAATGCAACGAAGTCACACCAAATCAATATTTATGCCAATCGTTGATAACAACCACTATTCGAGAAGACAGCCCTTGCGAAGTACAATTATTAAAATTTTCAAACCATTACGAGAACTGAAGCTAAGCCCGTACAAATCACCAACATAAAAATTCAAAAAGTAATAGAAAGCAAATGAATAACCATTTTCCTCACAGAAGTAATAGCAACCGTCCACTGCACTCAAGACGAAAACACCTTAGCACTAACCGGAAGTAAATTAATATCCCTCAAAGAAGATCGTTATTTAAAACTGAAAAATTAAATAATCAGAATTTATCAAGATCCCGTAGCAACCAAGAAATTAGCAAACTTACCAGAGCTACAAATCAAGACAACGCCAATCGGAGACGAAGAGATAATTCAAAAACCCATGCAACTAGAACATCTAGAATTAGACGACCTCAACCACGCCATAAAACTGATGGAAAATTATAAGGAACATCTGAGTAAATTAAAGACGCTCAAACTACACTACGATAACATTAGTGTTTGGACAATTGTATTAATTATTTTGACTATTTTATTGATCATTTATGTAATTTACAAAATGTATATTAGGTATAAAAATAAAGAAAACAGTTTTAGATTTAAGGCAACCAAGGTAAACAAAGAAACAAAAATACCATTAGAAACTATGAACTTTAAGCAATGAAATTAAATAATGAATTTAAAACTAAAAATCAAGAAAAGGAAAACCCTTGATTTTTAATGTACGTCGAGAGGAGTTATGTATCCCCCAATTGATATATGTATAAAGAAATAGAATAATTAAGAATTACTAGAAAGTGTTAAGAATACGCTAAGTGAAGTGCAACATTGTAATACAAGGACAATTTATAAAGTTTATTAACAATTCATGAGAACGGATGCGCTACTTTGTATCGCAGACGATAGTGACACTGCAGATGTCACGTCACAAACGGTCAGGTATCGTGATTACTTAGAAATTAAGATTACAGCATTGTATTTATGAATAGTATTAAGCATAAGCAAATATGAGATCTGCAAGTTCCCACAGCCATGAGGGGGTAGGAACATTATAAAAAAGCCTGGGAGCTCGAGGACCCGGCAGTCAGTCAAAGTATTCAGCTTTAACATTCCAGTTGCTTAGGCTACTCACAATAGTACATTTAATAGTTATTTTCGAACTTAGAGTAAATTAAATCTAGTTTGTAAAATTCCATAATTAATGTCTGTTTAAAAATAAATTTGTTAAGAAGTTTTGAAACTGGTTTCTTAAAAAGGCAGTCCCAAGGCCCGAACCTTAACTCGCGTTATGTAATTAAAGATGGCGCGTGTTACGTAATTAAAGATGGCGCGCGTGACATAATCAAAGATTACGCGTAATATGATTAAAAATGTATAGAAATTATCATGTCGAGAACACCCAAACCAGTACTTCAAGGTTCAGGAGAAACAAGTGTTTTTAAAACTGCACATATGACGTATCGATATACATATCTACTATTACTACAAATATTGCCAATTACGCCTTTTACGTGTTCGGAAATAAATTTATCCTAGATTTAAATTTTTCAACGCTTAATAATTCGTAATTTTAAAGATAACACCTACCTCGCCACTGACAGTCTTGTTTTTAAATTCTTGATGTCTTTCAGAGCCCATGTAATTAACGGTGCCAAGAAACAATCCATGAATGATACCTTGCACTACTGTTGCAGAGGGATCTAGACTGTGTTTCATTCGATATGAAACTTCTTTTTGAGCAACAGTTTTTAAATCCTTAAATTCTCTTATTGCTTGCATAGCCTTAACCCTATGAAATGCTACCCTTCGAACCTCATCTAATAGTGGAGTTTCAAAACTTTTTTCGTATAATTCTGGGTTTGTTTTAATCACATCACAAATGTATTTCTGTAAATAAGTGCTGAAAAATCGTATAAATTGTAAAAGTAAATTTTTACCTCGAAATCTACATATTCTTGACTAAATATAAATACTTTTAATTGATTACAGTCAAATGAAGCTAAGTGCCTATATTTATTTAATGATATAGAGGAAGAATTTAAGTTTAACGCCATTCTTGAAAATAATATCTGCACTGATACGATGTATGTATGTTTCTGAAGAAATTATTTGCTTATCCGTCTTATAATCTTATCTTAACTTTAATTGCAAAGCGTATTTTCTATTAACATTCAGGTGTTATATTATATATAAATTTTCTCAACAATTTTGTACATGTTTATATATGTAAACATTCTCACTAATACCTGAAAGCGTCATCGGATGAGTATACAAGATAGGAAAATCCCTGTGGTATTTAATTATTAAATTGTAAACATTTTCCATTAAAAAAAGTGTCATTTCAGTACTTTGGCAGAATATATACGACTTTTTAAAATATGTTAAAATTTTGAAAAACTTCAGTCTCCAATTGGTAAACAATCCCAAATTACCGTTTAAGGTGTAAGAGCTAAAATAATGGCCGACTGTAGCGGACTTGTGGTCCTGTGTTCCATCACGAAAAATTATGAAAGGCTGTATCTACATGAGAAACGTAAAACTGTAACAATTTTCGATGTATCATTCTTATTTTCAGTTAACAAACATAACATTATTAGGAAAACCATTATTGAAACAACAGTTAGAGCTTTTATACAAATTAACACAGTATTTTCTGGAAACATAAACGCCATCAATACCCTTTAACTAAGAGACAGAAAAAGTAACTCACCCAATCCGCAGTTATATCACACTAGACATTTGACTTCATTGTTACCCTATATCAAAGTGCACGTTCTGGAATAGAACAATCCCGAGGAACACCAGAAATTTCCAACGAACTCTACATCCTGCATTTTCATTGGTTAAGGCCCTATAGACTTCTTTTACATACCAAAACCAAACTCCGCATTTTCATTGTTTAACGTCCAATAGGATTTTTCTACACAGCAATCATACGGAGGAAAGAGAATAAATAAAATTGCGAGTTCAGGAATAAACAGGGCGGATTCCAGCAGCAGATCTCGCGGAATCAACAGCTACCTACCTTCGTCTCCGGGCGAAACAAGGTGAGTAGCGGAACGGTGACAATTCGAGGGAGTTTTCCAGTTATGCGGGGTGCCAAGGAATGGTGACTCAAGCGAAATCGTTGGAGACGCATATCCGTCAGTACTGTTCGACGAGCTACCTTACGATGGAGCGGCTGTCGGTCGAAAACCACAGGATTTGGATATCGTATAGTTAGAGAACAACCAAGAAGAACATCCGAGAAGTTACTCACTCTACCAACCACTTACAAGAACATCAATGGAATGATAGAAGCGAAACAACAGATACCAACAAGACAGCCAGAATCGCCAAGATTAATGCTGTAAGAGGAAGATGGATTCAAGAGGTCCAGGGTCGATCAAGTGAAGTAAAGCAATAGAAATTCATGCAGAGCTGCTCACAGCCCACTAAATCAACTAGCAGTGACATCCACATAGCCTGCTTGTTTCCACGCTCGAGCAGCCCTGCCTTTTAACCTTCCACCGTCGAATGCATCTGCGTCGCTAGGCCATATCAGCACCTGGACCAGCAGTGCTGGAATCATACCCTATCGACGTCGCAACGAATGGTGCACTTCACCACGATGCCGACGCCTATTAGACTCGAAGCCTGCGATAATTCTAAGTTTGGCTCAGATTTATTAATATATATTATAGTGGTTTTAAAAGATCAAAAATAAATATAAGCGAAACAATTTCAACACACCATGTATAAAGAAACAACCAGAAAGTACGTGCGAAAATTATATTAGTTAATTCAGTTTTAAGTATCAAGTATTAACGAAATTTTATAAATAATTAATAAAATTTAAGTAGGTTTGCTAAGAAATTAAATGGTAGAAGCCAATGCCATTAATTTATTAATAAATTTGAATTTAATTGAACGATTATAAGTTAAAAACCCAAGAATACCAAGGTAAGACGCGTGGCTAGCGTACAAATATAGCAAGAGGGTTTAAAATACGTGGAATATCCAACTCGGAGAAGTGTTATTTAAAATGTTACGATTGAACACCAAGTCCTGCTTAAATTGTGTAGGTAACAAGTGGTTACAGAGAACGTCGGATAAACTGTCGCTTATATTCACGGGAAATGCTAATAAGGGGGTTATTTTACGCACGTAGAGAGTCCACGTGTGTAAACAGTGAACAAACTAGGATATCGATTTTTCAACCACTCAAGCGAGGTTAGACTGAGACGTACAAAACGTATAAGCATGCGACTACAATAGTAGAGGAGGGGTTTGAGAGACGTCATTAAGTCTACGATTGGTCGATATGTTAGTTCAACTTGGCATAGACACGAGGATAGTCTAGCGTGATATTCTTAAAAATTTATAACGAGGTACGGAATTTCGCAGATTTGAAATTGGGTTTGAGTGCAAAATTGTGAGAATGTGTGTTGTGTGCAGTGGATTTCGGATAACTGGGGGACTGGAGAGGTTACAGTCGAAAGGGATAAATACTCTAGAGAACTAGGACTCGCTCTCTTGTCATTCAACTTCGTGCCTTATTAATTCGATCGTCCCGAAGGCACGTATAAAAATTGACACAAAGTTGTAAGTATTAACAAATAATTTAAATTGTATTGCTTAAATGATAGTCTCTAAATAAATTAAAAACGCGGTTTGTGTGCCGAAATAACTTATTTTAATAGAGGTATCACCTATAATTTATTATCAACTCGTGTTGGGACATTAAATAACGCAGATTACTGTGAAATTAAATTTGGAATTTGGTTACACCGAGAAGGAGGCGTTGGCGGATCAACTGAAATTGGAAGTCGTCTAGTAATTGAGAGAATCGACCTGCAGACTTGGTAAAAAATTACATGGCATCATCCACAGAGCGAAGATCTAGAAATTCCAGGTAACGATTTAAATTTGTGATTCCTATAAACTGTAATATTTTGAGGTGGCGTATGAGAGTGTTTTAAGGTAGTGTGAAGTATTCGCGTATTGAACTGAATATGTATAAATAACTTTATTACGGTATTCAACTAGAAATTGAAGGTGTTAGAAAGCTTTTTAAACGTTCCATCAGAACGTGAAATTTTAAAAAGAGTACATGGCTTTGTTTTTGTTTAGTTTTAGAGTATGCAAAGGGAAGGGCATACATTAATTGGATTATTATGAGCTCACCATACCCCACAGTTTACTTATAGTGTTAAAATAAATAAATAAATTATAATAAAGAAATTTTAGAGAAGGTATTATTTAAGGTCCATTTACTCCGCGTACATTTTATGTGTTTGATGAGTTTAAAATTAAATAAAGGACATTACAAAAAAAAGGTTACTGAAGTGTAATGTGAACAATAAAATAATAATGAATTGCAATTGTAAATAGGAATAAATAAAAGATTGTATGTTTGTTGTATTTTGTGGTTTTATTGGGCGTGTGCGTGAATGATAGGATTTATGAATGAATATAGCTATCCAAAAGAGGTCCTAATGAGCTAGCCGAAAGCAGTTGAAGAAGGCCGTTCAACTGAGGACGAGAGGAAAACGGATAAGTAATTTTTTTTACTTATTTAAATTTTTGGAAATTTTTCTATTTTCGAATTTGAAAATTTTATATTATTTTCGAAAATAATTTTGTTGGTGAGGATTTTACCCGAGTTCTACGGCAATCTTAATATATATATATATATATATATATATATATATATATATATATATATATACATCCTACTAGCAATTCTGCATCCTTACAAAATTGATACATTTTGGCGTCCTCCAGAAATAGCGGAAATAGATATTTACATATATAGAATATATTGTTACTTACTCGTTGAAGAAGCCCAAAATCACAAAAAAATTTTAAAATAGTGAAATATATCGATATACACTATTTTATATTTCCCTATCATTCTAGAACCCTTTCAAAGCCATTTATTGTCGCGTCCGTCGTATATTTTCTTTCATTTTACATTAAGATTACTATCATTTTAACTTCCGGCAACGTTGTCGGTAGCTATTCCAAGTAACAAAGATAAAACTTAGAAATAATACCTTAAGAGAGAGTGAGATATGAGTAATGAGACATTCTACATTTAATCGTTTGGTTTTTACAGGCTGGCGAATTCGAACGTGAATCATTCTAAAAATGCTGCGTACGTTAATACTATTTATTATATCGCTGTACTTTGTGTATCAGATGCGCCGCAAAATTAAAACAATGTATGCATCCTTATGTTCTATAAATAGCAGTAAGTGTGAAATAAGAGTAATTATGTCATGCTAATTCATAATCATAGCCTTGTTATTGTCATGAAGTGGTTTAAATTCCAGATGTATTTTAATATGATATTATTTCTTAAATAGAAAACCTTAATTCTATTAATTCTAGAAAGGTTGGTGCCTTTTTATCTTATTAATATAAATCGTACGTTAAAACTTGATATTTATTGGGTGGCGCTTGCTAAATATACTGTAAGGGTCAAATTTTACCCCTCAGAACAGTTTTATTAATAAAATTTTGCTTTTTACATACACTATTTGATTTTATTGGTGTGATGGTTATACAGTTATTTAATAGGAATTACTGCGCAATTTAAAATATTTAACCATCGGCAATACAGCTGTTCCTGTTAGTAAAATCTTTAAATATTTGTTTTGGTTCGTAAAATATGGATAGAAAATGGATTCTAATAAACGTTAAATATGGGTAACGTCAAAATTGCAAGATATTTTGTAGGAGACTATTAGACGATTGCATATGAAAATTCTAATTATTTTCTATTGAGTCGTTTACAAGCTGTAATGTTTTTAGTATAGGGGTTACTACCACCCCGAAGACTGACTTTCGCGCGATGTTGGTGGTGTTTATTTTGTATTAAACTATAGACGATTGCAAGTGAAAATTTTAAAATATTTTTTATCCAGCCCTTTATGAGGTACGATTTAGTTTGCTTAGGAATTGCTGCGAGCCCAAATACTGGCTTTGGCACACCATTGCTGGTGATATTTTTGTTATAGATTATTAAGCATTTCATGAAAAAATTTTGGAAATTTTCTAAAGAGTTGTTTACCACCTAAATCTTTTTTAGCATAATGGTTGCTGCCACCTCCACGACTGTGTTTGGTGGCACTATGGTTGGTGGATATTTGTGTAATGGGGTGCCCCAAAAGTAATGGTCTAAATTAAAAAGTTTGATAGCTGAGATTAAAACCTATTCAAATAACTTTGTATGTTGTTATCCAATTGTTGATGGTTTCAAAGTTATAACAACTTTTGCGTTTTGTGCGAAAATCGTGCAGAACTTCGAATATCAATTTGCAATAAAAGAAATACTAACCTTTTGAAGGTAATTCGTTTTCTGTGTATGCGTGAATGTTGCGTGTTTAATAAGTAAAACTTCCTCAAACATTTACTTATTGTCGCAAGAGAAACTCATAATTTTCTATAATTTTGGTTCTATGAAAATTTTGTGTGCTTTTCAAACTAAAATTACTCAAAAAAGTATTACCATTGAAAAGTGCATACTTATCCAAAAGCTTCATTAATCTAATACCTGGTAGGTCTAAGATTAAATGCATAGAAAATTTTTGGGTAATTTGTAGGCACAATCCCAAAAACAGCACTTTTATTAAAGAATTCGTAAGTAATAGCAACTTTATTTTTTGTAAAATATGAACTCAAAATAATAAAATGTACTTAAAATTCGTTTACAACAAATGTTTGAATGTCCTGCCACTAGTTAAAGATCCCTACCTTGCTTGAAACAGCAAGGGTTCGGCAAAATTCCAAATTTTTCAGGTAAAAAAAACCCGCTTCCTGGCCAACGTAGTACCGCCGGGTGGAGCATTGGAAAATCACATATAAGGTTTCAACACGATGGCGCTTCAGCACACAATGCTCGTAATGTTAGGGAGCACTTAGTCTTGCATATCCCAATCATTGGCACTATCTATTGGCCATCGCGTTCGCCCGACCTCAACCCCCTGGATTACTTCTTGTGCGGTTATATGAAAGAAAATGTGTATAAAACACATACCACAAACGAGCAGGATTCGTACAAAAATACGCGAAGCCGTTGGAAGGGTGAGAGAATCGGTCGCGCCTTCAGGTTTTTAAAACGAAATTTTTTAAGACTGTGTCGTTTATGTATAAGAACTGGTGGAAGTGCATTCGAACATTTGTTGTAAACGAATTTTAAATACATTTGATTATTTTGAGTTCATATTTTACAAAAATTATAAGTTGGCTATTACTTACGAATTCTTTAATAAAAGTACTGTTCTTGGGATTGTATCTACAAATAACTCAAAAATTTTCTATGCATTTAATTTTAGACCTACCAGTTATTAGATTAACGAAGTTTTTTGGATAGGTGTGCACTTTTCGATGGTAATACTTTTTCTGAGTAATTCATAGAACCAAAATTATGGAAAAATTATGATTTTCTCTTGCGATAATGAATAAATGTTTGAGAAACTCCTCATTTATTAAACACGCAACATTCACTCATACAACAGAAAACGAACTACCTTCAAAAGGTCAGTATTTCTTTTATTCCAAATTAATATTCCAAGTTCTGCACGATTTTGACACAAAACGCAAAAGTTGTTATAACTTTGAAACCATCAACAATTGGATAACAACATATATAGTTATTTGAATAGGTAGTAATCTCACCTATCAAACCCTTCAATTTGGACCATTACTTTTGGGACACCATGTAATATTAGATTGCATGTGAATATTCATCATCATCATTAGGTCTTCAGTCCTGGAACTGGTTAGATGCGTACCATCATTGTTTCCTATTCTGAACTAACCTACAGATTTCCCTAAGATTTGCAGTATACATCTATCACTATCTGACCTAGGTCTACATCTACCTCTTTTTTCCTATCTCTGCTTGTAATATATCCCATACTATTCCCCAAAAATGCCTTAGAACGTATTCCGCCTTCTATTTCTCTTTTTCCTCAGATATCCTTGTTCCCCTACTATTTCTATAACCTATTTGTTATTATCTTTGTCTGTCCATGCTATCGTCCTCATACATCTGAAGCACAGCATTTCAAAAGGCTGCTACCGTTTTTCTGTCTGCGTTTCAGACTGCCCGTATTTCATAGGCCTACTGTGCTGTGCTCCACACATATGCTTTCAACAATTTTCTTCTTGCTCTATCTTTGTTGTCTTTCCTCATAGGCGCTGGTCTTTCTTGTTAGGTGCAGTTTGGTCACCTTCTACTGTTTTACAGTTGTATACCCTATTTCTCCGACCTTCAGTGGTTGTGAAGGGAGGTAAGCAGCCTGTGGCTGCCAAGTTTTCCCAACACTTAACCATTACCGATTTAATATATTTTCCAATATATCTTTTCGCACAGTCAACATTAGTTGTAGATATTTCGCAGCCAACAACTAGTTGTTTATACTAATCATCAGCATTATCTACGCTTATTTTTTCGTCATTAGGTTTTCCGTCTCAAAATTGGTTGGACACGTACCTGCACTTATTTATATTCTGAGCTAGCCTACATAGTTCCCTGAAATTCTTACACAGCATGTGTATACAGCTCGTTTCCCTTTTATTGTTTTCTAATTTTATGCCCTATTTCACCGAGATTCAGTGAAGGGGGTTAAGCAACCTGTGGCTACCAAGATCCCCCAACACTTAGACATTTGCCGAAATAATGGTTTTCCAGTAAATCCTTTCACACACATAACATTATTCGAGAATATTGCCCAACCAATTCTTGTAGTTACTTATAATAATCATCATGATTAAGCACAGTTATCTTCTCGTCATTAGTTTGTAATTATAATAAAATTTTTGCAAATTTATCCTGGTGACTATCAGCTATATACTAAAGCTCTCTATTTTAATCTGATATCACTAGGTCGAGTATTTCTTCTTTAAACTCCAAGCCCAGGGTAATGTCGGATGGAAAACGGCTATAGACAAAGAAAACTCTTAAGGGTTAAACGGCTAGTAGAGTGTTAGCTCTGGGTAGATCATGAGCGTGGGTCATGGGTGGATAACTGACCAAAAATAGTTTTAATAGGCGCCACCGTATTTTTAATACAAGTGCCAACAAAATTTAACTGTGTTTGTATAAGGAAATGCGGAAACCTTATGTTAACACCACTATCTTAGCCATAAAATTTGAATTTCACTCTTTATCACTATCACACACTTACCAAAACATCAACCACCAGTTGTTAAACAGTTGTCTCAGCTGTACCTGTGAACAAACAAAACACCACATGGACACCATTTGTGTCCTTAAAAGCATATGCCCAAAAATATAATAAGAGAATTTAAACATCTATGAAATACTAAAGGCATTTATTTTCTTCTCTATCTGTTTTTCTTAAGGAGGATTTGCTCTAGTTTACTTTTTCATATTTTAAATATTGAATAATAAAACGACTTTATGAAAAACAAAAGGAATTCTATTCATATGGAAATCTGACTATATACATGCGACTGCAATACATATGTTTACTATCTTGTCATTAACTTTTATAAAAAAGAATTTTGTATAATTTAACCTTCAGAATAAATACGTATAAATTAATCGTTTCTATAAAATTTAGTTTAAGCAAATATGTCATAATTTATTAGTTCCTAACACAGGATTTTATTTTTACTATAATCATAGAAGCGCTTCCTTGACCATTCACAAAAAATTCGATCGTCAGGACAATTAACGACCTTAAAATGTAACTACTCAATTTTAACGGTAATCTACTAAAAGAATATACGTGAATTTCAGTATCAATAAAGAGACTTTTACATGACGTGCATGTTTTCAATTAAACAAAATATAAAATTAAACCAAGACTGCGTCTGGCGTTTAGATTCTGAATATCTCAACACATTGTGTGCTTGTACAAGTGACTGACAACCTAGATATTTATACGTTGTTTTACAAACTTTAAGAAAGTACTTTATATTTTCTGTTACTCTAATAATTAACGTAGAAAATTTCATAATAATTTACTATAGCTTCAAACACTCACGTGTAGACAAAAGAACTGCAGGTGGAAAATCACGACCTCAGCTGTTGTATTTATTTCATCGTATTAGTCATCAGTTAGATTGAAGTGTCAAGGTTCTTTGTAACATCAACCATTTCCATACTGCGTAGTTAGATAAAAGGACGAAACCATAGCTGTTTACCATTAATTACTGTGACGGAAAATTATTATAATTTACATTGAAAACCGTTGCTGTAAACCTGTCCATATGATATTGCATGTATTAAAATGATGTATATTATCAATCCATTTTCTCAGCTCAAGTTTTCTTCTTCACTCGATTAGATGCCTCGTGTTTCTGACGGGTCATCATCTTGACTTTATCTCTCGTCTACAAAAGCGGCTTCACTCTAGGACGTTGGAGACCAAAGTGCCGGTTATCAACTTGACAGCGCTTGGTAACAAGCTTTAGAATATATATCTTCTAGAATCCATGTGTTATTATGAACATTATACTTTAATTTTTATTGGCTGAATATTTACGAATTAAATACTTTAAAATTTATTTGTTTTATTATTAATTTATTAGGCTAGGTGTAACTAGAAAAAATACGTTACACAGCCTCTTCCCAAGAGAAAAATTCGAGGTATGGGAGAATTTTTTCTAAAAAATTTTGCAACTGAAACTTCAAACTTATTCTTCTTAACTGTACCAACCTCTTACACCTCACAACAAGACGACACAAATATTAACTATACCTAATGATGAGTTTAACAAAAAATATCAGGATCATTTGCTAATTGATACGGGGGTATTAATGCATGGGATTGAGTGATTAGTAACTGCGCGTACTACACGCCTATAAAGGGACAAATCCGGGAAGTCATAGCCAGTATATACGTCAATCGGTTAAGTATATTTAGGGTATCTAACACTCAGTGGATGCATGTCATCTATAGTTACAAACGCAACAACCATATCAAAAATTTTTTTTTAAAATGAAAATATTTTACTACAAATCAGAACTGTAATAAACAAAATGGATTGGACATTATAATCACTACTAAACAAAAATCTGTACAACGAATATTTTTCTCTAATTTAATATATCTATCTTAAAGATTTATGTGCATAAAATTGATGAATTTAGTAAGTACCAAAAAGCTGTTAGATACAAAGTCCATTCACGAAACGAATCTCTAACACTCGAGAAACAGACAAAGTATTAACAATACATATTCATCAACAAGACACTTTTAGTCTTTAAGTGAGCATCTCACAATATTTTCTGTAAGATCTCTATTCTACATACTCAACTATCTCTCTCAAAATTATATAACCTCAATGACTCATCACTAAAGAACTCTAAAACCACTAACGAATCATATATTGAGCCTATTGGGTGACCACCACCAACTACTCACAAAAACTCTTCATGAACTATCCTAGCTCATGTACACTCTCAATAAGAATAAGCACATTAGGCCTAGTCTCAAACTATTAAACCAAAACTCAAGCATTCCTTTAATGCTTAACATTCTATCACACTCTAACTATATGACTACATACTCAATACTCTACTAAACACTCTCTATACTCTCTATCATATATTCCATTACTGAATACGTATTACTTCACTGAATACATATCCATCTCTATATACCTGCAACATCTCTATGCATATGCTGCATTCTCAAACACCTCCAAAAAAAATATCATCATTCAAAATCCATAAACATATCCTTGTCGTCATCAAAATTATCATTTAACACTTCTTTATCGTCATCAAAAATTTTCATTTAACACATGCAATATCTAAATCAACAAACATATTAAGCTCTATTACTACTAAAACATAAATTACTTTATAAAAAATTTTCCCAACTTTAAACTTGTCTAACTTAAGGATTCAAAACACGGACTAAAGAGAATTACAACTGACATCAACTATACTCTGAAGTACTTAAGGATCAGAAACATTGTTAATAACTTCAACTTCATCTTCATCAATCGCAGAATTATCGATACTAAACATTTTCTTTGACTTAAACATGAAGATACGGATAAATTGGAGGGAAGAAATTTAAATACAAAATTATTTTCTACTTTACTTCATGATAACTATTAATAACTGTACTCGTACACTCTCACTCTACCAATAGTCAAACTGTCGACCTAAACTAAAGTGCTTCACAACGCATAAACTTGCTAGAATGACAAGCTCTTCTATGAGCCTCACCTAGACTTATAAACAATATTGCTAGAACGGCAGACTCTCCTCTGAGTCTCATCTAGACTGACAAACTAAATAAGCAAAACAAATCACATCATAACTGACCTCAAATAATTTCAAGTGACGATGTCGAAACTGCTAAAGCGACAACTTACCACGACCCTCGCATAGACTGACATAACGCTGAGCGACCAACCCTTCCTGAGTTTCGTCTAGACTAACATAACGCTACACGATGAACCACAACAAGTCTCGCTTAGATGTAACTCAACTCAATATACTACGTTGCAACGCGACCATAAAATTGCTACTCTAAATAAATCAAACCAAACTAAAACGTGCTCATGCACAAGAGCAATCTCAAACTATATTTCAACAGTAAAGACTAGTGTACCATTAATCGAACAACTAATATAACTAATAAGACTGAAAGATGAATCTATTATCGATGAAATACATACAAAATCAAATAAACCTGCAATATCCATATCAAACAACTTTAACACTTTATCTAGAAACAGGAATTTCACTACTCAAATTCTGTTCTTTTACTCTTTGAATTGGACACGACGGACAAGTGATACTAGTCACTCCTTTACGACCACAACCATAACAAAATAATCTCTTGAAAGATCTACAAACATTGAAAGTATGACCATCACGTGAACAATTCCAACAAATCAATTTACGCTTAATAAATGAGTTACCTACTCCACTCATTTCTGTCATTGGGGTGGCAGAATTAAGAACTTGTACTGGGGAATGTGAAGACGGAGGGTATAAACACGACTTGAAGCATTCTGAAATGAACTAGGGTTTTGTTTCTAAAATGTGGATTAAAATAATTAAAAGGCTGTTTGTGACTATATGACGTAACTGAAACAGACTTATGTTTACTCAAGAAGCTTCTTCTAACCTCTTACATAATTTAACTAACGTACTAATATTCTCGATCTCTGTAAGAGCAAGATGCTGAATGAAATATGGCAATAAATTTTTCTTGACTATTCTAACTTTAGTGTGTTCTGCAGGAATAATAGGTAATCGGTTAAATAAACTTTCCATGTTAGCAATGAACAATACAACAGATTCACCGTTCTTCTGTAATCTATTCTTGATTTTTTCCCAAATATCGTCTTCAGGAAGTGCTGGCAGGAAATCCTCCTTTAGTCTACTAACTAACGAACTCCAATCTGTTAACGAACCACGAACGCAACGATACCATAGCAAGGCATCACCGGTAAACAATTCAACTGCTGAATTAAACAATTCCATCTCAGATACCTTTCGAGACTGTGCAATGTCACTGATGTTTTCTAAAAATTGATATAAGAGAGATGGGTTTCCTGAATATTTTATCGACCAAGATGCTATAGGAACTGACTGTGTGACATATGTAACTGTTGGAACGGGCACATTAGATGCAGCAACAGAATTTACGTTAATATCTTTACTATTTGAACTTGTATCTTTATTTAATTTCTCATGTAGATCTGCTTCCACAACAAGAATAGTAGCCAAACTTTCATTTTTAAATAACACCATTTCCTCAAAATTTTCTTTAGGGAGCTTTAACCGTTGTATTCTACCTGTAAGATGCACTAATCTTGACCTTATCCTTTTAAAATTGACTCTGCGGGATCATCCATAAATTCTAACAAAACATTTTTAACGGACTCTATACTAGACTCAATCTCTGCTTTCTCTACTTCGAAATCTACTTTATAATAAGAAGGATCTATCAAACAACCTGGTTTATCTGCTTCTTTGGCCAACAACCTTGCTAAAATTTTCCTTTTATCTGAAACTGGTCTTGAATTTTCAATGCCTCTAATGTTCAATTCATATTCTAACTCATTTTTAAGTAAGTGTACGATGCTATAAGTTTCTGCCATAATTAAATATCTGAATATCTCTAATGTAACTCAATTATATAATTGTTGAAGATGAAATCTCAAACGAACGAATGTCCTAACTATATAGAAAACCCACTGTAAACTGTAACAAACTTTAACAAAATGAAACAAAAACTATTTACTAGAATCAATGCAAACCTCAGTCGGTAGATATAAGTGTGATGAAGATAACTACTAAATATTCCAGCCTATAAGTGAAGTTATTCAAGCCTCTAAATGAAATTCCAGCCCCTAAATGAATTTCCAGCCCCACGTTGCGAGCGCAAGTGTAATTAAAATAAAATTTTTGCAAATTTATCCTGGTGACTATCAGCTATATACTAAAGCTCTCTATTTTAATCTGATATCACTAGGTCGAGTATTTCTTCTTTAAACTCCAAGCCCAGGGTAATGTCGGATGGAAAACGGCTATAGACAAAGAAAACTCTTAAGGGTTAAACGGCTAGTAGAGTGTTAGCTCTGGGTAGATCATGAGCGTGGGTCATGGGTGGATAACTGACCAAAAATAGTTTTAATAGGCGCCACCGTATTTTTTAATACAAGTGCCAACAAAAATTTAACTGTGTTTGTATAAGGGAAATGCGGAAACCTTATGTTAACACCACTATCTTAGCCATAAAATTTGAATTTCACTCTTTATCACTATCACACACTTACCAAAACATCAACCACCAGTTGTTAAACAGTTGTCTCAGCTGTACCTGTGAACAAACAAAAACACCACATGGACACCATTTGTGTCCTTAAAAGCATATGCCCAAAAATATAATAAGAGAATTTAAACATCTATGAAATACTAAAGGCATTTATTTTCTTCTCTCTATCTGTTTTTCTTAAGGAGGATTTGCTCTAGTTTACTTTTTCATATTTTAAATATTGAATAATAAAAACGACTTTATGAAAAACAAAAGGAATTCTATTCATATGGAAATCTGACTATATACATGCGACTGCAATACATATGTTTACTATCTTGTCATTAACTTTTATAAAAAAAGAATTTTGTATAATTTAACCTTCAGAATAAATACGTATAAATTAATCGTTTCTATAAAATTTAGTTTAAGCAAATATGTCATAATTTATTAGTTCCTAACACAGGATTTTATTTTTACTATAATCATAGAAGCGCTTCCTTGACCATTCACAAAAAAAATTCGATCGTCAGGACAATAACGACCTTAAAATGTAACTACTCAATTTTAACGGTAATCTACTAAAAGAATATACGTGAATTTCAGTATCAATAAAGAGACTTTTACATGACGTGCATGTTTTTCAATTAAACAAAATATAAAATTAAACCAAGACTGCGTCTGGCGTTTAGATTCTGAATATCTCAACACATTGTGTGCTTGTACAAGTGACTGACAACCTAGATATTTATACGTTGTTTTACAAACTTTAAGAAAGTACTTTATATTTTCTGTTACTCTAATAATTAACGTAGAAAATTTCATAATAATTTACTATAGCTTCAAACACTCACGTGTAGACAAAAGAACTGCAGGTGGAAAATCACGACCTCAGCTGTTGTATTTATTTCATCGTATTAGTCATCAGTTAGATTGAAGTGTCAAGGTTCTTTGTAACATCAACCATTTCCATACTGCGTAGTTAGATAAAAGGACGAAACCATAGCTGTTTACCATTAATTACTGTGACGGAAAATTATTATAATTTACATTGAAAACCGTTGCTGTAAACCTGTCCATATGATATTGCATGTATTAAAATGATGTATATTATCAATCCATTTTCTCAGCTCAAGTTTTCTTCTTCACTCGATTAGATGCCTCGTGTTTCTGACGGGTCATCATCTTGACTTTATCTCTCGTCTACAAAAGCGGCTTCACTCTAAGACGTTGGAGACCAAAGTGCCGGTTATCAACTTGACAGCGCTTGGTAACAAGCTTTAGAATATATATCTTCTAGAATCCATGTGTTATTATGAACATTATACTTTAATTTTTATTGGCTGAATATTTACGAATTAAATACTTTAAAATTTATTTGTTTTATTATTAATTTATTAGGCTAGGTGTAACTAGAAAAAAAATACGTTACAAGTTTATCCATCTTGGGATTGGTTGGATGCGTACCTCCATTGATTTTTATTCTGGGCTAGCCTACACATCTCCCTGAAACCCCTACAGCCTACATCTTTTACTATCTATGTACAGTAGTCTAACCTAGGTCTGCCTCTTCTCTCTTTTTTCCTATCTCTGCTTCTAATATATTCCGCACTATTCCCTTATGCCGTAGTATGTGGCCTACCATCCTATCTCTCCTATTTTTTACCGTTTTCCACATATTTCTTTCTTCCCCTACCATTTTTAGTACTTCTTTGTTCTTAACTTTGTCTGTCCATGATATCTTCATCGTACGTCTGTAGCACCAGATTTCAAAGGCTTCTACCTTTTTCTTGTCCGCTTCTCCTACTTTCCAGGCTTCACAGCCATACAGTGCTGTGCTTCACACATATGTTTTAAGCAATCTTTTCCTTGTTTCTATGTTTGCGGTCCTTGAGCACAGTAGTTGCTTTTTCTTGTTAAATGTAGCACGACCTTGTGCTAATCTTTGTTTTATATCTTTTGTGCTTTTTCCATCTTGCGTTATTTGGCTTCCTAGGTAGCAGAAATCCTTAACCTCTTATAAGTTCGTGTTACATACTTGTATTCTTGTTTTTGATTTATTTTCCCCACCTTTGCGTACTAGAACTTTAGTTTTAGTTTTGTTAATTTTCATACCGTATCTTTCTGTTAGAACCGTTTCCATTTCATTAAGAGCAGCTTCTAACTCTTCCTTGCTAGACGCTAATACCGCTATATCATCTGCAAATCTAAGCATATCAATTTTTTGTTCCTGCATAGCAATTCCAAATGTCTTCCTGCATTTGACGGTATTCATTGTCTCTTCTATGTACAAGTTAAAAATCAATGGGGATAGGGCACATCCCTGTCTCACCCCTTTTCTAATGTTTACTTCTCTACGTTCTTGCTCTAATTCTATTACCGCTGTTTACTCTTTGTATAAGCTATGTATTATTTGTCTACCCCTATAACTCATTCCAATCTTTTTGAGTATTGCAAACATTTTTTTCCAATTTATGTTGTCGAATCCTTTTTCCAGATCGACAAACCCTATATACATGCTTTCACCTTTATCTATTGTTTTCTGCATTATCACTCACAGAGCTAAAATAGCCTCCCGTGTTCCCCTGTTTCGCCTAAACCCAAATTGGTCTTCTCCTAGTATATCTTTCGCCCGTTTTTCCATTGGTCTTTTGACACGTGTGCT
This sequence comes from Platerodrilus igneus, assembly GCA_036346225.1. Lineage (NCBI taxonomy): Eukaryota > Metazoa > Arthropoda > Insecta > Coleoptera > Lycidae > Platerodrilus > Platerodrilus igneus. The sequence goes on along the minus strand of JARFIW010001638.1, from coordinate 10,127,721 downwards.
GTCAAACTTATTGTTCGAAAATTTTCACATCTATCCGCGCCTTTCTTTTCTGGTATAGTTACTATATTGCTACGTTTGAAATCTTTGGGTTATCTTGCCAGTCTCATACATATAGCTTACAAGTTGGAAGAGACGTTCTGTTACTGCTTGTCCAGCGGCTTTTAGAGATTCTGCTTGCACCTTATCTGTACCCGGCTCCTTACAATTTTTCAGACCCTTTAATGTAATTCAAACTCATCTCTAAGTATAGGATATCCCAAGTCATCATTTTCAATGTCTGATTCCTGTTCTAATGCAGTTAGTTCCTTCCCCTGCATAAAAATCCCTAAATATTCTCGCCATCTACCTACTTTCTCTACGTTTTCTATAATGACGTTTCCTTGTGCGTCCCTTATATTTGTGCTATACGGTTTTATATCTCTAAAATTCATTCTAATTAATTTGTATGCTTCGTCTGTCTTTCCTATTTCTATCTTCGTTTGTACCTCTTTGCACTTTTCATCAATCCATTTTCTTTAGCTTTCCTGCATTTTCGAATAATTTCCCATTTTATGGCTTTGTATCTCTGTTTTCCTGTTTCGTCTGATTTATTTTGTATTTTCGTCTTTCTTCTATTAAATTCAGGATATCCTTTGTTATCCATAGTTTTTATTTTCTTTTTGTGTATATTCCAGAATATCTCTGTCCGCCATGTCTAGGCTGCATTTAATGTTATTCCATTCTGTTTCTACTTCCTTAGTATCAGATATTTTCCCGATATCTTTGAGCAATTCATTTGACTTTTTTCGAATCTTTCTTAAATATCTTTATCTTTTAGTTTCTCTAAGTCCAAGTACCTCTTTCCGTTTCTTTTTTTCACATTCTTAAATTTAAGTGCGGTCTTCATAATTACGATGTTGTGGTCAGTATCTATATCTGCCTCTGGGTAGCTTCTACAGTCTTTTACTTGATTCCTAAAACGTTGTCTAACAAGAATGTAATCTATTTGATATCTTCCTATATCTCCTGGCATCTTCCACGTATATCGTCTTCTAGCATGATGTTGAAAAAATGCGTTTGTGATGATTAAATTGTTCTTGTCGCAAAATTCTACCAGCCTATTTCCCCTGTCGTTTCTCGTGCCTAAACCAAATAAACATACTACCGCTCCTTTCCTACCCTCACCTACCTCGGCATTAAAATCCCCCGTAATTATTAAATTTTCATGTCCATTTACGTATCTTAATATATCTTCAATATCTTTGTAGATGGCTTCTACCTTAGTCTGGTTCCTCACTAACGACCCTACTGCTTTGGTTGGACCTGTAGTTTGGCTCTTTAGCTCATTAGAACACGCAAGCCATTTCACCTGTTCTAGTAATTTAGAACTTTGGCAAGGTGCAGGTCCATTTGAAATGGATGTGAATATTATAAAAATTTATATCGCATCGTTGACGAGCTACAATTTTTTTTTTTACAGTATGGGGTTTTCTACTACCATAAAGACTGATCTGGGCACGGCGTTGCTTTAGGATAGTTTTGAAGGAGACTATTAGAAGATTGGTTGTAGCAAATTAAAAAACTCTACATTGCAACACTTACGAGTCACATTTTTTTAAATATAGGGTTGATTCCACCCTCAAACTGACTTTCGCGCCACGTCGCTGGAGTTTATTTTGTAATAGAGTAGTAGAGTATTGCATGTGAAAAGTTTGAAAATTCTCTAACGAGTTGTTAACAAACAGAATTTTTTCTTAGTGTAGGGGTTGCTTCCACTGCCTAAGACAATTTGGTGAAGTGTTGCTGGTGGATATTTGTGTAATATGTTATTATAGGATTGCATGTGAATATATTTTGAAAATTTTGTATCGTATCGTTCAGTATAGGGGTTACTACTACCCCCCAAGATTGACTTTGACTTAGCGTTGCTTGCGAACAGTTTTGAAGGAGGTTGCATGTGAAATTTTAAATATTTTTGATTGAGCCGCTTACAATCTATATTGTTGTCTAATATCGGTGTTGCTTTTACCCCCAAGACTAGTTTTCGCGCTCCGTTGTTGTTGCTTATTTTTCTAATGGGGTATTAAAAAATTGCATGTTAAAATTTTTAAATTTTTGTCCAACACTTTACGAGGTACAATGTATTTAGTTTAGGGGTTGCTGCCACCTCCATGACTGGCTTGGCATACCATTGCTAGTGGATGTTTTTGCTATTGATTATTAAGCATTGCTTGTAAACATTTTGAAAATTTTCTAACGAGATTTTTACCACCTTAAATTTCTTAAGTGTTGGGGTTGCTGCCATCCCCATGAGTGGGTTTAATGCACTGTTGCTAGTGGATGTTTGCGCAATATACTATTAAAGAATTGTGTGTGAATATTATGAAAATTTTGTATCGCATTGTTCACGACTACAATTTTTTACAGAATAAGGGTAACTGCTACCCTCCAGGACTGACTGACACAGCAGGGTTTGATAATAATTTTGAGATTATTAGAATATTGCATGTGATGATTTTGAAAATTTTGCGTAGCACCGTTTACAAGTTACTTTTTTTAATATAGGGGTTGATTCCACCCCAAAAGGTTGCTGGTGTTTATTTTGCAATAGAGTATTAGACGATTGCATATACAAATTTAAAAAAAAAATTTTATCCGGCTTTTTAGGGGAACACTTAAATTAGCTTGGGGGTTGCTGCCACCTCCAACAATGACTTGGGCACATCATTGCTGGTGGATGCTTTTGTTATAGACTATTAAGCATAGCATGTTAAATTTTTAATTTTTCTAGCGAGTCGTTTAGAAGCTAAAAATTTATTTAGTATAGGGGTGTTGCCGCCCTCAAAGATAGACTTTTGTGTATCGTTGCTTGCAAATATTTTGTAGTATGCGATTAGAGGATTGCACTTGCAAATTTTAAAAATTTTCTATTCAGCCGTTTACGAACTACAATTTTTGTTGAATAAGGGTTGCTGCTACCCTCAACATTAGCTTTTGTGCACCTTTGCTTATGCGTTTCTATTATAAACAATTAGAGGTTGTTTGCATGCAAACATTTTGAATATTTTCTATTGCGTCATTTAATATCTACAATTTATTTAGTGTGGGAGTCGTAGCTACCCCTTGCGTAGTAGGGTAAGGTAGAACTATTTACATAATTATAAATGCAGGTGTATTCAGAAACAATTCGCAAAATTGGAAATATTTGTTATCAATATATAAATTATATTTTCTAAACTTTACAAAAATTTTGCTGGCAAACAGTGAATAACTTCATACAAATATATAAATGCGATATCACATCATATAAACAGGTCCATAAAACCTAAGCGTTAAGCTAAAATTTTAAATACTCAAACACGTAATATATATTAGCGAATAAAAGTTTGCAGCAAACTCTATGGACGCAAGGAAACTGCTCGTCGCACTATCATCTAAGCAGACTAACTGGCGCCACACTGTGTTGCCATTTAGCGGTTGTAAAGATGATAATACAATAGAATATTCCGTATATTAAAATATATTCTGTGGCGCTCTCAGCGGAAAATCGCTAGACTAAAACTATACGATTTCTGTACATTTTCCTATCAATTTTAAGTCCATTTTGTGTTAAATATTTAAAATAAAAATCTGTACAAAAACCTATTGACTTTGACATATTCCAAATCTTACCAATTTGGGTCTTCTTCCATTTAAACATCTTAGACAAGGAAGCGCAATGTCAATAATGCTAAAAACTGAAAAGTTCTATCTTGCGTCCGATATACGGTAGTAAGTTTACAAGGGACGCAAGTTTGAATGCAAATTCCGGTCTATCGGGTGCAAAAATGATAGTAGGATGTATATATATATATATATATATATATATATATATATATATATATATATATATACAACAACAAGTTTCAATAAAATTTTTTTACATTAATAGATAATATCTGGTTTTATTCTTCTTTATAGTGTTAATGTTATTAAAGTTTAAATTATTTAAGATTTTAATAGTTAAAGTTAGAATGCTGATGTAAATTTATATCCTTCGAAAAATAATCAAAAAAAGGGTTCGAACGTCAGGAATATAAATAAATACCCTGTACTGCAAGCATTTCGTTTTGAACTAAATAGTTCCCAATAATTTTATTCAACAAGTAGTTTATATATATATATATATATATATATATATATATATATATATATATATATGTTGTTTGTATATATGCATGTATTGATTTCATAACTGGTTAACCAGTATATATTTATATATTATATATATATATAAGCTCCACTTATAGTCATTCGTAGTTAGTTGTTTACTCTATGAACAAGTAATTTTATTAATTAAATTTAAATAATCTCCTTTTGGGTGCTCCAATGTTTTCAGTTTAACTAGTTATGACTACCAACAATCCGATGTGTAGGGTTGTTTTTATAATTTTAATATTTATGCATTTCAATTAAAATTTTGATAACGGCAACAACCCTTGCCGAAAAGTCGATTTATAATTAAATATATGCAAATTAATATTTTGTTTTAATTTTTTGAACTAAAATATCCCAATTGTACTGTAACATTTTATCGGAAACACTATATATATATATATATATATATATATATATATATATTGCTATGTTCTCCCTCAATTATTCGCGCCTCATCGTTTGAGCGTCATATTAATATTGCTATGTATTAACTGGATTTATCGAGCCCCGACGTTGGGCTGTCATATAAATATGGCTATGAACTCGCTCCAGAAACTTAACTGGATTTTATCTTGTAAAGGCCTTGTATCGACCAATAACAAAACTTGATGTGATACCGCCTTACTCGTTATCAATGGCGTATTCAATTTATAGCTCCTCCTTTATTGTTTAAATTATCAAATTACACTCCCATTAATTTTATCTTTTGACCTCGACTAGCGTTTATTTTGAATTATAAAATGAAGTTAATTCAATTCCATATAATGAAAACAAATATTATGTACAGGTTTTTGAAAATTATTAAAATACACTTTTCAATTAATTAATGTTGTAAATCTCATTTATCAAAAATCATATACTATTCAATCAATCTAAAGTCACCAAAAAACCTATTGTTTTTATAAAAAAAGCTTGGAACGTTCAAAACTCTTTTATCATATAACGCACTTTATACGTATGCAAATCCTTTATTTTGTTGACTTCGTCACATTAATTTATATTAAGCAAATTCAATATTCAATATTTAAATTCAAATAGAAAAATAATGTCTTATGACTAAAAATCTAACCTGGTCTATTTTCTTCGCTATTTCCTTCCTGCAATCGACGCATCCATTATCAGTTAATATTTTCCATGCATTATGCCATCCATTTGGATCAAAATTATTTTCCCCCAATTCAGAATTATCATATACTCATTCGAAATATGAACCATTGCATTTACATTATTGTCATCACCCTCTGGACTACCATTATTAAACTTAGACTTATGCAGCCCAAATTATTGTCGTCTCATTTAGACTTATTCTCACCAGACTCAGAATTTATTCTCATCAATTTCCCCAAACTTAGAATTGGATTATCATTCTCCCCAGACTTGGCTTTTATGCTCACCGGCCTCGAACTTGTAATATCATTCTCCCCTGACTTGAAGCCGTTTAATCGGCAATCATAATTTTCGTCTTCGTCGCACTTAAACAATAATTTCACTTTAAATTATTCTTACGTATTACACTTTGTTTCAAAATGGCGCACCTCGGCCTTTGTTGAGATGAAAACTGACTTCGTTATCACTGTCCCTGTTAATATATGATTGATCTCCTACTCCGTCAGTAGGAATGGCTTACAAGCTCGTCGCTAATTTTAACCAATCAAGTCTTAGCATTTAAAGTAGTTTCTGATGTAACTTTCTCTGCCTTCAAGTAATTGTGGCTTGCTCGCAGCTGCCTTGTTATCAGACATGCGGTGTTTTGACGAATCTAATCGCTTTCCCATGTTGTACATAAACAACTGATACAATTCGACTTTTAATTTTCATATATGCTTGTTATTTACGCAATTTTTATTCTCCTTTCTTTATAAAAATGGTTAATTATTTGTACGCATTTACACTATGCTTCTCGAAGCTCTATTTCTTGTCTCCGTATTAGTATAACTGTCTGGAATTCTTTTGAATGCTTATTTAATTACCTTTATTATGTTTACTTATAAATACGCGTGCTTCCACTGAAAAATATCATTATTTGCATTACCTAAATTAACTAAAACTTTATCTACAGGGTGTTTACTATTTACATAATGCATGTATTCCTTAATTCTACGCTAACTATGCGTCTTCGTGTGTCTATTTGCGTCGCTTAAAACTACTTATACTTTATATACAGGGTGTTGACTGCTTACTATTTACAAACTATCTCCATTTCTCAATTTTCTATTAAATAAATGCAGTTTTCTGCTTCCTATTATGATTTCTACTTTGCTATAAAATACACCCTTAAACAACCCCTTATTACAGCAATATATATATATATATATATATATATAGACGTGATAAGAGGTCACAAGAGGTCATTGAAACCCTAATTCTACAAATAAATCCCACTAAAGTATAATATAATCCATAAAAAATAAAAATTTCCGTAAATTCACGATTATGCCCTGTACAATACAGTTGCATTTTTATTCATTGCGGTTCGAGCGGAAAATCAAATTCCCCGTGTAAAAATAATCACCCTGTATGATATAGGCGTATTGTAATTACGTATCAAGTAACGTAAGTTGTATTTGTAAAAATAATTAATTGTAAGATACCGTAAAACGCATTCAAAGGGAATGGAAATCGATCGTTTTAAGATAAATACAAAGTCATTTATTTTCACTTTTTAAGTATCAATACATTTTTGATAAAAATGTTTTTTAATTTATTGTAGATAGCGTAGAATAGTACTAGCTTTACGCATTTAGCATAAAAAAACTACAATATTGCTAATAGAAACTCCAATTCTATCCTTAATAGGTATTTTAAAAACACGTTTTGATGTTAAAAGTAAATATTTTCTATAAAATGCAACGCATTTTGCATTAAAAAGCAATTAAAGTTGAAATTAATTTTTCTGTGGATTACAGAATTTTAAATAAAGAATTTTTAGGAATATAAAAGGACGAGTCATTCGTATTTAGAACTACGTAAATAAACTAATTAATAAATAATTGTTTATTCCTAGAAGCGATCGGAATACGAAAAAACCTGCAAAATCCCTGAAATAACTGATGAACATTATTCATGATTTTTGCATTCACTGTAGTGGGAGAATCGATACGCCACAATAATAGTATATGTGGGAGCAGGACGAACAGTGCGCGTCACGGATAATTGGAACCAGATAATTAGGTAATAAAAATCAACAAATGTGAACGCTCATAAGGATTTCCAAGAATATTACGTAAGATAGGCGTTTATTATTTAGAAGGGAATCGTACACATTCTATAACCTTCCGAATATAGATAATTTATGGTATAAGAGGAAACGCTTATTAAAAACGAGATTCATTCATGTCGGTCATTGAGTAGATTTATTCATTCTATTATTTCGATTTAAGTGCGATCGCAAGCTGTTGCTTTGCGAACGTGATGTTTGAAGTATGCGGTAAGCATACCTTAATCTAATAATTATTATGTTACAATGTATTTATACCTAACTTTCAAAGAAAATATGGAAGTTATAAATTGCAATAAATAAGGAAAATTCTTTAAGATAACGCTATTTTAAAAATTTTATTAAATAATCGAAACAAAGATTTAACCATAAATGTACTCTGATAATTGCTGATTGAAATAAAGATTTAAATATGGAAAATCTTGGAAGCTGATTTGACATCAATTTCAAATAAGAAGATATTTTATTACGAGGAGCGTTTTTGTGGATTCTGCAAGTATCACTTTTAGATTTAATTTTAACGGATATTGGAGTATTTATATCTAATTTAAAGTAGAATAATAAATGTTAATCATATAATTTTTTTTTGTAAAGGAGTTCTACCAAGAAAATTTTTGATCGGAGTTCGAAACACTCTGACCTTTTAATGGATTATCTGTCAATAACTTTTTAGCCAAGTAAAGCTTACAAACGTGGCAATAAACAAAACCAGGTAAATCATTTATAAATTTGTTTATAACAAGTACTTTTCGAAATTATTTTATGTTTGCAGGAAATGATGTTGTAAATACATTTTTAATAAGAGAAAATATTTCATACTATATAAACGCTTTGCGGTATTGTTGTGTTTTATTTCATTTTAAAAACTTCGAGCTAGCCAGCTAAAGTTAAAAAGGAAGGTAAGTGAACAATTTCAAGATTTACAAATTGCTGTATCTGTATCACAGCAGTCTTTTAGTGGCGTCACAACGAGCGGCCATTACCACAGCAATATATATTTATATATATATATATATATATATATATATATATATATATATATATATATATATATATATATATATATGTATACAAAGTAAAAAAGAATGTATTTATAATATGTTAAACACTCTGTATTTTAAAAACTATTTGTCCCCGGATACATGTTTACTTGCAAAAAATTATTGTTTTGCAGAAGGGAATCTACCGGTAAATTTTTTTAAAATAAATTCGAACCACCCTGTATATTTGCCCGAAGAAACCACAAATTTTAGGTTTTCTAGTCGTGAATGTTAAACTAGTAATTTTGGTATGTACGTCACGTATAAATTAATTTATTATGTGACCCCATCCGAAAGATTTTTTTTTCTAAACAAATTTTCTACGATTGGTTAAATAATTTAAATAAAATTTTATACGATTCGATGAAGTAATTTAAATACAATTTTATATGATTGCATAAATAATTGAAACAGCTCAATATAGACATGATATTTTTACGTCCTCAGTAGCGCAACGTTAAAGCTCAGAGTTACCATTCTGAAAACCCTCGGTTTAAATCCCCGTACTACCTTTTTTTTCTACTACAGATGTGTGACGATTTTAAATAGTATTAGTAGAGACATTCCGTGATTCCAATTGAGTTCTCGCACAACGTGATCGACATAAACTAAGACGTTTCTGCAGTACCATTAGCTGTCCGGTTGTGTATGACCTATTAAGGCGTGATCTATAGGTAAAGCAGGGGGAAGGGGTAATCAGAGATTTCTTCAACGCGCTTATGAGGCAGAGCCTATTCACACGGCCCTTTATGAGAAAAAAGTGGTGGAAAGAGGTAATTGTGCGTCAGAAGCCTATTTTCACTTCTCTTTATATTGGAGGTGATGTGCGATTATCACAATTGTAGGATAACTGTCATGGCGTTGCTTGATTTAAATGGTTGGTACAGAAAGCGTTGAATAATAAGACTCGCGACGTTAGATATCCTATTGGATTGTCGAAAAAGACATGGACGACATGCACTGACAAAATGAGAAAACGCTAAATAGTTCGGTTGCCGGATTCGCTAAATAGATAACTAAATGAGCGAAATGGACTCCAAGTATATAGAGAGGAAGTGCAGGTACTGTCCCAACCCCGTTCAAAAACACCTACTTTACGACACTACTCACTTTTTATTACAGATAAACCCATGCACTTTAACTACCACCACAATCAATTATACTCTTCCCCCGGGTGCATATTATCGCTAAGTTTAAACTTTCCCAAAATTCGCCATTTAAAAAATAGCACTTACCTCACCACTCAGTGTCCTGTTTTTAACATCTTGATGTCTTTCAGAGCCCATGTTTTCAAGGGTACCAATAAACAATCCATGAATAATACCAAGCATAACTGTTGCAGAGCGATTTAGACCGTCTCTTAATCGATATGAAACTCTTTTTTTAGCAAAACTTTTTATATCACTAAATTCAATTATTGCTTGCATAGCCTTTGCGCTATGAAACGCCACCTTTCGTGCCTGATCCAAAATTTGAGTTTCAAAACTATTTTCGTATAATTCTGGTAACCTTTCAAACACATCACTCAGATATTTCTGTAAATCAGAGCTGAAAAATCATATCTATTGTAAAAGTAAATTTTTACCTCGAAATCTACATATTCTTGACTAAATATAAATACTTTTAATTGATTCCAATCAAATGAAGCTAAGCGTCTGTATTTATTTAATGATCCAGAGGAAAAATCTACATTTTGCAACATTCTCTCGGCAAGTATGGTGTATATGTGTTTATAAAGAAATTATATTCTCAACTGCTTCACAATCTTAACTTAGCTTTAATCAGTAAGTGCACTTTGTATTAATAAATAAATGTGATATTATATTTAGAGTTTCACAATCATACTGTGAATATTTATTTAAATAAATTACTTAATTGATATCTCAAAATGAGATTGGTTAAGTATATGGGATCAGAAAACCACTATTGCTACAATGTAGTTGTATTTAGCCACTAAATAGCAAATATTTTTTACTAAAAAGTTTTTATTTTGGCACGTCAGCAGAATACACACTTCTTTTTAAATTCTTAACTCTAACACGAAATAAAATATCGGCTGAAACGGTGATCCCAGGATCCTGGTCTCCTTAGGAAATAAATTTGAAGGGCTGGGCTCCTTGGAAAATCGTAAAAGAATAAGCTTTGAACATGTCATTTACAATTGTGAGCAGATAGTACTGCACCATTGAAAGCTCTAAACTAGATACTGAGTAAAAAAGCTTATATACTAATTAACAAAATTTTGAGAAAGCATGCAAGGCCAAATTCAAGGGGGTTCTGAAAGCCCTGACCCCTCCCGAAGGTCCAAAAACCAATGACACCACTTTTTAAATAAATTACAACTTACTGCTGAAATATTGAATAAGTATACAGGCTCTCATTTCAGAATTATTTAGATTTTAAAGATTTTAATAAGTACTGTTTGATTTGTTTGCAAAGCCTTCCAGAGAAAATGCAAGACCTGGAAAAACTAATATTCTACAGTCCTCCAAAGTTTAAAATAAAATGTGCGCACGAAAATAAAATTAATGACTTTTAATATTCTTTTTACATAATATTACATAAACTTTGCGCGATAATTATTTAAAATAGTCTAAAATACGCGTTGTCAATTAATTAATGGTGGATATTGCTAGCCCATGTCGTAATTTACACAACAAACGTGGTATCAGTCAAACATAATAAATATTAAAATATCATTATGAATGTGCCGTGAAAGTCATGTGAACTGGTCAGTTTGTTGTGCTTCACGCGTTGCTATACTATTGCGCAATGTAGGATGTAAAAGGTTCCACACAAAGTACAAACAATCCACCTAAAATATTCATCAGCTGCAACGTCGTACCCAATTTTCCTCTAATATTATTTTCTGCGATTTCGCCAATATAAATTGATGCGCAGGTGTTAACTGTAGTCGAAGCCACTCCTGCAACAAAACGTGCGATACATAATGTCCAAACACTTCTTGCAAATATAATTGCGATCCATGGAAGAAATACTGGAAGTGAGTATAACAAAAGTGTACGTTTTCGTCCTGTATGATCGATAATCCATCCAGTTATGATTCCGCCAATAGATCCACCTAATAAGAAGCTTGATGCTACCCAAGAGACTTCATCACTGGTTAATGTAACAACTATAGGTGAATTATTTGATACAAGCTTTGGTAAAGTTGGTGATGACCAAGTTACGTACGTGACTGCTGCCGACACCGGTAATGTGGCTGTAATTGCACAAATGTACTGCATATACCTTGTGTTTTGTTTTATCGATCTAAACATCTTGGTAGTATTTGCTTACGTCCTACTTAAATAGCACCTTGCAGCCAAATCCCAGGGTCCATCACGTTTTGTGGGTCACATCACGCCAAGTTGACTGCAAATTTCAACCGTCCATCCTAAACACTATGCTTTCGTAGGTGGAACGATAAGAATCCAGGTATAAGGAACGATAAGGCAAGGTAAGGAACATACAACCCTAAAAAAAGAAAAGACACACACATAACACAGGTAGATGTTCTTGGCTTCAGCTCTCGTAGCTTAATGCCCGCTTTGGACACTACCCGCATCTGCGCATTCTTTTGCGCAAACGCAACTGTCCGGAATGACGGAAATTGACAAGTTTATTTAAAAATATTTGCGGGAATTTATTTACAAATTAAAAAATGTACATTGCCACATTTTGGCATGTAACAAGTTAATGAATGATATATTTTTATATATTTTTTTCTTAACAAACGTTTTACACTATATATGTAATGCTTGTACTTAAATCTCCAAAGGCGTTAAAATAACATATTTTTTGAATAGATTTGTCAACTACATTCAAAACCTATTCCATTGTAGAATTAGTTTTAGTTTAGTACTCGTTTCCTCTTCACATTGTATCATTTATAATTTATGGTGTTTTATAAACATTTTAAGTTCTGGGTATTTGGCAGAATATTTTGCTGTAACTATTGTTACTAAATTCCTGAGAAAATGTTTGATAGTCCTGATATTTCAAACAGCAAAATACTTTCCTCACTTTATAAAAGCGCAGCGCAACAGGATCGAGGGTTATTTATTATTTTAATTGATAGAGTGCCAGCAGTTAGTAAATACTGCTAAAGCTTTTCAAATTGTTGTATCTGTCGCGTGCATAAGAAAATAGTTAAGACTTTTGATTTCAAAACTCAATGGCAAGTTTATAGTTTATAGAAAAGTTCCAGCTATTTTAAAACCGCAAATTACTTAAGGCGCAAGCTATGTTCCTTTTGTTTCCCTTACAAACATTTGTTATTTTTGCTTGACTATTTCAGATTCAGTTCGCTTCTAATAGAGTAGAGCAGCGAAAGAGTATAGACTTTTTAATTTTATTTAGCGCCATAAAATATGAATAAACGACCTGCTACGCTAATTGATTTTAATTTTAAAATGTCAAAAAACGATCATTTTCACCAAGGCCAAGATAACGCAGGACGCTTTCAGTCAGATAATAATCGGTTAGAAAATATAGCATCTGGTGCAAAAGAATTTCCTGTTGTCAGTATTCCTTTTTGTTATGCGAATAACAATTTGAATATAAGATACTACTCAAATGACAGCAAAATCGACAATTTATTAAAACATAAACTTCTTGTATGACCCTAGACCCTAGAAGATAACTATTTTAATTTCATGTGATTAAACACGATAAGATATGCATTTTAGGCTGGTTCTTAGTTTCCAAGTAATGCACACTTTCAGGAAATAAAAATTTAAAACTTCAAAAACAAAGATTGGTTAGATTTACTCGGCTAACCTATACAGAGTAGCATGGTCACGGAGCGCTTTGTAATTACGACGTGCTTTTTTTAAACGATTTTGTGCCTAAAAGCAAGATATAGAAAACAGGTGCTTTAGTAAGAAAACCTTTTTGGGCTTATACAGATGCAAAAGAAAAATTTAAGGACCACGAAAAATTAAAATCCCATATCAAAAACACTGATTTTGCTGATAATTTTTGTAAAATACGAAAGACATCGACAATGAACGTGCGGAAAAGAATTGAAAGATGCATTGAAATAAATGGTAGATTGGCAGAAGCAACAAAAATATTGTAGTTTTTGGAACTTTCCTTATTTTTCTGTTTAAGTATTGTTTAAAGTTTATATTTGATTTGTCAGAACTAGGAATAAGAATAAGACTTTTAGAACAAATCGTTGTTAATGATAAAGTATTGTGCATATTTAATTAAACTATAAAAAAAATGGTTATTACTCAAAAGATTTTGATTAAAATTGTTTACAGGACCGTTTTGAGGGGTGCTCTATTAGATGGCGTGCACAGATTTGAAAACAAAAATCCCTAGTATAAAGTCTTTCAATTTTACTCATAAAAACTTACGTAGTCAGCTTTGGAATTTGTAGAAGTATGGTACTTTCGGCTCAGAAAATACAGTTCATTAAGCTCTATAATTTAAAAAAAAAATTGGTTAAAATCGCACAATAAATAGAGATTTTTACAGGGTGTCCCAAAAACAAATGGGTGACACTGTATATGTATATATATATATATATATATATATATATTCTTCTACCTCCCCTCTAAACTTTAAATTTTATTTTTGCTTGTTTACTCCACCCTTTTATTTAAACAAAATTTGCTACACGACTTTTGTCGTCGTCCCTATTTTAATATTCAATAAATGACTTCTATTTGAGGTGCTTTAGCAACGTTTGGTTGGTTCTTTATTTACTGTTTACTATTTATTATGCCTCGACTATATGAAACTTTAATCTCAGGGCGTTCACCTACTCACCGTGAGTTCAATCGTGAGTAGATGTGCACTACCCAACCAAACTGCACACTCGTTTGTTTTACCACTTTTTTAATGCACTGATTTACTATGTATGCCAAATTTTAACAGATCAAAGTTGCTTGGTGCCAAATTAATTTATGTAACTATTTATGACTTTAATTTTTGACGTTTTAAGATATTCACGGTACTTACCAGAATTATACCGCGCTGAAGGCCTTCTTTTACTGCTGGCTCAAGATCGTATACACCGTACGCACCTTCACAAGGATTCTCAATCGTAGTCCACCTGCGTATTGCCTCCAGGTGTTCTTAACCATTTTCGTTGACCCCAAATCTGAAATAATTTTACCCCAATTTAGAATTTAAAAAAAACCGTTATGTCTACTTCCCCTGCGTTAATTCTTCCTCGTAATATACTGCTCTCCTGTTTCTCTGCTTCGTACTCCAATCAATCCTCTCCTTGCTCAATCCAAATCAATCCAGCCGTCCTATTTTAAAATCAATCCTTGTCCTGCTATTCCTTTAATCTCCACACGATGTCCTTACTGCCGTTAATCTGCTCAAATCACTCCAAAAATTATCAATATCGTCGTTGCCTTCTATATCCACTCAAATCTCCTACTGCCGTTAAACCAAATCTTTCCAAAACCAACACCAATCTTGCTCAAACCTAAATAATCGTCGCTTTTCCCGTCGCACTATTAACCACTCCAAATCTTCTTTAATATTCGTTGCCTTTAATACTCTCGATGCTTCTTATTACTCTCACTTTACTAAATTAGACTCTTTAATACACATAAACTTTTATTTCAATAAATATTTGTACAATTTTTAACGCAGGTTTTGTAAAACACGTCTTTATCTGAATATAATCGAAATTAGAATTTTTATATTTACTTTGCTTAGCGATAAGATCAACAACCTTAGCTTACTTGAATTACAATTCTAAAACATACAATATCCAATAACAATTCGTCTTTCCTTTCGTGTCCAAAATACCTTCACTACAGTCTTTATAATATTCTTAATTTCTACTATTGGTCCAAAACACTTCACAACTCTCCAATAACCTTTTACATTTTTATTCACTTTTAATTTTGATTTTACAATTCGTCCAAAAGTTGATTCTATTAAAAGAAAAGCCAAATAATTTACACACGACCTGGACGCTTTGTTGGTTGCAGATATCCATAAATGCGTTCGGCTTTCCGACGGCAAATGTACTTTCACTGGCTTATAAAATATCAACTCAGTATAAAACCTTAAGTACCGTGCATTATATCAACGTCATAAAGTCATGTTATCTACCTTTTGGCACATATGTTTCAAACTAAAATGGTACATACATTAGCATATGTAAAGTACAGCAAAATATAGTTTTTTTAACTTATTAGATCTGATATATTAATCCTATTGTTTGGCATACACCCCTTTTAACACAAATCTACCCTTAGAAGCCTTGTACCCCCCCCTTACATAATAATATATATATATATATATATATATATATATATATTAGGTAGTTAATTACACAAGGTAAGTTGATAAATACTATCGTATTACAGTAAATAAGATAAAACAATAAATTAAACTTTTATGCAAAGCCCAAATAATCATTTCAAATCGAGCTAGTAATTGAAAGATGGAATATATATATATATATATATATATAATATATATATATGTATATATATATATATATATATATATATATTTTAATAATGTTTCCGAAAAGTTTCAGAAGACTAAAGTTAGTTTCCCATAATTCGTGTTAATGTAAATGTCCGAGAAATATATCATTGGTAATATAGCATTTCAAAAGTCAGACTGTAAATAGGATATGTATTTAAACCGTAGTTGATAAATGTAAAGATAATCTGTAAAAGCTTTAACATTATCAATTTTATAATTAGCTTTAGGAGGGAGTTATAGCAAGGAGGAATAGTGTATTATAAACAATCTATTATTTGTTAAATAGTAGCATTTAAATGTAAATAGTCAAGCGTTTTTAAAATTGCACATAATACTTTTTGTAAAATAAACTAATCAGTAGAAAAGAATAAGCGCGTGGGAACTTTTGTCAAACATTTTTGACAATGGTACATCACACCTGTAGAGCGATAATATCGATTTGCAGTACCAAACAGTAGTCCTACAGTGTCACGTTTCTAATCACGTAACTACACACAACGCTGATAAGGAATATGCTCTTGATATACACAAAAGAAAACAAGTTGTATACCTGTATGTGTCGGGATACTTAGCTTGTACGCCCTTGGGAGTGAATCAGCACCGCATCGCCACGGTCGTCGGGATCTATTTACCATATTACCATAACGGCACTAGCGATCTACAGGCAGCGGCAGTTGATCTGTGGCAAAGAACAGTTGGGCGTACATAAGAAAGAACCAATTTGGCCTCCAACTAAGAGCTAAAAAAGAATCTGATTAGGATGGGTAAGCGCGGAAAAACTCACCGATACACGCAAGATACCTCTTACTTGTCCAACAAAAAAGCGTGCATCGCTCTTAGAGTACTGAGACGAGTAATGTAGACAATATTTCAACACACAAGCTGCAGAATCAAATTAAAAATTGGTTCAAATAACAAGAGTTCTAACTGCAATCCTCGCGTTATCAAAGCGCGATTAGCAAACTGGAAAACACGCTATCAAATAATAGTAAGATCCATTATTTTGACAAGTCTTTAGATGGGAAACACAAGAGAAAGCAATTATACGTTATCGGAATGTTTAACAAAATAACGAATATCTAAAACAAAGAATTGATTATTTAATTTATCGTATAAATTTTCTTTTTAAAAGCAAAATGGATTTGAGTTAAAATTATGTTAAAGCAGGTTTATTCTAAACAGGTGAACAATATAGGGTATTTAATTTATCCCGAAATCAAACGTAACAAATCCACACCAGCCAAATTAACAGGTCGGGGTAGGGAAGCAAAAGTGCGGGAGTGAGCAGTTCCGAAAGGAGGAAGAAAAAAACCCAAACAAAATGAAAAAGAAAGAAAATTCTTATTTAATTTATTCCGAAAATAAACGCAACAACTTCTTTCTTCGAACATCTGTTACGTTAACTTTTTTAAATGAAGTGAATCTGCATTAATTTGCAACTACCTTAATTAAAACGCTCATCTAAACTCTTTTTATGCTATTTTCAAATTATACAAACTTAGCAAGTTCAATAAATATGTGTTAAACCGTCCTCAATAAAAATTTTCCCCAGTACGTTGAATATATCCTTCACCGTAATCCTTTGAAATGTTTGCTTTCGTAAAACCACTTTAATAGTTTCTCCTTTTTTTGAAATACGCGCTTGTTATTTCCAATAGTTAGTCGTTAAAGGTAGTAAACAGTTTGTTTGTCTTTAAAACCACTTCTAATAGGTACTTTAAAAGATTAAAGCTTCTAGCTCATTTAAATACTTTAATTAAGTTGGTTTTCTTGCTCGTTTACTGTGAATTTCTTTTTTGTTATCTGCACGTGTTCGGTCGCTTAAGTTTTATGGGTAATAAAATCGGTCTGCTAATTAAGTCATTCTTGGTATCTCCGTAGCGTGAAACGATAATAATACAAACTTCAATTCATTTCGAAAAGTCAGGCAACTGGCGGTCTTTGGTGGTATGCCTGGTTGCATACTTGCTTAGATGTTTTAAAATATATTTTGCTTTTCCACGCGAACAATAAAATTCAATGAAATTAATTATTGTATTTTGCCTTCTATATTGCTTGCATTCTAGGAATGTTTCGACGTTGTCTGGAATATATTGTGCTGATACTTTTATTTTGTGGTGTATCTCCACCCGAACACCTTGTATCAACCAAAATATTATAATGTCGATCTCTATTCCTTTCCAAACCCTTAATCTACCTCGACTAGTTATCTTCCCCCCTTTTTTTATCTACTCTTATCTCCGCTTAGGTTCACAATTTAATGTTTATTAAGCACATTTAGTAAGGCAAAATGTTCTAACTAAAAGCGATCAGGATAAATTTTCTATGTATAAATTCAAATGTCAAAATGACACTTGTCAAATTTATATTATTTATTATAATTTTGACTTTAAATATCACTAGTGATATAGCAGCTAATGTTATTTTGCTAACGTACTCACTACTTGTGGTCCTGTATCCTCTGAGTCTTAATTAAAATTTCTATCCGTTTGTTCCTATATCTTTAGGTCTTAAATTTCAGATACTGTCGTAACACCCGATGTCAGCAGTTCTCTCTGAAATATTCAAAAGGCATTAATTTCTAATATAGGGATGTAAAGCCTTGTGTTGAAAGTACTCGGCGAACCACTAATTTTGAAGATTAAGTTCCCTGATATTTCAACTATTACTTTACTCAATTTTGTCGAGAAACCTGTAAATAGATACTCGATCGTAAAATATAATATGTGTCAAAATTGATAAACCTAATACTACTCTAATATTTACAAGCGCTCTAATAAAATGACAATTTACTTCCCTTGATGACAGTCTGGTAATTTGTTCTTGAATCTCCTTTAGTCTTTGATCGTTTTTGTATTATGGGTTTGATAGTGGTGTTTCTCCACGCCTTGGTATTTTCGTCTAGTGTTTCTTTTGAATTTATTTGGTTCCTTTTTTGAGCAAACCTATATTCTTTAACATCCAAACTTATTTTATGAATAACAATAGCTTTCTTTATGTATATCCTCTATTTCTTCTTAAATACAGAAAACGGCACACTGGTAATACAACTCGGTGGTATTATAAATTGGTTTCACAATTCCCAACTATGTGAAGTCAACAAATCAATGATTATTTTCAATGATAGTCTCAATACTCTCGCTTGACAATTCTCTTATAAATGGTCCTGGTTTATAAATCTTATTGTCCCTAATTATGGGTAACAAATACTCTTCTATAATTATATTCCTATTAAGTTTCAATACAATTCACTACTTAAACTTCTCTTTTATAAAATTCATTGACAGGACTTGTTTTTATATTTACTTCACCATTCAAATTCTATTTATCTACTGTCCTCATTTCCTTGATTACCTACTGATCTTCCCTATTCTTTTTTATTTTAATTGACAGAATATGTAACCTACCTACTCTATTTACAATTAAAAACTCTTAATCCTAATGTCCATGTTTATTCCACAGAAATTTTGATTTTTAAACCGACTACCCATTCACCGGCTCCTTTATCCTACTAAATTAATAAAATACATCACAATATATTTTTGCCTGCTTTCGTAGAATATTTAACACTATATTGCTGGGAATGGTTTTATGTTACTTACTCTTGCCGTTCTGAAGTTGTATAAATACAAGTTCAATTTTTGAAAGGTTCTTTTACTTATTCGTTTCTCTTACTTATTCGACTTTTCTGTATACGATTCTGGTGCTATACAATGTCGTTTGAGCATTGTAAAGTCGCGATTTTAAAATGCGTTTTGTACGTAGTGTGCTAGTATAGTTAAATTGTTTGTTCCAGCACTCAGCCGTAGACAAATTCAGCTTGCATTTCCTCATCCTTAGATGGTACCAGAGAGAAGATAGTTTAAGGTATAGTGTATTTTTCTGTTTGATTTACTTGTACTGCTGCTTTGGAAGATATACACTTCTTTTTGGTTGATTCCGCAAGAAATTGCAAACTGTACGTTACTAAATGCACGTTCACAATACGAACGATTATGTACATTATTGTTAAAGCCTGCGTTATAGCACTTTTTTACTGTTTGCTTTTCTGTGTAAATTAATGTTAACATCAACAACTTGCTAATTAATATTTGATTACACTGTTTAAAATTAGGTGTTCGTTCTTAAATCCTACGAGGTGCGCTTCCCAAAGTAGATGTTAGTATTATGTCTTGCATGTATACCGTATTATTTCTTGTACATATTTAGGCCTGGAACATTTAAGTATTCTTGCATGTATATATGTACCTTTTATCTAGGTAATAAGATTTTTTCTCGATATTTCCAAAGGTTTAGGTTTATACTCTATTATATGTAAATTGACGCTTTGGGTGCATAAAGTTCTAACGATCGATTACGTAAATGTGTGTTTTTGACGTTTGTCAATATTTTTTTGGGACTACATGTTTTCCTTGCATGTTGGTAATTTAATTTTTTACTGAGGTTTCCAATTTCTTCTTTCTATATCACCCACCCCACTCTACGACGTTTTTGAGCTAGTACAAACTCTAATTCTTTTGGATTTCGATTCTACCATTCTGTTCCTGTGTTGTTGCTGTATTCCGTGCGACGATTTTATTTACTTACCTTGCTGCTTTCTTTCTTGTCTGCATAGAATGCTGTAACACATCTGCACTATAAATCTCACGTGAAATATTGCTCCTATAAATCATTTCTAAGAACTTGGATAACAAAATATTATTAAATTGTTAGGACAAATATTTGTATTCACCACTTCCCCTTTAATTACAAATTACATCTAGTAACAATTAAATCGAAAAGAATCTTGTAAACAAAAGAACTACGCATGTCTGCAACCCCTAAACATTACGCATAATTTAAAATAATAAAACTAAGTGAATTTAATCACCATAATTAATAATAAACTGTATTAGCTCAGCAATCAATTAATAAAAGTCAATTACACAGCGGCAGAACTTATACCTACACTAAGCGTCTATAAGGCATGTTCGCGCCATTTCGCTCTCCCAACGAGGTATTTTTTATCAAGCCAGACTAGATAAGGAATAGCTAATTAAACGAGTCGATAAACAACCATTGGCGAACGCGAATATGTTTCCTTCAATTTTCAATATTGCTGCCTCTAATGTTTTTCCTAAAATAATCATTTCCTTACTCCGTTTCTATTTACCTCTGGCCAAAAACAGTACTAAAAAGTGCCGCGTTAGTGCTCCAGATGTTGTGCTTCGGTAAGTGCTTTAAGTATTTATGTGACTTTGTATTCAAATTCTATGTTTCCTTCCTTCTACTCTATACAGTCCACGCTCTACCATACAAACCCTGGTTTACTGCCTACTGCACTCCAGGCAATTTCTATTAGCGCCCCTTGTCGTTCCAAGAGGCGTGTACATAAGTGTCTTTTGATCCGTACGAGTCGAATTAAGAACTACGTGATATCTCGTTCTTCGTCTCATATCCTCAATTCAAGCACATAAATACGTAGTCCAACATTAATTGTAATTTTGAATAATCATAACACTTTAATTCTAAAAATAATTAAATTGCTATAAAAGTTTCCAGTTTGAATTGCACGTGTGTACTTTTAAATATACTGCATTTATACTTCAGTCAGATAACTTCGTTATCGCGTTGCCATTCAACACGTTTTAAAACAATAACATTTGTATTTGTATACAAACAATAAACTCTTCTTAGGAAGTACGCTTAATCTAAAATTCGTGCAAGTATTATTTGTGCGTAACAAACATTTAATCATGACTACCAGAAACATTCTACAAAAGAAATTAGAGGATTATTTTTCTCGTTTAACGGAAATCCAAGACTATATCAAAACGACTACTCGCTTTTTGCAGTCGAAGCGAGATATGTTCGAATGCAAAGTATTGAGCAACAACTCGATACTCTTTACGATAAAATTTTAAGTTATAATTCCACTGTTGAAGAAAAGAATGAGATAAATTCTCAAAGATCTTCATTCGATAATTTAATAGATGTTATTCGTTCTCGATTTTTCAATATGAAGCAAAAGGCTTCTACTTCTGCCGGCGACACAGCAGTTATTGCAAGTGCATCTCAACCTGTTACCAGTTATTTAAAACCTCTTAGTATAAATCCGTTCGATGGTTGTTTAGACAATTGGCAAAATTTCATTACGTTATACAAAAGTTTAGTCCATGAAAACGATCACATTTCCGTTATCCAGAAGTATCATTATATGAGAATGCTTCTTAGGGGGGAGGCATTGGCTTTAATTTCGGATTTAGCTCTAGATGCCAATTTATATGAACAAGCGTTTACGAAACTTCAGAATCGCTACAATTCACCTCGTAGAATTACGAGCTACTACTTAAATAAAATACTTCAATTTAAAACCTCTGGATCGCTCTCAAACTTTATTAATATTCATGTTAATGCTGTTAACACGTTAAAGGTAGCGAATAAAGTTGAAGATTTGGCTGATTTTTTATTGTTTTCTTTATGCTATCGCAACCTAGAATTCAAAACTCAAAACGCATTTGATTCAAACATAGGTTCGGCAGTTCCTACTTGTACTCAACTGTTCGATTTCTTAACCTTGCAAAGCAAAACTTCAGAGCTTTATGAAGATATTAAAAAGGAAAGAGCGCCAAGGCCAGGTGCACCCCTTCGCTTTAAATCTAGTTTAAACCAATCCTTCTTGGTTAAAAACTCGCAGACTTCAGTGGCGACTAAAACCGCTAGTATAATTTGTCCCTATTGTGGGGAAGTCCATAAAATCTATGGATGTTTGGCATTTAAAAAACTTAGCGTTGCCGATCGTCAAGTTGCTATTAAATCTTTAAATCGATGTTTTAAATGCCTCGGCAGTCATACTCCTCGTGATTGTAATTCTGATGGTAAATGTAAGTTGTGCCATTCCTCTTTTCATCATACTCTGTTGCATAAACCACTTGCTAGAGAACACATTAATGAATCTAACGATTCGAAAGGTGCACTCACAACTAAAGTTGTTTCGACATGCAACGTCACAAATTCACTAGAAAATTACACTGTTTTATTAGGTACGGTAGAAGCTCGTGTTTTAGATATAAACAATAAGTTACAATCTGTGAGATGCATTTTAGATTCCGGATCTCAAATCAACGCAAGTTCTTGTGTTCAACGCTTAGAATTGGAGCGTCAACATGATTTCCGCCAAGTTGGTGGCATTTCAGGTTTTGCAATTAAATCCAAAGGAGCTGTAATATGCACTTTGTTTTCTAATCACTCGAAGCATCAATTTCAATTTTGTGCTTCAATCTTTCCTAAAATAACGGGACACGTTCCCCGTTGATCACTGCCTTCTCGTATTTACCATAAATTTAAATGTTTGCAGCTTGCTGATGAAAATTTTCATAAATCATTACCCGTAGATATACTACTGGGTGCTGAAATATGTTCCAAAGTGCTATTTTCTGATCGCACTAGAATCATTCCTGGCCAACCAGTAGCAATTGAAACAATATTCGGTTACGTGCTATTGGGACAGGTACCTAATGTTAACACCGCAGTCAATGCAACTTCTCTTTTTATTTCTGATTCAGTAGATAATGATATAAGGAATTTCTGGGAATTAGAAGAAGTCAAAATGCCTAAAGTTCCCTCTCAAGAAGATGTTATTTGTGAATCTCATTTTCTAGAAAATTATTCTCAAAACGCTTCTGGTCGTTTTACTGTCGCTCTCCCTTTCAATAACAATATTAAACCTCTTGGTAGCAATCGACATATTGCTTATAAATGTTATCTAAATTTAGAAAAACGTCTTTCATGTTCTCTTGAAAAACAAAATTCTTATATGTTTTTACAAGAATATTTTGATCTTGGTCATATGATTTTAGCCGAAAATCCATCCGATTATATTCTACCACATCATGCCATCTCGAAAATAACAAGTAGTACTACTAAACTACGCGTTGTTTTTAATGGATCTGCCGTGGATTCGTTAGGTCTTTTTCTCAACAATCGATTATATGCTGGTCCCAAATTACAGTGCAATTTACCAGATATAATAAATACATTTAGATCGCATAAAATTTCTGTTTGTGCGGACATTCGCATGATGTACCGGCAGATCTTACTTCGTAAGCAAGATTGTCAATTTCAGCATATATTTTGGAGACCAACTCCACAAGACAACATTTCTGAGTACGAGCTTAGAACTCTTACATATGGTTTAGCTCCTTCCGCTTTCTTAGCTCAAAGAGTTCTTTGGCAATTAGTTATAGACGAAGAAAATTCTTACCCCCTGGCTGCTGAAGCTATTATGTATCATACCTATATGGATGACGTAATTAGCGGTGCTGAAAGTATTGCTGAAGCGAAGCAACTACAGCACGAGCTAGTAAAATTTCTTTCTCTAGGCCAGTTTGATTTGCGCAAATGGTCTAGTAACTCTGAGGAATTGTTACAGGATTTCGAACAAACTGAATTAGAAACTCTAATTCCTTTTTCTGATCACGTTAGTAGTATAAAGATACTAGGTTTAGTCTGGAACCCTGGAATAGACGTGTTCACTTATAACGTGATACCCTTTAAAGGCAAATTTACAAAACGCTCTGTACTTTCTTATATGGCCCGCATATTTGACCCTTTAGGGTGGTTAACTCCAGTAATATTTGTAGTAAAGCATATGTTACAACGACTGTGGGTTCAACAAATTAATTGATGATACCCCTGATCATAAGTGGTGTCAGGAATGGCAAGGCTTTTGTAACCAAATTACTATGTTATCCCAGCTAAAAATTCCTCGTATTTTGTCTCATCTCCACGGCACTTATCGATTGCTAGGATTTTGAGATGCAAGCGAAAGGGGATACGGCGCTTGTGTCTAATTGTATGTTGTTAATGATGAATCGGTAAATTGTAATCTTTTACAAGCCAAAAGCAAGGTTGCTCCTGTAAAGCATCTTACTATCCAACGCTTACCGGTGGGTTGGCAACGTTCCGTATAGTCATCAAACGTATGGGTTTTAAGTATGTTATTAAACTAAACATAGACATTGAATCAATGTAGTGTATTTTGCAGGTGGCAAAAATTTCAGACAAAAGAAAAATTTTAATGGAATCCCATGATATTCGTTATAAACGTATTGTGCACTTAAACCGTGTAACTTGTGGTTTTGTGTAACTTTTACTTTGCACGTAACGTTCACTTGCTTGTAGCGTGTGCACGAATGACCCTCGGCAATTGTACTTATATAATCTTTCTTACTTAAATCTCCCGAGAGACCTTATCATCAGGCTATACAGTGGGTTCTTTGTTTTATCCTGCGGTAGCATACACATGGAAATAATTTACCTAACAAGACTTCACTAATTCAGTTTTGAATAAGACAACAACAAGTGATATAATTATGTATAATAATTGTAATTGAACTAACAAAAGTAATCAAATTTTGAATTATTTTAGTAAAATTAAAAATACGCCTTTTGATCGCTACCCAACAGAATTTCGACTAATAAGACAATGCCGACTTCTTCTACGTTTAACTTATAACCCAAATGCAGGTAAACAAAGTTGCCTAACTTCTAGATTAGTGACAGTTAAAACGAACTGTTACAACGGGCTGGTTAAATTTAAAGCTGAAGACAGGCCCATTGTTTATACAGATAAAGGCTATGTGCACAGCAGTCATACTGTGCCAAAGTAATAATCTAACAACAATACAAAAAGCTTAAAACCCACTGTCTAAGGGCAGACGAAGTTTGATTATGGTGCATGTTGGAAACCAAAATGGATTTATTCCTAATGCTTTGCTGATATTTACTTCAGTATTTACAATTAACTTTACTTTTAAGGATATTAAAAATAATATTATTTAGGTTTGAAATGTGGTGATTACAATAAAGGGATATAAATTTCGAAAATTTTTCAAAATGGATTTGAACAAACCTGACTTCAAATCCACCGGAGAAATATGTACTGGTCATTGACAATGCTTCATATCACAATGCTTTTAACAGAAAAACATCCTACAATTTCTTCTCTGAAAATACACAAGATTGAATGGTTGCTACATGGGTATTTTATGCATGATCCACTGCAAATAAAAGTACAGCTCTATAAAATAATTAACATGTATAAAACAAAGCATACACAATACGCATTAGATATATTGCTACACAAACATGGCCCTTCATATTTAAAATACAATATTCACATCTTACACAAACGTGAGATAGGTCAGCATACTTAAAATTTTGGCTAATTACAAATACTTATGTGATTATATGTATAATCACACGAGAATTTTAAGTATGCTGACATATCTCACGTTTATGTAAGATTTGAATATTGTATTTTAAATGTGTTATTTTAGTTATTTATATTCTAGTGAAGAAATTGAAACAAATTTCGAAAGCTAGACATCACAAATAAAGAGAATGTCCAACTAAAATACTTATTTGGTATACCTTTCCCTTAATCTATAATATAAATACATATCAAGACAATTAATAATAATTTGATTAACATATATATATATATATATATATATATATATATATATATATATATATATATATATTATATATATATATATATATATATATATGTATATATATAATGCTATAATTATAGGGTAGTTTAGGGGTAGGTTAAGTCATAGGGATTGTAGAATAAATAAAAACAACTTCCAGTTTAAGAAAGGCACAACATTCCAGAAATTATAAGAGTAAATCAGTCACTTTACATATTGTTAATTGAGAGCACACTGTATATAAAATACATGGGATTAAATGCATAAGAACATAGAAATATCCAAGAGTAGTTTACAAACAAAGATAAGATTTGAAAACGCAACAAAATGCATCAAAATTAAATCACCGAGAAGCCTATATGAATTGGCCATACAAATATTTAACAATTGCGTTAAAAATATTATCGTACACGCAATCTAAATTATTCATTATTAGAAAATCGTACTTGACCGGAAGAAATCACATTTGTTCATAAATCCAATATTATGTAAAAATAAACAAGCGCCAGACTATTCAGTTTAGATAATAATAAATAACAAACATTCAAATACGCGAGTTAGTAAAAGTTGGAAATTACCATGATATGCTAGAGAAGTACGTGACCGGCCAGGCATGCATTCGAATATTTGTACTAAATAATTAGTGAAAATTTCAAGGTATGCGAGATAAAGCCGAGGTGTCGTCTCAGCACGTAAATATACCAATGAAAAGCATGTGGAGGTACGGCTTTATATACGATAATGATGAAGCGACAAGTTAGTATACATTCAAACAGGGCTACGACTATGTTCGAAAGTACTAATAATTTACGTAACCAGTGAAACAAAATTATAGTAAAATTAGATTTGAAAAGTGTATGAATTTGTGCAACGAGAATAAGCCGATCTATTATAGACGTAAGTCAAACAACTGAATTAAAAATCCATTTCTAATATTAATAAAACAGGGCTTCTAATAACTATTTTGAAATTGTTTTAATACCTACATTTAAATGGGATTTTATACTTACATTAAAATTGTTCTAATACTTACATGTAATTTGGATTTTAATTTCAATCTGGATTGTAATTTTAGTTTTGATGTCGACTTCTAATTTCGAGTTTCAATTGAAGGCAGCTTTAAAATCAAAGTACTCAAATTTGAACATATTCGGACTTGCTACGGAACAATTCATGGGGATGCAGGTCACAGACTAGGAAGGAACTACAGAACCCATTCCAGGTTAGCAATCACAATTCACTTTATTATTGAAAACTGTTTTTAATTCAATATTTATTATTTTTTGTATTTGTAAGAGTCAACAAAACATAAAAGGGTCATTTTACAATTTATGACATGCCCAATCGTGGGGCTCAATGAGAATATTAGGGGTAAATTTCACAACAAAATTTATGACGTCCCAACGCTGGGACTAATATTACAGCAATTTATGACGCCCTTCGTAGGGGCTCGTTGATCCTAACAAAAATATCACAGCATTTTATATACGCCCAAATAGTGGGGCATAATGTCAAAAGGGGAATATCACAGCATATATATATATATATATATATATATATATATATAGTTTAAATGTTCCTTGTGGTTTATAGGTCAGCTAGTAAATAAGATAATGCTCTTTTTTATTGCCTAAATTTTCGAATTTATTAAATTTTTGTTCACAGGCACTAAAATGTAGGGACATAATAACTGGTACAAATTCGTGTAGATACTACTTACTAAAGTGAGGATTAATCTAAAATTGGCTAGTACAGCATAAATAAACAGTAACTATTTTTAAAAAATAACAGTAGTAGACATAAAAAATAAATATTATAATCTAATATGACACTAGTAGTTTGTCAAAAAAAAAATTTTTGTTTTTTATTTAATTATAATAAATGTGTATGTGTTATTTGATGTCTGTTGGTATGCATGCATCTGTCTTTGTGTGTGTGTGTGTGTGGGGTGTGTGTGGTGTGTGTGTGGGGTGTGTGTGTGTGTGTGTGTGTGTGTGTGTGTGTGTGTGTGTGTGTGTGTGTGTGTGTGTGTGTGTGTGCGTGGTGTGTGTGTATGTGTGTGTATGTATGTGTGCTAGTGTGTTTAAATATGTTTGTCTGTGAACTTGTATGAGGTGTATCTATGTAAGTATAAAGTTTCTAAAAGTTTACCATAGATTTTTAGCTTTGATCCAAAATATAGTATTATGTTTATAATTTTTTTTAAAATTTTTTATATATATAATTATTCATTTATTCCTTTTTGTTTTGAAAATTTAATAAATACGTATATATAGTGCTTAGATTTTCAATGTCTGTTTTTTTGTTTATGGTACAGGAATTTCGATAAATATAAGACATTTCCAGGAATAGTCGTTTATTTTCTTTCAATTGAATATCAATAACTTTTGGATTTTGAAAGTCTATTTGATGATCATTCGTTAATACGTGTTGTGTTAAAACACATGCATTTGATTTTTTTCTTATGTCGCTTTTATGCTGAGTTATTCTCTGCTTTAAATTTTGTGAAGTTTGTCCAAAGTAAATTTTGTTGCAATCTAAACAATTAATTTGGTAAATTACATTTCTTTATTGCAGCACTTGTGTTTTATCTTTTAATTTAGATTGTAATCTATTTAAAGTAAATATATTTTTTGTGGCAATTTTCAAATTAGTATCTTTAAATACATATATTAATTTAGTGGTGAGGTTTTTGATAAGTGGAATAGAGTTATAAAACATTGTAACAATTTTATTTTAGCAGTAAAACAGCCTATTCATTAAACGTACAATGAATGTTGAAATACCTTTATTAACTAAAATAAAGATTCGAGTAACAATCAAATTTTTATAGTATTACTATATCTAGGATTAGTATTCTATTTGTTTCGGAGTTCGGTGCAATTCCACAGCCACTGCCGCGCGCGTGAGAGGTTCGAGAACCCCACTTATGATCCTCCCACCATGCAAGAACGCAGCGAGCGCACTCGTCGATAGTTAAAGGCAGCGTGAAGATGCATTCAAAAAGAATGGCGAGTGACCTCCGGGTCGCCTTATTTTGGTGAAACACTTCCTGAGTAACGGTTAGTACTTAATCCACATTTTGCATATTCGTTATCATATTAGCTAATTTAAAAATTTATTTAGCGCAACAATACGTCAGAAATTGCAACGATAAATTAGAAACCGCACGACCACTTTGAAGTAACAAATTAGAAACCTTAACTTATGGACTACGCAATGAAAGATTATATTTGTAAATAGAATTAGACAACGGAGGAGTACGATATGAAGTAATGCTGCCGTGAACCAATGTGAGAAATCCGCTTCGCTCCTACATCTGTATTAAAGCATGGAAAACAAGCATATCTAGCTTCAGGCCTCGCACTGCGAAGTTGTTTCCATTGCAACCAAAGACGACAGTCGGTGTTGGGTTCGTAATAGAATTAAGAATATCCTCAGTACTTCCTTCTGAAAGTACATTATTTCATTTTGTTTGTTAGTTGTACAAAATTGTTATTCAGTTTACCTGTGATTAGGCTGGTTTTCCCCAGTATCGGGTTTGATTTCACTTAGTTCCGTAAATATGTGACTACACGTGGCTACAACGTAAATTAACAGCTGCTATTACGTCACCTGTTTGTTTGAACAATGCCGTCAACAATTGCACAATGGCTAACAGATGTTTAACATTACAGTACTGCCACTTTTGATAAAATTAGAGAATACCTTGGTGATTCTTTTAACTTCAGACTAATTTTAATTTTGTTAAATTAATGAGAAAATTTCATATATTCATTTGTAAGTGACCTACACAGATCTGGTTGGGTTATAAAAATACCTTAGCATTATTAGTTACACCGAATTGTAATATATTTGAGTAAGGATCAGTTGATAAGCCTTACAACAATTTTGCAAGAATATCAAATATTTATTTTATTTAATTACAATGAAATTTTATTTACTGAAACAAAGAAAATTCTTTCTAGTAAATTAATTATCTACATTTAAAGTTTTTTTATTCTGATCTAGTTTGATCAGACCTGATAAGCAAAAGACAGTAAGAGTTAAATTTTTATGATTCCATTATGTAAGAAATATTCTCTATGCATTTTAGATATACTTGAGGGACGCAAATAGTGTTCCCATTTTTTTTAGGTAACTTAACTATTATTCTTTCTTACAGGAGCAGTGTCTTATTCTGTTAAGACAAGTTTGTAAGTCAGCGAAGGCGATCTTTTTTTCTTTGGGTCTCCACGTCCGCCCTTAGAAATTTGCTATGCCATTAATATAAATCAGTCTGGACTTGGTGGCGCCTGTTTGTTTTAGTTTGAGTGTGACCCCCCACAGATTTCGACTTATCCCCCCATTGCTCATAGCTCTACCCAAGGAATAGACCCCTAGTTACGTCGGAAGATTTAGTTTTGCAGACACCTAACTTGAAGCATGGTGTTAATAAAGTAGTGCCAGGCTGGTGTTTTTGTAAGTCAAGAAAAATCGTTTCAACATATTTAAACACACTAGCACACACACATACACACACACACATACACACACACATACACACACACATACACACACCACACACACACACCACACACACACACACACAAACATAGATGCATGCATACCAACAGACATCAAATAACACATACACACATACCTCACTTTAGTAAGTAGTATCTACACAAATTTGTCCCTACATTTTAGTGCCTGTGAACAAGAATTAAATAAATTCGAAAATTTAGGCAATAAAAAAAGCATTATATATATATATATATATTGCCGTGGAACCGGGGATTAAACTTTAACATCGAGCCCCAGCGTTGGGTTGTCATAAAAGTTGCCGTGAAACCTTCCAAAATTGTCACCCCACAAGAATTGGGGCAACATAAAATTTTCTGAAAAAATAAAAATAAGAAAAATTTTCTTAGTTGTCTTTTTGAACGTCTCCTTATTTCGCTGTTCACCCTGGCTAGCTCAAGAATCGGCCTCTTTTTGAATACCTATCATTTTAAATACATACCTTTCTCACACACATGCAGTCAAATGAAATTACCAATCAAATAATACAACAAACATACAGTCTTTTTATTTACACATATTAACAAGTTTCCATTATCAATACAATATTTACACCTTGGTACAGACAGTTTGCTAAAACTGTTACCAGCTCAATCGTTGAATACTTTAAAGTCTTTGGTTTTAATATATTTTAACAAATTCTATATAATACGAATAGATGGACCCCCACATGCAACCCTAGTTTGACTCTATTCTGGTTTATTTTGAGCTCATTATAACCCAGTTTCTGTAAATGCTTTTAAACCTTGCATTTCATTAGAAAACAAATTTAAAGACCCGTTTACTCCTTTACAACAACAATTTATAGCATGAATAAACCTTTATATATCATCAATAAACTTTTTTTTATAATAATCAAAATTAATTGTCCTGCAGATATACCTCTTTAAACAAGTTTTATGGTAATAAATCCACCCCCAATAAGTCAAAACACACAAACACAAAAAAATATCAACACAAATGTTTATACAAAAACAGGAAATTAAGTTTCTTTACCTGGAGTCGCTTTCGTTCCTCGTCACCGCTGACGATGGGTATCAGAAACCCTTGTCGTTGTGTTCATATACTTCTATTATGCGTGGATCCAACTGATCTCACATCATCCAGATCTCGGCCACCACCTCTATTCTTCTATCCAGATATTGGCCTTGTCTCAAACGTAACATTCCATACCGAATATACGTCATCCATACAAATTACGCTTTAGGCTTCGCTTACCCAAATATCATCCCTTCATTTAATCGATTCATTGTAGTAACGGCACCTTTTATCTAAACAAAAGCACTAACTCGTCCAATATCACATTTACAACTTTGCGGTACGTTACTACAGCTTTCATGATTTCAAAACAGGCTGTTATATGCAACTTTACCAACTAAACCCAATAAATAAAACCCGTAAAAGCATTTACTATTATTACGTTGCAGATCTAAGCACGTACTCAGATCTAAAGGGAAAGAGAGCCTCAATATTTTTGTTAGAGTATTTATACGCTTTTCTACCTCCTCCCCATAGAACCTAGTTCTCTTGAAAAGCTTATTTTCTAAACTGATTCTTAAAATTTCGAACGTAACAAACACTAACTTCCCAAAATCCTCCGTTCGTCGTGCTGTTACATAGAATTTTGTTCGATACCCTCCACGGACGCGCTCTTCTTGAAACTGACTAGCTTTAAACCAATGATATAATTTTCCCTCGTCACAACGCTCCACCTATCAGCTATCTATCTCCGTTCCACACAAATTTGTTGTCTCCTTTAGAACCCCTCTTAAGTTACAGAAAATCGATATTGTAGTCCGCCTTCACATTTACCCGTGTATTTCGTCCGTGACTTGTACCCAACGCTTTATTATACATTTTTCTGTCTGTCTTACATTATCGATCGTTTATTCCACTCACTCTTAAAGGCACTTGTTGCTGTAGCAGCTTATACAAATCGACCGTTGTAAACAATTTCATAGAAATTCTGTCTTAACGTTTAATTAAGTTCCCTGAACGTGACATTTAACTATCAGGTGTTTCTCGAAAGAACTTGTTGTTTAGAATAACAATTCTTCGTTTAACCGTTCTTAGTATTTGTATAAACGATCGTTGGCTTTTAAAATGGAAATATTTGCGTTTAAAATTATTGATTTTCTATACATGCAAGCTTCCTTTTTGCTTCCATGCATTTGATTTAAAATTATTATAATTACTTATGCGTATCCTTGAGTTTTTATCTACTCTAAAGATTTCTTCCCTTATGCAATTTTAACATTCCAATTTAAAAATAGAAAAATATTTTAATAACCGTCCGGTTTTACTATATAAACTGATTAATTTGGCGCGTAAATAATTTGCTCCTATTTCTATATACACAGCTGATAAAATTTTATTGTCAAAACCTATTTAACCTATAATTCCACGTCAATATATATATATATATATATATATATATACTGTGTTATATAACTAAATTTTTTATTTATTATTTATTTTATTTATTACGCACGGAGCTTGCGACAATACGGCATACAAAGCCTTTAAACCTACCATCTACCTCTCTTTCCTGTTTTAATCTTTAAACCAAAACACCATTAGGCACAAATTATTATAATGTTCTCAAAAATATTTACAACGTATGAAAAGGTTAAAATTCTTTAACTGGAATTTTAATAATTGAATCAATAAATTTAATAATTATTATTACCAAAAATGATCAAAAAGTCAGCAAAATCACTAGTATTATTAATTATTTACTGAAGCCTGATGAACGTTCATTTTAACCTCTTTTATTATTTACATAATTTACAACGTATACTCAAAAATTAAATCTTGCCGACCCCGCACATAAATTATCATGAAAGCAATTTTAAAGTATTTAAGTTTGTAATATTTATTTAAATGTTAAATCATAAGTTATTCAGTTTAGCAAGGTGCAATGAAATATCCACAAATAAAATTATCAAATAATAAACATTCAGATTGGATAACCTGTTGTTTTTCAGCTTAAATCAGTCTCTGGTCCCACCGGTATGTGCATCCCTCATAGGATCGCTTTAAATACACTAGCGTACTCCATTAAACTCTACGATTAATCATTGGAGTAAATGCATGTTCCATCTCCACATTTGTTCCAGTAATAATCGCTTCAGCATGTACTTAAACGTGTTCCCATATTTATATGGACTGGACTCCAGTAATTATTTAAATTAGTCTCCCTTAATTGTTTAGAGCTGTCTCCCGTAATCATTTAGACTTGTCTCCGGTGATTCTTTATAGTCGTTTTTCTATTTATGAACAAAACGACAAACCCATCAATTTTTCATATTCAGCGGTGTTATTTTACACTTCACAATAATTCACTTAATCTGAATATTTTCGTTTTCAGAGATGTAAACTATACTTTACTTCATGATGAACTCATTTGTTTACAAATCTGGTCATATTTAAATGCACCGTGTATCTATTGACAAACGCAAAGTTCGTTGTTTGTATAAACTTTCATACCAGGTTTTTGGATATCCCATGGTATTATGGTTGTTTATTAACATCAACGCGTTCCTCTTGTCACGTATGATTTTAAGTTAATAGCATTGATTCGCTTGAATTTTCATACTTCTAGATAAGTAAACCATTGTTTGTTCAAATAAATTTGGTGAACCTTGATTTTTAATTACCGTGCCTTGCTTGTTTCCAATAAATCAGGTGTCGATTTTAATTTTCTAGTCACATAGACGAATACAATGTATGCATTAAATTATATGAGTTTGCTATCCCACGCATTATTAAACCTGCTTGTTTTAATTAGGATTCTTGATGTAATAATCTTGTGTTATCCACGCGTGTCGCGTTTCAGTTTGCAATTATATTATTTAACGACTTGCGGATTTGTATTATTCAAATAAATCTTTAAAATATTTTTCATTAACTGAATTATTTATGTTTATTATTTATATTCCAGTCTAATCATCGTATTTCTTGTTTTTTTCAGAAAACTGTGTCGTTTTCTGAGTTCTTATGCATTTTATGTGGAGTGCGCTACCCCTAAATGACCCTATTAACACAGCAATAAATAAATATATATATATATATATATATATATATATATATATACTGTGTTGTATAACTAAAAATAAATTTAAAAATGCAACATAAATATTTGGAAAACACTTTTGGTAATTAAAACACAATCTTTATGGAAACTGTTTTGAACTTTTTATTTTTGCAATCTTCTTTATTCACTTTATGAATCATCGAATAAATCAATGCCACTGAGATCACTGTAATCATACCTTTCAAATTCTGTATCTCAATCATCAGAATCGCCAGTGCTATTGTGAAACATAAATGATCTATATCATTGTCTAAAATTCTTTCCTTTAATAAGTATGAATCTACTGTTTTGTCCACATCAGCACAAACAGACGCTCATTGTGCTGCAATAATTGAATTGAATTGTTCTATTGCTAATTGTTTCACATCATTTAACTTAAATGTAGTATTTCTTGTTGCATCCCAATTTTTTACATTTACCCACATCTTCTCTATCGGGTTATGTTCTGAATGAAAAGACCACAACCTTAATACTGAAGGGACATTTTGTGTTGCAATATGTCTAATTTTAGAACAGTTTTAAATACTTTAATAGCAAATGTAAAACAATTACAATTTAAAACTTTAAAATCACTTCTTTATCCCAAAGGGATGTTTGAATTTATGTGTGCTTATTAAATGTTTTTTTATCCCACCGGGTTTCTTTAAGATTCTAAAATCAAAATATTAAGATTCGAAAAATGTGCGAGCGACTGAATGGACGGACAGAAAAATTTCAGTAACGAACTAAAGTACGTTGAAAATATACATGCTGTTATTAATTTAAGATAAATCAGGACTTTTTTGCCCAAAAACTAAAACTAAACTGACAAAACAGGTAACGTGATTTATGAATTTTATTAAAAATATTACCAGTTAAAAATGAGTACACTATGTTACAAGCAGAAAAGCAACTAAGTATATTATCTTAATTAAAATTATAAAATGGGGGACGTCCATTTAAAACAAAAATTAAAGGTCACCAGAATTAGCTATCGAAAGGTCGTGCATCGTTTAGAGGGTTAAAATTTTGCAGAAGGGCTAAATTATATATATATATATATATATATATATATATATATATATATATATATATATATATATATATATATATATATATATATATATATATATATATATAATAAATAACACAAAAAAAATTGGCAATTACCTTTCATAAATATTATGGCTTAAAGACAATTACCAAGGGTGCCAGACAAGTCGAGAATGTCCAATGTTTATACAAGACTTTGAGAGACTGTCATCCCAAAGAGGACAATTGTTTCTTTTTAATTAATTCTCACTCTTTTGACTACTTAAGCAAATCTCGTGATCATAAATAATAAAAAAAAATTAATTTAATCAACAGCAAACAAAACTATTTAATCAACAAACAGAGCAATAAACGTGAACCTCTTTCATTAGGAAATTCATTGATTTTAACTTAGAAATTTGATTGAAGTGTCGATATGCAATTATAATGATTTTATTTACATAAGAAATTTTCAAACACTTTTATGAAAGGAAACTTATCCTATAAATTTCACAGTAAATTAATCCTACGGTTTATGGCAAAACCTCCTAACAAAGTAGGTTAACTAAAAATTCGCCATGCTAGTTTAAATATAAAATAAAACTTACTTACTAAAAATCATCAATCGTTTGATTGCTTGCATTCAAATCCAAAACAGCTCTTAAAATGGGGGTAGAATCTCGTTCGTTGCCCTTGTTATTCGCAACTACTCAATAATTCATTGGCACACGTAACCGGCAGAATCTTGCTAATAGCTTAGCTTGTACACACACGCACTCAAGCTTTTTATTACATAATTCTAATATCACCTATAAATCCGCGAACTACACGGGCTT
Source organism: Platerodrilus igneus (assembly GCA_036346225.1). Lineage (NCBI taxonomy): Eukaryota > Metazoa > Arthropoda > Insecta > Coleoptera > Lycidae > Platerodrilus > Platerodrilus igneus. Next base: position 10,090,831 of record JARFIW010001638.1, on the reverse strand, counting down.
AAACCCTCGCGAACTGGATGAGTTAACTGCTCCTTTCCACTTTTAATAACATGATACTAAGTTTGATATCACATCTGCTACGCCGGGGAACGTAACCAGCGAACTTGTCTGACTATTTCTCATTGTACGTTTTTAAAACGGAAAACCCCATTGGAATTTCTCTCTTTTGCCTAAAAACTTAAATTACATATCAACCCTACTCTTAACCCTTATTCACGTCATATTTCTGTTAACCAATGACCATTAATAGAACATCCCAAAAACAACATTAGAAACCAAATCCAGCCCTTTTAAGGTTAGTCCTACGGATAGCAATTATTTTTTTAGAGGTATAAACATGTTGTACATTCTTGGAATTTTAGATACTGAAATTCTTGACCATATCTATTGGCGACAGTGGTCTGGCGTTGAGAAAAGACCGGATAACCTAAGCCGAGCTAAAATGGATTTCAATAGAATGGTTGTTTCCAGACTACTTAAAATGCCTGCAATCTTGGAACAAATGAAATTAAAAAATCGTTAGGCTATTTGTAATGTTGCGCTTTCTATAGACGCTGTCACCCACTGAAGTATTTATAAAATAAAATTTTACAAACTAAAAATTGTTTCTCTCTGTTTAAGTTAAAAGGTAAGATTCTATTTAAATTTATCAGATTTGTCAATATATATATATATACGACATAAGTTTTTAAAGGATATTGTATTGTGTTTGCAAATGTAGGGCCTTTCAATTATTATGACAGCCGCTGAAATTTCTAATATTTAAGCATAAAGCTATTTCTATACATGACGCCTTTATTATGAGAGATGCTCACTAAAAGACAACGGTAATTTATTATGGAACTCTGCCTATAAGTAATAAAAGTTACTGAAACTCAATTAAATAATCTGTTAATATGTTAACATTTCAATATTATGTTACAACTAGCATTATCAGAAGAAACTTTAAACCCTCATAACTTTTTTATCTTAACAGGCACAAAGTTTTCGTAATACAATTTTTTCTTTATTTTTTCATGTTGTATTCAAATCTGAACTCAGAATTTTTAAAACCAGCTGTAATCCATACATATTCGTTAAGATTCAGAAGTCCAAATATTAGAATTCGAAAAATGCGCGAACGACTGAACAGACGGACAGAAAAATTTCGGTAACGAGTTAAAATTTGTTGAAAATATATATGCTGTTATCAATTTAAGATAAAGCAGGACTTTTTGCACAAGAAATTTTTTCTCTAAAATGGATAATAAAAAGTTTCCTCTTTGTTACCTATTATTATGATAACGCTGTATAATTTAAGTTTTTAGACAAAAGAGAAAGATTCTAATAACCTGAGAAATTACTTTTGAATATGTAAATTTTTTTTGTGAACTGAAAAAGATCCTATTTAAGTAACATGAAGTCATTGTAACGTAAAGTAAAAATAACATATTTCTTAAAGAAAACTAAAATAATTTATGCATTTAATAAAATAATATTCCAAGAATGCTTAGATATTAATATTAAATATTGAAAACGAAACTGTTTCGAAAGTCTCCGTATAAATAAGTTGTATAAACAATGTATATATAAATATTTTTTTAAAAACAAAATTAATAGAGAAAATTTTAAGTTGTCTCAAAATTTTCTTTCTTTGAAGTCAACAGTGCTTGTCCTACAGAAGCAAACTGTTTATAATTTAGAAGCTTTAGTACTGAAGGAAGGTATTATTGGTGTTAAAATTAAAAGTTTTTCTTAAAAGTATAATTTTGATTAGTGATTTACATATAATTATTTTGTGATAAAGTGACTAGGCTCTCAGGAAGCCCTAATTTTGTAACAATTTTATTTTCTGACAATATTTTTACAGATATCTAACTTATTTAATTTATTAATAACCAACTTAAGTATAATAATGCTACACAATCTACGAAATAAACATTACATATTGTCGAAAACAATATTAGCTTTCGATTTGAAAGTGTAAAATTTTAAATTATGCGGTGACAAAAGATGTCTTTTGTTAGTGTCATCATAAGAGTTCCCTCTGTTAGATGATTGTAATATTAAGCTTGTTGTCAGGCGGCAAACAACGTCATCTTATCACTTCCAACTCAGCTGTCGTTAGAAGAGTTCAATTGTTCCTTGAACTCAAGGATCATGACGTTGATTCAGTCCACGTGTTGGAAGCACATAAAAATTAAAAATTGTTTTCTTGAAATGGTATCGTCTCGGCGACGCGCATTTTTATGTCCACACTTGCTGGAATTAGCTCGCAATTGACGAGACGTTGATTTGTTTGAATGGCCTTTGGTCAACATGCAATTTAGGATAATTTGTACATCTTAGTTTTAAAATTTAAGAAATATAACTAATTTATTTGGACAAGAAATGAAAATTTATTAGTATCTATGTGAAGTTTAACCTTGTACGAAAGTCGAATTGGCGTGCTTCAATTATTTAATGTGAACGTCGTGATGTTATGTTGAAGATTCAGTACGCAGCTAATTTGGTTGTATGGAATTGGAAATTCCTGTATTCTTAGTTGCTGAAACAAGCGAATTATAAATCATCAATTATAATTCCGGGTATTGTCCATAACCTAGCGGGTATTTTTCCATCGGATTAACATCTGGTATGTAGATTGCTTTCCTATACGTCAGCTGTAGCATTGGGTATAGCAGACAAATAATTTTTTGTTTAATCACGTGGTAAAGTTCAAGTTCATTAGGTGAATGACAGACTAGTTATTTTTCAAATTATGCAACAGGAACCTGTAAAGTTTCACATTAAATCTTTTTATTAATACAATTAATATACGGTAGATGTCATTATGAAGATAGGAAAAGTTAAATTCTATATTTAAAGAAAATTAATTTGATTATTTGAAACATAATTTATTCAAATCTTAGAGAATTAAATTTTTACATTTTACATTTCACTAATTGCTAAGTGGAATATTTAATCATAGAATGTGAGGTTAAAATAGTGCTACTAAAACCAACCGAAGTTGTAATTTAAAGTTAAGCATTCAGAAAAGAAACTCATACTCATTCATTTGAGAATAAATGTTTGCTAGACATTGCTAATATAAAATTATCATGTTTTATCTGTGAGAAATACTGATACTATCAAGTACCTATGTACATATCTTTCAATAATTTAATTTAATCAAACTTATTTAAAGAAGATGTCTTGTAAATAACTTACTAAATACTGAAGGAATAGATTTTTATTTGGTCAAGACTATGATTATTAATTGGAATGAATGAGGGTTGATTCGAATTAATTATTAAATTTTGGATATAAATGCACAAACACTGCTATTTTTGTTTTAATCTGTTCACAGGTGTAGCAGTGCATTTATAAAGGTCAATATCGAGCCATAAGGTAAGAAAACTTTAGGGATTGTGTTTCAGTAATATATTGTATAGCGGTAATTGAGTAAAGGTTTCCGCATTCGCCTTATACAAGGGACTTAAGTAAGGTTTTCTTCGTATACAAAAATTCGGTGGCGCCATATTCTTTACATTTTTGGTCGCAGTCCAACCCCGACCCACAGCTCATGTTCTACCCAGAGCAAATAGCTCGACTAGCCGCTTAGCCTTTTGAGGTTTCCTCATCTACGAGCCATTTTCTACCGAAACTTGCCGTGGGCTCTTTGCACTTACTGGAAATCCTCGTCAAACATCCTTGTGCCTTACAGCTGGTCACATAGGAGTAAAAACCTGATAAGAAAAATCCCTTAATATAACCGAAAGGCTATAATTTGAAAATGTTTAGGTGTGATTAAATTTTCAGATAGCTCGAGATCGTCGTTCCGATTCCAGGTTGCAGAGACCACAGTAAGTATTTTTGTATATGTTGCTTGTCGTAAATTTTTTTTCTCTTTCGAAGATTTCCGAATCTGATCTTCGAATAATTTCTTATAAAACACTCATTAAGATACGGTGGCGATGGCTTTTTGTTTTTTCGTATACCATCCTACGACCGTAGCTCATAGCTCTGCCTTAAGTTGAAGAAACTTAGCTGGTTAGAAGAACTCTTTAGAGGGATCCTTTTTTCTCAAAGCCATTCAACATCCTTTTACCCTGGGCTTGACCATCAAACAGGAACCCCTCGTAATCTATCGAGGCTCTGCCGCCTGTATGGTAGAGCAGACATATTTAATAGAAGGCTCGAATGTTACAGGATAATTAAACACAAATCGTACGTAAAATCATTTCTAAGAACTTGGATAGCAAAATATTATTATATTGTAAGGACAAACATATGTATGCTCACTCTCCCTTAATTACTAATTATATCTAGTAACAATTAAATGATAAGTATTTTGTAAACTAAAGAACTACGTATGTGTGCAACCCCTAAACATTGCCACATAGTTTAAAATAGTAAAACTAAGTGGATTTAACCACTATATTTAATAATAAACTGCATTGGCTCAGCAATCAATTAATAGAAGTCATATATACACAGCGGCAGAACCTATACCTACACTAAGCGCCTATAAGGCACTCCTTCCGCCAAAGTTAACGTGTTCTGATCCATTTCAACTACCCAAATTAGTGACCAAAGAACCACCTCCAAACCGTTAAAAGACATCTTATTAACAACCAAAACTCAAAATCACATCACACCAATATACAATAAACCAGATAAGAAGTTTCAAATCCGTAAATTTAAATAAATTTGAATTGTTCTCTACAAAATAATTCAAGGACTTATTATTTTTAACACTTTTAAATAAACAGTAGGTAATGGAAAATATATATGCACAATTCACTAATAACATTACATAATTACCATAACTACTACCACACAACCAATTAAGTTTCTTGTTTCCCGGATATAAATTCATCTTAAGGTTAAACATTTCTAACATTTAATAATTCGCAATTTAAATAAGAACACCTACCTCACCACTGATGGTTCTGTTTTTAACATCTTGATGCCGTTCAGATCCCATATAGTTAAGAGTGGCAACAAACAATTCAAGAATGGAACCTAGCAAAACCATTATAGCTGGATCCAGACTTTGTTTTAGCCGAATCGAAATTTTTCTATTAGCAACACTTTTTAAATCCTTAAATGCACTTATTGCATGGATAACCATGGATTTATGAAATGTTACCCTTCTAACCTCATCCAACATTGGAGTTTCGAAACCATTTTCGTATAATTCCGGATACCTTTTTATCACATTACTTATGTATTTCTGTTAAACAAGTGCTGAAAAATAATTTGAATGGTAAAAGCAAATTATTACCTCGAAATCTACATATTCTTGGCTAAATATAAATATTTTTAATCGATGCCAATCAAATGAAGCTAAACATCTATATTTATTTAATGATCCAGAAGGAGAGTCTAAATTTTGCAACATTCTCTATGCAAGTACGGTATATGTGTGATAATGAAGAGATTATATGCGCAACTACTTCACAGCCTTAACTTAGCTTTAATCAAGCAAAAGTAAGTGAAAAGACAAATCACTTTAAGACGAATCAACCATCGTCAACATGCGCACAAAGCAAAAATCAGTTGGGGAAGTTTGCTATATGTAATTAGGAATTGCGGTAATTAGGTTTCAGTGACGTGGAATTTTGTATAATCAACCAATCAGAAATTACCTTGCGTCTGCCTAGACTTCCGTTGTAGAACAGTCCAAATTGTCAAGGTTGATTTGTTTTCTGTTGGTTGGACATTTAGCAATTTACATCGGCTTTTTTATCATTTGTATATTAATTCATTTCCTGCTACAAAAGAGTTATTTTTAGAACTAAATTACGTCCTTTTATTATTGTAATGTGTTATTTTCTATTGTACATCAAGAAAATTTACTATTAAGAAAGTAAAATTGTTAGGTTAAATGTAAAGATAAATTATTATTGCAGTGCAGGGATGGAGACTCTTCTATAGAAGGCCTATGGTTCTAAAGAGAAATGATTTTTAATGTTATTCAATGTATGAAGCAAGAAACAGAGAATGAAGCACCACTTATTCCTTTATCAAATTTTAGGGTGTTACTAATTGATGCTACAAAAACACTTAAAAGTACATAAAAACGTATTGTTAAGGTGCCAAAAGTGAAGAAACCTAGCGAATTCTACAATCAGAAGTAGATTTCACCGGTGGGTTGACTACTTTCCGTACAGTCATCAAACGTATCGGTTTTAAGTATGTTATTAAACTAAACATAGACATTTAGTCAATTTAGTGTATTTTGCAGGTGACAAAAATTTCAGATAAAAGAAAAATTTTAATGGAATCCCGTGATATTCGTTATAAACTTATTGTTTACTTAAACCAGCTGGTTAAGTTTAGGGCGGAAGCCGGGCCATTGTTTATACAGAGAAAGCTATGTGCACAACGGTCATACTGTGCCAAAAGAATGGTCTAGCAACAGTACAAAAGGCTTAAAAACCCACTGTCTAAGGGCAGACGAAGTTTGATTATGGTGCATGTTAGAAACCTAATGCTTTGCTGATATTTACTTTGGATATTTACAATTAACTTTACTTATAAGGGTACTAAAAATAATATTATTTAGTTTCAAAATGTAGTGATTACCATAAAGGGATATAAATTTCGAAAATCTTTCAAAATGGTTTTCAACAAAACTGATTCCAAATCCTAGTCCAAATACAATGACAATGCTTCATATCACAATGTTTTTGCCGCCTTTTCATTCAGAACTTAACTTGACAGAGAAGCTATGAGTAATTGCAAAAAATTGGGATGCAGCAAGAAATACTACATTTAAGCTAAATGGTGTGAAACAATTAGCTATAAAAAATTCAATTTAATTATTGCAGCAGAATGGGCGTCTGTTTGTGCTGATGTGGACAAAACAGTAGATTCATACTTATTAATGGAGAGAATTTTAGACGATTATATAAATAATTTATGTTTCACAATTACACTGGCAATTTTAATGATGGAGATACAGAATTTGAAAGGTATATGATTACAGCGATCTCAGTGGCATTGATTTATTTGATGATTCACAAAGTGAATAAAGAAGATTGTAAAAATAAAGAGTTTATAAACTGTTTCCATAAAGATTGTGTTTTAATTATCAAAAGTGTTTTCTGATTATTTATGTTGCATTTTTAAATTTATCTTTAGTTATACAACACAGTACATATTATTTGCAGTCCGCAATAAGAAATTGTGTAGAACAATACATAAAATAAGATGTATCTGTAAACAAACTCTTATGAAAATAATAAAAGCTTATTGACGAATACAAATCGGGCTAGTAGTTATATACCCATTAACAAAACATTAGCTTTATTACTTTACAGGGGAGAAAACATCCACTGACCGACGGTTCGGCTTTGTTAAGCCTCATCAGAGCAGTTTAGTTTCCAACCCTATGAAGTAATCGATGCTATTATACTGATATAATTTTGAAACAATCTCTGTAGTATGGCAAAAGTAAATAAAACCGCCAACTGGTGATAAAACACCAACACTACTAAGTGTGGTAGTACAGAATTAAATCGAAACTACTTAATAAATTCTATAGATGGCTATAAAAGTACGTCTGGTCTTTGAGATTTGCGGAATGTTACAGCAAAATTTTTTTGCAAACGTAACAAATCTTCTCGTGGCGACACCCGGATACATGCCCCAAAGGCAATTCAAATAATAAAAGACAAGTTATTTGCAGTCGAAATAAGAAATTGTGTAGAACAATATATAAAATAAGATGTACCGGTAAACAAACTCTTATCAAAATAATAAAAGCTTGTTAAATGAAAAGTATGTGTTGAGAAAAATAGAATCTATAGTTTCTATAAGTAGTTCCAATGAAATACTGCAATGTGGTTGTATCAAAACCCATTTTTTGTTTATAATTTGTATTGTTAAGTTGAGGAGGAATTCGTAAATGAAGACTACATCGAGATATTAGAACATAATCGTCAGGAATAGAGCAGCCCTTCATATCTTCTGCAAATGTAAAAGAGTCTTTAGTATTAAAATTATTGGTATCAACGAAAAATTTAGTTAAAATGTTTGCAATAAATTTCGGTAAATTGTAAGTAGAAGAATTGTTTGAAGAAACTATCGGTCTTAAGGAAATACCTTCTTTATATATTTTCGGTAACCCCTAAAGTTTGGTAGCTACCTAATTTGTAATCTTTAGTTTCTAAGTCAATGCAGTTGTTTTTGTGCAGTTTATTATTAATTCCTTATTGCTTTTTTGTGTTATAAACGTGGGGTCGCATTAGAATAATTTATACACATGTTTGTCATTCACTAATTTTCACCTTGAGTCAAATAATCATGTTTGTACATAATTACAGTAGCCGCTCCTTTATAGGATTTAGTAATTCTAATAATCGGGTTACTTTTTATAAACCGCACTTTTTTCATTCAAAATGTATCTATTAGTGATTTGATATTTAGCCGTACCTTTTAAGTAGTTATTTATTTCATTAGTAACTCGAGCTCGTTTTTCGTCCTTGCTATCTTGGGGTAGTAATGATACTATAGACTCTATGTCAACTAGTAATTTATTAATGATTAACGTTTTAGGCGTGGGAGATACACCAAATTTCGGACCAAGAGAAAGCAAGTCAGAAATATTAACGGGAGTATTCTCGTTAGTTAATTTATATAACCATTTTTTGTTGATAATAAACATATTGCAAGTAGTTGATAGGGGTTTTAATTTGTTAAACTTTTTATTGCTATTATCCTTAGCAAAACTAAACATTTCTTGAAAGCAACATTCATTCATCTTGTCTGCAAAGTTTGTAACCACTTTGACGGGTAATAATCTTTGGACAGATTGCTTAGTGGCATTATTCGAGCTATCAATTATTTGAATATCTCAAACAATTATTTTAATTTCAAAATTTATAATAGCTAAACTTTGTCTATTTTTAAAATTATTGATTTTGTGTTGAAAACACTTGTCATGTGTGCTCATGAAGTTGGTGAAATTCTTCCAATTTTGTGTAATATGAGTTGGAATAATCTTGTATCATCGACACTTCAATAAGAAATAACGCCTATTGAGTTTGGCAGCAAATTTTTTGGTGAGAAATGCCCACATTTTAAATAATATAGTGGAGTTCACTCCAAAATTTATTATAATTTCTTGATAAAACCCCACCAAAACGATAAGAATCATTGATGTATCGAAAAGGTGTGTATCAAATACAAATATAAATAACAGGTTATTGGTCATTAGCTAAGTAATAATACACTTTTGTTTTCTACAAGCTTTCGATCTATTTAAGATCTTCAGCAAGGTACTAAAAAATAAATGAACGTAGTTACCTCTAACAATAGAACAATGTAATGTTGCTTACAAAACTGTGAGTTAAAATACTGTGTTAAAATGGACGAAAAACATTTAAAATATTGTGTGTGAACGTAAACATAGCAAATTTTTTTAAAAATTTGAATAGAAGCACTAACAACTAAACAAGTCACACAATGCACTTACATATTAAAATAATTTTGAGCTTATAACTTATAAATTACCACAAACCCGATAGATAATAGTTCACTGATAGTAAATTATCACCGAATATAAATAGAACTATCACTCCTAGGTGTTTAAAATAAAAAACATGTGTTGATATGGTGTTATTGGATTTCCTATATTTTAATAAATACATATACATGGCGCTCAAATTGTTCGGGTGAGATATAAAATACAAGGCATTCACATTGGTAACAATAGAAGCCATTTCCAAAAAATGTCTACCCTTGTAAGAAATCTCTTTAGAAAAAGTTTGAAAAGCATATAATGGTCAACGTGTATTAACTTAATATACGTTGACTATTAAATTCTTTTCAAAAATTTTCTAATTCTTTCACGTGTACACAGCCTATTTTATATAGAACTTTCTTTGTCCAAAATTTTTACATTATCAAAATTTGGAAGATGATTGTGGTCCTTAGTATTATACGATAACGCACGTGAGTTCATTTTAATTTTACAGTCACTCTTATGCTCAATAACCCTAGACAGCAGCCATTGAGATAACTGACATACGTAGACATTGTTACAGCCTTGGCATGAAATGGAATAAACAGTATTAAAGTTGCTCAGCGTAGGAGTTTTGTCTTTCAGTTTTGAAAAAAGATTACCTACAGTAATTGAATTATATTTGAAATAATCATCGACTTATCATGCAAAATGTTTATTAATTTGGTTGTTAAGCCATATATTAGCGGTAACCATTTGTCTATGATCGTGTCAGTAGGTTCCTCGCAAGTTGGACTTTTATTTATAGTACTCGTACTAAATACCAACTTATTAACAAAAGGTTTAGGGAAGCCATTGTTGATCATAGTATTGAAAAGAATATTTAAATTTTTCTATGAAAAGTAGAATAAAAAATTTTTAATATTCTGTTCTTTAAACCTAGTAGCACATTAGTATTGCAAACCATACTATGGTTCGAAAAATAGTTTATGTACCTACCATAACTAATAGGTTTTTGGCACCAGTCAAGTAGGATCTTATTATTGTCACCCCTTAACACCTTCGTATCCAAAAACGAAGCACTATTGTTGTTTTCTTGTTCTACTATGAATTGAATGTGTTGGTTGTAACTATTGAAACTATTTAAAACATTATCAACTTCATTGTTAGGAACGGTTGTGCTGTTCGTCAACATATTTTCGTAAAAAGCAGGGGGTGTTGCCAAACTAGGAATGGCATTGTCAAATAAATCATCCCTAACTATACCCACAATAATAGTACTTAAAGCGGGCCCATAGGAGCATTAAAAATCTGTGAATAAAATCTATTGTTAAATGAAAAGTATGTGTTAAGAAAAATAAAATTTATAGTTTCTATAAGAACTTCCCATAAAAACCAACAATGTTGTTGTATCAAAAACCATTTTTTGTTTATAATTTGTATTATTAAGTAGAGGTGAACATTCGTAAATAAGGACACCACATCGAGATATTAGAACATAATCGTCAGGAATAGAGCAGTATTTTATTTGTTCTGCAAATGTAAAAGAAGAATTAGTATTATAATTATTGGTATCAACGAAAGATTTAGTTAAAATGTTTGCAATAAATTTCGATAAACTGTAAGTAGAAGAATTGTTAGAAGAAACTTAGGGAAATATCTTCTTTATGTATTTTCGGTAACCCCTAAAGTTTGGTAGCTACCTAATTTGTAATGCATAGCTGTTTTTTAGTTTCTAAGTCAATGTAGTTGTGTTTGTATAGTTTATTAATTAATTCCTTATTGTTTTTTGTATTATAAACCTGGGGTGGCATTTTAATAATTTATACACATGTTTGTCATTCACTAATTTTGACCTTGAGTCAAATAATCATGTTTGTACATAATTACAGTAGCCGCTCCTTTATAGGATTTAGTAATTCTAATAATCGGGTTACTTTTTATAAACCGCACTTTTTTCATTCAAAATGTATCTATTAATGATTTGATATTTAGCCGTACCTTTTAAGTAGTTATTTATTTCATTAGTAACTCGAGCTCGTTTTTCGTCCTTGCTATCTTGGGGTAGTAATGATACTATAGACTCTATGTCAACTATTAATTTATTAATGATTAACGTTTTAGGCGTGGGAGATGCACCAAATTTCGGACCAAGAGAAAGCAAGTCAGAAATATTAACGGGAGTATTCTCGTTAGTTAATTTATATAACCATTTTTCGTTGATAATAAACATATTGCGAGTAGTTGATAGGGATTTTAATTTGTTAAACTTTTTATTGCTATTATCCTTAGCAAAAGTAAACATTTCTTGAAAGCAACATTCATTCATCTTGTCTGCAAAGTTTGTAACCACTGTGACGGGTAATAATCTTTGGACAGATTGCTTAGTGGCATTATTCGAGCTATCAATTATTTGAATATCTCAAACAATTATTTTAATTTCAAAATTTATAATAGCCAAACTTTGTCTATTTTTAAAATTATTGATTTTGTGTTGAAAACACTTGTCATGTGTGCTCATGAAGTTAGTGAAATTCTTCCAATTTTGTGTAATATGAGTTGGAATAATCTTGTATCATCGACACTTCAATAAGAACTAACGCCTATTGAGTTTGGCAGCAAATTTTTTGGTCACAGATGCCCGCATTTTATTAGTATAGTTAAGTTTACTCTACAATTTGTTGTAATTTCTTGATAAAACCTCATCAGAATGATAAAATTTATTGATGTATCAAATAAAAATATAAATAACAGGGTATTGGTCATTAATTAAGTAATAAAACTTTTTTGTTTCCTACCACACTTTCGATCTATTTAAAATCTTTGTCAGGGTACTAAAAAATAAATGAATGTAGTTACCACTAACAATAGAACAATATAATGTTACTTACAGAACTGTGAGTTAAAATACTGTGTTAAAATTGACGAAAAGTATTTAAAATATTGTGTGTTCGTATACATACAAAAATTTTTTAAAAATTTAAATATAAGCACTAACAGCTAAACAAATCACTCAATGCACTTACATATTAAAATAGTTTTGAGTTTATTACTTATTAATTACAACAAACCCGATAGATACTAGTTCACTGATATTAAATTATTACGGAATATAAATTAAACAATCTGTCCTAGGTGAATAAAACAGAAAACATGTGTTTATATGGTGTTATTGGATTTCCTATATTTTAATAAATACATATAGATGGGGCTCAAATTGCTCGTGTCAGATTTAAAATTCAAGGCATTCACATTGGTAACAATGTGAGCCATTTCCAAAAAAAGGTCCACCTTCGTAAGAAATCTCTTTAGAAGAAGTTTGAAAAGAATATAATAATTAAGGTGTATTAATTTAATATACGTTAATTATTATATTCTTTTAAAAAATTTTCTAATTCTTTCACGTGTACACAGCCAATTTTATATAGAATTCTCTTTGTCCAAAATTTTTATATTATCAAAATTTATAAGATGATTGTCCTTAGTATGACCTTATAACGCACATAAGTTCTTTTTTTGAATTTTAGAGTCACTCTGATGCTGAACCACCCTAGACCGCATCCATAAAGATGACTGATCTATATAAACTTCATTACAGTCTTGACATGGAACGGAATAAACAGTATTAAAGTTGCTCAGCATAGGCGTTTGGTTTCAGTTTTGAAACAAGATTACCTACAGTAATTGAATTATATTTTGAAATAATCATAGATTAATCATGCAAAATGTTTATTTATTTAGGTGTTAAACTATATAATAGCGGTAACCTTTTGTCTATGATCGTGTAAGTAGGCTCCTCGCTAGTTGGACGTTTATTTATAGTACTTGTACTAAATACCAACATTTTTTTTATGAAAAGTTGGAAGAAAAATTTTTAATATTCTGTTCCTTAAACCTAGAAACACATTAATTTTGCAAACCTATAGTTAAAAAAATAGTATATATACCTACTAGAACTAGTAGGATTTTGGCACCAATCAAGTAGGATCTTATTATTGTCACCCCTTATCACCTTCGTGTCGAACAACGGAACACTATTGTTATTTTCTCGTTCTAATGTGAACAGAACGTGTTGGTTGTAACTATTGAAATTATTTGAAACATTATCAACTTCATTGTTAGGAACGGCACAAATCACAACGTCAACATATTTTTTACAAAAAGCCAGGGGTGCTCCTTTGGGCTCGCCTTTTTAAGTCCTATTACTGTGACTATAGTTATGGATGATTTATTTGACAATGTCATTCCTAGTTTGGTAACACCCACGGCCTTTCATAAAAAATATGTTGACGATGTGACTTGTGTTGTTAATAACAATAGAGTTGATAATGTTTTAAATAGTTTCAATAGTTACAAGCAACACATTCAATTCACATTAGAACGAGAAAATAACAATAGTGTTCTGTTTTTGGACACGAAGAAAATTGCCACATTATCCACGCCATACCCTGTAAGTGGAAGAAAAAGATAGCTGGAATTAGAAAAAATGGATGCAAAAAGGCGAAAGTTGGACTACATGGAAAACACTGCGACAATACGCGAACAATACAAAGATGTGTTAGACAGAGAACACCTTATTAGAGAAAATGAGGAGGAATTAAAAGATTATTTTACGTGCCGATGGACTGACTTAAATACATCCGGGTTCTACAAGCTGTATGCATTTGTGGTTAGTAAGAAAGACCCTTTTAGTTATGTTGGCGTCCTTGCGGAAAAGGATGGTACTAAATCCGTAGACTTTTTAAAAGGTTATTCTAAAAACGTATTTATCAAAATGGCAGATAACATAGCTTGGCGTACACCATACGCAAACGGGTTCCGCTAAACATTGTATATTTGCCTAGTAAAGAACCTTTCGGATCATTTAAAACCGAGGGTCCTACAACCTATGACGACCATATATTTCCAAAAGTGGTGGACATGCAACTACGCAATAGTGAGTTGGAGAATACGGACTCCCTCCAATACCAACAAGACGAAGTCGATCAAGCTAACAAGATACGTATGCAGAATATAGTGAGGAGCCGTGATTAAAAGATTGTCACAAGCTGCAATAATTACACCAAGGAATGGATCTGGTTGTCGGTGGAACCAAAGACTTTATATATAGAGACAAACATCGGTACATTTTACAATTCGAAAACCTAGACGGTCTCTATGTATCAAACTATTGGGTAGAAAAAAAATAGAGGACTTGGGTGTTGATTTAAATTTTAAGCTGCAAATAAAATTAGATAAAACAAAAACCACTCCAAACAAACATATAGAAAGGACTGTTTTTTGTGTATAACTTTGTATTAAAATTAAGTTTTGTTATGCATAATGTCAGAATAAAAATTTTAGAATAGTGTTACATTGTTATTTATTTATAAAAAGCTATGACGTCACCACGGCCGTGGAAAAGTAGCCGAAACTAGGTAACTGAGAGCATAGCGAAGTAGTGATTTTACCTATATAAAAATAGATGTTAAGGTACACTGTATATCTATAATTAAATAAAATTGTTTTAAAGGAATGTGAACTACTTTTTTTGCTTACACCAATTTTTAAATCGAGTTGGCCTAAGGTTAAATTAATAGTAGATTCCGACTTTCAAGAAAAATGAAATCGATATTACCATACACGGATAGAAACTGTTTATAAATAGAAAAAGTTATAAAATTGGCGGTTGTAACTAGATGAGGTTTGATGTTAAGATAAAAATTAAAAAGGTGGTAATACAAAGGTTGTGCGATGCCGATTTTTTAAAGTAGGGATGGTTGGGGTAAAATGAAACAAGGAGCGAGTAAGGAGGAGAGCAAAGAGGGAGTAATGAGGAAATCCCTTTTAAATAAGGCTTAGCAGATCCTCCTTATGGGAGTTTACATGTAAAAAGTTGATTGGGTGATCCAATGGGTGGAACCCATAAGGTGGATCTGCGTTCACATCATCAAATCCTACATCTTTCATCATTTTTTAAAAAAACTTAAACTTTCTGTGATTTAACTGTTTGAATTAAAATAGAGAAAATTTTTACAGTAACACACTATTAAATACTTCACCTTAATTGAAAAAATATTTCTTTTGTTTGATTGACTTATCAGTTAATTTTTATTATTTCTAATTCACTACAAATCTATGAATATGAGATCATATGTTTATTCAAACAAATAGATAAGTAATATTTTGAGTCCCCTATATAATTTCAAACACTGAATCATTTAATTATAACTGATTCTTCAATTGTAACTGCTGTGTAATGATATTATAATCAAACAAAAACAATATTGCTTTGTAAATTAAGCGCATCGCGTCCATGAAATATTGAGAGGTAAACTCACTCACCTTACTGTTTAATGTAGACTATTGAAGTAGAATTTACACATATTAAAGTATTAAACATGATAAAACAGTCAAACTTTATAGTACTGTAAATTACACTGTAATAATAGTTTTCTAATTATTCACTATTAAAAATGTTTGTGAACGGAAAGCACAAGCGTTTATGCACAATAAAACACTTTTATCACCATTCACCAACGACTTTTGTTGTATACTGACCTTATTACCTGGCCGTGGCCGATGTTGGGGGTCGGTGTGCGGGTGCAACGGTACAAGTGAGGGTAGGGTAAAGTATGATCCGTTTTTTCAACACGTTACACGTCGGTCAAAAGTCGCCCTTACCTTGCGTGTAACACATGAAATCGTCCCATCTTATTTCTTATATTAGCCATTATAATTTTAATTCAAAAGTATTTGAAATGTATATTTAGAGCATAATAGGTATAGGTGTATGGTGTACGAGTTATTTAACATTATATTCGTGTTAGAATTCATGTTACAAATTATTATTATTATTATTATAATTATGTATTATCTATCAGTAAAGTTGCAGTGCCGTGGGCTATCTGATAACTTGAAATGGAAGCCATTAGATCTAACAGTTTTACAAATAATGTCGTTGTATAGCGCTTCTGGGTAGTGGCGTTTTTAACATAGGGCAAATCGGTGCAATACACCGACGGGCTCAAACTCTAACGGGTCCTTTGTAGTAGAATTAACGTATCCTTTGTAGTAGAGTTTAACAATTTAGTTAACAGCCCGGGCCCTTATTTATTGATGACACCGAATTGTAATGGATCTTAAAAACGCTACTGCTTCTTGACCCCTTAAGTGGTGCTGGGCCCTGAGGCAAATGTCCCACCCTGCCCCTCCCTGAGCACGGCCCAGTACTGCCTGATCAGCTCTAATAATTCCAGCTACCCAAACGAGTTACAAAAAAAACCCACCTCAAAAGCCAAAGTCCGAAAACACTTTACACCACTATACAATAAACAATATAACAAGTTCCAAATTAGGAAAACTAAATGAATTTGAAGTGGATTCTACAAAATAATTTAAGGATCTGCAATTTTTAACAATTTTACATAAAGAGTAGATAAGGGAAAATAAATATGCACTTTTCACTCACATTACATAATAACTATAATTACTACTAAAACCAATTAGATTTTTAGTTTCTCGGACATAAATTCATCTTAAAGTTAAACTTTTCCAACATTTAACAATTCGCAATTTATATAATAACACCTACCTCACCACTGACGGTTCTGTTTTTAACATCTTGGTGCCTTTCAGATCCCATGTAATCAAGGGTGCCAACAAACAATCCAAGAAGGGCACCATGTAAAACAATTACAGAGGGATCCAGACTTTGTCTTAACCGATACCAAACTTTTCTCTTAGCAACACTTTTTAAATTCGTAAATACACTTATCGCTTGCGTAACCGTAGACCTATGAAATGCTGCCCTTCTAACCTCATCCAGCATTGGAGTTTCAAAACCATTTTCGTATAACTCTGGATACCTTTTAATCACATCGCTCATGTATTTCTGTGAACAAGTATTGAAAAATCATTTAAATGAAAAGTAAATTGTTACCTCGAAATCTACATATTCTTGGCTAAATATAAATATTTTTAATACTTGCCAATCAAATGAAGCTAAGCGTCTATATTTAGTTAATTATCCAGATGGAAAATCAAAATTTTGGAACATTCTCTGAGCAAGTACGGTATACGTGCGAGTATGCAGAGAGTATATGCTTAATTGCTTCACAGTTTTAACTTAGCTTTAATCTAATAAACATGTGGTACTATATATATAGTTTCGTAACCGTGTTGTATTATATTTATCTGTGTAATCGTCCAGTAATAAAAAACATGATAATCACCAATATTAGGAAAAATTCCGGGAAAGCCGGTTTTTGGCACACAGTTTCTTTTTTGTGTTTTAATGGAACCGTAGAGTACCTAGCAATCCGTGTACCGCTAAAAATTTTACACGGGGTCTAAGGTCGCGAAAATTTGCTTTTCGTGAATATCGATTTTACAGAAAAAAGTGTTGGTTATCAATTTTGTAACTGAAAATTTCCTACAAAAATGATCGCATGACGTTTTTTCATAGAAACGAACGTTTTGGAGATAAATCCATCTACAGAGTTACGACCTTTATTATTTTTATATAGGACGCGTACTTCTTTCCACAGCACCCTTGAGGTAGCATGTAAGGCGAGTTTTGATTTACGTGGTCTCTCCAATAGGCATAATTCACGTTTGTTTTTATTTGAAACGTTATAATTTTACAGAAAATTATTATGAATCTGAATGTAATGTGGTCAGTCCCGTTATTATAAACTAGTTAGAAAGATTTTTCTTTGGGAATGTGGGTAAGAAAGTAAAATAATTTGTGAAAAAGAAGTCTAATCTAAATCTTGCGCTTCAGCTTCCATTTCAAAGGATGTAATAGAATTGACATGAACAAAAACATATACAACAAGACGTAAATAGCTTACTTTGATTTGTATAAATATACATACATACATATATAATGATGTGATAATGAGGTCACCAAAGTTCATTGTATGCCAAACTCTGTTAAAACACCTTCCCAAAAAAAAAAACGGAGAAAAAGAAAAATTTCCCACTAATTAATTTTTATCCTGTATAAACGTAAGCGTATTTCATAATCACATAAAATAAGATTACCAGGTAAAATTTTAAATACATGTAGCATTCGCCTATACAAATTGAGTATTTGATGAAATCAATAAAAACTCAAGATGGATTAACACAAGGGCGAGGTTTTAAGGAAACTACGTTACCACGGTGGAATGTTAGTATGGCGTCATGTAGTTGCGTATTCAAAATGCTTGAAGAATTTTTAGGTGTACAGTTCTACTCATCTGAACAACATGCTGAAAACTGACATTCAACCACAACGCAATGAAAAAAACTTCAACAAATTTTTAGAATGGTTAGAAGTTTACAATCTTTTTACGTGTAAGCAGATTATATCTCTGTATTCTCAAGTTGTTGCATATCATACCGTCAATTACGAAAGAATATTAAATGAAAATTTTGGCGAGAGGTACACAGATATTAAATGTCAAAGAAAAACCAGGTCGTCACATGTGCATAAATAAATAACGCAATTACTGTGAATAAACGTGTAGTAATTATAAATCTAAGGCAGGTTTTTAATCGCATTGTATGTTCCAACAAGTCTTCTCATCATCATCATTAGGTCTTCAGTCCTGGAACTGATTAGACGTATACCCTCATTGTTTCCTATTCTATGCTAACCTACACATTTTCCCGAAATTTACAGTCTGCCTCTTTCACTATCTGCGTGCAATAATTTGATCGAGTTCTACCTCTACCTCTTTTTCCTATCTCGGCTTGAAATATATCCTACACTATACCCCAAAAATGCCTTAGCACGTATCCTCCCTTCTTATTTCGCTTTTTTTTTAAACTTTCCACAGATATCTTTAATCCCCTACTATTTCTATAACCTCTTTGTTATTAACTTTCTCTGGCCATGCTATCAACTTCATTCAACTGAAGGACAACATTTCAAAAGGCTTCTACCGTTTTTCTGTCTGCTTCTACTGCTGACCCTATTTCATAGACGTACTGTGCTGTGCTCCACACATATGCTTTCAACAATTTTCTCCTTGTTTCTATGCTTGTTGTCTTGGAACACAGCCGCTGCTCTTTCTTGTTAGATGCACTTTGGTTCTCCTATTGTTATATACCCTATTTCCCCGATATTCAGTAGTATGTGAAGGGGGTTAAGTAGCCTGCGGCTACCATGATCCCCAACACTTGAACTGAATTAATAGCTTTCCAATATATACTTTTACACAATCAACATTAGTTGAAAATGTTTCAAAACCAACACACCTGCAGTTGTTTATAATAATCATCAGATTAGAGTGCAATTATTTTTTTTCGTCATTAGGTTTTCCGTCTTGAAACTGGTTGGACGCGTACTTTCGCTTATTTCTATTCTGTGATAGCCTACACCGTTCCCTGAAATTCCCACAGCCTAGATACATTTCGGTTCCCATTCTGTTGTTTCCTAGTTATATGACCTATTTCACCAAGATTCAGTGGTATGTGGGGGGGGGGGGGATGGCGTCGCCGTGGATCAATGTAGTAAGCGTAAGACTACGGATCCCAAGGTCCTGGGTTCAAATCCCGACACGGCCGACTGCTTGAAAAATGGCAGGTGAGCATTTTTCACAAAAATTACGCCCTCGTTTAGATGAGAGGTTAAATGGAGGTCCCGTGTGTGAGTGTTGTCACGCACGTTAAAGATCCCTACCTTGCCTGGAACGGCAAAGGTTCGGCAAAATTCTAAATTTCACGGCAACAAAAAACTCGCCTCCAGGCCAATGTAGTACCTTCTGGTGGAGCATTGGAAATGTAAATGAACGGTATGTGAAGGGGGATAAAAAGCCTTCTAAAGAACTAAAAAAGTGCTTCACTGTTGAGCTGGCTTCATATTCGCTCTCAATTTTCAAAGATGGTAAATGAAGAAGACATTTCGAATTATTAAGCAGGGACAAAAAATTGATATGCTAAGATTTGTAAATGTTATAACGGTATTAGAATCTAGCAAAGAAGAGTTAGAAGCAACTCTTATTATTATACAGTTTTAACAAAAATAGAACAATAGTATTAGTATGTAAAAGGGGGGAAATAAATCTAAAACTAGAATACAAATAGCAAACGAAAACTTGCAAGAGGTTAAAGATTTCTGCTACCTAGGAAGTTAAATAACCCAAGATGGAATACGTGCAAAAGATATAAAACAAATATTACCAACTACTGTGTTCAAAGGCGGATATGAAAACGATAGAAGTCTTTTAATTGTGGTGCTACAGATGTTTAAAGAAGATATTATGGACAGATAAAGTTAAAAACAAAGAGTTTATAAAAATGGTAAGAGAAGAAACAGAGATAGGAAAAAGAGAGATAGAGGTAAACGAATGTATGACTACTACACACAGATAGTCAAAGATGTAGGCTGTGGGAATTTTAGAGAAATGTGTAGGTTCGCTCAGAATAAAAACCAATGGAAGTGCGCCTCCAAACAGTGCCAAGTTAGAAAACATAATGAAAAATATAATTGTGTTTAAGCTTTGAAGATTATTATAAACAACTACATGTGTTGGTTCTTCAATATTCTTAACAAATGTTTGTTGCGCGAAACGATTTATTGAAAAACAATTTATTTAGCAAATGTCTAAGTGTTGGGGAATCTTGGTAACTGTTAGGTTGCTTATCACCTTCACATACCATTCAATATCGGTGGAATAGAATGCGTGACAACACTCACACACGGGACCTTCATTTTACCTCTTATCCGATTGAGGGCGCATTTTTGTGAAAAACGCTCGCCTAACATTTTTCAAGCGAACCGTGTCGAGATTTGAACCCGGGATCTTGGGCATAGTAGTCACACGCATACCAACTACATCACGGAGCCGCCTCCCCTTTCACATACCATTCATGTGATTTTCCAATGCTCCACCCGAAGGTACTACATTGGCCAGGAAGTGGGTTTTTTACCTGAAAAATTTGGAATTTTGCAGAACCCTTGCTGTTCCAAGCAAGGTAGGGATCTTTAACGTGCGTGACAACACTCACACACGGGACCTCCATTTTATCTCTCATTCGAACGAGGGTGAATTTTTGTGAAAAATGCTCGTCTAACATTTTTCAAGCGGACTGTGTCGGGATTCGAACCAGGGATCTTGGGCATAGTAGTCACACACATACCAACTACATCACGGAGCCGCCTCACCCTTTCACATACCATACATTTGATTCTCCAATGCTCCACCCGAAGGTACTACATTGGCCAGGAAGTGGGTCTTTTACCTGAAAAATTTAGAATTTTGCCGAACCCTTGCTGTTCCAAGCAAGGTAGGGATCTTTAACGTGCGTGACAACACTCACACGCGGGACCTCCATTTTATCTCTCATCCGAACAAAGGTGAATTTTTGTGAAAATGCTCGCCTAATATTTTTTAATCGGACCGTGTCGGGATTCGAACATGGGACCTTGGGCATAGTAGTCACACGCATACCAACTATATCACGGAGCCGCCTCCCCCTTTCACATACCATACATGTGATTTTCCAAAGCTCCATTCGAAGGTACTACATTGGCCAAGAAGCGAGTCTTTTACCTGAAAAATTTAGAATTTTGCAGAATCTTTGCGGTTCCAAGCAAGGTAGAGATCTTTAACGTGCGTGGCTACACTCACACACGGGACCTCCATTTTATCTCTCATTCGAACGAGGGTGAATTTTTGTGAAAATGCTCGCCTAACATTTTTCAAGCGGACCGTGTCGGGATTCAAGACCGGGACATTAGGCATAGTAGTCACACGCATACCAACTACATCACGGTGCCGCCTCTCCCTTTCACAGACCATACATGTGATTTTCCAATGCTCCACCAGAAGGTACTACGTTGGGCAGGAAGCGAGTCCTTTACCTAGAAAATTTGAAATTTTGCTGAACCCTTGATGTTCCAAGCAAGGTAGGGATCTTTAACGTGCGTGACAACACACACGCGCGGAACCTCCATTTTATCTCTCATCCGAACAAAGATGAATTTTTGTGAAAATGCTTGCCTAATATTTTTCAAGCGGACCGTGTCGGGATTCGAACCTGGAACCTTGAGCGTAGTAGTCACACACATACGACTACGCCACAGAGGCGCCTCTCCTTCACAGAGCATACATGTGATTTTTTGATTCTCCACCTGAAGGTGCTACATAGGCCAGGAAGCGAGTTTTTTTTACCTGTAAAATTTTGAAATTTTGCCGAACCCTTGCTGTTCCAAGCAAGGTAGGAATCTTTAACGTGCGTGACAACATCCACACATGGGACCTCCATTTTACCTCTCATCCGAACGAAGGTGTATTTTTATAAAAATTGCTCACCTAATATTGTTCAAGCGTATCATGTCGGGACTCCAACCCCGTACCTTGGGCATAGTAGTTACACGCATACCAACTACGCCAAGGAGCCACCTCAGAGTATTGAACAGCACACTGACAAAGTGGTGGAGACGAGGTGTGTTTCAAGAAATTTGCTTAAAACCAGGAATGTTGGACGTTGGGGAGTTTTGCGAAATTATGACCAAATTTTGAAATACTTTAAGAACAATCCCGGGACTAGTCTTAGAACGGTTAGTTTATACCTTGTTATCGCCACAGAGAAAGAAGATTGTTACGCCAATCTGTGCAGACCAAACGAAACTCAAGTAGCGTAAGTAAAATAACAGTAACCCACACCTAGTACCGCATCACAATAAAGAGAGAATTGAAAGAACTTTGGCGTGCTAGCTATAAGCGTCGTAGAGCGGGGTAGGTCACACATTAAAAGAAAAAAATTTGAGAACTTCAAGGTATAAATTTTATTTACAACTACCTAGATTAACCATAATATATAAAAAAAAATTTCAAACCCTTAATTACAAGAGCATGTTGCAATAGAAAAGAAAACCAGCTCTCGACGAAAATAACAATATCACACAGTACCATGAAATATTAAAATAACAATATAATTGTTACCTCGCAAACTTTTTTGTAAGTAATTTAAATGGCAATGTTTCACATGCACATTAAATAGAAAAAAACTATTTAAACAACATCTAGAATGGAGAACGGAGAACGCTCGATCTTCATAGTACATATTTTACTAAACATATGATGCTTCATCAAATAATTGCATTTGATAACTTCTATGTTTCAAACTACTCAACTGTATACGTTTCATGTCGTAAGCATACAATTCCGCCTTAATGTTACATATTGTTTGGTTCAGGAAAGAATTACGAATCGCGAATCTTACATATTGTTTGGCTTAGGCAAGCACGACCTCTGAGTGTAAACTACTTCCGTCTAATATCTCTCATCCGAACGAGGGTGAATTTTTGTGAAAAATGCTAGCCTAACATTTTTCAAGCGGACTGTGTCAGGATTCGAACCCGGGACCTTGCGCATAGTAGTCACACGCATACCAACTACATCACGGAGCCGCCTCCTCCTTTGACATACCTTACATGTGATTTTCCAATGCTCCACCCGAAGGTACTACATTGGCCAGGAAACGAGTTTTTTTACCTGGAAAATTTGGAATTTTACCGAAACCTTTGCTGTTTTAAGTAAGGAAGGGATCTTTAACGTGGGTGACAACACTCACACACGAGACCTCCATTCTATCTCTCAACCGAACGAGGGTAAATTTTTGTCAAAAATGCTCGCCTAACATTTTTCAAGCGGACCGTGTCGGGATTCGAACCTGGGACCTTGGGCGTAGTAGTCACACACATACCACTACGCCACGAAACCGCCTCCCCTTCACATACCATACATGTGATTTTTTAATGGTCCACCCGAAGGTACTACATAGGCTAGGAAGCCAGTTTTTTTTACCTGTAAAATTTTGGAATTCTGCCGAGCTCTTGCTGTTCCAAGCAAGCTAAGAATCTTTAACGTGCGTAACAACACCCACACACGGGACCTCCGTTTTACCTCTCATCGGAACAAGGGTCTATTTTTGTGAAAAATGCTCATCTAACGTTTTTCAAGCGAACCGTGTCGGTATTCGAACCCGTGACCTTGGGCTTAGTAGTTACACACATACCAACTACTACGCCACGGAGTCGCCCCTTCACATACCGTGCATTTACATTTCCAATGCTCTACCCGAAGCTACTACATTGGCCAGGAGGCGAGTTTTTTGTTGCCTGGAAATTTAGAATTTTGCCGAACCCTTGCCGTTCCAGGCAAGGTAGGGATCTTTAACGTGCGTGACAACACTTACACACGGGACCTCCATTTAACCTCTCATCCGAACGAGGGCGTAATTTTTGTGAAAAATGCTTACCTGCCATTTTTCAAGCAGTCAGCCGTGTCGGGATTCGAACCCAGGACCTTAGGATCCGTATTCTTACGCTTACTACATTGATCCACGGCGACGCCCCCTTCACATACCACTAAATATCGGGACAATTGGGTATATAATTGTAAAACAATAGAAGGTGACCGAACTGTATCTTACAAGAAAGAACAGCGGCTATGTTCAAAAAAAACAAACATAAAAACAAGAGAAAAATTGTTCAAAGCATATGTGTGGAGCACAGCACAGTATGTTTATGAAATAGGGGTAGTAGGAAAAGCAGACAGAAAGAGATAGAAGCCTTCTTGAATGTTATGCTTCAGATGTATGAGGATAATAGCATGGACAGACAAAGTTAATAACAAATAGGTTATAGAAAAAGTAGAGGAATAAAGATATTTGTAGAAGACAAAAAAAAAGAAGAAATAGTAGAGCAGGATAAATTCTGAGGCATTTTTGGGGAATAGAACGGAATATATTACACGAAGTGATAGGAAAAGAGAGGTAAAGGTAGACCGAGATCAGACTTTCGCACGCAGATAGTGATAGATGCAGACTGTGCAAATTACAGAAAAATGTGTAGATTAGCCCAGAATAGGAAACAATGAGGGTACGCGTCTAACCAGTTCCGGGACTGAAGACCTGATGATGATGATGATTTAATTAATTTAATTAAATTTCGGCCAATGGTTCAAAAATTGCTTACAGAAATTTTTGAAAAGTTACAATGCTTTTAGCGGTAAGAAGATGTGTATAAACAAAAAGGTTAGTAAATTGGGGTTTGAGCGTTGGAACTCGATAAGGGTCTTAGGTTAAAATTAGAAAGTTGAGAATACAGAAATCGTGCGAGGTTGATAGGCACCGAGAGGTATCTCGAAAATTTTTGGGGTGGGTTTGTTCATTTTTTAGAATGAAGTGTAAAAAATAATATAAAGAACAGTAGGGCGAATCTATGTTAGTTAGGAATCTTACGGAGCCGAACTCCACAAAGAAGATCCTTTTATCTTTCTCCAAGTTATGAGAATTAAAATTGTTTAGGCGGAGGTGGAAAAGTGCCGAAGGCACAGATCCAGACGCCCTGTAAATCACTGATTAGCACCGTTTTTATGGCCCGTGTTAATTATTAACCGTATATCGTCCATTTCGTAAAACCTACCACTATGGTACCGCCATTCCTTAATTATTATTTTAGTATGTTAACAAATTCTTAACACACTTACGGTATTAAGGTAGCTATTGCTACGTGACATTACCACACATTTTTTTATACATCTACTATCTCTTTTAATGTACAGAGTATAATTGTTAATAAGGTCCAAATATGTTCAACTTTACCAAAATGCAAAAATAGTGTTAGTACCGTAAGTTTTTGAAATCATTTAAGTTTCATTATAGATATACGCTTCTACTATAATGTGACAGTTCGTTTTTCCTCTGCTAAATTAACGCATAAAAATTATGTGTTGTGTTATACAATTTTTAAATTTAGTTTTATAATTCAATATAAATCGTATTTCTACAATTATAACAAAATTAAAAACAAAGTATCATAATTTCAAAACACCCTAATTATTGTCCTTCTTTATTTTTAATCATATAGTAAATAAAACGCATAGTTATAAATATCCAGTTTGTATTCTAAAATTACTACAACGTATCTTCAAGGTGATATCGTATAGCATGTTTACGCGCACCTGCTTGCTAAGGCTGTTGTCGACGAGTCGAATCAGTCGGCTTTTGATCATTACAACGTCAATACGTTTAAATTCATATCTAAAGCTGACTTGCGAGTCGCAATTTAGTTTCGATAAATACATCGATTCGATTGCTTAGAAACTCATCATGGTTTGTAATTTCTATATTTATATAATTTAAACTAATTTTATTTGGTTTTCTTTAGCGCAACACTAAAACACAAAAGAAATGATGGACTAAAAAAATATAAAACAACACTAAAGTACGGAAGAAATAACATTTAATAACTGAAGCAAAAATGGTTGAGCTAAACTGTTAAATTTTTACTGCGTATAAGATATATGCGTTCTTTATATTTCAATATGGAAATTTTGTTTTAATTCGGAAGCAATACTTAAAGCTGACTAATGGTTGTAGGAAGTTTATATAATTGCGTATAAAGCGATTACGCATTGGAAGCTTACAATATGGACTAGTTTACAAGGCGTTGTTATAACGATGTAGACAACTACTTTTTTATGTGTTTGTTCAATGTTGGACGTCCACATGTGGGTTGAACTTGTTTGTTAAATGGTGCAAGCATCCAAGCTTGAGGTCAAAGTGGTAAGTAATTTCCATTTGTGAGACAATCATCTGTTTGACGTTTAACGTCATGTATAAATCTAACCTTGGTAGTTTGAAGCTATGGAAACTAACATCTTTGTAATAATATTTAATTATGAATTTAAATTTTCAAAAGTTGCTTCATATCAAAATTTATGTTTTATAAAATTGTCTATGTAACAAAAACTTTATGAATTTGCATTACGAATAATATAGTCATGTACTTGTTTATACACGATAACTATTTAACGAAGTCTAACTTTACTAATTTGAAATATCTTATTACCAACTTATTTTGTATGTATGTGAGTCGTTTTGTCAGTACTGAAAAGATTACAAAAATCTCATGATTATGTTAATGACATTTATAGTGCCTACTTGCTTTAGAGGCTTTTTCTTTTTTATTTAAGTTGTCCTAGATTAATAATAAATATAAAAATTAATTGACTCTTCAGAAACTTATAATAATTATCTGTCAAAATAAACCAGAAATAATTTTCAGTTAATACATGTGTACATGCTTAACAGTCTTAATTTCTTTATAAATTTAAGCAAGGTTAATTACACTCATGGAAGCACTTAAGTAATAGTATTTATTTTGTCTATGCTTATTACAGGATTCTATTAACCACGTATAAACCAGATGTGCATAAATTCAATATTTAGAGTGTCCATGCACTATTACACAAAAGGAAGTAATCATAGATGTACAAAACCTGTCTGATTTATTGATTTTATTTTGAGGCGCAAATTGCTGTCTCTAATATTCAATGTAGTACCTTCGGGTGGAGTATTGCAGACGTGGCCGCAAGTATAGCGGCCCTTATTCAAATTATAATGTATCTAATATTATTTTATGAATTTTATTTTATTTCAGGATAAATGTAGTACCATCTAAAAATACAAAATCTTGTATTTTTACAACAGAATATACTCGCTGAGGTTCCTGTATTTTTCTTAGCGGTATTTCTTGTTTTTACACACTATCTAAGTACAGTGCCGCCCTACCCATTCGTATTTAATTAACGATCCCCCTGATAGTCTCTTTAAACCGCTGAAGTTAGAGTTCAAAGCTAGTGCGGAAGTCTTCAAAAGTCAATTGTGTCAATACGGATAAAACATCTTCTGCGCGACTTTTGTAAGAAAAAATAAACATCCTTTTTAGGAAGTTTCACTAACGCCCAGTATAGTGAGGCTATAATGTTTTAATAACTAGAACTACAATCAATTACACTTTACCCCCGGATGTAAATTTATTACAAGTTTAAACTTTCTCGACACTTAATAAATCGCCATTTAAATAATAAACTTACCTCACCACTGATAGTCCTGTTTCTAACATCTTGATGTCTTTCAGTGCCCATGTAATCAAGAGTACCAATAAACAATCCATGAGTGATAGCTACCAAAGCTATTGCAGAAGGATCTAGACTGTGTTTTAATCGATATGTAACTCTTCTTTTAACGAAACTTTTTATATCATTAAATTTACTTATTGCTTGCATAGTCATAGCCCTATGAAACGTCACCCTTCGAACCTCATCCAAAATTTGAGTTTCAAAAGTGTTTTGGTATAACTCTGGTAACCTTTCAAGCACATCACTCAGGTATTTCTGTAAGTCAGAGCTGAAAAATCATATCAATTGTAGAAGTAAATTTTCACCTCGAAATCTACATATTCTTCACTTAATATAAATACTTTTAGTTGATTCCAGTCAAATGAAGCTAAGCGTCTATAGGTATTTAATGATCCAGAAGAAAAATCTAAATTTTGCAACATTCTCTGTGTGTAAGTACGGTATGTGTTTATGTAGAGGTTATATGCTTCACAATCTTAACTTGGGTTACTCGGTGAGTATACTCTGTACTGATAAACTAATGTGGCTATTATATATAGTTTCAGAACCGTGCTGTGAATATTTATTTGAATGAATAACCCCCACTGACACCTTAAAATATCATTGGTGGAGTATGTAAGGTCAAAAAATCTCCATGCTACAATGCAAAGGTATTTAACCGCTAAATCGCAAACATTTTTTACTAAAAGGTTTTTCATTTTGGTACTTTACCAAAATACGCATTTTATTGTAAATTCTATTGAAATTTTACAAACTTCAGTCTCTGAATGAAAAGCTATCACAGATTATCGTTTAAAGTGGAATACAAAATAAAATATCGGTTGAATAATGAAATCCCGTGATCTTGATCCCTCTTGGAAATAATTTTAAGGCGCTGGGCTCCTCGGAAAAACGTAAAAAATAAGTTTTCAATATGTCATTTATGATTTCGAATTTACAGATATTGCATCACTAAAAGCTCTGAAAGTAGTTTCTGAAAAAAAGGTCAACTTATATACAAATTAAGAAAATTTTGAGAAAGCTTAAATGTAATAAACAAATACGCTTTAATTAATTGATCATTTAATTTGCAAACAATAAGCTGAAGAAAACAACGAAATGGATGTCAAAGGTGAAGTATAACTAACCTCAAGTCCAAGGACGGATGTAATGCAAGCCTTGCAGGTCATTGACTAAATTAAAACTTCTATTCAGAAATTTTTTGAACAAAACAACTAAATGAGATTGAGTTGCTTCTTTCTAAAACTGTGTAACAAATTTAAATTCTAAATTATATATTGCATTAAATTTGGATGTGAACGCGAGTTACGTTTCGAGCCTTGGGAGCGGTCTTTTTAAAAACTTCTTCCAAAACTTCTTGTAACAAATTTTATTTATTAAACAGATATTAATATGGAATTTTGACAAACTTGTATAAAGTAAACTAATTCGAAATAAAATAATAATTAAATTAATACTAGGATGAGTAGCCTAAGCGTACGGCAATGTTAAAGCTGAAATACTCAAGACTGACTGATGGTCTTGGGGCTCCCTGCTCCTCACATGTCTGTGGGAACTTGCAGAGCTCATGTCTGATTATTTGTTAATTCTAGTCATTATACAATGTAACAATCTTACTTTCTAAGTAAACGCGGTTTCCTAACTGTCTGTGACCTGCACCTGCAGTATCACTTACGTCTGGAATACAATTTATTGCATCCGTTCTCACAACTTGCTTGTGAACTTTTAATAACCTTTCTGTATTTATCCTTGAAATACAATGTTGCATTTAACTTAAGTTTTTTTTATAATTTTCTAATAATTTCTATTTATCTGTACATATATAGATTGGGGGATATGTAACTCGCGTTCATTCGATTCTCCCTGATATTGTGTTGCATATTTAAGTGTTAAATACAGTTTCAGTAATAAAGTTATTGAAATAGAGGTCTACTGAAACAGTACTCGTTTAAAAAGATTTACCTTAACAACTTATATTTTCGTTTCTTATCATATTGTAAAGAAGACTATTTGCAATAACAACAATTCTGTATTTTCAAACTGATTATTAAAACCCTTTCAACAACTCGTAGTTACTGGGGAATTTTGCTGAAAACTCTCCCAACAATTTTCATATAATCGGCAACAATACAAGTATTATCCATTCAACACTATCTTCTAAATTACTATCGAAGCACTACTATTAACTGTCCAAACACTAATTATTAATTTATAGAATCACTACAGTAATTCATTTCACATAGAGTAATTGATATCGACAGTCATTTACATCACAACTCTTAAAGTTTTAAACTAGAACATATTGTAATCGAAATTTCAATTAGAACTGAACTCCGATATCAACGACGGCAATTTATATAAATATACAAAAACTTCTAGATAAATTTAAAACCAGAAATTATGCAAATAACATTCACGAATATACTTATTGTAATCTAAATAACTCTTAAATGCAAAACTGTTTATCGAAAGGAGGTGTAATGCCGTAGGGGCCAATAATCATCTTTTGAGTACAAAAGGATTTACGTTCTAATGTAATTATTCTAGTGACAGGCAGATCAATCGGGGCTACACTGCCCCTCTCTTAAAGCTGTTCTGTCCCAGAACACCCTGTGGTCCGTACGTTGTTAGTCCCTGTGGCGGTAAAGACAGTCGAAACCATTTTTGTAGTTTCTATGTTGATAGAGGTAGCAATCAACACTTTTCACAGCAGGCTCCATACCATTTGGGTCGTAACTACAGTCTCTTTGCATATTTCGTACCGCCCTCCAGTTTAATCCATCGAGACCACAACCAATCCTGGATGTGGCTAACTTCTTGTTTTCAAATTTCATCATCTGACCTTTGAGGTCCACTAACGCCTTTCACAGATCCTGGTAATGCGATTTGTCAGAAGTTGCTTAGTCATCAAGTAATAGACGTCCCGATGTCGGTCAATTAGTCGTATGATCTTTCCAACCTCTTGTTGTTGTCGGCAAAGTTGATCCAGACCATCAAATTTATTTTTAAATACTCGACCAAGTCCTCTTCACATACCAAGATTCGCCTTTACGCAATGTACCAGAGAGTATTCTGATGGCGTATTGAATAGATCAACTTGAATCTCTTCCATCATTTCGAATCTCGTTTTGTCGGTGCCGCTGTACAGAGACATAAACCAAGCGTAGTTCGGCCCAGACTTTCGCTCATCCTCACGAACACAACTGTTTGTTCGTCGCATTGCTTGCCATTCTTCAACATTACCGGTTTTATTACTATCGTAGGGTGCTAACAGGTTAACGTGTACCATTATTGTTAACCCAACACCTAAGATGCGAGAAGCCATGAAGGCGCAAACCACTACTCATAATATACAACGTACCGACATTTCTAAAGGAAGATAAAATCAAAAAGATGATCTTCTAGCAAAATTTGGAGGGGAAATAACAACGAAACGCATTTGAAAGTGAATACAACCTAGTATTTAAAACTGGTTCCAAAGGGAAGGCAACGGTAAATCACACCGCTGCCGTCAACGGTAAGCTCAGAAACGCGCTAACAGTTACAGGAAAACTTGGAATACAGGAACCTAACAGTTAAAGACTACATAGTGGTACCCAAATGTATAAGATGTCAAGATCAAGGGACATCACAAAACACCGTCCAAAACAGAAGGACACGTGCAGCCACTGTGGAGAAGATAAAGCGCGACACAAAAAGGCCGACTGTACCAAATCTGCTCAACCGAGCATCGATGTCCCATGTACAAAACGTAATAAAAAACGCACTGCAAACCCAAAAGATTGTCCAACATACAGGATGTTGTGGGACTGACCACTACAAAACTCTGACTATGAACAATAAACAAACACAAAAACATTGTAATTGAACTTAAAATGTACGTGATACAGGAAATTCGTAACCACTGGTTATTTATACTATGAAACAAGTTCTTGGTTTGTACCGAGAATGCTCTACGAATGGTATTTCTTCGAATTTTATCCAATGTTGAGATTTTACAATATTTTTTTTAAATTCCGGGTTTCCTTGAAATTCATCGCTTGTATGTTTCTATTAGGAACAAATAACCATTGCTGTGAAGATATAGTAAAATTTGTTTACTTCTACGTCAGCATTTTCTTGCCCAAATAAAAATAAGTCTAACTGCTTTATATTAAACGAAGATTCTTTTTAGAACCTTAATCTGCGTACTTCTAGTTTGTTATACACAAGGTTACGTCGCGAACTTTATCCTAGAGCAAGCAGTAACGAAAGACCATGTATTACAATACACTTAGTTCATTTTGATGATAGCTAAATGTAAATAGTTGTCACAAAGCATATTTTTAACATTTTTTTAGGTTCTGATTTTGTGGGTGGTGTCAACGACCCGGTTTGAGAAAATTCTAACTTCATGCTGTGGATTGTAACCGGCGTCGCCGTGGATCAATGTAGTAGGCGTAAGACTACAGATTCCAAGGTCCTGGGTTCGAATCTCGACACGGCCGACTGCTTGAAAAATGACAGGTGAGCATTTTTCACAAAAATTACGCCCTCGTTCGGATGAGAGGTTAAATGGAGGCTCCGTGTGTGAGTGTTGTCACGCACGTTAAAGATCCCTACCTTGCCTGGAACGGCAAGGGTTCGGCAAAATTCTAAATTTCCAGGCAACAAAAAATTCGCCTCCTGGCCAATGTAGTACCTTTGGGTGGAGCATTGGAAATGTAAATGCACTGTGGATTGTAACCTGAAGATGCCCGATATCAGGAGTAAATAAAGGTGTTATTAACTGTAATTGATCATGAATTAGAACTATTGCCCTAATTACTTTGCTAGCTCAGTTTAAATGAAACAACGAGAATCAAACATCAAACTTATATTCTTTAACAAACAGTCTTTCAAATAACAATTGCTACATCCACATACAGCTTTTATTTAACAAACAATATCCTCAAAAAAACCTTACATGCAAACATTAAAATCTAAAAATAGAGTCCAATATTGTCACAATATCTTAAGATAAAAATTTTATAACTAGTAGATAGTTTACTCGCTCATCTAAAATTGAGTCCAAAAAGATATCCCTTTCTAATTAGGATTTTCGTTTGCAAATCTTTCTTTAATTAACTCATATTATGTACACACTTTTGGAAATTAAGATGAATAATTTTTAATAACCCCTTCTTTTAAATCGAATTCAAACGTAGCTGATTAGTTATGTTCAACAAATCTTAGTATAATGACCAAACTTTCCGAAATTCGACCTCCACAATATTTAAATTATCCACTTCCACAAAAAGTTCTAAACTAAAATCATACGTAATTTAACCTACTTAAATTATAAAAGATTATTAAAGATTTAAAAATAATGAGATTCTTGTTTGACCTTTAAATTACGTTGGTTGTCCTTTCCACATCGCAAAGTGGCATCCAATTTCTTTAAATGTTGTTAACTTTATGTATGCTTTCCGAATCCATATACCCATATAGTTTAATTCCTTAAAATTAATTTACCATATGCTTCCATTTAAATTAAAATACATCTTAATGAAATTTAAGATTATTCATCGATTTAAAAACCAGTTAAGGTATATATTTCATAATCTTTAAAAAATTTGTTATATTCTTAAAATAAGTATTTAACACTGGTCATTCACCCGACTCATTATTCTCTATTTACTGACGTGTTTAGCAAGTAGTAATAACACACTGACTTGTATCCCGGCCTGTCTTCTTTAATCGCTTATATATATATATATATATATATATATATTACATATTATTACATCATTAAATCTAGAAACAGAAAATTTCTGGTTGTTGTTAATACGTTTTCGTTCATGTGGATGATGTAATTGTACCAAAAATTTTCATTTCACACGCTTATCTGTTACCCTTGAGATAAACAGATGTCATTTGCTCATTTTACGACTGTTATCGTGATTTCTCGGTTTTGATAATTGACGATTGAATGTTTGGAATTCATTATCTGCAGTTACGAACAAACTATATTTTTCTCAAAAAATCGCGTTAATGAAATACGCTTTTTTATTTAAAATACCTTTTTTTGCTTCGGAAACACAATTTGGGTTATTATAGATGCTTTTCAATGAAAAATAGAATAAAATTAGATACATTTCAATCTTCTTACGAAATTCTTTTATAACGCAAAATAAGGGTCGGACCTTGGGAATTGTGTTTTTAAAAACCACTTGCAAAACTTCTTAACAAATTTATTTCAAACAGACATCAATTATGGAATTTTACAAACCTTTAAATTACTCTAAATCGAAAATAACTAAATTAATTGTACTATTTTGAGTAGCCTATGCAACTGCAATGTTAAAGTTGAATACTTTGACTGACTGCCGGGTCCTGGGGCTCCCGCGCTTTTTATAATGTCTTGTTACGTGCAAACTGAATTTGCACTTTAACATTTTATGTTAAGTAGTTTTTTAATGTGCGGAAGCTTCCCGCCATAATTTTAAATACGCAAGAAGCGGGAACAATTTAAATAGACTGGGCGGGGCTTCCGGTACGTCACAATAGTGCAATTGGCAAGTGTGAATTATCCCCATAGGGGTAAGGCAATGCTACAAAGAGTAGGGAGTTCCGCGGTTCTCGCGCGGAAACGTGGCTTTTTTACGCCGAACTTTGAAGTGAACAGTCGTGCCGGGTGTCGTGTTATCTTATTATGTAGATTTCCTTATCTTGAGTATCTTTCCTTAATTCCCTATTCCCGTCTTCCACTGCATATAGGAACGGAGATGACCCTGGAGCATCCCATGACCCCGAGATAATTTGGATGTCCAACTCTACCAGCAGCGATGCCTAGGTTGCCGTGGCGGATTTCCTGCCGGTTAGCTGATCCTTTACGTGAGTAGATTATCTAATTTTTATTGTTTAAATTTTATGTACCTTCTCTTAATTATGGCGCAATATAAATTATCAGTGACGTCATGTGTATCTTATGAACTTTGGTAATTGTATTACCGGCTTTTAAGAGCCATCTATCGCCATTTCAATGTACCAGAATCTAAGCGTAACATTTTGTTAACTGCATTACCGACCAGGTAAAACTGTAAACGAAGTGTAGCAGATGGCGCCTTCAACCTGTTCAGGCTATGAACTTCAGGGGCTTCTTCTTTGTTTTAGGTTAGAATAATTTCCTTTATAAGGATACAATGCATTAATAGCTTCTTCACTTAAAGAACTTTACTTTTATTCATGTAAGTATTTACCTTACCTTATGTCTTTAAATACAGTATTATAGAATTACCTATTAAAATATCTTTAGTTGCTTTCCTTAACTTTGAAAGGCCGTTTTTTGAAACTTAAATACATTGTTCTTTATGTTACATTCTAAAATTGCATTATGATTTATCTTTTACATGAAAATTTTGTGTTAAAAAAAACACTTGAGTGAAATAAATACCTAGTATACCTTTTTTAAGAAGTGTTTGACTATACGTTGTTGCCTTATAGGTTAAATAACATATCCTCTGCGCCCATTTTCCATTTTGGAAGGCTTGTCTGTCATTATCTATAAAATATGTATTTAACTGAACATTGATTTCGTTTCCATATACCTTAAATGTGTTTCTTTGGTGTTATCGGTGACGTTCTAACAAGTTCTTATCTCTAAATATCGTATCGTATTACCTTAAAGTAGCTGTAACGTGTTTTTTACCTTCTAACCTGCGTCAAAATCGCATATTTTTTATATCGTGTCTTGAATATTGTATTCATAATGAACGTATCACATTTAAAATCGCTGGAATTGATCTACGAGCTGGAGTGCAGAAGTATCATAGCTGCGACCAATCAGAATGATAGGCGATCTCAACTTAGGGCTGTTTTGTCACAGGAAACCAAAGGCGTGGCTATCTTAAGGAACCCTGTTGGCGATTGGCCACTCAACGTATCAGAAATTAAATTATCTTTAGATGATATATCGGGTATAATAAACAAAACAGATCCTGCGGCTACTAATATCGAATTAGGAGATTGACTTCAAGAATAACTCACGTCAAACAGCGAGTTGATTCATTATCTTTATATAACGATGACCAAGTGACTCAAGCTAAACAAAGTTTGTTGTCCGAGGTGTTATTGCTTGAAGGAATTCTTTTAGAAAGACTTAATCCTAACACAGACGTAGATATATCGTTACCTTTTTCAAATCTTGCGCTTGCCGAACCTAAACCATTAGGAAAACCTATACCTGTATACAAATGGGGTCTCACCTTTGAAGGGTTTGATTCGAAGGTTTCTTTATCATCCTTTCTTGACCGGATTAACGATTTTAAAATTTCTCGCGGGTGTACCGACCAGGACCTATTTATCTCAGCTGGTGATTTGTTCGCAGGCTCAGCATTAATATGGTATAGAAACATACGACACCAAATTTCTACCTGGAATGAGTTAGTTGCCTGTTTAAAACGAGACTTCCTACCTTATGGCTACATTAACGATCTTTGGAACGAAATTCGTAACCGAACTCAAGGTCCCGACGAAAATGTTGTGTCTTTTATTACCTCATTAGAAGCTTTATATAGCAGACTCGACAAAAAACCTTCCGAATCCGAAATTATCGATCAATTACTTAGAAATTTGAACCCTATTTCTCAGAACATTTGGCATTACAGACCATATCTTCGCTAGCTCATTTTAAAGACCTATGTCGCTCTCTTCAAGAAGTGAGGTCAAGGATTGACAAATATCGACCACCACCGAGAAATTATCTGGTCTTCTCGAACCTGATCTAGCTTGCC
The DNA here is from genome assembly GCA_036346225.1 of Platerodrilus igneus. Lineage (NCBI taxonomy): Eukaryota > Metazoa > Arthropoda > Insecta > Coleoptera > Lycidae > Platerodrilus > Platerodrilus igneus. Next base: position 10,053,740 of record JARFIW010001638.1, on the reverse strand, counting down.
AAGTTCGACCTTCCCGTAAAGTATCTACACTTAACGTTCCTCCTACCGTAACTAATAACGCACTTACCTGTTGGAACTGCAAGCGAAGTGGACATAACTATACTGTCTGCACTTACCCTAGAAATATTTTTTGTTATGGCTGTGGTCGCTCAAATATCTACAAATCTAACTGCACCAACTGTAATCCTAACGTATCGGGAAACTCCCGTCGAGATATTTTAAATCAGGGTGTGAATATCTCAAGAAACCAAAATCGCCCTCAACACCAATCATTCAACGGACACAGACGCCAATAAATTTAAATTATAAAACCACTTCTAACGTTGTACCGTCATTAAATTTATCTAATAATAATACCGCTACTATTAATGTACAAAATACCTTACCTTCATTAGAGGAATTATGCTACACTACTCCAGCCGAGTGGTCTAAGTGGTTACAAACCGTCAATTCCTTTTATCATAAAAAGACTACCGCTGTTTCACAACTTGTTAAAAAACCCTTCGATAACCGTCCACACTTATCTATCTCAATTGGTTCCTTAAATGTAATTGCTTTACTGGATACAGGTTCTTCATGTTCTCTTATAAATAACGAAGGTTTACATCAATTATCTCAACAAAATATCAAAATTCAAATTATTCCCGAAAAACTTCCATAAATTTAGCTGACGATAATCAAATACATGTAACCGGTTCCCTTAAGTTAAAAATTCGTGTAGAGTCTCTTGAACGTGATGTTTTATTTTTGATTGTCCCTGCATTAGCGTATCCTTTTCTACTGGGCGTTGATTTCTGTAAACTTTTAATCTGTCACTTTACTTTCAGGATTTTTCATGGCAAACCTCTATTAAAACGAACTCCTGTGCATCTACAGGAATATCTAACAAAATCTCTCTTACTGACTCCCAAGATGTAACTCTTAACGCTACAATCGACAAATTTCGCAAACTTAATACCTCTGAACTTGGTTGTGTTACAACGGCAACACACGTTATCTCCACAGGTGATGCCCTTCCCTTTAAGCAACGTCAATATCCCTTATCGCCTGCCTTACAAAAGCATTTACATGCGGAAATAGACAAAATGTTAGTATCTGGTGTTATCTCTCCTTCAAATTCACCGTGGACCTCTCCGCATTGCTAGTTCGGAAAAAGAATGACGAATGGCGTGTTTGTTTTGATGGCAGGAAGCTAAATTCTGTTACTGTTCCAGACGCTTATCCTTTACCCAGAACTGACTCAATTTTGAGCAGGCTTCGTAACGCAAAATTTATCTCATCTATCGACCTAAGACAAGCTTTTTATCAGATACCTCTTGACTTATCTTCTCGTCAAAAAAACTGCTTTTTGTGTCCCAGGCCGAGGTCTTTTCGAATATAATTTTTTTGCCATTTGGTCTCTGTAACGCTCCACAAACTTTACAACGTACTATGGATCAAACGTTAGGTCCTATCTTACATCAAGAACGTGCCTTTGTATTTTTAGATGATATCTTAGTTATATCAAGTTCTTTCGATGAACATATCGCCACATTAGATGAAGTTGCAGAACGTTTAAATGCAGCAGGTTTTAAGATAAACTGGGAAAAGTCTCAATTTTGTCGTTCATCCCTTACATTTCTTGGTTTTATTGTCGATGGGACAGGCTTACGAGCCGATCCTGCTAAAGTTGATGCTATTACTAAATTTAAAACACCAAAAACTGTTACCGAAATCAAACGTTTGATAGGAATGATTAGCTACTATCGCATTTTTCTACCTAACCTTTCAACTATATCTGCACCCATTACCGCTTTAATTAAAAATAAAAAGAAATCCCAAACTATCGAGTGGAATTTAGAATCCCAACAGGCTTTCGAACAAATTAAAACACTAATCACTTCAGCACCTATCTTAATCTCTCCAAATTTCGATGATAAGTTTTATATACAAACCGATGCCTCACTTACTGGGTTAGGTGCAATGTTGTTCCAGGTAAACAATGGTTTAGAACATCCAATCGCTTATGCGAGCCGTGCCTTAACTTCTGCCGAACAAAAATACTCTGCTACCGAACGAGAACTATTGGGTGTTATCTTTGGCATCGAGAAATTTAGAGGATATGTCGAAGGTACACACTTTACCGTAATCACTGATTGTGCAGCACTCACTTGGCTTAATAACTTGAAACAACCCGCAGGTCGTTTGGCAAGATGGAACTTGCGTATATCTCAATTTACTTTTGACGTTAGGCATAGGCCTGGCAAATTAAATATCGTACCTGATGCGTTATCTCGAGATGTTTTCTCTTAACCTTCCAAATTTAATTCTGGATACCTGGTACCTCAATATGATTAGAAAAGTTTCCGATAATCCCGACAAATTTCCTACCTTTCGAGTAACTAATAATAGACTGTATAAATTTGTATCCTCGTCCCCACATAAAATATCGAATATACCTGAATGGAAACTCGTTGTGCCCACTGCAAATCGCAGTGAGGTGCTCAAATTATGTCACGACGATCCCTTAGCTGCACACCTTGGTGTTACAAAACTCTCGCGAAAATATCTGAATTGTATTACTGGCCCACACTTAAGCAATCTGTTTGTCGCTACATTAAAAGCTGCAAAATTTGTGGTTCTCATAAGAGTTCACAAGACGCTCGCCCTGGTTTAATGGGTAACTTTAAGCGTGTATCTTATCCCTTTCAATTAATATCGCTTGACTTATTAGGACCTCTCCCTCGATCGAGAAGAGGTAATCAATATCTTTTAGTTGTTACCGATTGGTTTTCTAAATTTGTTATGGTGCAACCCTTACGTAAAGCTACCTCCGCTGCAATAATTAAATTCCTAGAACAGAATGTCTTTCTTATCTTTGGTGTCCCCCAGATTATTCTTTGTGACAATGGTGCACAATTTATCTCTAAAGATTTTCAGAATTTCGTTAAAAGTTACAAAGTACAAAAAATTTGGTTTAACGCAAAATATCACCCCCAAGTAAACCCTACCGAGAGAGTAAATCGAGTGTTAATTACCGCTATCTCGTCTTATATTGATTCAGACCATACTACATGGGATGAACATATCTTTGAAATTGCTCAAGCTTTGCGTACATCTAAACACGAAGCAACCCAATTCACTCCGTCTTTTCTTGTTTTTGGAAGATATACCCCAATCGATGGGAGTTACTATGGTTTAGTGCCTGACGATACTAACGTAATCGAATTTGACGATAAAGTACGTTGGGACAAGGACCAACAGTCACTACCTTCTATCTTTAACGACGTTAGAAAAATTTGTTAAAAGCTTACGAAAAGAGTAAGGACCATTATAACTTACGTAAGCGAAATATTTCCTTTGCCTTGGGCGAACAAGTTTGGAAAAAGAACTATGTCTTATCGGATGCATCTAAGAAATTTTCTTCAAAATTGGCCCCTAAATTCATTCTTTGTAAAGTCACACGTGTTATTAGTCCCTTATCTATGAACTTCAGGATACTGAAGGAAAACGCCAAGGCAGGTGGCATATTAAAGACCTTAAGCCATTCTCTGCCGACCCAAATGCTAATTAAGTTTTTCATGCCCCATTCTCCTCACGATTTACCTAATATTTTTTGTTCTCACCCTCAATTAGTATCTTTAATTACTTATTCCTTCTCTCATATAGTATATAATTTCTTACACGTTAACTTTACTTACCTTAATTTAGCTATCTTTTCTTCTGGTTGACTTTTCCTTCACCATACCGTTAGATATATATCACTTCATCCTCTACACCCCCAATATAACTTTGTCGTTTCATTTAATTAACCCTTGAAATTTTCCTATTACATATTGTTCGGTCTTTAGTATTTCTCTTATATGGTTTAATTGAAAGGTAATTGTCGTAACTTTGGTTGAAATAACCCATTGAATTTTTATGACTGGTTTTAGCTGATGTTGAGTGAATGCTTTCTTCTTTGGGCTCACATAGGACATGCGCGATCTATGCCATTGAAAGAAATAGTTCATATTCGCAGTTGCAAGAACTAGGATTATCTATTCCGTGTTTTTTCCTCTGAATTATTGCAATCGCCCACATTATACTACATCATTATACTACAACATTATTCCTTCCTTTTCTACTAAATCTACATAACTTATAAACTTTTTTTCGTTATTTTTATTGAACTTTGTGGTGAGACGCTATCGCTTCTTATTGTTATCTTATTAAATTCTCGGTTGTTTTAGCATATGGGGACAGTGTATCTGTATTTAACTGCTTATAATTGGGCATTTTGTGTGTTTAGGGTGCTACCGTTTTAAAAACTACCTTAAAACAGTTTGTTTTGTGTGTTTGTATCTGTAATGATACTTGTAAGTTGTTGTGTCAACTTTTGTCTGATTTTCTTATCGTAGTTGAAGCACTCGTTAGGAAAATTATCGTACTAGTTCTCTTAGGAGTCTAGTGAATTTTAAAATGTGTATATCTTATCTTGTCGGATTAATATCGCAGGTGGTCCTTCAGACTGCGCTGTGTTTTATAGGGACAATTCTCTACTTTCTCTCGGACGCTTGTCCAAAACTATACTTTTCTTAACCCGCTATCTCCGCTATGCCTTATTCTTCTCTCGGTGGACCTGTTCTTGTCCCGGAACACCCGTCTGCCTCATAAGAATGATGTTCCCTCATTCCGAGCTACTGACCACACTTGCTGGTTGAGTAGCGCTTTGCTATCCACCTTTCCTCTGTCGCTTTTGCTCAATGCGAGCCCTTCCTCTTCTTTCTTCTACCTAGAGGTGCCTCTTATGCACTTCAAAACCAACCTCCTTCTTTTTACCGTTCCTGTTTCTCTACTACCTTTTCTTTTCTGTTAGTCACCGTGTGGTTGTGCGGGAGGTTTTCACAGACACTTGGACCATGTCTCTGCGAATCTTTCGTGGGGTCATGCGGTGCCGCTGTTAGTGCATAGGCTCTGGCAGTGAAGGTATGTATGAGTGTGTGAATGTGTGAGTGAATGTGTATATGAATATACCGCATGGATATCGGGTGAATAGTTTCACCGATATCGATCAACACTGGGTGCAGGAATGCACCCAAAGGTCTTGCCGGTCCCCGTGCTGTTCTTACGAACGGACCTGCCTCACAGGTTTCTCTTTTGGAGGGCACGGGTCAATCCCATTTAAACGGCTCTACTGGAGCCACTCTTTTGTTGTTATCATTGTCTTGGGTAATAACTAGGCCAATATCTTTGTCTTCTTTATTATCTTCGATAATACCTTTAGGTTTAATATCGTTATCTTATTGATTACCTTTGGTAATAACCTTAGTTTAGTATCGTTATCTTACCGATTACCGTTAGTAATAACTTTGGTTTAATTTATCGTTATCTTACCGACTACCGTTAGGAATAACTTCGAGTTATGTCGCGTTATCTTACCGGTTATCTTGAGCAATAACTTCTGTTTAAATTCATGTTACCTACTATCTCTTATAATCACTTTAACTTAATATCGTGTTATCTTATCGAGTATCTCAAATAATAACTAAAGCTTAATACCGTTATCTTATTCATTACCTTTGAGGATAACAACTTAAGCTTAATATCTTTACCTTATCTATTATCTTTAACATCAATTTGAGATCTTATCTTATCTTTTATCGTCCTAACGTGTGGTATATATGACCAGACGTGGGAATTATCTTTCTGAAATTTAAGTGAAAAAGCTAACCCGATTTAGAAATGTAATTTGTCAGGTTAGCATATAAGGATTTAGTAGGCGGTACTTTTGGTAAATTTGTGGATTCACAACTGTGTCATGGACAAGTTAAATGTGCATCGGAGGAAACCAAAGTACCAGAAACAAAATTTGCTAGAGTGCAAGTGACGCACTCTCATGAACTTTTTTAAATTTGGGCACTTCTTGCCAAAAAAGAAGAATAGTTGATGCGACACTCATGTGTGTTTGCATATAAGAACTATATGTTAGCTTTAGTTAGATAAGTTTAGATAGGTTTAGATAGGTTAGGCGACTTGTCGCACCCGTGTTAGTTTAAGCAGTGTTTCATGCTCCCCGACAAATTTGTGTTGTCGGTAAGTAGTGTAGTCAAAGACTATCGGGCTACCTATTCCGTTTCCTGGTACTTCGGTAGACGTGCTATCGGTCGAAAAACCAGGTGGCGCCTTATATAAACATTTTGTAGGTTTAAGTTAGGGTTTATATAGAGTAGTTAGGACTTAGATTTTAAGCTGTTACTGTGCTAACAGACTTTTTCTTTTTTTAAGTTTTTTCTTTTGTGGCTTTGTCGCGATTGTTACGTGCAAACTGAATTTGCACTTTAACATTTTATGTTAAGTAGTTTTTTAATGTGCGGAAGCTTCCCGCCATAATTTTAAATACGCAAGAAGCGGGAACAATTTAAATAGACTGGGCGGGGCTTCCGGTACGTCACAATAGTGCAATTGGCAAGTGTGAATTATCCCCATAGGGGTAAGGCAATGCTACAAAAGAGTAGGGAGTTCCGCGGTTCTCGCGCGGAAACGTGGCTTTTTTACGCCGAACTTTGAAGTGAACAGTCGTGCCGGGTGTCGTGTTATCTTATTATGTAGATTTCCTTATCTTGAGTATCTTTCCTTAATTCCCTATTCCCGTCTTCCACTGCATATAGGAACGGAGATGACCCTGGAGCATCCCATGACCCCGAGATAATTTGGATGTCCAACTCTACCAGCAGCGATGCCGAGGTTGCCGTGGCGGATTTCCTGCCGGTTAGCTGATCCTTTACGTGAGTAGATTATCTAATTTTTATTGTTTAAATTTTATGTACCTTCTCTTAATTATGGCGCAATATAAATTATCAGTGACGTCATGTGTATCTTATGAACTTTGGTAATTGTATTACCGGCTTTTAAGAGCCATCTATCGCCATTTCAATGTACCAGAATCTAAGCGTAACATTTTGTTAACTGCATTACCGACCAGGTAAAACTGTAAACGAAGTGTAGCAGTCTCTACCCCCTCACATAGCTGTGGAAACTTGCAGATCTCATGTCTGCTTATTCTTAACTCTATTCATTAATAAATTGTTGCAATCTTACTTTCTAGGTAATCACGGTATCTTGACCGTCTGTGACATGCCACCTGCAGTGTCACTATCGTCTCAGATACAAAGTATTGCATCCATTCTAATGAAATGTTAATAAACTTTATAAATTGTCCTTGTATTACATTCTTGCACTTCACTTAGTATTTTTCTAACACTTTCTAATAGTTCCTAATTATTTTTATTTTATAAAACATACATCAATTGGGGGATACATAACTTGCGTTTGAATAATGTTTTATAATCGAGTACTTTTTGATGATGGAGGACACTTTCAAAAGCGTATTTTATATTACATGACCGAAGTTATTCTTTAGATAGCCTATAACAATAGCTATTTTTTCAAGTATTAGATTGTTTGATTTTACTACATCAAAGGATAATTTACTGTCGGTTATAAATGATATAATTCTTAATAATTCCTTTAATAAATCGGTTGTAAAATTTTTTTAAAAAAACTACCTAAACTATTTATATATTAATACTTGGCTTATAACTGTAATTTTAAGCGTTGCTTCTTGTCTATATCTGACATAAGTCAAAAACTTGACAATGTCACATGACATAAGTCAAAAACTTGATAATGTCAGATATGATTGACAAAAATGCTAAACGTAATTGAAAGTTAGGTTTATGTATGGTTCTGTACACGATTTAGATTTGTAAATTTCCCAGTTATAGCCATCGGTTTTTGTGGCGTCCTGTCCAAGACCTTATATTTTCTTCCTTTTAATTACTAGCTCGATTTGAAATGATCATTTAGGCTTTGCATAGAGGTCTAAGTTATTATTTCATCCTATTAATTATATATATATATATATATATATATATTGATATGATAATGAGGTCACCAGAAGTCGTGGAAGCCCAAATTCTATAAATAAAATCCACCCAAATAGATAGAAAACGGAAAAATTGAAATTCCTGAATATTTAGTGTTCTAACCTATATAAAATAAGCGTAATTCGTTGCCATTCCAAGACACAGATTTTATTAATTATGTGATTAGAGTTGCGTGTATTACATTAGTGAAGGAATGTGAAAAAGATCATGAAACGGATATAAACTTTATAAAAAGCCAAAATTTTAAATTAATTTACTTCAAGTATTAAGATATTTAGCCATTCATATCTACCATAAAGAAAGCAAACGCGTATTTGAATTATTTTTTCGTGTATAGATGATCTAATTTCATTTTAGGAGTTGCAACTACAACATTATTCTAAAATTTTCTGGTAGATTATTAATAAAGACAAATTCGTCATATTTCCTAAGGAATGCTTTAAAACCCAGTTAGTTATTAAACGCCGATAAAAAGAAGTTCGAGGTTATTAAAATGTCATATAATAAAACAGAGATAAGATGACGCGGGATTTATAGTTTTATTGCCTTATGTATTACGATACGAAAAAAAAAGATAGTAACAGATAATTTCGTGCACTAGACAAGGATAAACAGCGCGTTTTACTATAAAACATAAATCTTAAAGTTAACACTAATTGGACCATTAAAGTTGTGGAATTCGCGGAAATATTCCATCACGTAGGTGACTAAGATTCGAATTAAATTGCAAAGAGTTTGGAAAATGTGACGTAGTTAGACAATTTTGTATATAAGACCCGAACTTGATTAGCAGTATTCATTCATAAACTTGCGATTCATTTTAGGACGTGGAACATGTTACTTTGAGTAAAGTTATATAATTTGTATGCGGTATGCATACAGTATTTGACATTTAAGATGTAACTTTGCATAAAGAAGTAATTCTTAGAACGTAACTTTGCATAAATATGCAACATAATTATTTTGTACCCACTATGAGAATTGAACAATTTTTGACATATATAATTCTGATGCAAAAGAATACACTGCCTTAATTAATTATACATGGAGAATATACTTTGAAAATTAATATTCTAAATGGGGATTTAAGATAATAAGGATGATTTTGTAAATTGGAAAATGTCAATTTAAAATAAAATCAGGAAGAATTTAATACCGTTGAGGGGAATGATAAGAAGATTTAGATAAACGCTCTCTAACAAATAGCCATAAGTATAAAATTTTTAATTTCTTTATTTGTTAATTGATAATATTTGAATATTTTGTAATTTGAAGCTAAAATAAGTCTTATTTATTAATTTTTTATAAACGGATAATTACCAGGAAGTTTTGAAGTTAAAGTTCGACGCATTTTGACCTCTAATAGATTATTTTTAAAGGATTATTGACCAATCACTTTTACAAGCTTGTTAATAAAAGATAGTTAAGTTATCCACAAAAGAAGAGATTTCAGTTCTGTAAATGTTAACAAATATTGGGTAAGAATTATTAAGTAGCAATGTAGGAATAATTTTATGTATGAACTGAAGTAGTAAACTGTTCTATATTCTTTTGAACGAAAAAAAATTGTATTTGAATGCATAGATGTTTCTTGCGATTGCTGTGTTTTACTTCAGTTTGTAAAGTCCATAGTAAAAAATTTTCAAATTTACTATCTGTACAGAAGTGTCACAGCATTCTTTTAGCGATGAACTAAAGTTTGACCCTGTCACAACGCCCTTTTAGCGGCGCCCAACGTGAGGTAATAAAAAACCCACGACATGTCAAACCCAAATTCTATAAATAAAACCCACCCAAATAGAAGAAAACGAGAGAAATTAAAATTTCCAGATATTTAATTACCCCACCCTGTATAAGCGTATTACATGTACAAAGCCATTAAATTCATCCGCGATATTACAAAACATATTGGGGTGTGTGTATAAATAATCATTTTAAAATATAAATACAAAATCATTGAAGTGCAAAGCAAAACACACTTCCTGTGTATTTAAAAGTCCCAATTCTAGATCAATAATACAGCTGTGTGAAAAAATAATTATTAAGATTTACATATAAAACGCCATTTAATTCGCGTAAGATCAATATCAATTTAGTGCCCCCATTAAATAAAATACTAACTTTATTAGTATATAAATCTTGACAAAGCAAGCAATTAAAGCTTTGATTATTTATGTGATTATTTTGTGTGTAAAACATCCGCGTGATTACAAAACATATTCCCGCATTTTGCTTCCTTCGCCTGTTTGATCTTTCCGCAACGAACTCTTTGTCGATAGTCGCCATACCGCCACGAATCTGAATTGTTGCCTATTAAAACCGCCGCTGTTTCACACCGAGTGCTTTATTGACGTGGACATGACTCGATCCAAAGTATACTCTAGTGCCAGTAGCAAGCTAATTGGATGATAGCTGTTCGGGTCTAACACATCCACTTTTTCGGTTTAGGGGCAAACTTTACGTTCTGGACTTATCAGCAACGATTAAGTACGTCCTTTTCCAAAAAAAGAACGGACAATCCGGCAAAAACAAGTGAGGCCAACTGGCGCGTCTCCATATTTGCGTCTAAAGTGATTCCATCATGCCCCTGTGCATGCTTGGAGTTTATCTTTCTAAGAGCATTTACGATCCCATGACTACGAATTGCTTTATCGGCACCTGACCTTTGCGCCTCTGTAACTCCACCAGATCTCATGAATCGTCCGATACGAAGAAATACTCCAACAAACCAACCGTGTGCTCGCTATTTATTTTTCTTATACTGCCAAGCGCGATTTTTTATTGTTTGCCTCTTATTACTGGATATGCGGTTTCTAATGGTTTTCTTGGAGTTCCACGGGCAGAATTCCTTAAATTTGTTTGTTCGCGTTTCCTCAATTAATGTTTTATGTTCTGGATTACTTTGGTTGTTTTCGATTTTTCTTTGTTTTCGTATTCGTCCCGTGAAACGTTAATTAATAGTGGCGCTTTAAGTTGCGCGTTTCTGCATGCTTGGTTGTTGTCGCGCACGGTAAACATCCCTACCTTGCTTGAAATAGCAACGATTCGTCAAAATTCAAAATTTCCACGTAAAAAATACTTGCTACCTGGCAAATGAAGTACCTTTAGACGGAGCATTAAAATCAAATGTAGGGGCATGGAGTACGCTGACCCATCACCAACGCGTTGTTTAATTTTTGCGCAAGCGTTTCTATTTGAATGACCTTTCGGCAGCTTACTAATTCGTTTTCGAGTTCCGGGATGCTTTCGCTAAATTTTTGTTTAAAGCGCTTCCAACTTGCTTTTTTCTTACAGAACCGTGGAAAAATAGCTATTTGCTTGTTTACGCGTGCTCGATTTCAACAACACGTAATATTAACTTGTGATCTGGAAAAGTGACTCGTCCTACCTCAACCCCTAATTAGAGACGATTTCCAACACCTCGTGCAAAACTGCCGTGACGTGGATAAAGCTACTGCACCGGTGCCCCTCGAAGATCAGAGAATTATTATCATCGACCACGTTAAGATCCCATTCCGTCAAAAGATCGGCAACCTGCGAGCCCCTGCCATCTTTAATTGAGCTGCCCCATAATGACGACTTGGTATTGAAGTTTTACCAGATAATGGATTTTTTATTTCTGTCAATTCTACAGATTACGTTATCGATTTGATATATTAAGTCTCCGGTTTAGAGATTTTCGCGCAGGGATTCGACCGGCGGAAGGTACGCGCCTATTACATACAAAGTGCTTAAACCTGTATTTATTTTGGCCATCGTTAAAATTTCGTTCGATAAATTATTTAATGTTACTCCCATCACGTCTTGTTATTTATTACTATACCGCTGCACAGCAGTTCACTGTATGTGTAAAACTGCTACGTCCCTCCAAGACCCTCTATTTTATAACTATACCGGTTTCTATATAAGCCCGAGGTCAATCTTGATCTAGTTGTGTAACTCAAAAAGTTATTTGGGTTTCGTATGTGAGTGTTGTCACGTACGTTAAAGATCCCTAGCTTGCTTGGAATAGCAAGAGTTCGGCAATATCCAAAATTTTCAGTAAGCATAGAATAAACTTGAAACATTGTATTAATCAAGCACCAACTGTATTAAAATGTAATTTACAGTAGGAGGACAATAGGTTTGTTAAACCTAGCGGAAGTAGAATTGGTATTTAAAACTCAGTTACCCGAAATGTAGAGTTACGTGCGAATAGAACAGAGGGGGTTGATAAAATCAATTATATAGGAAACGTTAATCTGAAATGATCAGTTATATAGGGATACCCTGGACAAGTTAAGTGTGGAAAGTGAAAATTGGGGGTTGCAAGTTAGGATTTCATGAGATAAAGAAACAAAACGCATTTTAACGGGAGGAATACGTTGCAAACAATGAATTACTTGATCTTACGCTTGCGGTTTTGCTAGGTATTTGCAAAACACCTGCGGGTGAAATGAGCATAGTTTGATCGTTGCAGCAAGTGGAATTAGATTTGTTCAATGCGCCATTAGCTTGGAGTTTTGGGGTTAGGTTGTAGCTGTAGTTCAAAGAATGAGAAAAATCAGGAAGCATAGTATTGGCAACATGGATGCTAGTGTTACGTGTTAATCTAAGTCACCAGGTAATTTTTCTTGTCTGTGCTCGAATACAAATTGTGGTTGGTCAATAGATCTTATTTTGTGGTTTTTTATTTCAGGTTCAGCTTCGAGTCAACAAGGTGTCAATATGTTAGTATCACGTAAGCGATACTTTTTTTGTTTCGATAGATTAATGTACATGTGGTTTGTGTGGCATCCCTTAGAATTATATTGATCTAGGTGCAGCATACTGGCGTATGTTTTTCTGTGTGTCACTACGTCTTCTCCTAAGAACTTTATAATTAGAATGTCGTGGAGCCCATGTTTGTGGTTCCTGTAGTTTTATATCCACGTCCCCTCTCCGTTCTACCTCTTGGTATACCACAACCAGACCGTATATCTGTTATTTAGTTTTCTTATATAGCCGTTCAACATCTACCTTTACTCAAGGATAGTGTTTTATTCCCAGAAAACCCGTCAAGTTTATAAGTATACTTTGGTACAGGATACAACAAAAATGTAACATTTGCTACGTATCTATACGTAGCCGGAAGAAAAGTAAATACCAGGCTAACCACTAAACGCTGAGAGTTGGGGGATTCGCCTACATGCCAAAAGACTAAAAAAAAAGAAAACACATCGCCCACGATTATCTATTAACCATAAAAATAAATAAAGGATTCTATACAAACAAGCAAAAAGAAAATAAATTAGGTGTTATTATTTCACAGTAAACAATTATTTAGTACGAACAATTAAAAAATTTAGATACAAAGTGCGCATCCCGTATTTACACAAAATCAAATTAATCAGTAATAAATCAATATGAGAGCTTTTGTCAAGCGTTTTTAAAATTTCACCTAATATTTTTTGTAAAATAACTAATTATTAGGAAAGAATTAACGTGTGAGAGCTTTTGTCGAACGTTTTTAAAATGTCACCTAATACGTTTTGTAAAATAAACTGGTCAGTAAAGCGAATAAACGTATGCGTTCTTTTGACAAGCATGTTTAAAAATAGTACATCGCACCTGTAGAGCGATAATATCGAATCGCATCAACAAACCATAGTCCCACAGTGTCACGTAACTACTCCAAACATTGATACGGAATATGCCATTGCCACACACAAAAGAAAACGAGTTGCATACTTGTAGGTTTCTGGATAGTTAGCTCGCAAGCCCTCGGAAGTGAGTCAGCACAGTAACGCCAAGATTATTGGCGAAAACACAAGTCCAATAATCCGAAATTAACCAACCGATAATATTGAGCGATTCGGAAAGAAAACAAAACTAAAATTTCAGAATATCGAACCGCATGTGGGGGACAGCAAAGAGTCGAAAGAGAGAAGGAAATAACAGTTCGAACGTAAAAGAAGAAAAAACAAGTAGCATCAGGCCGAGAAATGCGGGTAATGTCGAAAATTAGGCAGTATTAACAAACAAAAATTGGGCCAGAAATTAAGCAAAACCAAATAGGAGCCAAAGTTACACGAAACAAAATAAATCGGAGCCTAAATTAACGAAAACGAAAATCAAACCAAACATTACCCAAGACAAAATTGGAGCCAAAAAAATCACTAAAACAAACTCGCAGCCCCACGCCAGGGCATCAGAAATTAAGCTACGGACCTAGACGTAGCCGGAAGAAAAGTAAATACCAGGTTAACTACCAAACCCGAAGAGTGGGGGGATTCGCCTACATACCAAAAAAACCAAAAAAAAAAGAAAACACATCGCCCACGATTATTTATTAATAAATGAAAATAAATAATGGTTTCTGTACAAACAAGAAAAAAGAAAATAAATTAGGTGTTATTATTTCAGATAACTACTTCAAACATTGATACCGAATATGCCATTACCACACACAAAAGAAAACGAGTTGCATACCTATAGGTTTCTGGATAGTTAGCTCGCAAGTCCTCGAAAGCGAGTCAGCACAGCAACGCCATGGTTGTCAGGATACATTGACCCTGCTACCATAACTGCAGTAGCGGTCTGCGGACAAAAGCAGTTGGTCTACAGACAAAAGCAGTTGGTCAACATAAAGAAAGAACCTATTTGGTCTCCAGCTAAAAAAAAGTTAAAAAGAGAATCTGATTAGAATGGGTACGCGCGGGGAGACTCACCAATACACGCAAGACACCTCCTATTTGTCGAACAAAAGAAAACAAACGTGCATTGCTTTTGAAATACGGTGACGAATACTGTAGAAAATATTTCGGCCTATAAGCTGTAGAATCAAATTCAACAATGGTTCAATTAACACGAATTCGAACTGCAAACCCTTGCTTTTCGAAGCGCGATTGAAACTAGAAAACCCTGGTTTTATCGGATAGTGCGCGATCTTATTTCAACAAGTCTTTACATCGGGACAATAGAGAAAAGCATTATACGCGGTTGTAATGTATACCAATATAACAGGTACCTAAAACAGGATATAAACTATTTAATTGTAGCATAAACTTGTCGTTTCGAAATAAATAAGTTAAAAATAAAAATTTGTTGTAAGCGTATTTATTATTAATTATGTTGAAGGATTTAACAGTTTACCGTATACCTAAAACAAAGCATAGACTGTTTAATTTATCGAATAAATTTTCGTTTTGAAAACAAAAGAAATTTGAGTTGAGGAATTTATTTGAGAGCGTGTCTTAAATTAGCAAGGGAGAAAAATAGGGTAATTAATTTATGCTGAAAATAAACGTAACACATTATATTTAGAACAAGAGTTTATAATCTGCACATTTTAAAAATAAAAATGTACAAATGTATAAAAAGCTACTGTCATTAAATCATACAATTCACAAAACTTAGAAAATTAATAACTATTACTAATTTTGCATTGTTCTGTAAATTAAATAAATCTAGTATTTCCGACAGTCAATTGACTTAGGAAATTCAAATATTAATGTAGACCAATACCATCGATCACATGACAGCCTTTATTCGTTGCCTTGACAATACGCAAATAAAATAAACCTTATTGTTTGCATTAATTAATACACCTAACGAAAATAATGCTAATCTTAAAACCACAATCGTTGCTCAAAATAGTTTGTGTCGCACACTTACCTTGTGACCCGAAACTTTTTCAATAAAATGCCTGTGTCTCTCTGTTCCCATATATTTAAGGGTGTCTATAAATAATCCAAAACTTAGACCTCCCATTATGTAGACTGCAGAATCTGAAGCGTACAGAAATCGAAAATTAACCTTTTCTTTACTAATGCTATTTATGTTATGAAATAAGTTCTGGGTTTGTACCGAGGATGCTCTACAAACGGTCCTTCTTCGAACTTCATCCAATGTTGGAGTTTCAAATTCTTTTTCATAAAATTCCGAGATCTTTTGATATTCATCACTCATACGTTTCTATAAGGTACTGATAACAATTGCTGTGAAGAATAGTTAAATTTGTTTACCTGTACGTCAACATATTCTTGCCCAAATAAAAATACTGTTAACTGCTTATCATTAAACGAAGCTTCCTGGCGATATTTATCCAATGGTCCAGAAGGGTGATTTGAATATATTTGCGCCATATATTTCGAGTAATTTTAAAAGCGATATGATTTATAATAGCATTAGCTTTGTGGTTGTCGCTCTTAATACTTTTATCTGTTGACTTCCAGTTTCTTATGCACAAGGTTATCTCTTGAACTTTGTACTAAAGAAAACAGTATTGAAAGACTATGTATTAGAATACACTTATCACAATTTTATCTTCATTATGGTTAAATGCTGAAATAGATTAAATTAAACTTACATAAAATGTAAATAGTTGTGGTGAGCATATTTTTTAATTTTTTTAGGTTCTGATTTTGTGACCAGGGTCAACGACGCTACCTTGAGGGAGTGCCCTAATTTATTTAAACTTCATACGGAATAAACCCCTGAGGCAATCGACCTGGGATGTACGTTTACACGTAAAGAATCCAATTTGGCGTTTTTATTCCCTTTATGAAACAAACAAATTCTTTCATTTCGGCTATGCAAATTACTATCTTGTTTTGTATAGTTAAAAACCCTCTTTCGATTCTTCGTAAAGTGGGAGTTTATCTACTGTTTTATTTATTTAATTTGTTAAAAGCAATTTATATATATATATATATATATATATATATATATATATATATATTGCTGTGAAACCCTATTAAAATCGGGAACTGGTACTTTCCGCTGATCATTCGAGCCCCAAAGATTGGGCGTCATGTATGCTGTGAAATGTACAAAAAGCCTCGCCAGTTTCCTGGAAAAAAATCACAAAAATTTTCTTTGGAACTCGAGCCTCGCTTTTGGGCGCTACGATTTGCTGTGATTCTCTTCTGATAATCGCCTCTTTACTCTTTCCGCCTCGGCTGCTCACCTAGTTAAAACTTTCATCCTCATTCATAAAAAAACACATTTCTACCACAAACATCAACGTTAACTCTATTTACATCAATATTCATAATACATTAAAATTTCAAAATTAAATTGTAGCATAAATTTCAGTATCATAAAATTTCAAGATTAAATTTGTCATCATTTTAATTTGCATCCAGAACTAAAGTCCTTGTAGGATGCCTACTAATTAATTTAACAATATTTGCAGACCTGAGTCTGAGTACAAAGGGAGCATCTCCCACCCCTTTACGTTAATCAAACAGGTTAGTCTAATTGAGCTCAAAGACAGACCCAAATTTTCATCATAATCAAGAAGTTAAACTGCTAAATACTCCTTTTTACTTAAACAAGAAAATTTCACCTTAAAATTAAAATTTTGTTGTTTGTACAAATTCACTACTGTCCATTTTTTTTTAGCAAACAAATTATAAAGTTATTCAAAACACACCAAGACATCAAAAATCGAACAACAAAGCATAAGTTACCTGAAGGTTATTGCACTCCTGGCTCCAATGTACATCGTCCTTTGTTAATCACACCATTCCAACCGGGTTATGTTTACGGCTTCTGATTGTGAACGCTTTTAAAATTTTCTACACCACCATTCATCTAAAGTTGTTTCAGAACTTCTCAGGAACTCATCTAAGTATATCAAAATCTTGTTTTGTGGATCCAATCACGATTGCGAATAACATTTGACTATTAACACCCCCGAAAAATAGCAAAGAAATTCATACTTCTTTCACGCTATACCCCAAAACTGCCTACTTTTGTTTATTCATTTATCGTTACAAATTTGAATAATTGGAACAGTAATACTCGCAAATATAACTAGACTTTATTACCTTGTATCTTCTTTTCTAAGTGCACTAATGCATAATAACTTGTATCGTAGCACGTAAAAAGCACACTGTTTTAAAGTATTCAATAATCACAAAATATAAGAGCAAACTGTTTCAAGTATTGAATCAAAATCGAAAATCTAAGAGAGCACTGTTTAAAGCATCAAATAATCAAAAATCTAAGAGAGCGAAACACCTATAATCACGGGTTTATATAATGTCTCGCCTGCCTGTCGGTTTTGTCCCTCAACGGCCAGTTTTCAGAATTTCGCATTCTCTTTTCCCTTTTCGACAGTCCGGCGCAGCGATTCCACTAAAATTTGCACTCACGTCAGATAAATCTAAGAAGTTTTCACACGTCTCGCCACGCGTCTGCGAATAACTAATGAATTTTGTATAGAAATCGTTACGTTTTCACCTCTCATATCTGCATCTTATTACAACCAATCGTAGCCCTCGTGACGCTACACAAATCACGCCTTTAATTATTAGTGTCTCTGCTTGAAGCATTTTATCCTTTCTTTTCTACCTTGGCCTAAGTGGTACAAATCAATATTCTGTATTATGGGCTATTTCAATCCACGTGGCTTCGTACGTGACTTATTTGAGTTAAATAACCCCACATCTAACCTTCCCGTTAATATAAGCTACAGTTTATTCGACCGTTTGCAATATACGCAGAATTTTCATGTTTATCCAAATAAATTAAACTGAAATTGACTTTTAAAAATACGCAGGTGTGTGCTTCTAATTAACGTTTTAATGTAATTCTCAGAGCTTTTATTTCATGGTATTTTAACCTTGGATTTTCACAGGCTTTTATGCTTATTATATTATTAATAATGGTTCAATTAACTCCATCTAAAATAATAATGAATGGCATTGACTTTTCCCCGTTAATTTTTAGCGAATACAAATAATAAATATTAATTATTATTTGTACACTTTGTTTAATACCCGTTACTTAAAAATTGAATTAATTAATATAAATTTCGCACGTAATTTTTTTTTGTTTTTTTGAACAATTAAATTAAATACACGTTGAGCATTTTAATTCTGCTTCTTTTTATAGAAAGCGTCTAGTGAATAATTTAAATCCCTTATTTTTAATGAAACGAATAAATTTTTATGCTGCACGGTTTTAATAACGCGTATTATCTAATAGAATTCTATACAAACCCTACATTCTAATTGAATGATTTAAATCTTCACACTAGGCATTTTTAATTACGCGTACTTTTTCCCAAAGCTTCCTTATACAAGGTGATTAAAATTGTTTGATGTCGTTAATTAATTTTCTACCCTGGTCTAAATTTGAGTAATATATATATATATATATATATATATATTATATATTGTTATGTATAATTATATTTTATGAAATGCTGCTTTAATATACGAGTAAAAATAATAGGTGCAACCTGTAATGTGGTGTTGGTCTTTAGATGAGTTAAATAAATACCCTTTTAAATTCAATTATGCCACAGCTTTTTGAAACTCTCTCTCAGGGAAACTGAATCTAGTAAGGAGACGTGGGTTCTTTGTCCCCTTACAGGTATTGAACCACAGGCGCCTAAAGCGTATGAGATCAAAATCAACTTAACCTCTTTGTTGTGCTTACGTATACCGATTAGACAAAGATTGATAAATCTATTCAGCAATTATTTATTCTAGTTAACGTTTGAAATGTAAATTATTCCAAATTACTTAAATATAAAGAGTAGATAAAAATAACTTAGATACCTGCAACTCCGTTGAATGTGTCTGGGTGTACAGGGGTTGGAAACAGGATACCACAAAGTTGCCTCGAACGCTTTCAGTGAGTACCTAATAAATATATGTTTTAGTTTAAATACAATAAGGATTTTCCTATAGTTTTAGGTTCTACAATTGAATACTACTTCAACCACTATTTGCTTTAATTTCTCTACAACTACGAACACCTCAATACTTCACCAAATAACTGATCTGCAAAATTCACTATTCCAGCTGCACTCTTTAACCACAACAAAGGATGCCCCGATGTTGGTATTATTGAATTCTTCCTTCTTTAATTAATTTTCGTCGTACAAACCTTTCACTTTCTTTTTATGAAATTGACATAAAATGCATGCACTTTAACATGTATATTAATTTTTAAAGAAATTTTCAGTACAAGCTCTTAAGACAAAAACAATTATTCAGTGTACAAAAATTTTATATATCTTACTTCTTCAAAATTTTATTATTAATTTTTTAAAACAATTATCACCTAGGAAAACTAAACAAAACTTATCTCTAGCCTACTAACTAATATTACATAAGGAATGCATTCAACATATTCAACTTAATTCTACCTAATTACTATTTTAGAACAGCTTTGTTAATTTTACATTTTATTTTGACATTTCAAAATTTTATTTTGCTTTATAATTAAAATGTATTAAACATCTTTTATTTTAGGTAAATCCACTTATAAATGGCCTACAGTATCCTGCACAAATTACAAATGATAATTTTAAAGACAAAACCTATACACATTCAATCGAAGATACATTAGATACCCTTCGTATATGCAAACAATGGAAAATGCTTTTTTTAAACCTCAAACGCTGTATCACTAGTACATAATATTCTATATCTGCATTCAAACAAGTAATTATCCATCAATCTTTGTTAACCGTAATGTTTTTAACTTTTAGTATAGCTTGATAACAGTGGTAAATTAATGTTTTTATCAGTAGTACTAACGACTACCTTTGTAGACCCTTTGATAATGTCAATTGCTATAGAAGCCCCACCTGGTTTCATAAAATAAATAGAAGATTCTCTTTCCTCTAAACAGTGTCAACGATTGTAATAAGCTTATTTTTATTTTATTAAACCACTGCTAACCTTACGTTTTAAAAGTACTAACTGTAGTTCAACCATATCAAATTTTAATATGAATACTAACCCTAAATTTAACTTTTGTAGAAATGTGTAGACTTGATTACTAATGCCTGTAATTTACTAACCCTTTGTGATATATAATGTGTATGTGTATTTATTGTATGAATGGGTATAAATGTTCCAAGTGAAATCGTCCCCGACATTCACCCCTTTCATTTTCAAGCTCAAACGTATTGCCATTTGCGAAAATTTTTCTTATTTGATAGGGTCCTTCATATGGAAATAATAATTTTGCACAAATGTTTCTACCCCAATTCGAAACTCTCAACCTCTTAACGATAACTAAATCCCCAATCTGAAATTTTGTCTGTTTCTTTATTCGATTGCATCGTTTCTCGACCTCCCTACGTTGTCTAGTCTCTGCCCTAGCTCTGGCCTGTTCTAATAAACTGTCAATGTCCTCCACCTCGTTCTGATCTCGCCATGGCCTGGCTGGTACCACCCCTTTCATTAACGTCACTGGACAAACCTTCGTCACTGAACTCGGTACAAAATTCAAATAATTTTCGATCCTTGGTAAATTTCGAACCCAACTATTATGCTGTCCCTCAACCAATATCCTTAAGTACTTGATGACTTCCCTAATGTAGCGTTCACATGGATTTGCTTGTGGATGTCGTATACTACAAAACCCAACTTTTATACCTTCCCCCCTTAATTTATCAATCACTCTTTTATTATTGAAATAAGTGGCGTTGTCCATCAATATCTTTTTCATCACCCCTGTCTGTTCAGTGTACTTTCTTATGCTTGTCAAAACGTGTCTTGTGTTGCAGTTTCTGCTCGGGTATAATTTTACGTACTTTGAAAAAATGTCCACCATCACCAAAATATGTTTGTATCCGTTATGTCCTGGTATTAAGTTGCTTACATAGTCGACGGCTACTATGTCCAATGGTCTTTCTGTGTTAATTACCATGTGTGTGTTTTGTAACGTCATGTTCTTGTCTTTGCTTAGTAAGCATGTCCTACCACTATTTATGCTGTCCTTTATCAAAGAAATGTCGTTGTTAGTATAAAAAGTCTCCCTAAACAGTAAAAAGGTCTTTCGTATTCCAATGTGTCCGTATGTCCTGTGAATTTCTACGATCATTTTTAGTGCTGTCTCTTTTGATAATACTAGTAAGTCTTCTTCCCCAATGCGTTTTACCAAAAAGTTATTCCTCAGATTAAACTCTTTATATTCCACCCCATTTTGCTCGTTTAACTTCGTCCGAATGGTCATAATGTCATCGTGTTGTTGCATGTTAATAAATTCCTGGTTTGTCCATCTACCCTCGTCTTTAAATGTCTGTAACGCTACTAAAAACCCCTTTTTTTCACCCCCAGTTATGTCACCCTTTCTACTAAGAAAGTCTGCAGTCACGTTCTCCTTCCCTGGCTTGTGCCTAATGTCAAAGTCATATTCTTGTAGTGTTAACGCCCACCTATATAAACGGTTATTTAAAAATTCTTTCTTCTTCAAAAACGTCACCGCTGAATTATCTGACTCTATCAGAAACTTATTCCCTAACAAATAAAACCTTAATTTTTTCACTGCATACACAATAGCTAACATCTCCTTCTCGGCAGTTGAATACCTTGTCTCACATTCCTTCAGTACTCTGGAAATGAAGCATATTGGCACTTCTACCCCCTTTTGTATCTGAACTAATTCTGCGCCTATCGCACGATTGGATGCATCTGTTCGTAAAATAAACCTATCTACCAAATTTGGATATTTTAATGATAATTCCTGGTAAAACCCCCTTTTCAAATCCTGAAATGCATTCTCTCGCTGCTCCGTCCACCTCCATTTCTCATTCTTTCTAAGTAATTCCACCAATGGTAGGCACAATTCTGAATAATGTGGTATAAAACGTTTATAGTAGTTAAGAACTCCTAAAAAACCCTCGCAAGCCCCTTAAATTTCTTGGTTGTTCTAAATTTTTAAGTTTGTCCAACCTTTTTTTACAAATAGTAATGCCCTCGTCACAAATTACAAATCCCAAATAGCCAACTTCACGTTTGAAAAATTCACATTTCTCTACATTCAACTGTAAACCTCCTTCATCTATCCTACGTATGATTTTTGTTACATGTTCCAGGTGTTCCTCGTTACTCCTGGAGAATATCAGTATATCATCGATATAGTGTGTGCAAAATTCCTCGAACTCATTCAATAACTTCTGCATGGCTCTGACCAATGCAGCTGAACTTGAAGCCAGACCAAATGGAACTACCTTATATTGAAATATTTCTCCCTCGATGCTAAAACCAGTATACTTTCGGCTATCTTCATGCAAAGGAATCAACCAAAATGAGTTTTTCAGATCTAATTTGCTAAAGACCTTTCTCCCACTAATTTTGTATAATAAATTATCCATCGATTGCGGCTGTTCATATTGTGCTTTCGTAATTAAATTTAATTTTCTGGCATCTAAACAAATTCTTATATCTAACTTATCACTAGGTTTGGGTACAACAACGATCGGATTAATAAAAGAAGTCCTTGCTGGCTCTATTATTCTATTTTTCAACATATCCTTGATTTTATCTTAACTCTCTCCCTCATACTATACGGAATCGGATATACCTTCGCGTAAAACCCATTTTCTTCTGTTACTTCTAACTTGTGTACATACTTAGTCGCTACCCTTGGTTCCCCATTAAATAACCCTACATGCTCATTAAATATCTCATATAATCTACCCTTTATTCCCTCGTCTATAATCCCTATCTGTCCTTCGTCAAATACCTTCTCAAATAAATTATCTAACATTATCTCATCCTGTCCTTCTAAATTACTTTCCCTAATCATCCCTGTGCCATAAACATCACTATTAATATCCATCCCTTTATTCGAACTTCCATTAGGTACCACCCAATTCTTCCTAATATTTAAAATCTGTACACTTCTATCCTTGCCATCTATTTTCATCCCAAATCTTTCTATAGCATCTATCCCTATTATAAAATCTAAATATAATCCCGTTGCCACTAAAAACTCAGCTTCTCCTAGCTTTTTTCCCCCTATTGAAATTGGTACACAAATCATTTCGTCGATTACTGATATCTTCTTTTTCATCGCAGACCACAAACTCATCCGTTTTATCTTGCAAATCCTCCCTTTTAATAACTCAGCGTGCTTGACTACTATTTCTTTCTTTACCAGCGACAGCTCAGACCCACTATCAATTAAGGCTACATATAAACAATTTTCTAACTTTAAATTAACAAACGGTAAACTACTTTTTCTTTCACCCCTGTCTTCTAATAACGAATGTACAAAACTTAAGCTACTAGTCGTACCCAAATCCACTAAACTTAACCCTATATCTAACTCTAAATTAACAAACTTATTTATAAATTCGGCGTTTTTAATTGTTTTACTTTATTTCCTTTATCATGTGTCCTACAACTCGCGTCTGTCATTTTCAAACTGTTCCGACCTGAATTTCTTCTGTGGTGGCCCATACCCGAGCCGTTCATGTCCCTGCCAATTCTGGTTTCTATCTGTATTTCTTTCTCTCGACCCCATACTAGCTAAATACTGTCCTGTTATTAATTTTGTTCTTGTTTCTGTCTGTTTCGCGTTACCCCAATATTGTTCTTTAAAAAGAGTCTTAAATTGTTCGTATGTGTTATAATTTTTCCTAATAATGCTGTGCCATTTTTCAGCATTGCCCTTTAAACTAGCCCCTATCATTTGTATGCGCACCCTCTCTGGTTCACCCTCCATTATTTCGTCCAACTTATCTAAGTATAACATCGGCTGTTCAAAACGTCTTCCCTCAAATTTCGGTAAAATTTCTCGTCCGTTTTTAAAATAAACCTGGTCCATTGTCCCTAAACGTCCCCCTTCTAATCCTGTTACTTGTTCCCTAATTACCCTAACACTACCTTCAAGTACTCCAAATTTTTCATCTACCCTGTCTTTAAATCCTATCACATCAGCCCTTAATTCCCCTGAATCTCTAATTTTATCCTGAAAAATGTCCATAACTTCCCTTTTAGAATTTTGAAGATTCTCTGTTTGTTTTTGATCGACTCCTACCAATTCACCCCTTAGCTCCGACAAACCTGTTACAAAATTTTCCTCGACGACTTTTACCCTGTCTTCTACGTCCATCCTTACTTCATCTCTAAGTAAACCCAAACTACTCTGTATCAGCGCATTTATCCCTCCGAATTTCATCTCAATCATTTCAAATCTTTCCCTCGCTTCCACTCGTGACTTCTCATTTTTCTCTTCCATTTTCACAAATCTTTCCCCCATTTCCGCTTGTGTGTTTTCAAATTTTGTCTCCATTTTCTCAAATCTTTTCCCCATTCTCTCAAAATTTTTCTTACCTTCCGCTTGTGAATTTTTAGCCTCATTTCTAAATTCCTCCTGTGAGTTCCTAAATTCTCTTAAAAACTGCATAATACCTAGCATGTCCCCCTCGTTCGCTGTCTTTCTGACACCTTCAACCTGTCTTTCCACGTCCGGCTGAATTACAACCACCTCCGGCTCCCCATATTCTCTACCTTCATCCCCTGCATCTCCTGCCGCTACAGTCTCCCTCACCCGTTGCCCTCTCATAACAGTCTCGACACCATAAACCTTCCCTGACCTGGTGATCCTTTCCTCGTCTGACATGTTCTAAATAATATTGCCTTTTTTTAAAATGACCTTTTACTTGCCCCACCAAAATACCAATGCTCCAAACCCGCAAATACTCTAGTTCTCTCTCTCAAAACACCACGCTTACAACACTGCTTATCGAGCCCCACCTGCTTTTTGTCCTACTGCAACCTATTACTCTTTAACTTGCCCCACGTTTGTTGGTCGCCAATATTATGTTATGTATGGTTATATTTTATGAAATGCTGCTTTAATATACGAGTAAAAATAATAGGTGCAACCTGTAATGTGGTGTTGGTCTTTAGATGAGTTAAATAAATACCCTTTTAAATTCAATTATGCCACGGCTTTTTGAAACTCTCTCTCAGGGAAACCGAATCTAATATTTAAACTCTGTAAGGAGACGTGGATTCTTTGTCCCCTTACAGGTATTGAACCACAGGCGCCTAAAGCGTATGAGATCAAAATCAACTTAACCTCTTAGTTGTGCTTACGTATACCGATTAGACAAAGATTGATAAATCTATTCGGCAATTATTTATTCTAGTTAACGTTTGAAATTTAAATTATTCCAAATTACTTAAATATGAAGAGTAGATAAAAATAACTTAGATACCTGCAACTCCGTTGAATGTGTCTGGGTGTACAGGGGTTGGAAACAGGATACCACAAAGTTGCCTCGAACGCTTTCAGTGAGTACCTAATAAATATATGTTTTAGTTTAAATACAATAAGGATTTTCCTATAGTTTTAGGTTCTACAATTGAATACTACTTCAACCACTATTTGCTTTAATTTTTCTACAACTACGAACACCTCAATACTTCACCAAATAACTGATCTGCAAAATTCACTATTCCAGCTGCATTCTTTAACCACAACAAAGGATGCCCCGATGTTGGTATTATTGAATTCTTTCTTCTTTAATTAATTTTCGTCGTACAAACCTTTCACTTTCTTTTTATAAAATTGACATAAAATGCATGCACTTTAACATGTATATTAATTTTTAGAGAAATTTTCAGTACAAGCTCTTAAGACAAAAACAATTATTCAGTGTACAAAAATTTTATATATCTTACTTCTTCAAAATTTTATTATTAATTTTTTAAAACAATTATCACCTAGGAGAACTAAACAAAACTTATCTCTAGCCTACTAACTAATATTACATAAGGGATGCATTCAACATATTCAACTTAATTCTACCTAATTAATATTTTAGAACAGCTTTGTTAATTTTACATTTTATTTTGACATTTCAAAATTTTATTTTGCTTTATAATTAAAATGTATTAAACATCTTTTATTTTAGGTAAATCCACTTATAAATGGCCTACAGTATCCTGCACAAATTACAAATGATAATTTTAAAGACAAAACCTATACACATTCAATCGAAGATACATTAGATACCCTTCGTATATGCAAACAATGGAAAATGCTTTTTTTAAACCTCAAACGCTGTATCACTAGTACATAATATTCTATATCTGCATTCAAACAAGTAATTATCCATCAATCTTTGTTAACCGTAATGTTTTTAACTTTTAGTATAGCTTGATAACAGTGGTAAATTAATGTTTTTATCAGTAGTACTAACGACTACCTTTGTAGACCCTTTGATAATGTCAATTGCTATAGAAGCCCCACCTGGTTTCATAAAATAAATAGAAGATTCTCTTTCCTCTAAACAGTGTCAACGATTGTAATAAGCTTATTTTTATTTTATTAAACCACTGCTAACCTTACGTTTTAAACATTCCAATTTAAAAATAGAAAAATATTTTAATAACCGTCCGGTTTTACTATATAAACTGATTAATTTGGCGCGTAAATAATTTGCTCCTATTTCTATATACACAGCTGATAAAATTTTATTGTCAAAACCTATTTAACCTATAATTCCACGTCAATATATATATATATATATATATATATATATATATATATATATATAGCAGGTTTTAGGTCGGCTGGTAATAAAGAAAACTCTTTTTTATGGCCTAAATTTTCGCATATAATTTTATGCTTGATCACAGGCAATAACTAAAACGTACAAACTATTAACAAACTACTAAAGTAAATAAAATAACTACTTACAGTGATGGTATTTGCATTAGCTTATTTTGAAGAATTTTTAGAACAATTTTCTTTAATAATTAAAAAGAAATAATGTGTATATAAAAAAAAAATTTGATGAAATGAAATATTGGTTTGATAGAAGTAAAAGTTAATTTTGATTAAATGATTTTTATATATATATCTTGATCTTTTTGTTTAACTTGCATGTGTGTATGTATGTTATGTATAATAATCTATAGGAACACTGTGGCACGATTTAAATAAAATTAAATAAAAACCCTTAACCACAAAAAATATTTAAATAACTAGATACGTATTTCGACCACTATGTGGTCATCATCAGTAGAAAAAAAAAAAAAAATATTAGCTGTATAATTTACTATATTGTATATATATATATATATATATATATATATATAATAAAAATAAGTAAATTTAATGAGTCTTAAAATAATATCAAAAAATGAAATTTATTGGCAAGTGACTCAATATTAGCCACAAGGGCATCCTGTCGACGCGTTTCGCCCTAATTGGGGCTCATCAGGACAGGAGTAGCAAAGATGTAATATTTAACACGAACACATTATGGGAAGTACAGCATCACCTAGCCCACAATTTGTGCCTTCGTGCTGCTTCACCTGACTTTGCAGGTTTTATCAACAGTCGGCACGGAGGAGATCCGGTTCAACTGCCTTTTCCATAGCCAAAGATTATAATAATAAAAAATAAGTAAATTTAATGAGTCTTAAAATAATATCAAAAAATGAAATTTATTGGCAAGTGACTCAATATTAGCCACAAGGGCATCCTGTCGACGCGTTTCGCCCTAATTGGGGCTCATCAGGACAGGAGTAGCAAAGATGTAATATTTAACACGAACACATTATGGGAAGTACAGCATCACCTAGCCCACAATTTGTGCCTTCGTGCTGCTTCACCTGACTTTGCAGGTTTTATCAACAGTCGGCACGGAGGAGATCCGGTTCAACTGCCTTTTTCCATAGCCAAAGATTATAATAATAAAAAATAAGTAAATTTAATGAGTCTTAAAATAATATCAAAAAATGAAATTTATTGGCAAGTGACTCAATATTAGCCACAAGGGCATCCTGTCGACGCGTTTCGCCCTAATTGGGGCTCATCAGGACAGGAGTAGCAAAGATGTAATATATATGTAATATATATATATATATATATATATATATATATATATATTTTTTTTTTTTTTTACTGATGATGACCACATAGTGGTCGAAATACGTATCTAGTTATTTAAATATTTTTTGTGGTTAAGGGTTTTTATTTAATTTTATTTATGTTATGTATATACTAATTTTTTTTATCGAGATATATATAAAAATCATTTAATCAAAATTGACGTTTACTTCTATCAAACCAATATTTTATTTTATCAATTTTTTTTATATATACACATTTCTTTTTAATTATTAAAAAAAATTGTTCTAAAAATTCTACAAAATAACCTAATGTGAATACCCTCACTGTAAGTAGTTATTTTATTTACTTTAGTAGTTTGTTAATAGTTTGTACGTTTTAGTTATTGCCTGTGATCAAGCATAAAATTATATGCGAAAATTTAGGCCATAAAAAAGAGTTTTCTTTATTACCAGCCGACCTAAAACCAGCTAATTTCAACACAATCGTGTATATATATATATATATATATTGCTGTGAATCCATGTATTAGAATCGAGCCTCACGAATTGGGCGTCAAGAATGCTGTGAAACCTACAAAATCCGGGAACTACGGTTTTCGAATCGAGCCCCACAGATTGGGCGTTAAGAATGCTGTGAAACCTACAAAAAGCTATTAACTTAACTGGTCCGTTGACTTTCTTCTGTTAATCGCCTCTTTACTCTTTTCCGCCTCGGCTGCTCACCTAGTTAAACCTTCATCCTCATTCATAAAAAAACAAACACATTCCTATCACAAACACCAACGTTAACTCTATTTACATCAATATTCACAATACATTAAAATTTCAAAATTAAAATTCAGCATAAATTTCAGTATCAGAAAATTTCAAGATTAAATTTGTTATCATTTTAATGTGCATCCAGAATTAAAGTCCTTGTAGGATGCCTACTAATTAATATAACAATATATGCAGACCTGAGTCTGAGTACAAAGGGAGCATCTACTACCCCTTTACGTTAATTAACCAGGTTCGTCTAATTGAGCTCAAAGACATACCCAAAATTTTCATCATAATCCAGAACATAAATACTAAATACCCCTTTCTACTTAAACAAGAAAATTTCACCTTAAAACCAAAAATTTGTTGCTAGTACAATTTCACTGCTGTCCATTTTAAGTAAATCAATTATAAAGTTATTCAACACACACCAACACATCAAAAATCGAACAACAAAGCATAAGTTACCTGAAGGTTACTGCACTAGTGGCTTCAATGTACATCGTCCTTGCTAATTTCACCATTCCAACTGGGTTATGTTTACGTCCTCGGATTACTGGTCGCTTTTAAACATTTTCTCTACACCACCATTCATCTAAAATTGTTTCAGTGCTTTTCCGGAACTCATCTGTGTATATCTGAAGCTTGTTTTGTGGATCCAGACACGCCCACGAATTATTCAATTATTAACACCCCCGAAAAATAGCAAAGAAATTCATACTTCTTTCACAAATATACGCCAAAACTGCCTACTTTTGTGTATTCATTTGTCGTTTGCAAATTTTACTAATTGGTACAGTGATGCTAAACTTTATTACCTTGTATCTTCTTTTCTAAGTGCACTAAATTACATTCATTGTAGCACGTAAAGAACAAACTGTTTTAAATCACCAAAATATACGAGCAAACTGTTTAAATTATTCTATCAAAATCGGAAAACTAAAAAGCACTGTTTAACGCATTGAATCAATTCGAAAATCTAAGAGAGAGAAACTCATATCAACCTGGGTATATATAGTGGTTAGCCCGTCTGTCGGTTTTGTCCTCAAAACGGCCAGTTTCTAGAATTTCGTATACTATGTTCCCATCTCGCCCGCCTGTGCGTCGGTTCTTATTAAATTTGCACTCGCACCAGTTAAATCTCAGAATTTTCGACACGGCTCGCAACGTCTGGAAATAACTAATTAATTTTTATACAGAAATGTTATTTTTACCTCTGAAGTTTGCCTTTTATTTTCAACCAATCGCCACCCAGTGACGTTGCTCCACTCACGCCTTTTACTATATGTGTCTCCGTCTTGCGCATATTATCTGTCTCTATCTACCCTGTTCTTATTGGTGCAAATTGATATTCTTTATTATCGATTATTTCAGTCCATATGGACTGTGAAATAACCCACCTTATTAGCATTTCCCGTAACTATTAAGCTACGGTTTCTCCAGCATTCTCTGTAACCATTTGTTATCTGCCAAATTTACGCAGACTGAGCCTTTTAAAAATACGCAGGTGTTCAAACATAATACTTCTAAATAACACTTCTACGATTTGAATATTATTGGGTTTTTACAAGCTTTTATAGATATTATATGTTACTAATGGTTCAATTAACTCCAATTAAAATAATACCCTTTAATTTTTAGTGACTCCTAATCAAATATTAATTATTATCTGTACATTTTGTTTAATACCGGTTGCTTAAAATTGAGTTAATTAATATAAATTTTGCACGTAATTTCCATTTGTTTCTTTACTCGGAATAATTTAATTACACGTAGAGCATTTTAATACTGCTTTTTTTTTATAGCAAGCGTCTTGTAAATGATTTAAATCTCTTATTTTTAATGAAACGAATGAATTTTTATTCTCCACGGTTTTTTTAATAACGCGTACCTTTTCCCAAAGCTTCTACACGGTGATTAAAATTATTTGATGTGATTATTTAATTTTCTACCCTGGTCTAAATATGAGTATTATATATATATATATATATATATATATATTTAAGTAGTTTATTACACAAGGTAAGTTGATAAATACTATCGTATTATACTGAATAAGATGAAATAATAACTTAGACTTTTATGCAAAGCCCAAATGATCATTTCAAATCGAGCTAGTAATTGAAAGATAGAAAATATAAGGTCTTGGACAGGACTTAAACCTGTATCCTTATTTTGCCGGAACCGTGCGTTTACCAATTACGCCACCGAGACCGGTGACGACAATTGAGAAATTTACAAATCTAAATCGTGTACAACTATACATAAACCTAACTTTCAATTACGTTTGGCATTTTTGTCAATCATATCTGACATTGTCAAGTTTTTGACTTATGTCAGTTATAGACAGATGCCATTATTCTTTTATAAAAAAAACAAAATTGGGCTGTATTAATTATTATGACGACATCACGTCTAACCTTTAAAAACTAACATAAATTTTATAATTTTTGAATATTAATCAAAATAATTTTCTCTTAAATTAAAATCTGTAGAAACCTAAACTTATATATTGTAAAGAGAACAACATAATCCTATTGGCGGACTTTACTAATATCTGAAGTATTAAACCGCTAGATGCCTCGAAGCTATAATACGTAAGTACGAGGGTTATTCTTGTTACAATCATTTCTAAAGGAATGTCACACTTGTTTGGAACCGCAAGGGTTCGGCAAAATTCAAAATTTACAGGTAAAAAAATTCGCTTCCTGGCCAATGTAGTACCTTTGGGTAAAGAATTGGAAAATGTAATGTTGTTTTGTTAACTGTTGTTTGTCCTCACGTGAGTTCCAGAACCAGTTCAATAAGATCAAGAAAGCATGGTAGTTCTTTTTAGGATTTGTTTAAATATTTGGATGCTAACCAGATATGATTCCAGGTGACATTCCATATATCATTGGTGTACCATTTTATTACTGTTATATGAATTAAGTTTATTGTAAACTGTAATGCGATGCGTTACGCTAACCATAAATTAGACGTAAAAGAAATAAAATTTAATTTTGAAGTGACATAATATATGGACGCGATTTACGTTACGCGGTTTTTTTAAAAACCGTTTCCAAAACTTGTAACAAATTTTATTAGTTTAAACAGACATTAATTATGAAATTTTAACAAACTGTTATAAATATTCTAAGTCGAAAATAAAATAATAATCGAACTAATATTAGGGCGAGTAGTCAATGTAAACAACAATGTTAAAGCTAAAATGCTCAGACTGACTGATGGCCTTGAGGCTCCCGGGGTATTTATGTTGTGCCTGCCCCACACATGTCTGTGGTAAGTTGCTAAGCTCATGTCTGCTTATTTCTTAATTCTATTCGTTATACAATGTAAAAATCTTAATTTCTAAGTAATTGCGGTTTTTTGACCATCTGTGACCTGCCCCCTGCAGTATTACTATCGTCTGGATTACAATGTATTGCATCCGTTCTCATAACTTGCTTGTGAACTTTCATTAATCTTTATTTAATTATCCTTGAGATACAATGTTGCATCTAACTTAGTAATTTTTTAGAATTCTTAATAATTTCTAATACTTTCTATTAATGGTACATAATTGGGAGATACATAATTCGCGCTTTAAATAAAAGATTTCATAAATTAGTATTCTCAACCAATTAGGACATTTAAATTTTTTGCTGTAAAGGAAATCGATACTGATAGGTAAGTACAAATTTAAAAGTTAACTACATTGTATAGCAAAAATGAAGAGGTGTTGATATGAATAAAACCACAGCGCAAACATTGTAATATGAAAGGCAAGCACAGATAAATATATTCTAATAGATCGTAAGCCGTGAGAATGATAAAGTAAGCATAGAATAAACTCGAAACATTATATCAATAAACGCTGACCGTAATAAAATATGATTTAAAATGGGAGAACAACAGGTTTGTTGAACGCAACAGATATAGGATTAATAAGTTACATAGAACTCGTTTACCTGGAAAAAAAGTAAAGATACGCGCGAATAGAACAGGGAGCGTGATGTTAGAAGCAATTATATAAGAAACGTTAACCTGAAATGATCAATTATGTAAGGGCACGAAAAGGTATAAATGCGGATGGAAAGAGAAAGGGCGTTCTGTATAGCCCCTAGACAAATTACGTGTGAAAGTGAAAAATTAGGAGATGTTAGTTAGGATTTAAAGATGTACTGAGGTAAGGAAACAAAACACAGTTTAACGGGAGAAATACGTGGCAGGAGATGAATTATTTGATCTTCCATTTGCGGTTCTGCAAGTTATTTTTGAAACACCAGCGGGTCGAATTAGCATTGTTATGATTGTTGCAAAGAGTAAAACTGAATTTGATCATCCCGTCATTAACTTAGAATTTTGGGGATAGGTCGTAGCCGTTGTTCAAAGAATGGGATAAACCAGAAAGTATATAGTATTAATAACGTGGATGATGGTGTAGTCTGGTCATGCTGAACTGTTATAATAAGAAAATTAAATTGACGTAATATTGTAGATGTGTGAACGTAAATATGTTTCACTTTTTCGACGTAGGACACTGAGTGAACATTGCAGTTGCTATTTTATTTTTTCTTTGGATTAAGGGTTTATCAAGAGCTTGAATGCTTATTTAATATAGGGATATGGTTATTAGTAAAATATTAAGAACGATGTACGTGTTAAATATTTTGGAAATGTCAAAGATATAGCATAAGCTGGTTTTTATGAAAGACATTGCTAATAATTTGGGAATTATTAGTGCCTAACAATTAAATAAAAAAACGGGAAAAACTTGAAGTTACGAATTTTCTGTTAAGTTTTATTTTAGGAACACATGGCCAGATTTAACGTTAAAAATTTATTTTTATAAAAGTATATTTGTATGTTTGTGGAAATTATTTTTATGTTAATAGAGGTTAAGGTTAGGTCGATTTTTATTTAATTTATTTGAGAAATAGTTAAACCCATCGAATTGTAAAAAACACCCCGATACCCCAGTGTTAGCCTTATTTGAAAACAGGATTTTATTTTGAGAAATTTCTTTAATTATGACGAACTTTAGGATACCAAAACAAGTGAGTTTTATGCGAAATAACAACTTTTCACATACAAATGACATCAAAAGTATTGCGGTGACAGACTGCTCGGCGCTCCTCGGCTTTGGCAGTAAGAAGACCTGCTACTGTAATGTAGAATTTTTGAATTTTAGAACTTTATTATTTTTAAGTTTGTATTTCTTTATTTTCTTTTCTCAATTATCTATAGGAACTCACTCCTGCATCACTTCAGTAGTCCGACGCACCCCTATATTGTTATTCTTATTTCAGCTGCAGCTTCGGGTCAACAAGATGTCAACATGTTAACTTCAGGTAAGCAAACCTTTTTTTATTTCAGTAGATTAACGCACATTTCGTCTTGACATCTCTTTGGACTATATGGATTTTGGTGCAGCGTCCTGGTGTATTTTTTTCTGCTATTCTACGTCCTCTAGTAAGAATTTTTCTTTCGGTTTTTATTATTAGGATGTAGTGGCGCACATACTTGTAGTTCCGTTAGCTTTATATCCTAATTTCCTATCAGCATTTGCGCGAGCAACACCCCATCCAGACCGTATATTTTTTCTGTTTATCATCTGCTGTTACCCTGGGCTATTTTTTTATTCATACAACCCTATTGAGTTTGGTAGTTTGGTAGTGGATACAAGGAAATTTAATATTATATTTCAAATGTTATTGCAATTGATTTGTGATAACTTATAACATAATTTATACACTGATGGGTAACATGTTACGGGTTCTTTTTATCCCCTAATGTGACCAGTGACCTTTAAGGAAGGATTTCCTTAAAATGATGGAACGCAAATATCTTCCGACTATGCTAGGGGTCTATTCGTTGGGCAGAGCTTATGAGGATTGGTCGTGGTTCTTTTTACAAAGCATTATTTTCTTACTAGGGCTAGATTCTTAACAAAACAGGGGTTTAAATAGGGCGCCACCAAGTCATTAACTTTAAACACAGGGTACTCTACTTCTGAACGTACTTGTTCAGAATAAAACAATTAATTAAGAAAATTAAATGTTACTTCTTTAATTAAAATAGTTCCTTTATAAAAAATTGTAAATATAAAACTCATATTTAAGAAAAGATAATACAAGTTTTATCTACTCATAAGGTAGGCTTATATATTCAAAGGAAATATTAAAAACTTTAAATGTTGTTTTCGTTACAAAGATTTAATTTGAATTTATACCAGAAATATTAGATCTGTTTTTCTGTTTACATATTTATAAAAATTTAACTACATTGTCTATAAATTCATCATTCAGAAATTGTAAGTGAAATCATGCATATATGAAACATTAATAAGAACTCTTCAGGTTTGCTCAATTTCATTGAAATTAGTAACTGTGATTACACTGCACTAGTATTGACAATAAAAATTTACTAAGGTTTTTTTCAGCTTGTTAAACGGATTAATGATAATAAGTGGTTGCAAAGATATTTTCTGAAGCAGCCTCGTATCAAAGATCAACAAATGTAGACTTGATGTAAGAATAATACTAATCTCTTACCTTGATTCAGCAGGTGTTGTTTACGTGATGGTGTTACAGCATGTTAGAACAGGTGTTAACACATACGTTCTTCAGAAAACAAGTCACGTAAAATACACATGTTCTACAGGACACAAACAGCTGCGTGATCCTTGGACCGGACTATATGAACTTCGTGCGTTTTTCTTATACGCACAAACTGGACCAACCAAAATCCAATATAAAACTTATATGTTCTACGGTGTGTAGATCTTGACCAAAATAATTACCATCATATAGTCGTCCTCCTAATTACTTGTAATTTCACACTCGCAATTTCAAAAATACCATTTCAATTCATCAGCGGACTTTATTTCCAAACCATAAAAATTTCTACGTACTTTGTAGAACGTTTCCTTAAAATCCAAACTTATTGTTTTCTCGCATAACATTACATAAAATCCAACTATTCATCGTACGGCTGAAAGACGTTCATCTTCGATCGATATTTTATATCGCAAAGTATACGTGAATGAACTATAACTTGATACTCGCAGGTGCGAAAGTAGAATTAATATCCTCTTGAACTACAGCATACAGACTGCCTTATTTTTATATAACCAGATAAGGCGGGTTCATTCTAACAAATGAACATACGGGGAAGCCTCACAATTGATATACAAAACGGTTTCTTAGAAGGTTCTTTCTCTACATTTGCAGGAGAATTATAAAATAAATATTCAATCGAAGATTTGCCGGAACATTTCAATAAGTTTTTAACTGAAGATTTTTTAACGAAGCGTTGAAAGACATATTTTATTGTAACTTTTACGAAATTATTAAAGGAATATTTTAAGTGCTATTTAAACAAGTGTCTAAAGAATTATTAAAGGAATTTATCAAAAAAATTATTCAAAAGAATTTATTAAAAGAATTTTTCAAAAGACATCATAAAAAGACGTTATAAAAAGAAACTATCCAAAAACGTTATTAAAAGAGCGCTACAACGAAATTATTTAATTTATCTAATAACTTATTTTCAACTCTTACCATTGTTAAAACTACTACGCCTAGTGTTCAGCGCACTAGGGCTCTACTACCGCACAAGGCCAGACGCAAATTACATGCTAGAACTCTTTTGGTTTCCATGATGATTCTCGACGAGAGCTCTAGCTAAAGTGAGTGCTGATGCGATATGCACGAAACTGGAAAGCTGCTTGGCCTTGATAATATTTATACTAACATTCGACGCCTGATGTTAGCAACCAAACTAGCATTTCTGTATGGCGGTTAGCGCTCATAATACCAATATTGGTATTTATTTATTTAAAAATGGTTTACATGATATAAATGACTAGACAAGAGTTTGTAAAACTAAAAATTCATTGACGTTCTGCAGTGGTCAAAAAAACTGTTACAAACTTTTAGAACAAAAGATAATCTGCACATTTTTAAAAAAAAGTATCTCACTCAGCAACCAGCTAAGCGGAAATATGAACAACTACTGTGATTAAATCTTACAATTCCAAAATCTAAGAAAACTAATAAGTATTGCTAATATTGTTTTGTTATTAAAATTAAATAAATTTAGTATATCCGATGGTCAATTGACTAAAAAAACTTAAATATTAATTCATACAAATACCATCGATCACGTGACAGCTTTTTTTGTTGTCTTGATAATTTTAAAACCGTTATTGTTGCTCAAAATAGTTTGTGTCACCACACTTACCTTGTGATTCATAACTTTTCAATGAAATACCTGTGCCTCTCTGTTCCCATATATATAAGGGTGTCTATAAATAATCCAAAACTTAGAGCTCCCATTACGAAGACTGCGGGATCTAAAACTTTCAGTAATCGAATCTTAACCTTTTCTTTAGTAATGCTATTTATGTTATGAAATAAGTTCTTGCTTTGTACTGAAAACACTCCACGAATGGTTCTTCATCGAGCTTTATCCAATGTTGGGGCTTCAAAAACTTTTTCATAAAATTCCGGGAATCTTTGAAATTCATCGCTCGTACGTTTCTATAAGGTACTGATAACTATTGCTGTGAAGAATAGTTAAATTTGTTTACTTGTACGTCAACATATTCTTGCCCAAATAAAAATACTGTTAGCTGCTTATTATTAAACGAAGCTTCCTGACGGTATTTATCCAACGGTCCAAATGGGTGATTTGAATATATTTGCACCATATTTTTCGTGTAATTTTCAAAGCGTTATGATTTATAATAGCATTGGTTTTGTGGTTGTTGCCCTTAAAATTTTTATCTGTTGACTTCTAGTTTCTTATACACGAGGTTATCTCTTTAATTTCGTACTAAAGAAAACAGTATTGAAAGACGAAACGATACACTTATCAGAAGTTTATCTTCATTATCTTTAGTTAAATGCAGAAATCGATTAAATTTACACTTAATAAGATGCAAATAGTTGTGGCGAAAATATTTTTCAATTTTTTTAGGT
Source organism: Platerodrilus igneus (assembly GCA_036346225.1). Classification (NCBI taxonomy): domain Eukaryota; kingdom Metazoa; phylum Arthropoda; class Insecta; order Coleoptera; family Lycidae; genus Platerodrilus; species Platerodrilus igneus. The sequence continues at coordinate 10,015,517 of JARFIW010001638.1, read as the reverse complement.
TCTGATTTTGTGGCCGGGGTCAACGACGCTACCTTGAGGAAGTGCCCTAATTTATTTTAACTTCATACGGAATAAACCCCCGAGGCAATCGACCTGGGATGTACGTTAACACGAGTTATGTATCCCCCAATTATCTATATGTATTGAATATATTGAATCTAATAGGAATTATTAGAAATTGTTAAATAAAGTATAAGTTCATTGCAACTATGTAATACAAGGATAACCCAGAGAGGTTATCGACAGTTCATGAGAACGGACATGCAATTTTGCATCCAAGAGGGCAGTGATACTGCAGGTGGCAGGTCACAGGCGGTTAACATACCGCAATTACTTAGAAATAAGATTGTTACATTGTAACAAAGTGTACAATTAAGAGAAAAGCAAACATGAGATCTGCAAGTTCCCACAGCCGTGTGAGGGACAGGTTATTATAAAAAGCCCGGGAGCTCAAGGCTCGGCAGTCAGTCTTCGAACTCCATACTTCGTTGTTCAAGCTACTCAATTGAGGCAGTCAGTCTGAGTATTACAGTTTTTGCAATGTTGTCTACCTAGACTACTCGCCTTAGTACAATTAGTATCATTTTTTTTATTAAAGTTATTATTTTTGACAGTTATTCTAAATTCCATTGTAATTTCTGTTTAAGAATCAATAAAAAATGTGTTAAGTGTTTCGAATTGTTTTTAAAAACACCGCTCCAAAGGCCCGAACCTTAACTCACGTAAAGAATAAAATTTGGTATTTTTATGTAACAAATATGTAAAGCATAAATAAACAATGTAAACAATATGTAGAATGTAAACAAGCCTTACAGTGGGTATGTAAGGGGCGTACGAGAACAATATAGACCAATTTCCTATGTAAATTCTCATAAAGAGGCTCAAGGCTCATTTTGCACTTTCTGTACTCAACATTCAAATCCCCATAAGCAAGATTCATGCGTCAATTCAGGTCACTTTTCAGTCTAACACTTTGACGGGAGAGTATTACATTCAGTTTTAAAAATAGAATAACACTAAACTATCTAAAATTTTATTGAGGATAAAATATTTACAATCAATATTCTACATTTACAATAAGTATTATATTTCTGCTTGCTTCATAATTGAATAATGTTCAACAGATAGTGTTGCATATGAACCAGGAAGTAAGTGGCGTTTGTCATTATGCGGGCTTAGGACAATCTTCTCCTGAGTGATGGTGTGAACTTGATAACTGGATGATTGAATTAGATTCTGCGTTACAAATACTTCTTTGTTACCTTCTATACAGTCGACATAATCTTCAAGCATAATTCTATTCTTTATCATTGATGTTTTAATTCCCTTAATTTTCTTTGTAACACCATAGTCTTGTAAGAGTTCAGCTTCTTCTTCCTCGGCTGTCTTAAAAATTCTTGTACATCTTTGATCGTAACCCAATAAAATCTGTCATAAGTCGCCCATTATTTTCATCCTTCATCATACCCAATACATTTTTGTTAATTAGCAAAATTCCATAATTGTTGTCGTCAGGATAGTCGAAAGCATCGAAACGTTGCTGACTATCTCGCTTCATAGCTTCATAAGGATCCAGATTTACTATTCTATAAATTAGACTATCCGCATCTATGTAGAGAATTTGACATCCATATCCAAAGGCGGCATTCATAATCCATAGTGAAAATTGTAGAACGCCAACTTGGTTATGTCGAGAATGCACATACCAACATATATAGGTTTATTAAAATATATTTCAGATTTAAGAAGTTCCACTGCCACAAGGTTTTCATCAAAGATTGTGACATTCCTTCCCAGTTTCGTACAAGTTTTACATTACAATGTTTGCGTATATTCTCCATCGACTTCCAGAAGACAGTATTATTCATCAGCTTGAACAAGTTCTTCTCAAATTCATTCTTTGCTCGTGTCCGAAGTTCAGTATTGAGGACAGTGTAAAATTTTAACTAACAACTCTGCTTAAATTTTAGCACACGATGGATTATTGCTAATTTAAAACTATTGGCAAAGCTTGTTTTAAATTTCTACAGTGGACAACATATCTTTCTTTTGTATTTAACGTAGTCATTAACTTGGTGCCTTGAGTTTTTGATACAGGTGGTCTTCCAGTCTTCGGGTCAATATGTTCAGGGCAGGAGGAGATGTTTTTATGTAGATCATGTATTTGTTCGGAGTACTCCAAATCCACCTCCAAGATATACCCGTCATCAGGGACTGATGTCACGTCGGTGCTGGAGTCCACCCATTCAAATACTCCATAGGGTAGGGACTGATTCATGGCCCATCCATACTGATTATTGACATTGTAATACATAAGGTATACGTCAGGTTTGGATGAGCCATACGTTGGTAAATACTTATTATTTGCCGATGCACATCGTTCTGAACACACTTGACTGTCCTCCTTGTATGCCCTTTTCAATAAATAGCAGCTGATCAATGTCAGTTAATAACTTAAGTTCCTGTCGTGTATGCTTCAACATTCCATCCCAAGTATATCCTGAAAGGGTATAGTAGTGGGCGGGGTTTAGTCCATAAATTGAATGACAACTGTTAAGAAGTGTATTTGTACCCTTAGATAAAGATATTGGATACTATAAATTTGGAAATCACTACGACGTAATTGAGCCAGAGGATGCTAAAGATGATTCAATTATGGTATTTGTTGACATACCTGTAAATAAACAAAGCAAAATCGCGCCGTATTTCTCATATGGTAGACATACAGCAATAGACTAATTCTACCTTGTCAAACTTACGCAAGCGCCTTAAAACAAACTCAGAGTTAGCGCTAATATGATTGCATTATGGAAGTAAGATGATACGAACCTTCGTATATCTTTTTTCATCATATTAGTAGTGACATGCCATATTCAAGATTTAAAGAAATGTGCATGCAGTGCTGGAATAGAGATGATACACATTCGAAACATGATTTTGTGACTATTGTCAATGATTTTGACTTAAATAAAGGACGATACAGGAAGAATTTCGACCAATATATAAATATCAAAAATGATCAAATGATTAGTTGTAACCCAGAGTGGAGGAATATAAGTTATGAAAACGGATACCATATAGAAGATATAATATCCGGGTAAATAGCTCTTGGAGACTATATACACCGTACTATTATGGAAAACGTCTCTAATACTAAATTGGATAATAAAAGTGCTTCCTTATGCATCTTATAGAGTAGAACGCTACATTACCGAAAATACCAGACAACCAAAGATGTATGTACAGCATTAGGCAATTCGCTTTTGCATCACACCTCTGAGAAGCGCATCAACAACGTCACTTGTTTTGTGGTTGTAAAAAAACTATTTACCGACCAAGTAAGCAAGATACCTATTATAATTTGTATCTGCATAGTGTTTTTAAAATAAAGTTGTATAAAATTGTATGTTGTTTTACTATTGCACGTGTAAGGAAATGTCTTTTCTGTCCTCGATCAGTCATGAGCGACCAATAGATTATTCTCAACTAAACGTCCCATACCTTTTTTAACATATGACCGGACTATTCCATTTATGCCCAAATTGTCGCACTACTTAGTAATTTACTACAGAAATTCATAATAAGCTATTATAATATGAAGTCTAGGGGGAACCGGTAGTTTTTATAGCCACAAGGCAACATTCCCTCTATAGTGTATCTACCTGACTTTAGCGGATAAAGAATGGTCGATCACCAGCTAGATCAAACTCCGATTCATTTTCCCAAACTTTATATTTAATCATGATGCTACTATTAAATACTATGTATTGTTTACTTATTACCATGAGATTTGAATGCAAGGTAGCACAGTGCTTTAACGTTTACCTCATATTTCAGACGCTAGACTTTAGATGTTGAGTTGGAACTGTGCCGCAAGCACCATGGATCTAACTTCGGTCAGAAGCACATGCAAAGGGCAACCACACACGCAATTATCGCAGAATATGTTTCGAGGGTATATCATCTCCATCCCAGCACTGTATGCACATTCCTTTAAATCTTTGCTAGGGCATGTCATTACTAATATGATCAAATAAGTTATGACGAAGGTTCGTATCATCTTACTTCCATAATGCAATCATATTAGCGGTCTCTCAGAGTCTATGTTTTAAAGAACTTGCGTAAGTTTGACATAAGTAGAATGAGTTTATTGCTTTATGTCTACCATACGAGAAATACTGCGTGATTTTGCTTTGTTTGTTTGCAGGTATGTCATCAAACGCCATAATTGAATCTTTTTTAGCATTCTGTGGCTCAACCACATCGTAGTAATTTCCAAACTCGTAGTATCCAATATCTTCATTTAAGGGTTCAAATACACTTCTTAACAGTTGTCATTTAACTTATAGACTAGACCCCGCCCACTACTATACCCTTTCAGGATACACTTTAGATGGAATGTTGAAGCATACACGACAGAAACTTGAGTTATTAACTGACATTGATCAGCTGTTATTTATTCAAAAGGTACACGAGAAGGACTTAGTCAAGTGTGTTCGGAACGACGTGCATCGGCGAACAATAAGTATTTACCAACGTATGACTCGCACAAACCTGACGAATACTTTATGTATTACGATATCGATAATCAGTATGGATGGGCGTTGAGTCAGCCCCTACCCTATAGAGGATTTAAATGGGTAGACATTAACATCGACGTGACATACGTTCCTGATGATGGCTATATGTTGGAGGTGGATTTGGGGTACTCCGAACGAATATAAGATCTATATAAAGACATCCCCTTCTGTCCTGAACATATTGACCCAAAGACTGGAAGACCACCTGTAACAACAACTCAGAGCATCAAGTTGATGACTACGTTAAGTACAAAAGAAAGATATGTTGTCCACTACAGAAATCTAAAGCAAGCTTTGGCGAATGGTCTTAAATTAGCAAGAATCCATCGTGTGCTAAAATTTAAGCAGAGTTGTTGGTTAAAATCTTACATTGACCTCAATACTGAATTTCGGAAACGAGCAAGAAATGAATTTGGGAAAAACTTGTTAAATCTGATGAATAATGCTGCCTTCGGGAAGACGATGGAAAATACGCAAACATTGTAATGTGAAACTTGTACAAAACTGGGAAGGAAGATATGATGCTGAAGCTAAAATATCTAACCCTCTATTCAAAAATGTCACAATCTTTGATGAAAACCTTGTGGCAGTGGAACTTCTTAAATCTGAAATATATTTTAATACACCTATATATGTTGGTACGTGCATTCTCAACATAGTCAAGTTGACAATCTACGATTTTCACTATGGATATAAGGAAGCCACTTTTGGAGATGGATGTCAAATTCTCTACACAGATAGGATAGCCTGATTTATAAAATAGTAAACCTGGATCCTTATGAAACTGTGAAGCGAGACTATCAGCATCGTTTCGATATTTCCGACTATCCTGCCAACAACTATTATGAAATTCCGCTAATTAACAAAAAGTATTGGGTATGTTGAAGGATGTAAATAATGGACGACTTATGCCAGATTTTATTGGGTTAATATAGTGATACGGTTATTAGTAGAATATTAAAAACGATGTGCGTGAGTTATGTATCCCCAATTTATATATATATATATATATATATATATATATATATATATATATAGCCCTATCAGCCAAGCCTATTATAACAGATTTCTTTTGCGTTAACGGATGTTGGGAGTTATAGTTTAAGTATTTACCCGACCAAGTATGCCAACAAGTTCTAATTTTATTATGTGTATAATGTAAGGTCATATCCAAAAAGTTTAGTTTTTAATTTTTTTCCGTTTCAATTGTGAACTTTATTTTTTTGTTAAAATTTTTAAATACCGTTAACCGTTGACAAAAATGTCGAACGTAATTGAATGTTAGGTTGATGTATCGTCGTGTACACGATTTAAATTTGTAAATTTTCCAATTGTGTCATCGGTCTCGGTGGCGTAATTGGTAAACGCATGGTTCCGGCAAAACCAGGATACAGGTTCAAGTCCTGTCCAAGACCTTATATTTTCCATCTTTCAATTACTAGCTCGATTTGAAATGATCATTTGGGCTTTGCATGAAAGTCTAAGTTATTATTTCATCTTATTCACTATAACACGATAGTATCTATCAACTTACCTTGTGTAATTAACTACCTAATATATATATATATATATATATATATATATATATATTAAAGTGAATAAGAATAACTTAAACTTTTATGCAAAGTCCAAATGATCATTTCAAATAGAGCTAGTAATTGAAAAATGGAAAATATAAGGTCTTGGATAGGATTTGAACCTGTATCCTGGTTTTTCCGGAACCATGCGTTTACCAATTACGCCACCGAGACCGATGACACAATTGGGAAATTTTACAAATTTAAATCGTATACACAACTATACATAAACCTAATTATCAATTACGTTTGGCATTTTTGTCAATCATATCTGACATTGTCAAGTTTTTTACTTATGTCAGTTAGAGACAGGAAACGACACTCAAAATTACAGCTATAAGCCGAGTATTAAATATATAAATATTTTAGATAGTTAATTACACAAGGTAAGTTGATAAATAATATCGTATTGCAGTGAATAAGATGAAATAATAACTTAGACTTTTATGCAAAGCCCAAATGATCATTTTAAATCGAGCTAGTAATTGAAAGATGGAAAATATAAGGTTTTGGACAGGATTTGAACCTGTATCCTGGTTTTACCGGAACCATGCGTTTACCAATTACGCCACCGAGACCGATGACACAATTGGGAAATTTTACAAATTTAAATTTATCAACTTACCTTGTGTAATTAACTATCTAAAATATTTATATATTTAATACTTGGCTTATAGCTGTAATTCTGAGCGTCGCTTCCTGTCTATAACTGACATAAGTCAAAAACTTGACAATGTCAGATATGATTGACAAAAATGCCAAACGTAATTGAACGTTAGGTTCATGTATAGTTGTGTACACGATTTAAATTTGCAAAATTTCCCAATTGTGTCATCGGTCTCGGTGGCGTAATTGGTAAACGCATGGTTCCGGCAAAACCAGGATACAGGTTCAAATCCAGTCCGGGACCTTATATTTTCCATCTTTCAATTACTAGCTCGATTTGAAATTATCATTTGGGCTTTGCATAAAAGACTAAGCTATTTTTTCATCTTATTCACTGTAATACGATATTATTTATAAACTTACCTTGTGTAATTAACTATCTAAAATATTTATATATAAATATATATATATATATATATATATATATATTATATATATATATATTGCTGTGTTAATAAGGTCATTTAGGGGTAGTTAAGACCAATAGTATAGCGCACTTCATATAAAATACATGAGGGCTCAGAAAACGAGACAGTTTTCTGAAGAAAACAAGAAATACAATAATTAGACTGGAAAGTAAATGACAACGCCCTGTACATAAACCATAATTATAATTAATTTTGAAGATTTATTTGAATAAACAAATTTGCAATTCCTTAAACAACATAATTGCAAGCTGAAACGCGACACGCATGGATAACGCATCATTATGACGTCAAGGATTCCAATTAAAACAAGCAGGTTTGAAATGCGTACGATAGCAAACGCATATAATTTGATGCATAAATTGTATTAAGTCTACGTGACTAGAAAGTTAAAATCGGCAGCTGATTTATTGAAAGTGAGCAAGGCATGGCAACTAAAATCAAAGTTTACCAAATTTATTTGAACAAACAATGGTTTATTTATCTAGAAGTATGAAAATCCAAAGGAATCAATGCTATTAACTCAAAATGGTACGTGACAAAAGTAACGCGTTGATGTTAACATACAATACTGTACGATGGAATATCCAAAAACCTGGTGTGAAAGTAACATGCACAACATCGAGCTTTGCGCTTGTCAATAGATAGACGATGCATTTAAATACGACCGAATTTGTAAACAAATCATTTCAACATAGAGTAAGGGTTAGTTCACATCCCTTAAAACAAAGATATTTACATAAAGTGATTTATTGTGAAGTGTGAAATAATACCATTGTAATTATGGAAAATTAAGAGGATTGTCGTTTTACCCTTCTAAAGGCGTAAGTAACTAAAAGTAGTTTTAATTTAAATTCTAATATTAACATTAATAAAAAGGACTCTAAATAATTACTGGATGGATGACGACTCTAAATAATCACTGGAAAACAATTCTATATAATTACTGGATGACGATTCTAAAGAATTAATGGATAAGCGATTATAAATAATTACTGGAACAAATGAGGAAATGTAACAATGAATTGTCAAGAAGTTTAACGAAGGACGCTAGAGTGATTTAAGGTTATGCTGAGAGGAATGCAGACAATATCTAAAGCAGTTGGACCAGGAACGAGTTCGAGCTGAAAACAATAGGTTAGCCAATCTGAATGTTTTATTATTTTATTTGTGAATATTTCGTTGTACATTTCTAAACTGAATGACTTAAAAATTAACATTTCATTGAATATTTCTAATTTAAATACTTTAAAAATTGCTTTCATGGTAATTTATGTGAGAGTCGGCAAGGATTGTTTTTTTTTGAGTACATGTTGTAAATTACGTAAATATTTAAAGAAGTTGAATAAACGTTCATGGAGCTTCAGTTAATAATAATAATAGCGATTTTGTTGGCTTTTTGATCATCTATGGGAATGATAATAATTAATTTTTTTCAATGAAAGTTCTATTTAGAGAATCTTTAAACTTTTTATACGTTGTAAATATTTTTGAGAACATTATAATAATTTGTGCTTGATGGTGTTTTGGTTTACAGATTAAAACAGGAAGAAGAAGTAGAAGGTAAATTTAAACCCTTTGTTTGTCGTATTGTCGCAAGCTCGGTGCGTATTTTAAAAACTGATCTAGCCGACGTAATTAAAATTATACATTAAAAATCAAAAATTGACAGATTAAAAATTTTTACCTTTTTAATTCACAAAAAAGGAGCGCAGCGGTATTGCTACAGTATCACAAATATATATATATATATATATAAATATATGTATGTATATTGCTATAATTATGGGGTCAATTTAGGGGTAGGTTAGGTCAAAGAAGTAGTAAAATAAATAAAAGAAACCTCCAATTAATAAAAGCACATAATTACAAATATTATAAGAGTTAGTAGGTCACTATACATATTGTTAGTTGAGCGCACACTGTATATAATAGTACAAGAGATTAAACGCATATCCAAGAGTAGTTACGAGCAAAGATAAGATTTAAAAATGTAACGAAATGCATGAAAATTAAATCAACGGAAAACCTATATGAATTGGCTAGATAAATATTCAACAAGTGCGTTAAATATATCATCCTATACGCAGGCTAAAATTATGCATTATTTGAATAAATCGTACGTGATATAAAGTATTACATTTGTTCAAAAATCCAATTTAACTAGGAAATAAACAAACACCAAATTTATTTCTATTTAGATTAGAATAAGCAAACAACAATGAATAAGTGATTTAATAAATGAAAATTAGTGAAATTTTTCAATTAAATGTAATGGTATGTAAATGAATACGTGACAATTAAAGCGTTTTTTCAAGTATTTGAACTATACAATTGGTAAAATTTCCCGGAGTACACAAGAGATAAGATAAATGGTATCGCCCCAACACGTGAGAAGAACGCCTATAAATACGATAACAATTGAGCAACGAGTTTGTATGCATTTTAAACTGGGCTGTCACGATACTCAAAAGTGCTAAATTATTCACGTAACCAGTTAAACGAAAGTAAAATGAAAATCATTTTTTAATAGTGTAAGATTGTGTAAGTTAGCCGATCTATTATAGACGTAAGTAAACAAAATTTAGTAAAATTATACAATTTCTTAAATAAATAAAACATGGCTCTGGACACGAGTCTGGACACGAGTCTGAACACGAGTCTGGAAACGACTCTGGAGATAACCTCCTGTTAAATTAATTTTGATAATTACTGACATGATAAATGTTCTATTACTGTTTTGTTCATTGCGGAGATGGAAAACCTTTATTGGATTAACTTATGGGATTTTGAATAACGATTTGGATAGTATTTTGGTTTTGATGTCGAATTTCAAATTTAACTCTAAATATTCAGACTGGGCACGAGAACTCTTGGGGATGCAGAAAAACTTCTGAACCACTCCAGGTTAGCTATATTGATATATTTATTTCTGTAAACTGTTTTAATTCAATAATTTTTCGCAAATGTAAGAGGCAACAAAACCGGGGTTCCTTTGATAAATTTATGAAAGGTAATAGGCATCTTGAAAGGTCTCTAAATATAACAAAAGGCTCGTTTTGCTGGCTTCAATTTGTTAAATCTGGTATATGTAAATAAATAGAAAAAGGGGAAAATTTTAAAAAGGTTGTAAATACTTAATCATTATATTATGTATTGTAGAATTGCTTTATTTAATTGAATCAGCTAGTTGAGGCAAAGAAAATCTATAACTTAACATTTCACAAGTGCTTGAGTAATGAAAAGGGAATATCACACATTTTATAACGCCCAAGTCGAGGGGCGGAAATAACACAGCATTTTATGGTATGCCCAATCGTGGGGCTAAATGTTAATATAATATCAAGGGGCTAATAAAATATCACAGCATTTTATTGCGCCCAATTCGTGAAGCGAGAATAACAAAGGTTTTTTATTTTTCTACAGTAAATATCACAGCATTTTATGACAACAAAACCGTGGGGCCTAATATAGGGGAAATAACACAGCAATATATATTGCCGTGGAACTTACAAAAATTCTCCTCCACGAGTTGGGCGTCATAAAAATTTCTGAAAATAAAAATTAAAAAAATTCTTACACTACCTTTTGGAACGCCTCCTTATTTTTGCACACTCTGGCTAGCTCAGCAATTGGCTTCTTCTTGCATACCTACCATCCTAAGTACATTCCTTTCTCACAAACACAGTCAAATAAAATTACCACTTAAATAATGCAACAAAACATACAACCTTTTTATTTACACATATTAACAAGTATCCATTATTAAGAAAATATTTACACATTGGTACATACAGTTTGATAAAAACTGTTACCACTCAATTTTTAAATCTTTTTAAAATTTCCTGATTTTAGTATATTTCAACAATCTTATCTTAGACGAGTAGATGGGCCCTTCGTGCAACCCTGGTCTATTTTGAGCTCAGTATAACCCAGTTCCTCTAAATGCTTTTAAACCTCGCATTTTTATTAAAAATAAAGCTAAAGACCCGTTTACTCCTTACAACAACATTTTTATATCATCAATAAACATTTTTAAATAATCAATATTAATTGTCCTTTGCATATACCCTTTTAAATGAGTTTTATGGCAATAAAATACACCCCCAATAAGTCAAAACACTCAAACACAAAAATATCAGCACAAATGTTAAAGCAAAAAGGAAGACATTAATTTTCTTTACCTGAAGTAAGCTTTGTCCCTTGTTACCTCTCGAGATGTGTACCAAACACCTTTGTTGTTGTGTCCATATACCTCGTGATTGTGCCTGGATCCAACTGATCCCAACTCACTATCCAAATCTCTGAAACCACCTTTAATATTCTACCCGAATAATTGTCTTGTCCAAACTTAACCTTCCATACTAATACACTTCACGCCTACAAATTAAGCTTTTCGATTCGCTTACCCAAGTATCATCCTATCATTCGATTGTATCTTGTAATAACAGCACCTTTTGTAACGCTGGCACTCACTTGTGCAAATCACTTTTAATACATTCCGGTACGTTACTAACAGCTTTATACACTTTAGAATAGGATGTTAATCAAATAATCAGCAATTAGTACAACGTAAGAGTACGTAATAGCAATTACGTTAGAGATCTAAAGGTTATATAAAATCTAAGAGCAAGAGAGCTTTAATATCTCTCCCAGAGTATTTATACGCTTTTCAATACCCCTCACAGAACCTCTTTTCATCGAAAAGCTTATTTTTAAAACTAATTCTCCAAATTTTGATCGTAACGTCTGAAAAATTCCGAGTTTATCGGGCTGCTACACTGAAATTTATTTAATAACCACAACGGACGCGAGTTTCCCAAAACTGCTAGCCTTAGACCAATGATATTTCTTTCTCCCGTTACAACGATCCATCTCTTAGCTACCTCTCTTCGTTTAACCCATATGTATTGTCTCTTTCAGAACCCCTGTCAAGCTACAGAAAATCGATATTGTTGTTGGCCTTCAAGTCTCCCGTGTATTTTAGACGTGAGTTGTAACCAACGTTTTCTTATACGTTTTCTCTGTCTATTTTACATTATTGATCTTTCATTTTACTTAGTCTTCAAAGCATTTGTTATTTTTAGCAGCTTGTCAGACCGACAGTTGCAAACAATTTTCTAGAATTTTGTGCCACCGTTTATTCAAATTCTATAAACTTAACCTTTAACTAACAGATGTTTTTTTGAAGCAACTTGTTCGTTAAAAATAATAATTCCGAGTTTAACCACTTTTTGGGATTTGTATAACGAACGTTTTCTTTCCTTTGAATGGAAATATGCGTTTAAATTATAGATTTTCTATACTTGAAAGCTCCGTTTCTGATTCCATGCGCTTGATTTGAACTATTACAACTGATTATGCGTATCCTTGAGTTTTCATGTACCCTTCCTACCCTTTATGCAATTTTAACCTTCTGATTTAGAAATTCAAAATATGTTAATAACCGTCCGTTTCCACTATCTAAAATGATTAATTTGGCGCGTAAATAAATTGTTCCTGTTTCCTATATGCACAGTTGTTGAAATTTTATTATCTAGACCTATTTAACCAATAATTCCACTACAATATTTATATATATACATATATATATATACATATATATATATATATATATATATATGTTATATAATAGAATCTAGTAGGAAAATATTAAAAATTGTTAATGAAATCATAAGTCGAGTACAACAATGTAGCTCAAGGATAGCAGTTCATGAGAACGGATGCAATACAATGTATTCCAGACGATAGTGATACTGCAGGTGGCAGGTCACAGACGGTTAAGATACCGCAATTACTTAGAAAGTAAGAAGGTAACAATGTATTAATGAATAGAATTAAGAATAAGCAGACATGAGCTCTGCAAGTTTCCACAGAATTGTGAGGGACAAGGACAACATAAATACCCCGGAAGCCCTAAGACCAGTTAGTCAGTCTGAGTATTACAGTTTTAGCATTGTTGTTTACTAGGCTACTAGTCATAATATTAGTTTTATTTCAACTTAGAGTTTTATAAATCAGTTTGTCAAAATCCCATAATTACTGTCTGTTTAAACAAATAAATTGTTACAAAGTGGTTTTTAAAAACACCGCTCCCAAGGCCCGAAACGTAACTCGTGTTAAATATTTTGAAACTGATTTTTATGAAAGTCATTGCTGACAATTTGGGATTTATTAGTGTCTAACAATTAAATAAAAAAGCGGGAAAAACTTGAAGTGGCGAATTTTCTGTTAGGTTCTATTTTAGGAAAACATGGCCAGATTTAACGTTTAAAATTTATTTTTATAAAAGTATATTTGTATGTTTGTGGAAACTATTTCTGTGTTAATAGAGGTTAAGTATAGGTCGATTTTTATTTAATTTGTTTGGGAAATAGTTAAACCCATCGAATTGTAAAGAATACACCGCTACCCCAGTGATAGTTTTATTTTGAAGCAGGATTTTATTTTGAGCAATTTGTTTAATTATGACGAACTTTAGGATACCAAAGCAAGTGAGTTTTATGCGAAATAACAACTTTCCACATACAAATGACATCAAAGGTATTGCGGTGACAGACTGTGCGGCACCCCTCGGTTTTGACAGTAAGAAGACCTGCTAATGCAATGTGGATTTTTTTAATTTTAAAACCTTGTTATTTTTAAGTTTGTATTTCTTTATTTTTCTTTATTTTCTTTTCTCAGTTATTTATAGGAACCCACTCCTGTATCACTTCAGTAGGCCGATGTTGTAATTCTTATTTCAGCTGCAGGTTCGGGTTAACAAGATGTCAACATGTTAACTTCAGGTAAGCAAAACTTTTTTTATTTCAGAAGATTAACGTACATTTCGTCTGCTTGACATCCCTTTGATATTGATTTTGGTGCAGCGTCCCGGCGTATCTTTTTTTCTGCTATTCTACGTCCTCTAGTAGAAATTTTTCTTTAGGTTCTTATTATTAAAATGTAGTGGCGTCCATGCTTGTAGTTCCGTTCGTTTTATACCCTCGCTCCCTCACAGCTCTTCCGAGGATTGCACCCCATACAGACAGTGTATTTTTTATGTTCATCATCTGCTGTTACCCTGGACTATTTTTTTATTCATAGGAACCCCATTGATTTTGGTAGTTTGGTAGTGGATAAAAGGAAATGTATCATTATATTCCAAATGTTATTGCAATTGATTTGTTATAACTTTTAGAACAAGAAGTAATAATTTCCACATTTAAAAAAAAAGGTATCACTCAGCAACCAGCTAGACGGAAATATGAAAAGCTACTGGGATTAAACCTTACAATTCACAAAAGCTAAGAAAATTAGTAATTATTGCTAATATTGCTTTTTCATGAAAACTAAATAAATTTAGTATACCCGATGGTCAATTAGCTTAAGAAACTCAAATATTAATTCATACAAATACCATCGATCACGTGCAGCCTTTTTTCGTTGCCTTGACAAAACATAAATGAAAAGAACCCAATCGTTTGCATTAATTAATACACATAACAAAAAAACAGTTAATTTTAAAACCTATTGTTTCTCAAAGTAGTTTGTGTCGCCACACTTACCTTGTGATTCGTAACTTCTTCAATGAAATTCTTGTGCCTCTCTGTTCCCATATATTTAAGGGTGTCTATAAATAATCCAAAAATTATACCTTCCATTACGTAGACTGCAGGATCTAAAGCTTTCAGTAATCGAATTTTAACCTTTTCTTTAGTAATGCTATTTATGTTATGAAATAAGTTCTTGCTTTGTACTGAGAACACTCCACGAATGGTTCTTCTTCGAAGTTTATCCAATGTTGGGGTTTCAAAAACATTTTCATAAAATTCTGGGATCGTTTGAAATTCTTCGCTCGTCCGCTTCTATAAGGTACTGATAACTATTGCTGTGAAGAATAGTGAAATTTGTTTACCTGTACGTCAATATATTCTTGCCCAAATAAAAATACTGTTAACTGCTTATTATTAAACGAAGCTTTCTGGCGGTATTTATCCAACGGTCCAGATGGGTGATTTGAATATATGTGCGACATACTTTTCGTGTAATTTTCAAAGCGGTATGATTTATAACAGCATGGATTTTGTGGTTCTTGCTCTTAAAACTTTAATCTGTTGACACAAGGTTATCGCTTAAACTTTGTGCTAGAGAAAACAGTATTAAAAGACTATGAATTACGATACACTTATCACAAGTTCATGGTGTGAACTTGATGCTTTGATGATTGAATTAGATTCTGCGTTACAAATACTGCCTTGTAATCTTCTATTCAGTCGACATAATCTTCAAACGTAATTCTATTCTTTATCACTGATCTTTTAATTCCTTTAACTTACTTTGTAACACCAGTCTCGTAAGAGTTCAGCTTTTTCTTTCTTGGCTGTCTTAAAAATTCTTGTAGCATACATCTTTGATCGTAACCCAATAAAATCTGTCCTAAGTCGCCCATTATTTTCATCCTTCATCAAACCCAATACTTTTTTGTTAATTAGCGGAATTCCTTAATTGTTGTTGGCAGGATAATTGAAAGTATCGAAACGTTGCTGACAATTCCGCTTCATAGCTTCACAAGGATCCAGATTTACTATTTTATAAATTAGAATATCCGCATCTGTGTAGACAATTTGACATCCATATCCAAAGGCGGCATTCATATATATATATATATATATATATATATATATATATATATATATCCATAGTGAAAATTGTAGATCGTCAACTTGGCTATATCGAGAATGCACATATCAACATATATAGGTTTATTAAAATATTGTTGCGATCCACTATTAGGCAACCCGTCAAACATACAAACGCTCGGGGCACAGCGTATTCTCAAGGATTCCAGAATTCTTCTAGAAATTACGGGAGCATGAGTCATCCTTGTAATCCAGAGTATATATAAGACCGCTAATGAATGCAAGGGTCAGTCTATACTAGAATGTCGTATATAAATTATAACGTGTTAAAGTAATAGTAGTTTTGAGTTTTTAGAAGTTTACATAAATGTGATATGCTGTGTCTAATGTACATGCAGCTTGTAGTATACATAAATAAATAGAAGTGTATAAACAAATAGTTGTGCTAGTGTTGTTAATGAACCTATGGTAAAGGAGTTAGTTTAAGAAGATATTAGTGCTTGTAAATTCATTAGTGAAATAGTGCTTCATTGTTAAGTGTCCTGAAAACATCTATAAATAAGGCATATACTGTTAATTAGACTTGTGAACAGTGAGTAATAAAGACCATTATTATTACTTGTTTTAAATTAAAGAAACGCGGTAGTAGTAGCCCGCTACAATATATTTCAGATTTAAGAAGTTCTACTGCCACAAGGTTTCCATCAAACATTGTGACATTTTTGAATAGAGGGTTAGATATTTTAGCTTCAGCATCATATCTTCCTTCCCAGTTTCGTCAAGTTTCACATTACAATGTTTGCGTATATTCTCCATCGTCTTCCCAAGGCAGCATTATTTATCAGCTTGAACAAGTTCGTCTCAAATGCATTCTTTGCTCGTTTCCGAAGTTCAGCATTGAGGTCAATGTAAGATTTTAACCAACAACTCAGCTTAAATTTTAGCACACGATGGATTATTGCTAATTTAAAGCTATTGCCGAAGCTTGCTTTAGATTTCTGTAGTAGACAACATATCTTTCTTTTGTATTTGACGCAGTCATTAACTTGGTGCCTTGTTTTTGATACAAGTGGTCTTCCAGTCTTTGGATCAATATGTTCAAGGCAGGAGGGGATGTTTTAATGTAGATGATGTATTTGTTCGGAGTTCTCCAAATCCACTTCCAAGGACTGATGTCACGTCGATGTTAGTGTCCACCCATTCAACATTCTCCGTAGGGGAGGGACTGATTCATGGCCCATCCATACTAATTATTGACATCGTAATACATTAGGTATACGTCAGGTTTGGATAAGCCATACGTTGGTAAGTACTTATTATTTGCTGATGCACATCGTTCCGAACACACTTGACTGTCCCCTTCGTAAGCACTTTTCAATAAATAACAGCTGATCAATGTCAGTTAATAACTCAAGTTCCTGTCCTGTATGCTTCAACATTCCACCCCAGGTGTATCTGAAAAGGTATAGTAGTGGGCGGGGTCCAGTCCATAAATTAAATGACAACTATTAAGAAGTGAATTTGAACCCTTAAATGTAGATATTGGATGCTATGAGTTTGGAAATTACTACGATGTAATTGAATCAGAGGATGCTAAAGAAGATTCAATTATGGTGTTTGATGACATACCTGTAAACGAACAAAGCAAAAGCACGCAGTATTTCTCGTATGGTAGTCATAAATCAATAGACTAATTCTACCTATGTCAAACATACGCAAGCGCCTTAAAACAGACTTACAGATAACGTTAATATGATTGCATTATGGAAGCAAGATGATACGAACCTTCGTCATATCTTTCTTGATCATATTAGTAGTGACATGCCATATCCAAAATTTAAAGAAATGTGCATGCAGTGCTGGAATGGAGATGATACACACCGAAACATGAATTTGTGGCTATTGTCAAAGATTTTGACTTAAATAAAGGACGATACAGGAAAAATTTCGACCAATATATAAACATCGAAAATGATCAAATGATTAGTTGTAACCCTGAGTGGAGGAATATAAGTTATGAAAGCGGATACTATATAGAAGATATAATATCCGGGTAAATAGCTCTTGGAGACTATACATACTGTACTATTATGGAAAAAAGGTTCGAATACTAAATTGGATAAGAAAAGTGCTTCCTTATGCATCCCATAGAGTAGAACGCTAGATTACCGAAGATACCAGACAACCAAAGATGTAAGTACGGCCTTAGGCAATTAGCTTTTGCGTCACACCTCTGAGCACCGCATCAACAACGTCACTTGTTTTGTGGTTGAAAAAGAACTATTTACCTAGCTAGTCGGTAAGACACCTATTATTATGTGTATCTGCATAGTGTTTTTAAAATAAAGTTGTATAAAATTGTATGTTGTTTTATTATTGCACGTGTAAGGAAATGTCTTTTCTGTTATCGATTGGTCATGAGCGACCAATAGATTATTCTCAATTAAACGTCCCATACCTTTTTAACATATGACCGAACGTGTTCCAATTATGCCCAAATTGTAACACTACTAAGTAATTTACTACAAAAAGTCATAATAAGCTATTGCAATATGAAGCCTAGGGGGATCTGCTAGTTTTCTATAGCCACCAGACAGCATTCCCTCTATAGTGTATATACCTGACATTAGCGGATAGAGAATGGTCGATTACCAGCTAGATCAAACCCCAATTAATTTTCCCAATAACTTTATATCCAATCATGATGCTACCATTAAATACTATGTATTGTATACCAAGAGATTTGAATGCAAGGTAGCACAGTGCTTTAACGTTTACCTCATATTCCAGTCGCTAGACTTTAGATGTTGAGTTGGAACTATGCCGCAAGCACCATGGATCTAGCTTCGATCAGAAGCACATGCAAAGGGCAATCACACACGCAATTATCACAGAATATATTTCGAGTGTATATCATCTCCATTCCAGCACTGTATGCACATTCCTTTAAATCTTGTCTAAGACATGTCACTACTAATATGATCAAAACAGTTATGACGAAGGTTCGCATCATCTTGCTTCCATAATGCAATCATATTAGCGGTCTCTCAGAGTCTATGTTTTAAGGCACTTGTGTAAGTTTGACATAAGTAGAATGAGTTTATGGCTTTATGTCTACCATACGAGAACTACTGCGTGATTTTGCTTTGATAGTTTACAGGTATGTCATCAAACGCCATAATTGAATTTTTTTTAGCATTCTCTGTTTCAATCACATCGTAGTAATTTCCAAACTCATAGTATCCAATATCTTCATTTAAGGGTTCAAATACACTTCTTAAAAGTTGTCATTTAACTTATGGACTAGACTCCACCCACTACTATACCCTTCCAGGATACACTTGGGATGGAATGTTGAAGCATACACGACAGGAACTTGTGTTATTAACTGACATTGATCAGCTGTTATTTATTCAAAAGGTATACGAGGAGGACTTAGTCAAGTGTGTTGGGAACGACGTGCATTGGTGAACAATAAGTATTTACCATCGTATGGCTCATGCAAACCTGACGTATACCTTATGTATTACGATGTCAATAATCAGTATGGATGGGCTATGAGTCAGCACCTACTCTATGGCGAATTTGAATGGGTGGACACTAACATCGACGTGACATCAGTTCCTGATGATGGCTGTATTTTGGAGGTGGATTTGGGGTACTCCGAACGAATAGATGATTTATATAAAGACATTCCCTTCTGTCCTAAACATATTGACCCAAAGACTGGAAGACCACCTGTATCAACAACTCAAGGCATCAAGTTGATAATTACGTAAAATACAAAAGAAAGATATGTTATCCACTACAGAAATAAAAGGAATCTTTGAATGGTCTTAAATTAGCAAGAATCTATCGTGTGCTAAAATTTAAGCTGAGTTGTTGGTTAAAATCTTACATTGACCTCAATACTGAATTTCGGAAACGAGCAAGGAATGAATTTGAAAAGAACTTGTTCAAGCTGATGAATAATGCTGTCTTCGAGAAGACGATGGAGAATATACGCAAACATTGTAATGTGAAACCTGTACGAAACTGGGAAGGAAGATATAGTGCTGAAGCTAAAATATCTAACCCTCTATTCAAAAATGTCACAATCTTTAATGAAAACCTTGTGGCAGTGGAACTTCTTAAATCTGAAATATATTTTAATGAACCTATATAGGTTGGTATGTGCAATTTGAACATAGTCAAGTTGACAATCTACGATTTTTACTATGGATATATAAACGCCACTTTTGGAGATGGATGTCAAATTCTCTACACAGATAGGATACCCTGATTTATAAAACAGTAAATCTGGATCCTTATGAAACTATGAAGCGGGACTGTCAGCATCGTTTTGATACTTTCGACTAACCTGCCAACAACAATTATGAAATTCCGCTAATTAACAATAAAGTATTGGGTTTGATGAAGGATGACAATAATGGGCGACTTAAGTTAGATTTTATGGGTTACGATCAAAGATGTACGCTACAAGAATTTTTAAGACAGCCGAGGAAGAAGAAGCCGAACCCTTACGACAGGAGGAAGAATCACCTGCCATCCGAGACTTTGGTGTTACAAAGAAAATTAAAGGGATTAAAAGATCTGTGATAAAGAATAGGTTATGTTTGGATTATGTCGACTGTATAGAAGATTACAAGGTTGTATTTGTTCCGCAGAATCTAATTCAATCGTTCTAGCATCAAGTTCACACCATAGCTGAGAAGAGGATTGTTCTAAGCCCGCATGCTGATAAACGACACTTACTTCCTGGTTCATATGCAACACTACCAGTTGAACATTATTCAATTATGGAGCAGGAAGAAATATAATACTTATTGTAAATGTAGAATATTGCTTGTAAATATATTATCGTCAATAAAATTTTATATAGTTTAGTGTTATCCTATTCTTAAAAACTGAATGTAATACTCTCCCGTCAAGGTGTTGGACTGAAATGTGACCTGAATTGACGCACGGATTTTTCTTATGGGGATTTCAATGTTGGGTACAAAAAAGTGTAAAATGAACCTTTAGCCTCGTTATGGGAATTTATATGGGAAAATGTTCGATTTTGTTCTCGTACGCTCGTTGCATACCTATTCCTTACTGTCGTTGTTTATAACACAGATCTACTAGTGGGTTTATTATCGAACTTCTTTTCTTACCCAGGTCTGTGTTCTTAGTTCTTTTCTAACTTCATTAAATGGAAATAAAATAATTTGTTTAGAATAGAAGGTAGAAAGCTATGTATTTAATGAATTGTATACAAAAAAAAGTATGTTTCTGCGTGTGAAATTTGTGAGAAAAATTTAACAAGCACTGCCATTGCTAGGATAAAAGCAATCATGTAGCAAAGTAATTTAGTTTGTTATTTTAATACTGTGCTTAACATAAAATTTGTAGAAACATATGTAAATTAAAGTCCTTGAATGTAAAGCAAACATAACTAGTGACAGCTTCTTGTTCTGGTTTGCAGGACTTCAAAAGAAATAAACGTTCTAAAGTCGATTACGATTCCTCTTAAGGGTGTGAGCCCGATGTCATTGTGAGCGAGAGCTACGTCGAGAAGCTCAAGCGCAATATGCATGAAATCCATAGTGACGTAAAAAAAACTTCCAGATCGCAAGCGGTAGGGTTAAGAGCAGGTATGGCAGCAAGGCGCAGCAGTTTGGTTTTCAAGAAGACAATCGCTTCTGGCTTATACAACGCCAGACGGAAGCATTAACTTTCGCCAATGTTGCAAATACATTGGGAGGCTCTGTACGAAGTTGTAAAAAGCATCAACGACTCGGTATATCGGATTCGTAAGCTCCCAAATTAGAAAATAAGAATAGTGGACGTTGACCTATTAGCACCCTACGATAGTGATGATGCAGGTAATGCTGAAGAACGGTACGCAGTGAGACAAACAAACTGATACGCTTGTGAGGATAAACGACAGTCTGGACCGAACTACGATTGGTTCATATCTCTGTGCAGCGGCACGGTTAAAGCGAGATTTGGGATCTTAAAAGAGATTTAAGGTGATCTATTCGATGTGCCAATTGAAACTACACATTCTGTCTTACGTATCCAGTAAAGATCGAAACTATTCGACATCGGTCCCTGACGTACCCCGGCCTACACACATCCGCTGTCGCTAAAGAAATGCTGTGGGGTGAATAGCAAGGGGGTGCCAAAATCGGAGATCAGTAGAGAGGTTCTGGCTTATAATATAACTGAAAATTCATTAAAAGCAAGATTATTCTTCTTCTAAAACAAACCTAAAAAACACGTAGACCTATTTAAAACTGCTAACTGCATAAAATTCCTAATAGCAAATGTTAAACCTAAAAGTATTCAATCGGCACAAAGCGATTTAGTGTGGCTTTACGATAGTGGAAAAATCAAATATACAGTCTTTACAAAATTTGATATTTCTAAATCTATAAGATACACGTTTTCATTAAAAATATACAGAACAATCTTAAACCAGTATTAAGAGTTCAATATCTCGTAAATCTATTAACTAAGAACTTAATCTAAACACAGACGTACTTGTAGGTACGTTTAGTTTATATACTTAATTACGAGTTTATTTACTAACCTTCACGCCAATATAATTACAGCATCTCTTTATTTAAATTTTATTTTCTTTTATCAGTTGATTGGTTTTTTGTTTCAATATAGCTAAAAACTCCAACTATCTCAACAGCTTTCCAGCTCCAGGCTTGAATATTTATAAACCAATAATTCCTAAAATAGAACCGAGCCACTTGGCATGGGATTATCCGAACATACTGGCTACTCCCTGTATGTTTGTTGTGGTTTGTTTAGCATTCTTCTTAATCTTCTTTGGGAATGAAACCACTCATAGTTTTTAAAATCTATTTTATTTACGTTTCGATCCATGACCTAGGATCGTTGTCAAAATAATAAAAACTTCAAGTTTGACATTTATGACATAACAAAGTCACCTTCAATTTATGTCATAAATGTCAAACTTGAAGTTTTTATTATTTTAACAACGATCCTAGGTCATGGATCGAAACGTAAATAAAATAGATTTTAAAAACTATGAGTGGTTTCATTCCCAAAGAAGATTAAGAAGAATACTGGCATCTTGGTCGCGACTCTCTGACCAAGGTTCTTACCCTAGCAAAGGGATATGTTGAACGTCTAAATGTTATAAACAGAGTCTTCTTTAAAGATTGAATCTGCTCTTTTTAAAACCACTTGAGGCATTCTGGGCAAACTTCGAACGAATGAATCGTAAATAGATATGCCTCGTGTCGTATACTTTTGCTCTAAGAATATTTTTCTGCACAATATCTGACTGATGTGAATCGATAATACCTTCAACACCGGTTAATAATTTGCCGATGTTACGAATATTATAACAAACTACCTATTCAATCCGAACACCAACAAATATGATAATTCAAATTTAACTAACTGCTGGGTTGCTAAAAAATTCTTAAGAGATCATCCTGATATCTTAGTCATTAGAGCGGATAAGAGGTCCGTCACGGTTATAATGAATAAAGCCCAATACATTGAAAAATCACGAGAGTTGTTGAATAACACAGAAGTATATAAAAAATTACCAAGGGATTCGACTTTCACAATACAGAAAAAAGTCAATGAGCACTTAAAACTATTAGCAAATAATAACCACCTAACGAAAGTTGAAAAACAAAATCTTAGCAGTAACAATGCAATCCCAGGAAAATACTACGGAATGCCGAAAATTCATAAACCGGTCTTATCACTTCGTCCGATAATTTCATCTATTGATACTCCCACGTATAAATTAGCATTACATATATCAAAAATTTTATTGTTATCATTTCCTCTAGAGGGTTATAATACAAAAGATACGTTCACATTTACAGAAAAATTCAGAAATTTTATTTTACCAAGAGACCATATACTCATATCATTGGATGCTACATCGCTTTTCACCAATATACCTTTACAATTATTTCTAGATATCATAACCGAAAAATGGGATAAGATCGAACACCACTGTAAATTTACTAAAACTACCTTCATTACTACAATCAGGTTAATTTTCAACAACACATTTTTTGTTTTCGAAGGTCATAGTTATTTACAAATTTCTGGAACACCAATGGGTTCACCCCTTTCCCCGATAATATACCAAATCGTGAAGGATCATCTATTGAATGAGGTTGTTTCTTTGTTATATATACAGGGTTGGGATAAAGCATGGAACCAAGTGAATATCTTTAAAACGAAAAGGACGATATTTATGAAACTTTGTAGATAAATGCAATGAGGCAAAATGCATCTGATATGATTTTTTTTGTTAATAATGCACTTCCGGTTTAGCCGGAAATGCCCTTAATTTTTTTTATATAAATGGGACACCCTGTATATTTTTGCAGATCTTGATAGATCTTGTTATTTCAAATTCATACATACCAGAGTTAATGGAAATAATCTGTAAAAACAAGATGCTAAAGCACTTTACATTTACTCAATAATAAATTTTATTTATAAGATTAACGAGAATGAGAATAATATTGAAGTTAATTTAAACAAAATTATTTTAAATGTTCAAAATGCTTGCCGTTTACTTCCTGACAATATGCAAGTCTATTAATAAATTTCTAAATTACTCTTTCCAAGACTTCTCCATGGATGAGTTCACATTCATCAATGATTCTTTGTTTCAATTCCTGCAGGGATGTTGGTCGTCTAACGTAAACATGTGATTTCAGGTAACCCCAAAGAAAGAAATCTAACGGGCTGAGGTCTGGAGAACGAGCAGGCCACTCTACAAATCCTCTACGTCCAATCTATCGATTTGGAAAATTTGCATCTAAAAAATTTAAAACCCGTCTATTATAGTGAGGAGGCGCTCCATCTTGTTGAAACCAAACATTTTGTGGTAACTGCCCACTTTGATGAAGTGCAGGAATAATTTGGTTATTTAGTAAATCTAAATACTTGTCACCATTCAAGTTTTCGTCTATAAAAATGGGCCTATAAGCCTATTTTTCACAATTCCCATCCAAACATTCAACTTTTGTGGATGTTGGGTATGGGCTTCATAAATCCAATAAGGATTCTCATTTGACCAATACCTTGAGTTATGGCGATTAACTGTTCCATTCAAACAAAAAGATGCCTCATCCGAAAACACTACATTATTTGCAAAATGCTCGTCGACATTACAGATGTCCATCATTTGTTCGCAAAACTCCAGCCGTCGGTCAAAATCATCATCAGACAATTCTGGAACTAATTGTATTTTATACGGATGATATTTTTCACTTTTTAATATCTTCCCTACAGAACGTCGACTTATACCGTGGTTTAGTGCCAAATATGTGGTAGAAGTTTGAAGTGATTCCTTTAATTCAATAGCAATGTTTTGTCTAATAGCTTCGTTCGTTGCGGTCTGTGGTCTTCCATTTGACCATCCCTGTTGCATTAAAACGTTGTAATGTTATAGTAACTTTTGAACGTGATATAGGATTTCTTTCAGGATGCAAATCATTAAAAACATGACAAACTTCTTTCCTAGTTCTAACACGATCGCCAAAACCAATCATCATTAATATTTCAATTCGATCTTTCTCACTTAAATGTACCATTTTTAACCGTACAATTTATTACCGTAAATTACAATGAACTTGACAGTTTGTCTTGACATTTTTCCAACAGCTACTTTACTAAACAGTGCACGTTTAATACAAAGTAAACATCAATTTGCTAATCTAAATAGTTTTTATTCTAATGCGTAAAAATTTAAAAGTGATTGTACTAAAGTGATTTAGTGTCTCGTTTTTACATATTATTGCCATTAACCCCGGTATGTATGAATTCGAAATAACAAGATCTATCAAGATCTGCAAAAATATACAGGGTGTCCCATTTAATTAAAAAAAATTGAGGGCATTTCCGGCTAAACCGGAAGTACATTATTAACAAAAAAAATCACATCAGATGAACTGTACCTCATTGCATTTATCTACAAAGTTTCATAAATATCGTCCTTTTCGTATTAAAGATATTCACTTGGTTCCATACTTTATCCCAACCCTGTATATATATATATATATATATATATATATATATTATAGTGGTTTTAAAGGGTTAAAAATAAAGATAAACGAAACAATTTCAAAACACCCTGTATAAAGGAACAAACAGAAATTACGTGCGAAATTTATATTAATCAATTTATTTTAAGTAACGGGTATTAATCAAATTGTACAAATAATAATTAAAAATTTAATAGCTTTGCAAAGAATTAAATGGTAGAAGTCAATGCCATGCATTTATTAATTTAATTGGAGCTAATTGAACAATTATTGATATATAATAAGCAAAAAAGCCTGTAAAAACCAAAATGAAACGCGTTGCTAACAAACGGATATATCAGGAGGGTTGAAATACCATGAAAGGAAGCTCGGAGAATTGTATTTAAAACGTTCATTATGATCGAACACCTGCAAACTTTTAAATGTCAAGTTCTAATAAATTTGAGTAGATAAACATGCAGATTCTGCGTATATTGGAAATGGTTAAATGTTTTAGCATGAAATACTAAACAAGGGTTATTTAAAGTCACGTTCGCAAGTCCATGTGTGTTTAGACAGCAGATAGTCAAGAATATCGATTTTGTACCACCCACACCAGGGTAGAAAAGGACAGAGAAAACGCATAAGTAAGAGTCACTAATAGAATAGGAGGGATTTGTGAAGCGTCACGAGGTCTACGATTGGTCGATATGTTAGTTTGATTTGAAACAAGCACGAGGATAGTGGAACATGATATTCTTGAAATTTTATAAACGAGGTATTGAAATTCGCGGATTTTGAAAATGGAGTTGAGTGCAAAATTGGGGGAATGTGTGGTGTAACAGGGGATTTTGCGTTAAGCAGGTATGGAGAGGTTTCATTGGAGTGTATAAATGCTTTAGAGAACGTGGTGAAGGCACTTAAGTTTTCGATCGCTCCAAACAACGTATCTATGTATCACGAGTTGTAAGTATTACTAAATCGATAAAATTATATTACAAGGTGGTAGTCTCTTAATTAAACACGCGGTTAAGTGTGCTGATATTACATTTTAATAAAGATTTCATCTATAATTATAATCAACTCGTGTCGGGACAGTAAGTAACGTGGTTTGAAGCATCTAATTAATGAAGAAATAATTTTAAATAGAATTTGGAATTGGTTATACCGGGGAGGCCGCGTTTGCAGTTCAATTTGGATGGAGTTTTTTTTGTAACATCTAGAAACGACCTGCAGAACGGACAGAAGAAATAGATGGCATCATCCTCAGAGCAGAGATCTACTATAAATTTCCAGGTAACGATTGAATTGTGACTTTATGAACAGTGAATATTGGGAGAACGTATGAGAGTGAAATTCCAAGGTAGTGTGTATTATTTACGTATTGAACTTAATACGTGTAAAAACTTTATTATGGTATTTAACTAAAAAGTTGAAAGTGTCTATAAAGCTTTTAAGCGTTCCATCAGAACGTGCAATTTTTGTGAAGAGTACATGGCTTTGCTTTGTTATTTGTTTTAAAAGTATGCAAATGCATAATTAGCTGGGTTATTCTGAGCTCACCCTACCCCAGAGTTTAGTTAGAGTAAAATGAATAAATAAATTATAAAAAAAGAATTATATAGAAAAGGTATTATTCAAGGACCATTTACTCCGGGTACAATTTATGTGTTTAATGATTTAAAAATAAAATACTAGACATTATAAAATAAGGTTTTTCTGAAGTGTAACGTGATCAATGGAATATGGACTCTATTGCATTTCATTTGTAAATAGTTATAAATAAAAGCTTGTATGTTGGTTGTATTTGAAGTTTTATTGCTAGTATGAGTGTATGATTGAGAATATGCGAGTGAATCTAGATACCCAAGAGGAGATCCGAATGAGCTAGCCGGAAGCAGTTGAAGAAGGCCGTTCAACCGAGGAAGAAAGGAAAACGGGTAAGGATAATTTTTTTTGGATTAGTTAATTTTTGAAAATTTGTTTATTGTCGAATATGAAAATTTTATAAATTATTTCGAAAATAATTTATCGTTGGTCAGCATCTTACCCGAGTTCCACGGCATAATTTTGACGTCTAATTCAGGAGCTGAGGCGATTCTTATAAAGGATACACAGTAATATATATATATATATATATATATATATATATATATATTGCTGTGTTTCCCTATTATTAGAATTGAGCCTCACGAATTGGGCGTCAAAAATGCTGTGAATCCTACAAAAAGCTATTCATTAACTTAACTGTTCCGTTGACTTTCTTCTGTTAATCGCCTCTTTACTCTTTTCCGCCTCGGCTGCTCACCTAGTTAAAACTTTCTTCCTCAATCATAAAAAAACAAACACATTCCTATCACAAACACCAACGTTAACTCTATTTACATCAATATTCACAATACATTAAAATTTCAAAATTAAAATTCAGCATAAATTTCAGTATCAGAAAATTTCAAGATTAACTTTATTATCATTTTAATGTGCATCCAGAATTAAAGTCCTTGTAGATGCCTACTAATTAATATAACAATATATGCAGACCTGAATCTGAGTACAAAGGAGCATCTCCCACCCCTTTACGTTAATTAACCAGGTTCGTCTAATTGAGCTCAAAGACATACCCAAATTTTCATCATAATCCAGAACATAAATACTAAATACCCTTTCTACTTAAACAAGAAAATTTCACCTTAAAATTAAAATTTTGTTGTTAGTACAATTTCACTACTGTCCATTTTAAGTAAATCGATTATAAAGTTATTCAACACACCAAAACATCAAAATCGAACAACAAAGCATAAGTTACCTGAAGGTTAATGCACTCGTGGCCCCAATGTATATCGTCCTCTGTTAATCACACCAATCCAACTGGGTTATGTTTAGGTCCTCGTATTGCTGGTCGCCTTTAAAATTTTCTACACCACCATTCATCTAAAGTTGTTTCAGTGCTTTTCCGGAACTCATTTGTGTATATCTGAAGCTTGTTTTGTGGATCCAGACACGTTTACGAATCATTTTATTATTAACACCCCCGAAAAATAGCAAAGAAATTCATACTTCTTTCACAAATATACGCCAAAACTGCCTACTTTTGTGTATTCATTTGTCGTTGCAAATTTGACTAATTGGTACAGTGATACTAGACTTTATTACCTTGTATCTTCTTTTCTAAGTGCACTAAATTACATTCATTGTAGCACGTAAAGAACAAACTGTTTTAAATCACCAAAATATACGAGCAAACTGTTTAAATTATTTTATCAAAATCGGAAAACTAAAAAGCACTGTTTAACGCATTGAATCAAATCGAAAATCTAAGAGAGCCCCACTCCTATCAACACGGGTTTATATATTCGCTTGCCCGTGCGTCGCTTTTGTCCCCAAAACGGACAGTTTCTAGAATTTCGTATACTATGTTCCCATCTCGACCGCCTGTGCGTCGGTTCTTATTAAATTTGCACTCGCACCAGTTAAATCTCAGAAATTTCGACACGGCTCGCAACGTCTGGGAATAACTAATTAATTTTTATACAGAAATGTTATTTTTACCTCTCAAGTTTGACTCTTATTTTCAACCAATCGCAACCCAGTGACGTTGCTCAACTCACGCCTTTTACTATATGTGTCTCTGTCTTGCGCATATTATCTGTCTCTATCTACCCTGTTCCGAGTGGTACCAATCTATATTCTTTAGTATCGGTTATTTTCAATTCACGTGGACTTGTGAAATAACCCACCTTATTAGCATTTCCCGTAAATATTAAGCAACAGTTTCTCCAACATTCTCTGTAACCATTTGTTATCTGCAAATTTTACGCAGAACATAAAACATTTAAAAATACGCAGGTGTTCAAACATAATACTTCTACGATCTGAATATTATTGGGTTTTTACTAGCTTTTATACATATTATATGTTACTAATGGTTCAATTAACTTCAATTAAAAAAAATACCCTTTAATTTTTTAGTGACTCCTAATCAAATATTAATTATTATCTGTACATTTTGTTTAATACCGGTTACTTAAAATTGAGTTAATTAATATAAATTTTGCACGTAATTTCCATTTGTTTCTTTACTCGGAATAATTAAATTACACGTAGAGCATTTTAATACTGTTTCCTTTTTTTTATAACAAGCGTCTTGTAAATAATTTAACTCCCCTTCTTTTTAATGAAACGAATGAATTTTTATGCTTCACGGTTTTAATAACGCGTACCTTTTCCCAAAGCTTCTACACGGTGATTAAAATTATTTGATGTGATTATTTAATTTTCTACCCTGGTCTAAATATGAGTATTTTCCCCCTATTTGAATACAAATAATCCCATTTATTTGAATTCAAATATAAAATATTTAAACCGCAAACAAAATTTACAAAAAAATTGCCTATCTTTCTCTACCCTTATCTATCTATCTTACCTAACTTATCTCCAATCCAAAAAAAATATTTACACCTATCCTATATCCCTATCCTATTCCTAACTCTCACCTAATTTTATAAACTGAAATTATCCCTAACTTCATCCTACTAATAAATATACATATATATTGCCGTTTATCCTTAAACTAATTGAAGCCTCACGAATTGGGCGTCAAATTAATGCCGCGAATCTCGGGTAAGCAATTGCGATACAAAAATATATTCAAAAATGTTATAAATTTTTCAGATTCGACAATAAACCAAATTTTCAAAATTACCTAATCAAAAAAAAAATTTCCTTACCCGTTTTCCTTTCCTCCTCAGTTGAACGGCCTTCTTCAACTGCTTCCGGCTAGCTCATTCGATTCTCCTCTCGGGTACCTAAATTCACTCGCATAGTCTCAATCATACACACACTCTAGCAATAAAACCTCAAATACAATCAACATACAAGTTTTTATTTCTAACTATTTACACATGAAATGTCATAATGGCCATATACCATTAATCCCGTTACACTTCAGAGAAACCTTATTTCATAATGTCCAATATTTCATTTTTTAAATCATTAAAGACAGAAATTATACACGGAGTAAATGTGCCTTGAATAATACCTTCGCTAAATTCCTTCTTTATAATTTATTTATTCATATTACTCTAAATAAACTCTGGAGTAGGATGAGCTCAGAATACCCAGTAATTATGCATTTGCATGCTTTTTAAAACAAATAAAAACACAAAGCCATGTACTCTTTACAAAAAAATTTTATGTTTTGATGGAACGTTTAAAAGCTTTTTTAAAAACATTCAACTTTTCAGTTAATTACCATAATAAAGTTTTACACATATTACGTTCAATACGTAATTAATACACACTACCTTGAAATTTCACTCTAGCATTCTCCCAATATTCACAGTTTTAAAGTCACAATTCAAATCGTTACCTGGAAAGTTTATAGTAGATCTCTGCTTTGAGGATGATGTTGTCTATTTCTTCCGTCCGTTCTGCAGATCGTTTCTAGCGGTTACTAGAAAAACTCCATCTCAATTGAACTGCAAACGCGGCCTCCCTGATGTAACCAATTCCAAATTCTATTTAAATTATTTCTTCTTTAATTTTAAATGCTTCGAACCACGTTATTTAGAGCGCGACACGAGTTGTTTATAATTGAAGATGATATCTCGATTAAAATAATCTCGGCACACTTAACCGCGTATTTAATTACGAGAATATCACCTTATAATAAATTTAATTGATTTTGTACTACTTACAACTCATGATACTGCGATCTCTTCGTTTGAGCGGTCGAAAACTTAAGGGCCCCTACCACGTTCTCTAAAATCATTTATACTCTTAGGCCGCCACCTCCTGGCTGTCTTTCATCCGAAATCCCCTTTCTACAACAACACGTTCTTGCAAATTTGCACTCAACACCATTCTCACTCCACGAATTTTAATACATCGTTATTAGATTTCCAGAATAATACGCTACACTACGCTCTTGCTCGTTTCAAACTAGACTAAACATTTCAACCAATCGTAGACCTAGTGACGCTTCACAAATCCCGCCTTTTATTATCAGTATCTCTGCTTTACGCGTTTTATCCGTACCTTTCTACCCTGGTATGAGTGGTACAAATCGATATTCTTTACTATCGGCTATCTAAACCCACTATATATACTTGTATTATTACTGTATTTACTGGTTTAGATTCTAATCTAACCATGGGTACTCTTTCGTTCTTATGTAAGTAGTCGTTATATCTTGTTTCGCATAACTATTCCTACACCCGAATTTCCTTCCTCTGATCCAGTATGAATTACCCTGAAGTCTCCACTCAAAAAATCCCCCGCTTCTGGCCAGCGAACTTCGATAATCCCTACTATGTCTAGTGCTAACCTATCCATTTCAATTTTTAAGTTCTCTACCTTACCTACTTGCTTCATACTTCCAACATTCCACGCTCCAACTTGCAGAATGTTCACCGCTCTTTTTTTATACTTTCGGATCACATCCCCTGAAGTAGTCCTCTTTCGGAGATGCAAATAGGGGACTATTTCACGTCCAGAATTTTTTACCCCAGTTGATGTCGTCAACTTTAATAACAAATTGTCTTCCACTTTGCAGTAGTGTGTTTTAGAATGCCTTACCGACCCCTATGGTCTTTGCCACTTTAAGTACCGAAGAAACTTTCGGTGGTTCCTCACTAAAGACTACACTAATTTAGTTAAACCTGTTGTTTGGCTTTTTAGCTTACTGAAACACGCAAGCCATTCTACCCGTTCTAGTAATTTAGATCTTTTTCAAGGTGCAGGTCCGTTTAGAATAGAGGGATACTGTACTAGACACACTTTTTTAATGTGGTCTCCACTCGAAGTATGTACAGTGAGGTTGCAAAAATTCCATATAGACACCATTATCTTTATTAATAAAACGACTGTGATTCTGTTCCATAACTAAAATAAGATTTCTGGCTGCTTGATGATAGTGAAAGTTCATAAACTTGCCTATTTCTTTATCTTTTAAATCAGGAAAAGGCGATGGTGTGTTCCGCAGCAAGGATTTAAAGCCTGTGTTCTAAAATAAAGATAAACATGGTACCTATGGATCGTCTGAAAATTATATAATGCTTACATTTCATTTTAGTAGTGATCATTTGGCCAGTTATTGGATCAAACAACAATTCCGCCACAAGTGATGCTTCTGTTGCCGTTTCAGAATTAGAATGAATAACATTGGTATTAGAAATACCAATAATAGCATAATCTTCTACTGCCGAAAGTGCATCTGAATCTGAGTCATGGAGTGAAATGGATTTTTGTGAATAAGAGGAATCGTAATCAATATTTGAACGTTTATTTCTTTTAAAGCCTGCAAACCAGAACCAGAAGCTGTTACTAGTGATGTTTGCTTTACATTCGAGGATTTTAATTTACATGTTTTAACAAATTTTTAATTAAGCCCAAAATTAAAATAAAAAACTAAATTACTTTTACACTTAAGCAGTTGACACACGCATTTTTCGATTTGATAAATTCAAATCTTTTTTGTGGTGTTTCCAACATTTTAAATTTTGCACATGAATAAAGTTTAAAATGATCATTCTTTTGACAAAAAGCGCAACTAATCGGTGTACTAGAAACGAATGATTTAGTTTTATAATTAAATGTATCACTTAAAAGTTGAAGTGTTGCGAGAATTTGAATTTGCGGAGCGTTCTAATATTTTTACTTGATCTTGGATAAAGTTAATAAAATCTTTATAGGACGGTATTTCAACACCGCGCACCGACAATTCGAAAGCCTGAGCGACTTCAGCGGAATTTTCCTTAAACCACAGTTTAAAATATAAAGTCCAGTAATTCTTCTATACCAACTTGCTGAAATGCAGCAGTATTTGCGGCGAAATTTTCTATAAAAGTATTTAAACTGGAAGCGGTATACATACAATTCTTCAAATCGAAGATATTGCTAAGATAAAATGTACCTAACGTGCGCTTATCTTGATATTTCTTTTCTAATGCGGCCCATAATATTGGGTAAGTCTCACCACATGGCACTATACCAGCGGTAATTTTGAGAGCAGAACCTGATAATTTACTTATCAAATATTGAACTCGTTGCGAGTCTGAAAGTTGCGGATTTAAATGAATATTGGTTTGAAATGCTTAGTAAAACAGATTCCATGTGGCTAAGTTCCCATCAAAGGATGGTACATCAAGTACAGGTAGCGGAACGGTAGCCCGACTTGTTTTAGAAGCGTTTTCGTTTGATTGCGTATTTTTTGATGAATTAATAATTTTATTTCGGGTGTGTTTTATACGACTATACAAGTCATCAAATGCGTTTAAACTTTGATAATCTGGCAATGCAGTTGGTTTAACTATTAACTGACATTCATTAATACTGTCAACAATTAATTCAAATTTATTGCGCGTTTCATCTAAAGTTTCCATGGTAGCCAAAAATTCTTCGTTCGATCTACTATCGAACGAAGTTATTTTTGTAGAATGATTAAATAATTTGTTCATGCGTTCGAATATAATTTCTTTCTTACTATGTAAAAGCGTTAATTTTTGTTCCATATTTAAAGAACAATGCGATAATGAAGCGATAAAGTAAATATGTAAATATTTGATAGGAATGAAGTTATTCCAAATGTTGAATTTCTAGATAAGCGAGTGTGATACAGATATTGGGAATGTACTAAACATGAATTTGAACAGATACAAATAGTTTCCACGTGTAAACGGTTTTTAAGAGGAAAAAGAATACAAATTTTTAACAACAACTTATAGTTATCACTAAAGCGATGGCAATCAATATATATCCAAAGATCGGAGGTTACATATCCGGTTTGACTGTGACCACTATGAACTGTTGTTCATTATAATTTTTTGAGTTTGATAAAGCTAGAAGGACCTGAATGTGATAACGAGTATATTTATGAGAAAAATATTGAAATATTGCCGTGGAAAATAAGTTGAGCGCTAATCCCTGCCCAAAGACATATACCACATAAACTTACCAAGTTATCCAAGATTTCGTGTACAGCGAACTATGCGGAACTTGTTGAAGTATCACACTTAAACAGATAAAATAATTAAGTTTATATATTGTTTACAACAATTTGCGAAAGCGATGTAATTTATAACTCTGCTAGAACGAGCTAGCAGAACGAGTTCACATTAGCGAATGAATTAAATACCGAACCGTAATCGGGCGGTATGATAGGTAACTCGTTTGTTTATGCAGCGGCGCATCGGACATAAGAAAAGCGCCAAACCAATCTCCTTTTTGTTTCAATATAAATTTAATCATATAACATAACTTATATTAAGTTTACTGTACTGATATTATTTTTAGTCATTTAGTAAAAAGGTAAATCTTTTTGGTTTTTGAGTTTGACGTCCTAAACTAGAAGTTCCTCTATCCTTGCTAGAACTACTAACATTTTCTGTATATCACTCAATACTATTATTATGATCTAAAATATTAGTATCCCTACTTTCATAGTTTTCAGGCGTTTTTGGTGACTTTAGCAAACGTTGGCGGTTCCTTAGAAAAGTACCCTCTGGGCTCTGCACAATGTATGAACGCGGTTCAGGTCCACATCCTGGCGTCCATACAAGTTGAGGTTATTTTTTGAAATAAACTGAATCACAACATTTAATTCGGCTAAGCTTTTTGTGTGAGAATTATAACATGCTTCAGTTTTCTGTAATCATTCAGGTAAAGTTGATATCGTTTTAAGTTGATTGTTTTAGGATATAAATTATTTTCTAGTATAGGTATTTTTGTATTAAGACGCCTAGACGTATATAGCTGTGCTGGTGAACATAAACTTTGTTTTGGGGTAGTACGGTAATTTAATAAAGCTTGTTACGTTCATTTTACGAGAGTAAATTAAAACCTACCCTTTTCTTACATTATTCATGCACATAGATTGCGCTTTAAAACCCCAACAACATCTTGTATATTTTACCTTTCTACAATAAGTACGCTTCGTAATAATTTGCATTTAAGTTTATTTATTTTAAAATGAAAAGTTTACGCTATAATTTAAATAGGCGGTACCTTGTTTTGGGTGTCCGCTGGTTTGCTACACATTGCTATAGCGTACAATTAATTCTGATACTGTTACGATCAAAAGCCTCGTTGAAATAATGTAGCGTAGTTTTTGATAAAGCGGGTTTCTAATCACATTTAATAACGCTAGGATTGAAGTTCGAACTTTGTTATTTGAACGAATTTTTAATTTGATCAGACTAGGCCTGGCAACAGTGCATTGTAATACCAATCGTAAAAACAAGAATACTCTAAAATGTAATGTAAACGTACTATATCTTTTCATACGAATTGGCAATTAGAATTTGTCTGCCTGGTGTTACATGCCAAAATTGGCATGGCACACTTTTTAATTTGGGAGTGAATACGCGCCAATATCTTAAAAAATAGACTTGTTCATTTCTGCCAACCCGGACAGTTGCGTTGGCGCAAAAGAATGCGCAGGCGTGGAGTGATGGGGTAAGTGCGCGGTTTGCGACACGACCGGACATCATTATTAGCCAACGAGACGTCAAACAGTGACGTTTACCTGTACCGTTCCTTTGTTTTTCTCTTTCAGAATGTAGGTTTCCCTCTATCTCTACCTGATATTGTTGCCTTCACTTTATCCCTTGGTCCTGCCTACAAACAGAAGAAGAGGGAAGACCTCAAATCTGGTTTCAACGATGGCCTAATAAAACCCATACCCAAACAACGCCCAACGAGATCCATGGAAATCAGCACGGCTCCTGCGTAAGGATGACCGCAGAATCGTGAAGCGCTCCACATTTTTAGGTGAGTGTTTTTTATCTTTTTTAAGGTGCATCTTGTATCACTGTAAACATATTTGGTACATGATACAATTTGGCAAATTAAGCCGTAATACCTTTATTGCACAATATTGTGGACGTGGAACGTATCAGTGTTGCCAACTGTAGTAGTGGCTCATAACAGTTGCGCGGGACTGACTATAACACTGGATTACTATTTTTGACGTCATTGCCTTGATTCGACGGATGGACCATACAATATAAATACTGAAACAACATGTAATAAAGTAATTTAGTTTTTTATTTTAATGGTGGGCTTAATTTAAAATTTGTTGAAACATGTAAATTAAAATCCTCGACTGTAAAGCAAACATCACTAGTAACAGCTTCTGGTTCTGGTTTGCAGGCTTTAAAAGAAATAAACGTTCAAATATTGATTACGATTCCTCTGATTCACAAAAATCCATTTCACTCCATGACTCAGATTCAGATGCACTTTCGGCAGTAGAAGATTATGCTATTATTGGTATTTCTAATACCAATGTTATTCATTCTAATTCTGAAACGGCAACAGAAGCATCACTTGTGGTAGAATTGTTGTTTGATGCAATAACTGGCCAAATGATCACTACTAAAATGAAATGTAAGCATTATATAATTTTCAGGCGATCCATAGGTACCATGTTTATCTTTATTTTAGAACACAGGCTTTAAATCCTTGCTGCGGAACACACCATCGCCTTTTCCTGATTTAAAAGATAAAGAAATAGGCAAGTTTATGAACTTTCACTATCATCAAGCAGCCAGAAATCTTATTTTAGTTATGGAACAGAATCACAGTCGTTTTATTAATAAAGATAATGGTGTCTATATGGAATTTTTGCAACCTCACTGTACATACTTCGAGTGGAGACCACATTAAAAAAGTGTGTCTAGTACAGTATCCCTCCATTCTGAACGGACCGGCACCTTGAAAAAGATCTAAAATACTAGAACGGGTAGAATGGCTTGCGTGTTTCAGTAAGCTAAAAAGCTACAGGTTTAACTAAATTAGTGGAGTCTTTAGTGAGGAACCACCGAAAGTTTCTTCGGTACTTAAAGTGGCAAAGACCATAGGGGTCGGTAAGGCATTCTAAAACACACTACTGCAAAGTTGAAAACAATTTGCTATTAAAGTTGACGGCATCCACTGGAGTAAAAAATTCTGGACGTGAAATAGTCCCCCATTTGCATCTCCGAAAGAGGACTACTTCAGGGGATGTGATCCGAAAGTATAAAAAAAGAGCGGTGAACATTCTGCAAGTTGGAGCGTGGAATGTTGGAAGTATGAAGCAAGTAGGTAAGGTAGAGAACTTAAAAATTGAAATGGATAGGTTAGCACTTGACATAGTAGGGATTATCGAAGTTCGCTGGCCAGAAGCGGGGGATTTTTTGAGTGGAGACTTCAGGGTAATTCATACTGGATCAGAGGAAGGAAATTTGGGTGTAGGAATAGTTATGCGAAACAAGATATAACGACTACTTACATAAGAACGAAAGAGTACCCATGGTTAGATTAGAATCTAAACCAGTAAATACAGTAATAATACAAGTATATATGCCCACATCTAGCTACAGTGAGTAAAAAATAGAGGCGATTTACAAAGATATCGAATACATCTAACATACGTAAAAGGACATGAAAATTCAATAATTACGGGGGATTTTAATGCAGTGGTAGGTGAGGGTAGGGTTTGGTTTAGGCACGAGAAATGACGGGGATATAGGCTGGAAGAGTTTTGCGACAAGAACAATTTAACCATCACAAACACATTATTTCAACATCATGCTAGAAGGCGACACGTAGAAGATGCCAGGAGATATAACAAGATATCAAATAGATTACATTATTGTTAGACAACGGTTTAGAAATCAAGTAAAACACTGTAGAAGCTGCCCAGAAGCAGGTATAGACGCTGACCACAACATAGTAATTATGAAGGCCGCTCTTAAATTAAAAAATTTTAAAAAAAGAAACGGAAAAAGGCAATTTGACTTTAAGAAACTAAAAGAAAAAGATATCTACGAAAGATTTAAAAAAAGTCAATTGAATTGCTGAAAGATATCGGGAAAATTTCTGATACTAAGGAAATAGAAACAGAATGGAATAACACTAAATTTAGTCTAAACATGGCGGCCATAGATATTCTGGGGTTTACACAGAAAGAAAATAAGAAACCATGCATTACTAAGGATATCCTGCATTTAACAAAAGAAAGACGAAAATACAATAATAGATCAGACAAAACAGGAAAATAGAGATACAAAGTTTTAAAATG
Source organism: Platerodrilus igneus (assembly GCA_036346225.1). Taxonomy (NCBI): domain Eukaryota; kingdom Metazoa; phylum Arthropoda; class Insecta; order Coleoptera; family Lycidae; genus Platerodrilus; species Platerodrilus igneus. The sequence goes on along the minus strand of JARFIW010001638.1, from coordinate 9,976,563 downwards.
GAAAACCATTCACGTGCTGGAGCCACATGTCCCCCCCCCTTCACATACCTTACATGTGATTTTCTAGTGCTCCACCCGAAAGTACCACATTGGCCAGGAAGCCAGTTTTTTATCTCAAAAATTTTTAATTTTGCCGAACCCTTGCTGTTCCAAGCAAGAAAGGGATTTTTAACGTGCGTGACAACACACACACAGGGCCTCCAATTTGCCTTTCATCCGAACGAGGACGTATTTTTGTGAAAAATGCTCGCCAGACATTTTTCAAGCGGACCGTGTCTGGATTCGAACCCGGGACCTTGGGCGCAGTAGTCACACGCATACCAACTACGCCACGAAGGCCCCCTTCACATACCTTACGTGTGATTTTCCAATGCTCCACCCGAAGGTACTACTATGGCCAGGCAGCGAACTTTTCTTAACCTGGAAAATTTGGAATTTTGTCGAACCGTTACTGTTCCAAGCAAGGTAGGGATCTTTAACGTGCGTGACAACACTCACACACGGGATCTCCATTTTACCTCTTATCTGAACGAAGGTGTATTTTTGTGAAAAATGCTCACCTAACATTTTTCAAGCGCACCGTGTCGGAATTCGAATCCGGGACCTTGGGCGTAGTAGTCACACACATACCACTACGCAACGGAGCCGCCCCTCTGCATATCGGGGAAATAGGAGATATAATTGTAAAACAATAGAAGGGGGCCAAACTGCATCTAACTAGAAACAGCAGGTACTTTGTTCAAAGACAACAAACATAGAAACAAAAAGAAAATTGTTGAAAGCGTATGTGAGGAGCACAGCACAGTACGTCTATGAAATAGGAGCAGTGAGAAAAGCAGACAAAAAGAAATAGAAGCCTTCTTGAATGTTGTGCTTCGGATATATGAGGATGATAGGATGGACAGACAAAGGTAATTACAAATACGTTATACAAATAGTAGTGAAATAAAGCTATCTGTGTAAAACAAAAAAAAGAGAAAACAAAGGGCGGGATGCGTTTTAAGGCATTTTGGGGAATAGTTCGAGAAATATACATGCAGAGATAGAAAAAAAAAGGTAAAGGTAGACCTAGATTAGACTATCACACGCAGATAGTGATAGATACAAACTGGGCATGTTTTAGGGAAGTGTGTAGGTTAGTTCAGAATAAGAAACAATGAGGGTACGCGTCTAACCAGTTCCAGGACTGAAGACCTAATGATGATAATAATATTGGTAAATAATAGAAAAGAAATAATGTAAACACAATTGTATACTGTAAAATTATATTCAGTTAATTTATCAAAAAAATAACAATATACATTAGAATCTCTCTCGTATCCAGCTTGCTACCAAATTTCCAACTTCCTTTGAATGTTGAGCCAAAAAGGCATGTTTATATTTATGGGAACCTATTTCTATCTCAATTCCAGGTACTTCACGTTGTAGATCTACGTAATAACTTTTGGGCGTCCAACCATCATCAAAACCATAATAAAGCTTAATCTTATCTCTATTTGCTTGAAGAGTGTCGGTATCACGTTCCTTAACAATAACCATTTCATGATTAGCCATTAAGAATATTTTCCTAATCATGCCAGAATCAAGTAAATCCAAACATATTTTTCCGTACCTATTTGACATGCCAGAAACCAAGCACACGAGATCAACCAAAGAGGATTGAATAAAAACTGGCAGAATAGTAAACAATTGTATAAGAAGTAGTATTAGTCGCTGGAACTTCATAGCTGCAACAAACGATTTACCTTTTGGCGACTCGGCCATTCTTTCAATTGTAGGAAACAGAAGGTAACTTCCAATAACTCTAGTTTGGATTGCTGGAACTTTTAGCAGCTGAACAGCAATGTAAGTTCCAATAGAATGACCCACTAAATGCAATCTAGCATTTGCTGGAATATACTTTTCAATAAAAGTTTGCTAAAAAAGAACAAATTTTATCAGCTCAAAGCTTTCAACGCCACGTTAGCATATTTATATAAAGTAATACAATTCTCTAGTGCACACACGTACGTACGCACAAAACTATATACATTGATAAGATAAAAGAGCGCCGTTTTGTATATTAAAGCAAAATTATAATTCTTGGTTATTCATAATAGGAGCGTGAACTTTTATTAGGAACACTTGATATATAAAACTGTGTTATACAAATTAAATGGAAACATATTTTACTTATGTAATTCATTCAGTATCAAGGCAAAACATTTTAATAAAGAAAGAATTTATTTAACTAAAAATTTATATTAGTCTTCACTATAAAACGCTACAGGTAGAAAGTCACGTAATTGTTCTTTATTCCATTAAATAAGAACCAACATTTGCATGATAAACCGAGATATCACAAAACAAACATTCGATTTATGAAGAATTAAAACGGTTAGGATTTACGTATGGTAAATGAAATTGGTTTTGCATTATTATAAGCTCTAGACGAATCAGGTACTTTGTTGTGAAGTGAAACGATTACTATGATTTTGGATTACGTAATTAGTAGCATGTCCAACAATTCTATAAAATAGCGAATTTCTTTTAGATATGTTGTTTACAATAATTTTAAAAGCATTATTCCTGTTACTCTACGAACAAATAAGGTAATTTAAAAATAACTGTATTTAATAAAAAATAGTACAGGCATCGCAATTGTTATCAAGTTAGTTGACTTTTGGCAATCCTGAGAAATTATAAGTGGAGCTGCATATTTTAAATTAGTTTAATTGATAGGGGTAATTTTAAAGCTTCAAATTTTATTCAAATCTTGTGCTTCTTCAATTAAATTCAATTTAAATTAATTCTACTTCAATTTAACGCGTTGAAAATTAACTTTCTGCTATCTTTGCTGTGAAGTTCTTGTGTAATTTCATTTAAAAAGCACTTACGACATGAAGGAAGTGTATTTAAAATTTAAAGTATTGAGGATTGGAGAGTCTGGGCTTATTTTAAAACTCTAACAATAAAAGGTTAGAATAACTTTGAGGATTTGTGACTTTTTGTATGAGACTTGTAAAATCCCCACCTCGTTTCTATGTAACCCGTTCTCATATTCCAAAATTTAAAAATACCATATATCAAACTAGTCTGTAATTGGTAGCTTCTGTGATTTTTGACGTTTTACGTCAGTGTTATAAAAAGCACAAACTACTCGTTCAGGTGTATTAATTTTACTCTACTAGTGGCAAGGTTACTTAACAGTTAATTAGTGCACCGGTTAGCTTTCAGTGCTGCAGGGTGTGTTCTATGAGCACAAATGCAAAATTTTTAGAGGTATACAAGCTACGACTCTTCTACTAGATATCTACACGTTTATCTTGAAAGACAGTTGAGCTTTTGTCTATATAAAACTTTTGATCACCAAAGCACATAAAGAAACCCCAATTAAAGCCTCCCCGGAAGATGCATGCTCCGAGAGACGGTTTAGCGGTTACTACAGCAGTAGATGTTGACGAACCCTCGTTTACACGTTTCTCACATCTTTCTACTGGTGTAAAATAAACACAAATATAAAACTCTACCTCTTGTTCAACAAACGTACCATATAACATAATTATTATACAATAACAAAGAAAAAAGCTAAGGCCTACTCCTAATTGGCTAAAAAAATGTAGAAAGAGTCAATTTAAATTTATCAATTATAGACATTCAACGAATTTAATTTTTACGTAGGAATTATGCAGATACAATTGTGAACGTTCTGTATGAAAATTTCTGTAGCACCAACACGCTTTAAATAAGCGTGCACAAAGGTAAAAGGTCCTTCTTAATAATAAGTTTAACGTATTCTTATTATTGCCGCTAACCACAATTATTAAATATTTGACAGCATGTAATGTTTAAAACAGGTAAAGCAAAATTTCAACTGACTTACAGTTTTTTGGAAGTGCATTACAAATCTCGGATAACCTTCTAGTGCAGAAAATGGTTGCAAGTAAATTAGTTACTCTTACTATATGCTGAATAAAAGCTCCCAACATAGGCCGCTTTTACATCGCAAAATTTGCTATGAGATTCGGTTTCAGCCACCCTGACCAATAAAAAAGCAATGGATGCTTGCTTAATAGGAAATGTAAATTTTTACCTTACCGTGCCCGTTTTCCTCTTTTGCTAGTTCAGCGACAGATATGTTGTGGATTTTATTTAAATGAAATGAAACAAGGAAACTTCGGGAAACATTAATGAACAATCTTCTATACATTCAAAAACATCTTTCTTTTATACACATTATCTAGAAAATCTACTTGCTATTTCGGCTATCTCTCTGACGACTTCTGTCATACATTTAGAGCTATTAAAACTGGTTATCTTATCTATTTGATAACTTTCTGGTGGTATTATGTTCCACGAATTTAATTTGTATTCATTGACAGAAAATACAATTTATAGGTTTGAAGGGAATAATGTATTCTTTTATTTAGTTAACGTAAATATTTGAAAATTCTGGACTATTTTTCTTTCAATATATTATGTTCTGAATAAATTATGTTCATCGACTAATACTTCTTAAGATTGAGTAAAATATGGTTTGGAATTTATTTAGTGTTTTTAAAGTGAATGATACTTGTTTTATGATGCAATAAAAACTTGTTATTAAAACGTATTTTTCTAGAATAGTTTACACACGGATTTGAATGAATGCTTTTTTAAAATTGTGCTTTATTTTTAAATGAATACGTGTCCTTGGTGTGTTATTTTACATAAGAATCATATTTTATGTGCTAATGGAATACGCTTATATGTTTATACAGGGTAGAAATTAAATATTTGGAATTTTTTCTTCTTTCGAGGTGTTTTTTTACAGAATTTGGTTCTCAATGATCCTTTGTGAGCTCATTATTACATGAATGTATATATATATATATATATATATATATATTGATGTGATAAAGTCATGAGTTACAATGAGCCCCATTATCTGTGAACAACCCTGTACAATACTCCAGCAGTAGATAGATTAATTATAATAGTATTTTTCTAGACGTAAGTAAAATCCGTGAAGACGCGAATTATTTCATGTTAAGAAATATCCTGTATAATATTTTAGTGATAAGATAGGCTTAGCATTTTTAGCATATAAATTAAACCCGCGGAAAATAGAAAAAGATTCATCCCTGAATACAAAAATCTTATTGAAAAGACACACTGTAAATGCATGTTATGTTTAGAAATTTCATTTAAAACAAGCTCTAAATAAGTAGAATTGGCGATCATACAAAATCATTTCTTGATAATACAAACAAGTATTTTTCAACGAGTTCTAAAAGATAAATATTCTCCACTGAAAACTAACAATTTGAATACAACGCAAACGTGTTGTGTAACTGTTTTTAAAATACTAAAGCTGTATCAAAAGTACCTTTACTGAAAACATCGTGTCTTTCCATTAAAAGAAAACATTTTTAATACGTACCGTGAAGTCTTGTATTCTATGAAAAAAGCCACTTTAGTTATTTTAGATCTTTCGAAATGCATTCATTTAGTGACGAAAAACCAAAAATCACAAATGACGGTTGATTATCTGTACGATAACACCTAACATAAATTAACAATCCAACTAACAAAATAGCCCATAAATTATAATTGAGAGCGATAACAATAAACATTTCCTTTGAACGGCGCCAATTGATGCGGATAATAATAATAAATATTACAACCTAATAAATAAAAATAATAGACGCTTTAAACATGTAAAGCTAACGAGTTTACGGGTAATTATTACATCAGTTATGAGTCACATTACTTAGGGAACCATAGAAATTCCAGGACTTAACGACGTTAAAACCTTTTCGTTATATAAGAACCGGTAAATAATTAGGGAGATTGATTTAAGCGGCGGTCATTCCAAATAGTCGTCCTCTTTATAAAGGCACTTGTGGATAATGTGTTGAACGATCAACCAAGAGTTGTAATTTAACTTGCGTGCAAGGTCATGTATAACTATTGGTTAAAACAATATCTTTTTTAAAACGTATGAAGTATAATACAACGTATAAAGTTAAATTTTATTGAAATACAAACGACTTAAATGGGAAGAAGGATTATGAAGTTAATTAACGTATTAATGGTACCATAAACGGAGGAATTGAAATTTGATTTGCTGAAACAGTTGTTGTGGTACAAAATGTAGATAGAAATTTGATCACCGACTTAGGTTAAAGAATTTATTTTGAAAACGCAAGTATATCTTTGTTTAAATCTTTTGAAAGACATTTACTTACTAGAACTAATTAATGAGGTGTTTGAGGTACTTGATCAGTTTTCTTAAACGTTTATTTTTTAACAAGAATATTCGGATTATCCATATATCGCAAAAGTAGAATTTTGTGACTTACATAAAAAACAGTTCGTGGTTACTAGTTATAAACAAGGATTATGAGAAGACTGTATTGATATGTAGTAGTTATGAAGTGTTTATTTTATTTCGACTTAAGTTGTATACTGCATTATCAGTCTTTATTACTGTGTGTGTAAGTAAATTTCTTAGATGATGTGTGTTGAAGAAAGAAATATGTGAATGTAGCGATTATTATAACTTAAAGGACAGTTTATAAATATTTTATGTTATTAGAATTATGATGTTAAAATTTTGTTGTTTCATTCCATCTGAGCTAGCAAGATAATACGGACATCTTCGGATAATAATTCACATCAGATCAATTTTGTTTTTATAGCACGTTTTATTGAAGCCCAGAATAGGGGCACATTTCTATAGCTATACAATTTACAGCAATATATATTGCTACGATATGCGGTCTGTAAAGACTGCTTAAAAACCTTGGAATGCTACTACTACGGCCTCACGAATTGGACGCCATTTTATTCCTACGATCTTCGGTGCTACTTATAAACCTATAAAGCTTAAAATTTTCTGCTTCGCAATGAAGTTTGACACGGCTGCTCAGCTGCTTTTTGCAATTCAACTAACCACAAAAAGAAAATAGCTTCTACGGTAAATCACATACATTTATTACATACTCAAAGAAAAATACACGCCAAATCATAAGTAAACTCCTCGTTCACACATTATTTATACATTATATACATCCCCTTTTAAAGGATTATGCAAAATTACATTTTAGCTTCTTCAAACATTACCGTAGAATTCTTAATTAATAATCTATTGATTTGAAAAACGTTTCAAAATTTTTATTTATATTTTCACATGCCAAATTACAAAGTAAATTGCAAAATGAATACATAATGCCCTTTAACACCCAAAAATCACAGTAATATATATATATATATATATATATATATATATATACGCTATGATAATAGGGTCATTTAGGGGTATATAGGATCACTAGGATAGTGCGCTTTATATAGACATCGTGAGAGCCCAGAAAACTAGACATTTTACTAAGAAAAGTGCGAAATTCGACGAATAGGCAAAAAGGCAAATACCAATGCCCTGTATATAAACTATAATTATAACTATATTCAAAGAAAGGAAGGGTATTTGCAAAGATTCAACTAAATAAACAACCTTGCAAATCATAAAACCACATGGATAGAAGCCATAAAACAATACACGTAAGTAGTGCATCATTATTATACAAGGAATTCCATGTAAAGAGCAGGTTTGTCAATGCATAAAACAGTTAAACGCATATAATTTCGTACATCAATAAGTATAAAGCTACGGGACCAAAAAGTATAAAAATCCAACACCTTGATAATGTGGAAATAGTAACAGATGAGGATAAAGCAAAGTTCAACAAATTTGCTGTACAAACAAAGCGTACGTGATTTAAAAGACCCTGGAAGATTTTATAATCCAACAAAATACAAATAAGCTGAAATCCTACGTGCAATGAAGAGCGTCTCGAATTCGTTATACATGGAAAATTCATAGAAATACCCAAACCTGCATGCGAAAATCAAGGTAAGAAGCGGTAATCAACGAACTACGCGCTTGACCTACCAATTACAAACATATAGGCGTTTTCTTTAAATAACACAGGATTTCGTAGACAAATCAGTTTGACTCTAATGAAGGCATAGTTCACATCACCTGATATAAAATATTTACGTGAAATAATTGCAAGTGGTTTTATAATTAATAATTTAAATGTGGTGATAGTGAATAATTAAACAATGTTCGTCGTTTAATCCTCGAAAACGTAAGTTGTATAAGGTTGTTTTAAGTAGATTTTAAGATTTATATTAACAAAGGACTCCAAGTAATTTCTGAATCCGACCTGGAGAAAACACACGAAGGACTCCAAGTAATTTCTGAATCCGACCTGGAGAAGACACACGAAGGACTCCAAGTAATTTCTGGATCCAACCGGTAGAAGTTAAATAAGTATATGCAAGTAATTTCAGGATCCGTTCTGAAAAAGTCGAACGAAGTATATCCAAATAATTTCTGGATCCCATCGGGAGTATTTAAATAAATACCTAAAGAATCCACCTGAGGCAGAGTTTCTAAATCCTATTTGGGTAACTCAAGGGGTAGCTATAAACTGGGTGGGGACTGGAAAATGAGACACTCGAAAAAAGGGACAACAGGTTAGCCATTATAAATATTTTGTTGCATTGATGATTTTATTTATGAATTTTTTAAAATATTACATTCACGAAAATTTATGTGAGGGTCAACAAAAATCGTTATGGCATGCGTTATAATTTTCGTAAAAATTTAAGGAAGATTGATGAACGTTCATAAGGCTCCAAGTAATAATAGAAAGGGTGATTTTTTATCAATTATAGGGAATTATAATTTTTGGGAGAAATTAATTCAAATATATAAAAGAGGTTCTATTCAACAACATTATAGATGCTTTGTACATTTTATATATTAGGAACATTATATAAATTGTGGTTAATTGTGTTTAGCTCAAATAGTAGAGATAAAAACGAAGATGAAGAATTCTTTGTTGTCGTATCGTCGCAAGTTCCGTACGTGGTTAAAACTGTGCTAGCCGAGGCATTACAATTAAAAGTAATTTTTTGAGATAAAAAGGGGGCACCGGGTCATTGCAACGATATTATAGCAATATATATATATATATATATATATATATATATATATATATATATATATTTGCAAGTAAAATGGAAACATGGTTTAAGAGTAAAATTTAATTTCTAGACTTTAACTTACCAAAATCATAAGTATATAAAAATGTAGGTCAAAAGCAACATTAAGGTACACTAGTAATAGCTTCAGAAAAAGTATTAGTTGCAAAATTCATAACTTACCTTATGAACAACTTGTCCATTTGTATCATACAAAGCTTCTTTTCCAAAAATAGGAGGAAACTTTTGAGAACTTCTTTCCAATTCATGACCTGCGTGGCCAACAATCCATACGGCAACACCAAGGCGGTTATAAATTTCTTCCAAAACTCCTCGTATAAAGGAGTATATCCTGGATTGCCAGGAATCATCAAGACAATATCTTGAACTTCTTCAGTATTGTTAACCTCTGCTAACCCTTTCCCCCATGTCACGACTGTTGTGGGTACACCACCAATATCTAAAGATGTTTGAGTTCTCATTTCATCGAAAAAATTTAGCACCTTGCAGCTGTACAGGAGCTATCACGAAATTGTAAAGAAGTTTGTTAGGGTATCAACTTTTTACTTTCTTTTATCGTGTTTTGTGTAACCTCTGACCTAATATGTCATAATCAAAATTAATGTTTTTTAATTATTGTGTAGAAAAATACCTGCATCTTTCTTTATTACAATTACAAAGTGGTTGGACTTTCCTTTAATATTAGGAAACACTCTTCTGTTTATCTTTTATTTTCCCCAACTGAAACCATTATTCTTTATACACATAGCACGTGAAATGTTTTCATGGGGCTATAAAAAACAAATGTTATCAAGTGCTGCTATCACTAATCGCTGTTTAGCCTGAAAAACAATTAGCAAAATATATTCAGGCTTTAATTAAGTTTATTTTAGCTTGTTGTCAACAGAAAGTAATAGATTTGCTTTTCATGCATCAACATACCCTTTATCCAGGGTAAAGCTTGAATATAATGATAATGTTTTCCAATCCTCAAGTTATTGAATTTATATGAAATTTAACTATATCAAAATTAATCAGCTGATTTCACGTTAAGTGTATTGGCTACCCCAAAGTCGCTCTCAGGGCGCAACAAAAATTGAAGGCACTCATTCTTCTATGTTTTAAAATTTTCACATAATGTATTCAAACCAAATATATCAAACATTAATAAATCAAAGTTCCCTTCAATTTATGTAGTTAATGTCAAACTTGAAATTTTATTATTTTGATAACGACCCAGGTCATGGATTGAAACGTAAATAAAGATTATTTTAACAACTATGAGTGGTTTAATTCGCAAAGAAGACTAAGAAAAATACAAAACAAACCACAACAAATATACAGGGAGTATTTATAATTATAACAAGATGAACTTTCATATCGAAAGTTCAGTAATAAGTAGGCGTGTAAGATTGGATGAGAGGCGTATGGCATACTAAAGGTGGAACGGTTTGGGCCAAATCATCTAGTTGTCATTGGACACTATTAGTTGATCCATTTAACACGGTGGCCTCGCTATAAAAACGTACTTTAGAAGTAACGATTCTGTAATGGACAAAAAAAGTGCTGAACGTATTTCGGGCCCTGTTCTACTGATACCGTTCTTGAGTTTCAAACTTTAGAGACTATAGACTGAGGTATCAAGAAACTGAGATATCAAAAAACTGAAATTGTTGCTCCCAAAATGTTTGGAAAGTTGCAAAGAACCCGAACATCAACAGGAGCAATCTGCTCGAAAAGACGCTGCTGCTTTAAAGATCATTCAATACAATTAAAGGTTAACACGCATCCGTGACAATAATGATTGCACACTAACTAAAAAATTAATTCAGTATCCAGTAGAACCTTGTCCGGGGGTATTCTTAAACACATATCACCCACAGCTGCTCTTTGGAGCAACAACGGATGCCATTTTTATATTTCAAAGGCCACTACATTTCCACACGTTTCTGTCGAATGCTCTGTCCCATTTAGATGTCGTAGGACATTACTTTTATAAGGAAGATAGAGAGACAGTAACTGAAATTTCTAACCGATATTGCCAAATGTTGTAGAAACTCAAGCCCAGATTGGAAGATTTTAATAATTTAGAAGAATTTTGGTTTCAGCAGCAGGAAAAGACCATAGTTGGCCCCACTTGTTGTTCTCGAGACACTTAGAGAGAGACATTTCTAGGTCAACACATCTCCTTAGAAGGTGATATCGAGTGCTGATGCGCTCCCATGTTTAAGTCAAGAGGGGTTCCTCACTCTCTTGCTCTGATACAAAGTATTAACTTCGAGCCATAAAAGCACTTCAGGGCGTAATTCTCGAAAAAATTGTTGCGGTTTTCTCCAGAGACGACAAATATAAGTAATAGATTACATCGCAGACAAATGTCGCAACTTATGTGATATTATTTTTTAAAAAAAGTGAAAAGCTAGAAGGTGTGTAATTTCCAAACATAATCTTCTTTTCTGTGACTTGTAACGATCGCAATCCGAAATTTGATTGTACGTTCTCCCGCACTTTGTCTAAAATATTCTTTTGTACTTTTACAACCACATAAAACCATAACCAAATACAGAATAGAAGCGTTTCTAGCTTTTACAAAACCTTCTTCGTCCGATATATTTACTGTTATGTCAAATGCATAGGCACATACTACAAGCCTGCGCTTAGCAATACAAAGAAGTGAAACCATGTAAAGTACTTTCGAGAAGTTGCGAAATTGGTTCAATGGACAGTGTACACCGGTCAAAAGTCAACCTTAACGAATCCCTTTAAGTGATTAATGGAACTGCTTAGAAACGCTTTTATTTGGTGGCTTCTAATCACCTTGCATGTTGTACATAGTTTTAATACGACCGGTGACCTGGATTTCAGCTGTTTACAATCCTTAGGTACGTTATAAATTTGCTCTCAGCTCTATAAACTTCCGGGCCATAGATATTTATTATTCAGTATAAAATAAAATCCATACAAATTGATAGTAAAAAATCTACTTTTAATTTGTGTTTAGTTGCAATAAACATTTGAATGAGTTGTGCTTCATTATTTATTAAACGCATTCATTTCATTCAATAAACACCAAACAGGAGCTGACTAAAAGAATTACTGTCTTAACGTCATAAAAACTTTAACCAATTAACGCAATCAAGCTTCACACAACAGAAAAAGTAGCGCAAATGCTAAAGATTACAATACTGAAATTTCTCTGCTGTTTATATTTACGAGATACGTCACAAACAGGGATTTATTATTTTCCAAACTTTACTCAGAATAGTTAACTATTATCAAACACGCTGCTACGTACATTGACGTAACATTAAAAAAAACCAAGAAAAAGAAAGAAGTAAGTAAGTCCGGGTTCAGGCGGTGAGTGGGCGGGGTTTTATACCTATAAGTAAGGAAAGGAGAGCCTGAAAAAAAATAGAAAAAAAATATATAAACACTTTCTTCACACTCAGAACAAAACATATAACTGGAAAGAAAGAACTTATAATTAAGAAAATATATATATATATATATATATATATATATATATATATATATATATACATACAGAACACAGTACTCCCAAAACCCAACTCCAAAAAAAGTCAATGTCTCCAATTTATAAATACATTATAAGAAACCCCCAAACATTCCAAAAAAAATTACCCATGAAAATGGCGAGCTGTAATTTCTAAGTAATAACCCCCTGACAGTAACTATTAAGCAAGAAAAGGATCAAACGCAACCCTAAAAACCACAGCTCTAGAATGTCGTAAGGATAAACTTAAACGAAATTTACAAGCATAATGGCAACATTTTTAATTGTGCCACCAAGTCTTTAAACATTTTTTTTCCATTGATAAATAGTAAGTTTTTAGTTATTTAAAACAAATAGTAAAGCGTTCATAAAAAAAAACGGAAAGCAGTAAGTACCAAAAAAGTTCAGTAATTTTTGTAAAGAATTAATTTTAGGAAGGCCATCTATAACCGGTAAAACCCCAGACGTTCTGGTTCCGAAATCAGAAACGCTTACCAAGAAAAGCAAAAACAGAACTCACCTTTGGCATCAGGGTGGAATCAGTCGCTGGTTTGCGTCAGCGAACAGGCAAGCTTACGTCCAGGCGGAGCGCATTTGACTTCGCAGTCACCAAAAGAAGCGCAGCTTAAGGGATTAACGTGTCCCCCGCATGAAGCACGCTAAATAATGCGTGTCGGAAATTCGCATAACAAAACGAACTAATCAAAACAGAACGTGTTTTCGGGTTGCTAATCGAACAGCAACTGAATTGTTACATTTGTTAAAGCACCAAAGCAAGGAAATAAACCAGGAAAACCCTAATTTTATTAAAATAAATTCGCGGAATTCTTTAACAAGGGAAAACACACCTGCATTTAATTATTAAAATACTTGGAAAGTCGCCTATCTAATTAAGTCGTAAATTCCACGGTACGAAATTCTTAGAAAGGATATTTATATTTCTAATGAGCACAAAGATTTATCAACTGACATAGATAGGATATTTATTATTAATTACAATACAAATTTTAATACACGAAAGGGTTATTTTTAATTAACGGAATTAATTTTTGTGTTGAACGCCAAAGAAATTTGAGGTAAAAATTATTGCGTACAAACTACTCAACTATTTACGAAAATGAACGTAACAACACACCTTCACAATCATAGAACCCAACACACTTGTGGCTTGGAATTGAACACGCGCATTTAAAATTATTGTCTTTATTCAAATTGCACGAGATAAGAAGTAAACAAACAGCGACGATTCCAGGTAGTTTTAGTTTTTGGCGCCAATTAGTGATGTAAGCAAAAGATTTACGACTTCTGGTATAAACGTAAAACTTAATAATAAGAATAGGAATGGGCAGCAGTTGTCGGTTAAACAGCCAACATTGAAAACAAGGTGAGAGAGTTGATTCGATCGCATATATATGAATGCGATAGAAACAACACGTGTTAGATAGAGGCGTATTTTAGACGTTGTTTTTTATCGACTTGGGGTATACCAAGGTTGTTGGGGTATTGGTTTTTCAAATACTAGGAAGCAATAGTGCACTTGCTTATGTTGTTCGCTTCGAAGTGGTTTTACGGAAAAGTATTTTTAAATAAATCTAACAATCCGAATTTAAGTTTAACTAATGAGTTTCGGTTAAAGATAAATACGGAGAATTTGTGTACGTGTGGTGTGTATTTGTGAGAGGCTTTTGGAAATAGAAGAGCTTGGCCTTGTTGACATCGACATTTTAGGAACTGAAATAATATATCAAGACGATCTTCAAAGAATTTTAACAGATTTTAGAGGTGGAGAACATGTATAAAATCAGCGAGAGCTTGATTTTAAACGCTCTCTTACGATTTTCTTACGACGAAGCTTACGAATCTCTTAAATTCTCATCGATGTTTGATATTATTTACACATACTGTGTAAACTATGTAATTATTTTTGAAACGATTAAATATCGGAGTTTAACCAATCTTGGATTACTACCACAAATTATGGTCCTCATAGAAGAAATTTTATGTACAGCAGAAGTTTGGGTATACTGTCAAATGGTAGAAGACAGAGAACTCCTTTGTTTGTTGTAACTCAGATTTGAAAGCAATATGGTATGTTGTACAACAAATCAGAAATGTGCTAGTTTCACAAGAGTTTGAAACAATTGCCGCACGAGTCCAAGCGATCGTCGCAGTTTCATTATATAGGTGCTGCCCACTATGCTTTTCTGCAGCTACACGTTTTGTTCAGGAAATGATATTGTTTCTATTTTTGTTGGAATATATGAATTGTGTAGAAAATGTTTTGCGATAAGGAAATGTTACTCTTAAGCACATCTAGATCTGACGTCGATTAATGTGAACCTCCATAGAAGAGCGTACTTTGGACTGTGGTTATTGATAAATACTCTTCTAACCTATTTTATAATAATTTTATATCTTCGGTGTTAATAAGAAGGGTTTAATAAATCTTTATAATTATACAACGAGTAAAGAAAAACGTATACCTACAGTTCTATTAATAAAACGACTAAAATATGTAGCCTTTACTACATTTATAATCTTAAAATGTCTTAATAAACGAAAATGAATTCAGTCATGGCAGCTTTTCCACATTTAGCCATATTCCACCTCTGACTGTATTTAGAATGCCCATTTGAAATTTAAATGGTATTTCGGTCTTGGGGTTCAGCGTGAATTTATACTTCTTTAACAAGATACTTAGTGCAACTTTGTTTTTGAGTAGTCCAAAACGCATACCTAAAACAAAACGGTTATATGAGTAAGTTTATATATATATATATATATATATATATATATATATAATATATTGATATAATAACGCCGTACGCCGATGTGATAAACGTTCTGCTGAACGCCACCGCTCTGTGTTTTTCTCTAATCTTCTAATTTTATTATGCCACGGCTAGCCCTTTTTAATTTAAACAGAGTGCACAACGTTACGATGGTCAATTTTCATTTATCCCTGTATGATTACCTGTTTGAATTGATTAAACGAAGTCAATGAACATTCATATAATGAAAGGAAAAAATATTTACACTTTACAATTTTTGTAATTCTTTAAATACACCCTTCAATCAATTAATATTATATGGATTATTTATCCCAAAATTTATATCCTTTTAATTTATTCTAAAGTCACCAAAAACGACACCTTTTACAAAAAAATCTGGAACGTTCTAGACCTTTTGTGATTTTTACGTAAGTTTCAACGTATTCAATGTTCCTGTTGACTCCTTACAAACTTGTGAGAAAATTAATATATTCATTGTTAAAATTTAAATTTTAAATATTCCTTAAACTAGGTAACTCTGACCTGTGATTTCTTGATGAGTTGTTTCGTGTTGTGGATCACCACCCCTCATTATCTTCAATCTAAGATCAATGCTCTGCTCTGTACTCCTTATGTTTGAACCAATAATTCAGTACGGTTACCCTTTGTTTCCAAAATTCACCTCGTGCTTTATCCTATATTTCTCTGGATACGCTTTAGACCTCTTTCCTTAAATACCACTTAGAATTCGTCGGTTTCTTAGTATTATGAATTTATAATTATTCCACTTATCGTCGTGAATTAGAATTATATTAGAAGTGGACTAGAATTGTCTTAGAAGTGTACTAGAATTTGATTAGCGGTAGATTAGAAGCCCTATATCATTATAAATATTTAATTTAAACTAATTAACCAATTTCTACTCACGTTTTCTGCAAAAACGGCAAAAACTTTTTTATATATTTTTCACGCAATTTTACATAGCACTATTTTTACTGTAATATAAATTTTATTTATCTGACGCGTAAATATTTGATTAAGAGTATTGTGGATTCGACGTGCTTCAAATTGAGACTGACCGTTTCCTATCACCTCTGGGCGTTATATAGCTTTTGCCCTCTACATTTGGATTGGTTTTTCAAACAGTCTTACAAGTTGTTGCGACCAACCAAATTTATCCTGGACATTCCTAGTATATTTTTAAGCTGATTTCTAATGAAACTATTTTGGAGTTTGGTTTCATGCTGTTATTTACTATTGTTATCGTTGCTGGACTTTTAGTTTATGTTTGTTGTTTTGTGTAGATAAAGCTTTTAGAGAATTGTACAAAAATAAATGATGTAATACAATTGTTGTTTTCGTTTATGTATTTATTTAAACTCATCTTTGAAAGTGCGTTTTCTTATCAAAACGCTTATTCTTCCAGCGTAATTGCATGTAGATTTACTAGGTTTTATCTTATCTTCTGCGTATTTATTTTATAACTTGTTGAACACTCCTCAACGTAGTTTATTTATATGTATGATTATTTCTCTGCTGAATACGCGTTCTATTATTGGAAGATAGCGCTTACTGGCATTGATTAAAGTTAATTACGGTCTATAGATATGCTTGCTATTTACATAATGTGTGAATCATTTATTTTCCTGCTAAATAAATGCAGTTTTCTGATTCCCATTGCTATTTACAGTTACTACGCGACTCTTGCTACTCAATAAACCCCTAGACAACCCCTTATCACAGCAATATATATATATATATATATATATATATATATATATATATATATATACATATATTTTAAAAGAAAAGTAGGTTTAAAAAACTTAAATTAGTACAAAGTAAAAAGGAATTATTAGTAAGTGACTCAAATTCAGCCACGAGGGCATCCTGTCAACGCGTTTCGCCCTAATTGGGGCTCATCAGGACAGGAGTAGCAGGTTGCAAGGTGATGTTGTACTTCCTATAATGTGTCTGTGTTAAATAATTCAACTTTGCTACTCCTGTCCTAATGAGCCCCAATTAGGGAAAAACGCGGCGACAGAATGCCCTCATGGCTGAATTTGAGTTACGTGTCAATAATTCCTTGTTACTTTGTATATATATATATATTACTCATATTTAGACCAGGGTAGAAAATTAAATAATCAAATCAAATAATTTTAATTACCGTGTATAAGGAATTTCATTAAATAATACGCTTTATTAAAACCTTGAAGCATAAATAAACTCGGTCGTTTCAGTAAAAATAAGAAATTTAAATTATCTATAAGACGCTTTACATCAAAAGAAGCAGTATTGAAAAGCGCAGTGGATAATTTAATTATTCCTAAACAAATGGAAATTACGTGCAAAGTTTATATTAATTAACCCTATTTTAAGTAACCGGTAGTAAAACAAAGTGTACATATAATAATTAATATTTAAGTTGTATTCGCTAAAAATGAAAGGATGGAAATCAATTTTAATTGGAGTTAATTAAACCGTTAATAACATATAATAAGCATAAAAGCTTGTGAAAACCCAATAATAGTCAAATCGTAGGAAGGTTATTTAAAATGTTACGTTTGAACACCCTGCGTGTTTTTAAAAGGCAATTTCAAGTTAATTTGTTTGGATAAACATGTTGATTCTAAGGATATTGGAAACGATCAGATGCTTTAGCAGGAAATACAGAACACCTGCGTATTTTTAAAAAGCTCATTCTGCGTAAATTTGGCAAATAATTAATGTTTCAAAGAATCTTGGAGAAACCGGGACTTAGTATTCACGAGAATGTGCGATACGGGTTTATTAAACCCAGATAACAGTCCGCGTGGACTAAAATATAATCGATAATAAAGAATATAAATTTGCACCAATACGAACAGGTTAGAAAAGGAAAGAGAAATGCGTCAAGCAAAGACACATATTGTAAAAGGGCGGGATTTAAGCAACGTCAAGGGGTTGCGATTGGTTAAAAATAGGATGCATATATCAGAGGTAGAACAACAATTTCTGTATAAAAGTAATTAGTTTTTCTCGGACAACTTTGCGGGCCGTGTTGAAATTTTCTGAGATCTCAATGGGGTGAGTACTAAATTCATAAAAATCGACGTGCAGGCTACAGACTGGGAACGTAGAATGAAGAATTCGTTGGAATTACCCGTTTTAGGGAACAAAGCGACGTGTCGGCTATTCGCTATATATACAGGCGGGAATATGTGTTTCTCTCTTAGACTCTTAGACTTTCGACGATTCGATGCGTTAAAAGCTCGTGCATCCGCGACTTGATATTAAACAGTGCATTTTAGTTTGATTAAATAATTTAAAGTGTGCTAGTATATTTTAGTGACTCAAAATAGTTGGTTATTTTACGTGCTAACATGAATGTACTTCAGTGCACTTAGATACAAGGTAATAAAAGTTTATTATCACGGTACCAATTAGTAAAATTTACAACGACAAATGTATACCCAAAAGTAGGCAGTTTTGGCGTATATTGGTAATATTGGTAAAAGGAAGTATGAATTTCTTTGCTATTTTGCGGGGTGTTAATGACTAAATGGTTCGTAAATGTGTCTGCATCCACTGAACCAGAGGCAGATATACACAGATGAGTTCCGGAAAAGCCTAGAAACAACTTTAAATTAATGGTGATGGAGAACATTTTAAAGCGTTGACAACTTGAAGCTGTAAATAGAATCCGGTTGGAATGGTGTGATTTACAAAAGGGACGATTACACTGAAGCTACGAGGACAATAACCTTCAGGTAAATTGTACTATTTTGTTTGACATTTTTGTGTGTATTGAATGACTTTATAATTGATTTACTTTAAATGGACATTAGTGGAATTTTTCTAACCATAAAATTTAATTTTAAGATGAAATTTGCTTGTTTAAGTAAAAGGGGTATTTTGTTTTGATGTTCGGGAATAGGATGAAACTTTGGGTAGGTCTTTGAGCTCAATTAGACAAACCTGGTTAATTAACGTAAAGGGGTGGTAGATGCTCCTTTATACTCAGACTCCGGTCTGCTTATCTTGTTATATTAATTAGTAGGCATCCAACAAGGACTTTAATTTTGGATGCACAGTAAAATGATAATAAAATTAATCCGGAAATTCTTTTAAAACTGAATTTTATGTTCAAATTTAATTTGAAAATTTAATGTATTCTGAATATTGATGTAAATAGAGTTAACGTTGATGTTTGTGGTAGGAATGTGTTGTTTAATTTTTATGATTGAGAATGGAAGTTATCTAGAAGAGCAGCCGAGGCGATTAAGAGAAGGAATCAACGGACCAGGTGATTTAAAAGGTTTCACAGCATTCTTGGCGCCCAACGTGGGGCTCGAGTTCCAAATAAAATTTTTGTTATTTTATTCCAGGAAACTGGCGATCTGAGAGAGAGAGTTTCTGTTTGTGGATAAATTTAAAAGTATTTTAGAGTGTGTGAGAGTGATTAGAACGTATGCAGAGAAAGGAGTGGTTAAGGAGTCAAGGAGTGGAAATTGGAAGTGACGATAGTGCATTGTGTGGAAAAATTCGAAAATGGAAGAAGCAGGAGGCAGTAGAGATCAGTCGAGGACGGAATCAGGGGATCAAGGAAACGAGATGATATTGAGAATGTTAGAGAGAATGAACGATGAATCTAATAGAGCTAGGAAGAATCCAACAGAAAATTAGAACAGCTAAGCGATGAATCGAACAGGAAGTTAGAAGAGATTAGTCAGAAAATAGATAAGACGAATCAAGAAGTTGTAGAATTTAAAAATAGTCTTACCGTAAAGATGGGGAAGTTGAAAATAGGGTTGATAAAATGAGCGTGATATTACAGGTCTTCGACAGGAAATGGGACATTTAAGGTCCGAAGTACGCATTTTTTGTGAAGAAGAGCTTCATGTAAAAATGACTGAAGTGACGGACTCATGTAGGGATCAGTTAGGCAGGGTAGAACGCGAAGTTAGTAGTATTAAATACAACATATCAAATTTAACGGGGATGGTCCCAGATTTTATACAGGTGGAGTATCATTGGACCAACACATGAAGTTTTATGGCGATAACAGGGTAAATCCACAAATTTTTATTAATAGTGTAAGAAATCTAGTGGGAAATTTATTTGACGAACAGACTAAACTGAATACGATAAAGGCTTTATTAAAGGACAACGCGGAAGCATGGTACAATTTAGTGGGACAGGACATAGACACGTATCAGGACTTTGAAGACAAATTTTACAACATTACTGGAGTGATCACAAACAGGATCAGATTAGGGACGACTTGATTACAGGAAAATTTAAGGGAGAGTTTGCAGGATCTAGGGAGCAATATGCCATCCGCAAGTACAGTGTGGCCAAACAACTGAATCCACCATTGACGGACAGACAGATAATCAAGTACCTATCACGACATTTTGAACTGGAAATTAGACAACACGTGGCCTTACAAAACATCACAGAACGGGAGACATTTTAGAGTATTTACAGAGATATGACGATGTATGTGTTGGACGGACAAGAGAGATACGAGAACGAAACGTTAACACAGTTAGGTTTGACAACAGGACACCGAATTATCCGAGACGGCCTGACTACAACAGAAATTTTCGACCGAATTGGGAACGACGAGGACAGGAATACAGGAGCAATAGTGCGACTAGGGGACCGACGCCAAGACCTAGTTACACGGACAGAACAGTTTACCGGAGGTAAACAGGACTGTGACCAGCACGCCGAATAGAGACAGGGACACGGATATTAACACGAGGAGGACGTACGCACAGGTTGTAGAAGGACAACCAGGACCAAGCACGGAAAACAGGATGGGACAGGATTTTTAGAACGCGACAGACCACTAGATTTCTGTGTAAATGTATATGAACATCCACGTGAATTTTTCAAAATTGAGGAGGAAGTAGAGCCAGAAACTGAGGAAAAATTATGTTTGCCAATTATTAATTTAGAAATTTTGAGAATAATGTAGAAGTATTACTTGATACAGGGGCAGAGGCGAGTTTAATATCGGAGGAATTCGTCAGCAAAATTAGGGATAAGGTTTGTGATAGAATTATGCCTATAAAACGTAGCCATTTAGTAGCTCCAAATAAAAAGAAGTTTGCTGTAGTAAATAGTGTTGTGGTGCTTAGGATAGATATAGGAGGTTTAAGCTGTGAACAGGAGTTTGTAATTGTACCTGGACTGAAGTTTCAGAGCATTTTAGGTGTTGACTGTATGATGAAGTTAGGGGTTTTGATAGATATGGAAAGGAAGGTAATAAGGATTAAGGATAGGGTAGTGCCATGGAAGGGCAGTTATGAAGTCACAGAGGATGACACGGGGTTTAGTATTAATGTAGTAGAGGTAGAGGATGATGAAAGTAAACAGATCAACACAATAAGATGTCCAGAGGAAAGGAAAGTAGAGGTTCAAGCTTTAATACAAAAACATGCAGAAGTAGTGGGGTAGAAGCAGCATATCAGGAGCAGGTGAAGGCGAAATTAAGTAAAGATGGCAAATTTGTTTTAATAAAGTAGATTTAAGGGATTCATTCTGGCGGATTCCATTACACAAAAGTTCTAGAAGGTACGTAGGGTTTTCCATAGAGGAAAAATCGATAATTGTAAAGTAGTATCGTTTGGTTTGTCGGCAGAAAGGAAACAAGAATAAATGAGAAACAGACAAGTGTAGGGACTGAAGAAGAAGTAATATTTAAGAGTCAGGATAAGAGGGATGATAAGTTTATTGTATGTGAGATAATAGAGATGTTAAGTATAGATATAGAAGGGGGAGAGATAGGGATGAAGAGTATTAGGATGGTTAGAAGGAAGACTTGGAGGGTCAAGAAGAGAGTTAGATTTAAATAACTTAAGGAACAAAGGATAGAAATAGGTGAACTTTAGTATAGATATAGAACAAGGGATAGAATAGGTGTATATAAAAAAGTAGAAGTAAGTGTTTATAGAAAATAAAGCTAGGTATAGGATAAATATGGGAGATAATTAGGAATAGGTTTAGGATGAGGATAAAGAGTAAATGTAGGAAGAAAATAAGATAGGTTAAGTATAGATATTTTATATAAGATTAGTGGAGAGTTAGGAATAGAGTAAAAGTAGGATAGGCATATAGGATTAGGTAGGGGGAAGTAAAGTATAGTGAAGATTAGTTAAAAGTTAGGAATAGGATAGGTATATAGGATGTATATAGGATTAGATGGATAAGTAGGATGAAGTTAGGATAATTTCAGTTTATAGAATTAGGTGAGAGTTAGGAATAGGATAGGGATATAGGATAGGTGTAAATATTTTTTGGATTGGAGACAAAGTAGGTAAGTTAGATAGATAAGGATAGAGAGAGATAGGCAAAATTTTGTAAAGATTTTTGGCAGTCTAAATATTTGATATTTGCATTCAAATAAGTGGGATTATTTGTATTCAAATAGGGGAAAATACTCATA
The DNA here is from genome assembly GCA_036346225.1 of Platerodrilus igneus. Lineage (NCBI taxonomy): Eukaryota > Metazoa > Arthropoda > Insecta > Coleoptera > Lycidae > Platerodrilus > Platerodrilus igneus. The sequence continues at coordinate 9,953,825 of JARFIW010001638.1, read as the reverse complement.
TTTAGACCAGGGTAGAAAATTAAATAATCAAATCAAATAATTTTAATTACCGTGTATAAGGAATTTCATTAAATAATACGCTTTATTAAAACCTTGAAGCATAAATAAACTCGGTCGTTTCAGTAAAATAAGAAATTTAAATTATCTATAAGACGCTTTACATCAAAAGAAGCAGTATTGAAAAGCGCAGTGGATAATTTAATTATTCCTAAACAAATGGAAATTACGTGCAAAGTTTATATTAATTAACCCTATTTTAAGTAACCGGTAGTAAAACAAAGTGTACATATAATAATTAATATTTAAGTTGTATTCGCTAAAATGAAAAGGATGGAAATCAATTTTAATTGGAGTTAATTAAACCGTTAATAACATATAATAAGCATAAAAGCTTGTGAAAACCCAATAATAGTCAAATCGTAGGAAGGTTATTTAAAATGTTACGTTTGAACACCCTGCGTGTTTTAAAAGGCAATTTCAAGTTAATTTGTTTGGATAAACATGTTGATTCTAAGGATATTGGAAACGATCAGATGCTTTAGCAGGAAATACAGAACACCTGCGTATTTTTAAAAAGCTCATTCTGCGTAAATTTGGCAAATAATTAATGTTTCAAAGAATCTTGGAGAAACCGGGACTTAGTATTCACGAGAATGTGCGATACGGGTTTATTAAACCCAGATAACAGTCCGCGTGGACTAAAATATAATCGATAATAAAGAATATAAATTTGCACCAATACGAACAGGTTAGAAAAGGAAAGAGAAAATGCGTCAAGCAAAGACACATATTGTAAAGGGCGGGATTTAAGCAACGTCAAGGGGTTGCGATTGGTTAAAAATAGGATGCATATATCAGAGGTAGAACAACAATTTCTGTATAAAAGTAATTAGTTTTCTCGGACAACTTTGCGGGCCGTGTTGAAATTTTCTGAGATCTCAATGGGTGAGTACTAAATTCATAAAAATCGACGTGCAGGCTACAGACTGGGAACGTAGAATGAGGAATTCGTTGGAATTACCCGTTTTAGGGAACAAAGCGACGTGTCGGCTATTCGCTATATATACAGGCGGGAATATGTGTTTCTCTCTTAGACTCTTATCTATCTAACTTACCTACTTTGTCTCCAATCCAAAAAAATATTTACACCTATCCTATATCCCTATCCTATTCCTAACTTTTAACTAATCTTCACTATACTTTACTTCCCCCTACCTAATCCTATATGCCTATCCTACTCTTACTCTATTCCTAACTCTCCACTAATCTTCTATGAAATATCTACACTTAACCTATCTTATTTTCTTCCTACATTTACTCTTTATTCTCATCCTAAACCTATTCCTAATTATCTCCCATATTTATCCTATACCTAGCTTTATTTTCTATAAACACTTACTTCTACTCTTCTATCTACACCTATTCTATCCCTATCCTATTTAAATTTTACTCTATTGTACACCTATCTACTCTCTTCTATATCTATACTAAAATTCACCTATCTCTATCCTTTGTTCATCAAGTTATTTAAATCTAACTCTCTTCTTGACCCTCCAAGTCTTTCTTCTCACCATCCTAATACTCTTCATCCCTATTTCTCCCCCTTCTATATCTATACTTAACATCTCTATTATCTCACATACAATAAACTTATCATCCCTCTTATCCTGACTCTTAAATATTACTTCTTCTTCAGTCCCTACACTTGTCTGTTTCTCATTTATTATTGTTTCCTTTCTGCCGACAAACCAAACGATACTACTTTACAATTATCGATTTTCTCTCTACGGAAAATCCTACGTACCTTCTAGAATTCTTATGTAATGGAATCCGCCAGAATGAATTCCTTAAATCTACTTTATTAAAACAAACTTGCCACTTAACCTCGTCAAAAATATTTCTGCCTTCACCTGCTCCCGATATGCTGCTTCTACCCCACTACTTCTGCATGTTTTTGTATTAAAGCTTGAACCTCTACTCTCCTATCCTCTGGACATCTTATCGTGTTGATCTGTTTAACTTATCATCCTCTAACTCTACTACATTAATACTAAACCACGTGTCATCCTCTGTGACTTCATAACTGCCCTTCCATGGCACTACCCTATCATTAATCCTTATTACCTTCCGTTCCATATCTATCAACACCCTAACTTCATCATACAGTCAACACCTAAAATGCTCTGAAACTTCAGTCCAGGTACAATTACAAACTCCTGTTCACAGCTTAAACCTCCTATATCTATCCTAAGCACCACAACACTATTTACTACAGCAAACTTCTTTTTATTTGGAGCTACTAAATGGCTACGCTTTATAGGCATAATTCTATCACAAACCTTATCCCTAATTTTGCTGACGAATTCCTCCGATATTAAACTCGCCTCTGCCCCTGTATCAAGTAATACTTCTACATTATTCTCAAAAATTTCTAAATTAATAATTGGCAAACATAAATTTTCCTTAGTTTCTGGCTCTACTTCCTCCTCAATTTTGAAAAATTCACGTGGATGTTCATATACATTTACACTGAAATCTAGTGGTCTGTCGCGTTCTAAAAATCCTGTCCAGGTCTGTTTTCCCTACTTGGTCCTGGTCTAGCCGTCACCTCAGCGTATGTCCTAGGCGTTTCCACTCGTTCCGTGTCTGTATTAGCAGTCCCCTCATGTCCGGTGAACTATTCCTTCTGGTAGGTTCCGGTCTCGGTGCAGGTCCCTTCCTAAACTATTACTCCTAACGTATGGTCGTCTCTCTTCCCAATTCTGTCGCTGGTATCCGTAATTATTCCCCCTTCTAGCATAGTTGTCCCGTCTATTGTCAAACCTAACTGTGTTGATCTGTCTTTCCCTATTATCCCGAGGTCGTCCACTACTTACGTCGTCGTACCTCTGCAGGTATTCCAAAAACATTTCTCTGTCCTCTATGTTCTGTAGTGCTACGTGCTGTCTTATGTCTACCTCGAAGTGTCGTGATAAATACTTAATAATTTGTCGGTCCGTCAGTGGTGGGTTCAGTTGCTTTGCTATGCTATACTTGCGTATAGCATATTGCTCCCTACTTCCTGAAAATTCTCCCTTAAATTTCCCTGTGATTAAGTCGTCTCGTACCTGGTCTTGTCTGTGGTCACTCCAGTAGTGCTTTAGAAATTTGTTTTCAAAGTCCGTGTATGTTTCAATGTCCTGTCCTACTAAATTGTACCATGCTTCCGCGTTGTCCTTTAATAAAGCCTTTATCGTATTCAGTTTAGTCTGTTCGTCAAATATATTTCCCATAGATTTCTTACACTATTAATAAAAATTTGTGGATTTACCCTGTTATCGCCATAAAACTTCATGTGTTGGTCCAATGATACTCCACCTGTAGAAAATCTGGGACCATCCCCCGTTAAATTTGACATGTTGTATTTAATACTACTAACTTCGCGTTCTACCCTGCCTAACTGATCCCTACATGAGTCCGTTACTTCAGTCATTTTATATTAATCTCTTCATCACAAAAATGCGTACTTCGGACCTTAAATGTCCCATTTCCTGTCGAAGACCTGTAATATCACGCTCATTTTTTTCAACCCTATTTTCTACTTCCCCAGTTTCATGGTAAGACTATCTTTAAATTCTGTAAATTCTTTAGTATTTTGTTCAATTTTCCCGCTTATCTGCTCTAATTTTGGTTGGACTCCTCCTCGCTCTATTAGATTCTTCCCTAGCTAATCGCATTTCCTCAAACATTCTCATCATTAACTCATTTCCTTGATCCCTGATTCCGTCCTCGACTGATCTCTACTGCCTCAAGCTTCTTCCATTTTGAATTTTCTCACACAATGCACTATCGTCACTTCCAATTTCCACTCCTTGACTCCTTAACCACTCTTTCTCTGCATACGTTCAAATCACTCACGCACACTCTAACTACTCTTAAATTTATACACACACAGAAACTCTCTCTCAGATCGCCAGTTTCCTGGAATAAAATCACAAAATTTTATTTGGAACTCGAGCCTCACTTTTGGGTCGCCAAGAATGCTGTGAAACCTACAAAATCCGTGAACTACGCTTTTCGAATCGAGCCTCACGAATTGGGCGTCAAGAATGCTGTGAAACCACCAAAAAGCTATTCATTACCTTAACTGTGTTGGTCCATTGACTTTCTTCTGTTAATCGCCTCGGCTGCTCCTCTAGATAACTTTCATCCTCATACATAAAAAAAACAAACACATTCCTACCACAAACATCAACGTTAACTCTATTTACATCAATATTCACAATACATTAAAATTTCAAATTAAAATTCAGCATAAATTTCAGTTTTAAAAAGAATTTCAAGATTAATTTTATTATCATTTAATGTGCATCCAGAATTAAAGTCCTTGTAAGATGCCTACTAATTAATATAACAATATATGCAGACCTGAGTCTGAGTATAAAGGGAGCATCTACCACCCCTTTACGTTAATTAACCAGGTTCGTCTAATTGAGCTCAAAGACATACCCATATTTTCATCATAATTCAGAATATCAATACTAAATACCCCTTTCTACTTAAACAAGCAAATTTCATCTTAAAATTAAAATTTTATGGTTAGTACAATTTCACTAATGTCCATTTAAAGTAAATCAATTATAAAGTTATTCAACACACACAAAATGTCAAACAAAATAGTATAATTTACCTGAAGGTTACTGTCCTCGAAGCTTCAATGTACATCATCCCTTTAGTAATCACACCATTCCAACAGGATTATATTTACGGCTTCTAATTCTCAACGCTTTTAAAATTTTCTCCATCACCATTTATTTAAAGTTGTTTCTGGGCTTTTCCGGAACTCATCTGTGTATATCTGACCCTTGTTTCGTGGATCCAGACACGTATTTGAACCATTTAATTATTAACACCCCCGATAAATAGCAAAGAAATTCATGCGTCTTTCACCAATATACGCCAAAACTGCCTACGGTTGTGTAGACATTTGTCGTTGTAAATTTTGCTAATTGGTACAGTGATACTAAATTTTATTACCTTGTATCTAAGTGCACTGAAATACATTCATGTTATCACGTAAATAACAAACTATTTTGAATCACTAAAATATACGAGCAAAATTTTAAATTATTTTATCAAACTAAAATGCACTGTTTAACATCTTGAATCAAGTCGCGGATGTAAAAGCTTTTAACGCATCGAATAGTCAAAAGTCTAAGAGGCCGAAATTCATATTACCACCGGTATATATAACAAAAGCCTGTCTGTCGGTCTGTTCCCAAAACAGACAATTCTTAAGAATTTCTCATTCTATGTTCCCAGTCCGTCGCTCGCGCGTCGGTTTTTATGAAATTTTCACTCGCCCCATTTAAATCTCAGAAATTCTCACACGGCACGCAAACATGTCCGAGAAAAACTAATTAATTTTGTACAGAAATTGTTGTTTCTACCTCTGATATTTGCATCCTATTTTCAACCAATTGTGACCTTCGTGACGTTGCTTAAATCACGCCTTTTACTATATGTGTCTTTGCTTGACGCATTTTCTCTTTCCTTTTCTAACCTGTTCGTATTGGTGCAAATTGATATTCTTTATTATCGATTATATTTTAGTCCATGTGGACTATCTGGGTTAAATAACCCCGTCTCGCACATTCTCGTGAATATTAAGCCCCGGTTTCTCTAAGCTTCTTTGAAACCATTTGTTATCTACACAATTTTCGCCGTACGTGATATTTAAACTACGCAGGTGTTCAAAATAATATTAATTCTCAGAGCTTTTTAAATAAACCCTGTTTTTATTTCGTGCTAAAGCATCTGACCGTTTCCAATATCCTTAGAATCGACATGTTTATCTAAACAAATTAAACTGAAATTGCCTTTTAAAATACGCAGGTGTGTTCAAACATCCTACTTCTAACTAACACTTCTAGGATTTGCTTTTTATTGGGTTTTTACAAGTTTCTCTAGATATTATCTGTTCGTTTTGTTCAATACCGGTTACTTGAAATAGAGTTAATTAAGATAAATTTTGCACGTAATTTCCATTTGTTTAGGAATAATTACATTACACGCAGAGCTTTTTAATACTGCTTCTTTTGATATAAAGCGTCTTGTACATGATTTAAATCTCTTATGTTTAATGAAACTAATAAATTTTTATTCTCCACGGTGTTTTACTAAAGCGTATTATCTAATAAAATTCCTTATACACGGTGATTAAAATTATTTGATGTGATTATTTAATTTTCTACCCTGGTCTAAATATGAGTAATATATATATATATATATATATATATATATATATATATACATAGTTAAAACAAAGGTTGGTGAACTCTTGGGATACACTCGTTCAACAAATAATAAACTACTATGTCAAATCGTAATTTAATTCTACGTTTCGGCAACAAAATTTCGTGCCTTCTTCAAAGACAAAAAAAAACATAATGAGGTTAGTCACAGTTCTAAAAAGTACACATAACGTTACTTACATAACTACTAAGACATAACTCGGTGGCAATATCTACTAAAATTAGCACAACATATAAAATAGTCCATTGCAATAAAATCTAATAAAACAACACAATACTATATCCAACAGGGGTTATAAACAACGAGCCAAAATAATTAATGCAGTGAGTAAAAGGAACAACTACAATACAATACAAACTTCACTCACTTAGTTAAACGTTTATCTGCTAAAAATTAATTGAAAAATTGACAGAAACATTTGATGAACGTATATCAAACCGGTACATAATTAAATTTTAGTGATAACCACCAAATACTAGATAACTAAAACTTCAAACACTATATTACCATTAAGATAACAATACAATTTAATATGTAAACCTCATACTACGTTAAAATTATATAGGTTTGTGAAATGTGTACAATCCTGAATAAACAGCATTCAAATTCTTCACATCTAACTTATTGTTTAATGGGTCCCGTTGTTGGAGAATGTAAAAAGATTTTAGGAACAATCTAAATCTGCTATGTGTTTAGTGGCAAAAAGATGAGAAGACAAGGCGCAAAAAGATTTTCCTATCCTAGCATCGCTCTTAAGCTGTATTACACGGTTCTTGACCCACTGTTTCGTCTGACCCACGTAACTTTTTTTACAACTACAATGTATCTGGTAAATAACATTGCTACACAACGATTTCTCCGTTCTGTCCTTTAGTTTTGTAAATAACCTACCAATCGTGTTGTCATACGTGCACGCTATAAAAATATCGGGCTGTTTAAGTATTTTGGCGATTCTAGAAGTTAACTGCTGAATATAGGGTAGTTTCTTAAATTTAATGGTATCCGAAACAATCCGAGAAAGATTCTGCAAAAAATTTGAAAAAAAACTCTCTTTACCAGACCTATGGGAAATGAAGTATTCAACAATGTACCCTCCAATTGTTTAAAATTCTTATTACGAAATTCCGGTTCACATATTTTAAGAATACGTTGTTTTAGACAGATGATTGTGTTTAACTTATGACGCTTAGTAGTGTTGGTGTTTTATCACCTGATGACGGTGTTATTTACTTTTGCCATAGTACAGAGATTGTTTCGAAATTATATAAGTATAATAGCTTCGATTACTTTATAGGGTTGGAAACTAATTCGCTCTGATGGGGCTTAACAAAGCCGACACTGTTGGTCAGTGGATGTTTCCTTCCCTGTGAAGTAATAAAACAATTGTTTTGTTAATGGCTATATAACTACTAGCCCGATTTGTATTCGTCAATAAGCTCTTATTATTTTCATTAACAAGAAAGAGCAGCGACTGTGTTCAAAGACAACGAACAGAAACAAGAACAAAAGTGTTAGAAGCATATGTGTGGAGCATAGCACTGTACGTCTATGAAATAGGGGCAGTAGGAGAAGCAGACTGGGAAAGAAGAAGCCTTTTGGAATGTTATGGTTCAGATGTATGATGATGATAGCATGGACATATAAAATTAATAACAAATAGGTAGGTAAGTGAATAAAGATATCTGTAAAAAACATAAAAAATAGGAGACATAGAAGGACAGGATACGTTCTAAGGCATTTTTGGCGAATAGTGCGGGCTATATTACAAGCAGATATAGGGAAAAAGAAAGGTAGTAATAGACTTAAGTCAGACTATTTCACGCAGATAGTGAAAGATGCAGACTGTTGGAATTTCAGGGAAATGTGTATCTTAGCTCGGAATAGAAAACAAGAGAGGAACGCGTCTAACCAGTTCCAGGACTGAAGACAATAATGTTGATGATATATACGTATATATACATACATACATGTATATATATATGTATATATTATATATAATATGTATATATTGATGTGATAACGGGGTCAATAATACAAATCCCTAGTCGTTTATGTAACAGTAAGCAACCTGTTGTACATTTCGCTCCATATTGCTGCATGGAAGATTGCTAACCTACTCGACCGTCCTTTCCCAGGCAGACAAATTTATGGAAGTTCTTTATAGTATATTGAACCCTCGTGCTTTCTTTAGTTGGCTATTGTTCTAGGAATATTTTGCAGCTGCTTGGCTGGGAAAATATCTAGCAGGTGGTGTTCGCAAAATACTTCACATATTATCGCTGAGAATTGCTTTTAAAACTAAAACACGTTCTTTATAAATAGAGAGTGAGCTATTGCAAGAGATCGATTTTTACAACATCCTTTTACAGAAAGAAAATGTTGTAAGTCGCGATACTAAGATGATTTGGTGTACTTAGTGTTATAGTCTAGTTAAGTGGTTTGATCCAGCATTCAGTTGGTGAACGATTGCAACGCGCACTTCCAAATCCTTTAAAATGGTACCAGAGAGACAAACAGCTCGTTTTGAGCTACAGTTATTCTGTTTTCTTTTCTTTTGATACTGCTGTGGAAGATAGACACTTTTTTGTTGGTTGTTAAAAGGCTATAGTTTTCTTACTTGTGGTTACACACTAAATTACGGATTGCACATTACATACGTTCACAATGCACGAGTGATTATGTACTTATTTTCCAAACCCCAATTAGTTTTACTGTTTTCTTTTCTTTGTACATTAATATTAAGGTCTACAACTTGCTTACCAAATTCTAAATCAGAGTAAGTAAACACCCTGTTCATTTAGGTTAAGGTTACATTTTTTAAATTCACTGTTACGTTTTTATTTACGAAGTGCACTTCACAGAGCAGCTAAAATTATTGAGAATTTTCTTCTTGTATATATTTAAGGTTTGAAACATTAAGTAAGTATGTATATTTTATTTAGATTCTAGAATTTTATAATCGATATTTGCTTAAATGTATATATTTGTTTTGTGTTATATGCAAAGTGACGCTTTTATTTACATCACATTATAATAAGACGCTTACGTAAATGTTCAAGTTGGTCTCTGTAAATATTCCTTTTTGTAGTATGTCCAACTAACGGTTTATAAATAAAATTTCTTACTGAGGTTTCCAATATTTTTTTCTGTATCACCCACCCAACTCTACAACGTTTTGAGCTAGTTCAGAATCCAATCCTTTTGGATTTTTTCTACCCCCTGTTTTGTTGCTGTATTCGGTGTGGAAGATTTTCTTTACTTACTTTATTACTTTCTTTCTTGTCTGCGCAGGATACCATAACAAATCTTTAAAGAGTGTCAAATATCTACATTCCGATGACTCTAAATCAAATTAAGAACTTTGAGGCTCAAAATGATATCACCGTTAATGCTATAGGTTAAAACTAAACAATCGTAAATTTACGACTGCCGCAATATTGATATCGGACAAAAAAAAATTCAGTTGAATCTCCTAATAAATCACAACGACGAAGATATAGAAAGCGTACGGCGATGGCCAGGAAATATTCAACTCACATTATGTATGGATAAAAGATTAAAGCAGAATAGTTTCATCTCGGCGCAGTTCTCATCATGCGATGGAACACTTTTGTCATCGGTACCTACATTACTTTATTACAGAAGAAAAATTGTGAAACCATGTCGCTGATTGCAGTACAAAGCAATTGTGTCTGGCTCGACTGCCAAATAAAAAGGTAAGATACTTCGTTTTAAGAATTTTAAGAATAAAGCTAGAATGCGATTTATCGTATATGCAGATCAGTATTGTATACTTTAACCTACGGAGGATGAGAAGAAATATCAGAAACATGTGTCGTATAGTGTTAGATATTATGTGAAATGCGGTTGTAATGACTCATTATCGTTGTATCGGTCATATTGTGGTGAAGACTGTATAAAATGATTCACTTCGGAGCTTGGACAATTTGCTGAAGATACTAAAACTACGTTTTTGTGCTCCTATGATATGGAACCGTTAACACTCGAACAACAAACCGAGTTTGAAGCTGCAACCCACTGCCATATTTGTGAAAAATCGTTTGGTTTAGAAGATATAAAGGTTCGTGATCATGATCATTTAGTGCCTACTAACAATTACAGAGGACCGGCACACGCAAGTTGTAATATTAAATACCAGGCTTCTCATACTATCCTAATAGTTTTCCACAATCTGAGTAGTTGTGATTGCCACTTTATAATTATAAGCATCACCGTTGGTTTAGATGGTCGTGTGGAAGTGCTCCCAGTAACCAAAGAATAATATATCTCTTTCACAAAATATATACGTGAGAACTTGATCAACTACAGATTCATCGACAGCTTTCGCTGTATGAACTCATCGGTGAGTGTTGTCACGCACGTTAAAGATCCCTACCTTGCCTGGAACGGCAAGAGTTCGGCAAAATTCTAAATTTCTAGGCAACAAAAAACTCGCCACCTGGCCAATGTAGTACCTTCAGGTGGAGCATTGGAAATGTAAATCCAATGTATGAGCTCATCTTTGAAACATTTCCACCACTAAAAAGTGAATTTACATATTTAAGTAAAGAACAGTTTAAATTATTAAACAGGAAAAGTGTATATCCCTATGACTTGGTTGATTCTTTTGAAAAACTTGATTACACTGTATTACTTAGTCAACAAGAGTTTTACAACAAGCTAGAAGGTAGAGGAACTACAAAGAAACATTCTGCACATGCTCAGAAAGTGTGGGGGGTTAATATTTTGATATATATTTCAAGACCGGTGTGTTGTTTCTAGCAGAGGTTTTGAGCAATTCCGCACAAGCAGCCATTTAACATTCGAACTTGACCCCGCCCATTATTACACGTTGCCTGGTTACACATGGGATGCAAATTTTAAAACACATAGGAGAAGAGATCGAGTTGTTAACCAATATCGACCAGCTATTGCTTATAGAAAAGGGTATACGAGGAGGTCTTAGTCAAGTGTATTCAGAACGACGTACTACCACGAAAAATAAGTATTTGCCTACACACTATCCTTCCAAACCCGATATATGTCTAATGTATTTCGACATACACAACCAGTATGGATGGGCGATGAGTCAAGCTCTACCTTATGGAAACTTTGAATGGTTCAACACCAACATCGATGTCATCAGTTCCTGATGACGCTACAGGAGATTATATTTTGGAGGTGGATTTGGACTACCCCGAATATATCCATGACTTACATAAGGGCATCCCTTTCTGTTCCAAACATATTAATCCGAAGACTGGACTACCACCTTTATCAAGAGTCCAAAGTACTAAGTTAATGGCTACATTAAATTCTAAGAAAAGATGTGTGATTCACTACAGAAATCTTAAACAAATCTTAGTGAATGGTCATAAATTGTCAACAATCCACTATATGCAGAAATTTAAACAAATTTTTTGTCTAAAATCCTACATGGACCTAAATATTGAACTTGGAAAACATGCAAGGAACGAATTTGAGCAGAACTTATTCAAGCTGATGAATAATGCTGTCTTCGGAAAAACGAAAAATATAAGAAAACATTGTATTGTGAAGCTTGTGAGAAACTGGAATGGTAGATATGACGTTAAAGCTAAAATATCCAATTCTCTATTCAAAAACGTTACAATCTGCCACGAAAACCTTTTGAAATCGGAAATATTTTTTTTAATTAACCTATATATGTTGGTATGTGTATCCTTGATATTGACAAGTTAACTATGGGTACATGAAAGCAGCTTTTGTCAATGACTGCCGTATTCTGTACACGGACACAGATAGTCTAATTTACAAAATTATAAATCCTGATCCTTAGGAATTAATGAGGAGAGATTGCATTGGTTACTTTGACACATCGGACTATCCTTCCAACAACATTAATGGAATACCTTTAGTTGATAAGAAAGTATTGGGGATAGGTAGATAAAATTAATTTATTGTGGGCTATACCAAGGCAGAGCCCATACTAGCCGTACATTATAGGTATTTACATATATTTAATAACTTAGAATCAATCATTCAGGGATAACTGGGGTTCTTGAAGTATTGGGAATGATGAAAGACGAATATAACGGACAAATGGTGACGAATTTTATTGGGTTGCGATCAAAGATGTATGCTACAAAGATTTTTAGAACCGCTGAGGAAAAGGAGATTGAACTCTTGGGATTAATGGCAGAGGTCAAATAATGTTCTCGATTATTAGCTATCTAAAACATTGGCGTTACCTAAAAATAAAAGGAGTTTACAAAATCTGTAGTAAAGAATAAAATTAGGTTTAACAATTTTGTCAAGAAGAGTTTAAGGCAGTATTTTTTACACAGAACCTAATTCACTCGTCTAAACATCAAGTTCACGCCATCATTCAGGAGAAGATTGCCCTAAGTCTTCACGATGACAAACCACTTGCTTGCCGTTACGTACACAACAATACCTGTTGGATGCTATTCAATTATGAACGCCGATTAAAAGTGTTATAAATAATAATATTTATTGCAGATGCTAGAATTGATTACTACTATGTAAACATTGTTTAATAATTTTTTATTTGTTTCTTTCTTATGTTCAATACTAACATCAGAGTAAAGGTCTCTTAACAAAGTTTCCTACGGATACAAGATATGACTAAAATAGATCTGACACCTCCTTCTTATGGAAATTTCCATAGTTGGTACAAAAATTACAAGAATGAACCTGAAATTTTTCCATAAGGAAATACATGTAAAAATGGCACTTTTGGGCTCGTACACCCATAGCATATCTACTGACAATGTTTAGGAATGACTAGCTTTGTATTTTTATAACATAGGTTATCCCAAATTTATCATTAATGCAGTCGTTTAAAGTCCCAACTGTTTTGCAGTATTCTTTTGACTGGCTTTCAGATTTTACTTTATTTTTCAGGTGTCCCTCAAGCAGCACATAGGGATTTGTACGTGTTTGTTGGTTAATGCGAACTTTCCCTACTCAATATCAATTTTACTTTACAGAACCTTCAAAATTAAAGAAATAAAAACCTACCCAAGCAACCTTTCGGCCCTTCTCCAAATGGCAGGAACGAATACGGTATAATATTAGATACATTTTCTGGCGAAAATCGATCTGGATCAAATTTTTCTGGGTTTGGGAAGTATTCTGGATCGTAATGTAATCCCAGAAGCGGAATAATAACCGGCGTTCCTTTGTCTAAAACAACATCAGTTTTGGGTATTTGATACGCTGCATTACTTTGTCTATTTAAAATTGCCAGTGGTGGATACTTTCTCAGTGTTTCTGCAATAAATAAAAAAACTATCGTTATATTTTATTTATACAACATACCGTTTAGAACCTGTTGCATGTACGTCAATTGTCCCACGTTGTCATAAGTTAGCAGACCTCCAGTAGATTTTGTTGCGGTATTGATTTCATTCCGAACTTTTTCCTGCAGTTCCTCATCTACAGAGAGTTCGTAAAGTGCTAAATGCAATTGTAGTAGCAGATGCATCGTATCCAGCAACAAAGAACAACATTGCTTGCGCCAATAGTTGTTCCATTGTAATCGTGTTGTTGTGCGGTTTAGTACCATTGTCTAACACACCTTCGCCATTTTTAAGATCTATAAGAAGCTGCAAAAAATCGCGTTCTTTAATATCCTTCGTTTTTCGATAATTAATCAAGTCGGTAATAAAGCCAGTGAAAAAATCAGTAGCCTGCCTGTCATATCTTACTATTTTCAAAAACTTTGACAACTCAGGGAACGAAAATGTAAGAACCATCCGAGCAGCTTCCATCAAATTACCTCTCAGGAACTTCTTCATTTGCACTAAAACTTCGGAATTGGGGTTTTGAAGCGTGTTGAAACGTACACTAAAAACACATAAACCTATTATTTCAGCTGTATAATTTTCAGACATGTGTTTTATTTCTAAAGGTTCTTGTTTTTCGCAGTATTTGGCAACTGTGTTTTCAAGAGCTTCCCCGCATATTAAGACGTTGTCAAACATGCACTTTAACTTGGCGCTGCTAAATGTTGGGGTGAACTTTTTTCGCAGTTCTTTCCATTTTGTTCCTCCTATGTTAAACAAATGTGCGCTTATGGGATCATCCTTTTCGTTAAAGTAACGACCACGTTCGTCAAAATAGTGAAAATCTTTTGCCAAAATATTTTTTATGTACTCCAAGTCTATGGGAACATACACCGGTGTCGAAAAGGAATAAACACCAGCATGCTTCCAATTGTTTGATTTAATTGTGTTGTAGAACTGTCTATACTCTTCTGCGGGTGAGATATTTCTGGTCAAAGGGTTTTGAATGTTTCCAAAAAGCATGCGCGGTGTAAGATACGGAACTTTTTTTCTTTTCCAATAGGTATACTTCCATTTTAATAATAAAACGCCGGTAAAAATTATTACAATTGTTGTAAGCAGAATCCTGTAATATCCAAATGACTTTAACAAAAAAAAATTAAATTACTTACATTTTCAAAATGTTTTTTAAGATCGATTACTTTTCTGGTGAGTTGGTTTAGTTCACTATTATAAACATATACGAACATCAATCTCCGCCAACTATTAATCTTCTGACCTAAATGAGGAAATCAGTAATAACACGAACCCAATTACCATTTATGACCTTTGAGGATGTTACGCTTTCTAACGTTTGTATACAATGTTTTAAGTCAAAATAAATGCACCGCTACAAAAACATAGATAATCCTGAACAAATCTAGGTTAGAAGCTTTTGCCTATGCTTCAACCTAGCGTATGGTGTCAGTTTGTGTACTAGCATCTAAACAATTTCAAAATAGTACACTTCGAATGTCAATAACAAATACAACGTTATCACTTATGCTATTTATAAATATATAATATTGTGCAGCACTGATACAAAGTTGCAGATATTGATTTGTTTTTAGGTTATTCCCTAAAAACACAAAATCTTACCTAAAATGAGTTTTATCTTTTACCATCCAGAAGAAAATTTTCTGATTTCATATCAGAAGAAATTGATAACTATTCGAAGTTTTTCATAAACTTGTAAGTAATGTAAGAATTGCCTAAGCAGAGAAGTACCTGTTGGAAATGGCGCATTGTCAAGAAACGTCTTTCAAGGCCAATTTTCATACACCCATTTGCCAACAGTGGAAAAAGTTTGCAAGTTCGCAAAAACAGAAAGCTCAAATAAGCGTCGACAACTTGGTGCCAGGGCGGGTGGTGGTATCTAGCCCTTTATTCTCAAGGTACCGGGTTCAAAGTCCGACACGGTCCGCTTGAAAAATGTTGGGCGAGCATTTTTCACAAAAATACACCTTCGTTCGGATGACAGGCAAAATGGAAGTACTATGTGTGTGTTGTCACGCACGTTAAAGATCCCTACCTTGCTTGCAACAGCAAATGTTTGGCAAAATTCAAAATTTCCATGTAAAAAGGACTCACTTCCCGGCCAATGTAGTACCTTCGGGTAAAGCATTGAAAATCAAATATAGGTAGTGGTATCTAGCAGGACACACTACTGCAACATATTGGTCAATATACACACAAGCAAAAAAACATATTTACAATAGTGGCAATTAATATGCGACACTATAACAGTAGAGGATATACCTTCCTTCTGGCACACTTCGATCCTCTGTAACGTTCCGTTTGTATAACCATTCATTATATTATAATCGTATAGCAAGCGTAGTAAATGACGCACTTCTAATATTAATTTTAAAGCAGGCGAGGAATTGACATTAAGTAACGTCAGAGTTTTTGTGTTTTTTTGTGGTGCGGGTGTGTTAATCTATTTGTTGTAGGTCTACTGATTGTCCACTTTTATTTGCCGTTATCTATATTCATATATATAGAATACAAATCCATATTGGGAATTTCTAATTTGGACGAGAAAGAAAGGACCTTTAAATTACGTATGCCGTAAGCCGTAATTGTCCAATCTATTTGGGAACAGCACACACCCCGTAATGACGCTTGTTGGTAGTTTGTTAAAATGTACACGACTCCTCACTATGTACAGTGGTTTGATTTACCCCACAAGGTAAGCGTTGAACTGTTACTATTTTTATTTAGTGATCAGACTAGTTCCGCACGTTGGCACTGAGCTATTTTGTTCCCCAAAACTATAAGTTGTTGTTGACAATCTGTGTCAGTGGAGCCAACATTAGAAAAGTGCGCTTTGTCGTATATTCACTCGATCCTCGCTGCCCCGTCGGCTACGTGGGATAGAAATAGATGTGTGCGCACTGTTAGCATTTATAACTGTAAAGCTACGAGCCTTTTTAAGGTAATATAGCCGTGGTGTAATTTGTCCCGTGGACGCAAGTTTATAATACGTGTAAAGCAAACCTATTCAACTAGTCCTACGTTTAGTATCCACCTAGATACAGCAGGTTTTGCATGCACCCGGATCAAATCGCATGATACTTCGGGTTTCAGTTCATACCCTACGTCGTCAAATTGATTAGCCGCATCAGCGCGAGATCCAGTTGCATCCATCCCTACTTTGTTTAAAAATATAAGTTGTACATAAGAGTTTATTTTGAAAGCTCTGGCCAGTGCGAACGTCAATTTAGTAGTAAGTTATTGTTTATATTTGTTGCATTTAAGGCGTATTAGTAGGCGCCGTATGTTTGTTCAAATGTATATATATATATCTGCGTCAATTAATGTAATCCTTACAGCTATGTGTAGAAATAGAGCCAGCAACCGAAGATAAGGTGTATCATTTCACTTAAGATTGCATGTGCAAGTAGGGCAAATCAGAGCATTCTACACCGTGAGTTTCTCTTTATTTTTCCTTTATTATTACTACCAAGTGCTAAGAAGCTTTCTCGACCAGTAACGAGATTCTTATGATTATAGCTAGCATTGTGTCATTACTGGTGGTGCCCACCCAATTTTGTTATCGTTAAAACCTATCTCTAATCTATACTGTTTACCGCTTACTACGGATTTGGGCTATTAGACACTCAAACTACGACTTGTGTCAGACCCACCCCTCGCCGACTAGAGCTAGTCAACTTAAGGATATCAATCCTTTTGTCCCCTGGTGTCGTAGTGTCAAACAGGCCCGTAACACCTCGCTCAGTCGATCACCTCTCCCTGTGTATTTAGAGATGCTCGATAAGTCCCAAGAAATTGAACATCACCAGTCCTGTTGGGCCTTACAACGTGTCCTGCATTTGGAACTAAACATCAACAAATACCAGCCAGTTAGAGGATCCTCCTACATTGCCCTTCCAGGTTGGACACATTTCTGCTTGGTTCTGTTTTATTTCGTTCTCTTCTTGTACCCAACCCCGTGTGGGTCTGGATTAGAATAGTTCCACAGTAAGACCTGCCTTTCGTAAGAGGCCACTAAAGTGGTCCAACACATACACACACACTTCATACACACACGTTTCTGCTTTATTCTTTTTTCTTTCGTTCTCTTTCTTGTACCCAACACCGTATGGGTCCGGATTAGAATAGTTTCACGCTAAGACCTGTCTGTCGTAAGAGGCGACTAAAGCGGTCCAACACATACACACACACACACACACACACACACACACACACACTTCCTACACACACATTTCTGCTTGGTTCTCCTTTCTTTCGTTCTCTCCTTGTATTCAACCCCGTGTGGCTCCGGATTAGAATAGTCCAACGGTAAGATCTGTCTGTCGTACGAGGTAATTAAAGCGGTTCAACACATACACACACTTCGTACACACATATATCTGATTGGTTCTCTTTTCTTTCGTTCTCTTCCTTGTACCCCACCCCGTGCGGAGCCGGACTAAAATAGCCCCACGGTAAGATCTGCCTGTTGTAAGAGGTGACTAAAGCGGTCCAACACACACACACACACACACACACATCTATGTTTGCTCCTCTTTTTACTTTTTTGGTGCTGCTTCCATAAGATTTTCTTTTAATTTAAGTTTTACCTACCCGTTCCTTTTTATCCACTTTTCCTTATTTATCCTTCTGCTGGTTTTCTTACTTGAAGTGATCCGTAGTATTTCTAATTCTTTTTCTCATTGGTCGATAATTATTACAAATATTATAGTGTACATTTCGATATTCGAAGGTATTTGTTAGTAGCTCAGTAACCACTTGCAGGTTTCGGAACGCATTCCGGGATGTCAAAATTCAGAGTAGAAGGGGACGCATGCGTATGGGTGATCGAACTAGAATCGACATGTTTGAAAAGCGCTTGGTCTTCAGTTTCCAAAATGGTAGGTCTGAAGAGCTTCCCCTTGGCTGGTTTTATTAAAGGTAATGTTTTATAAACTAATAATGTAGTGGATATCCAAGGTAATCCGATTACATCATTGTAATCAGCGCCTTGTTTTGAATGGTTGTTGATGTTTATTGTAAAACCGTTAGTTAGTTAACCATTGGAGGGAATATTTTTATGATTGCCTGTTGCTTTAGTCTCTGAATTTTGCCATTTGCTTTACTTATCAGGTGTAAGCTATACTTTTCCAGTCGATTTACAATTTTATTGAAATTATTTATGTATAAATGAGTGTTATTTGTTTAAACGACCAAAACTAATGTTTGTTTATTTGAAGTAATGTTTATTTAGTATTTAATGATCTGCTTTGATTTTACGATAGTAATTGAATTTAACCATAACGATGTTGTGTATATTTTTGTCTGTAACTTTACAATGTCACGATGTTGTTTAATTTTTCCAGAGGTATGTTTTGACCGCTGCAGTCATAATGAATCATTTTTAACGTTTGCTCACTAGATTTCATGTATAAACTAACATGCTTTTATATAAACATTTAACGCCTGAATCTGGGCTTTATATTTTGTGCTATAAAATCTTGATATGTTCTACTTACTACATGTTTTATAATGTTTGATATTTGTGATGCATTTGACATTTTTTTATTTGATGTGTAATGGTTTTATTTCAGCTTATTAACCACATATTCCACTGCATTGCTCATATCTCGGTGTAAACATAATTATATATTTTGTTGTTTTTGTATATCCTATTATCTAGTCGATGTTCCTATATAATTAACTAGTATTTAACGTGTGTGATAATTGTTGTGATGTAATTAAACTAAACCTCTGGTATGACCGACCTTCACGTGCCTTACGCGTTTGCATTTATGACTATGTTGGAGATAGTCTATTAAATAACCAGCGCCTTTTAACTATGCGCAATCATACCATAAGTTCATTTCAGCGATTCATGTCATCTTTGTCATTGTACTTGTTGTTGTACTCTTACAAATAATAGGAAGTCGGCTAGCCTTTGTGAAATATTTTGTAACACGGGCTGGAAACGGTTAATGTATGTATGTGGGCGCGTGTGATCGAGCCTTGTTGAATATTACTAACATTTTATGTCCGTGCAGGGGGAGAACATTGGTAGTCAAGGCAGATTTTACCTTCCTGGTGTTCCCCTCTTTCAACTTTAGCTGGGTAGTATTGGTTATCCGACCTCAGTACCTACCAGAAAAGACTAGCTGGTTTACACTAACGTTTCTTCAGTTGTCACGTGAGCTATGCCTGGGTAACAGTTGACATCCCGTTAAAT
Source organism: Platerodrilus igneus (assembly GCA_036346225.1). NCBI lineage: Eukaryota > Metazoa > Arthropoda > Insecta > Coleoptera > Lycidae > Platerodrilus > Platerodrilus igneus. The sequence continues at coordinate 9,934,001 of JARFIW010001638.1, read as the reverse complement.
TCTATGTTGTGATCTGGGTATTTGTACGTTACCCGTCCCTGTCGAGATGTGTAAAATGCAGTTGGAAGTGTGAGGGCAGTTTGGGGTTTTCTCTGCCGTGCTCTTTCCCCAATCGCCCAGGTTGAGTACGGCACTGTTTGCTTTGAATATCATTTTTTTATTATTTTCATTCCAATGACCTATTTAGGGGTTATTATTTTGATTAAAATTCAGTTAGGAAAATACTGTAGTTTTATTTTAAACCTTCCCGCCTTAACGCCATCTTCTCAGTGTGAGTTTGGGTTACATTATAACAACACAACGTAGGTGTCGTCGAGCCACTGCCACTAGATATTAGATCATGGAGCCCGGTGTGCCGTTCATAGAGGGCGTTTGGTCAGCTTTCAGGTCGGTTACACTACATACTGTTAGTTTACCTACGGACTTTGCGAAATTTTTCGATCCACTTCCTGTGGTAGGTGCTTTATATGCCCAAGGTCCCGGGTTGGTATACCGACACCGTCCGCTTGAAAAATGTTAAGCGAGCATTTTTCACAAAAATACACCCTCGTTCGGACGAGACGTAAAATGTAGGTCCTGTGTGTGTGTGTGTTGTCACGCAAGTTAAAGATTCCTACCTTACTTGGAACAGCAAGGGCTCGGCAAAATTCCAAATTTTCCAGGTAAAAAAACTCGCTTCCTGACCAATGTAGTACCTTCGGGTGGAGCATTGGAAAATCACATGTAAGGTAGGTGCTTTCTATGGCGGCTCTGTAGTGTAGTTGGTATGCGTGTGACTATTGTGCACAAGGTCTCGGGTTCAAATCCCGACACGGTCTGCTTGAAAAATGTTAGACGAGCATTTTTCACAAAAATATGCCTTCGTTCGGATGAGAGGTAAAATGAAGGTCCCGTATATGAGTGTTGGCACGAACGTTAAAGATCCCTACCTTGCTTACAACAGCAAGGATTCGGCAAAATTCAAAATTTTCAGGTCAAAAACTTGCTTCCTGACTTATGTAGTTACCTTCGGGTGGAGCATTGGAAAATCAAATGTAGGGTAGGTGCTTTCAGACCATTTTTTCTTTCTTGGAAACGACGATTTAGTCGACTTTCGGTCTAGTTAGCTATCACTTGCTTTGGTTCTTTGGGGCTCGACAGTTATTGCCTCGTTCTGGCTTGTACTGTTGGTTTCCCTCCTCGTTCCATTTCCTACTTTTCGATTTTTTTGCGAGAATCCAATTTCTTTTCTAGAGGTTGAAAGCTTTACTGTTTCGTTACTAGAGATATTCGTCTTTCGACGACTTTTTTCCAGTGTTAGGCCATTCCATCTCCGTCCAAGATGATTGCTACCTTCCACTTTTCCTTTTTCTTACGTCCTATATACTTCTTGATTTAGTCGGGTATACCGGTTCTTCGAGTCGGATAAAAATTCTTTTGTTGATTTTTGAGTGTTTCTTGTAGTTTCCTTAAGCAAATTTGTTTTTGTTCACCCTATTAGTGTATATTGGTCTTTTGAACCGGGCTGGTTTTTGCTTCTCTTTAAGTTTTTCTAAACAAATTTTCTTTTGCTTTATACTATTACTGTACTGCCTGCTCCGTTGCTTCTACTTGCTACCCCGACCTTTCAATTTTGCTAGGGGTGGAGTTTGTTACGGTCACTTTTTGAAATAGAGCGATTCTGCATTAAATTGCAACTACCTTAATTAAAAACAGTAATCTAAACCCTTTTTATGTTATTCCCAAATAATACAAACTTAACAAATACGTATTAAATACGTCCTGTATAAATTTCCTTCAGTACGTGGAATATATCCTATAACAGTGTATAAATTCTCAATAATGCTATCGTTCAAACAGTTATTCGTTGAAAAGTAGCAAGTATTTTGCTTCCGAGAACTTCAAGCTCAAATAAATACTTTAGTGGGTTGTTATCTGCGCGATAACCGTGAAATTATATTACGTTATATCTGCACGTGTTTGGTCGCTCAAATTTTATGGATAATCAAATCGTTTCTCCTAATTAAGTTATTTCGTGGTATATTTGTAACGTGGATCGTTAATCATACAATCCCCTATTCTTTTCTCAAAAGTCAGACAAATTATCTTTTTGGCTGTGTTTCTAGTTGCCTAAATCGCAAAAATGTTTTAAAATGTATTTTACTTTCCTAAACCAACAACGAAATTCAGTAGAATTAATTATCATATTTTGCTATTGTTTTTGTCTGAAGCATATTGTGCTTCCTTTTGCAGAATAATTCTACACCAATATCGGTGGGAATGGTTTTTCGTTACGTATCCCATCGTTTTCAAAGTGGTATAAATATACCTTCAACTTTTGAAAAGATCTCTTACTTCTTCGTGGTCCGTTACATCTTCGTTCTTTTACTGTTGTACAACGGCCTGTCAGCGTTGTAGAGTCGCGCTTTTAAAATGCGTTTGTGCTAGTACAGTTAATCAAGTTGTTCCAGCACCCAACCGTAGACGAATACTGCCGCAGTTCCCATCCTAAAATGGTACCAAAAAGAAAATAGCTCCACGTACAATGTATTTTTCTGTTTGCTTTATTTTGTGTTGCTGTCTTGAACAATAGACACTTCTTTTGATTGCTTCCGCAATAAATTGCACACCAATGTTAACGCACGCTCGCAACACGAACAATTGTGTAACTTATTCGTAAAACTTACTATTTGAAATTTTAATGTGTTGGAGCACTTTTCTACTGCTTACTCTTTCACTGTATAAATTAATGTTAACGTCAACAACGGCTATTTAAAATTTTAATGTTACGAAATGCGCTTCTTACAGTAAAAAGTATTATACTATCGCTTGCGTTTTTTGTACATATTTATGGTTGGAACATGTTGCAAGTATGTTTATATTTAGATAATACAATTTTATTCTCGATATCCCTAAATGCTTCAGTATAGACTGCGTTATATATAAATTGGCGCTTTATATACATCACGTTGTAACAAACGATTACGTAAGTGTGTTTTCGACGTTTGTAAATATTTGTTTTAGACTGAATGTTTTCCTACCTATTGGTAATATAGTTTTTTGTTACTGAGGTTTCTAATTCTTTTTTTTCTACGTCAAGCACCTCACTCTACGACGTTTTGAGGTAGCGCAAACTCTGATCTTTTTGGAGTTCGATTCTACCATTCTGTCCCTGTGTTTTGTTGCGGTATTCGGTGTAGGTGATTTTTTACTACTGCTGCTTTCTTTCTTGTCTGCACGGAATTTCGTAACAATGTAATTAACAAAGGGTATTAATTATTTTTGCGCAAATTTTTGCACTATGTAAATCCTTCGGGATTTTTTGGATAAATGTTGATTTCTATGCCTAGTTGATTTTCCTTTTTTTATACATATTGATTTCTTAAGGGTTTTCTTTCTTGAGGTTTCCTTTTTCTACTGTGTGATCCACCCCACTCTACGACGTTTTAGCTAGCACGGCATTACTTCTTTTGATTCTTTTTTTTGTTGAGGTACTTGGTGCGGGCTAGTTTCTTTGCTTACTTTACTATTTTCTTTCTTGTCCGCACGGATTACTGTAACACGGTAAACTTGTTTAAACCAACTGAAAAGTCAAAAATTAAAAATACTGTTTTACCTTCCAGCCCACTATACAAAATATCAGCATTTCTAGACAAAGGTGGATATCGCGAGCGCGCGGACTTATTTATGACAGGCGGTTTTGTAGCTTAGTTGGTTTAAGTGTGACTATTAAGCTCAAGGTCCTGGGTTCGATTTCCGACTCGGACACTTAGAAAAATGTTAAGCGAGCAGTTTTCATAAAAATACGCCTTCATTCAAATAAGAGGTAAAAATGTAGGTCCCGTGTGTGTGTGTGTGTGTGTGTTGTCACGCACGTTAAAGATCCCTATTTTGCTTGGAATAACAAGGGTTCGGAAACACACCTCCTGGCCAATGTGGTACCTACGGGTGGAGCATTAGAAAATCAAATGCAAGACGAATAGATTAAGCCACCTGCATTAGAGCCGAACGTAAGCGCCCGATTGTCCTACTTCGTAAACACTATATGACACGATTAATACTAATTTACTATCACAGTGTCTATCTTCATCGAAACCGTGATACGGTAGTAAATGAGATTTGAAGAGATATTTTGTTCCAAAACTAGGGGTTGAGCTGAATTCATTCAGTGGAAATTGTAATAAAAACAAACTCATGTTTACACAACCACTAAAACCCAAAATGTCATCTCTGCCTAGTGCAAGACTGTCTTGCTATACAGAACTCTTCACATTTGTTGTGATTGATTATGTTGGTTCTTTACAAGGAGCAGTAGGTAGGCGATCCAACAAAAAGTGAGGCGTGTTGTTTACTTGTCTAACAGTTTGTACCATCCATACTGAGATCGTACACAAGCAACATGTTGAAAACTGCATTGTATGTATTTGGGATTTCATGGCCATGTGGGGTCAACTTAAAATCGTACAAATTTTATTGCCTGTGAACAAATTCTTAAATAAGAAATAAAATACTGAATGTACAAAAGGTCGCAGAATAATTCCTAAAGTCGGAATTTGAGCAGCTTTTCAAACCCACCTGTTCTGCTCATATGGTTAGCAATTGGGAAAGACTGATAGAAGCGACGAAACTCGATCTTTATGGTTCCTTATTAATTCGAAACCCGAATGAATTCATATTACAAAGCTGTTTGATGGCAGTATAATGTAAGTAAGAGCCCCTACACTTGCAGCCACGAAAAATTTTAACTTCAGCAAACTCGATCCCCTTGACATCAGAAGGATGCCCTAGTTCAGGAATAACAATGTTCTTTCAACTTCACTACTGCTTAGACCAACACTTTCAACAACTTCCCACCCTTCCCTGTATCTACGAGTCTCCGATCTCTAATTTCCCTGACGACATATTTGATTGGGAGAATCCTACTAATCAGTAAGACCACCTCCGTGAAGGTAGTCCTGTACGACCTCGCCGTCCTGGCCACAGTTATGCGCTTGACGCTGGTCAATTATCTGACTTCCTTGATCTTGCATCCCTCCGCCCAAACAGATGCAAGTTCTATTGCTTTGACGTAGACTGTCCTCAACTGTTTAATGGCAGTTGAGAACATTGTAAACTCTATGCTGTTGTTTCGCTGATCCTTGACAGTGAACAATCGGAAACCCTAACTCCAAATCACTCTTTGATGCTCTCGTCCGACTGTAATAAACCAATGGCAGCTATAACGGATATCGCTAAAGTTTTAGGAAACAACTACGGTTACAGAGAACTATTTGTTAATCGTTGCAGGAAAATGATTTGTATTCAAATATTTACCAGACCTGCCATTGCAAGGTAAATGGCTTAAACAAGAATTGCTTTTGGAAGTAAATGACATTGTCCTGATTGTAGACAAAGATGATCCTAGAAACCACTGGCCTAAAGAAGAATGATGCAAGGTGAGTAAGTCTGCTGACGTTCAATTAATAAGTGCTACAATTCAAACTGCAAATGGCATATTTGAGCAACCCGCAGTAAGGCTTCTCAGACTAGAACTAGAATTGTCACAATATGGTGCATCTACTAATGGTTAATATGGCTCCACTGCGGAGGGCTGTTAGAAATGCGCAACTCTCTTTCTAATGTTATTGGTTGTTTGAATTTATATTTTTTAAGTAAGTTTATATAGCAGCTTAAATGTGGTACCACTTCAAATCAGGAGATTATGCTAAATCAGTGTAATTAGTGGGCATGGGTTTTGACAAGGGTGCTTGTGAAATTCTTATTTTAGAAATAAAATGTTATGATGCCTAAAGGGCAACAGAATTTGAGCTGTTAAATAAAAGATCTACAAAGTCGTTGCTGGCTTAAGTCTATCTCGATTCGCATGAAACACAGGCTTATCCTTTAGAAGCTGCTGCAAATAGTCTTCCAATTAACCAATTGAAAATTAATTACATTCGCAGAGTACCAAAAAACGTTTTCTCCTCTTAAACAGCTGTCAGAATTTGAAGTTAGTAAAATTACATTGTTGACAGATTGAAAAGTAGAAAAAGTACTTGAATGTCTGTTTTTAATAACCGCTTCCAAAACTTAATTTATTCTCCTATCCTGTCCTTGTCAAAACCTTACCCATTACTGCAATCTCGTAAATCTTCACTGATACGAAGATGACTAAATTGGAACAAAAGTAACAAAAGTAGGTGTAATAATGTACAGAAAAATGCTACATTTATCTTTTAATATACAAGATATAATAAAGAAAAAATCAACATAACACTACTCTTTTCTGCTACTGATTTGGAGTGTTCTACACTCTTTGGACTTTAACTTTCACCGTATATTGTTAAGATATTTAAGTGATTTCAAGGAACGTCCCAGATCATTTTCTCTGAGAATTTCGTTCTATATAAGTAAGTAAAATACCAAGTAGTTCAGCGACTTCCTAATGTCTCCTGTCCAAAAGTACAGCCCTTTGCAACTGTTTCCGGAATAGATTTGGTAACATTTACCCACCCGCTACTCTCGCCAGTTTAAGACCATATTGTAATTTCCGTTACAATCAAAAACACTACACCTCAGTTTATATTTAACTAAAAGTGCAATATACATATCCAGATGCAGAAAACTACAATTCGTTTATACTTACTTGGAGTCGTTAACTCATTTCACGTCATCCTTATTTTAACCCATAAGTCTGCATCGTCCTAATATTTCCTCCTCCATCCAATAACTGAATATGTACAGCATATAGTAGTTTTTTAACTATAATATAACGTAAATGATTTTATAGCAGGTTGCAACAAGTCTTCATAGGGCAAACAGACAGAAAAATAAACGTGAAAGTAACCAAACATAGAAAGGATTAAAAAACATCGGCATCAGCACAGCATTTCAAAACAGCCACACACGCAATAAGCTTTGAAACTATAATATACATCGTAACTGTAGAAAAGAAAACGAAGAAAATCGTCAGGATTAAAACAGAATAATAACGAAAAACATAACGATTCGGTGCAGCATAGAAAGCAATCCTAAGTGCAATCAAGAGTAAAAAAACACAACTGAACACAACGACATTGGAACCAACCAAAGACGATCATACACAAAACCAGTCGTACGAAAGTGTGTAGCAAATTTAATTGCCGAACTCTCCAAATTGCAGTATTTTTGATTTAATCATCATATTTAATTACTTCGTATCTTACAACGTCTTACTATTAGCATTGGTTAAAGATAAATTCTCAAGCTATAGTAGGTTGTGTAATATGCAGACGCTAAAACTTCTTATTATAAACAATTGTGTCGTTTTAAACACGGTGGTAGGAATGTCTCCTTACGCTTGCGTCCTAAATAAACGTTCTCCCAAAACAAATATTAATGGGCATTATGGGTTCTCTTCAAATCTCAAGAAGATGTTTAAGTTCTTACGGAGGACATTCAATTTAAGAATTGCACTATAATAGTAATAATATGAGTCTTAATTAGTTTTGAAATTGATCTCTTGGTAATGGTTGGCCAGAAGTTTGAGTTTAATTATTAGTAATAATCGTCATTTGTAGCGCTAAGTTTGAAAAATAAATAAAGTGATTATTTAATTTCAAAGCAGCTGTTAGTTGAAATGGCGTTTGAGATACACGTAGAATTTCAAGTATACAGCTAATAGTTAAATGAAAGCCAAGCGATGTTGATCGTGAACATCATCACCACTCAGGATTTGAGTTTGATTTCCCATTAGTACAGTTTGGTAAAGTAATCACAAAGTAATCGTTTATTCCAATTAATAAAACACGCGCCGTTTTCTTACTACTAATATTTGTTTATGATCTGAATTGTTGTAAATATGTTGGTGTGGATAAAATGTCTCATCACGTTGAAATAGTGGAAACAATTTAGGAACAAAAATTAAATTTTCAATGTATAGAAATTTCATAGAGTCTTGATTATTAGTTATTTAATAAATTATATTGTAATGGTTGAAAAATGTTCCTTTTGAACGAGAGTATACAATGTAGATCCAGCTGTTCTCATGAAAAAATTGTATTTACTTCTCTACGTTCCTCTTCCAATTCTATTGCCTGTTTGCTCTTTGTATAAGCTATGCACTATTCGTATATCCCTAAAACGCATTCAAATCATTTTGAGTATTTAAAATATTTTTTTTATTTTACATTGCCCAATACTTCTTCCAAATCAACACACCCGATATACACGTGTAATGACAATTTACCGACGTCAACGTGACGTTTCAAGTAGTTATAAGTTAATTGTACTCCTACTACATGTTTTACCTCTTTTTTTGGTTAATAAATACACAGATCGAGTCAGCCAAGCAGCGGTATAAATCAGCGCGCTTTTGCGAGTGAGATCAGTCTGCCTTGCCGACTCGCTCTGAAGGGTTTAAGACTTTTCTACTACTGTGCCCATATCCAGTGCTAAATAGTTAATACCTACCGCACCGTGTCCATAGCTGGTGCTCCGAATCCATAGCCGTCCTGCCTATGGGCTAATGAGCGACGGCTACTCTCCTTTTTCGCTGCGCCCAAAGCCAGCTATTACCACTGCCGTGCCGATAGCCGGCATTCCGCATCGCCCAGTGCCGTGCTCATTGCCAACACCCATAACCCCGGTATAAGGTTCGCCGTACCCACTGTCGGCGCCTTTATACCGTCCGTCACCTACCTTAGTTTTCTCTTGTTACAGAGCACGTCAGTAAACCTAGACTCTCGCAACGGAGCCGGTAGATCTAGCAACAGCTAGACCACTGTAGTAGCATACCGGGTACTAGTTAGTGACCACTGTCCATTGTCACGCCAGCGACTTAGGACAGGGTCATTACATTGGTAACCCCGACGAAGAAGAACGTGCACCTTGACGGTCACTGCATTACATTGGTGCCCTTAGCGAAGAACACGCATTGGTAATCCCGACAAGAGAGCACGCAACCAGACGCGCACTACACATTACATTGGTAACCCCGACGGGCGAAGAACACGAAAGAAAGAAAAGAAGGACGCACGCCGAAGTAAAGCGCGCAAGCCGACGGTCAACAAATTGATGATCCAGACAGATAACACACCGCAAGAATAATTACAACTCTGACGGGAAAGAATACGCCATCAAATTGGTGATCACGACCAAGTACGTCACATAACCGAAGTCACCACGGTCACTACCTCAACGATCACGACAAAGGTTAGCAAACACTATTTAAACTCGGTCAACACATCGATCACCCCAGCTAAGGAATACACACAATCACTATGCATTGGTAACTACAGATCCGACACAAAAATAACAGTCACTATATTAATAAACCGGCGAACATGGAAACTAACGAACAGCTCGCGCAGGCATCAACCTCCGTCGAAACAGTCAAGAGCCAAATTTGATTAACGGAGTTCTGGAGAGCAACGCCGGAGCTATGGTTTCTACGAACAGATGCTTCATTCGTAGATTACGGTATACGATCCGAACAAACACGATATCGATTGTTAGTAGCAAACTTACCTGTTATTGGCTATGACCGGCGGCTACTTTCTCTTCTCTCTGCGCCCAAAGCCAGCTATTACCACTACCGTGCCCATAGCCGGCATTCAGCATTGCTCGGTGTCGTGCCCATTACCAACACCCATAACCCCGGTATAAGGTTCGCCGTGCTCACTGTCGGCGCCCTTATACTGTCCTTTACCTACCTTAGTTTCCTCTTGTTACAGAGCACGTCGGTAGACCTAAACTCGCGCAACGGAGCCGGTAGGTGTAGCAGACCACTGTAGTATCATACCGGATACTAGTTAGTGACCACTATCCGCTGCCACGCCGGTTACTTTGGACAGGGTCATTAGACATGCTTTCTCCTTTTTCTATTGTTTTCTCCATTATCACCTGTAGAGCTGAAATAACCTCCCGTCTTCACCTGTTTTTCCTAAACCCAAATTGATCTGCTCTTAGTATTTCTTCAACCCGTTTTTTCATCCTTCTTTGTACAATTTTAGTTAATATTTTTAGCACGTGTGCTGTCAAACTTATTGTTCGAAAGTCTTCACATCTATCCACAACTCTCTTTTTTGGTATAGTGACTATAATGTTACGTTTGAAATTTTTGCGTTCTAGAACTTTATGTAGGTGCAGGTCCATTCAGAACGGAGGGTTAAAATCAAGAAGGAAAAATCTGCTGTGCAACATTCGTGCTTCAGTAAAATATTAGTGGAAAACTACTTAGTCAAAATAATTGCAGATATTATTTCTGATATTGTATTTTCTGTTTTGTTTGAAAATATCAGGAGCCTAGAAGGTTTATCAGTCCTCCTGTAGGCCAATGGTGGTCGATTTTAAAACCATCCGAAGGAATTCTTTTCCTGCACAATGGTATCAGGAGCTCATTGGGATATTAATCCTCTTACTTGTAAGGCGATGTTGGACTATTACAAAACCGTCTATAATATTTCTTTTCTTGCCAAAATGTATCAAAAGCCTATAAAAGGCGATGGTAATCGACTCCTAAACCATCTAAGGAATTACTTTCCTGCCGAAAGGTATTAGGAACTCATAAGAAGTATAAGTCCACTTGCTTATAGGATTATGGTGGTCGAAAGTAAAAGTATTTAAGGGATCTTTTTCCTGCCAAAAGGTATCGGGACATCATAAGAGACGCAGGCCTCTTTCTTGTAGAGCGAAGGTAGTCGATTGCAAACCCATCTAAAAGAATTCTTTTCTTGCTGAAGGAGCGTATATGGAACGCTAGTTTTCTTTCTTGTAAGGCGATGTTGATCGTTTGTCGAAAAGTATTAGGATGAGGGATATTAGTCCTCTTTCCTATAGGACGATGATGGTCGATTTCAAAACCATCTAAAGAATTTCTTTTCCTACCAAAAGTTATTAGGAGCGTATAGAAGATATTATCCCTATTTCTTATGAGGCAATGGAGATCAATTGCAAAACCATCTAAGAGATTGCTTTATCCGAGAGGCATCAGGAGCTCGTTAGAGATTTTAGTCCTTTTTCTTGTAAAACTAAGCGATCGATTACAAAATCATCTAAAAAGTTTTATTTCCGGCCAAAATGTGTCAGAGACCTATAAGGGATATTCGTTTTCGTTCTTGTAGGACAATGGTGACTGCTTGCAAAACCATCTAAAAACTTACTTTTCTTGCCGAAAGGTATCAGGAGATCATAAAGGATATTAGTCCTCTTTCTTGTGACGCGAGGGTGATCGATTTTAAAACCATCCAAAAGATTTCTTTTCCTGTCAAAATTCAATTATATCATTAAAGTAAAGTACCAAACTAAATTAGAAAAATACATTCTTATACAACCAACAATAAAAGGGAATTCACATATTGAATATTATATTAGAAAAACACAAACATATTTTTTCATAAATATTCATGCTACGAAAATGTATTCGAAAACCTTCCCGCGCATTGAAAGGATCCGAAATCATTATAAATTATTCAAACCGACAGAAACCCATACAAATAATATAAAATTTAAGAGGTATTGATCCACTCAATGGCGCAGACGTCAATATTAAATAGCACATGTGGCAGTACACAATTATAATATTTTCATCAACTGAAAAACTTTTAACCTTAACCACAAGTGCAGTTCAAATCGAACAAACCGTGTGACTAGAGGATATTGAGAAATCCCTTAGAATAAAATAGAGTACAAATACAAATGTATCTTAATGGAAAGGGCATTTAGATTTATTTAAATCTTTGGATACAAGCTTTTAGCTTCAGTTGAGTGACAAGCACGAACATCGGGCGTATGAACCAGTTTACAGTAATTTACGTAATGTTAACCTCCAATCCAGGTTTGTAGGAACAAGCCGAAAACGAAAAAGTGCTCGCGAATTCGATAAAAGTGCCGATACAGTGTAATAATTTCTAAGGTGAATACTTACCATCAACAGAAGTTGGATATATGAATTATTAACACCCATGTTTGTTCTGCACTGAAAGTGTTGTTTGAACCTTCTACTCGATCCAAAGTTGTAATTGATAAAATTTTAGCTTTCTACTTGCTTCATATTTTGTTGGCGTATATTCCATTATTTGTATATAATTTATCAATGCATAGACTTTTACGTTGATGCACGCTTAATAAGAGCGCAATGTAATAGAAATAAGCACTACAATTGTATTCGTTGAAATTTTATTGCATAATTGTACTTGAATAAATTTAAAATGTTCTTTTTCTTATAGATATAATCAATTTGGCCAATTAGAGTAGAGTTTAGTTTATTTTGTGTTGGTTATGTTGGTATAATATTGAGGTATTCGTGTTTTAATATAGGTTAAGTGAACAGCGTGAAGTTTTTCTATTATTATTATTTATTAGTTTAAATCTGCGGGTAGAAAAAAGGGTGTGTACATGGCTCCATCACCCTGTGTCGCAGAAAGAAATGATCCTTTTATCGTCTTGTAGACCACCTACCGGTTAGCGAAGCTGAAAACTCCAGATGAGTTGTCGCTCAGCAATTTGTATTAGACCGAAAGTTCAAAGTTCTTTCTATGTAGGTGAAAGTGTTAACGTTGGTATATCCCTAAAAGTTTTGCATTTGTTTTCATAGAATTCAACCTTCTCCACTGCCAGCTAGCTGGTACATTATTTACTGTTACATCTCCGTGTTAGACTACATTTCATTCAGGTCACTGGCATCGGTGTCACACGTAACGAAGAGTAAGGTTTTCTTTCAAAACTTAATTGGATTGATGAAGGACATGTTAAACACAAGAATTATTCAAAACAACATTATTCATTTTTTATCGTATGAATGTTAGGCTATTTTTAAAAAAACAGAAGTTTAAAATGGTTTGTACTAGCAAAAATGACAAATCGTTATTTTTATAAAACGATTCAACTAAATTAGACAGTTATATTACTCAAGCAAAAGCAAAATATAAGAAATAGAGGGCATATTCTATAATTTAACTTCTGCAAAAGGTTGGTTTTGTTCCTCAAGAAATAACTTTATAAGATAGTCTAGGATTTAGAGTTGCAGATAGGTATCGTAGCAGCCACAGGCTATTTATTATAAATTTTTTACGAATCATCTAACCTACAATTTTTATCCACAATGTTAGGTCATAGTTTGATAAAATCTAATTCCATTACTGAATTGATCCCATTTTTTAGGTTAATATTGTTGAATTATTTATTTAATCAGAAAGTATCATGAAATCTCAGACATATTTGAATATTTGCGGCGTTCCTACCAAGGTAGTAACATGGGGACGAGGATTAGCTGAAGTGAATACAAATGATGAAGCTCAAGATATAGTTCTTATGATACCAGGTAATCCTGGTTTTACTCCATTTTATGACGAATTCTTACAAGAAATTCATAATCGTCTTAATTGTTCTGTGTGGATTGTGGGTCATGCCGGGCATGAAGTTCCAAAAAATTTTCATCAAATAATACCTGCTCTTGCTGGTAATGAAGCATTATTTGATCTTCACGGACAAGTTGTTCATAAAGTAAGATTGCTTTAGTATTTTATTTAGCAAACATTAAGGGTTTGTTTATGTTAGGTAACCTTTATTGAACAATATGTACCTATGAACGCTCGATTGCATTTGATAGGTCACTCGATAGGTGCTTATATAATTTTGCAACTATTAAAAGCACCAACTATTAAATCGCAAGTGATTGGAAGTTATTTATTGTTTCCAACAATTGAAAGATTATCTGAATCTCCCAATGGAAATTTTTATCAAAAATTAATTACAGTGCCATTATGGTTGCCATCATTTTTAGCACACGTGTACACTATTTTACCTGAATTTGTTAAGACGTTTCTTATGGAAGTAGTTGGTACTGTTGGTTCAATTCCCAAGAGTTGCAGAAGCGCCTGCAGGGATCTAATACATCCCACTATTGTTGAAAGGATAATAACACTAGTTTCTAGTGAGTTTGTTGCAGTTAAAGACCGCGATAACGAGATTCTTAAAGCTAACAAAGACAAAATTAAAATATATTATGGAGCTTCTGATGGTTGGGCACCACAGGGATATTATTTAAAACTGAAAAGTGATTTGCCAGATATTGATGCCGAACTATGTTCACATAACTACGACCATGCATTTGTGTTGTATCATTCAAAGGAAGTTGCAAATTTAGTAGTTGATTGGATACGAATGAAACAGTTGTAGCGCCTCTTTTTATTACAGAATTCGTTTCAATAAGGAACTAATATAAGAGAAATGTGCCTTAATATATTTTGTTAATTATTAAGTATTTCTTATTTTTCTTCTCGTTTTTCAGTTACTTTGAGTTAACATTAAACAACAGTAAATGACATAAGAAATGATTATGTCTGTCATTATCAGATTGCTTAAATGCATGTAGTTACATAAAAGTCCCCGAGGCAATAAATTATATCATGTTCATCCCTGCCTATAAAATTATGCCGTAATCCTCAAGGTAAGGAGATAGTCTTTATGACCGACAATCTCTAAGCAGATTAGATTGAGCATTTTGCAATTCATTTAATTCAACGTGTGTTATAATAGTTTCACGTAACGTTTCATTTGTTTAAAGAATTAAAATCTAATTTCTTGGTGAATTATTTTTACTGGCATCAGGTCTTGGATCAATACGGTCATTCTTCCTTCAGAATTTCTAATGCAGGCATATTCAGCATTACCAACTGAAGCCAGATCTCAGGTAGCAATGAGGGGCAAGTCGCTGATGAAAATTTGTACACCTAACAAAAATTACATGTAATACAAAATAATTCAATATTTAGTGCATAATACAAGGTAATATCCATAATTCAAAAGTAATACAATGTAATACACCTAGATCAAAAGTAATACAGTAATTCACTGTAATATATTGTAATTCAGAGTAATTCAATGTAATTGGCTCCATACGTCCCTTCCATCGACAAAAAAAAATCGAAAATCCTTTTTTACAATTTTCAAAATCCGGACTGACAAAACTCATCTAGAGACACTCAAAAACATTTCCTGAGAAACAGAATTTAAAAAAACAATAACACATTCACGCATGTGTGCCGGCAGCACGCACACACACAAAACATTCTAAAGTTAAAATATAGTGAATATCTTGGCATACAAAAATACAGTTTTATGTTGGGCACAAATATAAAAACCATTTGGACAAGATAGGTATAAATTTTTTTATATCTCATGTGAAACGCTTTATGGTTTAAATATTTAATCTAGATTATCACACTAAAAATCAAAATTTATAAGCAAAATAAAAGAAACTACCAATATGCGATAATTATAACAATTATCTAAAATTTTATTTTCAAATATACACAACATATATATGCAGAACAAAATAATGAAGAGGTTCTAACCTACTGAGCCTAGAGCTACAAAAATCCTTATGTATACTTCAAACCTAAACTAAGTTTCTTTTAAGTTCCTTATATTGCTTGGCAATATTATTAATGTCTGCCCTTTTTATCTTAAACGGACCATAAAAAAATAATTTCTACTGACAATGTCTATGTCCTCATTTTTTGGCCATTCAAACTCGTCTAGCTCAGCTTTAAGAAATTTGACTTTAAATAAGTAGTCGTCGCCGTTTACAGTTTCAGTGACTCTCTCAACATACTACTGGAGTTCATAGCAAATAGCGTCATAATTTTCCAATGACATTTCTAAACTGTTTGTGGGTTTTATTTCTCCAGATGCATCTGAGACGTTCTCGGTGTCTAAGGAATCGTCTTCTGACATCGCTTCTTCTGAGAAAGTGTCAGAATAAGATTGGGCTAGCTTAATTTTTGTCCGAGGGGAAAACCGCTGACCAAATGTTGTACACTACTTCCCTAAAAGTATATACTTCCTAGGAAGTATTGTGTACTTCCTTGATAATTCCTATGTACTTCTCGTACTTCCTCTATACTTCCCATACTTCCTATACTTCCTTGTTACTTTACATACTTCCCGTACTTCCTCCATATTTTGCTGATGTAGGATCCCAAAATCAAATATGATAGTTCTTTATGTATTAAACAAATAAACCTATTACGTGAAGCTCTTCATTAGAAACAATCTTAAGTTAAGTAACTTTAACTATAACGTATGTGTCATAGATAAGTGAATTTATCAGGTCTGCAAGGCTCTTCAAAGTTAGGTCACTTTTTACAAAATTTAATCGAATATTAAGTTTTTTATCTAGTCCATTGATTACAAAAATCTTAATAAAATACTACTCTATTTACAATTTTTAAAAATATTTATATTTACTATGTCTGGGACGCTCCTTAGTTATGTCTGGAAAAAAAAAACAATTAATTTTAACTACAATCTCTTTGGAATGCGGATAACAAATCAGATTACATAAATCACAAAATATAAATTGATTATAGAGAAGTAAAATTATTGTATCTACAGATTATCTATGATAAGTTTGACACAATATTACGTCTGATCTATTGGCCCAAAAACAGTTTATAAAAAAAATTTGAAAAAGATACAGAAATCCATTTTATATTTCCTATGTCGTATAAATGAAGCCGCCCAAGAAAATGTGTGTTTCACTTTTCATGAGGACACCCAAATAACTTTTTAATTTTTAAAGTAATCAATGGAAAAAATTTATTAGTTGTGTAGACTACGACAGGGCATCTTTATGAGTGAATTCGGTTTTTCTAAAGTCAAAATCTGGCAACTATGATTAAAATGAAAAGTAGCGACAGAAAAAACAAAAAAGTATTAAGAAAAATTGTTACAAATCACTCAAACTTCCCAAATACCAAATTTTTTCGACATATTTACATTTTTAATTATTCAAAATTTTTATGTAGTCAAGAGATATTAATTTGTTAAAATTTCAGCTACTACTCACAAACAAATAAACTATGATTCCATACAGAGCACTGTCAAATTGATTTCATTCGTCTATATAGTTATGTTATGTAAAATCTTGATGATTGTCACTTGCATTGTATTTTATTAAGTTCAATTCAGCCATATTTAATTTAATTTAAACCTATTTAGTAGATAGGGTTAAGTGGAAGAGCAGAACGAGCTCAGTTGGTTGCAACTTCAGCTCAACTTTGAACTTCGCCCATTTTTACCACGATTATATTTTGTGTTTTATGTTTACATATTATTATCATTGTTGTGAATTACTTGTGGTTTCAATAAAGACTATAATAATAATAATAATAATGAGAGTGCTATGAAACAAGAAAAAAATTTGCAAATTTTATTCCGCATTAATAAACAACAAAATAACAACAATTTAACGAACAATAGTTTAAATAGAATTTTTTTCAACTAAATTCCTTGAAGATGAATAATTTTTCCAATTAAATTTTTTTAACGAAATTTGGCATTTTAGGTTTTTGAGTGATTTACAACTTTTCTTAAGTACTACTTTTTTGGTCTATATCTTAATCGTTACTATAACTTTACTTGAAACGCTACTTTTTATTTTAATCATAGTTGGCCAGATTTTGACTTTATAAAAACCCCATTCGCTCATGAAGATGCCTTATCTTGGTCTACACAACTGTTAAAAATTCTCTATCGATTGCTTTCAAAATAAAAAAATTATTTGGGTGTCCTCATGAAAAGTGAAACGCACTGTGTACAGGGTTATTCAATTTGAAAGCTCATCATTGGGATCTTAAAACCGGTAAGAGATAGAGAGTTGGTTAAATTGGGGCAAAGTTGAAGATTGTGATGCTTGTCAGTATTCACAAAAGAAATTTATCGTAACCGTTTTTGTTATGTAGTTGTGGTAAAAAATTTGAAAAAGCATTTTTTGTTTTTGTCCAAAAATTTTTGATATCTATATAAACTTCTCTGGAGCAGTCTTTTATGCTAAGAACGATGGTAAAGTTGAAATCCTCGTAAGACTTTTCGATTCTTCATAACCATCATCGGCTTCATTTTTTCTTATGGACATCATATTAGGTTGTTTTACATTTGTATAGATTGTTTTTTGGCGATTTCACCTTTCAACTCGGTACCACACGATATACTTTTATTTGTGAAAACATCTATTATTGATAAAAAGCGGATTATGGTTTGAAAACAATTGAAACAAGGTTGTACTTTAACAATATGTTCAATTTTAGGCGTTTAAATTAAAATTAGAACATATCTGATATTAACAAACAAAACCACGAAAAGTAAAAGTCGTAAAAGCTTAACAATAACAAAATCAAAACTGCTATATATATATATATATATATATATATATATAAATGAAAAATTATGAAAAATTATTGCTTATAGCAATTTGAATAAATAAAACAAGTATATACGATGTATAAATAATCACAACCTTTACGAAAAATCGAAAGGAAGTTATTAATTATACAAAGCAAGCTAGTAATTTGCATAGCCATAAATGAAAGAATTTGTTTGTTTCATAAAGGGAATAAACATTCATCAACTAGTTTCGATCTTAGTGGAAAATTTTCGCCCATTTACAAATATATATGGTTTATTATAGTTATTTTTTAAAATAAGCACGTTATATGTTTGGAGAGTCAAGTCTGGGAAACGCTGTATACATATTGTTGTGATGCAGTAGCAATAACGCGGTGCGCCCTTTTTGCGAAATGAAATGGTTAAAATTTTTATTCTGTCAATTTTTAATTTAATTTTAATTACCTCGGCTAGCTCAGTTTTTAATTATGCACGGAGCTTGCGACAATATGACAACAAAGCCTTTAAGTTCTTCTTCTACTTCCCGTTACTTTAAGTCAAAACACCATTAAGCACAATTACTATAATGTTTTCAAAAAGATTTACAATGTATAGAACGTTAAATATAACTTGTTTTTAATAATTGAATTAAATTTGTTTAATTATTAGCATTCCCAAGAGTAATCGAAAAGTCAGCAAAAATCTCTCTTATTATTATTATTTGAAGCCCCATCAACGTTCAGCGAACTTCTTTCATTATTTACGTAATTTATAACGTGTATTAATAATGATCTTTGTTGACCCTAACATAAAGTTTTCACGAAAATTAAAATATTCAAATACATAAAAATTCAACGAAATATTCCCAAACAAATTACAAAAGAATATATTTCCTAACCTGCTATTTCCAGTTTGAACTCGCTCCTGCTGCAACCGCTTCCGTATTAATGATTTTTATATAGTCCCAACGTCTGCATTTTCTTAGTACTGCTTCTCCTTTATGAACTATTTTAGCGTCTTTACCAAACTTCCTTGTTGAATCCAGTGATAAATAATAGAGTAAAATATTTATTAATTTTCCACATAAAATCCAGTAGTTAATTAGAGTTCCCACATCAAATCCAGTAATTATATAGAATTTCCACATCAGATCCAGTAATTACTCAGAGTTCTTTTGTTAATGTAGAAATTAGAACTTAATTTATAAACAACCTTTTATTACTTAAGTTTTTACAAGATCCAAACGACAAAACTTCTTTTAATGTTGCACTATCATATAATTTATTAATTAAATCACTTCAAATTCATTCACGTAAATACTTTGTTCTGGGTGATGTGTACTATACTTCTACTCATGGTAAACTGATTTGTTTACAAATCCGGTCGTATTCAAAAGCGTCGCCTATCTGTTGACAAGCTCATAGTTCAACGATTGTGTTTTGTTGTACCTGATTCTTGTATACAAAGTTTTGGATATTGCTATTGAATTTTGCTGTATATTGAAATTGACGCGCTAATTTCGGCATGTAGCATTTCGAGTTATTGCATTTATTCTCGTGGATTTTCACATTTTTAAATCACGTAGACCATTGTTTGTACTATAAATTTAATTAACTTTGGTTTTAACACCATGCCGTGTTTGTTTCCAACTTCTCGGGTGTTTGGTTTTAGCTTTCTAGTCACGTACACTTATGTATTAAATGATTTATGTATTATATGATGATACATTATCCATGCGTATTGTGTTTCAGTTTTCGTCCACGTTGTTTTACGACTTACGAATTTGTTTATTTAATTAAATCTTCTAAAATACTTTTCATTAATAAAAATAATTATGACTATGGTTTATATACAGGGCGTTGTCATTTACTTTCCAGCCTAATTGCTGTATTTCTTGTTTTCTTCAGAAAACTGTCTCGTTTTCTGAGCCCTCGTGTAATTTTTATGAAGTGCACTATACTATTGGTCCTACCTACCCCTAAATGACCTTATTAATACAGCAATATACAACAATGATACTACTAATAGCATCCAGTTTTGAATACATATGACAACTAAAGCACTGAACCTCAAATTTATCGGTTATTTTAAGCATGTTAGGACTTCATTAAAAGTTCTGAAGCATTTTGATTCGTGCTAATTATAATTTAGTGTACTCTAATTTGGCTGCACCAACATCAAAAAAACGAACTAATGCAGCAAAATTCAAGAAAATAAACTTCCTGTGCTGAATATAAACAAATAATACTGCTTAATACAACGTAATACAGTGAAATTCCTTGTAATACAAAGTAATTCACTGTAATACAAGTGCAATATTACATAATTCAAACCACTACAAGTAATTCAATGTAATACAAACGGATTGTACACCTAGTACAACCAGCAGTTTACTCCTCGGGTAGCAACATGGTTATTCTTTTTTCAAAATCTCCAATGTGAGCATATTCAGCATTACTTTTGGGTAAAGCGTAGATAAACAGAACTGGAATGGTGCCTACATCGCCTTTGGTGCCCGAACAATTGTTCGTGTGGAATTTCATTTGTAGAGATACAATGAGTTTCTTATTGAATGTAGTACTTTCAAAAGTACACTCTCTCGTTGATTTATACCTTTATTTTTTGTTTTTGGAGCTATCTGAATTGTACATCAGATGATCACATTGCATCTTTTAACTTAGGCATTACCACGAGAGCAATTCTATTAGAGTTCAAGAAGATTTTTAAGTCGTTAGACATGAATGAGCTTCCTCAGTCAGAGTCAATATATGAAGAAGTACCAAAAAGAAATCATATTCTTGAGTGCTGCAATTATAGTTGATGCAGTCATAACTGGGCAGGTGACGGCAAAAGGATATCGTGAGTATTTGTATATAAGTGTGAAAATGTTACGATTATTAGTACCAGATGGAAGAGAACCCTTAAAATCCACATTTAAAACGTTCAAATGCTGATATTTTATGAGTCTTTTTCTTATGTATATAAAATCTAGGTTTAATTTCACAACATACAGCACAAGAAATCATTTTCCTTACATCTTCAATGGAATTTTGCGGGAAATCCAATGGTTCATTTGAGTAATTCCAGGGTGACACAAAGTACTATGTAGATTAATAAGTCAAGATTCATTAGCTGTTGTTGCACAACAAATATGAGAAAGTGCGTCCAAGGCTGTATTCACAGGTCTGAGCCTATCAATAATATCGCAACTAAAACACGATAATTTTAATCTCCATTATAGAATTTTTCATTTTATATTTTGCTTTTGGATTTTAAATCAAACATAAATATAACAGAGCGTTTTCAGTTAATTAGCTTAAAATGTCTTCCCAATAGGCATGCCGCTACTTGCAAGTTGTTTCAACGATCGCATATGCTTCTTTTCCTACTGTTGGATGTCTACATTCCAACTAAGAAAGAGCCCTGGGAAAAAAGGCAGCATCGCCCAGATCATGAAATAGTTGTTTCTATTGCTTCATTTGAAGCATGTTGCAACCTTAAAATATCTTCACTATTAGAGAACGAAGCATCTCTTTCTTCATATTGTAGAATACTTTTAGAGCTTTGGGAGATAATGCAAATGTAGTATGTCAAAGATACCTCTTTCTTGTGAAAAATGAGTATAATTTGAAAAATGTGCAAACATACTTACAATTCTTTAGTGGAGTTATGTTATTTGGAGGTAGAATTTTTTGAACAGCTTTGTCATCAGCCTAACATAGAAAATCAAATATCTTAGGAGGTATATCGAAGGAAGAGAGAAGTCGTTTGTTTATGGTTAGTTTGAATTTCTGAACAACTTTTATAAAACGTCGGAAATTCTCATCATATTCCTTCTGATTCCTATCAGCACATGACAACGTCCAGGTACGCATACATACCTGATAATTTTTCACTGCGAATAATATAGTATATGTCTATGTCACTCCAAAAGGAATTCACTTAACCTGTAAAAGTATTCAACAAGCTTCGAATTCAGTATCTAACAGTTCGTTTTTCTTCTGCTAAATTAACGCATAATAATTATGTATTGTGTTATAAAATTTGTGGATTTGCTTTTATAGTTTAATATAAATCATACTTCAACAATTAATACAGAATTAAAAGCAAAGTATCATAATTTCGGAACAC
Source organism: Platerodrilus igneus (assembly GCA_036346225.1). NCBI lineage: Eukaryota > Metazoa > Arthropoda > Insecta > Coleoptera > Lycidae > Platerodrilus > Platerodrilus igneus. The sequence continues at coordinate 9,911,765 of JARFIW010001638.1, read as the reverse complement.
TCGAATTATTATTCTTCTTTAATCTTAATCACATAGTTAATAAAGCACATAGTTATAAATGTCCAGTCTGTATTGTAAAATTTCTACAACGTATCTTCAAGGCGATAACAATAGCGTGTTTGCACGCACCTGCTTGTTAAGGCTGTTGTTGACGTGCCGGCCGGTCCGCTTTTGATACTTGCAACGTCAATATGGTAAAGTTCATATCTATGGCTGACTTGCGAGTCGCAATTCAGTTTCCATAAATGCATCGATTCAATTGTTTGAAACTCATCATGCGCAACACTAAAACTAACGTACAAAGAACTGATGTGCAACATAATGCTAAAACTAATTTACAAAAGAACTGATGTATAAATATAGATTAAAGCAGCACTAAAATACAGAAGATATAACGTTTAATTACTGATACAAAAATGGTCGAGTTAGGTTGTTAAATTTTTACTGCTTCGAAGATATATGCGTTCCTTAAATTTCAACATGGAAATTTTGTTATAATTGAGAAGTAATGGTTAGAGCTAACCAATGGTTGTAGACAGCTGAAGTAATTGCGTTTAAAGCGATTACGCATTAGAAACTTGCATTATGGTTGCAGTTTAAGAGGCTTTGTTATAACGATGAGGCAACTTTTTTTACGTGTTTGTCAAATGCTGGAAGTCCACGTGTGGTTGGAACTTGTTTGTTAAATGGTGCAAGCCGCCAAACCTGAGGTCAACGTGGTAAGTGATATCCATCTGTAAGGCAAACATCTGTTTGACGTTTAACGCCATGTATAAATCTAACCTTGGTAGTTTGAACCCATGGAACTTAATATCTCTGTGATAATGTTTAATTATAAATTTAAATTTTCAAACGTTCCTTTTTATCAAAAATTTATGCTTTATATAAAATTGTCTATGTAACAAAAGTTTTATGAATTTGAATTACAGAAAATACAATCATACTTGTTTATGCATGATAACTATTTATGAGGTTAACTTTACTAATTTGAATGATCATATTACCAACCTATTTTTATTATATGTGAATCATTTTCTCAGTACTGAAAAGGTGACATTAAAAAATCCCTTAATTATATTAAATAACATTTATAATGCCTAATTGCTCTAGAGGCTTTTGCTATTTTATTTAAATTGCCCAAGATTAACATTAGATATAAAAATTAATTGAATATTTACAAACTAACGATAAATATCTGTCAAAGTAATTCAGAAATAATTTTCAGTTTATATATATATATATATATATATATATATATATATATACTTACGTAGCAATTTTAATTTCTTTATTAATTTAAACAAACAAGGTTAATTACATTAATGGAAGCTCTTAAGCAAAAGTATTACCAGATGTGCATAAAATTTAATACGTAGAGTGTCTATACACTATAACACAAAAGAAAGAAATCATAGATGTATATAACCTGTCTGATTTATTTGCTTTTATTTTGAGGCGCAAATTGCTGTCTCTAATTGTAAAATGCGGTAACAAAACTACGATAGCTAATTAGGAGAGAAAAGTGGAATGTATATCAAATTAAGTGATAATTGAACAAACAACATATAATTAATATTTTTAATCAGTTCAAGCGTTTACTAAAAGCACTCACCTGTTGATCACGAAGCCGTGCCAATGAAAAAACGATGTAACATCTACTCTGCTTTTTGCGGGTGTAGCGAAGCACATTTATGTTAATAGTGGTTCTGAAGAAAAGCGGTTCATCTAATTAGGAGTTTTACGTAGAACACGTAAAACAGCGATGCGGTGTGTTTGAACGACAAAACGATTCTCTGTTGCTTCGTGGATTTTCCAGTCCATACTGTGTTCTTGCACATGCGGAATAACGTTTATCACTCGCGGCACTTGTTGGCGCGTGCTTCCAGTAAAATCATGGGAATTTTACTCTAATAAATTTAAATATATCGCGGGGAACGTAAATAATCAACAAACTCAGTAGAAAATAAAATGTAGCTATAAATTATTTACAATATAAACGGAACACTAATATTAATTTATATATTTTATTTTATTTCAGGATAAAAGTAGTACCATCTAAAAATACAAAATTTTGTATTTCTACAACAAAATATACTCGTTGAGGTTCCTGTATTTTTCTTAGCGATATTTCTTGTTTTACACATTATCTAAGTACAGTGGCGCCCTACCCATCCGTATTTAATTAACGACCCCTCTGATAGTCTTTCTACACCACTGAAGATAGAGTTCAGAGCTAGTGCGGAAGTCTTCAGAAGTCAATTGTGTCAATACGGATATAACATCTTCTGTGCGACTTTTGTAAGAAAAAATTAACATCTTTTTAAGTGAGTTTCACTAACGCCCAGCGTAGTGAAACAAGAAAAGCTTCAAGTATATGATAGGTCTTCCTTCTTGATAGGAAGTTGGAGATATGCACTTTTCATATCAATTTTACTGAAAATTTGATATTTAGCTACACGACTTCATTAATATGCAGCAGAGGATATGCATCTAACAGTGAATTTATTGATTGTTTGGGAATAATTTGTGACTATACATTTTTTATGATTTTCTGAAGATGTAACTAACACTTGTGTTCTCAATGATGATTTACTTTCTTCAATTATATCTTCAGGCAGTAGACATTTAATTTCAGTTCCTATGAATTTTAAATCAGTCGCCTACATTCATATGTTAAATTTTAAAAGAGTTACAGGTTCAATTCTAGCAGAAAAAGCAGCACAATTTTCAGTGAACTTTTTAAACCACCAAATTCCACTTCCACTTTAGAGTGTTCTTTCATAGAATCGTCGTCAATTATTATATCTGAGCAAAGATTAAGGGGAACAGAGAGATGAGCATTAGGATAGAAGTGATCTTTGGTACAAAGATTATTAATACATTATCCAAATGTTCTTGAGTTAAACGATGTCAAATTCAAATTCTTTATTAATCTCATAACAGTAAAGTGTATGGGAAAAGTCAACAATACAAATAAACAACTAAGTACTAATTAAACATTTTAGGCAACTAAAAGGTATTCTAGCAATAAAACAATTACAAATGTACTAAGGTAAAATGGTACAAGTAGTATAATTACCTAGTTATTTTAAGAATTCCCCTATTTTATAATAACAGTTGTTTCTAACCTTGTTCTTAAATGAGCCTAAAGATTTAGCATCCTTAATGTTGCTATCAAGTCTTTTGTAAATCCTTATACCCTGACACACATGACTTCTCTTGGTTAAGGCTAAACAGTGTTGTGGTAGGACCAGTTTATTACAAGATCTAGTACTGAGACCATGAGTAGAAAAGTTTGTTCGCAATTTATCCAAATATTTGCGTGTATAAACTGCGAGTGAGCAAATATAGGGACATGGAAGAGTCATTATTTTGAGTTGGCAGAAAAGAGGTTTACAGGAATCTAATGTACATAAATTGGTCATACATCTAATAATTCTATTTTGAATAGTAAATACCAGCTTAGCGTGAGGACAATTACCACAACATGATCCCATAGGATAATCTAGGTTGAACCTCGGCAAAATAAAAAATCCTTAAAGTATGACCATTCAGAATAGATCTGAGAGATATAATTTGATAGCAAACTGAGCTTATTCTTTTAGACAAGGCAATGCAATGGGTTTCCCATCTCAAAGAATTATCTACAGGCAGCTCTAAGAGTTTAGTGCTATTAGCTTGTTTAAGCAAATTATTGTGCAGATGTAGTTGCACACTGTCTTCATGGATAATACGACCTGTATATAGAAGCATAAAGACAGTTTTATCAGAATTTAAGTGACGTTCATTTGCACAGAACCATTCAAAAAGGGATTCAAGGATTCCACTTGCATGTTGAAGAACATCATCGATTGTATCAGCACCAATCAATATTGTGGTATCATCTACATAGTAGTAGTGGCAGTACTACCAATAAACCTGGTAAAGTCATTTCTGAAAATTATGGACAAAATGGGTCCTAAAATAGATCCCTGAGAAACTCCAGTTTTCGCATTTGTACAGCCAGAGGTACCATTATTGTCATTGCCTCGAACAACGGACACTGAAATACGATTTAAACCAGTGGGCAGCAACACCTCTCACACCATAAGTGCATAATTTGTGGAGCAATATACTGTGCTCGACGCAGTCAAAAGCTCGACAAGTCCTGTAATAGCCATATGGTTTTGTTTGTTTTCTAGGAGCATTAGAGCTTCATTGTAAAAGCGAAGTATGGCAGTAATTGTTGGCCTATTTTTGAGAAAAGCATGTTGATATTGGGAGATAATATTGTTTGTTTAAATATGATGTTAACCTAATATACATAGCATGTTCTAACGTTTTAGAAAATATCGATAGCAAAGAGATGGGCCGATAATTAGCCATTAACTGTGGATCTCCTTTTTTGAATACTGGCCTAATAATTGCAACTTTAAGTACTGTGGGAAAAGTGCCTGTAGTAAGTGACTCATTAATAAGAAATGTAATCGGCGTCACAAGTATAGTTTTAAATTTTTTTATCAGGGAAATAGGGATTCCATCTGTACCACATGACACCATGTTTTTAGCTTGTCTATAACTCCCAGTATTTCTAATTAAGAAAACGGAATAACCGCCATACTGTGAGGTTTCATAGCTATGTGGTTCAATCTTAGTTCAGTTTGTGGAATATTCTGCATTACCAGCACAGGAGCTTGTATAAAAAAGTAATTGAAGAAACTAGCCAAAATATGTGGGTCTTCCACTATTTGCCCCTTTGTTGTAATTGCGGTAATGCTGTCATTCTTTACCCTATTGCTTAATTTGTGGATTACAGACCATGTAGTTTTACCCTTGTTGACAGAAGATGCTATTATTGAGCTATAGTATGCACGTTTGCATTCATCGATCAGCTTATAATGCTGCACTCTTTGAATATTATATCATCATCATTAGGTCTTCAGTACTGGCACTGGTTAGACGCGTACTCTCATTGTTTTCTATTCTGAACTAACCTACACATTTCCCTAAAGTTTGCACAGTCTGCATCTATCACTATTTGCGTGCAATGGTCTGATCTTGATCTACCTCTACTTCTTGTTCCTTATCTCTGCTTGTAATATATCCCGTACTATTTCCCAAAAATGCTTTAGAACATATCCTGCCCTTCTATTTCTCCAATTTTTTTTCTTTTGTTTTCCACAGATATATTTATTCCACTACTATTTCTGTAACCTATTTGTTTTAACCTTTTCTTTCATGCTATCATCCTTATACATCTATCTCTTTCTGTGTGTTTTTCCTACTGCACCTATTTCATAGATGTACTGTGCTGTGCTCCACACATATACTTTGAACAATTTTCATCTTGTATCTATGTTTGTTGTCGTTGTGCACATTCGCTGTTCTTTCTTGTTAGATGCAGTTTGGTCACCTTCTATTGTTTTACAGTTATTTACCCTATATCCTCAATATTCAGTGGTATGTGATGGAGGGCGGCTCCGTGGCGTAGTGGTATGTGTGTGACCACTACGCCCAAGGTCCCGGGTTCGAATCCCGACATGGTCCGCTTGAAAAATGTTAGGCGAGCATTTTTCATAAAAATACACCCTCGTTCGGATGAGAGGTAAAATGGAGGTCCCGTGTGTGAGTGTTGTCACGCACCTTAAAGATCCCTACCTTGCTTGGAACAGCAAGGGTTTGGCAAAATTCCAAAAAAAACTCGCTTCCTGGCCAATGTAGTACCTTCGGGTGGAGCATTGGAAAATCACATGTAAGGTATGTAATGGAGGCGTCGCTGTGGATCAATGTAGTAAGCGTAAGACTACGGATCCCAAGGTCCTGGGTTCAAATCCCGACACGGCCGACTGCTTGAAAAATGACAGGTGAGCATTTTTCACAAAAATTACGCCCTCATTCGGATGAGAGGTTAAATGGAGGTCCCGTGTGTGAATGTTGTCATGCACGTTAAAGATCCCTACCTTGCCTGGAACGGTAAGGGTTCGGCAAAATTCTAAATTTCCAGGCAACAAAAAACTCGCCTCCTGGCCAATATAGTACCTTCTGGTGGAGCATTGGAAATATAAATGCACGGTATGTGATGGGAGGCTGCTCCGTGGCATAGTGGTATGTGTGTGACTACTACGCCCAAGGTCCCAGGTTTGAATCCCAACACGGTCCGCTTGAAAAATGTTGGGTGAGCATTTTTCACAAAAATACACCCTCGTTCGGATGAGAGGTAAAATGGAGGTCCTGTGTGTGAGTGTTGTCACGCACATTAAAGATCCCTACTTTGCTTGGAACAGCAAGGGTTCGGCAAAATTCCAAATTTTTTAGGTAAAAAAAACTCACTTCCTGGCCAATGTAGTACCTTCGGGTGGAACATTGCAAAATCACATGTAAGGTATGTGAAGGGGTGTAAGCAGCCTGTGGCTGCCAAGTTCCCCCAGCACTTGAACATTTGTCAAATTAATAGTTTTTCAATATATCATTTCGCACATTCAACATTATATGAAAATATTTCACAGCCAAAACCTGTAGTTGTTTATAATAAACATTAGATTTAAGTGCACTTATTTTTTCGTCATTAGATTTTCCATCTTGAAGCTGGTTGAATGCGTACCTTCACTTATTTATGTTCCGAACTAGCTCACACAGTTACCTAAAATTTCTACAGCAGCCTGTATACAGCTCGGTTCTCTTTCCATGGTTTACTAATTATGTGCCCTAGTTCACTAGGATTTAGTGGTATGTGAAGGAGGTTAAGTAGTCTGTGGCTGCCGAGGATCCCCCAACACTTAGACATTTGCAAAATTAATAGTTTTCCAGTAAATACTTTCGTACAGTTAACATTAGTTGAGAATATTGCAAGACCAATACCTGTAGTTGTTTATAGTAATCATCATGGTTAAGTACATTTATTTCTTTCGTCGTTACTTTTTCCATCTTGGGACTGGTTGGATGCGTACCGCCATCGATTTCTATTCTGAGCTAGCCTACACATTTTCCTAAAATCCTCACATCCTACATCTTTCACTATCTGTGCAATAGTGTAACCTAGGTCTACCTCTACGTCTCTTTTTTCCTATCTCTGCTTCTAATATATTCTGCACTATTCTGCCGTGTCTTAGTATGCGACCTATCATCCTATCTCTCCTATTTTTTACTGTTTTCCACATATTTCCTTCTTCCCCTACCATTTCTAGTATCTCTTTGTTCTTAACTTTCTTTGTCCATGATATCTTCATCATACGTTTGTAGCACCACATTTCGTCTACCTTTTTCTTGTCCGCTTTTCCTACTGTCCAAGCTTCACAACCATACAGTGCTGTGCTCCACACATGTGTTTTAAGTAATCTTTTCCTTGTTTCTATGTTTGTTGTCTTTGAACACAATAGTTGTTTTTTCTTGTTAAATGTAGCACGACCTCGTGCTAATCTTTGTTTTATATCTTTTGTGTTTCTCCCATCTTGCGTTTTTGGCTTCCTAGGTAGCAGAAATCCTTAACCTCTTGTAAGTTCTCGTTACCTATTTGTATTCTTCTTTTGGTTTATTTCCCCTCCTTCACATACTAGAAGTTTAGTTTTAATTTTGTTAATTTTCATACCCAGGGGTCAGAGTTGGTCACTATTTTATGTAAAAGTACATATTTCTAGCAAAAGCGGCTAAAGTACATATTTCTTGAAAATTGTACATAAAATACATATTTCTGTCCTACCGATTGTTTTTTCATTATCAAATTATAAATCGCATTTATGTAACTTGTATTTTACTCTGCCTTTAAAATTGTCGTGTTATTATTTTATCACGCAAAACTTTCCTCTTAAAAACATTGAAACCTGACAATGAGATAAAGATTGTTATTTAAGAGTTGAACAATAGAGCGAGATAAATTATGATGAATGCGATGATGTTTGAGGTTCACAAACTAAACACGCTTCCGTGGTTTTCAAACGTAAACAAAATTCAAGCCACAAATAATATGCAAGGTAGCAGTTTCTTCTCAATACAATAGTTGCAGTCGCCGGTTTATAATTTTCAACTGGTTCTAAAATATGAACTGGTTGTCTGGTTCGTGTTTAATTTTATTTGGCTTCGTGATTTCAATACGATTTTATACAAACGACGGTGTTTGAATATAAATTTAACAATGGGTCCTTGTAAATTTAAAGATGATTAGTTTACATAAAATGATTCAAGCGGACAACTAATTTTGTTGTGGGCTAAGAAGTTTGATGAAAAAAAAACCTTTTGTAATGTTTGTGCAAAGAAAATTAATGTTGTACGTGGAATTACAGCTATTTTTCACATGCTTCATGTGACAAGCAATGCAAATTAAACTTAAATGTGGACTTAATCAATTATGTCTGGAAAGTAAGGTTAATGTGAAATTAATAGAAGAGAAAAATGATTCCGTTGCTGATGGTATTATACCTGTGTGTAATTCAAGACAAGAAGCAATGACGGTCGAATTACCCTGGACATTATGTATTGTTAGTAATAATCAATCCTTAGAATCGTGTCAAGGTCTTAAAGAAGTCCTCCAAACTTTTCCTCAGTGTGCATGGATAAAGGAATTTACTCTATCACCTAAAAAAATGGTTTACTTAATCACAGATGCCTTACTGTATTTTATAAAGCAATTAATGGAGGATTATTACAAGGTATTTTAATTTTAAGGAAGTGATTCTGTAAAATTTCAATTTTTCTTTTTATTTTAGGCTATTACTGCTTAATGTATGACGAAACAACTAATAAAGGGGGGGAGTAAGAACTCCAGATTAAAATACGTTTTTGGTGTAAACCTTAAACTATTGTAGTGGTTCGACATTAACAAACAGTTTTTACTGAATATGCTAAAGCAGAAGACTTAATAAAATTAATTCTATATTAGATAGTGCTTCCTTGTCAAAAAATAAAATTATAATGTTGGGGAGTGAGGGCCCCAATGTCAACAAAAAAAGTGTTGCGCTTGATGAATGAAGAACTTTTATCGCTTCGACGGGAAGTTGTTACATGCAGCATACATACACTTCATAATGCCTTTTTGAACGGTCATGAAAAATTTGGCGCTTCAGTTGCATACTTACCAGTGTCTATGAAATTCTTTTTTAAAGACAATCCTTCTCATTGGAGTAATTATGAACTACTACAGATTAAATTTTAAATTCCACACCTTGCTTTATTAAACGTGCCTTTACAATGGTTAACGTTGCATGAAGCTGATTAATAGAGCAGTGGCCAGCTATTTTGAACTATTTAAAAAAAATTGTGCCCACTAAATGACCGAACATTGAAAAAACGAATACCTATAAAAATATCATTGAAACTCTTAGGAAACCAACTATTAAATTAGAAATTTTATGTTCTCTATAAATAATCTATTACCTCTTGACAATATGGACTTAGGTGCTAAAATTATACATGAAATTGATATCTTGAAAATACTTCAACCAGAAGTATTAATATTTAAAAATAATGTTAGAAAACAATACCAAGCAGCTTGTACTCATATAATAAAAACCATCTCTGTAGTTAACGTAACTTCCCTCAAATACTAAAAAAGTATACATCATGCACGCATTCAGTGTGAAAAACTATCTCTGAAATAAGGAAAGTAGCGGAAGAAACTACCCATAGATGTACCTGTAAATGTAATTTAAGATGAGTGGAGATTACTTTAACTTGAAAAATTATCATGTCAGGATAACCATAGAATTGATTATATTGGAGCAGCATCTTTAAAATAAAATGGCCCAATGGTGAACTGAAATATCCATCACTAGCTAATGTAATAAAAGCTATTTTGTGCATATCCCACGGTAATGCGTCCGTTGAACGTGGATTTTCTCTATCGGGCCTTATTGTTACAAAAGAAAGAGCTCAAGTGGGGGAAAGAATGCTGGATTTAATACTAACAATTAACGATACTGTGAGTAGCAAGTACAGCAACAAAGTGGAGTTAGTTTCCATTACTAAAGATTTATTAGTACTAGCTAAATGCACCCGCAGTTCTTACAAACACTATATTTGAAAACTAAATGAAGAAAAGGAAAAGAAGCGAATAACAGATTTAAGGAAAGAAGAACTAAAGAAAGAAAAGCTTAATCGAGAACAACGCGAATCTGATAGGAAATATATTTGTGAGCTTGAGATTGGTTTACAGAAATTAGAAAACAAGAATTTTGCAAAAAGGAGGCAGTAGATAAACTTTTAAAAGGAAATAAAAAATTTACTAGAGCATTAAAAACAATGACCTTGTAGGAGCAAATGTAGCCCAAGGTATAATAAGCGCACTGCACTCCATGAGAGATGAAGAAGCATCTTATAAAGCCCACATAAAGTAACTGCAAAACAATATTAATAAACGTAAATCGGACTTGATTTCAAAATTTTTTTCAAAAAAGTCTCAGTAAAATTTGATATATATGTATACATATTCAACACCATGTATGTTTTAGGTTTGCAATAAACGTTATGACTTTAAATAGGTGATACTTTACAATTGTAGTTTTGTTGCAGATAGGTCTTTAAAATGGTACATATTTTTGAAATTCCTTTACATATTTTACATATTTTGAATGACTTGTGCTGCTCCGGTTCTTGCACCATATCTCTCTGTTAGAACTGTTTCTATTTCATTAGAGCAACTTCTAACTCTTCGTCGTTAGATGCTAATACCGCTATAGCATCTGCACATCTAAGCATATCAATCTTTTGTCCCTGCATAGTAGTTCTAAATGTCTTCCTGCATTTGACTGTATTTGCCTCTTCTATGTACAAGTTAAAAATTAATGAGGATAAGGCACAACCCTGTCTCGCCCCTTTCCTAACATTTACTTCTCTACATTCTTGCTCTAATTCTATTACAACTGTTTGCTCTTTGTATAAGCTATGTACTATCCGTCTATCCCTAAAAGCCATTCCACTCTTTTTGAGTATTTCGAACATTTTTTTCCATTTTACATAGTCGAATGGTTTTTCCATATCTACAAACCATATATACACGCTTTCCCCTCTTCTATTGTTTTTTCCATTATCACCCTCGGAGCTAAAATAGCCTCCTGTGTTCCCCTGTTTCGCCTAAACCCAAATTGATCTTCTAGTATTTCTTAAGCTCGTTTTTCTATTCGTCTTTGTACAATTCTAGTTAATATTTTTTACATGTGTGCTGTGAGACTTGTTTGAAAATTTTCACATCTATCCGTGCCTCTCTTTTGGCATAGATACTATGATGTTACGTTTGAAATCTTTGGGTATCTCGCCTGTGTCATGCATATAGCTTACAAGTTGGAAGAAACGTTCTGTTACTGCTTGTCCAGCGGCTTTTAGAGTTTCTGCTTGCACCTTATCTGTACCCGGCACCTTGCCATTTTTCAGACCTTTTAATGCTAATTCAAATTCATCTCGCAGTATAGGATATCCCAAGTATCATTTTCAATCTCTGATTACTGTTCTAATGCTGTTAGTTCCTCTCCTGCCTATAGATTCCCTATATATTTCTGCCATCTAACCTCTATCTCTACATTTTCTATAATGACGTTTCCTCTCGCATCCCTTATATTTTTGCTATATGGTTTTATATCCCTAAAATTCATTCTAATTAATTTGTATGCTTCGTCTGTCTTTCCAATTTCTCTCTTAATTTGTTTTGTTTCTACTTCCTTCGTAGCAGCAATTCATTTGACTTTTTTCAAATCTTTCGTGGATATCTTTATCTTTTAGTGTCTCAAAGTCAAAGTGCCTTTTTCCATTCCTTTCTTCAAATTTTTAAATTTAAGAGCGTCCTTCATAATTACAATATTGTGGTCAGTGTCTATATCTGCTTCTGGATAGCTTCTACAGTCTTTTACTTGATTCCTAAATCATTGTCTAACAAGAATGTAATTTATTTGATATCTTCCTACATCTCCTGGCATCTTCCACGTGTATCGTATTCTAGCATGATTTGAAATAATGTGTTGGTGATGGTTAAATTGTTTTTGTTGCACAATTCTACCAACCCATTTCCCCTGTCGTTTCTCTTACCTAAACCAAATAAACCTACTCACTCCTTCCCTACTCTCACCTACCACTGCATTAAAATCCCCTGTAATTATTAAATTTTCATGTCCTTTTACATATCTTATTATGTCTTTGATATCTTTGTAGATCGCTTCTACTTCTGCCTCACTGTGGCTGGAGGTGGGCAATGGTTCTTTTTTGTATTATTACGCTATTTACCAGCATAGAGTCTAATCTAGCCATGTGTACTCTATCGTTCTTTTGCAAGTAGTTTTCTACATGGTATAACAAGTTTTTTCCTTACTGTAGGGGTTAAATAGTTAGGGGTTATTTTTATATCCCCAAATATGACCAGTAACCTTTAAGGAAGGATTCCCTTAAAATGATGGAACGCAATTATCTTCCGACTATGCTAGGGGTCTATTCCTTGGGCAGAGCTTATGAGGATTGGTCGTGATTCTTTTTACAAAGCATTATTTTATTACTATGGCTAGATCCTCGACAAAACAGGGGTTTATACAGGGCGCTACCAAGTCTGTAATTTTAAACACAGGGTTTCCTTAAGGGGGACTTGGGCGTACTTAAGGAGGAATACCGTATTACTGCTGACGCAGGAGCTGTAAAGAAAATTTAATTAAATATACTAAAATAAGGACACAAGAAGTTTTCTTTTGCTACCTCATCTAAAAAAAACAACAAAGATTAATCAGGCAACAATAATATGTACACAGGTTTTGTTCTTTAAATACTGAAAGGCTATTAAAGCTCCTTATTAAATTGGGTTTACCACTTTACTCTATTTGGTCTTATTCTTTGTCACCTTACTTCTGAACGTACTTGTTCAGAATAAAACAATTAAGAAAATTAAATGTTGTTTCTTTAATTAAAATTTGTACTTTTATAAAAATGGTAGATATAAAATTTATGTTTAAGAAAAGATGATACAAGCTTCATCTACTCATAAGGTAGAATTATATATACAAAGAAAAATATTAAGACTTCAAATGTTACTTTAGTTACAAAAATCTAATTTGAATTTATACCAGAAATGTCAGATCTGCTATTTCTGTTTACACTTTATAAAACTTTAACTACTTCTCTATTAATTCATTATTTAAAAATCGTAAGTGAAATCGTGCATAAATGAAACATCAATAAGAACTCTTTAAGTTCACATTATTTTATAAAATTTAATAATTAATTGTAATTGTAATGTAATTGTATTGAACTAATATTGTCAACAAAAATTTACTAAGGTTCCTTTTTAATATGCGAAATGGATTTGTCAAAATAGATAGTTACAAAAATATTTTCTGAAGCAGCTTGGTATTAAAGATCGCCAAATGTAGACATGATGCAAAAATAATTTAATCTCTTACCTTGGCTCTGCAGGTGTTCTTTACATGTCTTCACAACATGTTTGGGCAGGTGTTAATACATACATTTTCAGAAAACAAGTGACGTCAAATCCACATGTTCCATCGAACACGAACAGCTGCGTGACCCTTGGACTGGACTATGCTAACTTCCATGCGTTTTTGTTATACGCACGAACTGGACCAACAAAATTCCAATACTTTCAAAAGCATCTTCGGACTTAATTTATAAACCATAAAAATTTCTACCTACTTTGTAGAACGTTTCTTTTACATTCCAACTTATTGCTTTTCCATAACATAACACAAAATCCAACTATCCATTGTACGGCTGAAGGACGTTCATATTTTACATTCACAGATGTAAAAGTAGAATTTTATCTTCTATTAAACACAGCCTACACGCTGCTTTAGTTTTGTAAAACCAGATAATAACTTCTTAAAGTTGTTAATTATAATACAAAAATTTAGTTGACGAATTCTACGAAGCGTTGAAAAACATATCTTATCGTACTTTTACGAAATCATTAAAGAATTGTTTTCTGCGTTATTTACACAAATGTCTAAAGAATTATTAAATGAGTTTATCTCAGTAATTATCGAAACGAAGTTATTTATTAGAAGTCATTTAAAATCGACTTTTAAACGGAACGTTATAAGAAAAATATTGAAGATTATTAAAAATAAAATTACGAAGAGTGTAATTATGAGAAGGGAAATTTATCAAACGAACATCTTCTATAAGTTAAATTATCAAAAGAGCAATTACTAAAAGAAAAGATAAGATAAGAGCGCATTGTTAAAATCATAAAGCCTAGTGTTTTAGCAACCAAACTAACATTTCAGTATGGCGGTTAGCACATACAATATCGATACTTGTTTGTTTTAAAAATAGTTCACATAATTTAATGACTTTACTTGAGTTATTAGAACTAAAATTCGTTGATATAGTGTAGCGGTCAAAAAAACTGTTACAACGTTGCCCTACCTTTTTTCGCATAACTATCCCCACACCAAAATTTCCTTCCTATGCTCCTGTATGAATTACCCTAGTCTCCACTGCAAAAATCTCCCGCCTCTGGTCATCGAACTTCGCTGATCCCTACTATGTCTAGTGCTAACCTATGCATTTCAATTTTTAAGTTTTCTAGCTTACCTACTTGCTTCATATTTTTGACATTCCACACACCGACTTGCAGAATGTTCCCGATTCTTTTTCTAAATTTTCCGATCATATCCTCCGAAGTAGTCCCCTCCCGGAGATCCGAATGAGGGACTACTTTACCTCTGGAGTGTTTTACCTCAGACGATGCCTTTATGTTTATTACAATTTAAGTACGCTGTGTACTTGGGAGGGCGGATCCGTGACGTATTGGTATGTCTGTGACTACTACGCCCAAGGTCCCGGGTTCGAATCCCGACACGGTCCGCTTGAAAAATGTTAAGTTAGCATTTTTCACAAATTATACAGCCTCGTTTGGATGAGAGGTAAAATGGAGGTCCCGTGTGTGAGTGTTGTCACGCACGTTAAAGATCCCTACCTTGCTTGGTACATCAAAGGTTCGACAAGATTCCAAATTTTCCAGGTAAAAAAACCCACTTCTTGGCCAATGTAGTACCTTCGGGTGGAGCATTGAAAAATCACATGTAATGTATACTTGGGAGATAATGTGCTGGTTTCCCGTTGCCTTTCACATCGCGGCAGTGTATCTTAGAATGCCATACGATCCCTATGGTCTCTGCCAATCTAAGTACCGAAAAAGCCACTGCCCTCTTTTGGGGACCTGTCTTTATCTGGTTCGTCACTAAAGACCGTACTAATTTGGTCGAATCTGTAGTTTGGCTCTTTAGATCACTGGAACGCGGAAGCCATTCCACTTGTTCTAGTAATCTAGAAGTTCTTCAAGGTGCAGGTCTATTTGGAATGGGAATATTATATATATATATATATATATATATATATATATATATATATATTGCTGTGAATCTTCTCATTATCTGCAGGTACTGGCCCTTTAAAAAAAAACATTCGAGCCCCACAGTTTGGGCGTCAAGAATGCTGTGTTTCCTTTAAAATCCGTGAACTACGCTTTTCGCCTCGGCTGCTCACCTAATGTTATAAACCTCCTCATTCATAAAAAAACAACACATTCCTACCAAAAACATCAACGTTAACTCTATTTACATCAATATTCAGAATACATAAAATTTCAAAATTAAAATTCAGCATAAAATTCAGTTTTAAAAAGAATTTCAGGATTAATTTTATTATCATTTTACTGTGCATCCAAAATTAAAGTCCTTGTTGGATGCCTACTAATTAATATAACAATATAAGCAGACCGGAGTCTGAGTATAAAGGAGCATCTACCACCCCTTTACGTTAATTAACCAGGTTTGTCTAATTGAGCTCAAAGACATACCCAAAGTTTCATCATATTCCCGAACATCAAAACAAAATACCCTTTTACTTAAACAAGCAAATTTCATCTTAAAATTAAACTTTTATGGTTAGAACAATTTCACTAATGTCCATTTAAAGTAAATCAATTATAAAGTCATTCAATACACACAAAAATGTCAAACAAAATAGTATAATTTACCTGAAGGTTACTGTCTTCGTAGCTCAAAGTATCGTTTCTTTAGTTAATCACACCATTCACCAGGATTATATTTACGGCTTCTGATTCTCTACGCTTTTAAATTTTCTCCATCACCATCCATTCAAAGTCGTTTCTGGGCCTTTCCGGAACTCATCTGTGTTTATCTGACCCTTGTTTCATGGATCCAGACACGTATTTGAACCATTAAATTATTAACACCCCGAAAAATAGCAAAGAATTCATGCTTCTGTCACCAATATACGCCAAAACTGCCTACTTTTGTGTATACATTCGTCGTTGTAAATTTTGCTGATTGGTACAGTGAAACTAAATTTTATTACCTTGTATCTAAGTGCACTGAAGTACATTCATGTTAGCACGTAAATAACAAGCTATTTTGAATCACTAAAATATACTAGCAAACTTTAAATTATTTAATCAAACTAAAATGCACGGTTTACCATCTTTAATCAAGTCGCGTATGTACGAGCTTTTAACGCATCGAATCGTCAAAAGTCTAAGAGTCTAAGAGAGCTTGTTTATACTCATCTCGGTATATATAGCAAAAAGCCTGTCTATCGGTCTGTTCCCCAAAACGGGTAATTCTAAAGAATTTCTCATGCCATATTCCCAGTCTGCCGCTCGCACGTCGATTTTTACGAATTTTCACTCGCCCCATTCAAATCTCAGAAAATTTCCACACGGCACGCAAGCCTGTCCGAGAAAAACTAATTGATTTTGTACAGAAATTGTTGTTCTACCTCTGATATTTGCATCCTATTTTTAACCAATTGTGACCCCCGTGACGTTGCTTAAATCCCGCCTTTTACAATATGTGTCTTTGCTTGACGCATTTTCTCTTTCCTTCTCTACCGTGTTCTTATTGGTGCAACTTGATATACTTTATTATCGATTATTTTAGTCCACATGGAGTGTGAAATACCCAGCTTTAGCAATTCTCGTAACTATTATGCGACGTTTTCCCCAAGATTCTTTGAAATATTAATTATCTACAAAATTTACGCCGAATGTGTTATTTAAACTACGCAGGTGTTCAACATAATATTAATTCTCAGAGCTTTAATCCGTGGTATTTTAATCTTGGGTTTTTACAAGTTTCTATAGGTATTATATCTTATTAACGGTTTAATTAACTCCAATTAAAAATAATAGCCTTTAATTTTTAGTGAATCCTAATTAAATATTCAATTACTATCTGTACACTTTGTCTACTACTTGTTACCCAGAACTTAAATCAATTAATGTAAATTTTGCACGTAATTGGTCTTTGTTTCTTTCCTCGGAATAATTACATTACCCGTAGAGCTTGTTAATACTGTTTCTTTTGATATAAAGCGTCTTGTACATGATTTTAAATTTCTTATTTTTACTGAAACGACCGAATTTATTTATGCTTCATGGTTTTAATAAAGCGTATTATTTAATGAAATTCCTTATACACGGTGATTAAAATTATTTGATGTGATTATTTAATTTTCTACCCTGGTCTAAATATGAGTATTTTCCCCCTATTTGAATACAAATAATCCCACTTATTTGAATGCAAATATAAAACATTTAGACAAAAAAAAATTACAAAAAAAATTGCCTATCTCTCTCTACCCTTATCTATCTAACTTACCTACTTTGTCTCCAATCCAAAAAATTATTTACCTACCCTATATCCCTATCTTATTCCTAACTCTCACCTAATTCTATAAACTGAAATTATCCCTAACTTCATCCTACTTATCCATCTAATCCTATATACATCCTATATACCTATCCTATTCCTAACTTTTAACTAATCTTCACCATACTTTACTTCCCCCTACCTAATCCTATATGCCTATCCTACTTTTACTCTATTCCTAACTCTCCACTAATCTTATATGAATATCTATACTTAACCTATCTTATTTTCTTCCTACATTTACTCTTTATTCTCATCCTAATCCTATTCCTAATTATCTCCCATATTTATCCTATATCTAGCTTTATTTTCTATAACTATACTAAAATTCACCTATCTCTATCCTTTGTTCATTAAGTTATTTAAATCTAACTCTCTTCTTGACCCTCCAAGTCTTTCTTCTCACCCTCCTAATACTCTTCATCCCTATTTCTCCCCCTTCTATATCTATACTTATCATACCTATTATCTCACATACAATAAACTTATCATCCCTCTTATCCTGACTCTTAAATATTACTTCTTCTTCAGTCCCTACACTTGTCTGTTTCTCATTTATTCTTGTTTCCCTTTCTGCCGACAAACTAAACGATACTACTTTACAATTATCGATTTTTCCCTCTATGGAAAACCCTACGTACCTTCTAGAATGCATGTGTAATGGAATCCGCCAGAATGAATCCCTTAAATCTACTTTATTAAAAACAAACTTGCCACTTAACCTCGTCAAAAATAATTCTGCCTTCACCTGCTCCCGATATGCTGCTGTTGCTTCTACCCCACTAATTCTGCATTTTCTTGTATTAAAGCTTGAACCTCTACTTTCCTTTCCTCTGGACATCTTATTGTGTTGATCTGTTTAACTTCATCATCCTCTACCTCTACTACATTAATACTAAATCCCGTGTCATCCTCTGTGACTTCATAACTGCCCTTCCATGGCACTACCCTATCTTTAATCCTTATTACCTTCCTTTCCATATCTATCAAAACCCCTAACTTCATCATACAGTCAACACCTAAAATGCTCTGAAACTTCAGTCCAGGCACAATTACAAACTCCTGTTCACAGCTTAAACCTCCTATATCTATCCTAAGCACCACAACACTATTTACTACAGCAAACTTCTTTTTATTTGGAGCTACTAAATGGCTACGTTTTATAGGCATAATTCTATCACAAACCTTATCCCTAATTTTGCTGACGAATTCCTCCGATATTAAACTCGCCTCTGCCCCTGTATCAAGTAATACTTCTACATTATTCTCAAAAATTTCTAAATTAATAATTGGCAAACATAATTTTTCCTCAGTTTCTGGCTCTACTTCCTCCTCAATTTTGAAAAATTCACGTGGATGTTCGTATACATTTACACAGAAATCTAGTGGTCTGTCACGTTCTAAAAATCCTGTCTCATCCTGTTTTCCGTGCTTGGTCCTGGTTGTCCTTCTACAACCTGTGCGTACGTCCTCCTCGTGTTAATATCCGTGTCCCTGTCTCTATTCGGCGTGCTGGTCACAGTCCTGTTTACTTCCGGTAAACTGTTCTGTCGCGTGTAACTAGGTCTTGGCGTCGGTCCCCTAGTCGCACTATTACTTCTGTATTCCTGTCCTCGTCGTTCCCAATTTGGTCGAAAATTTCTGTTGTAGTCAGGCCGTCTCGGATAATTCGGTGTCCTGTTGTCAAACCTAACTGTGTTAACGTTTCGTTCTCGTATCTCTCTTGTCCGTCCACACATACATCGTCATATCTCTGCAAATACTCTAAAAATGTCTCCCGTTCTGTGATGTTTTGTAAGGCCACGTGTTGTCTAATTTCCAGTTCAAAATGTCGTGATAGGTACTTAATAATCTGTCTGTCCGTCAATGGTGGATTCAGTTGTTTGGCCACACTGTACTTGCGGATGGCATATTGCTCCCTAGAACCTGCAAACTCTCCCTTAAATTTTCCTGTAATCAAGTCGTCCCTAATCTGATCCTGTTTGTGATCACTCCAGTAATGTTGTAAAAATTTGTCTTCAAAGTCCTGATACGTGTCTATGTCCTGTCTTACTAAATTGTACCATGCTTCCGCGTTGTCCTTTAATAAAGCCTTTATCGTATTTAGTTTGGTCTGTTCGTCAAATAAATTTCCCACTAGATTTCTTACACTATTTATAAAAATTTGTGGATTTACCCTGTTATCTCCATAAAACTTCATGTGTTGGTCTAATGATACTCCACCTGTAGAAAATCTGGGACCATCCCCCGTTAAATTTGACATGTTGTATTTAATACTACTAACTTCACGTTCTACCCTGCCTAACTGATCCCTACATGAGTCCGTCACTTCAGTCATTTTTACATTAATCTCTTCTTCACAGAACATGCGTACTTCGGACCTTAAATGTCCCATTTCCTGTCGAAGACCTGTAATATCACGCTCATTTTTATCAACCCGATTTTCTACTTCCCCCAGTTTCACGGTAAGACTATTTTTAAATTCTGAAACTTCTTTATTCGTCTTGTCTATTTTCTCACTTAGGGTTTCCCTAACTCCTGTTAATGTCTCATTCATTCGGTCAACTTTCCTATTCGATTCAGCACTCATTTCTCTAATCTCCTCAAACTTCCTATTAGCTTCTTCCTACTCGATCTCATTTCCTCTAGCATTCGCATCATCATCTCGTTTCCTTGATCCCTGATTCCGTCCTCGACTGATCTCTACTGCCTCCAGCTTCTTCCATTTTCGAAATTTTCTCACACAATGCACTATCGTCACTTCCAATTTCTACTCCTTGACTCCTTAACCACTCCTTTCTCTGCTCACCTAATGTTATAAACCTCCTCATTCATAAAAACAACACATTCCTACCAAAAACATCAACGTTAACTCTATTTACATCAATATTCAGAATACATAAAAATTTCAAAATTAAAATTCAGCATAAAATTCAGTTTTAAAAAGAATTTCAGGATTAACTTTATTATCATTTTACTGTGCATCCAAAATTAAAGTCCTTGTTGGATGCCTACTAATTAATATAACAATATAAGCAGACCGGAGTCTGAGTATAAAGGAGCATCTACCACCCTTTACGTTAATTAACCAGGTTTGTCTAATTGAGCTCAAAGACATACCCAAAGTTTCATCATATTCCCGAACATCAAAACAAAATACCCTTTTTACTTAAACAAGCAAATTTCATCTTAAAATTAAACTTTTATGGTTAGAACAATTTCACTAATGTCCATTTAAAGTAAATCAATTATAAAGTCATTCAAAAAATGTCAAACAAAATAGTATAATTTACCTGAAGGTTACTGTCCTCGTAGCTTCAAAGTATCGTTTCTTTAGTTAATCACACCATTCACCAGGATTATATTTACGGCTTCTGATTCTCTACGCTTTTAAATTTTCTCCATCACCATCCATTCAAAGTCGTTTCTGGGCCTTTCCGGAACTCATCTGTGTTTATCTGACCCTTGTTTCATGGATCCAGACACGTATTTGAACCATTTAATTATTAACACCCCCGAAAAATAGCAAAGAATTCATGCTTCTGTCACCAATATACGCCAAAACTGCCTACTTTTGTGTATACATTCGTCGTTGTAAATTTTGCTGATTGGTACAGTGAAACTAAATTTTATTACCTTGTATCTAAGTGCACTGAAGTACATTCATGTTAGCACGTAAATAACAAGCTATTTTGAATCACTAAAATATACTAGCAAACTTTAAATTATTTAATCAAACTAAAATGCACGGTTTACCATCTTTAATCAAGTCGCGTATGTACGAGCTTTTAACGCATCGAATCGTCAAAAGTCTAAGAGTCTAAGAGAGCTTGTTTATATTCATCTCGGTATATATAGCAAAAAGCCTGTCTATCGGTCTGTTCCCCAAAACGGGTAATTCTAAAGAATTTCTCATGCCATATTCCCAGTCTGCCGCTCGCACGTCGATTTTTACGAATTTTCACTCGCCCCATTCAAATCTCAGAAAATTTCCACACGGCACGCAAGCCTGTCCGAGAAAAACTAATTGATTTTGTACAGAAATTGTTGTTCTACCTCTGATATTTGCATCCTATTTTTAACCAATTGTGACCCCCGTGACGTTGCTTAAATCCCGCCTTTTACAATATGTGTCTTTGCTTGACGCATTTTCTCTTTCCTTCTCTACCGTGTTCTTATTGGTGCAACTTGATATACTTTATTATCGATTATTTTAGTCCACATGGAGTGTGAAATACCCAGCTTTAGCAATTCTCGTAACTATTATGCGACGTTTTCCCCAAGATTCTTTGAAATATTAATTATCTGCAAAATTTACGCCGAATGTGTTATTTAAACTACGCAGGTGTTCAACATAATATTAATTCTCAGAGCTTTAATCCGTGGTATTTTAATCTTGGGTTTTTACAAGTTTCTATAGGTATTATATGTTATTAACGGTTTAATTAACTCCAATTAAAAATAATAGCCTTTAATTTTTAGTGAATCCTAATTAAATATTCAATTACTATCTGTACACTTTGTCTACTACTTGTTACCCAGAACTTAAATCAATTAATGTAAATTTTGCACGTAATTGGTCTTTGTTTCTTTCCTCGGAATAATTACATTACCCGTAGAGCTTGTTAATATTGTTTCTTTTGATATAAAGCGTCTTGTACATGATTTTAAATTTCTTATTTTTACTGAAACGACCGAATTTATTTATGCTTCATGGTTTTAATAAAGCGTATTATTTAATGAAATTCCTTATACACGGTGATTAAAATTATTTGATGTGATTATTTAATTTTCTACCCTGGTCTAAATTTGAGTAACATATATATATATATATATATATATATATATATATATATTGTTATATATACTGTGATCCTAACTTATTAGTGATAGGCGTAATATCTCTATCTGTCACTCCTTGTCTTATTTTAGAGCCTTGTTGAGTTATGCCACACAATTTATCTTTAAATATTTTACACGGCTGCTGCACTTAATTATTTTACAGGGCCGTCAAACACGTGGCGGAATCTACCTAGGGTGGGTCCGTCCTAAGCAAACACCTCTCAACTAGACACCTAAACAAATATCCACGGAGTTTTCAAAATAATTTTAAAAGCCAAAAGTATTCCCAAACACTAGTTCCACTTTTATAAATTTGATTAAAGCACTGCGTAGATATTAAATACTAATACCTGAATCCAGATACAAGCGCCGCCTTCCAGCCGTCCTGAAGCCAAGTGACCAACTGCAGGCACCTCCTGTAAATAATAAGTAACTCGAGCAACTGGTAATCTCCAGACTATAAAACTACTAATATTTCTACAAATTTTATGTTATACAAATACTCAGATAACTCCAATTCCACTATGCTTTCGTCTTCAAACAATAACGGTACAGACCAGCACTCTTTAATTAACTTTATTCGCCGTAAAACTGCTACTATTTAGTCCTATCATGGAGTGTGAACATACCCAGACTTTCAGCAACTTTCTCGTAACTATTATGAACGTAATAAAACTCATAACAGTACAAACACGTCTATTCTTTGAGTAATATTAATTTGAAGTCTGCTTATAAATTTAATCCGTCTTCATTTGTTTCCGTTGCCATAGCAACTATCTCTACGCACACTGTGTCAATTTATAATTATTAATAATCTCAGAGCTTAATAATACAGTTGTATTTCTAGATACATTGGGTTTTACTAGATGGTTTGTAATCCAGGTGATTATATGTATATTGAACGGTTTTACAATATTGAACTCCAATAGCTAACAAACTTTGATGGTTCAGCTTTTAAATTGTTAGTGCAATCAGACATTAAATATGTCAATTACTTCGGTAACACGTCCTGTCATTACATAACCACTCTGTTAATTGAACTTAAAATCATATTCAAACTGTAAATTGATTGCACGTAATTGGTACGTAGTTTCACTTAACTCCTCGAATAATTTTAAAAGCGTGCAGTATACCCGTAGAGCAATTGTTGATACTGTTGTCTTTTACATATCAAATGCGTCTCTGTAACATGCTAACTCCAAATTAAATTTCTTATACGTGCAACCATAACAATTAAAATACGTATACAATGCAAACTTATAACTAGCTTAGCCTGGTCTATGGCCGGTATATGTTGTTGAATGCAATGCAGTTTCAAAAGCTTTATAAATTTATAAACGTGGAATAGTTGTTGTTAATTTATAAACCAAATACCTGAAAGAAAATACTCAAACAAAAATATACCCCCATTCTAGCAAAGTCGTTTCTAAGCCCTATTTAAACATTTTCTAAGCCCACCCCTGGTCTAAATGATGAGTATAATATATATATATATATATATATATATATATATATATATATATATATATATATATATATAGGTTTCAATATCGGATATTCTTTGAGAGAAAGTATAGATCTATAAGACTATCACTAGACCTAGTAATGACATGATAACAAGATTCATCTGTGTAACGTTTATGTTTCACCACTGTAACAGGGAAGCACCACTCAAAGTATACAGATAAGGTGTCCACAAAAACTTTGAATTGGTCATCTACTGATAAGGTCTGATACATCCTCCCTCATTTCTCATCATGTAAGTAGTTTTCAAATTTTATAAAAATGCCAGGTATTTTGTTTTGTCATGGGACATCCTTTTTGGTCTTAACTCTGAGCAGATGTTGCCATATATGTTAATTAAAGTATAACTTGTTTGTCTCAAAAACCGGAACAGAAATTACCAATTGATAAATATCTCGTCATCCTGTTGTATCAAAACCCTGGCAGATGATCTCTGTTGATTTAGTGGTGTCCCTGCCAAAGTCCACAAAAGGCTATACTTGTTTTAACTGGTGTTGATACATTTACTAAATTTTCATTGGTTTCTCCACTTCAGATCCCAAGATCCTGGGTTCAAATCCCGACACGGCCGACTACTTGAAAAATGGCAGGTGAGCATTTTTCACAAAAATTACGCCCTCGTTCGGATGAGAGGTTAAATGGAGGTCTCGTGTATGAGTATTGTCACGTACGTTAAAGATCCCTACTTTGCCTGGAATGGCAAGGGTTCGGCAAAATTCCACATTTTCCAGGTTAAAAAAAAACTCGCTTCCTGGCCAATGTAGTACCTTCGGGTGGAGCATTGGAAATATAAATGAACGGTTTCTCCACTTCGAAATGCAACAGCATCAACAACTGCTCAGAAAATTGAGAAATCCATGATTTTATTATTTTGGGCATCTAAATATATTATAGTAGATAATGGTGTTCAGTTCCGTAACCATATTTTCAAAAACATTATGTTGAAGTATAATTCAAAAATCCACAAACTTCGCCAGTCAAAAGAATAAATAGAATATGCTTGCTTCTTATGTAACTGAGAATCATAGATCATAGGATAAATATTTACTGATAGCCGGTTGTGCTGTGTGCACTACGGTCCATAAAGTTATTGATATAGCTCTGTATTTTGCTAACTTTGGAAGGGAAATGATCATCGACGGTTCTTCTTTTAGAAAGGCGAAGGATTTTGAAAATTTAGACGACATCTTTTGAAAGTAGAAATAGTTTAAATGACAGGGTGCCTGAATTTGATGAGGGTTATAAAGATATAGGTAAGAAATTAGACCATGCTTACCTGAAAACAAAAATTAATTATGACTTACATAGATGAGAGGTACAATTTCAAATTGGAGATTCAGTTTAGCATAGGAACTTGTAACGTATTTTTTTTCTAGTTACAATTAGTTCAATAAAATAAAAATAAAACAGCTATAATTTAAAATATTTAATTTGAGAATCATCATCCAATAAAAATTAATATATAATATTCATAATAATGCATAGATTCTCGTATGTATATACTCTAAAGTTCGTTACCAAGCTCTGTCAAGTTGTCAGTCGGCAC
Organism: Platerodrilus igneus; assembly: GCA_036346225.1. Lineage (NCBI taxonomy): Eukaryota > Metazoa > Arthropoda > Insecta > Coleoptera > Lycidae > Platerodrilus > Platerodrilus igneus. The sequence continues at coordinate 9,886,220 of JARFIW010001638.1, read as the reverse complement.
TTCATTCTCAACGTTCGAAAGTGCAAGCCGCTTTTGCAGACGAGGTGAAGTCGAAATGGCCCTGTCGAAACACATGGCTTCTAACAAAGTTAGGAAAAAGTAGAGCATTGAAAATTCTTGGTGTCTGGAGGTCGAGCCTAACAGCGGTTGCGTGAGCATGATTTTCGATAAGCCTCGCTCCGAACAGTTTAGTTGATCCCGACAGGCCTGAGAATATGGAACCCCTTTGGACATCATTTTAGACATGCAATATCTTGAGGACATATCTTGAATAACATTTCCGATAATAAATTAAAACAAATTTTAAAGGCAGTAATTTAAAGCAAGAATTTATGGTTTCGTTCTATTCAATATAACATGCAGTAAAGTAAACGCCGATTCCACATGTGTTCCCGATATTTCAACCTTACCGATGACTAATATCACACAAGGATATTATGATGGAAATCTCCGACAGCTGGGGTCAAGGTCCAGCAGTTGTAGTACATTCTTGATGCACGTGAGTGTTTTTAACTTTGGATAACTTTGAAATTATAGTCAATTATTATGAATTATCCAACATTAATTGCTTGAGTAACGTAAATAGAAAGTAGTTTTTTTTTAGAAATCAGTAAATTAACGAGTATGTTGCTTGCTTGACAGAATGTTTGCACATGTACGCAAACTGTGTATTTTATAAAGTTCTGAATGACAACCTATGTCAGACAAAAAAATATGTAGATTCCGTTTTCCTATCTAGACGCCATATGCTGTCTTGATTTAATTTACATTATGCTTGAAGACTTTCAGGTCATGTAAAGGCATTTTCATTGACATATGAAATTCGCGTATTTATTATAGATTACAATTAAATTAGAATAATAACATTTTACCAAGTCTGCACTTTGATAATTAATTTTTGTTGTAATAATCAAGGAAGTACTTCGCTGATTAAAAGAAACTTATGTGTTATGAACAATTAATAAATTATATGTATATCTAATTAAATCTTATAGAAATGCTCTACTCATAGATATTAATTTTGAATGTAAAACTTCATTAGCGTTATTATGAAAAAATTCGATAAAGAGACAAACTTTAATATTACAGTCATATGTACATAATCAGAAATTTATCCAAATAGAATCCTTTTGTTTTTGAAAGATGTTTTATTATTTAACATTTAAAATTTGCAAGTCCTCCCGGAATAGAAAGAGTGTGTAGTGAAAATAAATTCCTCAGTATATTTTAAATGCCTAAATTCTATTATTCTATTTTTGGCAAATGTTTTTGAGGACACAAATGGTGTCCATATTGTGCTTTGTTTGTTCACAGGTAAAGCTGAGACATCTGTATGACATCTGGTGGTTGAGGTCTTGGTAAGTGTGTCCTAAAGAGTGAAATTCAGGTTTTATGGCTATGTTAGTGGTGTTAAGATAAGGTTTCCGCATTCCCTTATACTAGCACAGTTAAATTTTGTTGGTTATTGTATTAAAAATACGGTGGCGCTCATTAAATATATTTTTGGTCTTTTATTCACCCATGACCCAAGCTCATGATCTACCCAGAGCTAACACTCGACTAGCCGTTTATATCTTAAGAGTTTTTCTTTGTCTCAAGCCATTCTCCATCCGACATTACCTTGGGCTTAAAAGAAAAAGAAGAAATTCTCGACCTTGTGATATCAGATTAAGGTTTGGAAAGTTGGGAGGTTTAATTTATAGCTGATAGTCACGAGGATAAAGAAATATAAAATTATATTTCTATATTACAAACTTTATTCTGTCAGATGCAGCTAAATATTTCAATGCTAAATTAGCACCAAAATTTGTAGTACTATATTTTATCAAGAAGAAAATTTCTACTAATGTATATGAATTAACAGATAAACGGGAGCGAATAGGGGTCGTTGGCTCAGGAAAGATTTGAATTGAATCCTGCTGATTAGCCTAACTTCTCACATTCATTATATTTTCTTCTCTTCCCCTGGGAGTGCTTTTTGGTCAAGATCAGGAGGTACTGATCCCTAATATGTTGGGAGGTTTAGCTTCACTGAAACCTAAACTGAAATGTGGCCGCAGAGCTGCCCTGCAGATTTAGGCTCACTGTAGGTGTTCTCTCCTTTATAGGTAGGGAGGCAGACGCTTCACGACCGTTCACATTCCGTGGCACCTATGGTATTGACAATTTCACCTAGGTTTAGTTTAAAATAGACGTAGTTACACAAAAACATATACATTCATTGACTTACACAATTTTCCGATTTATTTCATTTAAGTTGATGCTTTGGTGTCCGTGTTTCACTATCTATGCCGATTTGTTTTAATTCACTCAAAATTTTTGGAAAATCTGATTAATTAGAGGGGATTTCACACTCCCTTAAAATGGTTATAATTATATTTCATTTTAATAGTTTCTGTATTATTAAATCCCAATAGTAGAATTTGATTATTTCCTTTAAGAAATATAATTTGTTGGTTACTACAATTTTGATCTAAGGTAAAATTATTTTGTATCATATATGGTTCATAATCAAATGTTATCAAATTCATTGTCAGTTTTATAGTTTGGATATGATGTCATCATTGTAATTTCATTCTAAATTAATAGTTTCATCATTCATTTGTTTCGACTAATAATGTATTATGTGACGTGCCGGTGATCTCATCAACTGGACAAGAAGACTTCATAGGTAGATTTACGCTTACTCAAACAAATAAAAGTCTAGTTTTCTGGTTTTAGTTCCACTATGATTAAATTGATTTTAAATACATATTAGATACAAAAAACAGCACAAGGTATTTTCATTTTTCCAGTCTTAATTCATCTCTTAGAAGTTTGCCAACACTGTCCCGAATTATTTTAGAAAAGGTAGATCCACTTTTTTAGAGCACTTTGTACCTAACATACGAACAATCAACTGGTCACTTTAGTAGATCAGTTAATACAGGTTATCAAACAAGACTGAAAGAAGTCTAATCATGTTTGGATAATGCCCTACCAAATGGGTTATTTTTAATTTTAGGGGCACATTGCTTCCCAGATCGACAACTATATGTTGCAGATAAACATATTGAAAATTGCAAAGTCCTCATAGATATCTTATAGTATCCCCCTTAACGACTGTTAATCACTCATCAGGTGTTTATGAATTCATCTGAAATTATACAAGAGAAAGGGTTTGTAGCTAAATAAACATTTAAAATTCATTGTATGAACTGATGAAACGTCTTATAGTATATTTATGTGTTTAGGTTAAGATTCTATTTAAGGAAATTTGCAATATATTTGATTTTTAATGCTTGGTTAAGTTTGTATTACATATTTATAATGAAAACGTAAGTGTGCTATATAGTTAGAGATAAGTCGTGTATTATAGTGTAAAGGCATGTTTAGGTTTTTTTCTCATTAATGTAACAGTATAGTTACAATTTTGCTGTAATAAATTTTGCAATTACCGAGAAACATACGTCAGTTAAAATTTGTCCCTAGAAACATTCTTTTCAACTAGCCATTTTAAACACGTTCATATGTTTTTAGGATTCATTTTGGTTATAAGTTTAAGTAATAGTGATCTTAATTATTTTCAGGTACATTTTGAAGCCAGAATCACTCTCCTGATCTCAGATTTTGACACGCTCTTATTATTCTTTCCGAGGTTTTTCCCTAGCAACCATGCATGATTAGGTGGCATCCTAGATACTTTCCGATCAAGATCGGATAGCATTCTGGAACCCTCTTCAAACACTTATACCGCCCGACCCATTGAATTAGTCGGCAACCATCTTTGATAGTACAGCCCAACTTTTGGTATTTTACTGAAACGCGATTTTTATCAGAGTATTTCACTGAGTTTTTTCTGTGGATTACCAACTAGACTTCCTAAGGCCAAAAGTGTACGTAACAAGAAGAACTTTGTCTGTTTGTACGGTATTGCCCGAAATAAACAGTACTGAAACTAAGTTGGCGGTGTTTTTATGCGTGCGCTGTCACACTCAAGTTAGCTAGTATAGACCTGTCAAGTAAACCTCAAACAAGTAATTAGTAGGGCCTAATTGTTAAAAATGGTGTTAAGTACAGAGGAGAAAGTGTTTCTGGTAGAGCATTATTTTCGTTCATACGGAATCGGCCGACATAATGGTGCAAGTTTGCTATACGTGTCTGATCAATTCACACAAAGGTTTAATAAACGTTCTCCAAGTAATGCTGTAATTTTGAAGGTTATTGAAAAGTTTAGAAATACAGGTAGTGTATTGTGCCAACGAAAAGGAAACTCAGGGCGTCCCAGGACAGTTAACAACAACAATAACCATGAACGTGTTTTTGAGCAAATCTTAGAAAATCCGAAAGTCAGCCAGGCAAGGACAGCGTTACAACTTGATTTAAAAGAACTTCCTTTCAAAGAATCCTGAAGGAGCTGGGTACATTTTCGTATGTGATTCAGGTACATCAACAACTACATCCTCGGGATTATCGCAGTAGAGTGGAATATTGCGCCAGAATTCTCGCGTTACAGTATGAAAATCCTGAATTTTTGAAAATGTTTGGTTTTCAGACGAAGCACATTTTCACTTGTCAGGCTATGTGAATCGTCGCACAAATCGATTTCTGGGCTTTGCCAGACCCGATGAGGTTCAAGAGGTTCCTTTACATAGTGAAAAGTGAGTGTCTGGTGTGCTGTTTCCGGACACGGAATCATTGGTCCGTACTTTATCGAAGAGAATGGTAGGCAAGTCACACTTAATCAACAGAGGTACAGACAAATTTTAACACGATTTATCCCTGATCTACGTCAATTCTGTCGTGCACGTAACTTGGCATTTCGAAACCAATTTTTCAGCAGGACGGGGCAACTTGCCATACTGCTGCCGCAATTCGTCAATTTCTTCAAGAACATTTTCCAAGCAAATTCATATCACGATTTACTGACTTCCCTTATCCTTCACATTCTCCAGATCTCACACCTCCAGACGCATACATTTTGGGCATGGCTAAAAATGCCGTTTTCAAACGGGCACCACAAACCATCGATGAATTAAAGGATGCCGTTAGAGTCTTCTTCGCAGCCCTGAGACAACCCTTATTCAATAACATGACCAGAAACTTAGAACATTGTTATGAAGTCTGTCTCGAACGAGGAGGTGCACATTTAGAACATATAATAAAGTGTCAATAATATGTATTTTTTAAATATACAAAACAATTAAAATGTCAGTACTGTTTATTTCGGGCAATACTGTATTTGCTCAACACCAAAAACCTTTAGGATCATATCGCAAGTTCTTTTCTGTTTGTGATATAGGCATTATAAGTATTTTGATTTTCTATTTTAAATGTAGACTGAATCTGTTTAAATAACATTAGATCCCAATTGCCTTTATATTTTATATATGCTTTTGATTTTAATTTCAGAATGCGAATTAGAGAGTCATTAAACCAAACAGGAAAGTGAATAATAAAGGGACATTTCTTCTTCAGTGCGTACTTATGGAGGGTACTGTATATTATTTTATAAAATATATTTAAGGATAACTTCATGTCATTTATATTTAGCAGAAATGTGACCAATCAATTTATCAAAGCCCCATAGAGATCCTTAATATTTGCTCTCTTAAAATTATAGTAAGAAGAAATAACAGTGAACGGCCATATAGCTTTAGTTACAATTTCGAACACGTGCGGGTTGATAAATATCCTCTGGTAGAATCAGTATATCAGTAACTCTACTTCCATAATTTATAGATGAAAAACCTAGGTCCAGAAATTTGCCATCAGAATTTGGAACCGTGTTCTACTGAACAAAAACAAAAAGGTTTGACAATGTGTTAACATCTGAATTTTTATTTGAGCAGGAATAGTTTTATATTCTAAAATTATGGAAGAAGTACTATGTAGAAAATCCATAGACTCAAGCGTATCAAATAATAATGCATAGTCCTGTGTAATAGCTCTAGGTGGAAAACATATAACAATGTAGTAAAAAAAATTGCACCCCTATCTTTAACATAGTTAATAAGATATGAATGTTTGGAATACTATTAAATAACTGATTAAAAGTAAAACAATCTATAACATTTGCTTAAATACATTTAGTAGACACAAGTAAAACACCTCTGCCATTTTGTGTTCATAAACTAACGATCGGGATCTTTACATATAACATTGTATAAATTAAGATCATATATCTCGGAGTCATAAAATGATTCATTGAGGCTCGTTTCAGTTAAGTAAATGACATCGTAATTCATGATGTAGGATACATGTTGCTGAAAAAAGTGTGTAGGGGAAGGTGCCCATCAGTGAGACACAAAAAATTTAAAGTTGCAAAACGTTTTAATTTATTTAAATATTTAAACTGTGACTTCGTATATAATTCATAAACTCAATTATAGTTCCTAGCAAAGTACACAAACTGGCATAAACTAAGCGAAAATTTAGATAAACAGAATACATGTAAGTAGTAATATTGTCTCACTGTTAGCCGTATAGAGCAAACACTGAGACACATTCAGTGAGACAAAATATTGAAATTAGGTTATTAATTAACGAACATAAATATCATTAAACGAAACATTAAAATGCATGAATGACTGCTGTCTTTTGGTTTGTCCACATAAATTTGGTTCGGTTAAAATATATTTCACCCTGTTCATTGGAACATAATACTCTTCCATTACATTTGGAAAAACCCTCCATTTTAATGCTTTTTCTTAAGAAACTCACAGAAATATCTTCTTTATTAGTAGATGCTCTCTCTAATACTTTTCCACATAGTAAATATCAACATTTTTAATATTAAACTGCACCAACATGAATTGACCTCTATTTGGTATTGTGTCTATCGTTTTCAGCTCAATATTAGAAAGGTCATCTACTTCATCTACAAAATCATCAGAATCTGAGGAATTCTGGAGCACTACGGATGTTTCAGAATCTGAGCTTTCCTCAACAATTTTTCTCTTAACAATCTTTTTCTTTTTGGCTGATTCCAGCCGTTGCTTAGTCCTTTCCTCGATTTCTAGTTTTTCTGGGGTGTCGGTTGCTATCATACATTTTCCTTTCTTTCTGTAGCTTTTAGATATCCTATTATCTCTTCTGACGTTTTGAAAACTTTCATAATATTCATAGTATTACCACAATGCATATCAGTGGGAGCTGAAGCTTTAGAATGATTTACACATGATTCAATAAATGAACTTGAAGCAACATTGTTACATGCCGAAAATCGGCTATGTAAACATTTCTGTTTTTAGTTTAATTTGCGAGTGAATTCGCGCCAATATTTTTAAAAAAATAGACTTGTGCGTGCATTTCCGTCCGGCGCCAGAAAATGCGCAGACGCGGAATGCGGAAGTAAGTGGCGGTTTCCGTCATGACAAGGACTAGTCAACGAGACGTCCAACAGTGAGTTTATCTGTGTATTTTTTTGTCTTCTCTTTTAGGTAATGTAGGTTTTCTCTCTCGTACCTATTATCGTTCCTTCTTACCTGGTTGATCTTTTATCGTACTGCTACAAATAACAAGAGGGAAGACAAATTAATTTGGTTTCAACGGGGCGAAGGCCAAACCACGCCCAACTAACGCCAAGATCCTATAGCTGCCATGTTGTGAAGAGCTCCGCCTTTTACGTGAGTACATTTTATCTATTTCCTTTAGGCGCCTCCGTTATCACGATAATGTTTTTGGTATGTGATAACAATTTGAGACGCAAGAATGACGTAATACCTTGTTGCGCAATATTATGCTCGTGTTTATTATGTTACCAACTGTCGTAGTGGCTCTTATCAATTACGCGCGGGACTTTAACAGTATACCTTAGACTAGAACAGGATGAAGTATAATAACATTTAATGTCGTGTTAAAGTCATCAGTTGTTAATTTTATTGATGGATCGGTGCGATCTGTGGCAATAACTACTAAGAAAATCAATATCACAAAACACATCTTTGTTATAGGGTACTATTCCCGTTTTTCTAAATGCGTTCATTATCATTCCTGGGATCATGCTTTGTTCATGGGCTCGCCCTATACATTGTGCAACTTCATAAATAGAGAGCGATTGTCCTGGATGTAGCCAACTGTATACCGCTCTGGAATAGTAAGTTTGGAATGGTTTAGAAACATCATCTAGGGGTTGTAGTTTGTGGATCAAGTGTGGTGCAATGGTTAGAATTGTTACTTCAGCATCTTCTGCAATATTTAGAAACTTGATTGATAGGTGGCTTTCGTGGTTGTCATATATTAATAAAGATGGATTTTCTTTGTTAGAACAACTGTGCTTGATGAAATGCTTAATGACATCTACAAATAACTCGCAAGTCATCCAGCCAGTTTTAGTTGCTAAACCCAATGTTCCAGGTGGTGCTCCAATTAACATATGCTGCTAGTGCACCCTAGGAAAAACCATGGTCGGTGGTAGAAAATTGTCAGAAGCACTAACTATGCAACAGGTTGTTACTAAAGTGCCTTTTTGTGCACTTGTTGCTTTGCTAACTTGTCGGGCTCCTTTAGCTTCCACTACTTTTATAGCGTTCTGCACTGTAACTGTTGCAGTTTCATCAACATTAAATACCTTAGTACCATCTGCAAACCTAGGATTTCTGTCAAATACTATCTTCAACTTTTCAAAGAAAATGTTCACATGACGGTTAAACGACATTGCTCTAGACAAGCTGCAACCTTCTGGAGTTCTTAACGACAAATTGCCATGGCTTTTCATAAAGCCTCACATCCATTTTTCTGCATCCAGTTTTTTATCTTCCCAGTTTTTAGGAATAGGAATATTATTGTGCATAGCTACTTGGTACGCTATTAATCTACATTCTAAGATTGCTAGCCCATAAAATATGTAGGGGCAATTTAATTATATAATCAACAAGAGAATTTTCCTGTTCCATTGAGAATATTCTACGAACTTCATAATTTGGCCGCAAACGATTTTTTTCCTCAGACAATTTCTGCTTTTTAACATATCTTGCCAATGTTTGAGATGGTATTCCAAATTGGCATGCAGCCTTTCGAATAGAAATGCCAATAACAACAGCATCAACTACCTAAGACATATCAGTTCGTTATTTTTAACTAATTTTTGACCTTTTCGAGTGTTAATATTATTTTCAGCCATCTCGCTACCTAAAATAAATAACATTTTGAATTGTTCTTTCAATTGCATACCTATAACATAAACGTAGATTTGTGCAGTTCCTACAGTGAGACCTGTCTCAGTGATGGGCATCTCAGTAATGGCCGATTGTAAATAAGCAAGAAAAATTTTTTATCTGTACAAAAGCATAACCTCACAACATTTTCTGATATGTCAAGTTATGCTTCAATAGGTAGGTAAATACATCTAAGATATTCATATGTATAAATACACTTTCTTACCAATCTGAACAACATCTATGGTTGATTAGAAATTTACTTTTCAGTAATATTTTCAATGCACACAAGTTATTACTCGTGGTAGGCACAGCCAACTGAGACTGCAATGACAAATTAACAGGTAGTCATTAGTGCTTCATCTGTATTTGATTAAGAGAAGCTGCAACATTATTTACTATGATTTCTGTATAGTGTCTCATTGTTGGCACCGTTTCACTGATGGGTGCCTTCCCCTACCTTTCCCTAACAAACTGCGACAATTTTAGTAATAAAGCTGAAGAGATTGGCTATGCTTTGGTAATGTATTACAGTTAGCGGACGCCTTTAACTATCATTTTGTCTAAAAATGGTTGTCATTTGAAATCTTTTGCCTCGTGTTCATTCGATTTACCAGGCTTGAAAGTGAATTCGTGCACATAGACGTTTATTTCGATGCACTCGAAGTTAAAACGATCGAAGTTACCAGGTTGAGATGATCGATATATATATATATATATATATATATATATATATATATATATATATTGCTATGTCCTCTAAATTATTCGCGCCCCATCGTTTGGGCGACCATATTAATTATGCTATGAATAAACAAGATTGTTATTATCTCCTCCGACGTTGGGTTGTCTTATTAATGTTGCTATAAATTCCCTCCAGAAACTTAACTGGATTTTATCTTGAACCAACCTTGTCTACCAATAACAAAATTCAATACGTTACCGCCTTACTTGTTATCAATTTTGTATTCAACTTATAACTCCTCCTTGAACTGTTTAAATCACTCCCATTAACTTTATCTGATGACCTCGACTAGCATTTATTTGGAATTATAGAATTCAGTTAATTTCGATTCTATATAATGAAACAAATATTATGTACAGTTTTTGTAAATTATTTGAAATACACTTTTCAATTAATTAATGTTATAAATCTCATTTATTAAAAATCATATACTTTTTACTCAAAACCCAAAGTCACCAAAAAACCTATTATCTTTATAAACGAAGTGTAGAACGTTCTAAACCTGTTATCATATCACGCACTTTATACGTATTCAAATCCTTTGTTGACTTTTTCACATTCATTTATATTAAGCAAATTCAATATTCAAAATAAAAATATATAGAAAAATAAAATGTCTTATAACTAAAAATCTGACCTGGTATTTTTGCTTCACATCGACGCATCCATTTGAATAAAAATTATCTTCTTCCAATTCAGGATTAACACATGCCCATTCGAAATATTGTCTATCCACACGCTTGAACCATTACATTTAAATTATCGCCATTACCCTCTGGACTACGATTAACTTGTACTTATGCACCCCAATTTATTGTCGTTTCATTTCAGACTTATTACTTCTTATTCTCGTCAATTTCCCGAAAAATTGTATTATGATCATTTATTTTCCCTATTGCATTTATTCTCCACGTACTCGAATATCGTAGTTTATTTTCTCTCCTTACTCGTAGATTGTAGTCTGTTTTCCCCGTACTTAGAATTTGAATTTTTCCCCAGACTTAGAAATTGTATTATTCTTTCCCCAGACTTAGAAATTGTCGTTTGTTTCCCTCGGACTTAGAAATTGTCGTTTGTTTGCCTCGGACTTAGAAATTGTCGTTTGTTTTCCTCGGACTTAGAAGCCCTATTATTTTTATGTTTTAGTTTAAAATAAATTCACCAAAATGTACTTACGTTTAATCGGCAAATATAGTTTTCATCTTGGCACTTATTTTATCTTTCACTTTTAAAATTATTATGTATCACTTTATTTCATAGTGGCGCACCTCGGCCTTTGTTGAGTTGTAAACTGACTTCGTTATCACTGTACCTGCTAATATATTATTCAGTTCCCACTCCATCAGTGGGTATCTCTACAAACTCGTCGCTCATTTTTAACCAATCAAATAATTACATTCAAAGTAGTTTCTGATGTAATTTTCTATGCTTCCCAATAATTGTAACCTGCTTGCAGCTGTCTTCGTTATTAAGGCGGCTCCGTGGCGTAGTGGTATGTGTGTGACTACTACGTCCTAGGTCCCGGATTCGAATCCCGACACGGTCCGCTTAAAAAATGTTAGGCGAGCATTTTTCGTAAAAATACACCCTCGTTCGGATGAGAGGTAAAATGGAGGTCCCGTGTGTGAGTGTTGTCACGCACGTTAAAGATCCCTACCTTGCTTGGAACAGCAAGGATTCGGCAAAATTCAAAATTTTCTAGGTAAAAAAAAACTCGCTTCCTGGCCAATGTAGTACCTTCGGGTGGAGCATTGGAAAAAAAAAAAAAAAAAAATCACATGTAATGTCTTCGTTATCAACATGCGGTGTTTTGATAAATCGAATTGCTTTTCCATAAACAACTGATGCAATTCGACTTTTAATTTTCATATTTACATGTTATCCACGCAATTTTTAATCTCCTTTCGTATCAAAAATGGTTGACTATTTGTACGCATTTATATTATGCTTCCTGAAGCTGTATTTCTATCTCCGTATTAATCTAATTGTTTGGAACTCTTTTGAATGCGTGTCTAATTACACTTTATTATGTTTACATATAAATATACGCGTGCTTCCACTGAAAAATATCATTCTTTGCTTTACCTAAATTAACTAAAACTTTATCTACAGGCTATTAAATATTTTCTATTTACCTAATACATGTGTTCCTGGTTTCTACGCTAACTATGCGTCTTCCTATGTTTATCTGCGTCGCTTAAAACTATTTATACTTTATATACAGGGTGTTGACTGCTTACTATTTACAAACTATCTCTATTTCTCAATTCTATTCGACCTTTACTATAAAGTACACCCTTAAACAATCCCTTATCTCAGCAATATATATATATATATATATATATATATATATATATATATATTACTCATATTTAGACCAGGGTAGAAAATCAAATAATTTTAATCACCGTGTATAATGAATATTATTAGATAATACGCGTTATTAAAACCGTGAAGCATAAAATTTATTAGTTTCATTAAACATAAGAGATTTAAATCATGTACAAGACGCTTTATATCAAAAGAAGCAGTATTAAAAAGCTCTGCGTGTAATGTAATTATTCCTAAACAAATGGAAATTACGTGCAAAATTTATCTTAATTAACTCTATTTCAAGTAACCGGTATTGAACAAAACGTACAGATAATATCTATAGAAACTTGTAAAACCAAATGAAATGCAAATCCTAGAAGTGTTAGTTAGAAGTAGGATGTTTGAACACACCTGCGTATTTTAAAAGGCAATTTCAGTTTAATTTGTTTAGATAAACATGTCGATTCTAAGGATATTGAAACGGTCAGATGCTTTAGCACGAAATACAAAACAGAGTTTATTTAAAAGCTCTGAGAATTAATATTATTTTGAACACCTGCGTAGTTTAAATATCACGTACGGTGAAAATTGTGTAGATAACAAATGGTTTCAAAGAATCTTGGAGAAACAGGGGCTTAATATTCACGAGAATGTGCGATACGGGGTTATTTAACCCAGATAGTCCACATGGACTAAAATATAATCGAGAATAAAGAATATCCATTTGCACCAATACGAACAGGTTAGAAAAGGAAAGAGAAAATACGTCAAGCAAAGACACATATAGTAAAAGGCGTGATTTAAGCAACGTCACGAGGGTCACAATTGGTTGAAAATAGGAGGCAAATATCAGAGGTAGAAACAACAATTTCGGTACAAAATTAGTTTTCTCGGACATGTTTGCGTGCCGTGTGAGAATTTCTGGATTTAAATGGGGCGAGTGAAAATTTCGTAAAAACCGACGCGCGAGCTACGGACTGGGAACATAGAATGAGAAATTCGTAAGAATTGTCTGTTTTGGGGAACAGACCGACAGACAGGCTTTTTGCTATATATACCGGTGGTAATATGAATTTCGGCCTCTTAGACTTTTGACTATTCGATGCGTTAAAAGCTCTTACATCCGCGACTTGATTCAAGATGTTAAACAGTGCCTTTTTAGTTTGATAAAATAATTTAAAATTTTGCTCGTATATTTTAGTGATTCAAAATAGTTTGTTATTTACGTGCTAACATGAATGTACTTCAGTGCACTTAGATACAAGGTAATAAAATTTAGTATCACTGTACCAATTAGCAAAATTTACAACGACAAATGTATACACAAAAGTAGGCAGTTTTGGCGTATATTGGTGAAAGACGCATGAATTTCTTTGCTATTTTTCGGGGGTGTTAATAATTAAATGGTTCAAATACGTGTCTGGATCCACGAAACAAGGGTCAGATATACACAGATGAGTTCCGGAAAAGCCCAGAAACAACTTTAAATAAATGGTGATGGAGAAAATTTTAAAAGCGTTGAGAATTAGAAGCCGTAAATATAATCCTGTTGGAATGGTGTGATTACTAAAGGGACGATGTACATTGAAGCTTTGAGGACAGTAACCTTCAGGTAAATTATACTATTTTGTTTGACATTTTGTGTGTGTTGAATAATTTTATAATTGATTTACTTTAAATGGACATTAGTGAAATTGTACTAACCATAAAATTTTAATTTTAAGATGAAATTTGCTTGTTTAAGTAGAAAGGGGTATTTAGTATTGATGTTCGGGAATATGATGAAACTTTGGGTATGTCTTTGAGCTCAATTAGACGAACCTGGTTAATTAACGTAAAGGGTGGTAGATGCTCCTTTATACTCAGACTCCGGTCTGCTTATATTGTTATATTAATTAGTAGGCATCCAACAAGGACTTTAATTCTGGATGCACATTAAAATGATAATAAATTTAATTTTGAAATTTTCCGATATTAAAAATTTATGCTGAATATTAATTTTGAAATTTTAATGTATTGTGAATATTGATGTAAATAGAGTTGACGTTGATGTTTGTGGTAGGAATGTGTTTGTTTTTTATGTATGAGGATGAAAGCTATCTAGAGGAGCAGCCGAGGCGATTAACAGAAGAAAATCAACAGACCAGGTAATTCAAGAGGTTTCACAGCAATATATATATATATATATACCTTGAACTCAATCCCCTTCAACAAAAGGATTGAAATGAGTTTAAGGATCAAGATAGACGACATAAACCACTAGAGTGAATCGAATCACACTTGCTGCTAACTTCATTCTAGTTAATTGTCATGTAATGAAGTTATGTTAGTTGGTACTTTTGTGAATGACATCCTGCGCAAAAGGTTGTATTTATTCCAGAGAAAGTAAGTTTGAAGTTATGTACATCAATCAAAGCAGATCAACAGAAGGTTCGTTCGAACACGTTTAGTATAAACGCATTCAGGTCGAGTCGGTTTTCAATCAAGTTCAACTAGAGCTAAACATAGTATTTGTGGGGCCAATATTCGAAATTCATGAAAGGCTCTCAATGGAGCTGGAATACTTAGTTTGAATGAACTGAAACTGTGGCTTCTGCTAATGCGATACATCACAAAATCTTTCATATGAGAACGAATATTCTCCGCCGTGCACAGTAATCCATCCTGATTATAAACAATTCTGCTTATATGCAACCAAGTGCGTTTCTGGACACCCTTTATTTCATCTAACTCACGATTTGATTGAGTAGCAGAACTGACAATCATAGCTTTCTGTGAACAACTGAGACCCATTGCTCTTCTTGATGTTCAATATTATCATTCAGCTGATTGATGTGTTTCTGATATTGCTCTGTACAATACTACCAGATTGTTTCATACTATCGTTACATGTAGGTTTTGAAATGATTCAAATTATTATTGCATGCTTTGAATTGCTCGAAGTAGTATTATTATTGCATTATGTAGAACCTTCTACAATTACTATTAACAAAGTCCGTCTAATCTTAAGTGAATTATTTGTTACAGTCTTGGAAGGAATTGCAGTGAAAGCAATGTAAAATTTGCTGTCAGATAAGCCAAACTAAGATACAAAACATACTATTGATCGAAGAAAGAACTTAAATCAACCCTTTTGGAGACGAATTTAAATACGCCCAACGATTATAAATTATAATTCAAATCAAATCGCCAAAATCAAAATAAATTACTGATGATGATTCCGAATTCTTGCAGTATGAGAGGAAGCACATCAGGGAACACAATGAAAGATATTTCGCTTGCAAAAACTACACCAAAGACGGAGAATCTATCATAAAAGAGAAAGTTTATTACGTGTCGAAAACTTGACGATGGAACAAAGGTGATTGAATGTCTCTCCTGTGCTGAATGGTTCAATGCCTCCGGTCTAAACCTTACGCTTTCTCAGATAACTCGCCTGGGGAAATGGAAGAAGCGCCCATCGCTTTGTTCATCTTGTCTCCAAGCGTCATCGCCTAATCCACCGTCTAACCCTAAGGAGCATTCTAGGATTCCATGTCCTCTATCACCTTCAAGAACCTTTGTTGACGAAAACCAATTGATGATTCACATACAACACAAACACCCGAATCATCTGGCACTTCTCAACTCCAACGATTGAACTTTTAAAAGAAAAGCTTCTGTCAACACGGCTGCGATTCAATATGCTACCAAGAATTCCTAAAGGCGCCCGCCCAACTGCAGCCAACAAACTAGTAGAAGTTATCCGCAAATGTATCGCGACGAATTTTATTTTTCTTGGGAGAAACTTATCGTTTCTGCCTATATCTCCTATAATGTCAGTGAATCAAAGTAAAAAGCGCTGACAAATAAGATCAAAGACAACATCAACAACTTCCAATTCCAGCTACGCCCGGCTAAACAGAAAAAACAGATAACTCTTTCTGAAAGAGTTAAAAAGAAATTCAAAGTTGCAGACATTAAAGGAACAGTTAAAATCATCAGCTCAGCAGCTACGTTAGCCCCTTTTAATGCTGCAACTTTATTCAAGCTAAAATCAAAACATTAATCGGCGACCGATACCGATACTTTAGCTAAAGCAGTACAAGAAAAATTCCTAACTGTCAATTCTGCCACAGTCCAAAAAGCAATTAATTCGTTTAGAAGCGGATCTGCTCCAGGTGTAGATGACAGTTAACCACAGCAAGCACTTTGTCTAAGTGTTATCGAACGAACGACATGAATACAAAACTCAGACTAAACTGTGTCTATGCTTCCGGGAAGTATTATACAAGCAAAGCGGCAGAATGACGCATGCTGGCATCAAGAGTTGAAGAAACTGATGTCCTGGCGGTGGCAGTGAAATTTCTTTTCTTGTATCCTAGCAAGTAAAAAGAAATTAAGCTTCCATACTGTTGTAATAAAGGGTGGGCCATCTAGTGGTTTCTTTTTAAATCATAGGTTATTTTGACACTGACAGCTTTTTTCCGCCCGAAATCTTAACAGAAAGGCAGTATCGTACCTACGCGGTACGAAATGAGTCGCTTTACTCTTGAAGAACGTTGGGAAATATTGCAATCTTATGTTCAAAGTGAGTGCTGTGTAGCCCAAACAGTGCGTTTGTTGAATAGAAGTTTTGGCCAAAATGAATCACCCACCGCGCCTGCTGTTTGCACGTTTATGCAAAAAGTTCGTGAGGCTGGCATGCTAGTGGCAACACTCATGGCCTTTGTTCTCGTACGGTGCGCACAGAAGAGAGTGTGGCTGCTGTAGCCGAGAGTGTGAGACTCAATCCACAAACATCAACTCGCCATCGATCTTAACAGCTCAACATTCCACGCACTAGCCTGAGGAGAATTCTGCACATGGATGTCGGATTATTTGCTTACTAGGTCCAATTGATTCAGCAATTAAAGGCGCACCACCATCCACTTCGTTATCGCTTCGCAGTTTGGATCTTAAGGCAGCTTGAATTGGACAACGATTTTGGGTGAAAATGATCTTTTCTGACGAGGCGCATTTTTATTTTGGCGGCTACCTTAACAAAAAAATTGCCGCATCTGGGACTCGGAAAACCCGCACGTTATTGTCGAGAAGCCAATGCATCCACAGAGAGCGACAGTTTGGTGCAGTTTGTGGAGTGGTGGCATCATTGGACTATTTTTCTTCGAAAATGAGGCTGGGAACAACATTTCGATCAAGGGCGGGCGTTACAGAGCCATGTTATCCGACTTTTTTTTCTGAAATTAAAGACACGAATTTGGACGACTTCTGGTTCATGCAGGATGGCACGCTATGCCACACAGCCCATGCCACAATCGAATTTTTGCACACCAAATTCCCAAATCGTGTTATCAGCCGTCTTGGCGATGTCAATTGGCCGCCTCGGAGCTGCGATTTGAGCCCTTTGGATTTTTTTGTGGGAATCCGTGAAAGCCATCAATCCAGAAACGATCCAAGCACTTCATGCCAATATCATCCGAGCAATCAGTGAGCTACAGCCTGAAACTCATGCATTAATTTTAGAATTTCCTGCCTCAAAGGTTTAGGAATAATCGTGCAGTGTGATTTAAATAACACTCCATTAATAGTGTGTATTTCATCCTTAAAAGGAAAATATGGCTTTATTAGATTATGAACTTGATGTTTTTTATTAGGCCAACCTTCACGGCAATATTGTATAAGTTTTTGTGACGTTTAGTCATTTGTAGTACTTTCTTTAATATAATTAAATTTGTCGTTGCTAATTGGTATGTTACCAAGTAACAAATTAACATGCAGATTTAAGTCCGTATCTATTCAGATAAAGCATGATCGGTGAGTGCTGCACATGATAGGGTGTCCGCAACATACAAATATTTTCCTGGTTTGAACACTACATCAAGATTATAGGGTTCAAGACGTAACAATTCTTTGTAGACGTGGAGGAATGTTGAATAAAGGTTTTTTAAAAAGACTAACTATAGGTTTATGATCAGTTTCAACAGTGATTTGTTGACCATAAATATATTCGTGAAACTTTGTACATTCAAATAGTATACCTAATAATTCTTTTTCTATTTGGGCATACTTTCTTTGACTATTATTAAGCATAAGCGATAGGATTTCGACTATGAGAAATAACTGCTCCCATGGCATCTTTCGAAGCATCAACCGATAATGTTAAATGCTTGTTCGGATCATAATAAGTTAAGACCGGAGCATTGGTAATAAGCAACTTAAGTTTATTAAACTCAGATTCATGCTGATCATCCCAATGCCACAATGTATTTTTTAATAAAAGTTGTCTAAGATTTTTGGTTTTGACTGATAAATTATTTATGAACGATCCTAAATAATTGACCATACCTAAAAAACGTTGAACATCAGTGACACTTTTTGGTGTCGACATATTGATTATAGCCTTAACTTTATCATTGTCAGGACGTACACCGTCATCATCAAATAAATGACCTAAATATTTGACCTTTTTTGGCAAAATTTTGATTTTTCTTTATTAAACTTTAGACCAATTTCTCGAGCCATATGTAAAACATTTTCTAATCTTTTGTGATACTCTTCTTTAGTTTTGCCATATATTAAAAAATCATCCATGCTAGATCAGTTTTAATCTCATCAATTATTAGGAAATTTAAAATGAGATCGTAAAATGGCCTTATTTAATTTCCTTGAATCAAGACAAATTCTCAATGAACCGTTCTTTTTAGCTACTAAAACTATTAAATTTACCCATTCTGTAGGTGTATTAATTTTCTTTATAACACCAATACTTTCTAAAACTTTTATTAACTCTTTTTTAAGTTGGTTTTGGAGCTTGAAAGGTACTTTTCGTGGTGAATCTATAGAAGGCATACTATCCGGCTAAGTATTAAATGACACTCATGATCTTTTAAACATCCAAGTCCCTCAAAAACATCTGTATATTTTTGTACAATATTATCATCCTGGAAAGTAATGTTTTGTATCTTTTTAATTAAATTTAACTCTGTACAACTTTGCAAACCAATGATAGTTTTGCACGAGTTATCTAGTATGTGAAATTTTAAGACATATTGCTTAGAATTATGTTCACATTTTAATGCACATTGACCAATAGTAGGTAAAATTTCGCCCGTAAATGTAGAAATTTCAAAATTACTTTTATAAATTACATCCTGGGGTATATTTAAATTTTGAAATTGCCTTAAAGAAATAATATTGGTTTCAGCTCCAGAATCTATCAAACAAGAGACATCTGTACCATTAATTTTCAAGCATACATTCCAGAAAGAATTACTTTGTTCTTGGTTTAAATTATAACATGCAATTAAACCTAAGAATAAATAGTATGATTTTGTGATTGAACATTGTTTACAGACACTTTAGTACGACACATTTTAGCAAAATGGTTTAATTTATTGCAATTCTTACATGTTTGACCTTTGGCTGGACATTTTTGTCGATGCACTTGACCACATTTACTACAAACAATTCTTGTACCTGGCTGGTGTTGATTATAATTTTGATAGTTTCTATCACGACTGGGTGTGCGTTGACGATTCTTAATTTGATGCTGGCTCTGCTGCGCCTGTGCTCTTCCAACAAATCCTGTATCTCAAGCAAGTGATACTTCATCCGGTTGAATAAGTTGTTTAACTTGAACCTTAGATAATTCGCAAGACTTAGCAATTTTAATAACATCATCCAATGTTTTTGGTGCTTCATTCAGAAGTTGTTCTTTGATGTACTAATTCTTATTACTTAAATTCCAACCAAAAATATCTTTAACCAAACTATCTCGTAATGTACCGAATTCACAAGTAAGGCTATTTTTTAGATCAGTAGCATAAACATCAATATCTTCCTCAATGAGTTGACGACGTTTAAATAGTTTGTGTCGTTCTATTGTAATATTTACTTTTAGCATAAAAAAGTTTTCAAACTTTGTAACTAAATCAGCAAATTTTATAGTATCAACATCTTCATTAAAGGAATAAAATATCTGTAGTGCTTCCTTACCAATATAATGTAATAATATAGCAACTTTGCGCTGATCTACTTCTTGTTCTAGATTAGAAGCTCTTAAAAATAATTTGAATTGTGTAATCCAATTCTTCCATTGAAGTGGCATGTTGTTACTTCGAACTTCAAGTATTTCTATATAAGAAGAGTTTAAATTAAATATTGACATTTGTTGTGTTGCAGGTGATGAATTGTTTGAAGTTGAACTTTGTAAAGGCATTTTGAGTTTATTAAAATATAATGTAGCACATGTTTGTAGGTTAGAATTGTATTTCTTTAACTATTTGTTGAATCTTAGCAGGTCCAATTAAAATATAATTTCACCTGACACCATGGTGTTTTAGTATTTATTTTATACCAGTATATATTATTGACTTTTATAATAATTATATAGACTTCTTGATGAAGACAATTTATTGAACTTAACAGACAGATTGTTCATACAATACACATGAGACTGACTTTGACATGATAATGATAATACAATGAATAAATCAATAGGAGTTGCAACATTTACACAGTGTTGCCAACTTCATTATATAACACAAGCGTCATCACTCAATCCACCGTCTAACCCTAAGGAGCATTCGAGGATTCTGTCTTCTATCACTTTCAAGAACCTTTGCTGACAAAAACTGATTGATGATTCATGTACAACACAAACACCCAAATCATCTGGCACTTCTCAAACTCCAACGATTAAACTTTTAAAAGAAAAGCTTCTATCAACACGGCTGCGATTCAATACACTACCAAGAATTCTTAAAGGCGCCCGTCCAACTGCAGCCAATAAACTAGCAGAAGTTATATGCGAATGTATCGCGACGAATTCTCTTTTTCCTTGGGAGAAACTTATCATTTTGCCTATATCTCCTTTAATGTCAGTGAATGAAAGGAACAAGCGCTGACAAATAAGATCAAAGACAACATCAACAACTTCTAACTCCAGCTTACCCCGGCTAAACAGAAAAAACATCTCTTCTGAAACAGTTAAAAACAAATTCAAAATTGCGGACATTAAAGGAGCAGTTAAAATCATCAGCTCAGCAGATACGTTAGCTCCTTTTAATGCTGCAACATTATCCAAGCTAAAATCAAAGCATCCATCGGCAACCGATACCGTTACTTTACCAGAAGCAGTACAAGAAAAATTTCTAACTGTCAATTCTGCTATAGTTCAAAAAGCAATTAATTCGTTTAGAAGCGGATCTGCTCCAGGTGTAGATGGCATGAGACCACAATTTCTAAAGGATTTAACATTAATTTCAGCTGGCGAACCAGGGATACGAGTACTAGATGCCATAACCGCACTATTCAATATTTTTACTGCAAGGAAAATTGAACAAAGAAGTAACGCCTATATTTTTCAGAGCGTCATTCTGCACGCTAACAAAGAAAAATAACGAGATCAGGCCAATTGCAGTGGGATCAGATTTCAGAAGATTGGCAGCAAAAGTTGCATGCATATTGACACGAAATCAAGCCCACAACTATTTAAACCCACATTAATTAGGAGTTGCAACTAAACTGGGGTGTGAAAGTATAGTACACTGAGTCCGTGCTTTTGGGAATGACGAACAAAATTCAGAGAAAATTCTTTTAAAAGTAAACTTCGCCAATGCGGTCAATTCTATTGACAGATTATGCGTGCTAAAGGATTTCAGAAGAAATTTCAGCTTTGTACCTTACATGCGATTTTCCAATGCTCCAACCGAAGGTACTACATTGGCCAGGAAGCGAGGTTTTTTTACCTGAAAAATTTGAAATTTTGCCGAACCCTTACTGTACCAAGCAAGGTAGGGATCTTTAACGTGCATGACAACACTCACACACGGGACCTCCATTTTACCTTTCATACGAACGAGGGCGTATTTTTGTGAAAAATGCTTGCCTAACATTTGTCAAGCGGACCGTGTCGGGATTCGAACCTGGGACCTTGGGCGTAGTAGTCACACCCATACCAACTATGGCACTTAGCCGCCTTCCAGCTTTGTACCCCATTCTAGAACAAAGTTATCGCCAGCTGTCATCACTTTTCTTTGGAAATGAAACAATCACATCAGATGTTGGATGCCAGCATGGAGATCCATGTGGCCCAGTTGCTTTCAGCGTTACTGTCCACCCAATAGTGGACACCATGAAATCTGAGCTGAATATATGGTACTTTGATGAAGCGACATTAGAAGACAAAGCATACCTTGTATTCAAAGATTTCTACAAATTGATTCAGTTGGTAACAAACATTGAACTAAAGATAAGTTCCGACAAATGTGAAATTTTCTTCTGCTCCGGCCTTGTCAATGACACTATACTTCAGAAATTTGAAGAGATATCGCCTAGGATTATTGTAAATTCAAGACAGCACTTGGAAATTCTTGGTAGCCCAATCTTCGAAGGATACTACAAGACTTTTACTACAAAATTAGACAAATTCAGATTGCTTTGTTCCCGTTTACAAGAATTGGATGCATTCTTTTAAATTCCGAAAATGAAATATTTACTATGGTCATGCACGCTGTGGAAATATCCTAATTTGACAACGATGATGGATAGTTACGCGATAGCCTAGAGAAAATAATTAACGTCACGTTAAGGGATAATCAATGGAATCAAGCTACTTCACCCATTTCATGTGGAGGTTTGGGAATTACGAGGATAATGGATATTGCTCTGCCCGCTTTCCTGGCCTCATCTCATGAATGTGTGGATCTTGTGTCTCTATTTCTTAAATACAAAGACGAGGCTTTGGATAATTGGAAACTGACTCGTGCAAATTATTAGTCCGGTTCCTGCTGTTCAAAGAAACGGATAACATGGTGATCTAAAACATTATGGACTCCGAAATAAAACCTCAGAACCGGAAAGATTTAGCTCGTTTCTTGGCACTGCAACAACCAGAGTCTAGAGCATGGCTCCATGCAATCCCTTCTCCCACTATCAGGACTCTAATGGTCAACATAACATTTAGGACCTGTGTGGCACTCCGTCTGCAATGTGGCAGTATCCGAAGACGGATACCACAGACTTGGCTGTCCCAAGAGCAAAGATAGGTTTCCTCGTCACCAGGAACTAAACCAAATAGTTAATCATGCCTTGAGCTCTTTTCACGTTTCAAGTTCATGGGAACCAGTCGGACGCATTGGTGACAATGATAAAAAACCTGATGGAGTTTCTCAGATTACCTGGAGTAGTGGTAAACGACATGTGGGACGTGACCCGTACTGATACTCTAGTCGAAAGTTACTTGGATAAGACGAGCCTCCACATCAGCCGAACTGGCATGTAAAAGGAAACACAAAAAATACAGTCAAATCAAAACATCCAACTAAATCTTTATGGCACTGGCATTTGAAACAATGGGCCCCTTGTGCGGAAGAAACAAAAGACTTCTTGGACGAAATTGGTTCCATACTTATCAAAGAATCTGGAGACCCCCGCGCCAAACAATACCTATACCAAAGAATATCACTGGCAATTCAATGAGACGTCGCTAGCATTTTAGGAACGCTACTAGATTCGATTTCCATGCAGGAAATTTTTATTTTATAACTTTAATTTGCATATGTTTTTTATATTGATGATATTTTTGATATATGATATACAAACTCATTATATCCTGAAAATTTAAAACCAGATATGCTAAATTTTATTCCCTTTGGTCGTTTTATAAATATTTACCCTAAAAGTGAAATGAAATCAAGTATCGATATAAAAAAATATATTTATTCAAATACTAAGCAGCAATGTTAGATAACGTATTCGCATACTGAAATTCGGGACTATTTTCATATTCACACATGTCTAAAGCAACCTCACAACTTTCCTTAACAATTCGTCTATCATCTAATAAATACTTTTTTAAAACTTCTACACATTCTTCTGTAGAAATGGCACCGAGGGCTTCGGCACACTCATGTCTAACCATTTCATGTTCCAAAATATCTTGTAATGAAGCTATTAAAAATGGAACGCTTGCTTTATGTTGTAATTGGCCTAAAACAAAAGCAACTTCATGTCGAAACAAAGCACTTCCACAATTTAAAGCATTTCCCAAAATTAATACTGCTTCAAGTGAGTTTAGGTTTCGTAAAGAGAACATGGCTCTGTATCGATCAAATAAACTTGCACTACTATCATTGAGAATATCTTTTAATTGTGTGATGTCCGTTTCAGATGATGGAGGTGCTGGATCAACTGATGTATAAGAACTATTTGATAAATTCTCTGAGCATGTATTGGGACTGTTAAGCCATTTCAGTCGTTCAACTGCTATTTCGCACGTTTCTACAACTTCGATTGCTTGATCTGATTTGAATCGTTCTAATATTTCAACTACTTCATGTTTGCCAATAGCGCCTAATGCTTCAGCTACAAATAACAATATATAATTGCAATTACAATTTATTAACAAACCTGCTTCGTGTCTTACTATAGGGTCTTGTTCCAAATCTTCAAGAACATTTAACAATATGTGGATTGCCTGTGGATCCTGCATTTGACCTAAACAATATGCGAGTTCGTGTTTTAATAGAACAGACGTATCCTTGAAACATTCAGATATACATTGGATTGATAATTTACCACCAATATTTCTAAGTGTAAATAAGGCACGAAACCTTTCTTTAAGCGGACGGCTTTCGTCGTTTAACACATTGCCAATTTTATGTATTTGATCGTCTGTGATATGCATTATACTTCAATTTTCTAATTTGTAATGTACAAGAACCATCCCAAAACAATTCTAGGAAATAAAGATAAATGTAAGGTTAAATTCAATTAGTGGCACGTGACAGTCAGATTTGGAAGTGTCTATTTAATGATATTTCACATCTTTGAAACAAAATTCACTAAACATTTTCCCTAGAATGAATTTTATAGAAACATGACGGTTAAAAGAATGGAAATATGGAACTACTTTAATAACTGTAAATGGTGATGTGAATTAAAAAAATATTTTGGTTTATACAAGTTTATATCAAAATTTAATGAATCGAAATGCTTTTAAAATACAAATTCAAATTGTTAAGCGGGTGTAAGGAGCTGTGCATCACTAGTTTAATAACAATATTTTTGTAGGTACGGATTTTATTTGTTTTACTGTGGCTTATAGAAATGAATACGGACGGTCGTATGATAAACAGGATTTTCGTACCAATATTGTGCTGATATGGATACACACCAGTGCATACTAAGTTATAGTCGACAAATTCAAAACCTTTTCGGGTCAAATTCAACAGCCAACGTTGTGGGTGATTTTATTATTAAGTGCTATCTAACAGTCGTGTTGCGGACTCTGTGGCCGGTTTCATACTGAAAATCAATTATACACTAAATGTGCTTTATTACAATTTTTCCAGGTAAGATTATGTTTCAGAAAGACACTTTTTTAGGGGTCGTATATATATTTCGAGAGGGAATTTTTCCCTGAGCAAGAATATGTTATTCATTTTGTGCGGAAACGACCCCTTAAAAAGTTAAGGTTAAAATACTTGCCCATTAGTCCATGGGATTTTTTTTAAATTTTATTAATATTGATTATTGGTTAGAAAATAGAAGATCTAACCTAACCTAACATAACCTAACCTAACCTAAACTAACATAACCTAACCTAATATTTGAAGAATTATTTTAAATGACAGCAATGTTTATTCACAAAGAAGCAAAATACAAATAAGCAATCAAATTAATATGAAATGGAGTATTTAACCTCGGAAATCAGTGTGTTCTTAGCCAATTGCTTGGAGAAGAGCTTCGAACGGCTCGTGGTTATGCTTATTGTTCCAGCGGCGCCATAAATATTCGCAGAGATGGTCAGCAAATGCTTCTTCTGGAACCTTTTTGTCAGCAAAATAGCTTTTTGCTGGGCGCCAGTTTGCTTCGTGTGAACACCTGTAACAGGATCTGAAAAAATAACTAATTAAAATGACAAAAACGCAAAAATAACGTACCAACTAAGATTTCTTATGATTAACTGCAAATAAGTATGACTGGGCAGCGACAAATAAGCGCGCCACTGATCAGTATAGATGATCGATCCGGGAGCATCGTGCCGTTAAAGTATTTTTGACGGAAAATTTAAATATTTAAAATATAAAAAAATTCTCATAGACCTATAATGGGACGGTATTTTAAGCATAACGTTTTAAGGGTTCGTTTCCGTACAAAATGAATAACATCGTCTTGCTAAGTGGAAAATTCCCTATCGAAATATATATACGACTCCTAAAAAAAATGTTTTTCTAAACAAAGTCCAGCTCTTTTCCATTATGAGAACAATCAACGACTGGTTTTGGTGTATTTTAAAACACAATTTTTTTTTCCATTTGAAAAACCCATCAAACGTCAATGAGTCATAAACATGATTCAAGCAATTTTCAAAACGAGAATAATCAATGGCAGGTTTTGATTTATTCGAAACTCATAGGAGCATATGCATATTAAACTAAGCTTGCGTAATTGATTAACTATTTTTTTTTACCCAAAAGAATATTAATTATCTATTATTATATACTCTAAGCAAATGTAAGGTTACTGTAGTTAATCGTGAGCTCGCTCAGAAGGTGCAGTAGGTTTCATCGAAATTACAAACACAATATTTAATCCACTTTCCAAATTTGACAATGTAGATTAATTATAACTCTGCTTACCTTTAAATTGCTGCATTTTAGCAAGCTGGATAACTAATGACTATTGTCTTTTAATCTTAGAGTTATATGGAGTGTGGGTTTGCCCGTGGTCTCTCTAGTTCGTATTTAGCAGCAGAGTTCGTTGCTATTACCCACAACATCTGCACGAACGCATGTGAGATACATAAAGGATTCGGTGAAGGAAATCCGGGTAAACACTCTACTACATCACCCGTTTATGACACGCTTACACCAATACTTCAAGCGAAGATAGTCACGTTTAGAATGAATATCCCGCAGCACTTTCAACGCTTATTCACCACCACCGCTTCTACGTAGCGCATTCTGAATAATCAGGAAAACAACATGTTCGTTTCACTACTGTGTGAACTGTATACACCACAGAATTACATAATACTCAAGTTTATTTCTCATAAACATTGTCGGGGAAAACTAGACCACAAAATTATGTATAAATACCCTAAATTAATTATACAAGGTCCTCTAACACAATTGTTTTCTAAAATAATATGTTAAACTTTTTTAGCGCGTAACACTATCAAGAGATGCAGAGGTGCATTATTTGTAAGTTTTGTCATACTTGTTAAAGATTTTTACAAATTGATAACCTATTTGACAGATATCTTAAGTTTTTATGATTAATTTGCCAGCGTCTTAGGTTGTATTTATTATTGCTCCAGCTGCGTTCGCGTGACACTGTATTATAATAAATTACTGAGTTTACAATTTGAATCTCGACTCACAATTAATGTAATCCCAAAATTTTAATTAATTTGGTTTGAACTTTACACGGTACCTAGTTATTTGCTGACAGATCCTGGGCTTGCTTGAACTCAATCAAACACGTGACATTTGTCTGTTCAGCGACGCAGGACCACCAATAATAGATTTCGCATCTGATGCTCACTATTTATATATCTTTAAAGATATCATATGTTAAATAATTTCCTTTCCATTTCAATCCGACTGGGAAACGAACCAAAAACTAAGTCCCACCTAATATCGAAAATTGTAAACTCTAAACACCCATTTGGTGTCAGACGACGTTTTAGCGAAGCTCCTCCCAGAATTTGACGCCGTCTAATTAATACAACACAAACCATAGTAATACTAAATTATTGATTTTTAGCGTATGTAACGTCATATTATGCTTGGAAAGATCTTATTGTAAAATGAACTGACATTTTGTACGTTTTGTTTTAATGAATGCTAATAAATTTACATGACCAAAATTATTATTCAATGGGGGGGTTAATTAATTAAAGGAATATGTCTATGTTCATGGTTCATTAGGAAGTTTGTAAAAAGCTAACTTTTCTAAGGACTACTGAATAGTAACCGGTTAAGTTCTCTGGCCTAGATATTTGTTTATTGCTAATAATGACATTACCAGAACACAGAATTGGAATATTTTCCAATGATTAATGAATAAGTGCATATTAACTCTTAATATAAGCCAAATATGTTAGTGTCTATTGCTAGTTAAGGAATTAGTGAAAGTTTGATATTTTTAAAGGACAATGAAATGGTGACATGGTAATTTTATATTGAAATGTTTCTGTTTATTGTTAATTAGGGCATTAACAGAAATGAGATTATTTATCAATATGCAGAGTAAAAGTGGAAAAACATATGCGATAAAATTATAGTTCAAAGGGTTTCTGTAGTTAAGGATTATTGAGTAATGTACGTGCATACCTGGTCAGTTTGATGACAAAAGCGTAGAAAATTAGGTTAATAGAGGTAAAGTTTGGTTTGACCGGTAGGGTTTTATTTATTAATTGAATTAAAAGAAAGAAAATTGTGAAAGGGTCTCCAACCATTGTAGTTCATTAGGAAGTTTTCAAAAGGTTTAGCTTCTTCCAAGAACTACTAAATAGTGACAGGCTAAGTAGATACCTATTTATTACTATTTATGACATTACTGGAACAGGGAATGGGAATATTTTTGGATGATTAATGAATACATGCATGCCAATTCTTAATATAAGCCAGATATATTTGTGTTTATTGATAGTGAAGGAGTTAGTAAAAAATTGACAATTTTAAGGTACAATACAATGATGGTATAGTAATTTTACATTGAACAGTTTCCGTTCATTGCTAATTAAATCATTAGAAGAAATGGGATTAGAAGATTATTTATCAACATGTGGAGTAAAGGTGGAACAACAATATGTGATAGGATTATAGTATCAAGGGCTTGTTTGTTAAGAATTTTTTTAGTAATGTACGTATACACCTGGCCAGTTTGATAGGAAAGTGTAGAAAATTAGATTTATTTCTTCTAAACGAGAATGCACTTTTACATACATTTCAAATGTTTAAATTTAACAGAGGTTAAGTTTAGTTTGACCGATAAAGTCTTATTTATCAAAAGGAGATAAAAAGAAAAAAATTATAAAAGGATATCCAGTGACGTAATAGTTACACACGGTATTGAAGAACTCCAAAACTTTTAGAAGTTCTCCATTACGAACTTCTATAATTTAACTAAATTTTAAAGATTATTATAGAAAATAAAAGTAAAGTATAATTTAACTAGAGTTAGAAAATCAAATGCAAGGGAGACCTATTGCCGATAGGACCGTGGTATGACGCCTTACCAATTGTAACAAAACAAACATTAACAAGACTTTTAAGGTAAGTGTGCAATTTAACACAGTTGTTTGAAATTTGACGGTTCTTATTTGTGTATTTTTTTCTTTAGGGACCACCCTAAATCGCTGCAGCTAGTTGGTACAGCTGCAAAACTGTTAGTGTTGCCTTGCTCCTCAGGTTGAATTAGAATACTAACGAAACGCTGTTTCAACCCATACATACCTTATATTCGTTTTGTGAATTTGAAGTTGTAATTAACGGAAGCGATTATTCTGAAGAGAAATCTGTCTTCATAATTACCTTCCTTCTATATACTCTAAACATGGTGATAGATACAATTTAAATGGAAATCTACAATCTATTGTAGTGCCGACTAGTCTACCTTTGAACAGAATAATTACATAAAAACGTATAGGAAGCGTTTGTACACAATAGATGATTAATGGACCATACGGACACCACATCCTTCAGATGGACTTGATTGACAAGTACAAGGGTTTTGCATTTAAGAATTATTTATATTACAATAGGAAATCTCAAGAATTTTATTTACATAATTTCTGGTGTGTTCTCGAAATAACTAGTACAATTGGATATGTATATAAATTGCCGTGATAAGTGTAGGTTAGTCAGTTCTGATAGAAGCTTTGATTACAATATTCGTTCTAATTTAAAGCTTTTACAGTCATATCATTAAATAAACGTAATGGCACACATGTGATATAAATTACTGTTCAAATAAATTACTGTGTGGTATAAACAACTGTAGTGATTATACTAATCAATAATTATTGCTTGAGTAGTTAATTACAGTACTTTAATGGTAAGTAAGTGAGAAAATAGCATCGTAGTTTTAGAAAATAATACTTGTACTGATAGCGATTAGCTAGACCCGGCCACAACGCCTATTTTAGGAACCAGAAGGGCAAGACGCCAGATGGATAAAAAGACTCTAGGAGTATGACTTTGGCACGGAACACTGTGCTGATACAAGTCAGCGTAATGGGGATGCGCTTTCGAGACGGCTTTGTCCCGAAGATTGTAATTATTGCTCTCGGTTAGAAACAAAATGAATACTTGGTTGGATTATCGTGATCAATAACAATTGGTAGACTTTACAAATGGGAACGGAACTAGAGAATGACAAAGACTTATTTGTCATTCTGAGTTGGAAAGCCAGAAGGAAACGTCCATCGTGATAGGACATTATCCCGGTGACTAGCACCCTGAAGCCGTACTGGGCATAATGGGATTCCTTGAGAGTAGAGAATGGAATCTTGATGCGATCCTGGGAGAATGGAGATGGATCTATGAGTACGCTTCAGGTGACGGTTGCTAAATCCGAGTGTTGAAAGTTTTGGGACATCTGTGTAATGGGACCTCCGGAAGACACTTCGGAGTTAAGAAGACTGGAGAAAGTCCGTGAACGGTTTTACTGAGTAGGCTGCAAGGACTATGTAAAAGAGTGGGCCGCAAGTGTCAGCTGTGTACACAATTGGAAAACTGCAAGGCTCCAATAAAGCAATGTAACGTGGGGAGCTCCATTGAAAAAGTGACAATCTATATTGCCGGTCCATTCTTTGAGATCGACTCTAGGAATAAGTACATCTTGGTAGCTATGGACTATTTTACGAAGTAGACCGATGAGTGTACCATACCAACCCAAAAAGCTGCAATCGTCGCTGATATGCTAGTAAACGAACTGTTCTGCTGTTTAGAAGTTCTTATGGAGATGTACGCCAATTAGGGCAGAATTTTTCAGTTAACGTTATTCCAAAACGTTTACCGGTAGCTGGCCCGAACAACACCACTGCACCCTCAATCGGATAGTATGATAAAACGCATGAACCGCACTTTTGGAAATACCTTTGCAAGATGATCCCCAAAATTAGAGAGACGAAGACCAATATTTACACTTATTTTTATTGGCCTTTTGCCCATTAGAGCACTGGACAAATACTTGCATGTGCTACGCTGGGACACGAGATATGTCTACTGTGTTTTCTTAAGTTTGGGCTTAAGCCCGAAGACGTCATCGTGGGCGAGAGTTGTGTCGAGAAGCTCAAGCACAAGATGCACGACATCCATGGCGCCGATAGGAAAATATTCAGATCGCAAGCGATCGGATGAAGACCAACTATGATATCAAGGTGCGACAGTCTGGTTTTCAAGAAAACAACCATGTCTGTCTATACAATCCCATACGGAGATGTGAACTGTCGCCAAAGTTACAAAGCCATTGGGAGGGTCTGTACAAAGTTGTAAAAAGGATAAACGACGTGGTATAAGGGATTCGTATGTTTCCAAAAGAAATATCAATAGCGGTGTGCTTTAACCGGCTAGCACCCTACGATAACGATGAAGTTAATAATGCCGAAGAACGGCAAGCAGTGAGACGAACTAACAGTTACGCTTGTAAGGACCGAACTATCATTGGTTCATATCTCTGTACAGGCAAAGCGAGATTTTGCATCACGGAAGAGATTCAGGGTGATCTATTCGATATGCCATCGGCATATTTCCTGGCACATTAAGTAGCGGCAAACTTTCATATGTCCCGAGTAGTTGTTTGGGTGTCTAAAAATAAATTTGGTGGTCTGGATCAACTTCGCCAAAAATAAACAGAAACCATGCGGCTAAAGTACTGACATCGGTTTCTATTACTTGATAACTAAGATATAACCTTCTGGTAAATCGAATTAGCAGGATCTGTGGAAGGCTTTAGTGGACCTCAAAGGTTAAATGATCGAATATGAAGACAATAAGTTGGCGATATCTAAGATTGGTGGTGGGTTGGACTGGAGGGTGGTACGAAAAATGCCAGACGCACTGTTCCATAAAAACGGTGTCCAGATTTTGGTGTGTGGTACAATGCAAATGGTACGGCGCCTGCTATGAAAAATATTGACAAAGGTTCTCTTTTCTGTGGGACGATGTTGATCAATTGTACAATTATCTATATGATTTTTTCTTGCCGATAGATATTGGGAAATCATAAGGTTTATTGGCCCTGTTTTTTGTGAGGCAAATCGGGTTGAATGAAAAACCATTTAAAGGATTACAAAGGTTCTCTTACCTGCTAAAAAGCACCAGCAGCCTATAAGGATATTAGTTTCATTTTTTGTAAGGCGGGAGTTGTCGATTGCAAAACAATCTAAAAAATATCTTTTCTTGTCGAAAAGCATCCGCATCTTATAAGTGATATTAGCCCACGTACTTGTAGGACTATAGTGATAGATTGCAAAACTATCTAAAAAAGTCCTTTTTCTGCAGAAAGAAGATTATAAACGATATTAGTCCTCTTTCTTGTAGGACGACGGTGATTTATTGTAAAACCAGCTAAAGGAGTCCTTTTTCTGCTTACGAGCTCATAAGTAACATTAGTCCATCTACTTGTGGAGAGATGCTTGTTAACTGCAGAGTGCTAGTTTTTTTTTCTGTAAGGCGGTGGCCGATTACAAAACCATCAAAATGGCTTCTTTTCCTGCCAAAAGGTATCAGTAAATCATAAGGGATATTAGTCGTCTTTTTTGTAGGGTGACGGTGATCGACTATACAACTATTTGAAAGCTTTTCTTTCCTACCAAAAGGTATCAAAAGCTTATATGGGATGCTAGTCTTTTTTCTTGTAAGGCAAATGTGACTGATTGCAAAACCATCAAGAGAATTTGTTTCCCTGCCGAAGGAATCAGGAAACCGTAAAGGATATTAATCCTCTTTCTTGTGAGGCAATGGTAATCGATTGAGAAATTATATAAACGATTTCTTTTCTTTCCGAAGGATATCCAGAGATGATAAGAGATATTTGATAATTTAGTTCCTGCGTATTTATTGTGTTTCCGTTTACAAACTGCAAAACTTTTTAGATAATGTTTGTGAAGTTGGGTAGACAACAGTACAATTTTCAAAAAAGATTTATACAACTAGTTTGTGCTTTGTTTGTGCACGCTGCTGATAATTTAGCGTTTGTGCTCAACAATTGCGCAAGTTATACGCATTACAGTTTTGAAGAATATTTGACGGAATGTAGCACTGTATGTCTGTGAGTATGACCTATTTTGGAAACAGAAAGAAGAAAGATTGAGGAAGATATTAAAAATTAGTGGGATTGACAGGATAATAGATGAGGATGTACTAAAACAAATTAACGAAGAAGTCTATATGTCGAAATATAATAAAGAGGATGTAGGTTATCATCTACGACATTTATAACTAGTATCATTGATAATGGAACGAAAGGCCGAAGGGAAAAATTGAGTAGTTAGAAAGTCGCTTACACAAATTATAAACGAGGTAGGTAGTGCTAAGAATATAATATAAATGAAACTGGCGAAGGAAAAAATGTTTGGAAAGATGCATTGAACCAGTCAGTCGCCTAAGGAAAGCAGTAATAATCTAATGTACCTGGTATCATCATCATCATTAGGTCTTCAGTCCTGGAACTAGTTAGACGCGTACCCTCATTGTTTCCTATTCTGAATTAACCTACACATTTTCTTAACATTTGCCCTGTCTTCATCTATCACTATCTGATCTAGGTCTACCTATACTTCTCTTTTTTCCTATCTGCTTGTAATATATTTCGTACTATTCCCCAAAAATGCTGTAGAGTACTTAAAAGATACTCAGGAGCGAAAAGCTGGAGTATAACCAAACAGATATTAAACAAATGCGGCCTTCAATAATCTTACCTGATGTCCAGTTAGAGCGGTGAAGATTCTTGGATCCAGAACACTTATTACTACACTCGAAAAATAATATAAAGCGGTGAGGGACTGACCTCCGAAACAGAAACTTATTGTCCAAGCGGTGACAATAGACTGTGTTAAGCCGCGCAGTCACCAAAATATATGGCAAACAAGATAGATCACTGCAGGTGTAACGCGACCGGTTTATCATATTTAAATACAAGAGCAGATATTACCATTAACAAATAAATTTAAATTTTATAGTAATAATATAAAGAAACTAAATGAACATATACTGGGCTGGACGGAACAAATGCCTTAGAACGTATTTCGCTCTTCTATTTCTCCTATTTGTTTTTTACCGATATCTTTATTCCCCTACTATTTCTATAACCTATATGTTATTAACTTTGTCTATTCTTGCTATCATCTTCATACATCTGAAGCACAACATTCCAGAAGGTTTCTATCTCTTTGTGTTTGCTTTTCCTACTGCCCCTATTTCATAGACTACTGTACTGTGCTCCACATATATGCCTTGAGCAATTTTCTTCTTGTCTCTATGTTTGTTGTTTTTGGACATAGCCGCTGTTCTTTTTTGTTAGATGCTGTTTGGTTCCCTTCTATTGTTTTACAATTATATATCTTATTTTCTTAATATTCAGGGGTTGTGAAGGGGGTTAAGCAACCTCTGGCTGCCAAGTTCCCCCAGCACTTGAGCATTTGCCGAATTAATAGTTTTTCCAATTTATCCTATCGAACACTCAACATTAGTTGAAAATATTTCACAACCAACACCTGTAGCTGTATATACTAATCATCAGGTTATGTGCACTTATTTTTTCCTCATTAGGTTTTCCGTCTCGAAACTGTTTGGACGCGAACCTCCACTTATTTATATTCTGAGCTAACGTGCACAGTTCCCTGAAATTCCCCCACAGCCTATATACAGCTTGGTTCCCCTTCTATTATTTTCTAATTATATGCCCTATTTCACCGACATTCAGTGGTCTGTGAATGGGTGGCGTCGTCGTTGATCAATATAGGAAGCGTAAGACTACGGATCCCAAGGTCTTGGGTTCAAATCCTGATACGGCCGACTGCTTGAAAAATGGCAGGTAAGCATTTTTCACAAAAATTACGCCCTCGTTGAGATGAGAGCTTAAATGGAGGTCCCGTGTGTGTGTGTTGTCACGCACGTTAAAGATACCTACCTCGCCTGGAACGGCAAGGGTTTGGCAAAATTCTAAATTTCCAGGCAACAAAAAACTCACCTCCTGGCCAATGTAGTACCTTTGGGTGGAGCATTGGAAATGTAAATGCACGGTCTGTGAAGGGGGTTAAACAGCCTGTGGCTGTCAAAATCTTCCAACACTTAAACATTTGCCGAATTAACAGTTTTCCAGTAAATCTTTTCAAGTAATTAACATTATTCGAGAATATTGCACAACCAATACCTGTAATTGCTTATATGAGGGTCGTTCAATAAGTCCTTAGCAAGTCCAAGAGATGGCGCTCGTAGTACCGAAAATAAATTTTTCACAGTAAACAGCACTCCTAACTAATCAGCTGTTAAAGTTTCAACCGTATCCATTACGTAGTTTCATTTTTGTTGTTGATTGAAGTAAAAACTTTTATTTGATTATAACAATGGATAAAAGTGAGTCTCGAGCTGTGACTAAACACTTGCATTTAAAAGGGTTAACGGCGAAAGAAATAAAAGCCGAGTTGGATAAAGTTCATAGCACATGTGCTCCTGTGTTTGCAACTGTTTACGATTGGGTGAATGAGTTTAAAAGTGGCCGTACATCCACAAAAGATGAACATCGTTCCAGACGTCCTGTGGAGATGTCTACCCCGGAATGATTGACAAAATCCGCGATATGATTTTAAATAATCGACGAATAAAAGTGTGCGAAATGGTTGAGGCCACAGGCATATCGCAAGGCACAGTCGCTTCAATTTTGCACAAAAATTGGCTGCGAAAAAAATCTCGACAAGATGGGTGCCGCGTTTGCTCACACTGAAGAATAAACGCAATCGTGTGGTCGATTCTGAGGCTGTTGTGGTGCTTTTCCGTCGTATTCGTGAGGATTTTCTGCGTCGACACATAACTGTCTACCACACATGGATACAGCACTACACTCCAGAGACAAAAGAACAGTCAAAACAGTGGATTTTTGAAGGCGTACGGCCTCCGAAGAAGGCGAATATCGCTGTCTTTTGGGGTGCACACGAAATCATCTACATCAATTACTTGGAAAAGGGAAAAACGATAACAGGAGAGTATTATGCGTCGTTATTGGACCGGCTGAGAGAAGAAATCAAGGAAAAAGTCCTTAATTGAACGGAATAATAACCTCTTTCATCAAAACAATGCAAAGGTGCACACCTGCGCAGTTGCGATGGCCAAAATTATGACAACATCCACCGTATTCGCCAGATTTGACCCCCAGTGACTTTTTCTTATTTCCCAACTTGAAGAAATGGCTTAGCGGACAAAAGTTTACGTCTAACGAGTAGGTCATCGCCCAAGCAAATGCCTATTTCGAGGAGCTTCCGAAATTCTATTTTATGGATGCCTTAAAAAATTTGGATAAACGCTTAGGAAAATGTATATAGCTGAAGCGAGATTATGTTGAAAAATAAAACAAAATCTACAAAAAAAATGTTTTTTCTACATTTTTCTAAGAACTTATTGAACACCCTCGTAATAATCATAATGTTTAAGTACATTTATTTTTTGTCATTAGTTGTTCCATCTTGGGACTGTTGGAAGCGTACCTCCATTGATTTCTATTCTGAGCTAGCCAACACAATTCTCTGAAATTCCCACAGCCTACATCTTTCACTATCTGTGTGCAATAGTCTAACCTAGTACCTGATATATCAAAATTAATTGTTCAATTATTCTTGTACATATACTATTCTTGCCATCTGCAAAATTTAAAGTTTTGCCAGTCAGAATCTGCGTTTTCGCCTCTAAAGTGTCATAAAATCCAACCTGCTGGAATTGTCCCTTTTGCATCATCCGGTTCGATTATATCAGGTTTTATTTATTTAGAAATCGGATGAACTTATTCACATTATTACGACCAACGAGCTGATAGTGCTTGTATAAGATTTTTGCTAGTTATTTATAGATCTTCTAATAACAATTATAGATTCTCATAAATGAATAAACTAAATGGAACAGCGTCGGTGATCTATATTATTTCGTGGTAATATAAATACAAAATTTAATCAATTAATGCAAACCGGCGGATGACGTCATGAAGAATAATATTATGAATGATGCCGAGTTAAGATTTAATTGCTGCTCTTCTTACGTATTCGGACTTTTAACAAACTTTTTGTGTTAATTGAAATAAAATTTTAACGTCATAAACGCTATTCATCATATTGAAGGGTTCGTTCCTATCGAAGCAGGAACGTCTAATTTTGCAATTATTTAGTAACCAACAAAATTATTTGAATAAAATGAAAGCAATGTCCTTTCCATTCATACTACTGGTTCAAAATTCTCCGCAGGTTAGATCTGCATTTTTGAAAACCGTTTAGTTTAGGAACATATTCAAAGTAATTTTTTGA
Source organism: Platerodrilus igneus (assembly GCA_036346225.1). NCBI lineage: Eukaryota > Metazoa > Arthropoda > Insecta > Coleoptera > Lycidae > Platerodrilus > Platerodrilus igneus. The sequence goes on along the minus strand of JARFIW010001638.1, from coordinate 9,848,518 downwards.
AAAATTCACATCTGATTGTATTTTACCAACCCGCTTGGAAATCTAAAATCTTCCCTCTCTAGATTTTATATCAGATAACCCGATATGTTCTGGACATGGGGCAGATCACTTCTCTATGGTCGAAGGTCTAGATTACATTTCGGTTGGAAATTTTACCCCAAGATCAACACTTCACATTTTAAAGTTGAAAACTGTCCCTAATATTCTATTGTCATTTGACGAACCATATCTCGAAATTCAAAGGCCTGAACTGAATTTTAATTGGGGGTCCAAATCGTATTCCAAAAATTTTCTAAGCAAGTTGCGTACCATTTCTCAAAAATCAGGGAGTTAGATTAAAATTATTGATGCAATTAATACCCATTGACGGCGGTTTCACAACTTAATTAGTTCACGAGTACTAATCTCAAAGTCCTGGGTTTAATTCCTGACACGAGTTACATATCCCCCAACTAATATGTATACAAATATAAATATAATTATTATGTCCTAAGAAATAGAATGTTACATTGCATAATTGAAGGAAACATTATAAAAGGTCAATGAAAGTTCATAATCAGACGTAGAACGGAAACAACTAATTTGTATTCCAGACGCAACATGATATTGCAGGTGCAGGTCACAATGAACTTTAAGAAAGCAATTGTTATAATTAACATTACTAAGAAGTAGCAGACATGAGATCTGCACTTTCCACAAGATGATACAAGAACAGGGATTACATAAATACCCTGAGGAGCCTCTGATGGCCAAACCGTCTCGAACTTCATAATTGTAACATTGTTGGTAGTTCAAGTTACTCACCGTAATTTTTAATTATTAATTATTGATTTATTAACTTCAAGTACTTTTGTCAATTTCAATTACTTAATGTTTAATGAATATAAGCGTGTAAGTTGTTGTAACAGAAATGAGTTATTTTTTGTAATTAAACAATTAAAAATAAAATTTATAGAAGAGTTTTTGGAGACAAAACTTTTTAAAAAGAAGCTTCAAAGGCTCAAAACCTATCTAGCGCAGTCGGAACGGATTCCAGAAAGGCTCTAGCAATTCCAAAATCGAAGAACTGGTGACCGTAAATTTCAATTCTTTACTGGAACAAAAAACCAAACAATTGGACGAAGTACAAGATCGACCAAATCCAATAAAGGAGGAAGGTTAATGGAACTGGCAATCAAATTATTGTGAGTACCAAAAGTTCATTTCCTAACCATTTTCAATTGCATATTAATATTTGCAAGTAGAATTTGAAACAAGAGCATTTATATTTTATGTACAATTATTATCACAATTTATTATTACTGAAACAAATTTACTCGGCAAAAGTTTGAACTCTATAATTATCAACAGTTCTTTGTACAATTTATTGCAGTAATTATTATTAAAATAATTTATTCAGAAAATCTGAAACGTGATGAAATTATATAAAATTATACAAATATTATACATTTATGTACAATTACTGCAACAATTAATTGTAGGAAACAATTATTCAGCAAAACGTAACAATAAGTGATTTGTTAAATAGCTTTAATACAATCTTGACTAAAGTAACTGAACAAATTAAATTTATAAATATAAATACTGAAAAACAGAGACTATACTTAGATTCAATACCAATGTATGACGGAAATCAAGCGCTATTAGGTATCTTCATTACTGCTTGTGGAACATGTCTTTTATAAACAGGGTTACGTTGACCGCAACGTATGACTTTTACGCTTAATTCTAAGTAAGTTAGCAGGTAGAGCGTTAACTCTTATTGCTAGTCGCGATGATCTAATAGAATGGGACGACTACAAATGAATATTGATAGCGTATTTCGGAGACCAACATAATATAAAATGCCTGATTAGAGACTTAATAAACCTACAAATAGAAATTAATCAATCGCCATATCAATTTGGTATGAGATGTCAAGACGTGCAAAATTTAATCCTAAATAAATTGAAACTCGAAGCATCCGACCAAAATATACCTTTAATAAAAACAAAGATGTACAACGAAATGGCGTTAGATACCTACATAAACGCGTTACGCAAACGATTATCGGATAAGATAAGATTTCAAAACCCCCAAAATTTAGAAGAAGCAATGAATTTGATTATAGAAGAAGAAAACGTGATGTACTATGGAAACAGGATTTACAATCCTAACGCAAATAAAAATTACTCACCAATTAAAACGATAGAAGCCGCGAGACAGATACCAACACAACCCAAATTTGCATCATTTAACGCATCAACAAATCAATCAAGAAGTAACAACCCAAACTTTAATTTCAGCAATCAATCTCGACAATTTCCAAACATTTAATTCGACCTTTATAAAACCCGCATTTACACCAAGGTTTAATCAAAACGCAAATCGAACATTCGGCGTAGAGTCGAACAGAAATGCGCCCATGACGTGTAATAACTTCAACCTCAATAATTCTTACAAACCAACCCCTATGGACACTTCATCTGGTAACACCAGACAAAATACTAAAATATCTCAAATTAAACCCGATTATACACAAAAGCGAAACTTCACTTCCGAGGAACTATTTCACCATGAAATAGAAGATTTTAACAATCAATACACACGCCGCCTATCAATGTGATAGACAATATTCCGATGGCACATAGAATAAATCATCTTGAATCTCTTCCGTGATCCCGAATCTCGCTTTGCCCGTACTGCTGTACAGAGACATGAATCAATTATAGCTCGATCCAGTACTTCGTTCATCCCTACGAGCGTAACTGTTTATTAGTCTCACTGTTTGCCGTTTTGGAATTACTGCCGTCATCGCTATCGTAGGATACAAACTGATTAACGTGCACCACTATTGTTTTTCCCTTTGGGAGCTTATAAATCCAATACACCATGTCGTTGATCACAACTTTGTATGGACCTTCCCCATTGCTATATAACTTTGGCGACAGTCTGCGTCTCCGTCTGGGATTGTATATCCAGATGCAATCACCCTCTTGAAAACTAGACTGCTGCATCTTGATGTCATATCTAGTCTTCATCGGATCGCTTGCGATGTGAATATTTTTCCTAACGTTACCATGGATGTCGTGCATCTTGTAATTGAGTTTCTCGACGTAGCTTTCGATAGCATCTCCGGACTTACACCCAAACTCATTATCACACGGTAGACATATCTCTCGTGCCAGAATAGCATTTGTAGGGGTTTTTCTCCAGTGCTCTTATGAACCAAAGACCAACAACAATAGATGTAAATATTCATCTTAGACCATTTTGGAAAGGTGCTTGCCCAAGGTGCTGTTCATGCGTTTTATCATACCATCAGACTGCGGATGCAATGGTGTTGTTTGGGTCTTTTTCACCCCAGCAACTGCCAAACTTCTTCAAATAACCCTAACTGAAATTTTCTGCCCTGATTGGCGTACACCACCATAGGAACTCCAAAACGTCAGTTTATATAACACAGAGTGATTTATTTGAACAGTAGTTTATATCACATACCTACCACTACTTTATTTCATATCACGACTATCAAAGCTTTTAGAATAGTGTTGTAATCTAAGTTTCCGTCCGAACTGACTAACTAACGCTCATCACGACAATTTATACATATATATATATATATATATATATATATATATATATATATATATATATATAAAGCCATAATATTGTGAAGCTTATTCTGAAACGGTCCTCGGCCAACAGAGACGCTTACCTGTTAACGCTGGATCTAAAACTCCCACTCACTGCTTCACTGAAACCTAATAGAAATTCACATCATATAATCACACACTGAAAATAACGCAATCCACAAAATACATCCCACTCTATTTACATGCAATCAATATTACAATTTCCAAAATACCTTTCCTTATGTACATTCGTATTATTAGTAATGTCCACAATTCCATTTTCAAAAGTATTTTAATTCGATAACCTTATTTAAACAAATATTTTATAAAAGTAAGAGGGCGTTCCTCATAACTTACGTTAACCCCTTTGTCTGCAATTGGAAAGGTCCATACAAAGTTGTGATCAACGACATGGTGTATTGGATTCATAAGCTCCCAAAGGAAAGAACAATAGTGGTGCACGTTAATCAGTTAGTATCCTACGATAGCGATGACGGCAGTAATTCCAGAACGGCAAACAGTGAGACTAATAAACAGTTACGCTCGTAGGGATGAACGAAGTACTGGATCGAGCTATAATTGGTTCATGTCTCTGTACAGCAGTACGGGCAAAGCGAAATTCGGGATCACGGAAGAGATTCAAGGTGATCTATTCTATGTGCCATCGGAATACTTTCTGTCACATTGATAGGCGGCGAACCTTGATATGTCCCGAGTGGTTGTTTGGGTGTTCAAAAGTAAATTTGGTGGTCTGGACCAACTTTGTCAAAAGCAATCAGCGGATAGAAAGACCATACAGCTAAAGGACCGTTATGGGGGCATCTACCAGTTGATGACTAAACAATAGCCTTCTGGTAAATCAAATTATCAGGTTGTGTAGAAAGTTTTAGTAGACCTCAAGAATTTGATGTTTGAATTTGAAGACAAGAATTTCGCCGTACCCAAGATCGGTTTTAGGCTCGATGGGTTAGACTGGATGGTGGTAGGCAATTGTTAGAAGTACTATTCCAGAAAACTGGGCTCCAGATTTTGGTGTATGGTAACAATCCAAATGGTACTGCGCCTCTTATGAAAAGTGTTGATTACTACTTGTATCAACATGGAAATTGCAGAAATGATTTTGATTATACTTACCGTCTTAGGAACTTCTATCGTCTGGGTCACAGAGTGTTTTTACATAAAAGATGATTGACGGGCCCTGCGGCACTACATCTTTCAGATGGATTTGATTGACAGGTACAAGAGTTTTGCATTTAAAAATTATTTTGTTTGCAATAGGAAATTTCGAGAATGTTATTTGCATATTTTCTGGTATGCTTGCAAAATAACTTGTACAATTGGATATGTATATAGATTGCCGTGATGAGCTATAGTTAGTCAGTTCTGGTGAAACCTTGATTATAATACTTGTTCTAATTTAAAGCTTTGACTGTCGTGATATGAAATAAAGTAGTCGTACGTATGTTATATAAATTGCTGTTCATATAATTTACTCTTTATAATAGAAATTACTATAGTGATCGATACAAATCAATAATTAGCGCTTGGATAGTTAATTATAGTACTTCAATAGTAATTAAGAAGATGACATTGTAGTTCTAAGAAGATACCAGTGGTACTGTTAGTGATTAGCTAGAGTCGACCACACCGCCCTGAAGTGGCTACTACAGTTTAGTAACCCGAAGGGCAAGTCGTCGGATGGATAGAAAGGCTGCAGGAGTGTGACTTCGACACGAAACACCGTGCTGGTGAAGTCTTCTTGCTGCGGATGCGCTCTTGAGGCGGCCTTGTTCCGAAGATTGTAGCAATTGCTCACGGTTAGATACAAAATGCAATATAATGGCTGGATTACCGTGATCAATGATGATTTGCAACCTATACAAATGCAAAAGGTACAGGAGAATGACAAAGACCTAGGTGTCATCCTCGGTTGGAAAGCCATCGTGACAGAACATTAGCCCATTGAGTAGCATTCTGAAGTCGTACTGGGTAGAATGGAATTTCCTGATAGTTGGAATCTTGGTGCGATCCTGGGAGTATAGAAGTGGATCCGTGAGTACGATTCAGGTGGCGAATCTTAAAAGCCGAGTGTCAAAAGTTTTGGGACATCTATATAGACCTCGGGGAAGACTTCGGCGTTAAGAAGACTCTGGAGAAAGTCTGAGCAAGATTTTACTAGGTAGGCTACAAAGATGGTGTAAAAGAGTGGTGACGCAAGTGTCAGCTGTGCACCATTGGGAAACCTTAAGTCTCCAATGAGTCAATACAAGGTGGGGAACCCCTTTGAAAGAGGGCAATCTATATTACCGGTGCATTCCCTGAGACAGACTGCGGGAATAACTACATCTTGGTAGCCGTGGACTATTCTACGAAGTGGACCGAAGAGCATGCTATACCAAACTAGAAAGCTGCAACCGTCGCTGACGTGCTGGTAAAGGAACTGTTCTACCGTTTTAGAGTTCCTATGGAGATTGTACGCCAATCAGAGCAGACATTTTCAGTTAACGTTATTCCAAGAAGTTTGCCGGTTTCTGGGGATGAAAAAGACCCGCATAATAACATTGCACCCGCAATCGAACGGAACCTTAAAAGATTTCTAGAAACCCCAAGAAAGTACAACTTGACATTGAATAAAGAAAAATCAAAGTTTTCATTAACAACCATTAACTTACTAGGCTATACGATAGAAAACAAAACTATTAGGCCTGATGCTGAAAGGCTTCGTCCTTTGATGCAACTCGAACCGCCTAATAATCCGGTAGCTCTTCGTAGACTACTTGGCACTTTCTCCCACTATTCAAAGTGGGTACCAAAATTTTCTGAGGTAGTGCGACCACTCATACAATGTAAGACGTTTCCCATATCTTCTGAAGCTCTTCGGAGTTTTGAAGAGATAAAGGCTTTTATAGCTAATTCAGTCATCTCCGCCATCGAACCTAACGTTCTTTTCGTTGTGGAGACAGACGCTTCCGACTTCGCAATAGCAGCTACTCTTTCTCAAGATGGGAGGCCTGTGGAGTTCTTCTCACGGACACTTTCTGACAGCGAAAAACGACACTGTGCTGTAGAAAAAGAAGCGTATGCCATAGTAGAATTTCTAAGACAATGGAAACATTTTTTAATCGGCCGAACCTTTCGGCTCGTCACTGATCAGAAATCCGTGTCGTTTATGTTTGACGTCAAGCATCATAGAAAAATCAAAAATGACAAAATTTTAAGGTGGCGTTTAGAGCTATCCAATTTTAAGTATGACATTGTGTATCGTCCTGGATCGGACAACACTGTCTCCGATATGTTTTCTAGAAATGTGTCTAAGACTTGTGCTTCCATAACCAATGATCAAAAAATGTTTGAACTGCATCAGTCACTATGCCATCCAGGCATAACTAGGATGATCCATTGCATTCGCTCAAAGAATGTGCCTTATTCCACAGAAGAAATAAGAAAGATGACACTCTCATGTCCTATCTGCTGTGAAGTTAAGCCTCGTTTCTGCAAAAATGAGGGCAAATTAATACACGCGACTAAACCTCTCGACTTCAAGGACCTTTACTGTCTGCCACCAACAATAAGTATCTTTTGACTGTAGTGGATAAATACTCGAGATTTCCTTTTGCTTTTCCAACGCCCGACGTATCTGCTGAATCTGTCATCAAAAGTTTGTTACAAATTTTTTCTTTATATGGATTTCCAAGCTTTGTCCATTCTGATAGAGGAACTGCTTTTGTTTCTCTGAGACTGAATGAGTTCCTTCGCTCTAATGGTGTTGCTACTAGCCGAACAACTGCTTACAACCCCCAGGGAAATGGTCAGATAGAAAGAAATTATTTGGAAGACCTTCGAACTTGCTCTTAAACCTAGAAATTTAAAAATTACTCAATGGGAATCGGTTTTGCAGGAGGCTTTACATTCCATTAGATCGTTACTCTGCACCGCAACTAATGCAACACCTCATGAAAGGATGTTCTCTCATTACTGACGGACTTCTAACGGACACTCGCTGCCTACTTGGTTGACGAGTCCAGATCCGATTTTATTAAAACAGTATTCGATCCAGCAAGTACGAACCTATTGTACAAAAGGTAGAACTTTTAGAAGCAAATCCAAATTATTCATATGTGCGTCTGCGTGACGGTAGAAAAACAACAGTCTCTAACCGACATTTAGCTCCAATCGGGACTGAAGGCTATGTTGATTACATTGATTCACAATTAGGAGGCTCTAATGATAGTCCTGAAAAGGAAGGTGCGGCTCTTCGTTCAACGCTACCGACTCCCGCGAGCTATGATGAGAGAATGGTCGCTGAGATACCACCAACTACTGACCTGTCTGGCGAATATCTAAGCCCCTCCTCTTCTGGGCGAGTGTCGGTCAGATGCTCTGAACGGATGCGTTAGCGCCCTCAGTACCTTGATGATTAACATTGTTTTTAAAGGATGGAAGACTGTGGTGAAGAGACGGTCCGCCGTTTATGATTCCGTAATCTAGTATGTTTTGAAATGTCAGTTTTTTGACGTTGTTATTTATATGTAAAGTATATGTTGTTTACGATGAATAAAGCCAAATGAGTTCTGGTTTTTACTTCACACACCAACGGCGTTTGTACAAATAAAAGACAACTACGCCACTACGACAATTTTGAACTCCAACGACTACCCCATAGAAGTATCTTTAACCACACCGATAGAGGTGGAAGAAGTGAATTTTAGGGAAATGGAAATCGACGAAGATTCTGAAAGCAATTCCAACCCCACAGATCACGATAAAATGTTAAAAGAAAACCTAACTAACATTCGTTTCAACGACGATGTCAACATTGAAGAAGAGAGAGGAATTAAAGAATTATGTTTCGAATACCGAGATCTATTCCATTGTGAAGGAATACCTTAACTTTCGCCAACACAATCAAACACAACATTGAACTAACAGATGATAAACCGATTTTCACCAAAGCATACAGGCTACCTCAAGGAAGTCAAGAAGAAGCAGATATACACGTGGCAAACTTATTAAATCAAGACATCATTCAACATTCGAATTCACCATGGAGCAGCCCCGGAGGTCTATTCTTGAAAGCATGCGAAAATATTCGTTTGCGGATTCTTTCGCGTGCTCAATTACGATCGGTTCAATTCTTGGAACGCTTCGAATAAAATGGTTTCGTGTTCGAAAACTTTCACGCGTAGCAATTTGGCAACATTGAAATTGTAGTTCAAAGGAACCAAAAAAATCCTATTTGATACTAAATTATTAATTCTTGTCATAATCCAGTCAAGTCAAGTTTAAGTTGTATTTTCTTGTCTGAAATGTCAAGCCGAAAACGATTTAAAAAAACTTCTTGGGAATTGTACCCACTCATTAAATATGTCTGTATGGTTTAGAGCATCTATAACCTCTGCTACAGCTCTGGAAACAGAGGGTTGAGAAATAGCCATAAAAATGTTTTTGCCTATAAGGTTCTAATAATCACCACTTCCGTAAAACTGAAGGGCTGTTAAGACCTACAAAATTATTGGGTTTACACACTGGTTAAGCACGGTTTATAGGCCATTTCTTACTTTAGTTTCTTTACCTAATGCATTTGATCGTGTTGCCGGTATAAGATACGGTGATAGCATATCTATAATAGTATATGCAACGTATTTACTAACTCGGAAATTTTTTTGAAATTCAGTCTGTGGTCGCATATGCATCGTAAGACTGATAGAATCTCCGCGGTCCTTGTGCTATTGCATTTTCTTGTAACTCCAAATTTTCAATTGCTGCTAATAATACAGCTTCTTCAAAATTAGCCATTTAAAATATTCAATTTTGAGCGGTATATTTATAGAAGTGTCTCGTATCAACAACTGTCAACGAATTTGTGACGTTAGAAACAGACAGATTTAGAATGTGAATGTTATTTACGCACGGTTATACCCACTCTGCATTTCGCTTACTAGCAGACGAAAGTTTTCGTGCGCGGAATTTCAAGAATATGTACATTAAATCGGCATGCGAACGTAAACCAATTCGCATGCGAAATCAACCACGCATAATTCGAGAATATACCTCCCGTATTAATTGTAGCGAAGAAGTTAGATGCCTCGGGCAAACGCAAATATCGAATGGTTATCGATTACAGGAAACTCAACGAGAAAACTGTAGACGATAAATACCCACTACCAAATATCACCGAGATACTAGACAAATTAGGAAAATGTCAATATTTTTCGACATTAGACCTCGTCTCAGGATATTACCAAGTGGAAATGGACGAGAAAGACACAACCAAAACAGCTTTCAGTACACCTAGAGGACACTGAATATAAACGCATGCCGTTTGGCTTAAAGAACGCACCTGCCACTTTTCAGAGAGTTATGGATTATCTTTTGAGAGGAATAAACAACGAAAAATGTCTTGTGTACCTGGACGACATAATCGTATATTCAACATCACTGAATGAACATATCGAAAGATTACGAGAAGTTTTCGAACGTTTAAAAAAATCCACTTTAAAGTACAATTAGACTAAAGCGAATTGTTGCAAAAGGAAGGCCCACAAGGCTTTATGCCAAACCCAGATAAAACAAATGCCGTATTAAATTACCCCTTACCAAAAACAAATACAGGAATAAAAGGATTCTTTAAGACTCAGCGGATATTACAGAAAATTCATTAGAGGTTACGCACAAATAACCAAACCTTTAACCGATTGTTTAATGAAAGGTAATAAAATCGAACACACACCGGAATTTATTAAAGCAGTAAGAAAATTAAGTGCATCCATACGAATTACCTTTTTTTAGAGTCCCCTGACTTCTCAACACTATTTATATTAACAACAGATGCATCCAACGTTACTTTAAGCGCAGTACTAAGCCAAGAAAAGTAGGTAGCGATAGACCAATCAGCTAGGCATCATTAACACTAAATGAAGCTGAAACAAAAGTATCGTACTATTTATAATAGAACTTTGTCATACTCCATAATTTGGGCAACAAATTATTTTAGGCCATATCTTTATGGAGGCAAATTTCAATATACACAGACCATATACCATTAGTATGGTACTTCAAAGTTAAATTAACCAAGATCAAAACTACAAACATGGAGGATTAGATTAGAAGAGTATGACTACGAGATCATATACAACGACGGAATGGCTAACTATAATTTAGACGCATCCGAAGGACACTCAACGCAATGGAGACAAGTCAGTTATAGGCAATGTTGACAAAACACCGATGAGTGAACCGAAAAATAGAACTATACATTCAAGGCAAAACCGTTCCAAAATTGCGAATAAAATTTTAAACGAAGCAAATAGATACAAAACTAAACCAATTTACCGTTCCGAAGTTTTAACCAACCCCGACCCTGTAAAATATACAAAAACAGACAACCAAAACTAGGTGTCAACTTCAAATAACGAAAGATGACAAGGATTAGCCAATAATTATAATTCTAAAGAGTATACCCTGGAGTAGAAGGAATTTATCTTTAGTTGAACAACGGAACAGTTGGCAAAAGATTTTCGATGGTATTCGATTGTTTAATAATTGAGGACCCAAGATTATCAAATGCATTTGGGAATTAATAATTCTAGATGATCCAGACAAAATAAACGGCGTAATTAGAACTAACACGAAAGTAAACAATAATCGTGGTAGACGAACCCTTAAAGCAACTCATAAGGAGCAAGTGTTTCAAAGACATGAAGGGATTAACCTAAGATTTTATTAATCAATGTGAATTATGTGAAACCAAAAGAGGTCACATCTACCAAAATTACCCTTAATGCTAACTAAGAACCCGGACAAACCATTTGGAATTACATGCAGACACTTTCGTAGTAGAAGCCCAGAACTTTTTATTGATCGTAGACGCATTCGCCAACCGGTGACGTGCTCGTAAGGGAACTGTTCTGCCGTTTTTGAGTTCCTATGGAAATGTGCGCCAATCTGACCTGAAAAATTCGGTTAGCGTTATTCCAAGAAATTTGCATGTTTCTGGGGATGAGAAAAATCCGAAAAATAGCATTGCACCCGCAATCGAATGGTGTGATAGAACGTATGAACCACGCCTTAGACAAGTATCGTTCTAGGATGGTCTCTAAGATTAGAGAGACGGTAACAAAATTTACATTTATTTTTATTGATCTTTGGTCTATGAGATTACTGGACAAGCACTTACATGTGATATGCTGAGACGCGGGATACATCTAAAGTGTAATCTAGAGTTTGGGTGTAATCTCGCATATGCCGTCGTGGGCGAGAGCTACTTCGAGAAGCGCAATCACAAATGCACGATATCCATGGTGACGTTTGGAGAAATATCCACATCGCAAGCGATCAGATGAACACCAAATATGACATTAAGGTACAGCAATCTGATTTTCAAGAGGGTGACCGCATCTGGCCATACAACCACAGACGGAGACATTGGACTATTGCCAAAGTCATATAGAAATTGGGAGGACCCGTACAAAGTTGTAAAAAAGATCAACGACGTGGTATATCGGATTGGTAAGCTCCCAAAGGGAGGAACGGTAGTGGTGCATTTAACCGGTTAGCATAATACAATAGCGATGACGCCAGTAATGTCGAAGAATGGCAAGCAGTGCGACGAACAAACAGTTTTACCCGTAAGAATGAACGAAGTTACTAGATAGAGCAATGATTGGTTCATGTCTCTGAACAGCGATAAAGGTAAAACGAGATTTGGGATCACGGAACAGATTCAAGGTGATGTATTCGATGTGCCATCGAAATACTCGCAGGCACATTGAGTAGCGGCTAACCTTGATACGTTCTGACGACTTGTTTGAGTATTTAAAAATTTGGTGGTCTGGATCAACTTCTTCCAAAAACAACCAGAGTTTAGGAAAGACCATACAGGCTAAAGGGTTGACATTAGGACATCTACTACTTTGATGAATAAGCAATAGCCTTATGGTAAATAGAATTATTCAGGGTGTGGAATGCTTTAGTGGACTCTTAAGGGTTAGATGATCAAATTTGAAGACAAGAAGTTGGAAATACCTAAGACCAGTGGTGGGCTTGATGGGTTAGACTGGAGGGCGGTACGACTAATGCAAGAGTTACTGTTCCAGAAAACCGGGATTCAGATTTTGGTGTATGGGTACAATCTAAATAGTACAACGCCTGCTATGGAAAATGTTGATTTTTACTTTTATCAAGATGGAAACTGTAGAAATGGGTTTGATTGTCCTAACCGCCACAGGACTACCGTCCGAATCACAGACCGTTATTTGGTAAAAAGAAATAATTTCATTAGAACATAAACGAAGCGTTCGTACACAAAGGATGATTGATGGGATCTGCGGCACCAAATCATTCAGATTGATTAGATTGACAGATACAAGGGTTTTGCGTTTAAGAATTATTTAGTTTGCAATAGTAAATCTCGAAAACAATATTTGAATAATTTCTGGTATGTTCTCGAAATAACTAGTGAAATTGGATATGTATATAAATTGCCGTAACGAAAGTTGGTTAGTCAGGCGGAAGCTTGGATAGTCGTGGTATGAAATAAAGTAGTTGTACGTATGTGATATAAATTATTCTTCATATAAATTACTCTGTGTAATATAAATTACTGTAGTGGTCAATACAAATAAATAATTAGTGCTGGGATAGTTAATTGTAGTGCTTTAGAAGTTAGTAATTAAGAAGATAGCATTGTAGTTTTAAGAAGATAATACTTCACTGTTAGTGATTATTTGGAAATAAATTGTTATGACAGCTTTTAGAATGTCAGTGTAGCTGCGAGTTGTTAAAAAGACTTGGACAATCAGTTTGACAATAAAAAACTGTTGTTTTGCAAATAGATTTTCCGTTACAATATTAGAAAAGGAATTATTGCGCCGAAAAAATCATACAGGAGACGTCAGATTAAAAGAAGTACTTTGAGTGATAAGATTAACTCGAGTTTTGCTTTATTAATTTAGATGTTCAGCATCGTTGAGTAGGGGAAAAAGTAATTATTTAAACCTTTCCCAAGGATTATAATAAGACCTCGTTTTTTTAGAACTACGTAATGGTTTTTACTTATCTCCTTTATAGAATCTGCCTCTATACAAAAGAAAATTTACATAAATATTAAAATAATACTAAAGAAATAACTAACTAGGCTCGCCATTGTTAAGAGGAACAATAACGACTAATATTGCACTGAAATATATTACAGTAATGTGGATTGTTTAATATTTTTTTGTAAATATTTATGTTAACGTATAACGCTACGATTAAACTAGTTACAATTCTACTTACGTATTCGCTAGTTCTTCAATTAAACCGGTTTATTTTGGTTTAGGGATTATTCACCCCTCTCAGCTTAGTTTACATCTTATAGCAGAAGTGGTTGTAACACTTTTCGTTACGACTAGTAAATAAAATACGGCAGTTTCTTTAATATTAAAAATAAACATGGATGTAGTGAACGATGTCTGTATAGCTGAAGGTTCCAGAGTATCTCTGCGAAGAGAAGCGCCTAGCTCAACATCTATGAATATTAAAAGAAAAATATTAACAACTGTTTTTTCGAGTATGGGTGAGTAAAGATCTTCTTTGTTTACACTTATTTATAAACCACGCTAGTCTAGAGCAGATATATGAGCATTTTTTACGGAGTTATTAATTAAAAGCGGTGCTTGTAAGGTATGCAACCAACAATGCGAATTGAAGGCAAAACTGCATTGAAGAATAACATCACGGTTCTAAAAGTACGAGCATTAATTAAACTACACTTCTCAGTGCATATTTAATCCTAATTTTTAACTTCTTTAACATGCTTTAACATTAAATAACGACATTGGGTAAATATTAAATCATAACAACACCTTTTAGTATTCAGTAAAGCTGAGTAAATATTTGGATTGATTACAAATCTTAATGTTAAATTCAATTTTATATATATATATATATATATATATATATATATATATATATATATATATTGCAGTGGATCTTTCTAACAAAATTCTTGCCCCACGGATTGGGTGCCATAAAAGTGATCTAAAATCGTGCCTCAGCGTTGGGCCGCCATAAAAGTGCAGTGGATTTCTCGGGAACATTCTGGATCGCTTTCATTGAGCCGACATAAAAGTGCAGTGAATTTTTCTATACCAATTCTCGCCCTAGTGTCGTTGGGCCGTCATAAAAATTTTCTGAAAATTCAATAACAAAAAATTTCTTACAATACCTTTGGAATGCCTCCTGATTTCTGCACACCCTGGCTAGCTCAGCAATCAGCTTCTTCTTGGACACCAACCATCCTAAATTCACTCTTTTTCACATATATAGTCAAAAGAAATTACCACTCAAATAATGCAACAAAACAACAACCTTTTTATTTACACATATTAACAAGTTTCTCTTAGTACGAAAATATTTACACATTTGTATATACAGTTTGATAAAAATGTTACCATCTCAATCCTTTAGATCTTTTAAATTTCATGATTTTAATATATTCCAACAATTTTACTTTAGACGAGTAGATGGGCCCGTCGTGCGACCTTAAATTGATTTTTATTCTGGTCTATGGTGAGCTCAATATAACTCAGTTACTCTAAATGCTTTTACACTTCGCATTTTTGTTTAAAATAAAGCTAAAGACCCGTTTACTCCTTACAACATCAATTTTATATCATTAATAAACATTTTTAAATAATCAATATCAAATGTCCTGTACATATACCCCTTTAAATGGGTTTTTATGGTAACAAATTACACCCCCAATTAGTTTAAAACACTCAAGCACAAAAGTTCAAGCAAAAGCAAGAAATTATGTTTTTTTACCTGAAGTAAGCTTCGTCCATCGTTACCTCTGAAGATGTGTTCCAAAACCCTCGTCGTTGTGTCCATACACTTCGTGATTATACCTGGATCCAACTCATGTCCACTAGCTATCCAAATCTCTGCAACCACCATTAGTATTTCTACCCGGATAATGGTCTCGACCAAATCTACTGCGTATTTTAGACGTGTATTGTAACCAACGTTTTATTATACGTGTTTTCTGTCCGTTTTACATTATAGATATTTCATTTCACTTCGTCATCAAAGCATTTGTTATTATACCAGCTTGTCGCACCGACCGTTACAAACAATTCTGTCCCAACGTATATTTCAGTTCTTTGAACTTGACATTTAGCTATCAGGTGCTTCATTGGAGTAAATTGTCCGTTTAAACTTTATAATTCCGAGTTTTAACACTTCTTAGGATTTGTATAACAAACGTTTCGTTTATTTAAATGGAAATATGCGTTTAAATTATTGATTTTCTATACTCAAAAGCTCGGTTTCTTATCCAATGCACTTGATTTAAACTATTACAACTAATTATGCGTATCCTTGAGTATTCATGTACTCTAAAGCTTCCCCCCTTTATGCAATTTTAAATACTGATTTAGAAATACAAAAAATCTTAATAACCGCCCGTTTTCACTATCTAAACTGATTAATTTGGCGCGTAAATAAATTGTTTTTATTTCTTATATACACGGACAAGTTGCTTCAAAGAAACACCTGTTAGTTAAATGTCAAGTATAAAAGAACTGAATTATTCGTTGAAATTGTTTGTAACGGTCGGTCCGACCAAGCTGCTAATATAACAAATGCTTTGAAGACTAAGTGGAATAAAAGAGCTATAATGTAAGATAGACAGAGAACACGTATAAGAAAACGTTGGTTACAACACATGTCTAAAATACACATGAGACTTCAAGGCCAACAACAATATCGATTTTCTGTAGCTTGAGAGGGGTTCTGAAAGAAACAATAAATATGGGTGAAACGAAGATAGGTAGCTAAAAGGTGAAACGTTATAACGGTGGAAATAAATATCATTGGTCTAAGGCTAGCAGTTTTGAAAAGCTCGCGTCCGTTGATGTTATTGAGCGAATTGTAGAATAATAGCACGGTAGTCTTGGAATTTTTCAGACGTTACGATCAAAATTTTGAAAATTGATTTTAAAAATACGCTTTTTGATAAAAAAAGGTTTCGTGAAAGATATTCAAAAGCGTATAAATACATCGGGAGAAATTATTAAAGTTCTCTTGCTCTTAGATCTTATAGCGTTTAGATCTCTAACGTAATTGATATTACGTGCTCTTACGTGGTACTAATTGTTGTTTATTCGTTGAAGTAGCATACCCCATCCTAGTTTAAAGTGTGTAAAGCGGTTAGTAACGTACCGGAATGTATTAAAAGTGATTTGCACAAGTGGGTGCCAGCGTTACAGAAGGTGCTGTTAGTACACAATACAATCGAATGATAGGATGGTATTTGGGTAAGCGAATAAAAAAGCTTAACTTGTATGCGTAAAATTGAGTGGTATGGAAGGTTAAGTTTGGTCAAGACAATCATCCGGGTAGAATATTAAAGGTGGTGGCAGAGATTTGGATAGTGAATGGGGATCAGTTGGATCCAGACATACTCACGAAGTATGTGAACACAACGACGAGGGTTTTCGGTACACATCTCCAGAGGTAACGAGGGACGAAGCTTACTCCAGGTAAAGAAAATTAATTTCTTGATTGTTGCTTGAACATTTGTGCTGATATTTTTGTGTTTGAGTGTTTTGACTTATCGGGGGTATATTTTATTTACCATAAAAATTCATTTAAAGGGGTATATGTACAGAACGATTAATATTGATTATTAAAAAATGTTTATTGATGATATAAAAATGTTGTGTAAGGAGTAAACGGATCTTTAGCTTTATTTTAAATAAAAATGCAAGGTTTAAAAGCATTAAGAGTAACTGGGTTATACTGAGCTCAAAATAGACCGGATTAAAAATCAATTTAAGGTTGCACGACGGGCCCATCTAGTCGCCTAAAATAAAATTGTTGAAATATACTAAAATCATAAAATTTTTAAAAGATTTAAACATTGAGATGGTAACAGTTTTTATCGAACTGTAACTATCAATGTGTAAATATTTTCTCAACAATGGAAACTTGTTAATATGTGTAAATAAAATGGTTGTTGTTGCATTATTTGAGTGGTAATTTCATTTGACTGTGCTTGTGAGAAAGGAATGTACTTAGGATGGTAGGTATTCAAGAGGAAGCAGATTGCTGAGCTAGCCAGAATGTGCAGAAATCAGGAGGCGTTCCAAAGGAATAGTAAGAATTTTTTTATTTTTATTTTCAGAGAATTTTTATGACGCGCCCAATCCGTGGGAAGAGAAACGATTTTTTTAATTCCACTGCAATATATATATATATATATATATATATATATATATATATATATATATATTACTGAGGTCATAAAAGGGCATTAGCAAGCTCAAATTTATATTTATGTAAAATTAGAATGTGTATATATGAGTCACGCAAAGTTTGAGCCATATTTGAACAAAATCGGTTCGTATTTGACAAATTACCAGTAAATATTAGGGTTAGTTGAATATAGGATAAGATTTCATTGTAAATATTATTACAGTAAGCATAATTAAGACTTGTTTCAATATTTTAAATAATAAAAGCTTTCAGGTTGGTAGCATATTTAAAGCGGCATTCGAGTTGCACGTGTTATAAATTCTAAGAACTTTATAGTCGTAAACAGATAATGAACATAAAATCTCGTCAACAAATAATAGCTGGAAAAGTATAATGAGGACAAAGCACAGGTGCAGACAGCACGTACGAAAACAATATCGATTTATAAAGAAAAGACTAAAGTTTGCATGCTTTAGTAAAGAAGAGAGCGTAACAGATGTTTAGTAAAACGTTAGACTTTAAAAGGCTTGATAAACAAGGAAGTTAGGAGCTAATGAGATTGACGAAGACACGCTATGTTTTCGGAATAAATTGAGCAGTAAGGGTAAAGAAATCTGGGGATATTTTACTAAAAGAGCACGACTGTTACATTAAATAAACAAGAGTAGGATAGACGACGATAGTGGGGGTTAGGTAATACAGCGCTTGTGAACAAGCGGGAGAATTATGTCTAAAGATAAAATAAGACGAAAGATTTTGTTTATGAGTGGGAATGAAAGGTGAGAGATACGCGTATACAGTGGGCGTATTGGTGAGGCTAGAAATTTAACGACAGTTGCCCGGGGTTTCGCGGAAGACAGCGTTGGGTAAAATTTTTAATGAGGATTTCGGAGTATCGAGCTTGTTTGGAGCTAGAATTTCTTAGATTTGGAGGACGGGTAGGAAAGTGTACGTAGAATTTTTCAAGGATAATTAGATATTTTGTGGAAGTGTTCAGCCGTTGGCTTGTTTGTGCTGTGATACTAGGAAAAGTGCGACAAGGGTGTTGGAAATTGATGTAGGGAGGCAGCTTTTGGAGCTGATATAAACCCGTAGAGGGTGGTGAATCTCTCTCTTCTCTTTGTCTTTACCTACGATCGCCTACGTAACTACTTAGCTAAGTGATTAAGTGAAGTTTCAGTTAAATTAGCACAAGTGGGTGCTCTTATATCTTTGGCTATAAATAATCAAAATTATAAAGCAAGTAAGTACAATTTTAGTACTGGGTGTTTGAAGGCGGCGTATGTACTCTGAGTACGAAGCAAATGTATGGATGAACCAGCAAGTGCACGAGAGCATGGTAGTACCGTGCACTTGTGTGGAAGAATTTAATTAGAAACGGTGTGTTCCTGATGGTGAGAGGCCACCTGGAGACAGTATTTGAACGTGCAGTCAAGAAGGAGGATCACGTTGGAGATGGTGTCTATATAAAGAACCTGGAGACAGTATTTGAATGTGCAATCGAGAAGGAGGATCACGTTGGAGGTGGTGTCCATGTAGAGAGCACTTGAGACAAAAATCCAGGTAACTCTACTTATTAAAGTTGTATTTGTTTTTGTTGGTGATTTTCTGGGTGATCATTTTAATGATTCTGTGTATTTATTATGTTATAAAGACATTTTGATTGATCAGTCAATTTAAAAGGACTAAATGAAAATTTTATGTAATAATTTGATGATATCACTTGAAGGTAAAAAACTATAATATTTGTAAGAAGTAAAAGGGTTTTAGGAAATTGCAGTGCCGTTGTTAGCACGTAGATAAAAGGAGGTTTACTATGAGCTCGTATTTGACCTGGGGTGTAAAGTAAAAGTTGAAAATAAGCCCAGTTACTTTGTTTCAGGATTGTAGTGGTATGATTTTAAATTTATTTTCTTTAAAATGAGCTATTACTTATCACAATTAATAAAATGTTTTTGAGCTTGAAATACATGAGGGATGTAGATTGAATTGATACGTAACGAATTGGAAATGTTAATAAATATTTATGTACTTTTGGCAGTCAGTGTTATTTTTCGTAGGTTAGGATTTTCAGGGAACGAGTGGGTAGCCGTGGCGGATATCTTTGAGGAAGCTGGAGGTTTTGGCGTCCGAGTGAAAAACATCTTCAAAAGATATTGTGTTTAGATGGTATAAATTGTAAGTCTAGGTGGTAGGGCTTCAAATTTTGGTAAGAAAAAATTTTTTTGGGTCGTTCCGAAGGTAAGCATCATAATTTTTTTATGACAGCCCGTTTGGTGGGGCTTTAAATAAGAGGAACACAGCAATATATATATATATATATATATATATATATTACTATATAATTTGTAGGTTAGAATTAGATAAGATAGGTCATAGGTCAGCTTAGGGTAGGCTAGCGTGTGTAAATACCGTTTAATAAAAAATTAAATAGGTATCTTAGAAATCTAATGTAACAATTAAGTAATTTAATGAAGGAATTTAGGATTAATTATATTTTAGTTTCAGCTTTGCATTTATTTTTTGCAAGGAAATTTCAATATTTAGAGAGCAGGGTCAATAAATGTTAAGCGACTATCAAACAAGTCCATTAATTTGTGTACAAGATGAGATTGCAGCTTTTATTATAGAATAAACGGCATACGATAGTTAAAAAGCTTTTTCATTTTAATTTCATTAAGATTAATAATTTACCGATATAATTTAGCGAAGTAGAAACATTTCAATGTAATTTAGCATAAGATAGCATTTAAAACACGAGCTTGTTGGAAAGGGATAGGAAAGAAAATCAATAAACGAAAACGCGACGGTTACAATAAGAACGTTTTAGGTAACGATTATTTACATGTACGGGGATCGTGTTGTCAACAACTTCATCAGAAAATCAATAATTTCTACGAAAGCAAATAGACGTTTAGGCAGGCACGGATCGATAGGAAAACAGAGACAGACAGGTTATGCCATATAACGGAGGAAGATGCAAATGTCAGATATCGGTTAGATTTGGTAACAAACGAACAAGGGCGGTTTTGAAGCTATAAGCAAAATAGAGGCGGAAGATGTTTGTACAAGATATCGATTTTAAATAAGGAGAGAAATTAAGAAATGTAGTTGGACGTTACAGGTCTCAGATTTACAGTGGGTATATATTGAACTGGGATTTGTATTACGAAGCATGAGACAGAAAATGGTTGTAGATAAGATAAAAGAAGAAAGAGTTAGGTTCGTCTTATATGTGGGGCGTAAATCTTATAGGAATTAATCTTTAGTTGAGACTAGTTTTGGCAAAGCGGACCAGCCGTTACGCGGGTAGAAAGAATTTTCGTGTTATTTTGAGAAGTACGTGCTTAAAAATTCCGGGACGATAAAGACTGTTGATGTTTGGTGGGAGAATTATGTAGAAATTTGTGTCGGTTAGGAGTTTGTGTTTTGAGAAGTGGGCCAACGGTTACGGTGATACCAAGAAAGTTTGTTTATGTGTGGGAAACTTAAACAACAGGGCGTGTGTGTGTGTGTGTGTGTGTGTTGTGGTCTATATAACCAGCTGTAAGGGGATGAAAAGCTCTTCTTTTCTTCGCTTGTCATCGACGACCTGAATTCTAATAATAGTAAATATTATTCAGTGCTTTTTAAAAGTGGTTATTACACACAAGTGTGCGGGCTGTAGCACTTGTTGTTTAAACGATCTTGAAGTATTTATACAAAAAAAAGCGAAGCTTCTGTAAGTCACGTAAGTACGTACTATAATTATTTTGGTTGTTGGGAATTGCAAGGCGTCCCAAGATGGATTTGCAATGTAAACGCATCGAGGAGTGATTTGTTGATGGTACATGAAATAGTAGAAGTAGAGGAAGTATGGATGCACCATCATTGGTTAGTTGGTGAGATTTGGATAACTGCGTGCTGACTGGAATGGTGTGACTCAACTTGGGAGCGATTCCATAGCTCCGACGCATCATAGACGGCAACATCGTCGAGGGCTGGATGTCAGTTAGATTTGGATAGTTGCGTGCTGACTGAAATGGTGTGATTCAACTCGGGAGCGGTTCCATAGTTCCGAGGCATCATAGACGGCAACATCATCGAGGGATGGATGGCTGATGCAGGCTGTGTAGTAATTACCAGGTAACTATTTTTTTAAACGTTGTTGAGTTATTTATCGTGTTTTGACACTTTGTGCTTTTTGGGTGCTTATTTTATGAACTTTATATTTGAATGAAAATATGTTTATGTTGGAAAGGCTCATTAATACAATGATACAAAGGCTGTTTTATGTATAAAGCAAAGGGGACTTTTGTTATTGCACACAGGATTAAAAGTGTTTTACTGTGAGCTCATATTAAAATAAAGGTAAAAGTCAGGTATGAGGTTAGTCCACTTACTTTAAATAGGGTATATGTATAATGAAAAATATTTGATTCAAACACATTTTAAAAATGAATTTTTTATTTGTGTAATTAGAGTGTGATGTATTTTGAGTTTTCCTTTTCTGCCGAAAGGTACCAGAAACTTATAATGCGTAATAGTTAGTTCCTTTACCTGAAGGGAGAAGTGTGGCCAATTGCAAAATCGTAAACGATTTTCTTTCTTGCCAAAAGCTTTAGGAGTGTAATAAGGATGCTAGATTTTCTTGTAAGGCGATGTTGATCGATTTCTAAACCATCTAAATGATTTCTTATCCTGCCGAAATGTATCAATATATTATAAGGGATATTCGCCCTCTTTCTTATAGGGCGATGTTGATCGATCGCGCAACAATTCAAATCATTTCTTTTCTTACCGAAAAGTTATCGAGATATAAGAGACATTTGTCCTTATTCCTGTAAGACGATGGAAATAGATTGCAATACCATCTAAAAGTATTCTTTGTCTGCCAAAAGGTATCAGAAGCACATAATGAATATTAACCCTCTTACTTGTAGAACGATGGGGGTATATTGTAAAACTATTCAAACGTGTCCCTTTCTGATAAAACTATCAGCAACCTATAACATATGTTAGTTTTCTTTCTTATAGAGCGGTGTTGAACGATTACAAAGTCAGCTAAAGGGTTTCTTTTCCTGCCGAATGGTATTAGAAACCAAAGGTATTGCTTCTCTTTCCTGTAGAGCGATGATGATCGATTGAAAAACTATATAAATGATTTTTTTTCTTGCCGAAGAGTACCAAGAGATCATGAGGGCTAATCATGCTCTTTCTTGTAGAGCATTGGAGATCGATTTCAAAACATATAAAGGATTTCTTTTCCTTTCGAAAGGTATCATGAGCTATTAAGTGATATAAGCCCACTTACTTGTAGGGTGATGTTTGTCGATAGCAGAAAGCTAGTTTTGTTTCTTGTAGGGCAATAGTGATCTATTGCAAAACCATTTAAACATTTTCTTTTCTTTGCGATCGATTGAGGAAATCATAGAGATATCAGTCCTTTTCTTATAGGGGGATAGTAATCGACTGCAGGACCATATAAAGAGTTTCTTTTCATACTGAAGGGTATAGGGAGATCAGGATTTTTTTTCTCAAAAAGTATTAAAAGCCTGTAAGAGTTGCTAAATTACTCTCATGTATACAGTTAGTGATAGATTGTAAAGCCATCTAAAGGGTTACCCTTCCTGCTGAAATGTAACAGAAAAAAGTTATTTTTCTGGTCCACGATTCGTAGCATCGAAGGACTCGGCTTTGAAAGCATGATTTGATATGCTTTCGTTTATAAGCAAGTTCTGCTGCAGAAGTTGCTTTTACGCTATGTTTGTGATGTGGAATTGGTCACCGTACAACTTTCAAAGAAGGTTTATTCAGTTAGTTTGTGCTTTGTTTGTGAGCGCTGTTGAAAATTCAGCTTTTGTGCTAAAAAATTGCACAAGTTATACGCGATTTAAAATGGCATAATCAATTTCATGAAAAGCTGGAATGAAGAATTGAATTATTTTTAGTTAACTTTTTTTTCCACCTCTTTGTGCTGCGAGTGAGGTTTTGGTATTTGGGAGCTGCCTTTCTAAAAAGTCCCCTTTCAAAAACTCTTCTAACAAATTTATTTAAACAGAAATTACAAGTTGAAATTTAATTTACAAATACTGTATCAAAAATATTCTAAGTTGAAATTACTATAAAATGAACTAAATTTAGGGCGAGTAGCTTAAACAACCAACAATGCTAAAGTTGTGAGGCTCAAGACTGACTGACCTCCTTGGGCTCACCAGGGTATTTATGTTGTCCCTGCCCTTCACATTGCTTGTGGGATCTGCAGAGCTCATTTCTTTATTCATTTATACAATACAAAGTAACAATCTTAATTCTAATAATTGCGGTTTTATAACCTACGTGACCTGCATCTGCAGTGTTACGTTGCGTCTAAAATTCAATGTATTTACATCCATTCTCATGTCTTCTGTCTGACTTCTATTAACCTTTTATTATCTTTTCTTGAATTATACATTGTTGCAAGTTAACTTAAGATTCAATAGTTCCATTTAATTATACATATATTTGATTTGGGAGATATGTAACTCATCTCAACGTAGAGGAAAATTAAGGGTTTTCTTAATTTTTAAAATTCATTGTCCCTAAGGGTACATTTATTGTTTTTTTGTTTGCCTTTGTTGCTTGTTTCTTATGACTAAACTTCATTCCTTTATTCTTATATCTAAGATACATTTTGTACAACAAATACATAGTTAGTAAAAATGATTATAATTATTAATAAAATTGTCCAAACTCTTATGTTATCATAATGTAATTTTGGCACTTTTAACTCACTTAAGTGTTCTTTGTAATTGTCCATTAACTTCATGACTTCATCTAGGTCTAGGTGCTCTAGTTGCATTGGTTTATTGCTGATTTCGTCGTCTTCGGGTTGTGTAATCTTGAACTGTAGTTCCGGTAAATTTGCAAATTTCTTTGTTACTGTTGGGCCTTGGTATACTTGAATAATTTCGTTTTTCAGTTTTAGATAACAATCTTCTTTAATGGTGATTACATTACTTCATCTTGGTTGCAATGGGCGATTGCTATTACTTCCTGTGGAACCACAGCAATCCATTCGTTTTCCGTAACTTTTAGAATTTTCATATTGATGATTTGTACTGGTTTTGCTTCACAATTGTGGTATTAATTTGAGAATCTTAATAATTGTACTTCACAAGGGCTATCTGCTTGAATGGCTGTTGTCGTTAATGATTGGCATAAATATTGGCTTGGTGCTTCTTTTTTGTATTTTTCGTTCGTGTAGCCATACCTTAGTTTATTTAGGGAAAAGGAACTTAGTTTTAGGGATAATAACTTGATACCTGCTAGTAACTTTCATGGGGAAAGCAAATAAGTGATAATAATTATAAGTGTTACTTTCAACTATGGGGATTTCTATTAAAAATGTGATTTCGTTATTCCTTACATAACCTTCCACTATGACTATTTTTTCAAATATAAGTATATTAGATTCTATTACTTCAAAGGGTAGTTTACTGTTAGTTATAAGTGATCTAATTCTTAATAATTCTTTTAACAAGTCGATTGGTTCTATAATGATAGAGTGTAATGTGTTTAGTTTTGCGAATGTTACAGCATTTTTAAAGGTAGCTAAAATTTGATGTATTACAGTAAGGTTTGATATTATTTGAGTAAATATCGTGTTAAATCTGATTAAATCTCGCATTCCTACCATTGTGTTTTGTATGTTACCTTCAAGGGTTTGTATTCTATTGCCTATACTGTCTTGGTTTTTTTTTTACTAGCTTTCTTACCGTATCATTAAATTTTATTATAGTTGACTGGGTTAAGGATATTTGAATTTTAATAATGGTCCATATGTCATTTTGGTTTTCAATTAAGTGTTGTATGGCGTTGTCATATCGTTCTGCATCTTGGTTGTTCAAATTGCCTGTGATAGCTCTTACAATGTTACCTAGTCCGTTGATAAGTCCTCTCTTTTGTCTAGTGATTTGATCTGTTAGTATTAACCTATTAAATTTATCTTTTATGTTCCCTAAAATGTTTTCTATTATACTGTTGTAGTTAAGCATTGGGCGGCTCCGTGGCGTAGTGGTATGTGTGTGACTACTACGCCCAAGGTCCCGGGTTCGAATCCCGACACGGTCCGCTTGAAAAATGTTAGGCGAGCATTTTTCACAAAAATACACCCTCGTTCGGATGAGAGGTAAAATAGAGGTCCCGTGTGTGAGTGTTGTCACGCACGTTAAAGATCCCTACCTTGCTTGGAACAGCAAAGGTTCGGCAAAATTCCAAATTTTCCAGGTAAAAACTCGCTTCCTGG
This sequence comes from Platerodrilus igneus, assembly GCA_036346225.1. NCBI lineage: Eukaryota > Metazoa > Arthropoda > Insecta > Coleoptera > Lycidae > Platerodrilus > Platerodrilus igneus. Next base: position 9,822,400 of record JARFIW010001638.1, on the reverse strand, counting down.
CCAATGTTGTACCTTTGGGTGGAGCATTGGAAAATCACATGTAATGTAGTTAAGCATTTCTACTCTGAATTTGGCTGTGTCCATTGATTGTTTCAGTCTGTAATAGTTGTCTTTAATTATATGAACCTCTTGTTTTAATTCTGTTAAATCAAATTTCTGTGCGAATGTCCAATAATCTATTGCGTTTTGCATACTTTCCAATTTTACTGGTAGTATACCGGGTTGTTGTTAATGTCTTCGACTACTATGTCCGTTAAACCTGGGTGAAGGTTGACGGCAAAGGTGATGGCTGTCCATCTGAAATTACATGGTGTCTTAGGTTTTTCAAATGAATATATTTTACTACTTTCCGTTGTCTACTTCGGCTACATTTTGTCCGATACCTTTTAGATTTTGAACGGGCCTAAATTTCTGGGGACCGTTTTGTGTCTTTTACTTTGAAAGTTTTTCTCATATTCGGTTTGTCCTACTGAAAATTTATTTATATCGATATTCTTATTGCGGGTCGCTGTAATACGTTCTTTGTGGTTATCTGATTTATTTTTTACCTTATCATAAGTTATTTTTAATTTTTCTTTATGGTCTTTAGCATGCTGTTGGTATACTTCTTTGTTATAATGTATATCGTAAGGGTTACGGAAATCTGAATGTCCTAATGTTAATTCGAGGGGTGTAAAGTTTGTCGATGAGTGGATGGTGTTGTTGTAAGCAATTAGTGCGTATAACATTAAATTAGTGATGTGTTCTTTCTTATAAGTTAATCTTAATAATTTGATCTGCTCTAATAATGTTAGATGTAATCTTTCAATTAATCCATTTGATTGTGGGTGATTTTGGTTATAAAATGAATTTCAATTTTATGGAGTTCTAGGGTATTTTGTATCGTTTCATTTCTAAATTCGCTGCCATTATATCTAAAGTTATTGTTTTGGGTTTGCCATAAAATGTAAAATATTGTAAGAATCCTTTGGTTACGTCGATACTGTTTTTTGAAGTTTTTTGGTTATCGCTTGACCTACTTTGGTGAATGCGTCTACATTTGTTAAAAAGTTTTGTGCTTCTACCACTAGAGTGTCTGCACGTAATTTTTGAAAAGGTTTGTCGGGTGTTTTAGTTAACATTAAGAGTATTTTTGGGGGTGTTCTGTCGTATTTCGCATTGTCGTATTATTCGCATTGGTTAATAAAATCCGTGGTTAATTCTTTCATATCTTTAAAGTAGTATCTCCTTATGAGTTGCTTTAGAGTTTTGTTGATTCCACGATGGGTGGCTTTGCCTTAGTGTTGATTTCTAATTACGTCGCTTATTTCGCCAGGGTCATCTAAAGTTAGGAATTTTCTTGTACATCTGATAATTTCGGGGTCCGACTAATTAAATAATCTGATATATAATTCTGAGAATCTCTTGTATAAATGTTCAGTGGTGAAATAAAAGTAAAAACGTTTTCTCTGGAGTATATTCTTTTTTTTTCACATCAAAAAGGTTTAATATACAGAAATGTGAAAACAATTAATCTGAAAAGAAAACGAACAAAAATATGTCAGTACTACAATTACAATTCATCTCGCCGTGCAGTATCATCATCTTCAGTCTCTTCTTCAACTGGCTCTTCTGCTGCACCATCCTCAACACCACCTGACTCTACAAACTTAGATAACTTTTCAAAAGTTCTAGGACCATTGCAATCAATAACTTTGTTGTCTTCTTTCTTGTATAGTTTAATTGTAGGGAAGCTTGTAATACGAGTATGTTCGAGTTCATTTGCTGTGGAATCAATTTTAGCAATAACAACATCAACATTACTTTCAAAATGCTCTGCAACTTTTTCATAAATAGGGACCAACTGTTTACAATGACCACACCATGAAGCATAAAATTCTACAAGGACGTCCTTGGATTTATCTAATACAACTTCATCGAAATTGCTTGCAACAAGAACACGCACGGGTTGTTTATTCCAATCTTCAGGAAGTTCTTGACTTAATAAATGTTGTTTAAGCTCACCTTTTAAGAACTTATCTACAAATGTAGTTATGCTTTCAGCATCAAGTTCGGACGATTCAGGTTTGAATTTTGACATTTCTTCCTCAAGTTTAATAATACGTGCAGTGGGAACCTCTTCTTTTTTAATTCCAACGAATTCTAAAATTCGCTGGTGGTCTTCCTCCTCTACATCGAGTGTAACAAACAAAATTTTAGATTTGTAAGGTTTGGCGACAGAACGAGCAGCAGATACAATATCACTGGTTTTTTCATCACTTTTAGATACAAAGATGAGTAAATGGCTCTTAATTTCACCTCCAAAGATCTTAGGTGCCGTCTCATGATTGAATTCTACGAGGTTTGGTAGCGACACTGATGTAATAAAACTTTTGATGTTCTGTTCAGCATGTTCACCTTCAAAAATGGATTTTCCTTCGTCGAACTGTTTAAATAAGACAATAGAACCACATGTAGCTTCATATTCCTTGTAAATTGCTTCGTCAGAAGTGATTCCGAACTGATAATCATCGACAGCATTAGCAACAGATAAATAAGCTTTAGCTTTATCTGAAGTTTGATCTGAGAAGAAACCAACAACTGCAACTTTATTTTCTTCAATAAATTGTTTAGCTTCCTCGACTGTCTTAAGCTCTTTAGCTGCAGGACCAGTTTTCTTTTCATGCCAAGCTACTATTTGGGCAGCATCACGTCCTCCTGAATAATCAATAGGCTGTCCATTTCTAAAGAATTTAAGGGTAGGATAACCTTTGACATCATATTCCTTAGCAAGATCTTCCTCTTCGGTAGCATCAATTTTACCAAGCTTTATCTTTGACTCTTTGTCTGCTAATTCTTTTGCAGCTTTGGAATATTCTGGTGCAAGGGCTTTACAATGTCCACACCATGGTGTATCGTCATAGCAAGCAGAATTTTTAAAAATTTGATTTATATCAACCAAAAATTCTTCACGAGTATGGTATTTTTTTTGGTGCAAGTTATCTCGAATTGACTGTAAATCCATGGGTCGTTGGATAATATTTTGATAGTGTTCGACTAAATTCGCATTAACAGGAAATAAGAATGGTTGTACATCTGGCATATCATGAAGTTCATTTAAGATTTCTTCAAGAATACTAGATAGTATAACAATTGGATCGGTTGTTTGTCTATTGGCAGGTTTATTATGTTTTGTCAAATAATCGCAATGTAGTTGAGAATTAGGCCGATACAGGTTTCTTGCATGCATTGTATCTCTAGGAACTTTCGAAACTAAAGTACTTCGTTTCATTTCTTCAGAATAAATTTCGTAGAATAGAACATATGCTTCTGCTTTTACAAGTGTTTTAGAGGATATACTGCACACCTTGGAATCGTTATATTCATGCCATACACATGAGTACGGGTGTCGACAGTATGCGATGTAATGGCCTTTCAAAGTAGTCCCAATGTGTTTCGATATTGCATACAGGTTATAATGACAATTTCCAAGATTTGTTTCTGCAGCGTAGTGTCGCATATCTAGACCTTCTAATGGAAAATCTATAGGCGTAGTTAGCTTTCTTTGATATGTACCTGTAGGTGAAAACCGTTTAAGTGTATCACCAATATTTTAGGAAACCTCTGTATGGACAGCGATTTGATGCATTTTCTCCTTTCTTTGCACTTAAAACATACCGGTTTTTCGTCGTCATCCAATGTTTCAGGCCTAGTAAAATGATCTAGACAAAGCTGTAACGTTAAGCAGCCAGTGTGCTTAGGTATAGCTAGTGATAGATCCCAAAAGACTTCGAAAGTTACAGAAGAATGATTACAGTGTGTGCAACGTACTGTTGATTATAACTGTCCAGCGAAAATATCATTAATTTTGGAATTGTTACTTCTTAAATATTGCTGCCAGGATTCATTACCTTTGTCAGAGTCACTTAATGGTTCATTTAATTCTGACAATATAGAAATTTGATTGGAGGTAACCTGATTAACGTCTTCATGAATACCATCTAGCAAGTACCGCATAAACTCTTGTGCGTCTTGTTGATAGAAGCCCATAAAACTAGGTACAAATCGATGAAAGTGTGATTTCAAGTTATTAGTATTTATCACTTTGTCGAAAGTATCTTCAGACCACAGATAATAAATTACTTGTGCAAAAGATTTAATTAAAGCTCCTTTCATGGTTGAAGTGCTAGTATTGATATGCTTCGAAAACGCATTATGTTTAATATATTCAAGTAATAATTTTGTATTTGAGAGGCACTGAACTATACAGTTTATAAAGCAAGTATTGCCAATATTTTCCAATCCTTTTTTGCCTAAATTTGTAATTGTATTTGAAAAATCATTTAAGTTCTTAAAGTAAGGATCGAGTTGTGATGCATTAATTGTATGTTGGAGATGAGTAGATGTATTTGAAGAATAGCTCAATCTGTTAGAGCAATTAGGGTTTTTTGAAATTTCTTCTATTGTAAAAGCGATCAGTATTTTATTTTCTTCCATGTCAACATTATTTAGCTGTTTCTTAAAGACAGTGCAAGATGATCGAATGTTTTGGTTTTCTAAACTGTAACGTTGTGAAGGCAGGTCAAAAATTTCACTTAAATCTTTGGAAGGTGGAATGGTTCCTAATATGGATGCAGCATTACCGCTTTGAATAGCTATGCCAATTCTTTGTAATAAAAATGAAGTGGCTCTTTGATCAAAGGTATTATAGTAGATTTGGCTACCAATTTCCTTTATGAATTCCAATCCTTGACTACCTAGAACTCCTAAGGTTTCAATTGAAACTGGGTAAAAGATATTTACTGGGCTGGGGTTGTTTAAAACTTCGGTAATTATGAATTGATTTGGTTTTATGTCTACAGCTTCATATAAAATTTTAATCGCGGTTTTTGGTTCGTCGTTTTGTGTTGAGTAAATAATGTCTATTTCTTTTGGGTCTTCCCTTATTTCTGTTTTGTCTACGTTACCTATAATTGACTGTTTCTATTGCGATGGGTTCTATTGCGTCTGGGTGTACTAAAGGCTGTTTTGGTTGTGTCTTTCTCGTCCATCTCTACTTGGTGATATCATGAGGCGAGGTCTAACGTTGAAAAGTACTGACACTTTTCTAGTTTGTCTAAGATTTCAGTAATATTGGATAACGGGTATTTGTCGTCTACTGTTTTCTCGTTAAGTTTTCTGTAGTCTATAACCATTCTGTACTTGAGTTTGCCTGAGGCATTTAATTTCTTTGGTACTATCAATACGGGGTGCTCCATAGTGAGTTTGAATGTTGGATGATGTCCTGCTTCATTAGATCAGCTACTTGTCTATCTGCTTCTTTTTGACTTGCTTGAGGTAGTCTATATGCTTTGGTAAAAATTGGTTTGTTATTTGTTAGTTCTATGTTATGTTTGACGGTGCGAGTAAAGGTTAAAGGTATTCCTTCACAGTGGAATGAATATATCTCGGCATTCGAAACATAATTCCTTTATTGCTCTCTCTTCTTCGCTATTAATATTTTCACTAAAACGGATGTTAATTAAGTTCTCTTTTAACATTTTGCATGTCTCATAGGGTTTGAATCGTTTTCATATTTTCCGTCGATTTCCATCTCGTTAAAATTTACTTCTTCTATGTCTATAGGGTTTGTCAGAGATAGTTCTATAGGGTAGTCATTTGAGTTTAAAATTGTTGTAGTGACGTAACTGTCATTTATTTGTACTAATACTGTGGGTGTTTCTACTCCGGGTTGGAGTGACATGTGGTTTATAATTCCTACGTCGTTTTTCGAATTTACTAAAATTTTCATTCGTTTCTCTGTCCTGGGTTCGATGGTGTATTTTTGTTCAGTTCGTATAGTACTGTTTTGGAATTTAATGGGGATTTGCCCATGTTTTGTTCTTAATAAGCGTTTTTTTTTATATCGATGTTTGCTCCTAATTTTCTTAGAAGAGCTATGCCTATTAATACGTCGTATTTGTCGTTAAATTCAAAAATGCATAATTTATGTTTCTTTTACGTTAAAAGTTTTCAGTAGGGGAATGTTTGCTATAAATTGAAGTAATGTTGTTTTGTGGACTGTTTTGATTTTAAAGGGTTCTTTTTCTACAAAACCTAATTAATGTTTTTGTACGGTTCCGGGACTAATTAATGTTTTTGAAGAACCGGTGTCGATTAATAATTCTGCGTGGGGTATTTCTATGTAGGGTAAGGTTTATTGGTCGTTGTTATTTAAGTTAATTACGTTTGGTCGTATATGAATCGGTCTAGTTGAAAATTTGAGCACGCGTTTTCCTCATCATTCTCTTCGTAATTTTTACATGGGTCGTCACGTTCGTAGTTTTCTAAATGATTTTGTTCATCGTCTCTGCTGGAGTTTGTATAATTATTCTTGTCATGATTATTATTAAATTCTTCCACTTCTTAGTGGAATAGTTCTTCGGAAGTGAAGTTTTGTTTTTGATTATAATTTGATTTGAATTACGATATTTTTGTGTTTTGTCTGGTGTTATCAGAAGAAGTGTCCATAGGAGTTGATTTGTAATAACTATTGGGGTTGTTATTGTTATTTGTCATCGGTGTGTTTATATTAAGTTTTGCGCCGAATGTTTGCCTTGGCTGGTTACGTATTGGTTAAATCTTGGTGTAAATGCGGGTTTTGTAAAATTTGCATTAAATGTTGGTCTCGGAAATTGTCTAAACTGGTTGGTGTAATTTGTGTTATTAGAGTTCGAACTGTTAATTCGTGGTTGATTCACTTGCGCGTTAAATGGTGTAAATTTTGGTTGTGTGGGTGTTTGTCTCGCGGCTTCTATGGGTTTCATAGGTGAGTAGTTTTTATCTGCGTTAGGGTTATATAGTCTGTTTCGGTAATACATAACGTTTTCTTCTTCTAAAATCATGTTCATTGCCCCCTTTAGATTTTGGGGATATTGGAATTTTATTTTGTCTGATAACCGTTCAGTTAATGGGTTTATGTAGGTGTCTAGTGCCATTTCATCGTACATTTTGTTTTCAATAAACAGATATTTTGATCGGGATCAAGGTCCTTACATCCTGGCATCTCATACCGAATTGGTAGGGTGATTGGTTGGGTTCCATTCGAAGGTTTATTAAATCGCGGACCAGACATTTTATGCTTCTCTGGTCTCCGAAATACGCTGTAAGTAATTGTTTGAAATCCTCCCATTGTTCAAGGTCATCGCGATCTGCAATTAATGTTAAAGCTCTTCCTGTTAGTTTGTTGTGAATTACGCGTAAAAGCATGACATTACAGTCAATGTCGCCTACTTTATAAAAAGATTTTAAGAACATTTCACAAGCAGTAATGAAAACACCTAGTATTGTTTAATTTCCGTCGAATACGGGGATTGATTTGAGGTACAACCGCATATTCTCCATGTTTTGTGTTTTTAATATCAATTAATTCTATAATTACTTTCCAGTCGAGTTTGTATTGCAATTAAATTAAAGTTGGTATCTAGTTATTTAAAGAATCTCGTATATGCAATTACAAAGTGCTATTATTATATTAAAGAATTTCTGCTTGGCAATTGTTTTGTCAATTACTGTTGCATTCATTTGTACATTTTTAACTTTACAGAGGTTACGGATTGTAGCGAGTTGAGTTTCTATTTTCTGAATGGTTTTCGTAATAACTGCGCTATAATTATACACTTTTATTCAGATTTGTGATGATTAATTAAGTGTTGCAAGCTTATTTATAATTAAACATCTCTGTTGCCTCGAAAATGTCTAATTATAAAGTTCCAGGTTTTCTAAATGATTTATACTTCAGTGATGAGTAATTCGTTTTGTTACAATAAAGTACATAAATGTTTTTTAAATAATTATATACTTTCGTTAATTTGCCGTGTTAAAAGTATTTAATTATAGAGCTTTATAAAAATGTAATGAGTATTGAATCCTTACAGTAATGATTGTTGTAATAAAAGAATTGTGTTCTATTTATACATTAAACTTCAGTCTTGCTAAATAAATCGTTTTGTTTTATCTTAATAAATTGTAGTAAATTGTGCACATAAATGCGTCTTTAGAATTCCTTGTTAAAATAAGTTTTCTGAGTAGATTCTTTCAGAAATAATAAATTGCGATAATAAAATTGTACATAAAATTCTTACTAGTTAATATCAATAATTTGAAAAAGAATATTGTTAGGCTAAATAAACTTACATAGTTTTCATTGCCATCATGTTTTCTTTCTTTGTGCTTGGTCGATTTTGTACCCTGTCCAAATGTCGTTGTTTGTTATTCCAGATTAAGAATTCATAATTTCAGGCACCCAGTTCTTCGAATTTGGATTTCCTCGTGCCCTTCTGGATCCGATCCGGTGCGCCAGTTAGGTTTTGGCGTTTGGGAGTTGCCTTTTTAAAAAGTCTTCTTCCAAAAACTTTTCTAACGAATTTATTTAAACAGAAATTGCAAGTTGAAATTTAATTTACAAATACTGTATCAAAAATATTCTAAGTTGAAATTACTATTAAATGAACTAAATTTAGGGCGAATAGCCTAAACAACCAACAATGCTAATGTATTTGATTTGGGGATATGTAACTCGCGTAGTGCCAAAAATGCAGCGTTTGTGTTAAAAAATTGCGCAAGTTATGCTCGCCACAATTTTGAAGACAACTTGTACGGAATCTAATTTAGTTCGCATAGCTCAAGCGGTTCGTGTCAAGAATCAATCCCCAGACCTTAGAATTGATGGCCAGTTTTATATTATTGTGAAAGATGGTCTATTTTGGAAACAGAAAGAAGAAATTTTGAAGGAAAATGTTAAAAATCAGTAGGATAGGCAGGATGATAAATGAGAGGGGGACTAAAACATATTAGCGAATAACAGTCTATATGGTAAAGTATAATAAAGAGAAGGTTGGTCCTTACTTACGACGTCCACTATCGGTATCATTGATAATAGAAAGAAAGGTAGACGGGAAAAACTGGGTGATCTGACAACTGCTTGTACAAGTTATAAACGATGTAGATTATGCCATATATCTTGGATATGAAGCAACTGCCGTAGGAAAAAAGGCTTGGAGAGTTGCACTGAACCAGCCAGTCGGCTGTTAAGAAAAAATATTAATAATCTAATATACTTGGGATATAAAAAAATTGTTCTATTATTATTGTTCATATACTATTTCTGATATCTGCAAAATTTAAAATCTTCTCATTTAAAATGCACGTTTTTGCCTCTAAAGTGTCATAAGATCCTTCCTGGTAGAATTGTGGTTCTCGTATTCTCCGGTTCAATTGTATCAGATTTTACTTATTTAGAAATCCGATGAACTTGTACACATTATTATGACTAGGAAGCTGATAGTGCTTGTGTAAGATTTTTGTCAGTTATTTATAGATCTTCTAATAACAATTGTAGATTCTCCTAAATGAATAAACTAAATGGAGCAGCGTCAGTGATCTATATTACTTCTTGGTAACATTATTGCAAACATTTAATAAATTAATGCAAACCGGCGGATGACGTCGTGAAGAATAATATTATGAATGATGGCAAGTTAAGATTTAATTGCTATTTTGTTTTCGATAATTCCTACGTACTCTGACCACATAACTAACTTTCTGTTTAAGTTAAAATAAAGTTTTAACAACGTCTTAAGTGCTAGTTCATTTTACTGAAGTGTTCGTTCCTGTGGAAACAAGAGAGTTTTGTTTTGCAATTATTTAGTAACTAATAAAATTAGTGGAATTACCTCCCCATTCATACTACTGGTTGAAAATTCTCGGCAGGTCAAATCTGAATTTTTCAAGACTTGTTGATTTAGGAATATATTTGAAGTAATTTTTGTGGAAACTTCACAGCTAATTGTATTTTTTCCACCCTAAATGGAAATCTAAAATTTTTTCGCTGATACTTTCTAAGCATGCGACATATCGATTCTCAAAGTCAAAGGACTAAATTTTATATCAGATGATACTTTTACCCTGGAACAAACAGTGTACTCTGACAATTGAAAACCTTCTAATTCGACATGTTCTGGGCCTGCGACAGATCATTTGTCTATGGCCGAAAGCATAGATTGCATTTTGCTTGGAAATTTTACCCCCCAAGTTCAACACGTCACATTTGAAAATCTAAAACTGTCTTTAATAGTCTATTTCCACCTGGAGAACCATCTCTCAAAATACAAAGACTTAGATTGCAATTCTGATTAAATTTTGGTAGCTGATATCCGATATCAAACAGTACACTAGAAAGCAGTAGATAAGCTACCTTCGTTCTAGATAAAAAACCGTTTTTTTCGCATGTATTTCTTATGGACCGATTCTAAAGTCCATCCTGGTCATTTTTGGTAGATACAAAGGTCATTCACCCCGAGGTCGCCGCAAATATTTCCACATCTAGTAACAATAGTTTTCTTCAACTAAACATTTTTTGGCTTACCGGGGGGGGGGATGGATCGTGCTCTCGGCACCCTGATCTGGACCGTCGGGCGGACCTCAAATGGTAACTTATTTATTACTTTGTTGACCAGTCCACCACCTGAATTCACAATCATGTATGCGAGCGCATCAACAAACAACAACTGAATGAACAATATCCACAAAAATCTCTATTTATACTTTTACAAAATACATTTAACATATAAATGCATTAATTTGTAAGGTTATGCTGGAATTCTTGAATATCGTCAAAAACCATAATTGAATCATTTTTAGCATCTTCTGGACCAATCAAATCGTCGTAGTTTCCAAATTCGTGGTAACCAATTTCTTTTCTTAAAAGTTCAAATACACTTCTTAACAGTACATACTTTGGCCGATATAAACTTTTAGAAAACACATAGACGTTTTGGAATTTAAGTCCATTCTCATGTAAAATGAGAGATATTAGAGCGTTCGTTAGTTTTTCCACAACTCGATAGTCCGGCGAATATCGCCCTTATATTGGATGGGAACAAAGGTCCATGTTTACCAACTTGGGTAGGACTCGAAGGGGTGAATTCATCAAAATTTTGTATTGGAATTTTGAATTTTTGTTCCACAGTATCTTTTACATCAGCAGGAACGTTATTTTTTCTTGCACAATGTTGTTCGAGGTGTCTCCGTAGGGTTCTTCTAGGTATTTTATACAGTTTATTTGCATACCAAGTATTTATCACGCTTTGCTGGACTTTACGTATCGCTTTCGTCAAAGTTTCCTTGGTGTACATCTTTTAAGCAATCAGTTGAAACTAACCTAAATTGACAATTTTACACCCTTATATACTTTCGAGGCCGCACCTGGTCACTTCAGACCGCCAGAAACATGCCGCACCAGACCCCCCCCCCGTGTAAATGGTGGCTACAGGTCGCACCTGGGCGTAGTTGGCCGTCGTGGCAACAGGCCACACCTGGGCGGGGCGCAGATGGCCGTTTTGGCTACAGGCCACTCTTGGGCGGGGCGCAGGTGGCCGTTGTGGCCACATGCCACACCTGAACGGGGTGCAGGTGGCCGTCGTGGTAATAGGCCACACCTGGAAGGGACGCAAGTGGCCTGGTATGTCCACCCGGCCGTACGACCACCTGCACCCAGGTGTGACCTGTGGCCACAACGGCCACCTACGCCCCGCCCAGGTGTGGCCTAAACGGCCACCTGTGCCACGCCGAGGTGTGGCCTGTTGCCACGACGGCTACCTACGCTTAAGTGCGGCCTGCGGCCGCCATTTAGACAGGGGGTAGTCTGGTGCGGCATATTTCTGGCGGTCTGAGGTGACCAGGTGCGATGTCAAAAGTATATAAGAGTGTAAAATTGTCAATTTAGGTTAGTTTCAACTGATTGCTTAAAAGATGTACACCAAGGAAACTTTGACGAATGCGATACGTAAAGTCCAGCAAGGCGTGATAAATACTGGCTATGCAAGCAAACTGTATAAAATACCTAGAGGAACCCTACGGAGAGACCTCGAACAACATTGTGCAAGAAAATATAACGTTCCTGCTGATGTAAAAGATACTGTGAAACAAAAATTCAAAATTCCAATACAAAATTTGGATGAATTCACCCCTTTGAGTCCTACCCAAGTTGGTAAACATGGGCCTTTGTTCTCATCCAATATAAGTGCGAAATTCGCCGGACTATCGAGTTGTGGAAAAACTAACGAACGCTCTAATATCTCTCATTTTACATGAGAATGGACTTAGATTCCAAAACGTCTACGTGTTTTCTAAAAAGTTTATATCGGCCAAAGTATGAACTGTTAAGAAGTGTATTGGAACTTTTAAGAAAAGAAATAGGTTATTACGAATTTGGAAACTACGACGATTTGATTGGTCCAGAAGATGCTAAAAATGATTCAATTATGATTTTTGACGATATTCAAGAATTCCAGCATAACCTTACAAATTAATGTATTTATATGTTAAATGTATTTTGTAAAAGTATAAATAGAGATTTTTGTGGATATTGTTCATTCAGTTGTTGTTTGTTGATGCGCTCGCACACATGATTGTGAATTCAGGTGGTGGGCTGGTCAACAAAGTAATAAATAAGTTACCATTTGAGGTCCGCCCGACGGTCCAGATCAGGGTTCCGAGAGCACGATCCATCCCCGCCCCTCCGTAAGTCAAAAAATGTTTAGTTGAAGAAAACTATTGTACAGATTTTTGTTACTAAATGTGGGAATATTTGCGGCGACCTCGGGATGAATGACCTTTGTATCTTCCAAAAATGACCAGGGTGGACCTTGGAATTGGTCCATAAGAAATACATGGAAAAAAACCGGTTTTTTTTATCCAGAACGAAGGTAACTTATCTACTGAGAGTAATCGATCGGTACATAAGAACAGCTGAAATACGCCACACAAAGACGTCTAAAATACGCTACGTAAAACCCTGAAAGAATTGTTATTAGTTCTTGAAGCTACTGAAAAATAAGCCTTATCACAAGATACGCGCTATAATAAATTAATAAGTTTACTAAATACTATGGTACAAATAGTATAAGGTGCCAAAATATATTGGATTAACATGAAAACCTGTACACGTGGATTACCTAATGTAAAGTAGAAAGAAGAAAATATCCGTAAAGTAGAATTTGTGACGTTCTTTTGAAATGTTTATAATCATATTTTATTTTAACAGCTTCTATATTAGTAAATTCCACCAATAGGGTTAGGCAATTTCCTTTAAAAAATATAATTTTTAGGATTATTTCTGTGCGTTATATTGCTCATACTAAATGGTTGTTAAATTCATTACAGCAGTTTTTAAGGTTCGAAATGATATCAGACAGCAAAACTGTGTATTACTACAGTTTTATGATTCGTTTATTTTGATTAATAATGTATAACGCTACCCCTATGAAATCATCGTCTAGGCATGAAGAAAGATTATATGTAAAATTGTGTTGATAAAGGTTCTAGTTAACTTTACGTAAGGTAATTTTACATATCGTCCCCACGGCGGAAGACTAGCGAAAGCGCTATTTTACAACTTTACATGAAGTTTTAGTTAAAATTGTAGTTTTCATTTACAATCCATTTTAACTCGTGTACAGTTGATTTTTGCTAATTGGAACCCTAAAAATACACATTATTAAAAGGTTTTATAATAAACCGTGTTTCGGAACCAAAAGTGGCAGATTCGATAATTTGCCAAAGGAAACTTTTAGCGCGAAAGAAGCCTGTAAAATTTAGTAGCTTTGGTAGTTTACATTTAATAACGTTGCCATTTCAATAGGAAGTTAAATTAGGATAAAAAAAACAGGAGAACACCCAGTTTATTAATTATAGATGGTACTTTACCTCCAATTGTACTACATTTAGAACAATTACAGATAGAAACTCGGGAAATAATCGGTATATTAAAGTTATTTGTTAGTACAAATTCACACGGGTTCAAAAACTTATTAACCGTGGTATCGGACAGACACATCACAATAACGCAAGCAAGTTAGTGCGTTACACGTAAAAAGTGTGGGAATAAAATAACCATTCACACGGATAAAATGATATTGACTTCAACAATAGGATAGCTTATAATGTACCGTCCGTGAGAACGAGGCAGTCGGGTAATAACCCTGTGATGATGTAACTTATAAAAACCCCGGATAATAGTAGGAGAGAATTATATTATTAGACACCAGCAAGCAACCCCTGAAAACACGACTACGGTGCAAGATGATGGTTGGAAAACAGGTACCTTAAGTTACGGGACGGTATTGAAATATTAAAGGTATCAGAGATTAGACAGATACTCGAACGCGACATACTGGTCTCGTGTAAAGAAAATGACCAGGTTTGGAAACTTTTGTCAACCAAAACAGGTTGAAATTTTACTTGTGAGAAGTGCTAGCCATTGTGGATCGACAAAAAACCCTTAGTTAATTTTACTATAATTGCTAGGATGTGACGTTTATGTGCCTTTATTTTGGGAAATTAGTAAAACTTTTCAAGGTAGGTGGGCACTTTAAAATTTGTAATTCGGCCAATTTTACATGTTTATATTTTAATAATTTTTAATCATTTTTCCACAGGAAGCCATTCCTGCACCACTGAAAGTTAGCCGGTGCACTTATAAAATTGTAACGATGTTTGTACTTTTTCTGGGCATATCGAAATTGGTAACGTAAAGTAATTTTTACCAGTAACAAAGTTGAGAACTTTAACGTTGGTGCTCGCTTCAGTAGATTTAAAGCGTATTGCATTTAAGTTTTATACATAAAAGCTTGTTAATTTAGAGGTAAATTAGCCAGTAAAAATTACCAGGATTAAATTTAGACGAAGTAATCTCATTGATAATCTTAAATTTTGTAGTTAAACGCGGATTTGGCCAAACTAAGGCGATCACAGTTCTTGTTTTATTTTTTTTTGTTGTTACTTACTGTTTTAGAAACCATGTTGTACATTATAGATTAAATGTACAAAAAAGGAAGTTTTCTTTGTTTATTTTACATTAGTAGGAGGTATGCGAGGTGAGATTGAGGCTCTATCAACCTCTAGCTGCAGTAGAAGCCACTAAACCGTCTCTCAGAACACCCATCTTCTGGATAGACTTTATTGAGGTTTTCTTCAGGTGAGCTGACGCTTATAGGTTTTATAAGACAAAAAGAGTTTAGAGACTTTTCAAGGGAAGCGTAAAAGTATTTACTAAAAGTGCTAGCATGATTGCTACCTACTATCAGTGAATGAAATTCCCAATTATCTACAAACTTACAGTTGAGTTTTGGTGTGGATAAAGAATTTATTTATCAGAATTTTGTCCAACAGTACAATATACCAATTATAGGACAATACTATAACTATTCAGTAGAGAATAATACTATAAACAAATACTCCTACACATTTTGAGAGTAATGCAAGACAGCACAATCTACAATATTTGATAAACCATCAACAAACATATCAAAGTGATCACATAAGTCATTAAATTCATTAAATTCAGTACACATTGTTGCTATAGGCGATCTCATCAAAAGATTGGCTTTAAATGAACTATTATAAAAACAATATCTATGTCTAGTAGATTTACAGGGAATATAAAAGTTCAATTTGCTTAGCAAATATTTGCAATCAATAGCGTTGTGCACTAGCTTATATAAAAACTAGATTTCCATAACTTTTTTCTGTTTTCAAGAGTATTTATATTAAATGTATGTAACAATAGGTTATGATCAAATCCTCTTTCTGGGTATACATTATACAAACGAAACCACAGATATTTAAAAAATTTGCGTTGAACGAATTCTAAATTATTCTTATAGCAATGATAAATCGGACTCCAGACAGTTGTGCAATATTCCAATTTAGATTTTACAAATGTATCGTACAATACTTTGTATTGAGAAAAGATTAAGTTGTTTCGTAGGGTAAATCGTTACCAATCTTTGTTGCTTTGAATCCAATTCGTCACAGTTCTCTCGGTACTGTTGGGTTCTGTCGAAGATTCCCGAATATCACCACTTTTATTTCGCGTTTGCTAATTCATGACCAAATGAGCTTACTTGAATTTCAACAATCACCCTCACATTTGTTCTCGTCTATAGCTCGTGAATAATTGTTTAATTGTTTTCCGTCGGATGTCTAGCTTCTGTCATTTCTTCCACTCTTCGAGGGTACGTCATTGTAAAACAGCCTTAATATAGAGCTTGTATTGGATCACTTTAAAGATATGTTACTAATGCTATTGTATTCAGCCATCCTGAAAATGAATACATTGTAATCTTTTAACATTGTATGGTATTTGATTGTTATGTTAAGTGAAATCATCTGTAACCTAATATTAGTGAGTTTTACTAAATAAGTGTCTGTATTTAATTGATTAAATGTAATAATATCATAACACCCTGTCTGGAGGCTGCTTTGTAATATAACTGCACGTGTTTTAGCTTTGCATCATTTTACTATAAATTGTAACAAGCTTTTCTATTTTTGGGATATTTATGGTATGGAACATGCATATTAATAATTTCACTGTTACTTACTTTTTTAATTATTCCAAAAGCTTTCTTAAAGTGACACGACCACGCTTTGACAATTTACTAATGTATAATTCGGTTTATACGACTAACTTGGATAATTATTCATGTTTACATCTTTGTATATTTGTAATATGTAATATTGAAATCTGATTTCCTTTTTTTGCGGTTTTCAAATAATGTATAAACCTGAGTTACGTTCAACTGTATATTTTACAAAAAATATATCTATGATTTTGTGGTCTTAGTATAGTATGAATTCTCTTTCTAGAACTAAAAATTTATTAAAACGACATGCTTTATGAAATCTTAATGTATAAAGTATTTCTGTATTCGCTCTGTCCCTTTAAGATTAATTTTCTCCTTTTTTCATCTGGTGTCTAACTTGCGTAATGCAAACTTGTTACATATTTTTTCATTTTGGATCTCGTTAAAAGATTTGATACCTACTATATGGTCGGCTGAAATAACTTTTGGATTTAAGTTATTCTTTATCGTATCAAAATATTACTCACTTTTTGATTTTACAAATATTAATCGCGATATTTATTACTGAATAGCTTTCTTTTTAAGTTTAGGACGGTAGCGTAAACACGGATAGATAATTGTCTCACATTTTTTCATGGTGCCCTATAGTGCCTTTACATAGGTTTCAAGTATTTTTCATAGTCAAGTTTAAACACAAAGGGAACATTTCCTAAACGTAATCTCAAATTCAACAACAAATGCTATAGGTAAGTTTCTAAGAAAATACCACCTAAGAGCTATGTTGAGGCTTCTGTGATCGATTTACTAAACGAAAATAAAATCCTCATGCATTGTTGATTGTTGGCAATCTCTAAAGGGCAAACAACCAATGGCCGTTTTTGATATTTTGCAGCTTCTCAGATTGGTCCATTTCTTCCCGAAACAGCAACAGCGTGACAAAACATTCATGCAATAAATTTTCCGATTGTGCATTGTTGGTTGGTGGATGTGAACCGTTCTAGGATAGATATGCATGCATAATCGTAAAATATGGCAAACATTGCCATTTTATTGTAAATGCTACTGTCTATTTTGCTTAAAACAGAAAACAGCGCATCGTCCTTATATAATGAATAAAACAACAACCAAAACATTCAAATGCGTTTACAAAAATACGTGTAATATAAAAATGGCGTTTTTGATTGATGAATGTCTTTATTGCAGTGTCAAGGACAATATCAATTAATTTGCGCTCGACTATATTATTAGCAGTACTAAACTTGGAATGAGCGTTTAATGTAGCGTACTTATATTGTTGCATAAATATATAGTTGGCAACAATTAATCTTTGCACTCTCTTTAAGTATTTCAATCCGAATTCATTGTTCTGTCAATAAACCTATTGTTTCAGAATTTTATTTAATATTGCGCGAAAAGCCACATTTAGTGTTCGGAACTATTATCAAAAACTGTGCAAAAGTGTTTAAACGAAATCTAATGTTTCCCTAACAATTATTAATTTTGTATACTGCATCAAATTTATATAATGGGAGATATTTTTAAAAATGAACGTACCTTTGTGTTTCCACAAAAAGAAAAACACATTCCAATAGTATTAAAAGTTAGAAGAAAAATCTGGCAAATTGGTCCTTCTAGCGTTGGTAAGTACTGTCGATTTGAACTCAATTTTAAGATTAGAAATGTGAGTGGGTAAAACGACCTACTTTTGAACAACCCTGTTCAACTTTGTTTAAAAATTATTAAAGAAACGGAAAGTTAGATATTATACGGTTGCGGAGAGTAAACTACAATTATTCTATTTTATAATTTGCGAACTGCGACGTCTAAGTATACATTTGGTTTCACCTACATAAATAGGTATATACTAAATATATGTATACATATATATATATATATATATATATATATATATATATATATATATATATATTGCTGTGAAACCTCTCATATCTATAGGTACTGGCCCTTTAAAAAGAACATTCGAGCCCCACAGTTTGGGCGTCAAGAATGCTGTGAAACCTTATAAATCACCTGGTCCGTTGATTCCTTCTGTTAATCGCCTCGGCTGCTCTTCTAGATAACTTCCATTCTCAATCATAAAAATTAAACAACAATTCCTACCACAAACATCAACGTTAACTCTATTTACATCAATATTCAGAATACATTAAATTTTCAAATTAAATTTGAACATAAAATTCAGTTTTAAAAGAATTTCCGGATTAATTTTATTATCATTTTACTGTGCATCCAAAATTAAAGTCCTTGTTGGATGCCTACTAATTAATATAACAATATAAGCAGACCGGTCTGAGTATAAAGGAGCATCTACCACCCTTTACGTTAATTAACCAGGTTTGTCTAATTGAGCTCAAAGACCTACCCAAAGTTTCATCCTATTCCCGAACATCAAAACAAAATACCCCTTTTACTTAAACAAGCAAATTTCATCTTAAAATTAAATTTTTATGGTTAGAAAAATTCCACTAATGTCCATTTAAAGTAAATCAATTATAAAGTCATTCAATACACACAAAAATGTCAAACAAAATAGTACAATTTACCTGAAGGTTATTGTCCTCGTAGCTTCAGTGTAATCGTCCCTTTTGTAAATCACACCATTCCAACCGGATTCTATTTACAGCTTCAAGTTGTCAACGCTTTAAAATGTTCTCCATCACCATTAATTTAAAGTTGTTTCTAGGCTTTTCCGGAACTCATCTGTGTATATCTGCCTCTGGTTCAGTGGATGCAGACACATTTACGAACCATTTAGTCATTAACACCCCGCAAAATAGCAAAGAAATTCATACTTCCTTTTACCAATATTACCAATATACGCCAAAACTGCCTACTTTTGGGTATACATTTGTCGTTGTAAATTTTACTAATTGGTACCGTGATAATAAACTTTTATTACCTTGTATCTAAGTGCACTGAAGTACATTCATGTTAGCACGTAAAATAACCAACTATTTTGAGTCACTAAAATATACTAGCACACTTTAAATTATTTAATCAAACTAAAATGCACTGTTTAATATCAAGTCGCGGATGCACGAGCTTTTAACGCATCGAATCGTCGAAAGTCTAAGAGTCTAAGAGAGAAACACATATTCCGCCTGTATATATAGCGAATAGCCGACACGTCGCTTTGTTCCTAAAACGGGTAATTCAATGAATTCCTCATTCTACGTTCCCAGTCTGTAGCCTGCACGTCGATTTTTATGAATTTAGTACTCACCCATTGAGATCTCAGAAAATTTCAACACGGCCCGCAAAGTTGTCCGAGAAAACTAATTACTTTTATACAGAAATTGTTGTTCTACCTCTGATATATGCATCCTATTTTTAACCAATCGCAGCCCTTGACGTTGCTTAAATCCCGCCCTTTTACAATATGTGTCTTTGCTTGACGCATTTTCTTTTCCTTTTCTAACCTGTTCGTATTGGTGCAAATTTATATTCTTTATTATCGATTATATTTTAGTCCACGCGGACTGTTATCTGGGTTTAATAAACCCGTATCGCACATTCTCGTAAATACTAAGTCCCGGTTTCTCCAAGATTCTTTGAAACATTAATTATTTGCCAAATTTACGCAGAATGAGCTTTTTAAAAATACGCAGGTGTTCTGTATTTCCTGCTAAAGCATCTGATCGTTTCCAATATCCTTAGAATCAACATGTTTATCCAAACAAATTAACTTGAAATTGCCTTTTAAAAACACGCAGGCTGTTTTCAAACGTAACATTTTAAATAACCTTCCTACGATTTGACTATTATTGGGTTTTACAAGTTTTATGCTTATTATATGTTATTAACGGTTTAATTAACTCAATTAAAATTGATTTCCATCCTTTTCATTTTTAGCGAATACAACTTAAATATTAATTATTATATGTACACTTTGTTTTACTACCGGTTACTTAAAATAGGGTTAATTAATATAAACTTTGCACGTAATTTCCATTTGTTTAGGAATAATTAAATTATCACTGCGCTTTTCAATACTGCTTCTTTTGATGTAAAGCGTCTTATAGATAATTTAAATTTCTTATTTTACTGAAACGACCGAGTTTATTTATGCTTCAAGGTTTTAATAAAGCGTATTATTTAATGAAATTCCTTATACACGGTAATTAAAATTATTTGATTTGATTATTTAATTTTCTACCCTGGTCTAAATATGAGTATTTTCCCCTATTTGAATACAAATAATCCCACTTATTTGAATGCAAATATCAAATATTTAGACTGCCAAAAATCTTTACAAAATTTTGCCTATCTCTCTCTATCCTTATCTATCTAACTTACCTACTTTGTCTCCAATCCAAATGAATATTTACACCTATCCTATATCCCTATCCTATTCCTAACTCTCACCTACTTCTATAAACTGAAATTATCCCTAACTTCATCCTACTTATCCATCTAATCCTATATACATCCTATATACCTATCCTATTCCTAACTTTTAACTACTCTTCACTATACTTTACTTCCCCCTACCTAATCCTATATGCCTATCCTACTCTTACTCTATTCCTACCTCTCCACTAATCTTATATAAAATATCTATACTTAACCTATCTTATTTTCTTCCTACATTTACTCTTTATTCTCATCCTAAACCTATTTCTAATTATCTCCCATATTTATCCTATACCTAGCTTTATTTTCCATAACTATACTAAAATTCACCTATCTCTATCCTTTGTTCATTAAGTTATTTAAATCTAACTCTCTTCTTGACTCTCCAAGTCTTTCTTCTTACCATCCTAATACTCTTCATCCCTATCTCTCCCCCTTCTATATCTATACTTAACATCTCTATTATCTCACATACAATAAACTTATCATCCCTCTTATCCTGACTCTTAAATATCACTTCTTCTTCAGTCCCTACACTTGTCTGTTTCTTATTTATTCTTATTTCCTTTTCTGCCGACAAACCAAACGATGCTACTTTACAATTATCGATTTTTCCCTCTATGGAAAATCCTATGTACCTTCTAGAATTTTTGTGTAATGGAATCCGCCAGAATGAATTCCTTAAATCTACCTTATTAAAAACAAACTTGCCACTTAACCTCGTCAAAATAATTCTGCCTTCACCTGCTCCCGATATGCTGCTTCTACCCCACTAATTCTGCATTTTCTTGTACTAAAGCTTGAACCTCTACTCTCCTATCCTCTGGACATCTTATCGTGTTGATCTGTTTACCTTCATCATCCTCTACCTCTACTACATTAATACTAAACCCCGTGTCATCCTCTGTGACTTCATAACTGCCTTTCCATGGCACTACCCTATCCTTAATTCTTATTACCTTCCTTTCCATATCTATCAAAACCCTAACTTCATCATACAGTCAACACCTAAAATGCTCTGAAACTTCAGTCCAGGTACAATTACAAACTCCTGTTCACAGCTTAAACCTCCTATATCTATCCTAAGCACCACAACACTATTTACTACATCAAACTTCTTTTATTTGGAGCTACTAAATGGCTACGTTTTATAGGCATAATTCTATCACAAACCTTATCCATAATTTTGCTGACGAATTCCTCCGATATTAAACTCGCCTCTGCCCCTGTATCAAGTAATACTTCTACATTATTCTCAAAAATTTCTAAATTAATAATTGGCAAACATAATTTTTCCTCAGTTTCTGGCTCTACTTCCTCCTCAATTTTGAAAAATTCACGTGGATGTTCGTATACATTTACACAGAAATCTAGTGGTCTGTCGCGTTCTAAAAATCCTGTCTCATCCTGTTTTCCGTGCTTGGTCCTGGTTGTCCTTCTACAACCTGTGCGTACGTCCTACTCGTGTTAATATCCGTGTCCCTATCTCTATTCGGCGTGCTGGTCACAGTCCTGTTTACTTCCGGTAAACTGTTCTGTCTCGTGTAACTAGGTCTTGGCGTCGGTCCCCTAGTCGCACTATTGCTCCTGTATTCCTGTCCTCGTCGTTCCCAATTCGGTCGAAAATTTCTGTTGTAGTCAGGCCGTCTCGGATAATTCGGTGTCCTGTTGTCAAACCTAACTGTGTTAACGTTTCGTTCTCGTATCTCTCTTGTCCGTCCAACACATACATTGTCATATCTCTGTAAATACTCTAAAAATGTCTCCCGTTCTGTGATGTTTTGTAAGGCCACGTGTTGTCTAATTTCCAGTTCAAAATGTCGTGATAGGTACTTGATTATCTGTCTGTCCGTCAATGGTGGATTCAGTTGTTTGGCCACACTGTATTTGCGGATGGCATATTGCTCCCTAGAACCTGCAAACTCTCCCTTAAATTTTCCTGTAATCAAGTCGTCCCTAATCTGATCCTGTTTGTGATCACTCCAGTAATGTTGTAAAAATTTGTTTTCAAAGTCCTGATACGTGTCTATGTCCTGTCCTACTAAATTGTACCATGCCTCCGCATTGTCCTTTAATAAAGCCTTTATCGTATTTAGTTTAGTCTGTTCGTCAAATAAATTTCCCACTAGATTTCTTACACTATTAATAAAAATTTGTGGATTTACCCTGTTATCGCCATAAAACTTCATGTGTTGGTCCAATGATACTCCACCTGTAGAAAATCTGGGACCATCCCCGTTAAATTTGACATGTTGTATTCATAAACTAACTTCGATTCTACCCTGCCTAACTGATCCTACATGAGACTGTTACTTCAGTCATTTGACATTAATCTCTTCTTCACAAAAATTGGTACTTCGGACCTTAAATGTCCCATTACATGTCGAAGACCTGTAATATCACGCTGGTTAATAGCATTTCGCTTCCCTATAGGTTGTCTTACCAACTAGTAAGTTGATATTTAATTGTGGTACTCGCACATCACTTTTAACGTCAACACAAGAAAAATCCATCTTTAATTTATAATTTTAATCAAACTCGACGATACTTTGACGACTAATGCACTGGAACATGTTCTCTCGCCTTTTATGCCAATGGTCGAGCGTGCGCAGCCCTTATTATATTAGTTGGCGTTATATGCAAGTCTTGACTGGAAAAGTGACGCGTATAATTGTTTTCAGTGGGTTTTCCGTATTTTTACCACCAACACTTTTAAATTATTAAACAATCTTTTACTCTTTAACCACTCCTTTCTCTGCATAACGTTCTAATTTTTTCACAGGTTCTAAAATACTCTTGAATTTTTACAAACGAAACTCTCTCTTAGATTGCCAGTTTCCTTGCAAAAATCACAAAATTTTAATTTGGAACTTACCTCACTTTTGGGTCGCCAAGTATGCTGTGAAACCTTTGATAAAGATATAAATTTACAGGGAATTGAAATTAATTACAGTTTGGGTAATTATGCTAAAACCTTATAATATCGCTGTCTTAAAACCTTCTGTTAATCGCCTCGCTGCTTTTTTAGATAACTTCCATTCTCGATCATAGAAATTAAACAAAACATTCCTATTAGGCATCAATGTTAACTATTTACATTAGTAATTCAGAATACATTAAATTTTCAAATTAAATTTAAACATAAAATTCAGGTTTAGCTAGAAATTCGGATTAATTTTATTATCATTTTAAATGTGATCCAAAATTAAAGACGTTATTGGATGCCTACTAATAAATATTAACAATATAATTAGACCTGATGTATTAATGAGCATCTACCACTTTAATTTAATAAACCAGGTTTCCACAATTGAATCAAAGACCTACCCAAAGTTTCATCCTATTCCCGTTAATAAAGGACAAAACCCTTATTACTTAAACAAGCAAATTTCATCTTAAAATAAATTTTATGGTTACCAAAATTCCACTTAATGTTACTTTTAAAGAAGTCAATTATAAAGTAATTCAATACACACAAAAATGTTCAAACTTGATATAAAATTTACCTGAAGGATTATCGACAAAGAAGTAAGTTTAGTTTGAATTTTGCAAACGTAGAAGAAATTAATATTTACATGTATAATTCAAAACTGTTAATCGATAATTTTTCTAGAATTAACATCTTAAGTATTGCGTGTAGTGTGTGCGAAAATGTTTTACTAGATGTGATGCCATAAAAACACAACGAAAAGCACATCGAGATGGTTTATTTCAGGAGGAACTCAAAATTACAGCCAATAAGTGGGAACAAATTAAGATTTGGAAAACCAATCGACCGCAGCGCATAAAGAACGTATAAACGCCGCAATTCAGTTAGAACGAACCAAGTTACTATTTGAAAACCATACACCATAACAAAATCTTCTTCCAAAATCATAATTGTAGGCCTGAACCCGTTCGACGATTACAAAATAATTTTTAGATTTGTTGACACCATTTCGCAGAGCGTACTTGATGTATCCTCAACGTATTTAGGAAGTTTATATCAAATCTTCCACACATTATACGCACTATGGAAGTTGGCATGCAAAATCAGATATGCAAATTCGACAACTTGCGTTTTTATTTAAATAAGAATTGTTTAGTGAAGATGATGACATTTGATGGGAATTATACGATATTTACCAAAGGACTTTAGCACTTTTAGGGTATCTCAGATCTATCTCAACCATGCTAATACTTTAAAAGAACTAACGGAAAAGGTACGGCCAATAGTCTGTTTCCGTTAAATGTCGCAATTGGAAAGAAATAATAGGAATGACCTCCTACAGAATCTCGCCAATGATGTAACCAATCGCAGCCCCTTGAGTAGTGAAATTCGGCATATTACAAATTTATAAGAACCTTACCAAGATTGTTTGAACAGTATTTGTAAACAAGTTGAGTATATGGAAGAAAACAAAAACCCTTTTCTTAAAAACAAACACTTTTAAATTTTATTTAAAAATTCCACTAATGTCCATTTAAAGTAAATCAATTATAAAGTCATTCAATACACACAAAAATGTCAAACAAAATAGTACAATTTACCTGAAGGTTATTGTCCTCGTAGCTTCAGTGTAATCGTCCCTTTTGTAAATCACACCATTCCAACCGGATTCTATTTACAGCTTCAAGTTGTCAACGCTTTAAAATGTTCTCCATCACCATTAATTTAAAGTTGTTTCTAGGCTTTTCCGGAACTCATCTGTGTATATCTGCCTCTGGTTCAGTGGATGCAGACACATTTACGAACCATTTAGTCATTAACACCCCGCAAAATAGCAAAGAAATTCATACTTCCTTTTACCAATATTACCAATATACGCCAAAACTGCCTACTTTTGGGTATACATTTGTCGTTGTAAATTTTACTAATTGGTACCGTGATAATAAACTTTTATTACCTTGTATCTAAGTGCACTGAAGTACATTCATGTTAGCACGTAAAATAACCAATTATTTTGAGTCACTAAAATATACTAGCACACTTTAAATTATTTAATCAAACTAAAATGCACTGTTTAATATCAAGTCGCGGATGCACGAGCTTTTAACGCATCGAATCGTCGAAAGTCTAAGAGTCTAAGAGAGAAACACAATTCCGCCTGTATATATAGCGAATAGCCGACACGTCGCTTTGTTCCCTAAAACGGTAATTCAATGAATTCCTCATTCTACGTTCCCAGTCTGTAGCCTGCGTCGATTTTTATGAATTTAAACTCACCCTTTGAGATCTTTGAAAATTTCAACACGGCCCGCAAAGTTGTCCGAGAAAAGCTAATTACTTTTATTCAGCAATTGTTGTTCTACCTCTGATATGTGCATCCTAGTTTGACATCGCAGCCGCTTGACGTTGCTTAAATGCCGCCCTTTTAACAATATGGACTTTGCTTGACGCATTTTATTGTAAATGTCTAACCTGTTCGTATTGGTTAAAATTTATATTCTTTATCGTCGATTATATTTTAAACAACGCGGACATTCAAATGGGTTTAATAAACCCGTATCGCACATTCTCGTAAATACTAAGTGCGGTTTCTCAATGATTCTTTAAATTAATTATTTGCCAAATTTACGCAGAATGAGCTTTTTAAATTACGCAGGTGTTCTAAACTTTAAAGCGTTTGATCGTTTAATATCCTTAGAATCAACATGTTTATCCAAACAAATTAACTTGAAATTGCCTTTTAAATCACGCAGTTCTTTTCAAACGTAACATTTTAAATAACCTTCTTTCGATTTTATTAATTATTGCGTTCAACAAGCCATTTTATTGGTATTTAATAACTGTAAAAGTTTAATTAACTCAAATTAAAATTGATTTCCAACATTTTCATTTTTTAGCGAATACAACCTTTAATAATAATTATTATATGTAACAACTTTGTTTTACTACCGTTTTTAAAATAGGGTTAATTAATATAAACTTTCTAAATTTCCATTTGTTTAGGAAATAATTAAATTGTCCTCTGCGCTTTTCAATACTGCTTCTTTTGAACTAAAGCGTCTTATAGATAATTTAAATTTCTTAGTTGCTGAAACGACCTAGTTTATTTACCTTCAAGGTTTGTTTAAAATTATTAATTTAATGAAATTTATTATACGGTTGGGAGAAAACTACAATTATTCTATTTTATAATTTGCGAACTGCGACGTCTAAGTATACATTTGGTTTCACCTACATAAATAGGTATATACTAAATATATGTATACATATATATATATATATATATATATATATATTATATATATATATATGTATGTATATATATATACACACAAAATAAAAAGGAATTATTGGCAAGTGACTCAAGTTCAGCCACGAGGGCATTCTGCTGACGCGTTTCGCCCTAACTGGGGCTCATCAGCACAGGAGTAGCAAAGTTGTAATATTTAATACAGACACCGTATGGGAAGTCCAGCATCAACTAGCTCAAAATTTATGTCTTCGTGTCGTTTTACCTGACATCGCAGAGCAACAGTCGGCACGGAGGAGATCCGGCTTAACTGCATTTTTCCATAGCCAATAGTTATAATTAAAAAAAAAGTAGGATTAATGAGTCTTAAATTAATACAAAGTAAAAAGGAATTCTTTTTTACTTTGTATTAATTTAAGACTCATTAATCCTACTTTTCTTTTAAATTATAACTTTTGGCTATGGGAATAGGCAGTTGAGCTGGATCTTCTCCGTGCCGATGTCAGGTGAAACGACACGAAGGCACAAATTGTGAGCCAGGTGATGCTGTACTTCCCCTAATGTGTCTGTATTAAATATTACAACTTTGCTACTCCTCTCCTGATGAGCCCCAATTAGGGCGAAACGCGTCGACAGAATGCCCTCGTGGCTAAATTTGAGTCACCTGCCAATAATTGCTTTTTACTTTGTATTAACTTAAAACTCATTAACCCTGCTTGTCTTTTATATATAAATAATATATATATATATATATATATATATATATATATATATATATTAAAATGTCTAAGGGAGCTACTAAGAGTTATAAGGGTTGGTTAGTACAAGGTAGTATATGCCAAACAAAAATAATCCACATATTTGATCACATAAACCTAAAAATATATGTTTGCCGTATTTTATGTATACTAAAATACCATGCAAATATAGTAGTTGTATTTAAGTGCCAAAAGGCAATTTTAAAATGACTAAGTGGCGTAGTAAGATGTGAAATGCTCAAGGGTTTATACCGAGTTGAATTTTTAAAAGCCTTTGAAAGTACATTTGCCGTCCAAAAGCCGGATGCGTCTATGAATGTTCACTATCAACATGCATCCAGGGTCAAGTGTAGTTTATTTTGGTTTCATTTTCTATAGAATCAACTTTTGGACAATATTTGTAAACTCAAAATTATTAGTTAAAACATCGTAAAATGTGATTGGTTGAATGTAAAGATTTAGGACATATATTAGAATTTAATGTAATTATGAACTGTATAAAAGACATGGACTATGGTATGTGCGACACGAACTTAGTTATTTGTTATGGACTTTAAGATGTAGTAGGCTAATAGAGATAACATGGTCGCCTTAGAGAGTAAACAAAGTGATTATTTTTCGAACCAATTTTGTAAAAGACGTGTTTTCAGAGTTGTGCTAATTTGTATTCAGATATTTTGAAAAAGAAAATAAAAGTAATTGTTTAAAATGAGTTTAATTGAAAAGTGGTAAGAGATACAAGCATCGGAAATATAAAGGGAAGAGTAGTGATTGTGCGACGATTAGAAATTGGATTTGGAGAGTGGTCTTAAAGGTAGAAGGTCATCGAGAGTGGTTGTACAGATTAGAAGTTGGATATTGGAGTGTGGATCAAAGTTAGAAGGTCATCGAGAGTGGTTGTACAGATTAGAAGTTGGATATTGGAGTGTGGATCAAAGTTAGAAGGTCATCGAGAGTGGTTATACAGATTAGAAGTTGGATATTGGAGTGTGGTTAAAAGTTAGAAGGTCATCGAGAGTGGTTATATAGATTAAAAGTTGGATATTGGAGCGGGTTAAAGACAGCAGGAGCATTGAGCGGAAACAAGGATACGAGTTGGAGATTAGTACAAGGGAAGTTGTAACACGGTATTTTCTAAATTCTAAATTTGGGTTAATCATTTCAGATATTGGGGAACAGTAAATAGTCGAGGACACCTGGAAGCAGCACGGAAATTCCAGAACAGCATTGTGAAGACGTATACGGTAATTAGGATTTTGTGCCAGGATTCAGCAAGGCATCGACGGAGTATAGACCAGGTGAGTTTTTACAATCATATTCTTTAATACGTCAAAATTTAGTCATATAAAATTTGGTTGTAATTTAATTTGGCACATAGTAACTTTGATATAATTAGAAATTTTGGCATATACTAAAGTAGAGTAGCAATTTTAGTAGTAAAACAAAAGGGTGCACGTTGGTTGGACTTAACACAACTACTTATAACGGAAACCCACTATAAGCAGTTGAATAACCTGAGATTAAGAGTTTTAAATAGTCGAGGCATTACATTAAATAGTTTATAAAAGAACCAACCAAACGGTGCAAGTACAAGGGGCGTGCATTAGGTGTGCACATTTTACAAAAGTATAAAATAAAGGGTATAATATAGGTGAAACACACAAAAAGTAGAGGGGTGGTGGATATAATAATATATATATATATATATATATATATATATATATACTATATACATGATATTTGAACCTTGACGCACTGAAGTACCACTCAGATATAGACTTCTAGTTCGTAAAATGATTGATGAAGGAGATGGTGAGGGCAGTTACTTGTTAAAGATATGTAAAATGATATTTCAGAGAAAATGAAGTTTTAAGATTTCAAATTGGGTGTTGGTGATTTTGTAAAGTAAATTTGAAAAGTATGTTCCAATGAAGTGAACTGCTGTTGCTTGCATATCATAAAATTTTGTTTCAATATTTAATTGGAAACTTACTTGCCATGTGAATATGTATGTAAAGCTAAAATTGGAAGTCACTTAGTACGTTTTTATTAGATTTAAGTTAGTTATAAGATGTAGAAATTTTATTTACTTTTCAGTCTATAGTTGTAAGTCCATTATATCATTGAAATTCACTTCCTACAACTTTGTAGACATCCAACTCATCTAAAAAGAAATTATTTAGCACGGGTTGTTAGGATTAAAATATCAATCAAAATTTATAAATTTACGGCCAATGACATTTGTGTTTTAGTTTACTCCAAATTAGAATTTGACAAGAGCAATAAGATCTGTTAATAAAAAGATGGATTATAGAATGTTAGTTGGAAGAGAATTGTAAAGAGTAGGCTGGTTTAATGTTTTAATAGGATCTCCAGGGAGATGAAATATGAGAAAAGGGAGATCGAAAAAAGATTTTGAGGGGTTAATAAGTCAAAAAGGGATACTGATGTTATATAATTAAAAAAGAATGAAATTTTGGGGTTTTGAATTAAAAATTAGGTTGCTGTATTATTAGGAATGATGTACTTTTTTGTTGTCCTCGCTCGATAAACTGATTTTATTAATAAGCTGTGTATAAAGTTGGTGTTTACATGGTTTCGTGGCTTGAATTTATGAAACTTATTTTCCTATTGTTCTAGTTAAATTCAACCTCGTGGTTAATAATTAAGAAAGCGCATTTTGCTTGTATGAAATCTATGGAATTTCTCATGTAATGAAAAGAAGAATGCATTCATAATTGAAAATGCGTGTCACTTACCTTCAGCCTAATTAAGTATTAATATAGCAAAATATTTAAATTCAATATTTTCAGAAACTTCCAATGTAGCATTAATTTTATAGCATTAATTCATTTGTAATTATTTGTAATCCAGCATATATACAAAATAGTTGATATCCGCGTATTTATAACACGTAATCCAGCAAATATTCTAGAAAACACCATTGCGCTATTGAATGCTAATTTCTTAACGATCATGTGAATCACATGTGAAAGCTGTATATAATTTCTTTTCTTGGACTTTCTATTAATTATGTTTGTGTATTAGAAATTGATGAATAATTGCAGGATACAAATTTTAAATAAACACTTTACTAAAGGAACACCAAACTTGTTGTATACAGAATACTTACTAATAAAGCAATTTAATTTTAAATAACTTCTACGCCATAGTTTTCTAAAATGGCATGCTTGAATATTTTCTTTGGAAACAATCGAAGATTGCCGAAGACACTCGAAGAGCGCACAAACGCGGTCACTAAACCACAATTAATAATCGCCTTTAGAGGTTTAACATTTCTACCATTACCCAATGACTTTAATTTCTTATTGGAGAGAATCCTTATTCTCCCACGCACTGCTGCGTAGTTGCATGCCTACTCCTTTTGGGGATATATGCTCGTTATAGGTTGTAAGACCCTCGGTTTTACTTAACTACACTTTGTGAGATCCCTTTAATCTTTTTAATCGTGTCCTTCTCGCGTACAATACAGTAGCACTTAGCCTTACTACCAACAAATTATAATACTAGACCCACATTAAAGTTGTCTTTGAATTTCTCTACAATTTTTTGTTAACATGCGGTATATTGCGTTTATTATTTGCGGGGTACACCACTTTAAACCTAAAAATAAAAACAAGATAGTTTAATACGTCTATTAATAATTTTTGCTAATGTTGGCGATACAAATATGTAGAAACAAACTTTATCAAGAAAATATAATGTTTTTAATAGAATACATACATGTATTGATAACATCTATAAACCGCTGTGATAACCAGAGTCTGGCGAATCTGGGATAGCCAAATCTCTAAACATTTGCGCAAGCGATTGCCTTGCAGTTGCATCTTTTAAGTACTGGATGGGGAAACATTTAATAAGTTCCAACGCTGTCAAGTAATTTAAATTGCTGCAATCATTAGACAGAGAAATACTGGCACTGCTCTCTCCCTCTAATAACGTTTGAACCCTTTCTTCCTCCGTTGTATTTCCACATACTTTTTTTATATCACCAACAAATTTTTCGTAAAATTCTGGAAAGTTTCTACACCTTAACTCAGTCATTTTAAAACAGATCAATTCTCGCAAATTTAATAGCTTGATGCACTCGTACGCAGGTAGCACAATAACATTCCCATCTTTCGTAATCTCCATATTATATAAATTCTCTTTTCAAAATTGTTCAACAGCCATATACTTCTATTAAAGGCTGTGCTCAGCTGCAATTTGAAATCTTGATCCAATTGTATGTCAACAACATCGTTTCCAGTAGTCAAACCATTTAATCTGACTTGTTTTGAGTCTTGAGCAAATTGGTGAATTTGAAATTCCACTTGAAAAGTACACAATTTCTTCCAATCGAAGTAAGAGAATGTTATCGTAGAATCAGCACACATACCACTACAGCAAATAACTTGGATGGCAGGTTGAAGACCGCCATATAAATCAAAACCAACTTCTATTATATGGTGGTGATAATTTGGAGGAAATTCGCCTACCCTATAGGTTGTCTTACCAACTAGTAAGTTGATATTTAATTGTGGTACTCGCACATCACTTTTAACGTCAACACAAGAAAAATCCATCTTTAATTTATAATTTTAATCAAACTCGACGATACTTTGACGACTAATGCACTGGAACATGGCTCTCTCGCCTTTTATGCCAATGGTCGAGCGTGCGCAGCTCCTTATTATATTAGTTGGCGTTATATGCAAGTCTTGACTGGAAAAGTGACGCGTATAATTGTTTTATAGTGGGTTTTACCTGTATGTATTTAACCACCAACACCATTTTTAGAATTATTAAACAAAATTACTTTTAGCAGTATTTTTAATATACCGTCGTGTAAGATTTCAATTATTGTGTTTTTCCTCAGGTTCTCAAATCCCTCGGAATTTTTTTCAAATCGAATAACCCCTTACTGATTTGCAGATTAACCTTTTGCAAGCACCGTATATAATTCACCTTTAATCTATTTCTAAACCGTATCGCTCTGTCTTTTGAGATAAAGAATATAAAATTTTCCTGGGGAATTGAAATTAATTATCACGTCTTTTAAAATTAGTTCCAACAAAGACCTGTATATATTGTATTAATATTCAAAACCTATCAGCAAAACACCTTTGCATTTTTATTTAGATTTAGCTCGATAATAGAGTTAAACTCCAAAAATATTTATTAGTGGCTAGAATTGTTAAAATTTTCAATTAGTGAATCCACATACAAATGATTAAACCAAAAAGTATAATACATATATTAATTCTGCACGGTGAGCTAGAAAGTGGTTCGATAATCTATTTTAAATGTAGTTCAACATAAGACGTATATTCTAAATAAATTTAGTGAAATGTATGATCATTAGCCTTGCATTGTTTGTCGATGACGTCTGACTATTAATTTAATAAAAGCACTTTCCACAATTCTAGTTAATATACGGGAATACACATTCTATAATTTGATTTAAATTGGGTTAATGTAAGGACAAATTATACTTATACTTTCTCTATGTACATAAATACGGGGGAAATGATACCAAAAGTTCATTTTAAGTTTATTTTGTAAAACGTAGTCGTTTATAGTGTAATTAATAGTAATACTGAATTTTCAGTCTTTGGTTTAAAATTTCGTGTGAGGAATATCGACAAAGAAGAGTAAGTCTTAGTTTGAATTTTGCAAACGTAGAAGAAATTAATATTTACATGTATAATTCAAAACTGTTAATCGATAATTTTTTCTAGAATTAACATCTTAAGTATTGCGTGTAGTGTGTGCGAAAATGTTTTTACTAGATGTGATGCCATAAAAAAACACAACGAAAAGCACATCGAGATGGTTTATTTCCAGGAGGAACTAAAAATTACAGCCAATAAGTGGGAACAAATTAAGGATTTGGAAAACCAATCGACCGCAGCGCATAAAGAACGTATAAACGCCGCAATTCAGTTAGAACGAACCAAGTTACTATTTGAAAAACCATACACCATAACAAAATCTTCTTCCAAAATCATAATTGTAGGCCTGAACCCGTTCGACGATTACAAAATAATTTTTAGATTTGTTGACACCATTTCGCAGAGCGTACTTGATGTATCCCTCAACGTATTTAGGAAGTTTATATCAAATCTTCCACACATTATACGCACTATGGAAGTTGGCATGCAAAATCAGATATGCAAATTCGACAACTTGCGTTTTTATTTAAATAAGAATTGTTTAGTGAAGATGATGACATTTGATGGGAATTATACGATATTTACCAAAGGAACTTTAGAGCACTTTTTAGGGGTATCTCAGATCTATCTCAACCATGCTAATACTTTAAAAGAACTAACGGAAAAGGGTACTCCTAATATAGATCTGTTTCTGTTAGATGTCGCAATGGAAAGATATAATAGGAATGATGTCCTACAGAATCTCGCACATGATGTAATTAAAAGCAAATACAGTAATAGTGATATTAGGGTCATATTATACGAATTTATAAGAACCTACCCAAGATTGTTTGGAAACAGTATTTGTAAACAAGTTGAGTATATGGAAGAATACAACAG
The DNA here is from genome assembly GCA_036346225.1 of Platerodrilus igneus. Lineage (NCBI taxonomy): Eukaryota > Metazoa > Arthropoda > Insecta > Coleoptera > Lycidae > Platerodrilus > Platerodrilus igneus. Next base: position 9,788,150 of record JARFIW010001638.1, on the reverse strand, counting down.
GTTTCCATTCCACGCATTTACGAGCGATGTTTAAATTTTAAGCCAAAGACTGAAAATTTTGTAACACTATTAATTACACTTTTGTTTTCTTATACGTTTCTAAATTGTTGTATTTCAACTACAGATATTAATAGATGTCAATAAAATTATTTTATAGTTTTAAATAAAACGATTCTGATTAATAATTTTGTAAAACGTTTAACACCCTTTTAAAAAATAATACACACCTTTGTTATAATTCTTTTCATAATTACTTAGATACCCATTTCAGTTACGTGAACATTTGAAAAATTAAACAATACCAATGTATGCTTTATATTTTAAAACATAAACAAGCTAATATATACAAAAATAATTTCTAAATTCACATCATTCATTTCTTATGATAACAGTTGTGGTGGTTATATTTTTATTTTAAAACTTACAATTTAGTATATATTCCATTTCAATATCTGCCAACAGTTTTATAAACCCCATCTCCTCGACTATTTCAATAAAATCATCCAGATCCTCGGGCATTGATAACACTGCAGTACAGTGCTGTATTGCTTCCTCGTATGACTGACACATAAGACATTTTTCTCCTTCTATCGAAAAGCGTTGCCCACATTCTGCTTTTTTTACTTGTAGAGCATTGCGAAATCTTCGAATAACCTCCCCAAAGTCTTTATACATATTTGTTATATTGTCTCTTTAAACTGTACAATCAACAAATAATAACTTCTACGCGAACAGTCCTTTTATATGAGCTACTCCTATTCGGATATGTACCGATTGCACCCGATTTGTGTGCACGCACGAAACAACCGGTATGGAATGTATTCTATGAACAAAATCATTACATTTCTTAAGAAAAATGCTAAGGACTTTAAAAATAATTATAAGTCTTGTTAGACCTCTAGTCTCTAGATAAACGTTATTATTTTAGGTTGTGTCACTGTTGTTCTCTAAATCAATTTCCTACATACTTTTTCCTAAACTATGCGTATCAATTGACGGTTATACTTTACTCCATAACCGACTTGTATATATTTTCGTATTCGTCTCTAGCTAACACGTCCGTATAATAAAGATGTACAGGCTCGTCGTCAACTGGTAACTTAATCTTTTTTAAAAGCTAGCCTTTGTTTTCAACTTTAACGCTTGTTGTAGGTGTGGAAATTCTTTCCGCTATTCCTTGTGACTAGGAATCAGTGATTTTGCAAGGGATCAATCAATTGTTTGTGCACCTCTTTGAATTTTTGTAGAGATGTAGCGTCTCCTTTTTTGTATGCCGAAAAGTTCTTTCGTACAGAATCCTGCATAAAATGAAGCTTACGTTTATTTACAATAAAATTGTTAACGTTCGTCATCATCGGACTCAGGATGGGAACTAACTTTTTTTTGTTTTGAATAATGTCAAATATTTATATACTCGTCGAAATTCTTCCTATATCGACCATTATTCAAATCAAAATCTTTCACAACAGTTATAAAATTATGTTTTGAGTCACCCCAACACTGTAAACACATTTCTTTAAATTTCGGATATGTCATGTCACCACTTATATGATCCGAAAAGATATGTCTGAGATTGGTTTCATCCTGTTTCCATAATGCGATTACATTGGCGTTATCTCTGAGTCTATGTTTTAAGGCACTAGCGTAAGTTTGACATAGATAGAACGAATCTATTGCTTTATGTCGGCCGAACGAGAAAAATTGAGTGATTTTGCTTTGCTCGTTTGCAGGTATATCATCGAAAACCGCAATTGAATCTTCTTTGGTATCTCTGGGTTCAATCAAATCGTCGTAATTTTCAAACTCATGGTATCCAATTTCTTCTTTTAATGGTGTAAAAACGTTTCTTAACAATTCGTATTTCGGTTGATATAAACTTTTCGAAAATACATAGACATTTTGGAATCTAAAGCCGTTCTCGTGCAGGATCAGAGATATTAAAGCGTTGGTCTTCCCACAACTCGATGGTCCCACGAATATAGCTCGTATGTTAGACGGGAACAATGGGCCATGTTTACCATCCTTTCTTGCACTAGCAATAGCAAAGTTATCATAATTCTGTATAGGTATTTTAACTTCTGGTATAACATCTCTGGATGCATCGTTGGAATTATGTAATTTCTTCACGTTCTGCAACCTTTTAACATATCTGCATAACGTTGTTCTAGGTATATTATATTTTTTACTAGCAGCATAGAAACTCGAACCATCCAGGATATCCTCTGATGCTTTTGTAATAGATTGTTTGGAGCACCACTGATTGCTTGAATGCGACATCTTTCGAAAAAAGTCTTACTATAACTAAGCTCAACCCAAAATTTGTTCTTAAAGTAGAAAAAAATAGTTTTGTCGTGAACTATAAAGTTTGAAATTGGAGTTTTGATATTGAAAGAAAATAGATGTGAATTAATTGAATCCAGAAGTTTTATTTAGTAGTGGTGAAAGTAAGGAAGTATACAATAAAGAAAGATAGTTACCTTCAACGACAATTGTAACGAGGAACTTACAAAAAGGTGGATCTATATAAGGTGCATCGTAAGAAAAAGATTAACCAAAGTTGTACAGACGAGTGTCAAAGTGGTGCTATAATAAACGCTTGGATGGCTGTACCTTCGGTGTCGAGCACGGCGTTGATTTCACGGAGCTAAGATTTCTGATAAGATCAATTTTTAAGTAACGGGTATTAAACAAAGTGTACAAATAATAATTAATATTTAATTATTATTCGCTAAAAATTAAAGGGTAGAAGTCAATGCCATTCATTATCATTTTAATTGGAGTTAATTGAACCATTAGTAATATATAATAAGCATAAAAGCCTGTGAAAATTCAAGGTTAAAATACCATGAAAACAAAGCTCGGAGAATTATATTTAAAACATTCATTAGAAGCAAACTTTTAAATGGCAAATTCTAATAAATTCGAGCTGATAAACATACAGATTCTACGTATATTGCAAACGGTCGGATAAATCGTAGCTTATATTAACGAGAAGGCTAGTTGAGGGGTTATTTAACTCAAGTAAGTCACGTCGCGAATCCACGTGGATTCAAATAGCCCATAATAAAGAATATCGATTTGTACCACTCAGACCAGAGTAGAAAGAGACAGATAAAGGGATGGAAAAACGCGTCAAGCAGAGACACTGATAATAAAGGCGTGATTTGCGAAGCTTCACTAGGGCTACGATTGGTTGATATAAGATGCAGATATGAGAGGTGTAAACGTAACAATTTCTATACAAAATTAATTAATTGTTCGCAGACGCGTTGCGTGTCGTGTGAAAAGTTCTTAGATTTTTAACTGGCGCGTGTGCAAATTTTTAGAATCGCTGTGCCGAACTGTCGAAAATGGAACATAGAATGCGAAATTCTGAAAATTGGCCGTTGCGGGACAAAACCGACGTGCAAGCGAGCTATTATATAAACCCGTGTTTATAGGAGTTTCGCTCTCTTAGATTTTCGATTTTTATTCAATACTTTAAACAGTTTTGCTTTCTATTTTTTTGCTGTTATACCATACTTCAAGCCGAATACGTGCTACGATACAAGTTATTATGCTTTAGTGCACTTACAGAAGATAGATAAGGTAATAAAGTCTAGTTATATTTGCGGGTAGTACTGTACCAATTATCTAAAGTAGTAGCGATAAATAAATACATTGAATTGGAGTTACAAACAAGATTTAGATATACATAGATGCGTTCCTGAGAAGCCCTGAAACTTTTTAAACAAATGGTGTTGTCGATGAATTTTAAAAGGCGACCAGGAATCCTAGGACGTAAACATAACCCAGTTGGAATGGTGAAATTAACAAGGACGATGTACATTGAAGCCATGAGTGCAGTAACCTTCAGATAAATTATACAATTTTGATCGATCTTTGATGTTTTGGTGTGTGTTGGATATCTTTATAATTTGTTTGATAAAAAAATGAACAGTAGTGAATTTGTATAAACAACAAATTTTTAATTTTAAGGTATAATTTTCTTGTTTAAGTAGAAAGAAGTATTTAGCAGTTTATGTTTTGATTATGATGAAAATTTGGGTCTATCTTTGAGCTCAATTAGACTAACCTGTTTAATTAACGTAAAGGGGTGGGAGATGCTCCCTTTTATTCAGACTTAGGTCTGCACATATTGTAACTTAATGAGTATGCATCCTACCAGGACTTTAATTCTGGATGCATATTAAAATGATGACAAATTTAAACTTGAAATTTTATGATACTGATATTTATGCTGAAATTTAATTTTGAAATTTTAATGTATTATGAATATTGATGTAAATAGAGTTAACGTTGATGTTTGTGGTAGGAATGTGTTTGTTTTTTTTATGAATGAGGATGAAAGTTTTAACTAGGTGAGCAGCCGAGGCGGACAGAGTAAGGAGGCGATTATCAGAAGAGATTCAACAGGGCGAGAAACACAGCAAATCTTGGTGCCCAATATTCGAGAGGCTCGAATTTTTTTTTTACTCTGGTGAGGCTTTTTGTAGGTTTCACAGCATTATATGACGGCCCAACGCTGGGGCTCGATTCGAAAACCGTAGTTCCCGAAGAATGGTGAGGATCACAGCATTATATATATATTGTTGTGAATTTAGAGGGTAAATAGGTGTAGACAATAAAATTTTAGCAACCGTGTATATAGAAATAGGAGCAAATTATTTACGCGCCAAATTAATTAATTTATATAGTAAAACGGACGGGTATTAGGTATTTTCCTATAGTTAAACGGGAATGTGAAAATTATTTAAAGGAAAAAGTTATAAAGTACATAAACAACTCAAGGATACCCATAAGTAATTATAACAACTTTTAATCAAACGCATGGAAGCAAAAAGAGAGCGTGCTTGCATAGAAAATCAATAATTTCAAACGCTAATGTTGTTCATTTTAAAAGCCAACGTTCGTTTATACAAATACTACGAAGCGAAGAAACCGAGAATTGTTATTTCAAACGGTCGGTTGTTTCAAGGAACACCTGTTGGTTAAATGTTACGTTCAGGGAACTTAAATAAACGTCAAGACAAAATTCCATAGAAATTGTTTGCAACGGTCAATGTGTATAAGCAGCTACAATAACAAGTCCCTTGAAGAGTGAGTGGAATAAACGATCGATAATATAAAACAGACAGCGAAATGTATAAATAAAGCATTGGGGTAGAAGTCACGTAAGATATACACGGGTAATTGTGAAGGTGAGATACGATATCGATTTTCTGTAACTTAAAATGGGTACTAAAGGAGACAACAAATATGCGTGGAACGGGGATAAATAGCGGATAGGTGGAGCGTTGTGACGACGGCAAATTATATCATTGGTTGATAGCCAGCAGTTTTCGAGAAGAGCGCGTACGTTACGGTAGTAAACTAAATTCTTTGTAAGAATACGATGATGATGGGGTTTTCCAAAACGAATTTTTTTTTAGTGCGTCCTATTAATCTACTGCCTGGTCCATTACTTCTGCTACCTAACCCGACCTTTTAATTTTGCTGGGGGGATTATAACGTCTGAGTGTTACCAATACTGTTCGACTGTAATTATAGTAATTTTAAATTAGGATGAACTAAAAATTTCAAGTCGAAACACTGAACCTGGGATAATTGTTAAAGAAAATACAACTCACCTCTATATTCACTAAGGCCACGAAAAAGCTGTAATTTAATCCGTTTAAAATAACGACCTTTGGAATATTCCGGACTAACTTGGAACTCTAACTTCCGGGGTTGTTTCGAAAGCCAACTGGATGGGGGGGATTAGCGGATAATATCAAGGCGTCACTACTTTGTTAATTTTTATTTCTAACGAGAAAGCACTAATTGGAAAAAGTAGAAACCACTTAGTGTACCAAGGCTTCTGAGCACAAAGGCTCTGATGTCATACACCTAACCTTGTACCTGCAAGAAAATGTTATATATATTTAAATCACAGGGGACCCTTATTTGTATCCCTAGATAATTCAACAGAAATATGAAAGGTATACCACTGTCCGCAGCTGTACTAGACCTAAATTTCATACACTTACTTGGTTTGTAAATACGATTAAAATTGGATTGATATTTTCATGCTGGGTTCAATGCCTTTTAGAAAAAATTTAATGATTGAAAATTTCTCCCTCATGAATACTTCGTGTCGTTTAAGACACCATTAATAAGTGTTAATATAAAACTCTTTACATTTATTATAACTGAAATATTATCGGTACAATTTTAGTTGATCTTTAAATTATGTAGTCGTCTCTAGTTAAATTTTGGGCTGTTCAAAAAAATTTTATTTACGTGTTTAGATCATATCGTAGAGAGCAGATCTGATATCTTCGATTTAAATCAGAATTTGATATTATATTAATATAATACATAAAATTTACGTAAGCAATGATTAATTGAATTAAATGTTTATTTAATTTCTATTGAGCATTTATTCAACCCTCTAGTCTAACACGTTGAATCTCTGATTAAACTACTTTTATTTAAAACTGAAATTTTTATACTCTAATAACGTTCAAAAGTAAAATTGTTGGACTTGGACAGCAAGGGAAATTTTTATTATCAAGACTCACCATCTGGTTTCCTACGTCATGAAATGTGGTAAACCTTGAATTACGTATGAACCAAATAATAGTCGTATCTAATAAGGGACTCTTAGGATGAATCTCGGACTTAAACGAAAAGGGCAAAACTACCGTTCAGACCGGTACTAACCAATGACCTTGCTGACCATTTCAATAGACGTGAGGTAGCAGTTTTTATCTAAATCACCACCAAGTTACGCCTTCGCATAAGTGCTATCGTAGAAATTTTCTTACGATAAACCATCATTTACAGTTGAAGCATATTTTAAATGTGCCTTCCAGTTGTAAAAATTTATTACATTATTAACCGTAAAGATTATAAAATTTCATAGTTTGAATTAATTTGATTTAATTGAATATAACTTAAAATAACTTCATATAATTTTGTATAACTGCGCTGCAAGAAAACGGGAGGATTAGTCGGGATATTTAAATAATAAAACACGCACCATTGATTAACATCACTCCAGGTCTTTCTACAACTACAATTTAGGAGGTCGCAAACTCAATGCGATTCTCCAATCGCCTGCCCCAGAAGCCGGGAAAAACATCCTTGTTCTACGACAGATATGAAACGATTGACCAGTTTTGAACTTTGCAGCTCGGTATCGCGTGTTGAAACCAACCACATCAGGCGTGACCTTGTATCGAAAACTACACGATTTTTAGCCCTTGTTTGAAGTTAAACACAAAACTACTCGTACTTAGAAGTTTTTCGAAAACGAAAAGATGAGGAACAGAAAGATACCGGTTACTTTATAATTATAGGCTTAAATATTTTACCAAAACGAAAATTTATGGGACTAAAAATAATTCTAAGTCAAAAGTATTCAAATGAAAGGGTTCTGAAAAAATAAATATGCTTCAAAATTTGTTACGTTTAGTCCACGTATTTAGATCGTTTTGCCAATACATACCTTAAATTTAATATCTCATGTTGTTTTCACGGTTATTTTGAATGCTTAGTAGTGGGTTTGTCCCCCTTTTAATTTTAAACAATTGTTTATTCTTCATCCTGTAGAATTTTCATTATTTATTTAGTATAAGTTTAAATATTTTGAATACATTTTATTTTAATAACTTTAATAACTTGTTATATGTGTTTGCTTTAATGTTGGATAGTGTTGTTTATCAAAGGCATTTACTTGGAGAATATATAATCACGTTTAAACGTGGTATTCCGTTGTATAACATTTGTTAACGAACAAAGATTTCAGACAATGGAAATTTTCCACCTTATTATCTTTTCAAGGTATTATTAATCGAAATGGTAAATTTCTATGGTTTCATATAGGATGTAGGGCACCAATTATACACTTAACTGTATAATTTGGCAATGTTGGTTACAGGTATGCCTTACAGATTGAACAGACGTTTCGAAAACGTTAAGTCGAGTTTTCAAGCAGACATGATTCGTGGAATTTTTTATGTTGTTTCAAGGCCACTCGCTTTCTTGTTTACGCTAGTTATGTAATCCCCCATTTATTATATCTATATAAAACTAATACTTAAGAAGTTATTAGGAAACATTGGGAAAATGCAACAATGTAATTAAAAGACAATTTATTACAATTTATTTCAGTTTATTAACGTTCCCATGAACGGAAGCGCTACAAAGTAGCACAAGGATAAGTGACACTGCAGATGTCAGGTCACAGACGATCGTAGGAAGTCACGTACCGAGATTACGCAGAATAAGCCTGCAACATTGTAATTATGAATAGCTTTTAAGATAGCAACTATGTAACATGAATAGAGTCAAGTGTAAGCAGACATTAGGTCTGCAAGTTCCCACAGAACTGTGAGGGGGTAGGGAGATTATAAAAGGCCCGGGAGCTCTACTCGCAGGCAGTTCATCAACGTTCAGCTTTCACATTGCAGTCCGTCGGTAGCTCACTTGTACAATTAATTATAGTTTTGGACTTAGAGTAATAATTTCAAGATTGTCTAAATTCAACATTAATTTCTGTATAAAAATTAAATAAATGTGTTAAAGTTCAAAGAAGTCTTTTTAAAAAGGACCGCTCGAAGCCACGAACCTTAACTCGCTTATCTGCAGGTGATGTTTTAAAAATGCCTTCCATGTGGTTGTTTTGTCGACAGGAAATGTCTTTGAAGAGAAAACACGATACCATTTGTTGGATTATTTACACCTATATATACAAGTTAAGCGGCGAAAGAGATGATTATTATGCAGAGTCCTTTTACGTTAAGGGACCTGAAAAGTTACGATGTTACTTTAATATCCTTTCTTTTAAAGGTATTATTGTGGTACAGTTGTGTAAAATCAGAAATAGTAAATGAGTGTAATTGTCTAGTAGAAACGTTCGGCCAGGTAACACTTGCGAGCAAGTAAGCACTTTTGGAGCTGCAGGCTGAGAAGGTACGATGAGTACATACTGTAAATAATCGAGTGGTTGGCTCAAAATCCAGCTTTCTTTCCTTTGACACAAAAAGGGACCTAAGGTAGAATCATTGTTATTTTTTCTTTGATGTTTTGGAGGAGACCGATTTAATCTTATGCTCTAGTTTTTACGCAAGGCCATTGCATGCTAAATGTACGGGCTCTAGTTCAAGATTAACAATGCAATATGAGTGCAAAATGTGATTACGCGATTATTTTTCAAGTCACAAATAAGATAAACGTAAGCTTGGATAGTAGCACCTTGAACAAATTTACTTGAATTAGTTAAGGTTACGGAACGTAAGTTTGTGTAGAAATAACCGGATAAATTTTACTTGCCTTGATTACGGTTGCGGAAATGCGAACGTCAACAGGTAGTAGTTATTAATTATAGGTTAGAATAAGCTTATTATTTGTCTAGTTATAAAAATTACTTTCAGCGTTATACTATTGTTTTTAGGTTTGTCCTGAAATGCATTTCAGTAGGTAAGGGTTACTTTTGCTTTATTTTATTGCTGCATGTTTCTATACTTATTTAGGGCAAAAGACTTTATGTAAGTTGGTATGTGACTGCGAAGAAATCCCTAATTAATATTTGCTTTAATTTTATTCTTTATATGCAGAGCCAGTTTTATGGGCAGGCGAGTAAGGCAACCGCCTGGGGCTGCCAAATTTAGGGAACCGCCAATACCTTACCAGTATATTATCATTACCATATTGGCCCGAATGTAACGAGGTAAAAATAGTTATTCACTGTCACTTAACAAATCCAGGAAATGAGAACAATACTGCAATAAGCAATCAGTGGCTAATTACAATTTCTCTAAAAAATTTTAAGACGATCTATGTGAGTCGTATATGGTTCCTGATAATTTTTTTCTGAACAAAAAAACTACCTGAATATAGGCAAAAGTGTCCCAGAATAGTTTCTCTAAAGATTCATTGCAATTAGCAGCCATAGATGAGTTCTCAAGAAACATGTCATAAAACAATACACAAATAACAGTAAATGCATGTATGTGCGGGTCGCGGCATGACTCAGCGACCGGATGTCAGACCGAGCCAGATTACCGATAGCTTTGCCTTCCCGCCTTATATTTTTTCCGTTAGTTAGGACTGAGTTTTAGATGAAGCGAGGTTTTGTGATCATAATTGCAGTAACATATTCCTTTTGTTAACGATTTTTTGTAGAAAATATTTTGAGGTTCATAATTACGATTTCAAATATTGAAAATATGAGTAGTGCAAAGGGAAGTAAAAGTGATTCCGGCGCTGACAATCATAGACGCAAGAGAAACGCGGAAGCTTTTATTGCATCTCAGATAGGTGCGATATTTAAACATTTTAAAAGCAGTGTGAAGGAAGAAGAGGAATCTCCAGCGACTTCACCTACGGAAAATTATGAAGAAAAGGACGAAGCTATTCAACATGAACATGGCAGCATTAATTCAGACGCTCCAATCGAACCAGGTACGTGTACAGTTGTTCCAAATCCTGAAATTTTATCGGATTGTAATGATCGAATGTCTGATATCGGAATGTGGCCGGAATTTATTGATCAGAATCAGCCTGATTTTTCGGTAGAAATGGGAGTTATCAGAGTTCGTAATTTCAATTATCCAAAAAACCCTAACCATCGAAGGCATTTTTCCGATTTCTATTATATTAGACATTTACCTAACAAAGAAAAAGTTGATCGGCATTGGCTAGTATACTCAATATCTATTGTTTTTGTGGCAAGCTATTTGGATCTCCAATAAACAACTTCGCAAGCGATGGGTCCAACACTTGGAAAACCTTGCTTCTTATTGGTGTAAACATGAAGCATCAGCGTGCCATTTTGAAGCACAAAAACAATGGATTGAGCTAGAAATGCGTTTAAACACAAATCAAAGGATTGATAGAAAGAGCAGGAAATGATAGAAAAAGAAAAGGTATATTGACGAAATGTGTTAGAACGGCTTCTGACGATCCCAAGATATTTAGCAGAGCATAAGCTCGCATTTTGAGGATCTGTTGAAAAGTTAAATCATCTCATAATGGAAATTTTTTGGGTTTGGTGGAGCTCTTGGTGCAGTTAGATCCAGTCATGTCGGAACATGTGCGGTGAGTAAGCAGCAAAGAAATTCATGACAATTATTTGGGAAAAAACTTTTAAAACGAATTTATACACTTGATCAGCCGCCACAAGCTTGAAGAAATAAAAAGGGGAATACTTTGTGCAAAATAGTACTGTTATTCTCGACTGTATTCCTGACATTAGTCACAATGAACAAATGACCATGGTTATTCGGTTTGTAAACATTGCGGACAGTACTGTGAATATTGTAGAGCATTTTGTTGAATTTCTAAAGGTAAACAACAGAACTGGTGTCGGACTAGCAGAAGCGTTAAGCAAAAGTTGGCTGACCTTGGAATACCTCTTATAGGCTGTAGAAGCCAAGGTTATGACAACGGAGCGAATGTGAGTGGCTGTAAAAATAGTGTTCAAGCTCAGATATTAAGAGAAAATAATAGAGCATTCTTTCTTCTTTGCGGATGCCATAGTTTAAATCTAGTGTTAGGTGATATGGCCAAGTCGTCTAGTAAAGGAAAGACGTTTTTCGGAATTATTCAACAAATTTACGTTGCCGGCTCAACAAATAGATGGGACATTTTGAAAAAATATATAAGTATTTTGCAGTAAAACCATTAGTAGAAACACGCTGGGAATGTAGTGTTGACTGCGTAAAGGCAATTCGGTATCAAGTTGACGAAATATATGATGCATTAATGGATCTGCACGAAGAAACGGCTGACCCAAAATGTGCAGCTGAAGCAATTTCTCTAGCAAAACAGTCAAGAACATGAAATTTTTAGTTATGCTGATAATTTGGTATGACATTCTTGTGCAGATTAATGTAATCAGCAAACTGATGCAGTCAAAAGATATTCAAATGGATGTAGCTGTATCAATTTTGAAGAAAACTGAAGAATTCTTTGTGAAGTATAAAGGAAATGGATTTAAATCTGCCATTATAATAGCAAAGGAGTTGGCAATTGATGATCTGGAAATGACTAAATAAGAAGTTGTTTTCCAACCTGTCTCATTAATTCGAAAGAGGAAAAAGAAAATACAATTTTCGTACGAGGCAACAGATGAAACATTACAAGATCCTAAAGAAAAACTACGAGTCGAGTTTTTTGTTGCACTAATGCATCAAGTTTGTATGTCGATACGGCAGAGATTTGACCAATTATACAATAAAAGATATGTGTGATGCCGATTTACTCCGACGGTGCGAAGAACTGGAGCATCTGCTTTCGGATAGGGTGCAAAGTGATATTAACAGAACCAGCCTCTTAACCGAACTGAAAACTTCGGCAAAAATACTTCCTGTATCCGAGCGAGCAGAAACGGCTCAGAGTTTTGCATTACATGTCCGCGAACAGGTTCGTGGATATTATGGCTAATGTATACATAACAATACGGATTTTTCTTACCACTCCTACGACAGTGGCCAGTGGAGGGCGAAGCTTCTCAAAATTAAAATTGATTAAAACATATTTGCGCTTCACGATGTCGCAAGATAGATTAGTTAATCTATCTGTGATTTCCATTAAAAACAGCATTACCCGTACCGTTAACTTTTCCGAAATTATTAACGATTTTGCTACCAAAAAGCTAGAAAGTTAAATTTTAATACTTTATATTTTACTTTATATCAATATTATTAAGATGAATATTATTTCTATTAGAATAAATTGTTACTAAATCACAGTTACTTCAATTCTACTTTCAAATATATACTGAATACTGTGACAATTCTTTTATATTTCTTATATTATAATAATTATTATTTATTGATACAAGGGGGAGGGCTGCCAAATGCGTTTTGCCTGGGGCTGCCATTTGTCTAAAGCCGACTCTGTTTATATGCGAGTTAACGTTTTCCTTTTATGGCACGTTGCTAACAGGTTTTTTTTTTAATATTTCTTTGGATGCCATTTTTTTCTAAAAGCTGTAATAAATTCATTGCTTGAGGTTTCCTATTTTTCTTTTTGGATGAACCATCCCACTCTACGACCTTCAGCTAGCACGGTAAACTTTTTACAATTTCTTATAATTCGTGCTTTCTCCTTTTTTGTTATTGCGGTACCCACTGCGGGTTGCTTTCTTTATTTTCTTTGCTTTCGTTGCTTCCTTGCTTGTTCGCACGGATTGCCGTAATAGGGTGGTAATAAAATTATGAGTGCAGATTCGGCTTCAGCGAGCAAAAATATACCGAGTGTAACAAAACATTTTAGGGGGTGATTCCTCATCGTAAAAGAAATAGGGTCCTTCATATAAAGAAACTTCATTCGAGCATCCCTTGTTAAGATACAGCCCCTTAAAGGGAGTTCATAAAATTTGTTTTTCATTTTTTTACAAACACTAAAAAAGTTACAAAATTGAAATTAAGGTGACATTTTTTACTAACAAAAATACACTTACTCAGTAATTTATTTGGTTTACCCCATGGTTGTAAGGGGTGGAAAACGCAAGCCCTAAAATTTATTTCCAATGTAACTTTTTGTCTTATTATGTGTTTGCCATTTAAAAATTTATTTCCAATAGCTTATTTCATTCTAAACAAAAAATGTCTCTTGAATTTTTTGCCAAAATTAACCAGTTCGCAGAAAAAAATTATTTTACAAACAACTACAGAGATACTTCTCAAAAGACGAAAATGCGAAACTAGTTTATCTAGTAGGCCGCTATTAGTGATAGTGACAATTAAATTGTTATCACGCTGTCAGTTTGTAAATTTTTGAAATTGAATTAATAATTGTGTGTCGTTTTACTGTTCTTAATTTGTTAGTTTAATAATTCACTTGTTATTAAAATGGCATACACTAATGCGGAAATGGCTGATATGCATTACGTCTACGATCTGTCGCAGGGTAATGGGTTAGAAACTTGTAGAAAGTATGCTGAAATGTATCCTCAACGGCAGCTTCCTTCGCATAGAATATTTGCCCAACTTCATCAACGATCACGAGAATATGGTTTATTCGAAAAAAAACGCAGGATTGTGGTCGCCATCGACAAGTTAGACCACCACAGCTTGAAGAAGCAGTACTTAATTTGGTTAAAGAACAACCCACTAGCAGTACTAGAAAGATTGCTTTCGAGTTAAATGTTGATCATATGAGGGTATTTCGAATTTCAAAGGAACAACTCTATACCCCTAATATCAACAACGAAAACAGGCACTGATACCGCAAGATTTCCGAACCGTCTTAAATTTTCCAATTGGATGCTGGAAATGATTAAAAGAAATCCTGAGTTTCTGAAGACGATCGAATTCACAGACGAATGTACTTTTTCTCGGGGCAAGATTATTAATTTTCATAATAACCACATATGGGCTAATGAAAACCCTCACGCTATTGTCCAAACTAACCATCAAGAACATTTATGTCTTAACGTGTGGGTCGGAGTTATTGGGAATTATTTAATTGGCCCTCACTTTCTGCCTCCTTGATTAAATGATGAGGCATACACTCAATTTTTAAGAGAAGTGCATCCAGTACTGCTGGAGGAAGTTCCTTGTGGTATCAGAAGGGTTATGTTCTTTTATGCATGATGGGGCTCCCGTCCATTTTAGTCAAGCAGCAAGTCAGCATTTAACTCAAGCATATTCAAATCATTTGATAGGTCGAGGAGGACCGCAGAATTGGCCCGCACGATCCCCGGATTGGAATCCTCTCGATTTCTCTACTTGGGGCCATTTACAGAGTTTGGTTTATCCTACTCCTGTTCGCGATGCAGAGGACTTAAGAAACCGCATCATCGATGCGTGCAGAGTAATTAGAGAGACTCCAGAAATATTTGAGCGAATACGTGACTCAATGCGCCGACGTCTAGACGTATGTGTAATGATTGAAGGTGCACATATTGAATATTTACTACGATTTCTACATGTTGTGTGTTTTGTTATTAATAAATTTGTTTTGTTTATTCATCTTTAATCATACTTTGATGCAGGTTGTAACTACAAAATAATAATAATAATCTAGTTCGCATTTATGACGATGTATCTCTGTAGTTGTTTGTAAAATAATTTCTTTCTGCGAACTGGTTAATTTTGGGCAAAAAATTCAAGAGACATTTTTTGTTTAGAATGAAATAAGCTATTGGAAATAAATTTTTAAATGGCAAACAAATAATAAGACAAAAAGTTACATTGGAAATAAATTTTAGGGGTTGGGCTTTCCACTTCTTACAACCATGGGGTAAACCAAATAAATTACTGAGTAAGTGTATTTTTGATAGTAAAAAAGTCACCTTAATTTCAATTTTATAACTTTTTTAGTGTTTGTAAAAATAAATGAAAAACAAATTTTATGTACCCCCTTTAAGGGGCTGTATCTTAACAAGGGATGCTCCAATGAAGTTTCTTTAAATGAAAGACCCTATCTCTTTTACGATGAGTAATCACCCCCTGAAATGTTTTACACTTATTTTGTTACACCCTGTATAAAGTACACCCATCAGACATCAACAAACAAGATTCGTGTTAGTCTGTGTAATTACTAACATAGTTACTCGTTTGAATATGATTGTTGTCGCAATGCTCAAAAACTGGCAGTGTAAAAAAAATTGATTTTATAGCCAAGGTGTTTCGCAAATCCTTCACTTCTTACTGGCGTTTCACTATTAATTTGACATAGATTGTTTTTGTTGTATAACTAACCATGAATTGTTTTCACTTTCATATTTGCATATTTATACAGTTCCAATGTATGTCATTGCATATCTTACATGACACAAAAATTTTGCTAAAATAAGTAAAACGTTTCTGTTTAAACATCGTTGTTTCATGTAATTTTCATTTTAATTGTGTGTTATCTGTCTAACTATTACTAACACTGCACTAAGAATAAATGTTTTAACATATGACTCAGATTACTTCGCAACATACTTTGCGTGAGAGATAGCGGTTTTGTTACATTGAACCTTTCACACTTACTTGGTATTGCATTCACAGATATTTTTATTGGTACGCTATCGTTCTGAAATTTTACGGTGTTACGGAACTTATGTGCGAAAACTGTGATATATTAATATAAGTACATTTTAGATAAGTAATATTGATGGGTGATATATTAAATAATGCGAAGATATACGTCTTCAAGCAGGAGAAACCTGCTTCAGCAGCTTTGAAAATTAGTCGAAGTGTTTGGGAAATTGGTCCTTCTAGTGTTGGTAAGTAACAATCTACTTCTATTAATTAGCTAGCGTCTAACCTGATTTTATAATTTCCGATTTAATGATATTTTAGCCTATTATCGCAAAGATTTATTAACAACTTTTAGGTAATATACGTACAAACGTTAGATGGGTATGGTGGAGTATTACAAGACAAACACAAAAAATTAAGTAAATTAATTATTTAAAAATGATTTACATTGAGAATTGTTGGTAATTGTTTTGCTCTACCCCATCCCCTTTTCGTTTTATAGAAAAAAATCAAAAGACACAGCACGCTTGTAAATTATATTGTCGGTGAGTTCTCAGTTCGCAGACTGGTTTGATGCAGCTCTGCATGCTAACGTACCTGAGTAAACCTCTACATTCATACGGGACTAAAATATCCTACGTCCATCTAATTTGTTTATCATAATCAAACCTCGGTCTACCTGTACCATTTTTACAAATCACATTTCGCTCTGATATTACGTTAAGCAATCCTGTATATCAGGGGCGTAGCGTAGGCAGGAGTGGCAATGCAATGGAGCGTCAGCCCTATGGCGGCGCCAAACCCAACAAGGCATTTGATCCACTTTAATAAACTAATACCAAACATTTTTATGACGTTTATTATACGATACAATTTTTTAGAAAACTTAAAAACACAAGCATCATCATTATTTTGTTTTAAAACTTACTTAAAGTCGGTTTGACGCACGTTTAATTTCTTTTCTATTCTGTGCTAATTTAAAAAGTTCTACATACACTTTACAACCTAAATTTGTAATAATTTGCCTAATATAGCTTGATCTAGGTCTTCCTATACTTTTTATCTTTTTCTTATCTACCTAATTCTACATAGATATTAGCAACCGGATGATTGTTAAAGAACCGGTTCTGGGACCACCTCCACATCCCTCCACCCACCTCCACAGCTCTACACATTCCACCCACCACCTCCACACATCTCCTACCTCCCACCTCCCACCTCATACCTCCCACCTCCCACCTCCCAACCCTCCCCCACGCACCTCTACATCACTTCCACCTCCACCAACCCTTCACAATCCTCCACATCACTCCCATCTCCAGCTTCACACCTCCCACCTCTTGCCTCCACCTCCCACCTCCCATCTCCCACCTCCCAGCTCCCACCTCTTACTTCCCACCTCCCACGCCCACCTCCAACCTCACACCCCTACCGCTACACACCTTCCACCTCCCACATCCCACCTCCCACCTTCACACACCTTTCACCTCCCACCTACCACCTCCCACCTTCACACACCTCGACACACCTCCAACCTTTCACCACCACACACTTACACACACCTCCACACACCTCCCACCTCCACACTCCTTCAGACCCACACACCTCCCACCTCCTCCACCCTCCCACCAACACTCACCTCTAGCTTCCGCTAACCTCCCACCTTTCGATAAACTAATTTTATTAATAAGCTACGTGAACAAATCGTGTTTTTTACTCCGGATACATACACCGGCAAGTACTCGATACCACCCAAATAAGAATTAGATACTTGGTGACTGTTAACCTCCGCTTCCCTCGTGTACGCCCAGACACATCCCTACCCCATGTGCACCCCTACCTATGAGCACCCCTGTCCATGCGCACCCCTACCCATGAGCACACCTGTCCATGCGCGCCCCTCTCTGTGTGACTGCTATTTCGTGGTGACGTCATAACCGTTTATAAATAAAGAGTAATATAATACTATTCTAAAATTTTTATTCTGACATTATACATAACATAATTTAAAAATATTTAATGTCAAGCATGAAGTCATTTATACTTAATTTTAATACAAAGTTAACACAGAAAACAGTCCTTTCTTTATGTTTGTTGGGAGTGGTTTTAATTTTATTTGCAGCTTAAAATTTAAATCGACACCCAAGTCCTTTATCTCCTTTTCTACCCAATAGTTTGATACATAGAGACCGTCTAGGTTTTCGAATTGTAAAATGTGGAGAAGTGTTTTTCTATATATAAAATCTTTGATTCCACCGACAACCAGATACATTCCTTTGTGTTAATTCTTGCAGTTTGTGACAATCTTTTAATCGCAGATCCCCCACTATATCCGGCATACGTATCTTGCTAGCTTGATCGACTTCTTCTTGTCAGTATTGGAAGAAATTCTTATTCTCCCACTCGCTGTTGCGTAGTTGCACGTCCACCACTTTTGGGAGTATATGGTCGTTATAGGTTGTAAGACCCTCGGTTTTAAATGATCCGAAAGGTACTTTACTAGGCAAATATGCAATGTTTAGCAGAATCCTTTGCATGTGGTGTACGCCAAGGTTACGGAACCCGCATTCCTTAGTTCGTCTATGTTATCTACCATTTCGATAAATACGTTTTTAGAATAACCTTTTAAAAAGTATACGGATGTAGTACCATCCTTTTCCGCAAGGACGCCTACATAACTAAAAGAGTCTTTCTTATTAACCACAAGTGCATACAGCTTGTAGAACCCAGATGTATCTAAGTCAGTCCATGGACACATAAAATAATTTTTTAATTCCTCCTAATTTTTTCTGATAAGATGTTCTTTGTCTAACACATCTTTGTGTTGTTCGCGTATTATCGCAGTGTTTTCTATGTAGTCCAACTTTCGCCTTTTGGCATCTATTTCCTCTAATTCCAGCTGTCTTTTTCTTCCACTTACAGTGTATGGCGTGCATAATGGTGCAATTTTCTTTAGCGTAAACGGATAGAGTTTACTGCTAATATTTACGCGTTGTCGTACAACCTCTGGGCGAATGTTAGGCGTATCTATCAATCCCAATTCCGAAATGACTATTTCTTTTCGAATTGTAGAATATGGTGTTGCAGGTTGTGTAAAATATGTACTACATGTTTTAATGTAGTACTTGTGTAAGAGTTTTATTTTATCTTGGCTGTCTTCCTCCTCTACTATCTCCAATAATTTACAGGTAAATAGTTAAAACTTAATTTGCAAGCCAGTCAATTTCTTTGTATTGCTATTCCCCCAATACACGTACTGTAGTAGGTTATTATACACTAGACAGCAGCTATTTTGTAGCTTGTCCGATAGCTTACCCCACATTTTGGCAAGTGGTACCAAGTGCATTGGCGCCTTTAACAAGTATAACTTACTATCTTCCAATAAGGTTAAACAGTCTTTTAAAGAATTATACACCCGTTTCGCACTGACATTGTTTCCAATTGTACAGATGTATATTATCGCTTCCAATCGCGTAATACCGTGTTCTTTGGTCAAAGTAGACGCGAATGTTTCCCTAAAACCCGCATCTTAGACAACGTAAAATATCTAGTATATGATTTCAAAGTTGTTTATAAACATCAGGACCTATTATCTGACACACAAATTTGTTGTATATCTTAATTCTTGCATTGATTGTTAGTCATGTTAAACAATCGATTCCCACAGTTTTATCGTTGTCAACTATAATATTGCACTGTTCTTCGTAATCGCTCTTGTAGCAAAAGTTATGGTTTGTAGTTAAATAATTCCACATCTCCATCTTGCTAAATATGCCGGCAGAATCTTGGGTTACATCCATGTCAAAAAGATAGTAATAATTTTTTTTGTGTCTGTCTAATATATCTGGTAGTTCTTCCAATAAAGTTTCCAACTTAACATCTGCTAGTTCCACTTTGTATGGAACACATATAGGATTTTGGAATTTCTTATTAATGCTTTCGAGACCTTCTTTTCTGATAATTTGTTTTACTGCCTGGCCCATCTTGTTAGTGCTTTCCAGAGAAAACGGAAGCTTAGCTTTAACACAATGCCTAGCGGAAACAAATCGGCCGAACTTTCTTCGTAGATAGCTGTTAAATGCACCACAAACTTTTTTTTAGGATAAACATCCTTTTATTTGTACATGTTTGCTCAGCGTCAGAAAGATCGCAAATTTTCACCAACATTATATTGTCACAAAATGGTTTTGTAATTGATGTGTGTAGTCCACCAATCAACATCTGTTCGCCTTCGACATAACAAATATTACCAATATCTGTCACCAGATTATTGTTGCACATATTTTCTGCCAGCAGCCAAATCGCTCATTTGTTGGTTTCACTTTATTCCCAAGAAATTAAGGGACGTTAATCACCTTGGAGGTGCCCATGTTTACCATTCTAGCTACTGTCGAATACTAAATTGGATACGAAAATTAGCCCTTGTGTACCCTACAGAGTGGGGGCGTATATTGCCCAAGATGCCCCAATATGTCGGACAGCGTCATATCGCTTACATTCTCTTGTGTAGGAACTCAAAAAAGATTATTACCATTTTTTTGACATGGATGTAACCCAAGATTTTGCCAGCATATTTAGCAAGATAGAGATGTGTACTTATTTAACTACAAACCATAACTTTTACTACAAGGGTGAATACGAAGAAAACTGCAATATATTAGTTGACAACAATAAAACTGTGGGAATCGATTGTTTAACATGGCTAACAACCAATGCAAGTATTAAGATATACAACAAACTTGTGTGTCAGATAACAAGTCCTGGTGTTAATAAACAACTTGGAAATCATATACTAGATTTTTTACGTTGTCCAAATGTAAGTTTAAGAGAACATTCGCGTCTACTTTCGCCAAAGAAAATGGTATTACGAGATTGGAAGCGACAATATACAACTGTACAATTGGAAACCATGTCAGTGCGGAACAGGTGTATAATCCCTTAAAAGACTGTTTAACCTTATTGGAAGATAGTAAGTTATACTTCCTGAAGGCGCCAATGTACTCGGTACCACTTGCCAAAATGTGGGGTAAGCTATCGGGCAAGCTACAAAATAGCTGCTGTTTAGTGTATAATAACCTGCTACAGTACGTGTATTGGGGGAATAGCAATACAAAGAAATTGACTGGCTTGCAAATTAAGTTGTCCGAAAAACCAGAAGAAAAAGAAAAATTGATAAAGTTGCTGCGTACCTAGACATAGCCGGAAGAAAAGTAAATATCAGGCTATCTATTAAAAGCGGTGAGAGGGGGGATTTACCTAAATACCAAAAAAACAAAGACAAAAAAAGCACAAAAAAATTAAAGCATATCGCGCACGATTATCTATTAACAAATAAAAATAAATAAAGGATTCTGTACACACAAACCAAAGCAACAAATTAAGCATTATTATTTCAAAGCAAACAATTGTATTTTACGGACAATTCAGGAATTTAGATACGAATTGCGCATTTCATGTTTACAGTAAATAAAACTAATCAGTATTGAAAATAAATATGTGAGAGCTTATGTTGAACGTGGAAGATGGAAGGTGGAAGATGGGAGGTGGGAGGTGGGAGGTGGGAGGTGGGAGGTAGAAGGTGGGAGGTGGGTGGAGGGATGTGGAGGTGGTCCCATAGCCGGCATTCCGCGTCTACTCCTATTTATAAGGAAATGATTTATTTACCTGGTTATCCCCTCCAAAAAAGGAAAAGTGTTAAATATATGTTGTGTTAAGCCTTAAGCAACGAATCGCTGCCTACATGCCAGGCCGCTAACTAGTTGTGAGTTATGTCATGTTGTCATTTAGTTAACTAATTTTTATTTATTTTTTTTGTTTTGTTTTCGTGTAATTGATTAATAAAGAAACTACACGAGATATTGAGAATAAAATGAATTTAGGAACTAATTTTCCAGATAACTGTTTAGTTGCATTAGATAAGGCATTGTTTTCCTTTCACACCTGTTCACCCAATATCTGTATCTTTAAGCGTTTTTTTCTAAAATCGGTAAAGATTGAAACTATTGTTGATCTATGTCCCACGTACCTTTTAATCTAACTGGTTTTCATTCGGAAAGAAAAATAAGAAACCTCAAGCTTTTAGAAAAAAATATGATATCCAAAGGGATATTTCCAAAAACCCTGTTTACAGTGTATAAAAAAAAATGTTAACTCTCATATAAAATATAAAATTAAACCAAATATTATTTAGAGATTATTTCCCAGTCAAGTACGAACCTACATATTGTCCACAGCACTAAATAGGTACAAAAATATACAGCAGTAAAATAATAAAGAAGTAACCCTTATTTACTGAAATGCATTTCGGGACAAACCTAAAGTCAATAGTATAATGCCGAAAGCAAATTTTATAAACAGTCAAATAATAAGCTTATCTTAACTTATAAAAAATCACTACTAGCTGTTGACTTCGCATTTCCACAATCTTAATCAAAGCAAGTAAATTTTATCCAATTGTTTTTACACAAGCTTACGTTCCGCAACCTTAACTAAATCAAATAAATTTTATCAGGGTGCCTCTACCCAAGCTTATATTTATCTTGATTGTGACTTGAAGAACAATCACGCAATCACATTTTGCATTGTTAATTTTGAACCGGAGTCTGTACATTTATCAAGCAATAACC
Source organism: Platerodrilus igneus (assembly GCA_036346225.1). Taxonomy (NCBI): domain Eukaryota; kingdom Metazoa; phylum Arthropoda; class Insecta; order Coleoptera; family Lycidae; genus Platerodrilus; species Platerodrilus igneus. The sequence continues at coordinate 9,765,559 of JARFIW010001638.1, read as the reverse complement.
ACGCGTGAAAACTAGAGCAATCAGTTTCCTCTAAAGCTCGAAGAAAAAATAACACACTGATCCTATCTTGTGTCCCTTTTTCTGTTGAAGGAGCTAGATTTTGAATCAACCGCACGACCACCTCCAGTGTGTACCAATCGTACCTCTTCAGTCTGCAGTTATTACAATCGTAGCAGCGCTGAAAGTGCGTACTTACTCGCAGCTGTTACCAGACCGAAAGTTTCTACTAGACAATTACACTTATTTGCTATTTCTGATTTTACACAACTGAGCAACAATAATGCCTCTTATAAGATCGTGTCTTATGTAACATCGCGACTTTCAAGGTCTCTTCACGTGCAAGGGCGCTGTATAGGAAATCATCTCTTTCGCCACTCAACTTGTATATACAGATAGAGATAATTTACTAAATCCCTTCAAAAATATTTCTGGTTGACCAAACAACCACATGGAACGTATTTTCAAAACATCACCTGTGAATAAGCGAAAATAGCAAAGCGAATGTCCTCGATACAACATGAAAAATTCCACGCATTGTCTGTTTGAAAACCCGACCTGATGTTTTCAAAACAATGTTTCATCAACCTGTTAGGTATATCTGCAACCATCATCATCATTAGGTCTTCAGTCCTGGAACTGGTTAGACGCGTACCATCATTGTTTCTTATTCTAAACTAACCTACAGATTTCCCTGAAATTTGCACAGTCTGCATCTATCACTATCTGATCTAGGTCTACATCTACCTGTTTTTACCTATCTCTGCTTGTAATATATCCCATACTATTCCCCAAAATGCTTTAGAACGTATTCCGCCCTTCTATTTCTCTTTTTCCCCAGATATCCTTGTTCCACTAATATTTCTATAACCTATTTGTTATTATCTTTGTTTGTCCATGCTAGCGTTATCATACATCTGAAGCACAGTATTTCAAAAGGCTGCTACCGTTTTTCTGTCTGCGTTTCAGACTGCCCGTATTTCATATGCATACTGTGCTGTGCTCCACACATATGCTTTCAACAATTTTCTTCTTGTTCTATGTTTGTTGTCTTTCCTCATAGGTGCTGTTCTTTCTTGTTAGATACAGTTCGGTCACCTTCTATTGTTTTACAGTTATATACCCTATTTTTCCTACCTTCAGTGGTTGTGAAGGGAGGTAAGCAGCCTGTGGTTGCCAAGTTCCCCCAACACTTAACGATTTACCGATTTAATATATTTTCCAATATATCTTTTCGCACAGTCAACATTAGTTGCAGATATTTCGCAACCAACAACTAGTTCTTTATACTAATCATCAGATTTATCTGCGCTTATTTTTTCGTCATTAGGTTTTCCGTCTCAAAACTGGTTGGACACGTACCTACACTTATTTATATTCTGAGCTAGCCTACATAGTTCCCTGAAATTCTCACACAGCATGTGTATACAGCTCGTTCCCCTTATATTGTTTTCTAATTTTATGCCCTATTTCACCGAGATTCAGTGAAGGGGGTTAAGCAACCTGTGGCTACCAAGATCCCCCAGCACTTAGACGTTTGCCGAAATAATGGTTTTCCAGTAAATCCTTTCACACTTAACATTATTCGAGAATATTGCCCCACCAATTTTTGTAGTTACTTATAATAATCATCATGTTTAAGCACAGTTATTTTTTTCGTCATTAGTTTATCCATCTTGGGATTGGTTGGATGCGTACCTCCATTGATTTCTATTCTGGGTTAGCCTACACATCTCTCTGAAACCCCTACAGCCAACATCTTTTACTATCTGTGTGCAGTACTCTAACCTAGGTCTGCCTCTTCTTCTCTTTTTTCCGATCTCTGCTTCTAATATATTCCGCACTATTCCCTCATGCCGTAGTATGTGGCCTATCATCCTATCTCTCCTATTTTTTACCGTTTTCCACATATTTCTTTCTTCCCCTACTATTTTTAGTACCTCTTCGTTCTTAACTTTGTCTGTCCATGATATCTTCATCATACGTCTGTAGCACCACAGTTCAAAAGCTTCTACCTTTTTCTTGTCCGCTTCTCCTACTGTCCAGGCTTCACATCCGTACAGTGCTTTTCCTTGTTTCTATGTTTGTGGTCTTTGAGCACAGTAGTTGCTTTTTCTTGTTAAATGTAGCACGACCTTGTGCTAATCTTTGTTTTATATATTTTGTGCTTTTCCCATCTTGCGGTATTTTGCTTCCTAGGTAGCAGAAATCCTTAACCTCTTGTAAGTTCGTGTTACATACTTGTATTCTTGTTTTTGATTTATTTTCCCCACCTTTGCATACTAGAACTTTAGTTTTAGTTAATTTTCATACCGTATCTCTCTGTTAGAACCGTTTCCATTTCATTAAGAGCAGATTCTAACTCTTCTTTGCTAGACGCTAATACTGCTATATCATCTGCAAATCTAAGTATATCAATTTTTTGTCCCTGCATAATAATTCCAAATGTCTTTTTGCATTTGACAGTATTCATTGCCTCTTCTATGTACAAGTTAAAAATCAATGGGGATAGGGCACATCCCTGTCTCACCCCTTTCCTAATGTTTACTTCTCTACGTTCCTGCTCTAATTCTATTATTGCTGTTTGCTCTTTGTATAAGCTATGTACTATTCGTCTATCCCTATAACTCAGAGGTTCCCAACCTTTTCTGAACCACCGCCCCCTCTACTGGAAAAAAAAAACTTCCAACGCCCCCCTCCTCATCATAGTGCATTATAACGAATATTAAAATATTGTTGCATAGTATCTATCTATCTATATATATATATATATATACATAGATACTCATATACGAACGTTGCACTTTTGACTGCTATTACAAGCGTTCACTAAAGCGTTGGACAAGGTATATATATTAAAAATCGCAAAAGTAAACCTTAATTAAAACGACTATCAAATGTAGTACAAACTTGTTTATTAAAAACTTAAATATGAATACATAATGAACAGAAAAAGATTAAGAAGAAAAATTAATGAGATAGTTGAGGCTGGTGAAGTTTTAACAATTTGCTAATGTCGGGTTCCAATTTCGTTAACATCAGCCGCAAATCGCCACGTTCAGTAATGTGCAGTCTGTTCCTTTTCTTAGACAATAAATTAGCTACTGCACTGAACCCACGCTCAGCCAAATAAGATGAAGGAAATGCAATTAAAAATATCTGTACTCTTGACCACAATCCAGGGTAAAGAACTGGTATTGGTTTTGAAGCCAGAACTCTTGATATCCATTTCTGAATTTTACTTTTAGTTCTTCGTTAGTTGTGAGTTCTACGAGTTCCTCTTCTAAATTTGATGATTCTGCTGTATCTGCATTTGCGAAAGGATCTAAAACCCAACCCGGTATATTCATGTTTAAAATATCCTGAATCGCTCCACACAATCAACATGAAGAACGTCCAAGTGTTGGCAGTAAGTAAGTAAATCTTCATGTTTTGCAGAGACTGCTGATAATGTTGGAAAGTGGCTGTATTCACCTCTCCCTAGATTTCGTTTGAATAGAAGAAGTTTTCCCACAAAAGCAGCTATGACGTTTTTTGTTTTAATTAAATTCAATTCGTCACCTTGCAATTGTAAATTGACTTCATTAAATATTTTAAACAAGTCTGTCAAATAAGCGATGTCATTTTATGTATAATCAGGTTTTCGCGCAATTTTTCGTTTCTGTTTTCAAGAAAGTCCAGTACTGAATCAAATAGTTGAAAAAAAAACGGTTCAAACAAGTACCTTTTGAGAGCCAACGAACTTCTGTGTGCAGCAGCAAACGATTGTAATCTTCATCATTTTCACTACAAAGTTGGCTAAATAATCTGTCATGCAATGAATTGCTTCTAATCGTATTTACTGCTCTAATAACGTAATGAAGCGACGAATGCAAACGTTCGTTCAGATTTTTTACAACCAAGTACTGACGATGAATAATACAATGTATAGCGAGTACATTTGGTACTGCTTGTTTCAAATGAGCTATGAAACCCTTATGACGTCCCGTCATTGCTGGAGCACCATCAGTAGCTGCCGACAAAATATTATGCATAGGTATTTCTTTCTCTTGAAAAAACGTACTCATGGTATTAAATATCGTTTCTCCCTTTGTATCAGTTTCCAAATTTTTTGCAAATAATAACTCTTGATAATTTTTTTCGTCTTTTATGAACCGAACGTATGATAACAGCAGTACTTCGTTATTTGGTAGAGTGGATTCATCAAGTTGAATGGAAAAATTGCAAGTTTTTAAGTAATCGCATAATGATATTTCAACGTCTATTCTCCTTTGCACTGAGTTATTACTCAGAGGAATTTTTCTGATGACATCTGCCGATGTCTTATGATGAAGAACAGTTTTTATTACCTCTCTGACTGCCGGCAAGATAAGTTCCTCGCCAATGGTATGTGGTTTTCCCGTTTTTGCGATTAACAATGAAATGTTATATGATGCTCGTAGTCCATCATCTTCTTGTTTAGAAGACGACGCAAATAGGTTTGATATAGTTGGCTGTTTCAAATATTTCTTCTGCAGTTCTTGAAAATAGGACAAATCTTTGTCCTTTTATCAGTATGCATTTTATTTAAATGTTCTTGTAGCCTAGAAGGCTTCATGGCTTCATTTGAGAAAACTTTTTGGCAAAGTAAACACATGGGTAATAATGGGTTTACAGGAGAGTGCGTAAATCCATATTTCAAATACAAAAGACTGTACTGCCGGCATTTCTTCTTAGATTCAGACATTTTGAAATCCAAAACTTGCCACGGTTTAAAATAAATTAACTTTTCAACGAATTTATAGATAATTATAAAATTAATGGTTATAATGACTTATATAACTTATCACTCACGAACATGGATTATTTGCGAAGCACACCAAAAAAAAAACACATTCCTAGAGCTATCCCTGCCTTTTATACGTTTGATTTCATACAAGCATCAACTTGTATGTTTTATCTTGTTTGCGATGCCGGTGCACTTTGTAAGCAAGTCATATCGCGTCTTTGCTTATCAACTTGCAAAGACTTGTTGCGGACAATATTAAACGGAATTAGGTATTCATAGACCTAATGCTGAATTAAATGTTTTAAAGTATATTTTCTCGATAACAATAACATAGACATTTTAGATAGCTAAATAAACTGTCTATTCATGCCAACTAGGTATTTTCAAAGTATTTTAATATATTTATTTTCTAAAAAGGTAAGTACGTCACGAACGCCCCCCTTGATCCTCCTAACGCCCCCCTTTTGCCCCTGTACTCGCTACCGCCCCCTTTGAAAGTTACAGCGCCCACTGGGGGGCGGTACCGTCCCCGTTGGGAACCTTCCAATCTTTTTGAATATTTCAACCAACGTTGCAACCATCTGCAACCAACGTTGCAAAATTATATAGTTCGGTATATAACTGGTGGCCTACTTCCTGTATGAAACAATAGAAATCTACAATTTCGATTAATAATACATTAAGAAGATAACGAGATGGAAAATTTTCACTGGTCGAAACCTATGTCAGTAAGCAAATGTTTGATAACAGGATATCACGTTTTGACGTGATAATAGTATGTTTAAAGTAAATGCTTTTGATAAACGATACTTTCCCATATTAAAGCAAACACATATTGCATCCATTCTAACCTTTGTTAATCTCAAACCCGCGTTTCAAGCTATCATATTAAGCATATTTCTAATCGATATGTTTGTAACTTATTTAGGAAATGCATATGCTTAAAACGAATTTCCACTTCATTAAAATATTTCTAAATCAAATGTTTTGACAAATAACACTTTCTAAATTTATTTAAGCGAACACATATTGCAAGAATTATTAACCTTTGATAACCAAAACACATTTCTATACATTGTAATAATACCCTCCTAAGTTTTCCCGTTATCAAAATAAAATAGATTTAAAATATTTAACTTTGTAACTCAATATTTAATAAAATTCTACATGATATCTTGATAAATGATCGTTTAAGATTGAAAGGGAGACAAACCCACTACTGAGCATGCTATCCGTGGAAACAATAACAGATATGAAATTTATATTATGAGCAAAATGATCCAAATAGAAGGACTAAACATAACAACTTTTCAAACCAAATTATTTCTAATATGTTTTTAAACTTTAAAAAGAGGCTATTTCTTTTATTCAAAAATTTTGATTAAACACGTAATTAGTACAGTATAGGCGCTAGAAACACAAATTTGAGAGGTATTCCTATTTTGTCAAAAAAACAGAGAGCGTACTAGGTTACACAGAATTTACAAATGGAATAATATCATTTACATGTTACTCATCCATAAACAGCACTTTCTCTGTCTCAATACTACCTTGTAAAGTGCTACTTTACACAAGTTAGTAAACACGATTGACAATTTCTGCTGAAAATGATCCAATAAGCGCAGTCATAAATTTGAGAAAACTCAATAACAATAAGCATTTGTTGCTATGGTTATAATTTGGTACAAAAGGTCATAGTTTTATAAATGCAAATTACATAACTAAATGCAAGAATAATTCAGGAATGTTTAACAAGTAAAATATTGTAAATTATACGCCAGGTAATGGTTTTTACTGGCTCTACGAGGCGACAGGGTCCCCTGCCGGCTCGCCTGTCAAACCCTCGTATCGCCAGTAAAAACCTGCTGGCCTGGCTAATAATGTAAAATTAAATCAAATCAAATCAAACAAAATAAATTAATTAATTTTCCCACGACTATCCAGTAATGCATTTGTTACGCATTTAAAAGTGAGTTAATAATGGTACTCATTATTCTCTAGTTGTATATGAATTCATAAACCAACACCTTTAACCAATCAAGAACATCCGGATTGTGATGATCATAATCCAACACCTCTGGCCAATCAGTACAATTCTTCATTTTTCATAATCGACAAGGGGCAGTTTTCGTTATCATGCAAAGTAGGCTGTTACACTTTGATAAAAAAAATTTTAATTTGCGATAGTAGTTAAAACGTATATTAGATATTGTAGATTTGTGTAGTTGTGGGAAGATTATAGAATTCTACTTGCAAGTTATGGCCATTACTCGTTCGGATTACGCCGCGAGTCCGTTCGAATGAGTAATGGGTATCATAACCCGCTCGATGAATAATATACTATTACATTGCTTGCCTTCTAGTTTAATACACGTTTGCAAGCTGCGTATCAAGTACGATATATAGATAACTCAGAGTGATTGCGGAACCGGTTTGCCGCTCTAGTCCTTATTCTTGTGACGAGTTTTGTTGATTTTTCTTACCTTAAGAACGCGAACACCAAACAGATATAGGTAAAAAAATTATATAAGAAAATCGACGGGTTCACGCTATCACAGGTTTATAATGTACTATATCCAATAGTTAAAGATAGCAGGGTCATGTAAAGAAAAAATTCGAATTAATGAAAACTTAAGCGGAATTAAATGTCAAAAAGAACAATTATTTTATAACTTCTTTTTTTTTGGTTATCCGAACCCGGAGGAGTGGAAAGCTTTTATAGCCAAAGTGTGGGACTTTCCAAGCGGCATACCCACTAAAACCATTCCCCCTGGCGGGTGCGTATGCCAAACGTCTCTGGTTATGTATTATACCCAATCTGCAAAACCTGCACCCCGAATCATAAAGTACAAGTGCCTTAATGCAAGGGTATCGACTAACTTCGGGTCTAGCCTTGGTCGCCCGAATAGGCGTTGTCTCGTTCTGTCCAACGCCTCGCATCTGCATAGTACATGCATTGCAGTCTCCGGTTCCTCTGAGCATAGTCTGCATTCGAGGTCTCCGATATATTTATGCATTCCCTGGAGGTGAACCTTGACAAAAGTATGTCCTGTCAGGAACCCCACAGTGATCCTGAGTTGTTCCCTGCTTAAATGAAGCAGCCCCTAGATTCTGTTTTTGCTAGGCTCCTTTATTAGCGTCTTGCTATGTGTTAGTCCTGGTCTATTTTGCCAGTCCCTTTGGTGTTCACTGCACATCCATTCGCTAATATAGCTTCGGATGGCAGCTTTGGTGACTGCCAAGGCAGGTTCGGGACCGATAAATGGCCCTTGCGTCCCCGTCTTGCAAGTTTATCTGAAACTTCATTTCCCTTGAGTCCTTGATGGCCTGGCACCCACTGCAATGTAACAGAGTTCTGTTGTGCCAGTCCATTAAGTGCCTCAATACACTCCCACACCAGTCTAGATGACACTTTCTGACTTGTTAGAGCCTTGAGTGCCGCCTGGTTGTCAGATACAATATAGATATGTCTTTTAATAAAAGCATCTCTTATACTTTCACGCACACTTTGCAGTATGGAGTATATTTCCGTTTGAAAAACGGTAGCGTTTGCCCCTATGAAAACGCTTAAACGTTCCTCCGGTCTTTCCCTGAAGAGTCCAGATCCGGACCCGGTTTCGCCCTTAGAGCCATCCATGTACCAGACCATGTTGCCCGGAGGTAATCTACCCTTCATTTTTTCCCACTTAACATTCTGGATAACAGTCTTGAAGAGTGTACCCCGCGGATGCTGGGGAGTCATTTTGTCTGAACGCATCTCAAACAGATGCCCCCAATTTATCCCAAGCAGTCTCGTAGCTCCCACCTTCAATAATCCTAGACTGAAGGTCTGTATAGTTTAAGTCTTTTCTCCCCGACCACTACCAAGTGTAGTTGGGGAAGGCCAAGGAGAGTATCCATAGCAGCAGAGGACGTGGAACACTTCGCCTCTGTAATACTTAGACAAGCCAGTCTCTGGATTCTGCCCAACTTTATTTTGATGTTTGATTGTTCAGCCTTGAGCCACCATACCAAGGCTGCATATGTTATTGCTGGTCTGACCACCCAAGCGTACAACCAGTGTACCATGTTTGGTCTTAGCCCCTAGAATTTGCCGCAAGTGCGTCTAACTATTGCTAAGGAGATTTCCGCCTTGCGTACGGTCTTATCGATCTGCAGGTACCATGTGTGTTTGGAGTCCAGAGTGACTCCCAAGTACACCACTTCGCCTAACAGGCCGATTTTGTTACCGTTAAGGAAGAGAGGTGTAATGCCCTCAATCTTCCTTTTCCGGGTAAAAGGTACCCAGGTGGACTTTTGGGGGTTGATTCGAAGGCCTTCCCTCATTGCCCACCTTTCTATTATTTTCAGGGCTTCTTGCTTTCGGTCCCTGATAACATTATTGTATTTACCCTCCACTAAGACTACTAAATCATCAGCATATCCCAGCGGGGTAAACCCTTCTCTGCTCATATCCCACAACAGTCCGTTCATGACTAGGTTCCACAACAGGGGAGACAAGATTCCCCCCTGCGAGTATCCGCTAGTCACCCCGACTGCCATGGTCTTGCCAAGCAGTTCTGTGACTGCCACCCTTCCACTTAACATGCAGTCTATCCACCTGCAGCAAGTTTTCTCCATCCCAACTGATCTGGTGACCATCGAGATGGAACTGAAGGAAGTATTATCAAAGGCTCCCTCGATGTCCAAGAAGGCATATAGAAGATCTCTTTGTTAGCTAGAGTCTTTTCAGCCCTGAAAACCAGCTGATGAATAACTGACTCTATTGAAGGTCCTGCTCTAAAAGCAAACTGGTTTAAGTGTATTGGGTTAATTGTCAAAACACTTCCCCTGATATGCTTGCCAAGCAGTTCTTTCATCGTTTTAAGAAGAAAGAACGTAAGACTGATGGGCCTGTAGGATTTTGCCTGTGAGTGGTCCGTACGACCAGGTTTAGCAATAAAGACTACCTTAGTTAACCTCCAAGTGCGCGGAATATATTGGAATGCCAAGCTAGTCCTCAAAACTCTGCAGATCCAGTTCAGCAGAAGGTTTGATCCGTTTTGTAGCATGGCTGGGATAATCCCGTCAATGCCGGGAGATTTATATGGTTTGAAAGTATTTATTTCCCATTTAATTTTTTGGAAGGTAATCACCTTCTTCGCTACTGTCCAGTCTTCCTGAGATGCCCACCTTTCGGGGACCTTAGGCCCCTGGACTTGCCACTCGAAATGTGATTGTTCTAGTTCGGTCGAATCAGGTTTTATAACTTCTAATAAAGTGTTATTTGTTTCTTATTCTTAAAAGTTGAATACCCAAATGATGATTTAAATATTCAGTTATGTAATGTTCGTTACATCGCTAGTGATATAATAAAACAAAATTGGGAAAAATCTAAAACTACAAAAACTACATAACGACAGAAATTCGTTTAAAATTTGACACTACATAGCGTGGTTAAACAAATTGTTTATTGTAGTAGTACATAAAATTTACCAGAATCTGAAACATTTTATATTGTAGCCAAGATGTTTGGCAAACATTTTAATGGCGTGTCACTATTAACTTAACATAGCTGAGATTGGTTATATAACTGACCATGCATTGTATTAGTTTTTAGATCTGCATAATTATACTATCACAATGTATGTCATTGTATGTCTTACACTCGCAAAAAAATCTTAGCAAAGTAGACACAGTAGGTATTAATGACTTTTGACGTGTTTACTATTTAAACCGCATTGTTTCGAGGTAATTTTTTTTCTATTGTGTGATACCTATCAAGCTATTACTAATACTACACATGGAATAAATGTTTAACGTATAAAACTCACACTGCTTTACAGCATAGTGATATTGTTGATTTCAATCTTTACACACCTTCCTAGTATTACATTCACAGATAATCATTTTTATCGATACTTGATTAAACATATTCTTGTAATAAATTCAGTTCAGTAGTTATCAATGTTCTAAAATTTCATGGTGTTGTGAAATTTATGTGATATTGTTTAACATAAATAAATTTCATATAAGTGATGAGTGATATTATAACTATCGAGAATGTACACGTTTTTAAGCAAAAAGAAAAAACTGTTCCAACGAATTTAAAAATTAGACGAAATATATGGCAAATTGGCCCTTCTAGCGTTGGTAAGTAAAAATTTACATCCGTTAAATCTGCTTCTAACATGACATTATAATGATCGATTTTATGTTACTTTAATTTTTTTCGCAAATCTGTGTATAAAAAAATAACGTTTTAATTTTTGGGTGATGCGGGTGCAGATATTAGATGAAGAACGCCCGCATAAAAAACCACAAAATTCTAGTTCAGAGTATCAATTAGAAAAGATAAAATCTCAAAGACATTTTCAAAGAGAAGATGACATAACAATTTATGGTTTGGAGGTCCCAACCTTGTCAGGGCACACTTTCCTCTATATACATAGACGTGATAATAAGGCCACGAGAGGTCATTTAACTCCAAACTCTATGAAAAATTACCACCCAAAGTGAAGGAAACGAAAAAAATTGAAATTTCCCATTATTTAGTTTACTACCCTGTATAAATAAACGTTATACTACAAAACGTAAAAGGAAGACCAACTTTAAGCGCGTGTGTATTGCATTCACATAAGAGCCGCCTTTTTAAATCAATTCTTTTCATCCAAGTCAGATACCTTATGCAAATTAATCGTTAAGTATGCGATAATTACCAATTGTGAGCTTTAATGCATCTTCATAGAGCAAAGATAAATTTCGAGTGTAAAATATTTGCTAAAACAAGTTTATTTGAAGTGGAGACAAATCTTATTGCATTTATAAACAAAACCCTCATCAAAGGTACTAGAAGTAACTTAGATTGAAGCTATCCTTTTTAGAATTTGCACCCGTATCCTGCTAGAATACAAATCATTTGCAAAGTATAAAACAAGCTCTTATTAATTATGAGTAGATATAATATTTAACTTCATTTTAAGAGCTTCGAATATAACATTTTAATTCTAGAACTTTCGATTACGTCATTTTTACTAAAAGATATTTCAAAAATTTATTGAATAGGTTAATTGTTTATATCAATGAATTTGCGCAGGCAATAAATTCCATAAAATAAAACTGAGATAAAATAAGAACGTGGTTTAATAGGCTAAGTATTACAAAGAAGGAGGCCGCAGTACATTAATCTCGTGCGTTATAAAAAGATCGACGACGCTTTACAATAGTCATAAATTATTTCGACCGTGGTAGCTTGACTCTAATTGGATCGCTAAAATCGTGCAATCAGCAGAATATTGTAACGTATTTTTTTCGTAGTTACACTTCGTCTATTGATATAAAATAAAACAGCAATAATATAAAAATGTATAATTTGTAAATTTCCGTTCAGTAAAAATAATATATAAAATTTATAATAGCATATAGACTCCTTTACCTTTGAGGTCTAAGTTTCGTTACTAAGCTTCGTCGAGTCGTTAATTCAATCACTTTGCTATCAACGTTTGAAGAGGTAAGCTGCTATCGGCGGTGTAGTAAAGTCAAGATGGTCTTGTCTAAGCACGTGGCCTGTAACACGGTCCGAAAAAGAATATTTAATTGATTAAATCTTTGTGTCTGGAGGTAGTTTCTAGCGGCTTTAGCGTGATGGTATTCATTTATATGTTCTACCTAGAGCAGCTCAGTTGTTTCCTGCAGGCCAAAGGAGATAGAAGCACCCCCTCATTATTAAAACAGTTGGTATATTCAAGTAAATAAATTTTATTAATATTTTTCCTCTTAGTGCAACAACACGGAAGTAGATTATATCTTGGATTTAGAAAATTTCTCGGAATCACTATTTAGAAAATTTAGTTTGTGATTTGGAATACTAAATTTTATATGAAATAATTAAAGAAGAATTGGTTTCGTTAAATACTGTTCTATTCAGAAGAGTTCTCAAAATTTCAGCAATAAATTCGTATGTATTCACGTGACTTCTATTTGTGCATCGCAGAACGCAGATGTTAATGAAATTTTCCTTAGCAGAAATTATAGTTTGATTTTGTTTGCTCGTATGGTATTTCCACACGTGAGTGTTATTTAGCTTCTAATCACTTTCATAATTATTTAATCGTAATAAGAAAATATATGGTTGAAACTTTACTTACACTAAAGTCACTTAAAATAGTTTAATGAAAGAAAGAATTCCGTAATAGATTTATAACCTTGTATAACTTTCAAAGATGGCTATGCTGTATGCTTGTCAGAATTATTGCACAAACAGATAACGTTAACTAAACTAAAAAGTTGTTAGTGTCATATAATGTCAAAAAAAAATATTCAGCTGTCCAATTTAGATATCACATGTTATGTTACGCTAATTTAAAAATATATTTAATAATTTTGAGGTCAAGTACCTGATTCTTAATCAACGTGACGAATCGTTTTTATACATATTAAGTAAAACTAAATCTATGTTGAAACAAGTTATTTTATCAGAATTTAAGTAATTAAATTCGAATGTGAGGTCACGTAGTACTACTATGACTGAAGAATATGTAACATGAATTATTAAAGGAGATCAAATTTTTTAAAGATTTATTATGAAAGATTCAATTTAGAGATCTTTATGTTTTTGAATACAAATCCTTATTATATTTCTGTTCCATAAAAAATTATTAGTTGCAAATTATTATATTAAAACTAATCAAGAAATTTAATCAAATAGAATTTATTTTTGCCGGACTCTTTTATTATTCAAAATACAAGTAAAACTAACAGTATTCTTCTTAATCTTCTTTGGGGATTAAACCACTCATAGGTTTTAAAATTATCTTTATTAACGTTTCGATCCATAACCTAGGATCGTTTTGTTAAACAGTATTGGTATCTGACAAGTGTAAACCCGCCATAGGGTCGCCTCAGATCCATATACAACCTTCATAGAACAACAAACAGTATTGGTATCTGACAAGTGTAAACCCACCATAAGGTTACCTCAGAACAATGTTAAAATCTACCAAAGAGGTAGCCTAAATCATAATGATTTCCCCTTCAAAATAAATATAAAAAAACGACTACTTAAGCCTTTTAATAATGCAATTGCACACTTCTTTAATAACCATCCTCTAAATTGTATAAATAGAAACATGTTAAAAAATGTTTTCCAATTCCCAAGTTATTGAATTTTTACAATAAAAATTTATCAGCTGATTTCACGTTAAGCGTATTGGCTACCTAAAAAAGTCGGTCCCAGGCCGTAACACAAATTGAAGGCAATTATTCATTAAAAATTTTTGCTTAGTGTACTCAAACCAAATATTTCAAACATCAATAAATCAAAGTCACCTTCAATTTATGTCATAAATGTCAAACTTGAAGTCTTTATTATTTTGAAAACGATCCTAGGTTATGGATCGAAACGTTAATAAAGATAATTTTAAAAACTATGAGTGGTTTAATCCCCAAAGAAGATTAAGAAGAATACTAAACAAACCACAACAAACATACAGGGAGTATTTAAAACTAACAGGTCATTCATGATCAGAAATTGTGTGTAATGATAAGAAATACCCTGGGTGTATATTTTTGAAACTTAGATTCTATTATTTTATTTTTGGTAAATATTTTTGAGGACACAAACGGTGTCCATGTTGTGTATATGTCTGTTCACAGGTCAAGTCGAAACATCTGTATGACATCTGGTAATTGAGATTTTGGTAAGTGTTTTAACAAAGTGAAATTCAGGTTTTATGGCTATATTAGTGGTGTTGATATAAGGTTTCCGCATTCCCCTAATACAAGCATAGTTAATTTTTGTAGGTTGTTGTATTGAAAAATACGGTGGCGCTCATTATTTATATTTTTTGGTCAATTGACAACCCATGGCCCAAGCTCATGATCTACCCAGAGCTTACACTCTACTAGCCGTTTATGTCTAAAGAGTTTTTCTTTTCCTCAAGCCGTTTTCCATCCAACTTTACCTTGGGCTTTCTTTGTTAAAAAGAAATTCTTGACCTTGTTATATCAGGTAAGGGTTTAGGAAATATAAAGGTGCAATTTGTTATCTGATATTCACAAGAACAAAAATAATATATTATATATTTTATTCACAATATTACATCACACAGAGTCACTAATCCTTTCTAATAAATCGGGAAATGTCTGAAAAATTACGTATAGGGTTAATTTTTGAATATAAACTGGATCTGAATAACAACGGAGGTGATTATTCCCTAAACCAAACAATATGTAACATTTATTTCATTTTACAAAATCAACCTTGTAAGTTTGAGTAAAGATTAACCCGACATTCAGTATTCGACATGCATACAGTATTTGACAATTAATATGTAGCTTTCAAGTAAAGCATTCGCGATTCTTTCTAAAACCAAAAAGCATGTAACATTGAAACAAAGTTTCATTCTTTAAATTATTTTGCGACATGAAACTTATAAGTTTAGAGTAGTTAGTTGGAGTTTCACAAGTAACATAGAAGTTTGCATAAATTATGAAGAATAATTATTCTTATACTACAAATTTGAACGATTCTCGACCTAAATAGTCCAGATACAAGACCTACTGCTAAATTTAATTGATTGTAAACCAATATTCTAAATGGAGATTTAAGATGGAAGCAGGATGTATTTAATACCGTTGCTGATAATCGAAATGAGCGCTTTTTTTGCAAGTATAAAATTTGAATTTTTCTTTGTTTGTAACTGATAATTTAAATACTTGCAACTTAATTTAAAATAAATTCTGACTCGTGTAAAAATTTTTTGTGAAGCAGATAATTACCAGAAAATTTTGAGGTAACGGTTCGAAGCATTTTGACCTCTGCTAGGTTATCTGTGGATTATCATTCGACAATTATACTCACGAGAGGGGTAAAGAAGAAAGGAAAATTATCCACCTATTAATTAAAAAGGATTTTTGTACCTGTTAGAGGAGATATTTGAGTTTCTGTTAACAAAGAGTAGGTAAGGATTATTTTAGTAAATAGGGAATCGTTAAGAATAATTTTCTGTATGAACTTAAGCTGTAAACCGTTTTATAAATTATTTTGTATAAAAGAAGAGCGTCTTGAATGCATCATACAAAAGCATCATCGTTTTTTTTAAACAAAATAATTTCTTAAAAGTACTTATTATAAAAAAAATGTTCCTTACCTTATTTTAAATTTACAGAGGTAAATTTCTTCTTTATGGAGATTTTACCTGACTTTGTTTATTCCCACGCTTGTAAGGTTTGTTTGGCCAAAAATCCTTGACAGATAATCTATTAAAAGATCAGAGTGTTTCAAACGCCGAACACAAACTTTCCTGGCAAAAATCTTTTACAAAAAAATTATTAAGACTATCTTAAACCTTCTTAAACTAAATGACAAAATTCAGAATATCAGTTACAAAAAATTATACTTGCAAAAATCCACGAAGCGTTTCTTTATCCAACTCGTAATTAATTATTTTCTTATTTTAAATTGATGTCCAAATCAGCTAACAAGATTTTCCATATTTAAAATCCTCGTTTCGAACAGCAGTTACCAAAGTTCATTTATGGTTAAACCTTTTTTTCGATTATTTAATAAAATTTTTATTGATGAATTTACCCTTTTCATTGTAATTTAATAATTTCCATTTTTTATGTAAGCTACGTTTAAAACATCACTTCTATATTCATTGTAACATAATAATTATTAAATTATGGTATGCTGACTGCATACTTCAAATATCATTTTCGCAATACAACAGCTGGCAGCTTAAATCAAAATAACATTTCGCGAGTGAATTTAAGAATCGAATGAATACCCGCTTTTGATAAACGCTTCCTTATATATATATATATATATATATATATATATATATATATATATATATATTCTTATGCTGCACCCCGCTCTTTTTCGCGCCTTATTTTATTAATTTAATGATTTTTATACAATGTGCAAATACCTATTTCACGCCACGTACTTTAGCAACGTTCGGTTGGTTAATAAATCAAAATGTTTTAAATATGCCTCGACTATATGAACTCTTTCTTCCCAGGGTATCCACCTACTTACCGTGGGTTCAGTGGTAAGTAGATGTGCAATGCCCAACCAAACTGCACTATCTTTTGTTTTAGTACCTTTTTATAATTTACTTTTGTATATGCCAAATTTTATATGATCCACGTAGCCTTGTGCCAAATTAATTACTACCACAAAATTTCTGACTTTGACGTTATATCACACAGTACTCACCTGTTCTATACGTCGTTAACGGCCTCTATGACTGCTGGCTCAAAATCCTACTCGCCGTATACGTCCTCACAAGGTTGCACTACCACTTTGAAAACTGCCGTCTATCCTCCAGGTATCTTTGACTCAATTTTGCTGCGCCCAAATCTAAAATAAATATGACCCGAATTTAGAATACCCTTTTGTATTTACTTCCCCTGCGCTAATTCTTCCGGTGTTTTTTCTTCTTTGTCTCGTACGATTCCACTTGTTACTCTTACGCTGTCTTCTAATTTTGCTTCTCTCGTTCTAAATCAATACTTCCGCCTTTAATCCGCTCGTTCCAAATCAATCCTTACTTCTCTTTAATCCGCTCGTTCCAAATCAATCTTCGCTTCTTTTTACCACTCAATGCCCCGCTACACATAAAACCATATCCAATTCAATCCTAATATATTCTTCACTCTTATAATTCCTATTCGATGCCTTCTACCTTTATCAATTTCGTTCCAATTCAATCTTATTTTCCGCCGGTTCGCTGTCGCACTAATTCCAATCTTAACTTTTACTCGTCGCCGCTATTAATTATTTGTTCACTGTTGCTTCTCTTTACTCTTCCTTTATAAATAAAACTCGTACAATTCAAACTCATTTATTTAATCTTCAAAAAATATTCAAAACAACTTAGCGCAGTTTATAAACACGTCTTATTACAAAAATATTTCGAAATCGACTCCCTTGTTTACTTATCCTAGGTGATAATTACAATATTAATCTGCCTACTCTTTATTACATAGTATATAAAAAACCATCCAATAACGTCGTATCACCAAGTTCGTGTCACTGATACCTAAAACTTTGTCTTTTGCACTTTCCTATTTTTATACATAATGTTCAATCACTGGTCTTAAATATATCACAACCCTTCAATCATATTTGACACTGCTATTACTTATAATTTTGATGTTACATGTTTGCCCAAAGGTTGATTCTAGTAAAAATAAAAGCCGAAATGATACACATATGAACCTGGACCTGCGTGGTTAATAGTGGACATCCATAGACGCATCCGGTTTTCGGTTGGCAAATGTACGTTCAATGGCCTATTAAACTACAACTCAGTATAAAACCTTGAATATTGTGTGTTTTATCACGTCATCAAGTCATTATAATTTACGTCTTGGCACTTACATTTCAACTAACATTTCAAATACTTTAACGTATGTAAAGTACGGCAAACATACATTTTTAAATTACGGGATCTAATATATGGCTTACTTTATTTGGCATACACTACCTTCAACACAAAACAACCCTTAGAACCCTTGTAGCTCCTACTGACACTACATTGGCCCCACTGGTTTTGAATAAAAGTGGAAATTTCGTCTGTTTTCATACTCTTATTTTGGTGTGCATAATTTCTAGTTTTTATTTAAAACCACTCCCCGCATTTCTACATATTAATTATTATTCAACCCCTAATTTTATTTCTCTCACGTCTGTCTAACTACGCTATCGCTCGATGTCCAAACAAATTCTTATATCTCTTTTGTTAGGTTTAGGTACAATAACTACAGGGTTCACATATGGAGTTTTCGCTGGTTCGATGATTCCTTCTTTTAACATTTTACTAATCTCGGCTTTAACCCTATTTCTAATTGCAAACGGAATTGGATACACCTTGGTATTAAATCCGCTGTCTTCCGTGACCTCTAACTTATACGTATATCGCTTCGCAAATCTCGGCTCTTCATTAAACAACCCTATAAATCTATTAAATAATTCCCCCAGCTTCTCTTTAATATCAATACTCACTTTTCCTATCTGTTCATCATCAATTATTCTCGCAAACATATTACATAATCTCACTTCAACCTGTCTATAATTACTTGCCCTATTCATTCCTAATCCTGACGTATCTATACCATTTCCATTCCTATATTCCGAACTAACCGTAGGCACCACCCATAACTTATCTTTATCTAATATCCTAATCGACCTTTCATTTCCATCTATATTCAATTCAAAATCCTCTATAAAATCCATTCCTAATATAAAATCTAGCTGCAACCCCTTTGTTATTAAGAACTCTGCATCTCCTGCTTTTTTATTCCCTACAAATATCGGTACACGGATGACCCTATAAATCGTCGTTAGTTTTTTGTTCATTGCCGACCATAAATTAACCCCATCAATTGTTTCTATTCGTCCTTTTAAAAATTCTGCGTGTTTTATTACCACATTTTCATTTACCAGCGACAACTGTGAACCACTATCAACTAAAGCAACATATAAACAATCTCTTAATCTAATATTAATAAACAACAAATTCTTTTTATTACTGGTATTATTATTCAACAACAAATCTCTTAAACTATAACATAAATCTATATTTAACCCTAACAGTTCTGTCTTCCAAAAATTGACGTTTTTTTTGGATCGTCGGTGCATCATGTATTTGTACCACCTCGATCTTGTCCGTGTCCTTTGTCGTCGCGCTTGTCGTCATATGTTGGACGTTTACGTCCCTGTCCGTCCGGCTGTATCCGTTACGCGTTCCGCCTCCCATCGTACGGCCGTCATCCTCGTCGTTGCCGTGCTGGTACCTATTTTCTATTTTGTCCTTGGTATTCGTTCACCCGGTGTTCCCTATTGAAATACTGTCGTCGGTTTCCGTCGTGTCCCCAATGATTACGCTGTCCGTGGTTGAAAACGTCCTGTCGGTAGTTAGGTCTGTGTTCGTGGTATACATGTCGTCGGTTTTCGTCCCTATAACCCCGATTTTGCTCCCAGTAATTTCCACGCGTCTTTGCCTCCAGTGCCGTCGCTAAGTCAAAATTCCGCATCACTCCTAAAAATTCTCGCAGGGTCTTTACGTTCTGTACCACAACCACTTTTGTCACTTCTGGTTCCATGTGTCCCGCAAGTAGTAACACTATGTCGTCCTCGCCCAATTTCGGTGTCAGATGTTGTACCTGGTTGTATTTGTCGATCGCGTATTCTTCGCGTGATCCGTTTGTCTTACTGTAATGTCCCGTGATTAAATTTGTCCTTATGTTTGTCTGGTGTGTTACTCCAGAATTGTTCGATGAACAGTCGTCTAAATTCTGCGTATGTGTCGTACTGTCTCCGTATAATGTTGTGCCATTTTTCCGCGTTACCCGTCAAAGTTGCCCCGACTATCTGTAATTTCGTCCGTTCATTCTCTGTCTCCACGATTTCGTCCAATCTGTCCAAAAACCCCATCGGTTGTTCAGTCCGTCGTCCTTCAAATTTTGGTAGCGCGTCTCGGTTCAATTTTATATGCTGTCCGTAGTCTAGTCCTCCACGTCTTCTTTCTAGGTCGTCTAACTTGTCATGTATTTGTCTTACTTCGCTGCCGACCCTGTTTTCTAGTATCGTCACGTTGTCTTTAAATTTTGTGTCCAGTTGGGTCCTAGCGATCACATTTTCGTTTTGTAATGTTTCTAACGTCTGTCCCAAATTCCTGTAATTTGTCGTGTGCTTTTTGTCACATGTCTGTATTTCAGTGTTTAACGTCGTAAATCCGCTGATCATAGTCTCCTCGACTGTCTCTACGCGTGTCTTTATTTCTGTTCGTAGGTCCGTCCTTGTTGCGTTCAAGTCTCCCTGAAATTGTACCCGTGTGTTTTCTATCTTGTCGTCAACTCTGTCTACCTTTTCTTGTAATTCTGTCTTTAGTTCGTCCTTTACGTTTTGTATCGACGTGAGTAAATAGTCCTGGGTGTAGTCTAATTTTGCCGTCAGTTCGGCGTGCGCCGTCCTAAACTCATTCCTCAGTTCGGTGTGTGAATCTGTAATTTTGTTAGTTAGTTCAGTTTTTAGTTCCGTCTGTGATTCTGTAATTTTGTTAGTTAAAACCGTATGTGAATCGTCAATTTTGTTAGTTAGTTTCGTTTGTAGTTCCGTGTTTGACTCTGCAATTTTGTTTGTTAAATTCGTTTGCAAACTCATCAGGAATCGCATTATATCCTGGTTTCCGGCGGTTTCAGCTCCCTTGACCTCCTGTACCGTCGCCTGGTCCGTTTCCATGTTGATCACCTCCGGATCTACCTGCCTCACCTCCGTCTCCTGGACATCTCCCCCTGCGTCTATCTCCTCGTCTTGTGTCATGAATTCCGCGTCAACTCCGTATATCCTTCCTGATTTCGTAATCCGTTTCGTGTCCGCGTCAGTCATCTCTGTTGCCTATTTTTGAACTCCTCTTTCCTGAAAAAAATATATAAACTACGGGCCCCACCTAATCTCGGTGTCCCGTATCCTACTACTATTTCTATCTAGCTTTCGATCTATCTAGCCCCACGTTGGGTTTGCCACCTTCTTATGCTGCACCCCGCTCTTTTTCGCGCCTTATTTTTATTAATTTAATGATTTTTATATAATGTGCAAATACCTATTTCAAGCCACGTACTTTAGCAACGTTCGGTTGGTTAATAAATCAAAATGTTTTAAATATGCCTCGACTATATAAACTCTTTCTTCCCAGGGTATCCACCTACTTACCGTGGGTTCAGTGGTAAGTAGATGTGCAATGCCCAACCAAACTGCACTATCTTTTGTTTTAGTACTTTTTTATAATTTACTTTTGTATATGCCAAATTTTATATGATCCACGTAGCCTTGTGCCAAATTAATTAATACCACAAAATTTCTGACTTTGATGTTATATCACACAGTACTCACCTGTTCTATACGTCGTTAACGGCCTCTATGACTGCTGGCTCAAAATCCTACTCGCCGTATACGTCCTCACAAGGTTGCACTATCACTTTGAAAACTGCCGTCTATCCTCCAGGTATCTTTGACTCAATTTTGCTGCGCCCAAATCTAAAATAAATATGACCCGAATTTAGAATTTAGAATACCCTTTTGTATTTACTTCCCCTGCGCTAATTCTTTCGGTGTTTTTTCTTCTCTTTAATCCGCTCGTTCCAAATCAATCCTCGCTTCTTTTTACCACTCAATGCCCCGCTACACATAAAACCATATCCAATTCAATCCTAATATATTCTTCACTCTTATAATTCCTATTCGATGCCTTCTGCCTATATCAATCTCGTTCCAATTCAATCTTATTTTCCGCCGGTTCGCTGTCGCACTAATTCCAATCTTAACTTTTACTCGTCGCCGCTATTAATTATTTGTTCACTGTTGCTTCTCTTTACTCTTCCTTTATAAATTAAACTCGTACAATTCAAACTCATTTATTTAATCTTCAAAAAATATTCAAAACAACTTAGCGCAGTTTATAAACACGTCTTATTACAAAAATATTTCGAAATCGACTCCCTTGTTTACTTATCCTAGGTGATAATTACAATATTAATCTGCCTACTCTTTATTACATAGTATATAAAAAACCATCCAATAACGTCGTATCACCAAGTTCGTGTCACTGATACCTAAAACTTTGTCTTTTGCACTTTCTTATTTTTATACATAATGTTCAATCACTGGTCCTAAATATCGCACAACCCTTCAATCATATTTGACACTGCTATTACTTATAATTTTGATGTTACATGTTTGTCCAAAGGTTGATTCTAGTAAAAATAAAAGCCGAAATGATACACATATGAACCTGGATCTGCGTGGTTAATAGTGGACATCCATAGACGCATCCGGTTTTCGGTTGGCAAATGTACGTTCAATGGCCTATTAAACTACAACTCAGTATAAAACCTTGAATACTGTGTGTTTTATCACGTCATCAAGTCATTATAATTTACGTCTTGGCACTTACATTTCAACTAACATTTCAAATACTTTAACGTATGTAAAGTACGGCAAACATGCATTTTAAATTACGGGATCTGATATATGGCTTACTTTATTTGGCATACACTACCTTCAACACAAAACAACCCTTAGAACCCTTGTAGCTCCTACTGACACTACATTATATATAAATTATCTATTTCCAGAATGTAGAAGAATAGTATGGAACATTATGATGCAAGTATTCCCAGAAGAACTCATTAGCGTCTAAAATCGCGAAGTTTATTGCCTCTTCCACTTATTAGTGACGCGCGCTGCCTTGTCCTACTTTAACATACACGATTAGATTATTGTGGCGTCGCATACTAATGCGATAGATAATCAATTGTTATCGGTTATTTTAAGGATTTTATGAGGTTTTTCAATATTCGAGCCGCTTCTTGAAATAAACGTTTATTTATTAATGAGTTCATAGGTATTGACGTATTTTTCTCAATTCCTTTTGAAACTTATTTTTTAATCTCGTCTATTCCAAAAAAATCTCTGTTTAAAATAAATTTATGTATTCCACAGGGTAACTAATCTAAACTTTAATTGCCTTTTAATGCAGAAGGGATTGTGTTTTATAGAAATATTTGCTTTTACGGCAAAACATGTTTTAATACCTAAAATTATGACTAGAATTGAGGTATTAAATGCACGAAACTATTTAATTCTATACACGGAAAGTGTACAAAGGAATAGTTTTGTATCTATCTTAAAATGATCGATATACGTTCGCTTTGAATGTGTTTTAAGGTATCTTAACGATTAATTATTTTTACTATGCTGCTTATATCATTTGCTTTGTATTTTGTATACGCCTATATCATATAAGGTAATTAATTTATACGGGGAGTTTGATTTTCTGCTTGTACCTCAATGAATAAAGTACGCTTGCATTACACAGGACGTAACAATGAATTTACAGAAATTTCAGTTTATTCCTGATTCTTTTATATTTTGGTGAAATTCATTTGTAGAATTTGGTTTTTCAATGTCCTCTCGTGACCCCTTATCACGTTATTATATATATATATATATATATATATATATATATATACACAGGGTGTTCTTTTTAAGTGGGAGGTCACTTGTATATGGAAGACCAATGTTAGGAGGAATCTGAAAATTTGTACTAAGGGGTTATCAAAGGCGCTCTATACGTCTAAAATAGTTTCGATACGTTAGCACTTCCGGTTATACCGGAAGTCGGTATTACTATCGTTATTTTAAATAGAACACCCTATATATTTATGCATTTTCGAATTCTTTGTCGAATTTTATGTGAACTTTTATAACACAACCATACCTCTATCTAATGCCTTTTCGAGATATTTTGACTTTTAATAGATTTTTGACATTTGCGCGAGTTAAGGTTTGTGGCTTCGAGCGGTCCTTTTTAAAAAGACTTCTTTGGTCCTTAACACATTTATTTGTTTAAACAGATTTGAACATGGAATTTTACAATCTTGAATTAATTTATTCTAAGTCGAAATTGTTAATATTAATACTTAATTGTACAAGTGAGTTACTGACGGACTGCAATGTGAAAGCTGAACGTTGATGAACTGACCGCGAGTGGAGCTCCCGGTCCTTTTATAATCTCCCTACCTCTTTACAATTCTGTGGGAACTTGCGGATCTAATGTCCGCTTACACTTGATTCTATTCATAATACATAGTTGCTATCTTAAAAGCTATTCATAATTACAATGTTGCAGGCTTACTTCTGCGTAATCTCGGTACGTGACTTCCTACGACCGTCTGTGACCTGACATCTGCAGTGTCACTTATCCTTGTGCTACTTTGTAGCGCTTCCGTTCACATGAACGTTTATAAACTGAATATAAATTGTAACAAATTGTCTTTTAATTACATTGTTGCATTTTCCTAATATTTCCTAATATTTCCTAATAACTTTATTAGTTGCATAGGTATAACAAATGGGGGATCACATAACTCCTCCCAACGTACATTAAAAATTAAGGGTTTTTATTTTTTCTTGATTTTTAATTAAATTCGTTTTCGTTTAATCTCATATAAAATTCATATTTTCTAGGGGTACATTTGTTTCTTTGGGTTTCTTAAATCTAAAACTGTTTCCTTTATTATTCTTATATCTAATACATATTTTGTACGTTACATAAATGATCAATAAAATAGTCAATATAATCATTATAATTGTCCATACACTAATGTTATCGTAGTGCACTTTGGGCGTCTTGATCTCGTTCAGGTGTTCCCTGTAATCTTCCATGAGTTTCATGGCGTGGTTTAGGTTGTCTAATTCCAGGTGTTCCAATTGCATTGGTTTTTGAATTATTTCTTCGTCTTCGTCTTGGGTAATCTTGATTTGTAATTCGGGTAGATTTGCTAATTTCTTGCTTTGTACGGGGTCTTGGTAAACTCTAATTATTTCGTTTTTTAATTTTAAATAACAATTTTCCTTAAGGGTGATTAATTTACTTCCGGTTAATGCTAAATTACTTTCATCTTGATTGCAATACATTGTTGCGATTACTTCGGTGGGGAAAATGGCTATCCATTTATTTTCCGTTACTTTCTGAATTTTCATATTGGTGATTTGTACAGGTTTGGCTTCACAATTTTCATAATGATTGGTATATTTTAGTAGTTGTACTTCGCAAGGGCTGTCTTCTTGAATTGTTGTTGTTGTCAATGATTGGCATAGGTATTGATTGGGTGTGACTTCATTACATTTTTCGTTTGTATAACCATATCTTTGTTCATTTAAGGATAGGAATTTGGTTTTTGGAATAATAACTTGGTATGTGCTAGTCATTTTCATTGGAAAAGCAAATAAGTGATAATAATTGTAACTGTTAATCTCTACTATTGGTATTTCTATTAAAAATGTTATATCGTTATTTTTTACATAGCCTTTAACTATGGCTATTTTTTCAAATATTAAAATGTTTGATTCTATTACATCGAAAGGTAATTTACTGTTAGTTATAAAAGATTTTATTCTCAATAATTCTTTTAATAAATCTA
Organism: Platerodrilus igneus; assembly: GCA_036346225.1. Classification (NCBI taxonomy): domain Eukaryota; kingdom Metazoa; phylum Arthropoda; class Insecta; order Coleoptera; family Lycidae; genus Platerodrilus; species Platerodrilus igneus. Next base: position 9,739,821 of record JARFIW010001638.1, on the reverse strand, counting down.
TTGGTTCTATTATACTTGAATGTAGAGTATTTAATTTTGCAAAGGTTACTGCGTTTTCTAACGTTGCTAGGATTTGTTGAATTAAAGTTAGGGTTGATATTATCTGGTTGTATATTGTATTGAATCTGATTAAATCTCGCATGCCTAACATGGTAGTTCGCATGTTATTTTCTAAGGTTTCTATTCGATTGGCTATACTATCTTGATTTCTAACTAATTTTCTTAGGGTTTTATTAAATTTGATGATCGTTGATTGTGTTAACGATATTTGATTACTAATTATGGTTTTAATGTCGTTTTGATTTTCTATTAATTGTTGTATCGCGTTGTCATAGCGTTCTGCGTCTTGGTTATCTAAATTTCCGGTAATTGCTTTGATTATGTTTCCTAATCCGTTGATTAGTCCTCTTTTTCTTATCGTCATTTGTTCTGTAGGTATTAGTCGATTAAACTTGTCTTCTATATTTTTCAAAATGCTTTCTGTTATACTGTCGTAGTTCATCATTTCTATTGCGTATTCTTTTCCGAATTTTGTTGTGTGCATTGACTGTTTTAGTCGAAAATAATTATTTTTGATTATTTGAAATTCTTGTTTTAGCTCAGTTAAATCGAATGTTTGTGCAAAGGTCCAATAATCTATAGTGTTGTGCATACTGCCTAATTTTATTGGTAGTATACCGGGGTTATTCTTTATGTCTTCAATTATAGTTTCTGTGTCCGTTCTACCTGGGTGGAGGTTGACGGTAAGGGTGATGATTGTCTATCTGAAAGTACAGGGTGTCTTAAATTTTTGAGGTGAACATATTTTGTTATCTTGCCGTCGTCTATTGCGGCTACGTTTTTGTCGGATATTCGTTTGATTTTAAAGGGGCCTAAGTTTCTCGGTGCCGTTTTGTGTCTTTTACTTTGGTAATTTTTCTCGAATACGGTTTGTCCTATGGAAAATTTGTTTATATCTGAGTTTTTATTACGGGTCGCGGTAATGCGTTCTTTATCGTTATCTAACTTGTCCTTTACTTTGTCATAAGTTATTTTTAGTTTCTCTTTGTGATTTTTAGCGTATTGCTGATAAATTTCTTTGTTATAATGTATATCGTACGGGTTGCGTGAATCTAAGTGTCCTAGGGTTAGTTCTAGGGGTGTAAAATTTGTCGTTGAATGAATGGTGTTATTATACGCGATTAATGCGTATGACATTAAGTTAGTTATGTGTTCTTTCTTGTAATTTATTCTTAATAATCTGATCTGTTCTAATAGGGTTGAATGTAGTCTTTCGATTAGTCCATTGGATTCAGGGTGGTTTTACGTTATAAAGTGAATTTTTATTTTTTGTAATTCCAAAGTGTTTTGAATAGTTTCGTTTTTAAATTCGCTTCCGTTATCTAATGTTATTGTTTCGGGTGTTCCGTAAAATGTAAAATAGTGTAGAAATCCTTGAGTTACGTCTATACTATTTTTAGAAGTGATTGGTATTGCTTGTCCTATTTTCGTAAATGCGTCCACGATTGTTAGGTAACTTTGTGCTTCTACTACTAGAGTATCTGCATGTAATTTCTGGAAAGGTTTGTCTGGTGTTTTAGTCAACATTAAGGGTATCTTTGGGGGTTTTCTGTTATATTTGGCTTTATCACATAATTCACACTGATTGATAAAGTCTGTAGTCAATTCTTTCATGTCCTTGAAATAGTAACGTCTCATAATTTGTTTTGGGTATAGGGTAATTTAATACAGCGTTTGTTTTGTCGGGGTTCGGCATCACTCCTTGGGGTGTTATTATATGTCCTAAAAAGGCTACTTCTTTCTGTAGAAATTCGCTCTTATCTAGTTGTACTTTAAATTGTGCGGTTCTTAATCTTTCGAACACTTCTCTTAATCTATCAATGTGCTCCACTAATGATGTTGAATACACTATTATATCATCTAGGTACACAAGGCATTTTTCGTTGTGTATCCCTCGTAGTATGTTGTCCATTACTCGTTGAAAAGTTGCGGGTGCGTTCTTCAGTCCAAATGGCATCCGTTTATACTCGTAGTGTCCTCTAGGTGTGCTAGAGGCTGTTTTCTGTGTATCTCCTTCTTCCATTTCCACTTGATGGTATCCTGATGCTAAGTCTAGCGTCGAAAAATATTGGCACTTGCCTAACTTGTCTAATATTTCTGTTATATTCGGTAACGGGTATTTATCGTATACCGTTTTTTTATTTAGTTTGCGGTAATCCATTACCATTCGGTATTTCCGTTTTCCTGATGCGTCTAGTTTCTTCGGTACTATTAGTACGGGGCTGCTCCATGGTGAATTGGAGTGTTGTATTATATCTTGATCTAATAGATCGGCTACTTGTCTGTCAGCTTCTTCCTGACTTGCCTGAGGTAATTTATATGCTTTGGTGAATATGGGTTTGTTATCCGTTAGCTCAATGTTGTGCTTAACTGTATTTGTAAACGTTAGGGGTATTCCTTCGCAATGGAATATGTCGCGGTACTCGTAACATAATTTTTGTATTGCTTTTTGTTCCTCGTGATTTATGTCGCGGTTAAATCGGATATTATTTAAATTTTATTTTAACATATCATCGTTTTCTGCGGGGTTGTAATTTTAGTTTGGGGTTTTATCTATTTCCATTTCGTTAAAGTTTAATTCTTCTACGTTAATCGGGTTTGTTAAAGATAGTTCTACGGGGTAGTCATTTGAGTTTAATATTGTTATTGTGGCGTAGTTATCTTTGATTTTTACTAATGCGGTTGGGGTTTCTACTCCTTGTTGAAAGGTTATGTGGTTTATTATTCCTAAGTTATTATTTAAATTTACGGGGATTCTTATTTTTTTTTCTGTTCGGGGTTCTAATGTATATTTTTCGTCAATTTGGGTGTTTTGAAATTTGATGGGGATTCGTCCATATTTGGTTCTTAATAATCGGTTTTTGATATCTATGTTGGCTCCTAATTTTCTTAGAAGGTCCATTCCTAATAGTCCATCATATTTGTCATTAAATTCAAATATGCAGAATTTATGTTTCATCTTTACGTTAAAGGTTTTTGGTAAAGGTATGTTTGCTACGAATTGGTGTAGGGTTGTTTGATGGGCGGTTTTAATTTTAAAGGGTTCTCTTTCTACATAGTTTAAATAATGTTTCTTTACTGTTCGCGGGCTTATTAATGTTTTTGAAGATCCGGTATCGATTAGTAATTTAAAGTCAGCGTGGGGTATTTCGATATAGGGTAATACAAGGTGATTCATATTATTTAGATTTATTACGTTAGGTCATTTATAAAATGGTCCATTTGAAAATTTGAACATGTGTTCTCTTCGTCGTCCTCCTCGTAATTTTCATATGGTTCTTCGCGTTTATAATGGTTTGATTGATTTTGTTCGTTATTCGTACACGGTCGATGTTATTATTCTGGTCATCTTCATAATCTTCTACTTCTTGATGAAATAGCTCTTCTGAAGTGAAAGTGCGTTTTTGATTGGGGTTTGGTCTTATGTGCGTTATTTTTGTGTTGGGTCTGGTGTTACCAGATGAGGTATCCATTGGTGTAGGTTTGTAATAGTTATTGGGATTATTAGTGTTTCTCATCGGCGAGTTTCTGTTAGGATTCGCGTTGAATGTTGGTCTTTGTTGATTTATATTTTGATTGAATCTCGGTTGAAATGCGGGTTTTGAAAAGTTCGAGTTAAACGTTGGTTTTGAGAATTGTTTGTATTGGTTGTTAAAGTTTGAGTTTTAAAATATGGATTATTTGTTCGCGTTTGGTTTGTTTGTGCATTGAATGGGTTAAATTTTTGTTGTGGATTTATTTGTCTTGCGGGTTGTATAGTTTTCATTGGCGTGTAGCTTTTATTCGCGTTGGGGTTATATAGTCGGTTTCTATAGTACATTACATTCTCTTCTTCGATTATCATATTCATTGTTTCTTCTAAGTTTTGGGGATGTTGAAATCTAATTTTATCTGAAAGTCGTTCGGGTAGTGCATTTAGATAGGTATCTAATGCCATCGCGTCATACATTTTCGCTTTTAAGAGTCTTACGTTTGGGTCGGTTTCTTCGATTTTGAGTTTTGTCAAGATTAAGCTTCTTACATCTTGGCATTTCATTCCAAATTGATAGGGTGACTGGTGGTGTTCCATCCTTAGGTTGGTTAAATCCCTTTCTAAACATTTTAAGTTCCGTTGATCGCCGAAATATGCAATTAATATTCGTTTGTACTCTTCCCATTGGTCTACGTCCTCGCGACTGGCAATTAATGTTAGTGGTGTCGATGGTATTTAATGAGTTTTACGCTTGGTATTAGTTTGGTTGAGTTTACTTTTGATTTGCCGATTTTTTAATTTTAATTTTCGAAGTTTCAATAGGCTGAGTAGTTTTTGTGGTAATTTATCGGGTTTGAGTGTTTTGCGTTAGTTGCGTCGGTTATTACTTCTCTAATTTTTAATTATGTCGATTTTAGTTAGGTGCGTAATAATTATCTCTTTGGTTTATGCGATTGTAAGGTGTCTGCAATGCTTACAATGTTGGAAATTAATTAGTTGCGTTAGCGTCTCTATTATAGGTTATTTTTAATTATACTGTGGGTGTTATTTAGTACTCGCAGTGATTTTATACAATGAAATTTGTGCTTCGTCAATTTACTGCAATATTTAATTAAAGTTTTCACGTTTGAATGCGTTCTCAGTACCGTAATTATTTATCCTTCCTGAGTAGTTTAAATTGATACTTTAATAAAGTTTCCGATCGTAATTTTATGCTGTTTATAATGCTTGAATTCTGAAAGGTTTCGCGATGTATTTAAATAGTTTTTGATGTGATTTATTATTAGATTTTATGCGTATTTATTCAAGGTTAGTTTCATTCGCTTTTTTAAAGATGAGACGATGAGTGTTGGTTTTGCGTTCAATTTGAAATCGCGCTTCGTTATTTCTTGTATTAAGATGTGGCTTTTAATAATAGATTGCAAGTTGTCTATTTATGGATGGTATTCGAGTTTGAATAGTTGTGTTGTTATAAGGATTTCGCGTTTTTATTCTCGGTGTATGTAAATTATTTTTATGCGTCAGTTAATTCTCGTATTGTGGGATTAGAAATTTATTTCTTGCGTTGGTTAAGGTTGAATCAGAAATTCTAAAATTTTCTTGGCCCAGTTAAGATTGAATCAGGAATTCTAAAAATTGCTTGCGCCAGTTAAGATTTAATTCAGTAAACTTAAGAGGTTTGGTTTTGTTTCTAAGAATTTTTCTTACGTTAGTTAAAACGTGATCTAGTCTCTTGTGCGCTTTGCGACTTTTTTGATTGTCTCTAGTTTTTATAAATGTTTCCCATATATACAAGTAAAATAATAATAAAATTTCAATAACGGCTTGAAGATAATCTCTAGCAATTGCTAAGTCGATTATTTTCAAAAAATGGCATAAAATATTTGTAACAATAGTTAATATATACATATATAAATCATAAACTAGCAAATATCAAATGTCTTTGTTAATAATAAAATAAATTTCAATTGGTTTAGGAAAATGAACTTATACTAGTTGCTTTGTTGCTTTCATTGATTTGTTTTCTTTGTTTTCTGTTTTTCTTTTGGCTTCTTGGATTTGATCTATGCTTGTATTGCCTCCAATTTTTCTTTTGTTGAATTCGAACTATGCTTGTTTCTCCTTCAACTGCTGGACTTGAACGATGCGTGTTTTTCCTCCAACTTTTGTTTTGCTCTGCTAAATTCGGAATTGAAATTCCCGGACCACCAGTTCCTCGAAGTTGGATTCGCTAGTGCCTTTTTGACATCCGTTACGACTGCGCCAGTTAAGGTTCGTGGCTTCGAGCGGTCCTTTTTAAAAAGACTTCTTTGGTCCTTAACACATTTAATTGTTTAAACAGATTTGAACATGGAATGTTACAATCTTGAATTAATTTAGCACTTCCGGTTATACCGGATGTCGGTATTACTATCGTTATTTTAAATAAAACACCCTGTATATTTATGCATTTTCGAATTCCTTGTCGAATTTTATGTGAACTTTTATAACACAACCATACCTCTATCTAATGCCTTTTTCGAGATATTTTGACTTTTAATATATTTTTGACATTTGCGCGAGTTAAGGTTCGTGGCTTCGAGCGGTCCTTTTTAAAAAGACTTCTTTGGTCCTTAACACATTTATTTGTTTAAACAGATTTGAACATGGAATTTTACAATCTTGAATTAATTTATTCTAAGTCGAAATAGTTAATACTTAATTGTGCAAGTGAGTTACCGACGGACTGCAATGTGAAAGCTGAACGTTGATGAACTGACCGGGAGTGGAGCTCCTGGTACTTTTATAATCTCCCTACCTCTTTACAATTCTGTGTGAACTTGCAGACCTAATGTCCGCTTACACTTGATTCTATTCATAATACATAGTTGCTATCTTAAAAGCTATTCATAATTACAATGTTGCAGGCTTACTTCTGCGTAATCTCGGTACGTGACTTCCTACGACCGTCTGTGACCTGACATCTGCAGTGTCACTTATCCTTGTGCTACTTTGTAGCGCTTCCGTTCACATGAACGTTTATAAACTGAATATAAATTGTAACAAATTGTCTTTTAATTACATTGCTGCATTTTCCTAATATTTCCTAATATTTCCTAATAACTTTATTAGTTGCATAGGTATAACAAATGGGGGATCACATAATTCGCGTAGTCACTTAAATTGGAATATCTGGAAATTCAACGAACATACAAAATAGATTTTTTCCAATCACATTAATAATACCTGATGTTATTTCTACGTGCAAAGAAAATCTGATTGCAATGTACAGGGTGCTAGAAAATTTATTTAATAATTTGACTAATAAAATGTGAAATATTCCGTTTTTTTTTAAATGAAACCTACCATATTTTGTTATAGTAATCGATTCTATGGAAAAAAAACACCTTAGGTATGTAATTACAACCATCCATTTATTGTAAGCCGTTTTTGAGTTATTTGCATTAAAAGAGAAAATGCACTAGTTTAGTAACCTAATAACATTTGCTACTATCAAGTAGCTTTTTTCCGATACATTAACAAAAGAATAATTGGTTATTTTTACGAAAACGTCAAATGTAGATAATTCTACGCAGGTTGCAATTCCTGTACTCTAGTTATTTGTAATGGCTAATCGAAACTTTACAAATCAAGATTATTTCGAAATGATAATTATTTATGGCGATTGTAATAGATTTCTTCGAAGAACTGACGATATTTTTCATCAAATATTTTGTTATATTAATCAATTCTTTGGAATTTACATCTTTGTACTTCTAAAGCAGGAAATGCTTTTGCACATTTTAGTTGCCGAAAATGGCAGCGCAAGAACATTTTTTGAAAAATGTTTAAAAGCTACACAAACATGAAACAATGTATTTCATCTAAAAATGTTTTACCTAAAGAAAAATAAATAAAAACATAATAGATTGTTTATAAATGTTCTATTTGTCGGCCATTTTGATCCAAGCATTTTAAAATGCGTCTTTTAAATTCTTCATTTGTTGCCTTTTGTATTTGCTCTGGAGTTAAAGAATTTAGAGCATTTAATACTCGTCTTTTGCAATCTTCCTCAGTAGTAGGAGCGTGGAAGAAGACCGTATCTTTTACATACCCCCATAGAAAAAAATCCAAAGGAGTAAGATCGGGTGATTGGGGTGGCCATAGGTGAGGTCCGTTATTAGCTATAAAGTGGTCTTCAAACAAGGTATGTAAGTACTCGGTTACAACGTTTCCATTGTGCGCAGGAGCACCGTCGTGCTGGTAAAATATTTTGCGTACTTCATTAGGTGGGAGGTTGTTTAAATATGCTACAATTTCTCCACGCACAATTTCTAAATATCGTTCCCCTGTAAAAAGTTTTCTTTGAGAAGAAAAATAATTACTAAAACAATATGTACTTTACCGTTTAAATTTTCCTGGTAAAACACTACACATACGATTCGCGAATCTCTAATAGCACAATAAACGTTAAAAGACCATCTTTCCTGAAAATTTGTTATGTATGCTTGGTGTGGATTTTCTGTGGACCAATGGTGTGAATTATGTCGGTTAAACACTCCGTTTTTCGTAAACTTACCTGCTCCCGACTAGTTGCTAGCATTGTGACTGTAATGTTATAGCGCACTGATAACAAACAGGAATTCCAAACTGATAGTCAATGTTACAAAAGGAAAAGGACCCGAGCGCTAGGCCAACGCGATGTACTCGAATGCAATGTTAACAAATACTGAGGATCTAGATGGGCACCCCGCGGAACTGACAACTCAAAGCCGTACGTAAAGGTGAGAAGTGGGATGCAAGAGCGAACAGGAAGCTGTCTCTATTTTGAATCTCGCTCTAACTAAATAATAATGATTTCGCAGTTTATCTGGCGGCATGCCGTTATTGTACACATTACCTAGGTATTGTGTAGAAGAGTGTGATTATGTAGCAGATTTTGCACTTTAACTGAGTGGTTCAGATAATATGCACACTACCTAGGCACCGGCGGTCCTAAACATGCAGCCGCCTGCGTGCTTATAAAAATTTGCCGCCTTAGTTAATAAATGTTTTTTTATCAAAGCGGAGGGAAAGGGCAAAGGGAATCGATTAGTGTGAAACGTCACTGCCAAAATGTGTTTTTATTAATAATTTATTGTCATGAAAAACACACAAAGACAACAATAATGGGAAATGAGAATTTAGAAAATGAATCATAAAATAAATGTGTATATGTGACATAAAAATGGAACACAAATCACCTACTTAGAACCTAAAACACCTGTACTTAACTAGATAATATATAACAAAGCCACAAGTATTAAATAAACAAATACAAACTATTATCGTCTATGCAGTCGAATTTCTGCATTTTACCTATGCCAGTTTCAAGAAAAGGGGATCCAACTCTAGAGATTCACCTATTTCGTTTTCTATTGCTATTGTTGCAATACCAGACAACCTTTCCTGGTTCATCGTCGATCTCATACAGTTTTTTATTATTTTTAGTTTTGAAAATGAGCGCTCTGCTGAAGCAACTGTCACTGGTATGGTTAAAATAATTCTTAAAACAATGGTGGTGTTAGGATAAATAGAAGAGAGACCATTCTTATAAATATACTCTAAAAGTTCGAAAATAAAACTTTTTTTTTATAAATAACTTTCAAGGAAATTAATTCCTCCCTAAGTTCTATGCCATCTATATCAGAAGAATTCTGAGCCTGGTCTGTTAATTTCAAATATAAATCATCACAATGTTTTTTTATTGTTTCATCATCGAAATTAGTGAATTCATAAACACCAAAAATATGTCTTTATGGTGATTTATTAATTCAAACCTTTCGTCTAAGGAAGCTATAGTTGGTCTAAAAGAACGTAAAAGAAATTTGTTCTGAAATTTACGGTTGCATCAGTAATAGGCTCATCTGGTGTTTCGTAATCAAATTGCCGTTTTATACGCCGAGTCCTCGCTTGAACGTTTGTGAATGTGCATTCATCCGAACTTAAATCTACCTCTTTGGCGAGCTCGTTAGCTAATTCTATGTAATTGTAGAATGATTCCTCAGTTCTTTTAGATTTAATAAATGTTAAAAGTCTCTCTAATGAATCAGTACAAATTTTTAAATTCATGTCTTTTGATTGTAACATCTTGCTTAAGTTGTTATTTTCCATCAGAATGTCATACCATATTATGACCGAAGAAACAAATTTAAATGTTTTAATTTTTGTAGCCAAAGAGTTCACTAAAGTTTTTGTATTTATATCATTTCCTCTATCAATTATATATAAAAGACTATCATAAATCTTGCCTAATTGATATCTCAGTGGTCTCACTGCATTTACCCTACTTTCCCATCTGGTCGTACTAACAGGTTTTAAAGTTAGATTGGAGATATGATCTTTTAGAATTGTCCAACGGTACGTGGAAGCTGAAAAGAAAACATAATTCTTGCACTAAATTCTAGATTCACCTTTGCAGCGTCATTAACAACAAGGTTTAACGTATGCGCTGCACATGGTACAAAAAATGCCCTGATGTTTATTTGCAAAATTCTACGTTTTCCACGCATGTTAGATCCGTTGTCGTACCCCTGTCTTCTCATGTTCAATATATTAACACCAATATTATGTAAAGTTTTTACAACAAAATCAAATAGCCCCTCTCCAGTAGCATCCACTATAGGATGAAATCCCAAAAAATGTCTTTTCACCCGCACCACATTATCGATTATAGATACAAAACGTATAATAACGGATAATTGTTCAACATGACTGCAGTCAGGCGTACAATCTAAAATGATAGAAAAATACTTTGCCTGATTTGACATTTTGAGAATACGATTTTTTATTTCATCGGCCAACAACTGAATAACTTGATTCTGAAACTTATTCCCCAAATATTGGGACATTCTTTTATTGATAGTTTTAAAAATTTGTATTTTTTTTAAATGTTCCGCTATAACTGGATCTGTTTTTGCCAACATTTCAACCCCCTTTAAAAAATTTCCGTTGTCGCATTCATATAATTTGTGGGACTTACCTCTTAGTGCTAAACACTGTTGGGCCAAGTATTGAATAAGATGTACAATTTGTTTGATCACGTTGAACCAATACATTTTGCGCATATTTAAAAGTCTCTGTTCATCCTTATCGATGGTTTTAAAAGCATTAAGTCTTTTTTCGAGATCAACCCACTTTCCCAAACTTTCTATTTGTAAAATACTTGTTTCATGTTTTTTTAGATTCTGTGCTAAGTGATTCCAATCACAAAAACCTTCCTTGATAAGCTTGAAAGAAGCATGGGAAAATATTTTACAACAAAAACAATGCACAACATTTTTTTATTTTGAGTAAATAAGCCATTCGCGTTTAACATATTCCCCATTTGCTAGTTTTCTAAAATAATAACTTTTGGAAAATCTACCATAGTCGTTTTCAGGAAAATGTATATCTTCTATCTGATGTGGTCAATTTTTTATCAATATTTCTATTATTTTATTCGATAAAAGTTCCGGCCAAAAACTTGCCTCACTAAAATCCTTTTCTGTAATCACAACCGCTTCGTCTAATTCCTGTCCATTTTCTTCATCTGCCGTTTCAGGAAGGAGTACTTCTGTTTGCGGCTCTCTTGCCAACTTTACTTATGAAAATGAACTAGCTACTCAATCACCTTCTTGCAATTCATTTAAATATTTTTCCATAGAGTCAGCTAACTTCTTTTTGTCTTTATCCTTTTCGGCTTTACGTTTCCGATACTGAGCCCCAGATAGTCTTTTTGTTTTTCTATCTCTATTTTTTTCTGACATGTCTGCAGCAATAAATAAAATATTTTAAACTTTATTATTTCAACACAATCAAAGTTTATGCGGGCACGGGGCAAATTATTAGTAATTGTACTGTATAGAAACAACAACGAGAGAGAACTTACCGCGTAATGTTCCACAATAATTTATATCAACGAAAAAGTTACACTAAATCGAAACTAAATTCTAAAACTATGTTTCACTATAATACAAAACAATACTTCACTCACTAACTACGTAAGTTATGTTTATGTAGGCACTAGAACGAATTTATATTAACTATGCGTATTTACGTAATATTAACGCATTAACATCAAATGAATACTGAATACTGTCTACCTCTACTGTCTACTGTAGTTTGTTTATATGCACCCCCAATGGCGCCAATCTGATTTCCAGACGTTGCTAAAATAATTGGGTGGGAAGGTACTAGAAGATGATGATTCATAATCCTTATCTTGCACGTGCAATGTTCTTATTTAAGGTATGACTCACACTTATGCCGGAAGTGTTGACCTGTTTATAAATTAAATCTCTTGTAAAATTATTTTGCAAACGGTTTTCTGTTTTTAACGCAGTATAAATGTATTTTATCCACGAGTAACCTATAACATCTTCATTATACACGTTGATGCGTGCAGTACAGAATGGAAATTCTCACTGCAGCTGTGGCTGATTGATAAATGATATAAACAACAAGTGTAAGAACTTACTTATTTATAATAGTAGTGGACTGTATCGTATAATGATGAGTTACAGTTATTACTACGCAGCAGCGTGCTTAAAGGTCTAAATGCAACTGAACTGTTCAAGCAAGGGCTTATAACACATGCGTGCGCGCAAGGTGCCACAAGGGCAACCAACATCCAGGAACCGTGAAGGTTGTAACACACGTTAATTCTTGCAGTACATTTTTGTACATTTTAAATATAAAAAACAGCTGGTTATGAAACGTCAAGTCCAGAGCGCTTCCAATGTTAATTTTAATTTGAAACGTCAAAAAGTTCGATTCATTTAAACATTCGAATTTTAAAGTACTTCATTAGACAATGGATACAGATAGAGAAAATGAGTTGTCTTATACTCTCCCAGATATACGAGAAGCCGCAAAAATTGCAGGTTTGAACTTATTACCGGAAAAATCAAAGAACTTTCACGTTTGCATGATACGTGTAGTATCTTATGAAACTAAAATATTTGTGATAAATTTAGGTAAACTTGTTTGATTGTCATGGATAAAGTAGTATTCTACTCGCATATAAAGATATAATGCACTCGTTGAATAATATACTATTATAAAGACAGAACTTTTTCTTATATGGATTGTAAATTCGCTTCCCCTCAAAATTGGCCGCCTGCGTGTTGAACACGCAATACACCCCCGGTAGGAACGCCCCTATACCTAGGTATTGTGAACATTAACGGTTTCTACACATTATCGTTAACATATATAACCTATTTGGTGATTACCGTAGGATTTGGAGTCAGTGTTTATATTTTGGTTTATGGCTGTATATTAAAGAACAGGCAATTCACGTTGATGGCGTCAATGTGTCCACAAGAACGAACGCTCGTATGTGCAGTCTGCTGGAGAGACAAGGTAAGTGTTTGTTTGCTTTATTATATGGAAACCAATTGTTTGCATTGTTTCCAACTCTGAATATTTCATTCAATTTAGTTATTGAAAATCCTAAGTAATTACAGTCCTACTCGTTTTGTATATCGTGAAAAGTGAATGAAACCTCCACAATAATGAAACGGAGTTGTGAAGATTTTGTAACTACAAAAATGCTTTTAAAATTTGACACTACATAGCGCGGTTAAACAAACTGTTTATTGCGCAGTGCGCACAATTTGCCGGAATCTGAAAAATTTGATTTTGTAGCCAAGATGTTTGGCAAACATTGTAATGACGTGCTACTATTAATTTAACGTAGCTTAGGTAGGTTATATAATTGACTGACTATGCATTGCTTACATTTTGTGTATCTGCATAATTATACGCTTCACAATGTATGCCATTGTATGTCTTACACTCGCATAAAAATCCCACCAAATAGGCACAGTAAGTAGTAATGACTTTTAATGTGTTTACTATTTAAACCGCATTGTTTCAAGGTAAATTTTTTTCCATTGTTTAGTTATCTATCAAATTATTACTAATACTACACTTGGAATAAATGTATACCGTATAAAACTCACACTACTTCATAAGATAGTACACTTGCGATATATAGTGACGTTGGTGTAAACCTTTACACGCCTTCGTCGTGTTGCATTCACAGATAATCATTTTTATCGATATATGATTGATTAAATACATTTTTGTAATAAATTCAGTTTAGTTATGTATAAATGCTCTGAAATTTCATAGTGATACAAATTTATGTGATTGTTTAATATAAGTAAATTTTATATAAGTGATACCGATGGGTGATATTCTAAAAAACGTAAATGTACATGTTTTTAAACAAGAAAAAAAATCTGTTTCAACAACTTCAAAAATTAGGCGAGGTATATGGCAAATTGGTCCTTCTAGCGTTGGTAAGTAAAATCTACTTCTGTTAAATCTGCTTCTAACTTGACATAATGGTCGATTTTTTGATACTTTAATTTATTTTCGCAAGCTTATGTATGCGAAAATTTCGTATTAATTGTTGGGTAGTATCGTACAAATGCTAGATAAAAGACGACCACATAAAAAACTACAAAATTTAAATGTTGAAAAGAGTTTTGTTTTAGAATGGCAGGAATTGTTTTGAATTTCGACATAATCTTTACTTTTTAGTAAGAAAGCTTTATGCTTGTTAAGGGTAAAAATGACTTACGTTACGAATTTCGTTTTGCTCAGAAGGGGTTTTAAGGGTGTACCGGTTAACTACAGTGGTGCGGAAGTGGGTTACTATGAAAATTATAATAGAAATAATAAAAATACAAACTTGTAAAATGGCCAAAACATAAAACTTTACAAGTACCACAAAGTACCACAAAGGCTTTACTAGTTGTCTCAGTAATTCCTTCGATATTTTTGGCTACCTGAAAGACGTTTATTCCGCATAGGTCTGCGTGCTTTCGGTTTTTCTAAATCTCGTCATCTCATACTCTATACCTTAAAAATACTTATTCACCTTTTAACGAATTGACGAAATTTTCAAAGAAGAGGTCTCTCCCATAATACTACTTTATCAGTGCAGCGGCTGGATATCCTTTTACAATGATCATTTCTACCTATCTTATAAGTTTACTTTAAATATAATTCCATCTAAATTTAAATTCTATTAACCGTAAATTTCGGAAATATAATTGCATTTACCTTGACTTTAAAAAACAAGCCTAATCTACCCCTAACTGTCCAGGTATTATTAATAGAACTTCTTAAAGAAAACATTCATCTGTATTTAACACATTAACCGCCGCATAGCATTTTTAAGAATTGTAGAGTTATCATCCTGTACAGCCGACGGCCAAGTGGTTATGTCATTTTCGTGCCAACTGAACCGCCGGCGTGCAAGAGGAGAGCTATGTTTTGAAATAAATTGGATGCCGGCGTTTCAGGTTGCGTGCAATTCCTCGTATACTAACTAAGTATTCTTCGGCGTGCAAGTAAACATGTGCACCATTGGTTTGGCGATCGGAGCATGGCGAATATGAAAAAACCTGTTAAAAAACGAAAGTTTTATTTCTATTCATTATTTAGTACACACAAATTCAGTACAGAAATATACTTAAAAATGTTCAGGAAAACACTGAATACAAATAAAATGTTTTTCGGGACATGTATCGCAATACGTAGTTACTCTTTTCGCTGAACTTACTGCTAGTTTTTAGCTTTGCTCCGCCGCTAATTTCTTGTAACAGTATAAACATCTTTTTCTGATTTTTCTATTCCTTTTGAATTTCTCTTCAGTCTCTTTCATTTCATGCTGTATCTTTTTTCGCTTCTTATCCTGTTGTGGAACTTCGCCTTCACCTGTAATTTATAAAAGCGACTCCGCCAAAGTTTCCCGAAATTTTGTAACCGAAATTTTTGGTGTTGAATAAACCAGCTTGTATACAACTAAAGCATTAACTACAGATGAACCCATCAATAATTGGATGACAACTTTGTGATACCACCTTATACCGATTTTCGGATAGGTGAAGAATATGCGGCCAATTGGTCGGACAAATCAATTCCCGCTTTTCCTGCATTGTAATCAACAATGCATTGAGGTTTTTAATCTCTTCGCCCTTTCTGTTTAACTTACCCGTGTTTACTATGTTCGAAGTGTGATAAGTGGAGAGCATTAACACATTTCTTTTGTTTTTCCACTTAGATACAACGATTCCTTTTTCATATTCTCTACCTTTGTTTCTCCTTTTTTTAGTTTTGCTGATACAACTTCCTTTGGTAGACCGTTTCTGTTTTTTCTTAGGGTACCAACTGAGCGAGTTTTTCGAATTAAAAATAGTTTTGCAAGAAGAATGCTGGTATAGAAATTATCGTTTACTACAACTCTACCTTCACCTAAAAAATCTTTGCACAGATCCATCACTCTACTCGTTGGGAGGGATACTTTCTGATTCGCGCTTTTGCCTTGATAAACAGAAAACGAATAAGTATATCCTTTCTGATCGCACATCTTAAAGAGCTTGATGCCATATTTATGCCGTTTTCCAGGAATATATTGTCTAAATTTTAGTCGACCACGAAAAGGAACCATGCTTTCATCAATTGCTATTTATTTTTCCTGGCTGCATTACCTGTTTATATCTCAAATTAAAGTGAAAAACTAATGGCTCAATTTTATGAAGACAACTATCTGTCTCTGCTAGGTCTTCATTATTCGAAAAATGCCAAAAGCGCAGAAGAGATTGAAATCTGTTTCTTGGCATTATTTTTGGAATGAGGTTATTCTTGTATATGGAATGTGTGCTCCAGTAAGTCTCAATATTAGGGTAACGCACTAAATCCATATAAATCACAACACCGAGAAACTTCTTCATTTCCGGTAGTATTACTGGTTTCCAAAGTGAAAGTCGGCTTTTGGACTTTTGTCTACCTAACTTTGTTATTACCTGTTGCCCATTTCGATTTGTTTCTATAACCATTGTTTCTAACAAATCTTCGGTCACAAACAGGGAATAAGCATTGAATTATGTAAAAGTTCTTGTTGTAGCCAAATCTGGGTATAGGCTTTCATTTCCTACAAATGCAAAGGTTTGCTGATTTTCCAGTTACTTCTTTCCATTCAGAAATTAGTATCGGATCGATACCTGGATTATCATTAGAAGCATCATCCGGGTAATGGTCTTCTTCGGAAGAACTGTTTTCTGAAGATATGGAAAAACGGTCGTTGAAGTCCGAATCTCACACACTATCATTACTATCAAACTTCTCGCCGATTTCTCTACTTTCTGACTCGTTCTTTTAGTAATTCTTTGTCACTCAACCGTTTCTTATTTGAATCCATATTAATCGAAATGACTATAATAAAAAATTCTATCTTGACTTATAAAATTGTAAAAAAATCGCTTACCCGAAAAATATGAGAGTACAGTGGAGAAAAAAAATTAAGTATATCAAAATAAACTAAACAAACTTATCAATTTGTAAAACTGCTAACCGCATGCAAACTCGATCTGAAACTAACGGTCGCTGACGCCCACTTTACCGTAATGTTGCATTCACACTAATAAATTTCCTCGTTTTTTACACATCGTAGGAGGTATAATGCATGAACGCCGGCTGTACAAATGGCAAATTTTAAATGTCAGCTTTACATGCGCGCCACCTGTACAGTCAATTACCAATACAAAATAATTCCTAAATCGGCTCCGCATTCAAAAATATGTTACTTAGATATTAGTTTCATGACGATTCAATGATGTGTACTAAAAAAAACAAAGACAATTTCGTAGTACCTCATATATTTCTTTCGGCGCATCAGTTATACGTCAGTTGGTAGCTGGTTGTACAGGTGACGGTGAACGTGTTAATACTACCATTTTATTATTCTAATTCTAAATCGCATTTATTTAGAAATTCCTTTAGCAACAATACAGAGAAAACCAACGCAATACTAACAGTTTACTGAACCATCCCGATGTCTATTAAAAATAGTGAGCTTTTTAAGTAGTTTCTGTATCATACATTTTCTGATTAATCTCGCAGTTCTTATTGTATTCACGATCATACGAATTTTCATTAAAAGGTTCGAGTACTTTTCAAATTGAAATGATTACTATTCAAGCATCCAATAAAATCTTATTAAGTGTTTAGTTACCAGTTAAATATTTGGAATCTATTCTATGTTAAAAATTTTGCATTGTGGCTTCTTTGAAATAAGTTTAAAACACCTGCATCTCTTAAATAAATACATTTAATGAGCTAGTGTGAAATACTATTATCGCGCTCGGTTATCACACAGGTGCTCAAGGACACGGATTGCAAACAATCGAAAATTGTCCACCTGCTTATCTTTTCCCGGTCGTATTATTCGAAATAGTAAAGTTCTATGATTTTTTAAAGGTGGTAGGCCGTTTGGCATAAACTTACCTAAGTAATGCTGCAGTACTGGTTGCAGACATACCTAAAAATTTAAACAGGCGCCGTTTGTATACTACCAGACAGGGGTTTCTTACGCTGACGTACTTCTTGGAAGTCATGTTGTATTGAGGCCATTTGCTTTCTCAATTACGCTTGTTTGCAGGTGCTGTTCTGAGAATACTTTGTAGTTGTTGTATTGAGAATACGGCGCAGGTAGTATTTTGTCGATGGGAAATATTTTGAAAGGGAAACACGTTACCACCTGGTGCCCCCTCTATCCCTATATACATAGGCTGAGCGTCGGAAGAAAGACTATTTTATGCAGCGTCATTTCTCGTGAAGTGATTTTGAAAAGTCTCGGTGTTACCTAAAAGGCATTGCTTTGCTTTGGTTTTTATAAGTTAAATTTATTCAAGTTCTATAACTAGTGAAATTGTTTCACAGAAGTATCCGATCCGCCAATAATTCTAAGTAAGCATTTTGAGATCTGCTACGATGGCACCAGAAGCAGGCTGGCAATGTACAATAGAATATATACTGAGCAAAGTTCTTTCGGAAAGCAAGAACTCCTTTTTGGCACACAAACCAACTTAAGGTACGAATACTCTGCTTTATTTCGATGCCTTTTATAAAACCTAGTTAATTCTTTTTTATGGTTGATAACCACGCTAGTGGTTTAATTTTCTCTTATTTGCTGTTATCGTACAATAAATTACAGACTGCGGTTCTATCATCTGCTTTCACATGTTAGTGTACAAAGTGATTACATGATTGTTTTTCAAGTCAAAATTTAGATATACATCAGCTCGCGTTGAAGCAATTTCACTTACTTTAAATTAATATTTAGGAAATGCTAACGTCAACAAATTGTCTGCGAATTATAATCTAGAATAAGTTTCGCACTTGATTATGTATCAAACTTACCTTCAGTTTAGGACTACGCAATAACTTTTAGAAGTGCACTTTGGTAAGAAGCAGGTAAACAGTTTTGTATTACCTTATACATTATGTCAATTATCTTCTTGTATTTGTAATGACAATTTACCAACGTCAACGTAACGATTCAAGTACTTATAAGTTAATTGTATGCCTACTACATGTAATATCGCCTTTTGGTTAATAAATACACAAATCGAGTCGGCGAAGCAGCGGTATAAATCAGCGCGCTTTCTCGAGAGAGACCAGTCTGTTTTGCCGACTCGCTCTGAAAGGTTAAAGACTCTTTTACTACTGTGCCCATAGCCACTGTTAAATAGTTAGTACCTACCGCACTGGTGCTCCGAACCCATAAACATCGTGCAAATATCCGACGTTTACTCTCTTATCTCGCTGAGCCCAAACCAAGCTATTACCTCTGCCATGCCTATAGCCGCCATTCAAGATCGCCCGGTGTCGTGGCCACTGCCGACACCCATAACCTCGGTATGAGGTTTGCGGTGCCCACTGTCGGCGCTCTTATACCGTTCTTCACCTATCTTAATTTCCTCTTGTCACAAAGCACGTTGGTAGACCTAAAATCGCGAAACGCAGCCGGTAGGTCTAGCAACGGCTAGACCACTGTAGTATCATACCGGATATTAGTTAGTGACCACTGTTCATTGCCACGCCGGTGACTTAGAACAGGGTCATTACATTGGTGACCCCGACGAAGAAGTACGCGCACCTTGACAGTCACTTCGTTACATCGGTGATCCGACGTAGAAGAATGCGCAGCTTAACCGTCGCTTGAGTACATTGGTGAACCGACGAAGGATGCACATTGGTGACCCCGACGAAGTAGATCACGCAACCAACGGGTTATTACATTGGTGACCCCGACGGAGAACACACCGCAAGGATAATCCCAACTCCGGCGAAAAAGAACACGCCATCGCATTGATAATCACGACCAAGTTGGTCACATAAACGAAGTCACCACGGTCACTACCTCAACGACCACGACAAAGGTTAGGAAGTACCATTTAAACTCGGCCAACACATCTATCACCCCGACTAAGAAATACACGCAATCACTATTCATTGGTAATTACAGACCCGATACAAGAATAACAGTCACTACATTAATAAACCGAGGAACATGGAAACTAACGTACAGCACGCGCAGGCATCAACCTCCGTCGAAACAGTCAAGAGCCAAATTAGATTAACGGAATTCTGGAGCGCAACGTCGGAGCTATGGTTTCTACGGACGGAAGCTTTATTCGCAGCTCACGGTATACGATTTGAACAAACACGATGTTGATTGTTAGTAGCAAACTTACCCGCTAGTTTGTTAGAGCAATTATCAGCTAAAATCACAACACTATCAGAAAAGTCAGGGGATCAGCCATATACTGAATTGAAAGTAGATATATTGCGCATATATGTGATCACGAGAGAGGCCAAACTACGGAAAGTACGGCATACCGTTCGGCAACCAAAAACCATCGCAGCTATTAGCAACGATGCGGTATCTGGACGGCATAGACGCCACCATCGAAATCTTCGCAATGCAATGGAGAAACGCACTACCGCTACACGTGCAACGCATTATAACTGCATTCGATTCCGACACGCTAAACAAACAAGCATCGTTAGCGGATAGAATGATAGACGTCAACGCACAAAACATACGCCCATGCCGTATCAGACGATCCAGTTAGCAGAAAGCTGCAAACGCTAACAAATCAAATGACACAGCTGCAAGACGCACTACAGCGGTACACCAAACAAACCGAGAACACGGCAAGTAACCGCTCTGCACACGAAAGCAAGCTAACCAATACACTCGCGCCAACGTGCTATTACCAGTCTCGCTTCGGAGAAAAGGCTAAGCGCTGTAGATCACTGCGTTCAAGAAAGATACAGAGTTACAATTTAAAAAGCAAGAAGTATCAGAGCTACAACGACAAACGCACGTGCATTATTCGGCAATAAGAAACTGCCAATGGCGAATAAGGACACCAAGTCAGCCTCTGTTAGGCAAACAATTAGGGGGGAGAATTGTAATGACAATTTACCGACGTCAACGTGACGTTCCAAGTAGTTATAAGTTAATTGTATGCCAACTACATGTTATGCCGCTTTTTGATTAATAAATACACAAATAGAGTCGGCCAAACAGCGGCATAAATCAACGGGTTTTTGCGAGGGAGACTAGTCTGCTTTGCTAACTCGCTCTGAAAGGTTAAAAACTCTTTTACTAGTGTGCCTATAGCCAGTGTTAAATAGTTAGTTCGTACCGCACCGTGCCCATAGCCGGTGCTCCAAACCCATAGACGTCGAGTCCATAGTCAACATCTATTCTCTTTTCTCGCTGAGCCCAAAGCCAGCTATTACCACTGCCGTGCCCATAGCCGGCATTCAGCATCGCCCGGTGTCGTACCCATTGCCGACACCCATAACCCCGGTATAAGGTTCGCCGTGCCCACTGTCGGCGCCTTTATACCGTTCTTCATCTACTTTAGTTTCCCCTTATCACAGAGCACGTTGGTAGACCTAGACTTGCGCAACGGAGCTGGTAGGTTTAGCAACGGCTAGACTACTGTAGTATCAAGCTTTCGAAATATGTTTATTTCTTCATCGAGATTCTAACTGAGGTATAAAAGACAACTAACAAATGGTATGACTACATTATCATATTTACTTCATGTTGTTGTATGTTTTTGTGTGTTTTGTGTGCATTTATTAAGCTTACACGTTGAAATAAATGAAAAATTAAAAATAAAAACAAGACTACATTTAAAATAGTTCAACTGTCCGACTGAACATTCATAGTCAGAAGTCTACTCATCATCAACTGTTTATAGAGTTTGGTATAAAAACTAGACAGACTGTTGGTAATATATAAACGAAAAAAGCATATGCTCTGATATGTAGCCGCTCGTGCATTTATTGGTAAATAGAGGCGATTGTTGAAAACTGAGGACATACGAATAAATATTGCTGAATTGTTTACAACAGTTTTGTCATTCGTGTAATTTGTGTCGTTTGCAATGTGTACCATTTCCAAAAATAATCTGCTTTTATAATTTCCTTCTTTTTTCATAATTTTTACATTTTGCTAACCTATGTTGTGTTTTGTATTATATACGTGACGACATAAAGCACACGCATTCTTTCTTAGTCCAGCATCGCTTTAATGTTGGATGATACTAGATTTCAACCACTGTGAAGTTTGACCTACATAAGCACCTTCGCGCTTTTTGCATGAAATGGAGCATACAATGTTCGATCGTTGTAGCAAAGGAATTTTGTCTTTTATTTTTGTAAATAATCTATTAATCGTTTTATAGTTATATTTTGCAATTATGACGTCATCGGCTCTTACTATATTAAGCTTGGAGGACTGATTTTGGTGAGTTTGTGTTTGAAATTATTACTTAAATTAAATTTGTGGTTAAGTGTTTGGTAGAAAAAGTAATTTAAAGAATGCCCTTGGTGTGTTGGTTTTCTATACCAATCAAGAATAATTTGCCTGTCATGCCTAATAATTTTAGTATCTAGAAGTGGGATGCTATTATCTATTTCTGTTTCAACGGTAAATTGGATATGGTTATTGTTCTTAGCGTGATCTATTTTACCAACGGGAACAAATAAAATTATGTCATCTACGAATTTTTTTATAAACGGTGGCTTGAACTGCAATTTAGAATTTACATTATCAAGGGAATTTCCCATAATCCAAAGGGCATGACCTTGAACTGCCATAATCCAGTTCCAATTGTAAACTCAATTTTCTGTTTATCGTTTGGCTCCGAGTCTACCTGCCAAAATCCGCTTTTCAAGTCCAAGATCGAAAACAATTTAGATCCGGATGTGGTATCCAAAGTGCCATCAATTCTGGGCAAAGGATAGCTGTCTTTCTTTGTAACATTGTTTAGCCGCCGGTAGTCTACACATGACCTTGACAACCCATCCTTTCTCTTGACAAGCACTACCAGGGATGTCCATGGACTATTCGAGGGCTCAATCACTACCAGTTTCTCCACATCTGTGATAATTTGCTTAGCTTCCTTACGTTTTGCCAAAGAAAACCGCCTGGAATGTTGTATCGGTTGCGCATCTTCAGTATTGGTCTTGTATTGCACCATATTCGTCCTTCCTTTCTCACTACCATCTAGTACGAACACACCTCGATATCGTCCGATCAGTTCTTTTACCTTGCCCAGTTGGTCGCCGTTTAATCCTTGACACGATGGTATCAACATATCCGGCAATTTCTATGAGCAACTGTCGGCTGGTTTATCCTTTGTGCCGTCCACACAACGTTTAATATGGCATACGGAAATGCAACTTCCTACTGTCATATTTTTCTTCAAGGTCACCGTATGCGAATTAATGTTTAGCACCCTTATTGGTATCGTATTTCGAAACTATACCAGTGTTCTTCCAATCAGTAATTCCTCCTGGCCCATTCCCGATTCAGTTGCTTCCGTCATGCACACCTGTCCTTCCCGGAGAGTACCATACGGGCGTCCCATCACGATCATATCCATCTTCTCGGGTATTTTCATATCACAAATCATTTGAACATGCATCGTCTGGTTACTCGTCCCTTGAAATGGAATCTTATCATCATCTATCCGAAGTACATTTTCATTCATGTTCACATGAAACCTATATTCTTTCATGAGATCCATTCCTAAGATAACTTCTTCTGTAATTTCAGCTACCAACGCCCGATGATTAATTAGTTTGTTTTCAATTCCCAACGTTACGGCAGTCTCTCTATGAGTGGAAATTTTCCCATCACTTGCCGTTCGAAGACATATCGATGCAGGTAGCACTTTTCCACGACCAACCAAATCTGGTCTCACAATAGTCCTTGTCACTCCTGTATCCACAAGTAATCGGACAACCCTACCATTAATTCTACCATCAATATAAATGCTGTGCAGACTTCCCATCGACGATGCAGCACAGATGATAATCTCCGGGGCACTACATTGTGCTGTCGACGTTCACCCTCTTACCTCGACTTGTATTAGTTTTCCCTGCTGCTCGACCGGTTGTTTTTTTTGGATGAGTACAGGGTCTCTGTATATTACCAACCTCACCGCAGTTCCAACATCACAGACTTCCATCTCCGCGGTCGTTGTCTTTCCAGCCTTGCCGCTTTTTATTTTTCATACACGAGGTTGATTATTTCTTTTGTTCTATTCTGCAATTGACCAGGTTCTTTTAAGGCAGACCGAATTTTGTGACACCCTGTGTGATGTTTGCTTAGCTGCTTCAAATTCAAGCACATGAGCTTATACGTCATCTAACATTTTTGGCCGTGGAAATTTTAGCGCTTGCTGTATTTCGCCATATTTAACGCCATCCACAAATGTTTAAACAGCCAGTTGTTTGAGGAAACTATCTGGTGCCGTTGGGTATGCCAATCTAACTAATGTCAGCTTTGAATTCTTGCAGGCTTTTATTTGTCTTTTGCGAGCGGTTATTAACTTGTGCATGGTAAACCTGTTGAAGGTGAGCGTCTCCATATATCATCTCATCATGTTCTATATTAAGTGGCTGTAATCATTCTGTTGGTGATTGGGAATCGTTTGCAAGATGTTAAAAGCTTCCCCCCGTAGGGTTACTATTAAGGAGATAACCTTTGCTTTGGTGCACCAACCGTTGGCTATTGCAGCAGCATCAAATTGTTTCAAATATGTTGGCCAAGGTGTTTTACCATCATATGTGGCTGGACTAGTACAACCGAAAATTCTTATTCCACCGTGCTTTTAGCCTGAAAACTGCACAACAACATATAACCGTCGCGAGCTTCTTAAAAATTTCTAGCCTTCAACCATGCAGATCCCTTTCCCCCATTTCTACGTCCAGCCTTTAGCTATCTTTCCTTGTTTAGCCCATATTTGCTGTCTCCTTTAGAATCCCACTCAAGCAACAGAAAATCGATATTGTGGTTGACCTCCAAACCTACCGCGTACTTTAAACGAGTGTTTTAACCAACGTTTAATATACATGCTCTCTGTCTGATTTACACTACGGATATTCCGTTTCACTTTGCCTTCAACCATCTGTTGTTTTAGTAGCTTATGCACTGACCGTTAAATACAATTCTACAGAATTCTG
Organism: Platerodrilus igneus; assembly: GCA_036346225.1. Taxonomy (NCBI): domain Eukaryota; kingdom Metazoa; phylum Arthropoda; class Insecta; order Coleoptera; family Lycidae; genus Platerodrilus; species Platerodrilus igneus. Next base: position 9,714,935 of record JARFIW010001638.1, on the reverse strand, counting down.
TTCGAACGTTTATTTAAGTTTTCTTGAACTTGTTATTTTTACTGTCAGGTGTTTCTATGAAGCGAACTGTCCGTTTGAAATTATACTTCCAAGTTTTAGCATTTCTTAGGATATGTATTTAACGAACGTTTAGTTTAGTTAAATGGAAAATATGCGTATACATTATAGATTTTATGTACTCAAAAGCTCTGTTTATTATCCGATGCGCTTGATTTAAAATATTAAAACTAATTATGCGTATCCTTGGATTTTCACGTACTCCAAAGCTTCTACACGTTATGCAAATTTAACATTCCGATTTAGAAATACAAAAATATGCCATTATCCGTCCGTTTTCAATGTCACAACTAATTAATTTTGCGCGTAAATAAATTGTTCCTATTTCCTATGTACACGGTTGTTACAAATTTATTTTCTTGCCCTATTTATCCCTCTTAACCTATAATTTCCACGACAAAGACTGAAAAAAGACTGAAAAATTCAAGTACTTAACACATTACATGCAAATTAAAGCTTAGTTTGTCACGGTAAAACCTACGGGTCAGGAAGGAAATGAAGCAAAGGCAGAAAAGGAACTTTCTACCCGGGTCCCTTACCGAAACAAAACAGGATGCTACGGCTAGCCGTCGTAGATTAGGGGTGGGGAGGAGGGTCAACGTAGCCAGGTAAAAGAATACCGCTGGAATAAACGTTGGATTAGTACATCAACAGAACAACAAAAATAGATAAACAAATGAGGACAGACCCTTAGTCTGTCCAATATTGGCATCAGTGAAATACCAGGACAGTGACAGTTCTCAGGACTTCTAGGGAGGTCGTTGTTCCGAACCTGCACTCCCGTAGATACAGGCATATAAATACTTATCGGAGTTGTTAGTATCCTAAGGGCGGATACTGAACACTCAGTAACTCTCGTCTTGAATGCACCACAGGCCAAGCTAAGTAAGGAGGGAGAAAACTAAAATAAGTTAAACTTTAACAGGACTAGAGTTTTTATTTAAGCCACTTCGTTGGCGGTTAATCAATATCAGATAAGTATAAATCGGAGCTAGCAATGATATATGGTAAGTTCACATAACCGGATATAACTTAATCTACCTATGGTGGAGGTGTTTACATTACATAACGCACTATACTATGACAACCTAGCGAGCTCGTGTTCCGCAAAGCTAATGACATTCAAGCAAACAACCAAATATTTTATCACTAAGGCACCATCCGTGCCATGCGTTTTATGCTTAATACTAGTAAGTACCAAGGTTTATGTAGACCATTGCATATAAAAGTTAAGTTTTTAAATCAACAACCAAAACAGTAAACACTATGCATTTCGCAACACTCAGTATATATATCCTGCTAGATCACGCAGTCAATGGCATGAAAAGTATCTCCAGAGGATATAGGAGGGAAACAATATAAAGGGTAAAAGGATACTTCGTGGAACTTACTTACGTATCCTATTTAATTTGGGAACTTAGCTCTGTAGTAAATCCAACACGAAATGTTCCTAACTTGATGGGAGACCAATTACTGTTTGTCGGCTACTCCAGAAAGTTTCCTCAACGTTCTATGTGAATTTTTAGGTGTACCTATATTTCGGAGGATGACGTTGTGAGTCGAGTACCATGAGCACCATTAGCTAACAGCATTCAGGAACTATTTGAACCCAGCCCAAGGAAGCGAGCCAGCGTTCAACCAGGATGAGACCAGGACGTAGGAAGAGGACGGAAAGGAAACAGCTACAAAATTATATCGGCATTAGCCAAAGTATAACACTAACGAATCGAGTGCAAAAATTATTCGTAACTTACCACGAGTATAACTGCAATTGTCCGAATTTAGACTTATACTTCGTGCTGTATCCTCGAAGAAGTAGAGAATTACTTAGAGTTTGTCGGATCGCATCCCTTTAAACAACGGGACACGCTAGAATTGAAAAACCATCACCGTAAATTAATTCCATTCCAATGAATAGCAAAATGTCAAAAATTATTTATTTTGTCAACTTTCAAAAATTTTCAGAACCGCTATCTAGATATACAGAAGACAGGGGTAGTATAGGTTGCTTAGTTTAAAGGCATTATGAATTTGGAATCGGCGAAATAGAACCAACGTTATATTTAATTATATTTGCGTGGATTTAGTAACATGCTTTAAATTGAACGTAACAAGTTAAATAAAGGATTTAAATTTATACAGACATAAACAATAGGCCACTGTCAAATAAATATAAACTATCATACTTAGATAATCTAGTTGTTACAAACATTTCACTTCCCTAACTGGTTTTACAAAAAACACGATAAAAAAAGACTGGGATTCTTAGAATTAAATTTTCAAATTTGCAACCCAAATTTATACGTATGTCTTAATGTAACCCATCGATTTCAACAAATTAAATTCTATTTCCTTAAAACCAGCTAATCCAAAAACCCTAGTTTTTACTTAATGCGTGCTCATACTTTAATAAACAAAATATAAAATGAGTCAAGCCTGCAAATAATTCAATAAACTTTTTGTTAACGATACGTAAGCTTTAAGTAAATTGTTTGTTATTTACAAAAATTAATTTTGAAAGTTTCTATAATTACATACTTATAATTGCTACAATTAATTTAGTGATTCTGAAGCCACTGATAATGAACTCTTGGTTGAAAATTCAATGGTGTATTGTTAATAAAAAAAATTATCAAATTATTTGCATGTTGAAAACATTTTATGTTTCGTCCAATACCATTTAGTTTAGAAAATGCAAATTAACGTTTATATGGTCGAAAGTATTTTTGAAAATCTGTAGCATATTTCAATTATCCTCTATTGCCGTTCCTATCATTCTGATGTTATAGATGCTTGTATTCACATGCGCCTCTAAGCATTGTTTTCCTTTCCTTCACTACGTTTAGGGTGATAGGATTAAGTCTACCTCAAAACATTTTTCCTATGTTCGATATTAAATATTCACATATTGGTATAGATTGGTAGAAGTTGATTTACTTTTAAGAAATGATGCTGAAGAATGAAAATACAATATAAGTAATCTGAACAAAAATCATAAATAAACAATTCTAAAAAGCTTAAATATCACAAACATAATAAAAATAGACCGATAATTTTTCACGAATGATCTAGCTATTTTATGAAGCTGCAGTAATTCTCGAATTTTTACAGAGCACAGAGTAGAATGATGTACATGCACTGCTCTTGCACACACAAAGCCACTGTACATAAATACGCACAAGCATATATACGCGCACACCTTCAAACACGCAAACACTAGCTCACGCGTATTCACATATATACAAATTCGCACGTGGGAACGTGAGAATGCATAAAAAAACACGTTTACATCGCACACGTGCACCTTCAAGAGTACATGAACATGCACGCCCCGTATCTGTGTATGCACGTGCATATGCAAACACGTACAAGCACATTAAAACCCACACGCACGCACCGCACATAAACACGCACCCAAGCAAACACGTACACTCTCACACGCCTAACACACCGCTGTAATTATGTAATCTTGCTTATCTTTTATGTTGATTATTCTGTTTCTTCCGACGATAGCTTTAATCTAAGAATCTTCAAAATTCAGTTAGTCTACTGCTGTTTCTATCATACTGTTATTATAGGTACATATACTCAATGTGCCTCTAAGCAATGCCTTCCTTTCATTGACTCCGTTTAGGGTGATAGGGTTAAACTGTTACCTTTTTATGATTTGGTGAACATTTTCTTCTATATAATATATATATATATATATATATATATATATATATATATTACTCAAATTTAGACCAGGGTAGAAAATTAATTAATTAATTTTCTATAATTTTAATCACCTTGTATAGAATTTTATTAGATAATACGCGTTTTTAAAATCGTGGAGCTTAAAAATTTATTCGTTTCATTAAAAATAAGGGATTTAAATTATTCACTAGACGTTTTCTATAAAAAGAAGCAGAATTAAAATGCTCACATTGTATGTAATTTAATTGTTCCAAGTATTAAAACAAATAGAAATTACGTGCAAAATTTATATTAATTAATTCAAGTTCTAAGTAACGGGTATTAAACAAAGTGTACAAATAATAATTAATATTTAATTTGTATTCACTAAAAATTAAAGGGTAGAAGTCAATGCCATTCATTATTATTTTAATTGGAGTTAATTGAACGATTATTAAGGTATTATATGAATAAAAGCTGTTAAAAACCCAACAATATTCAAATCGTAGAAGTGTTATTTAAAGTATTACGATTGAACACCTGCGTATTTTTAAATATCAAAGTTCTAATTAATTTGTTTGGATAAACATGCAGCTTCTAGGTATATTGGAAACGGTCGGATGTTTTAACGGGAAGGCTAGATACGGGGTTATTTTACTTACGAATCCACGTGGATTGAAATAACCGATAATAAAGAATATCGATTTGTACCACTCAGAACAGGGTAGATAGAGACGGATAATATGCGCAAGACAGAGACACGGACAATTAAAGGCGTGATTTGAGCAACGTCACTGGGTTTGCGATTGGTGGAAATAGGATGCAAATATAAGAGGTGTAAACGTAACGATTTCTATACAAAATTAATTAGTGTTCTCGGACGTGTTTGCGAGCCGTGTGAAAATTTCTGAGATTTTCAACTGGCGCGTGTGCAAATTTAATAGAATCGCTGTGCCCGACTGTCGAAAGGGAACATAGTATGCGAAATTCTGGAAATTGTCCGTTTGCGAGACAAAACCGACGTACGGGCGGGCTCTTATATAAACCGGTGATAATATGAGTTTCGTTCTCTTAGATTTTTGATTATTCGATGCTTTAAACAGTGCTCTTAGATTTTTGATTATGCGATGCTTTAAACAGTGTTCTCTTAGATTTTCGATTTTGATTCAATATTTTAAACAGTTTATTCTTATATTTTGGTGATTATTGAATACTTTAAAACAGTTTTGCTCTTTACGTGCTACGATACAAGTTATTATGCATTAGTGCACTTAGAAAAGAAGATACAAGGTAATAAAGTCTAGTTATATTTGCGAGTATTACTGTACCAATTATCGAAATCAGTAAAGATAAATGAATAAACAAAAGTAGGCAGTTTTGGGTATAGCGTGAAAGAATTAGGAATTTGTTTGCTATTTTTCGGTAGTGAGTAAATCAAATGTTATTAGTAAACGTGATTGGATCTACAAACAAGATTTAGATATACATAGATGCGTTCCTGAGAAGCCCGGAAACTTTTTCAACGAATGGTGTTGTAAATGAATTTTAAAGGCAACCAGGAATCTGAGGACGGAAACATAACCCAGTTGGAATGGTAAAATTAGCAAGAACGATGTACATTGAAGCCACGAGTGCAGTAACCTTCAGGTAAATTATACAATTTTGTTCGAACTTTGATGTTTTTGTGTGTGTTGGATATCTTTATAATTTATTTGAAAAAAAAAATGGACAGTAGTGAATTTTTATAACCAACAACTTTTAATTTTAAGGTAAAATTTTCTTGTTTAAGTAGAAAGGAGTATTTAGCAGTTTATGTTTTGATTATGATGAAAATTTGGGTCTGTCTTTGAGCTCAATTAGACTAACCTGTTTAATTAACGTAAAGGGGTGGAAGATGCTCCTTTTTATTCAGACTTAGGTCTGCACATATTGTTAAATTAATTAGTAGGCATCCTACAAGGACTTTAATTCTGGATGCAAATTAAAATGATGACAAATTTAATCTTGAAATTTTATGATACTGAAATTTATGCTGAATTTTAATTTTGAAATTTTAATGTATTGTGAATATTGATGTAAATAGAGTTAACGTTGATGTTTGTGGTAGGAATGTGTTTGTTTTTTTTTATGAATGAGGATGAAAGTTTTAACTAGGTAAGCAGCCGAGGCGGAAAGAGTAAAGAGGCGATTAACAGAAGAAAGTCAACGGATCCGAATTTTGGAGGTACCACAGCAATATATATATATATATATATATATATATATATATATATATATATTTTGGCGACCCAAAAGTGAGGCTCGAGTTCCAAATAAAATTTTTGTGATTTTATTCCAGGAAACTGGCGATCTGAGAGAGAGAGTTTCTGTGTGTGTATAAATTTAAGAGTATTTTAGAGTGTGTGAGAGTGATTAGAACGTATGCAGAGAAAAGAGTGGTTAAGGAGTCAAGGAGTGGAAATTGGAAGTGACGATAGTGCATTGTGTGGGAAAAATTCGAAAATGGAAGAAGCTGGAGGCAGTAGAGATCAGTCGAGGACGGAATCAGGGGATCAAGGAAACGAGATGATAATGAGAATGCTAGAGAGGATAAACGAAGAATCCAATAGAAAATTAGAACAGCTAAGCGATGAAGCTAATAGAGCTAGGGAGGAGTCCAACAGAAAATTAGAACTGCTAAGCGATGAATCTAATAGAGCTAGGGAGGAGTCCAACCAAAAATTAGAGCAGATAAGCGGGAAAATTGAGCAGTCGACTAAAGAATTTCCAGAATTCAAAAATAGTCTTACCGTGAAAATGGGGGAGGTTGAAAATAGGGTTGAAAAGAATGAGCGTGATATTACAGGTCTTCGACAGGAAATGGGACATTTAAGGTCCGAAGTACGCATTTTTTGTGAAGAAGAGATTAATATAAAAATGACTGAAGTGACGGACTCATGTAGGGATCAGTTAGGCAGGGTAGAACGCGAAGTTGGTAGTATCAAATACAACATGTCGAATTTAACGGGGGATGGTCCCAGATTTTCTACAGGTGGAGTATCATTGGACCAACACATGAAGTTTTATGGCGATAACAGGGTAAATCCACAAATTTTCATTAATAGTGTAAGAAATCTAGTGGGAAATGTATTTGACGAACAGACTAAACTGAATACGATAAAGGCTTTATTGAAAGACAACGCGGAAGCATGGTACAATTTAGTAGGACAGGACATAGACACCTACACGGACTTTGAAGACAGATTTTTAAAGCACTACTGGAGTGACCACAGACAAGACCAGGTACGAGACGACTTAATCACAGGGAAATTTAAAGGAGAATTTTCAGGAAGTAGGGAGCAATATGCTATACGCAAGTATAGCATAGCAAAGCAACTGAACCCACCACTGACGGACCGACAAATTATTAAGTATTTATCACGACACTTCGAGGTAGAAGTAAGACAACACGTAGCACTACAGAACATAGTGGACAGAGAAATGTTTTTAGAATACCTGCAGAGGTACGACGACGTAAGTAGTGGACGACCTCGGAATAATAGGGAAAGACAGATCAATACAGTTAGGTTTGACAATAGACGGGACAACTATGCTAGAAGAGGGAATAGTTACGGATACCAGCGACAGAATTGGGAACAGCGACGACCATACGTTAGAAGTAATAGTTTAGGAAGGGGACCTGCACCGAGACCGGAACCTACCAGAGGGAATAGTTCACCGGACATGAGGGGGGACTGCTAATACAGACACGGAACGAGTGGAAACGCCTAGAACATACGCTGAGGTGACGGCTAGACCAGGACCAAGTAGGGAAAACAGACCTGGACAGGATTTTTAGAACGCGACAGACCACTAGATTTCAGTGTAAATGTATATGAACATCCACGTGAATTTTTCAAAATTGAGGAGGAAGTAGAGCCAGAAACTAAGGAAAAATTATGTTTGCCAATTATTAATATAGAAATTTTTGAGAATAGTGTAGAAGTATTACTGGATACAGGGGCAGAGGCGAGTTTAATATCGGAGGAATTCGTCAGCAAAATTAGGGATAAGGTTTGTGATAGAATTATGCCTATAAAGCGTAGCCATTTAGTAGCTCCAAATAAAAAGAAGTTTGCTGTAGTAAATAGTGTTGTGGTGCTTAGGATAGATATAGGAGGTTTAAGCTGTGAACAGGAGTTTGTAATTGTGCCTGGACTGAAGCTTCAGAGCATTTTAGGTGTTGACTGTATGATGAAGTTAGGGGTTTTGATAGATATGGAACGGAAGGTAATAAGGATTAATGATAGGGTAGTGCCATGGAAGGGCAGTTATGAAGTCACAGAGGATGACACAGGGTTGAATATTAATGTAGTAGAGGTAGAGGATGATGGAGTAAAACAGATCAACACAATAAGATGTCCAGAGGATAGGAGAGTAGAGGTTCAAGCTTTATTACAAAACATGCAGAATTAGTGGGGTAGAAGCAAGCACAGCGTTAGGCTATGAGCACATATTGGAAGTGGATAATTCAGAACCGTTCAACGCAAAGGTTTATCCAATTCCAGCAGCATATCGGGAGTAGGTGAAGGCAGAATTAAATAAAATGTTGGAAGATGGCATAATAGAGGTATCAAACACTCATTTCATAAATCCGTTGGTGGTAGTTAAGAAAAAGGATGTTAGCATTCGTTTATGTTTAGATGCACGAAAAATTAATCAACGGACCAAACCGCAATTCCATTGTCCAACATCCATGGGCACACTTTTGACGAGGCTAAGTGACAAGTTTGTTTTTAATAAAGTAGATTTAAGGAATTCATTCTGGCGGATTCCATTACATAAGAATTCTAGAAGGTACATAGGATTTTCCATAGAGGGAAAAATCGATAATTTTAAAGTAGTATCGTTTGGTTTGTCGGCAGAAAGGGAAACAATAATAAATGAGGAACAGACAAGTGTAGGGACTGAAGAAGAAGCAGTATTTAAGAGTCAGGATAATAGGGATGATAAGTTTATTGTATGTGAGATAATAGGGATGATAAGTATAGATATCGAAGGGGGAGAAATAGGGATGAAGAGTATTAGGATGGTAAGAAGAAAGACGTGGAGGGTCAAGAAGAGAGTTAGATTTAAATAACTTGATGAACAGAGGATAGAGATAGGTGAATTTTAGTATAGTTATAGAAAATAAAGCTAGGTATAGGGTAAATACGGGAGATAATTAGAAATAGGTTTAGGATGAGAATAAAGATTAAATGTAGGAAGAAAATAAGATAGGTTAAGTATAGATATTTCATATAAGATTAGTGGAGAGTTAGGAATAGAGTTAGAGTAGGATAGGTATATAGGATTAGATAGGGCGAAGTAAAGTATAGTGAAGATTAGTTAAAAAGTTAGGAATAGGATAGGTATATAGGATGTATATAGGATTAGATGGATAAGTAGGATGAAGTTAGGGATAATTTCAGTTTAGAGAATTAGGTGAGAGTTAGGAATAGGATAGGGATATAGGATAGGTGTAAATATTTTTTTTTGGATTGGATATAAATTAGATAGATAAGGGTAGAGAGAGATAGGCAATTTTTTTTGTAAATTTTTTTTTGTTTAAATATTTTATATTTGAATTCAAATAAGTGGGATTATTTGTATTCAAATAGGGGGAAAATACTCATATTTAGACCAGCGTAGAAAATTAAATAATCACATCAAATAATTTTAATCACCGTGTAGAAGCTTTGGGAAAAGGTACGCTTTATTAAAAAAAACCGTGGAGAATAAAAATTCATTCGTTTTATTAAAAATAAGAGATTTAAATTATTTATAAGACGCTTTATATAAAAGGAAGCAGTATTAGAAAACTCAACATGTAATTTAATTATTCCTAGTAAAGAAACAAAGAGAAATTATGTGCAAAATTTATATTAATTAACTCTATTTTAAGTAACCGGTATTAAACAAAAATGTACTGATAATAATTGAATATTTAATTAGAATTCACTAAAAACTAAAGGGTATTATTTTAATTGGAGTTAATTGAACCGTTAGTAACAGACAATATCTATAAAAACTTGTAAAAACTCAATAAAATACCATGAAATAAAGCTCTGAGAAGTAATATTATGTTTGAACACCTGCGTATTTTTAAAAGGCTCATTCTGCGTAAATGTTGCAGATAATTAATGGTTACAAAGGATCTTGGAGAAACCGTGGCTTAATATTCACGGGAATGCGCGATACGGGGTTATTTAACCCAGATAGTCCACATGGACTGAAATAATCGATAATAAGGAATATCAATTTGCACTAATAAGAACAGGGTAGATAGAGACAGATAATATGCGCAAGACCGAGACACATATAGTAAAAGGCGTGAGTAGAGCAACGTCATAGGGTTGCGATTGTTTGAAAGTAAAAGGCAAAATTTGAGAGGTAAAAATAACATTTCTGTATAAAATTAATTAGTTATTTCCAGACGTTGCGTGCCGTGTTGAAATTTCTGAGATTTAAATGGGGCGAGTGCAAAATTCGTAAAAATCGCATGCCGGGCTGCGGAATGGGAACATAGCAGGCGAAATTCTTTAGAATTGTCCGTTTTGGAGACTCGACCGACAGACAGGCTAACCTCTATATATACCCAGGGGAATATGAACAAGCTCTCTTAGATCTTCGACTTGATTCAACGCGTTAAACAGTGCTTTTTAGTTTTCCGGTTTTGATTAAATAATTTTAAACAGTTTGCTCGAATATTTTTGTGGTGTAAAACAGCTTGTTCTTTACGTGCTACAATAAATGTACTTTAGTGCACTTAGAAAAGAAGATACAAGATAATAAAGTTAGTATCACTGTACCAATTAGTAAAATTTACAACGACAAATGAATACACAAAAGTAGGCAGTTTTGGCGTATATTGGTGAAAGAAGTATGAATTTCTTTGCTATTTTTCGGGGGTATTAATAATTAAATGGTGCATAAACGTGTCTGGATCCACAAAACAAGGTTCAGATATACACAGATGAGTTCCGGAAAAGCCCTGAAACAACTTTAAATAAATGGTGATGGAGAAAATTTTAAAAGCGTTGAGAATCAGAAGCCGTAAATATAACCCAGTTGGAATGGTGTAATTAACAAAGTGACGATGTACATTGAAGCTACGAGTGCAGTAACCTTCAGGTAAATTATACTATTTTGTTCGAACTTTGATATTTTGGTGTGTGTTGAATAACTTTATAATTTGTTTATTTAAAATGGACAGTAGTGAAATTGTACTAACAATAATATTTTAATTTTAAGGTGAAATATGCTTGTTTAAGTAGAAAGGGGTATTTAGTATTGATGTTCTGGATTATGATGAAAATATGGGTATGTCTTTGAGCTCAATTAGACGAACCTGGTTAATTAACGTAAAGGGTGGTAGATGCTCCTTTGTACTCAAACTCCGGTCTGCATATATTGTTATAGTAATTAGTAGGCATCCTACAAGGACTTTAATTCTGGATGCACATTAAAATGATAATAAATTTAATTTTGAAATTTTCTGATATTAAAATTTATGCTGAATATTAATTTTGAAATTTTAATGTATTGTCAATATTGATGTAAATAGAGTTGACGTTGATGTTTGTGGTAGGAATGTGTTTTTTTTTTATGTATGAGGATGAAAGCTATCTAGAGGAGCAGCCGAGGCGATTAACGGAAGAAAGTCAATGGACCAACACAGTTAAGGTAATGAATAGCTTTTTGGAGGTTTCACAGCATTCTTGACGCCCAAAAGTGAGGCTCGATTATAAAGCGTAGTTCACGGATTTTGTAGGTTTCACAGCAATATATATACGTATATATATATATATATATATATATATATATATATATATTAAGTTTCGATTTTGGGTTTTATTTCGTCCAAATGTCATAAATTATTCAAAATATGCCAAAGTCATTTATTAATAACTGACGTTTCGGAAATTATGTTTCCTTACACTTAGTTCTATAATTAAATAGTTAACATATACAGCATCCCCTGTAGCTGCAATAAACAATATATAGGCCAATCCAGACAGTGGTTGAAGAACAGAATAATACAACATAAAAGTGATCAAAAATTAAACAAAAAATCATGCGCTCTAACTATACATTTAAATGAATATCAACACCAAGCAGATTTTAACAACACAAAAATATTAGATACAGAAAGTATACACAAAAACAGATTATTTCTAGAAAGTTACCATATCCAAAAACAAATCAATACAATTAATTTTAAAAATGACGTAGATAACCTACACAAAAGTTATGCATTTTTATTCTCCTTAAATAAAAAGTAATAAACACAATTTAAACTGATTAAAGCAGTCTAAAATAAACATACACACACACACACACACACACACACACACACAAATGCATGCACACATACACACATACATTATAATTTATTTTACATGTATAAATAACACACACGCACGCACGCACGCACGCACGCACCCACACACACACACACACACACACCACACATGCATACATACAAATACATTAGAACGTAATATACAACTGTATATAAATGATAGTATTTTTATTAATTATAATGTTTCAGTAGATTATCATAATTTTATATAATTTATAAGTAACAACATCTTTAATTTTTAAAACTTTATTTTCTTATTTGTAATTGACACTTCTGTAATTTTTAGTATTAATAACGTAGTTAGTATAACAAAACAAAACCAACACAAATTTCATTCATCACAAAATTTCATAAAAACCAATAGTTTAATAAATGTAAGTATAGATTTAAGAAATTCTTCAAAGATGTTAACTATTTAATTATAGAACTAAGTGTAAGGAAACATACTTTTCGAAACGTCAGTTATTAATAAATGACTTTGGCATATTTTGAATAATTTATGACATTTGGACGAAATAAAACCCAAAATCGAATCTTAATATAATATTAATAACGTCCAGAAACAAAGAATCTATATATATATATATATATATATATATATATATATATATATATAGTGAATAAGATGAAATAATAACTTAGACCTTTATGCAAAGCCCAAATGATCATTTCAAATCGAGCTAGTAATTGAAAGATGGAAAATATAAGGTCTTGGACAGGACTTGAACATGTATTCTGTTTTCGGCCCTTTCAAATTCGTTTACGGTTAAGCTCTTTATTTCTTTATTATTTCTGGTTCTTAAATTTCTTATAAATCGTAAAACATATGCCGTTATCCGCACTAAACGATCAAAATCACTGTATCTGGAAGAATCTATAAATTGATTGCTACTTTTTATAGTGTCGTTAATTAGTAAAGACATTTTCGATACTATATCTATCGTTGACGTAGCTGTCTCTATTGTATTATCTGGCCACGTTTGTTCACTTTCTAAGATTTCAATAAATTCAGGGTTTTGTTTTCGATTATTGATTAAATGTGTTCGTATTACGGAATTTACAAGAAACGGGCTACATGTAACTCCGAATGTTACTCTATTCATACGATACGTTTTCAGTTCATTGTCGTTATTGTACCATAAGAATCGATGTGCGTCTTTATCGTCGGAATGTAAATAAATTTGTAGAAATGCTTTCTCAATGTCAGCCGTAATTCCGATCTCGCCTACACGAAAATTAAGCAAAATCTTAATTAAATCTGGACTTAAATTAGGCCCCTTTTCTAATAAGTCATTCGACGATTTTTGTCCCGGGGCATGTGAAGACGCATCGAAAACCACTCGTAAACGCGTTGTTTGTTTATCTTCTCTAAAAACCGGCCTGTGTGGCATGTAGTAAACACGATCGCCATTTGTTTTTTCAGCATCACCGCTGGAAATTAACTCGGCATAATTATTATCCAACATTCCTTTGATGGCAGCGTTATATTCACATATTTTGTTAATATTGGTCAATTTAAACCTTAACCTTTGAGCACGAATTCGGGCACTAATTAAATTATCATTTTCAATCACTGCATCCTCATTCTTCCACGGTGACGCTACTAAATATCGATCATCACATTTATGAACGTTATTTTTCAAAAAATTATCAAAAAATTTCTTATCGTCGTCTGCTTCTTTGGTTATACCTATTGTTTCCAAATCCCACATACTTTCATCGCGGCTTCTGTTTTTATAACTGTCGCATGTAACACTGTTTGCAGATTTACTCCTATGGTTGTAGCATCAACTGGTATGGGGCCATGCAAAGCATAACCAAATTTCGTGTCCACCGCTACTAAACCTTTGTTTAGACAAATATTCTTTCCTGTTACTACTGTCCAGTAATTGTCTGCCCCAATAAGGATACTAATTCCATCAACAATTAACGCTCGATCTATATTAAACGGGATATTGTCCGCAAGCTGCAAGTTTTGATACTCTACCACGCTTTCTTTAGGTATATGTAAATCATCCATGCAAATTTCTGGAACTTCCACAGCCTCAATCGTTAAAATTTCATCTGTATATTGTCCCTTCAAAGTAATTGAAACGCGGTTGTAAAGCTTAGAGGGTATCGATGCACTATTTCCAAACGCGGCAATACGAACCCTATGTTGTCCAACAACAGGTAAATTTAATACCCTTGATAGATTCTCCTTAATAAATGAAAGTTGACTGCCGCCGTCCATAACTAATCTGATTAACTTCTTTGAATTTTCGCCAAAGGCATAAACACAAGCCGTTTGCAATAGCACATTTTTGTTTACGTTTGTCATCAAACTGGACACCGACGGCGCCGAAGTGTTCATTGAACTCTCGCCTTTCGTTAATTTCATTGTAATACCTGTCGTCTCAGCGTTGTGTCTATCTTTACCTGGCTTAAAGCTTGGGTCGCACATAGTTGTTGCGTGCCTGCCTCTGCATTGTTTACATCTTAAGAATCTATTTTTACAATATTTAGCACTATGGTTATTTCTCGTACAACGGTAACAATTTCCTGCTGCCTTTAGAATTCCTTTCTTCCTTGTTAAAGGTACATCTGAGTCACACATTTCGGTTTTATGGTCTTTCTTGCAGAAAGCACAGCATTCAATACGTTTGTTCGGCGTGACTAATAAACTAGACGCAGTTCCTTTGTAATGCGTTCTGTTTTCTGTAGGGAGCATCTTTTCTTTACAATCTGCATCCGGTATTAAAGCTTGTTGCAAAGACTCGATTTCGTTTTTAAGAAACTGCAATAAATCCTTTACCTGACGATCTGCCTCTTCCTCTGACCTTGATGATGAACTTTCTAAATTATTCGTAATAATTTCTAGATGCTTGGATGATTTCATTTTCATTTGTCGATAAAATCCTAAACGCAATTCCGTTGGCAACGACTTAATGAGAGTCGACTTTACGATTTTGTTATACTGAAAACTAGATACTTCTAATATTTCAAGAGCACGCATAGCTGAAGTAATTAGATTGTAATTCTTCCTTAAAGTGCTTACGTCATTTTTGGATTTTACAGGTTCGATTTTCATAATGCTATCAATATATTGTTCAATTAGCCGTTCCCCATTTCCAAATTGATCTTTTAATATATTCAAAGCTTCTTCATAAAATGCTCCAGATGGAGGAAATCCCTCAATTGCTTCAGCGGCCCTTCCCGTGACATACATTCGCAGGTAGTTGAATCGATCTCCGTTCGTTAATTGTTGATTGTCGTGGATCATACTTCGAATTGTTCCCAGAAAGGAAGCCAGCCCTTTACAGTACCATCATACTTTGCTAACTGTACACGTTGAAGCTTCACTGACGTAAAGGACGGCCTACTTGTTTCGTTACTTACTGGTACCGTATTCGTTAAATTCGTGTCAACCTCTATCTGTGATTTTTCTGGGCATTTTAATCTAAATTCCAACTTAGACATCGTGGTTACAGCAACCTCTTCATATTCATACCTTTTCATTAACTCGTCCTCTAGATTTTCTTTAAGCAGAGGTTCAATTTGCTTATCAATTTCTTTCAGATTGTCACTCGCAAGCTTTAACTTTGACATAGCTGTATAAATGTCTTCAACACTGAAACTACTTTCTAGCATAGAATTTATATTATTAACTGTTTTAGTTAAGTGCGTTCTACAAATTGTCCGTTTTACTTGTTCCATCATGAAGCCTCGATAGTATAGCCGTTTGTTAAATATTCGCGTTCCCGTTCCGTTATTTCGAATATTTACGTTAAAGCTCGTTTATATTTATCACCAGATCTTCCCGGGTTTAGGCACCAAAGTTGATGTAATGCAATAGACAACATCAAGTTTAAAGAAAGGTTTATTTAAATATAAATCAAGCTAAGCGACTACACATCTTGAGAGCGTCTTACGTTCTAAACAACAAGTTACAGTAACCCCTTACTTACTCCCTCTACTACCCATAGGTCTATCGACGCACGCAGAAGGCCTGAAATATTTTACACACTAGCCTTTGGTGCATTTTCCTAAGCTGATCAATAATTGTTGACTATACTAAACAACGAGATTCATTTCTTTGAGTAAGAATGTCATGTGCTAATTGAAAGTTATGACTAGTGACGGTAAATGTCTAATACAATTCTTCGAATCTTCATCTAACGAGTCGAGCAAAAAAGATTAATTTTTCAGAATTATTTAAATTTGTGTTTGAACCATTGATGTTATCAAAAACCCTTCTAAAGCTACTACAATCTTCATACGTCCTGTACAACGAGGAACATTAATTTTTTTGTAATTTGACATTACTGTTACAATCAATTGCAATATAAGATTGCTAAACCCAATGTTTGTTTCCAAAACGAGATCGAAAACTTGCACTTGTGACCTTAAATACCAATAAATGTTTATCTATTTCTGAACGAACTGAATTTAATTGCTTTAATTCTGAGTCATTACGTTTACTTAAAGGGGTATTCTTGTAGGAAGAATTAAAGTCGTGAGCAATTTCAATTGCAGTTTTCAAAATAACTTTAATAGTGACAAGATTTTCTTGTAATTGCTCCAGATTGGTAAATGTGCCACAATAATTCTCTAATCTATCTACGATGTAATTTGCATCATTTACTAGTCTATCAAATGTTAATTTAGACATGATTATGCCTATAAATGCTAATCACAAATAGGAATTTTTCAATCAATCACTGCAACAATCAATATAACTCCATAAAAATTCTTTTTAACGAATGTAAATAATATTTCTTTTAAATTGTAATAATTATGTATTATGTATTACTATCCAGATTGCTACATTGTATAAAAAATTTATCATAACAGAGAGAGATAATCAAGCACCTGCTTTGTTAACACCTGTTTTGATAAGCAAACACGATGTACTTTTAAATGTTGAAATGAGCAAGTGTGAGGGACAAGCTATAAACTTTATTGTTTCACACGACCGTTAAACTACACCTGCTTGTTATCAGGTGTCTGAACTTTAAAACAAAGGAATAAATGTGTCTTCATGCTTGTACCAATTTAAAAATTATATAAAATTTTATTGTACAGCAAGTAATTTATTACATTAAAATACGTAAAAGTCATACACGCATGAAAACACATTTATTCCTTTGTTTTAAAGTTCAGACACCTGATAACAAGCAGGTGTAGTTTAGCGTTCGTGTGAAACAATAAAGTTTATAGTTTGTCCCTCACACTTGCTCATTTCAACATTTAAAAGTACATCGTGTTTGCTTATCAAAACAGGTGTTTATCAAAGCAGGTGCTTGATTATCTCAGGTGCGTGAAGTTAGCCGCAACATTTTTGAATTTTTTAAAAATATTTATGTCATAAGTAGGCGCCATTTAGGCGCCATTTTACGCCGCTAAAACTAAATTTTGCGCCGTCTTGGCAAATAAGTTATTAATAAAATAAGATTTTTCCGGCCAAGTTCACGAAGCCGCACTTTTTTTCAATGTTCAGAAAATCTTTATTCCATAATTTAGCGCCAATTAGGCGCCATTTTGCGCTGTTGAAACGAAATTTTGCGCCCTTTGTGTAACAAGTTATTTGAAAAAAAAACTATTTTCATAACTATCTAAAAACGTGAAGCTGGCCGCGACTTCTTTAAATTTTTGAAAAAATTTTGTACCACAATTAAGCGGTAATTAGGCGCAATTTTACGCCGTTGAAACGAAATTTTGCGCCTAATTACCGCTTAAATTTGGTACAAAATTTTTTTCAAAATTCCAAAAGTAGCGGCCAACTTCACGCTTTTAGGTAGTTCAGATAAATAGTTGTTTTTCGTATAACTTGTTACACAGAAGGGCGCAAAATTTCGTTTCAACGGCGCAAAAATGGCGCATAATTACCGCTTAATTGTGGTACAAAATTTTTTTCAGAATTCAAAAAAAGTCGCGGCCAACTTTACGATTTTGGGCTAGTTTGGAGAAATGGTTTTTTTTTCGAATAACTTGTTACACAGAAAGGCGCAAAATTTCGTTTTAACGGCGCAAAATTGCGTCTAATTACCGCTTAAATTTGACACAAAATTTTTTTCAAAATTCGAGAATGTCGCGGCCAACTTCACAAGGCGTCGCCGTGGATCAATGTAGTAAGCGTAAGACTACGGATCCCAAGGTCCTGGGTTCAAATCCCGACACGGCCGACTGCTTGAAAAATGACAGGTGAGCATTTTTCACAAAAATTACGCCCTCGTTCGGATGAGAGGTTAAATGGAGGTCCCGTGTGTGAGTGTTGTCACGCACGTTAAAGATCCCTACCTTGCCTGGAACGGCAAGGGTTCGGCAAAATTCTAAATTTCCAGGCAACAAAAAACTCGCCTCCTGGCCAATATAGTACCTTCTGGTGGAGCATTGGAAATATAAATGCACGGCCAACTTCACAATTTTGGGTAGTATGGAGAAATAGTTTTTTTCAAATAACTTGTTACACAGGAGGGCGCAAAATTTAGTTTCAACGGCGCAAAATAGCGCATAATTACCGCTTAATTGTGGTACAAAATTTTTTTCAAAATTCAAAAAAGTCGCGGCCAACTTCACGATTTTGGGCTAGTTTGGAGAAATGGTTTTTTCGAATAACTTGTTACACAGAAGGGCGCAAAATTTTGTTTTAACGGCGCAAAATGGCGCCTAATTACCGCTTAATTGTGGTGCAAAATCTTTTTCAAAATTCAAAAAAGTCGCGGCCAACTTCACGTTTTTGGAGTTCAGAAAAATAGTTTATTGCGAATAACTTGATACACAGGAGGGCTCAAAATTTCGTTTCAACGGCGCAAAATGGCGCCTAATTGGCGCTAAATTATGGAATAAAGATTTTCTAAAAATTGAAAAAAAGTGCGGCTTCGTGAACTTGGCCGGAAAAATCTTATTTTATCAATAACTTGTTTGCCAAGACGGCGCAAGTTTAGTTTTAGTGGCGCAAAATGGCGCCTAATTGGCGTCTAATTATGACAAATATTTTTAAAAAATTCAAAAATGTTGCGGCTAACTTCACGCACCTCCTAACCAGGGGGTGTAATTCCATGGTAATACTTTCAAATATGATAAAAAATGATATGCAAATTACGAATTTTTCATGCATGAAGAGGCGGGCGACAGCTAATTTCTGATAAAAGGACACCGCTGGTGGCCAACTATGTTTGCTTACTAGATGTGTCCGTTAGTTCTAGAATTTGGTATAAATCAAGATATGAATGTATATACAGTTCGGAAAAATGGTTTTTTCAAATAACTTGTTTCACAGGAGGGCGCAAAATTTTGTTTTAACGGCGCAAAATGGCGCCTAATTATCGCTTAAATTTGGTACAAAAATTTTTTCAAAATTCAAAAAACTCGCGGCAACTTCACGCTTTTAAGTAGTTCAGAAAAATAGTTGTTTTTCGAATAACTTGTTACACAGGAGGGCGCAAAATTTCGTTTTAACGGCGCAAAATGGCGCCTAATTAACGCTTAAATTTGGTACAAATTTTTTTTCAAAATTCAAAAAAGTTGCGGCCAACTTCACGCTTTCAATTAGTTCAGAAAAATAGTTGTTTTTCGAATAACTTGTTACATAGGAGGGCGCAAAATTTCGTTTTAACGGCGCATAATGGCGCCTAATTACCGCTTAAATTTGGTACAAATTTTTTTAAAAATTCCAAAAAGTCGCGGCCAACTTCACGACTACTACGCCCAAGGTCCCGGGTTCGAATCCCGACAAGGTCCGCTTGAAAAATGTTAGGCGAGCATGAGAGGTAAAATGGAGGTCCCGTGTGTGAGTGCTGTCACGTACGTTAAAGATCCCTACCTTGCTTGGAACATCAAGGATTTTGCAAAATTTCAAATTTTTCAGGTAAAAAACTCGCTTCCTGGCCAATGTAGTACCTTCGGGTGGAGCATTGGAAAATCACATGTAAGGCCAACTTCACGCTTTTAAGTAGTTCAGAAAAATAGTTGTTTTTCGAATAACTTGTTACACAGGAGGGCGCAAAATTTCATTTTAACGGCGCAAAATGGCGCATAATTGGCGCTAAATTATGGAATAAAGATTTTCTGAAAATTGAAAAAAGTGCGGCTTCGTGAACTTGGCCAGAAAAATCTTATTTTATTATTAACTTGTTTGCCAAGACGGCGCAAAATTTAGTTTTAGCGGCGCATAATGGCGCCTAATTGGCGCCTAATTGTGACAAATATTTTTGAAAAATTCAAAAATTTTGCGGCCAACTTCACGCACCTGATTATCTCTGTCTGTTAAGATACATTTTTTATAAAATGTAGCAATCTGGATAGTAATACCTAATACATAAATATTACAATTTAAAAGAAATATTATTTACATTCGTTAAAAAGAATTTTTATGGAGTTATATTGATTGTTGCAGTGATTGATTGAAAAATTCCTATTTGTGATTAGCATTCATAGACATAATCATGTCTAAATTAACCTTTGATAGACTAGTAAATGATGCAAATTACATCGTAGATAGATTAGACAATTATTCTGCTACATTTACCAATCTGGAGCAATTACAAGAAAATCTTGTCACTGTTAAAGTTATTTTGGAAACTGCATTTGAAATTGTTCACGACTTTAATTCTTCCTACAAGAATACCCCTGTAGGTAAACGTAGCGACTCAGAATTAGAGCAATTAAATTCAGTTCGTTCAGAAATAGATAAACATTTATTGGTGATTAAGGTCACAAGTGCAAGTTTTCGATCTCGTTTTGAAAACAAACATTGGGTTTAGCAATCTTATATTGCAATTGGTGGTAACAGTAATATCAAATTACAAAAAATTAATGTCCCTCGTTGTACAGGACGTATGAAGATTGGAGTAACTTTAGAAGCGTTTTTGATAACATCAATGGTTCAAACACAAATTTAAATAATTCTGAAAATTAATCTTTTTTGCTTGACTCGTTAGATGTAGATTCGAAGAATTGCATTAGACATTTACCGTCACTAATCATAATTTTCAATTAGCATATGACATTCTTATTCAAAGAAATAAATTTCGTCGTTTAGTATAGTCAACAATTATTGGTCAGCTTAGAAAAATGCACCAGAGGTTAGCCAACTCGTCAGTTGAACTTAGAAATTTGGTTAATTACTTTGTTCAAAATTTTGCAGGTTTAAATCAAACAAAGATCTATCTTTTGGATTTTATGAAATTTGATTTTTTGTCAAAAAAATTAGATTCTCATTTTCTAAAAACAATTGAATTGAAAAAAAATCTAAGACGCATGTACGCCTTACAACCAAACTTACGGAAATTTTATAAAAGGAAATTATATATTTTTAATTAAATATCTAGTACTTAAATGTTAAACAAAGTTTTACTATTATGAATATAATTTAATAAATTTTATTGTTTTAATCAAGTTTGAGTCGGACTACTTAATGATATAAGCTCCCAGCACCACTCAAACAAACATATATCTTAATTTAAACATGAATTATAATTATTATATATATATATATATATATATATATATTTTAGTATTTGACATTATTAAAGGATTTAAAAAGATAGTTGTTAGTACTACGGATAAAAACATCAATTTACCACTTTTATCAAGCTATTCTAAAATTTAAAAACACTACGGTTAACAAAGATTGATGAATAATTACTTGTTAAATGCAGATATAGAATATTATGTATTAATGAGACAGCGTTTGAGGTTTAAAAAAAGCATTTTTCCATTGTTTTCCAATACGAAGGGTATCTAATGTAACTTCAATTGAATGTGTATAGGTTTTGTCTTCAAGATTATTATTTGTAATTTGTGCAGGATACTTTATGCCATTTATAAGTTTGATTTACCTAAAATGAAAGTCGTTTAATACATTTTAATTATAAAGTGAAATAAAATTATGAAATGTCAAAATGAAATGTAAAAATACCAAAGCTGTTCTAAAATAGTAATTAAGTAGAATTAAGGTTAATATATTGAATGCATCCCTTATATAATATTAGTTAGTAGGCTAGATATAGTTGTTTTTTAGTTGTCCTAGGTGATAGTTGTTTAAAAAAAATGAATTGATAAAAAAATTTTGGAAATTGATTAATAAAATTTTGTACACTGGATAGATGTTTTTGGCTTAAGAGCCTGTAATAAATTTTATCAAAATTAATAGATGTGTTAAAGTACATGCATTTATTTGAATATAATACCAATAAAGTGAAAAGGTTATACGACCAAATAATTACAAAAGGAAGATTTCCAATTATACTAACGTCGGGGCATCTTTTATGTATTGAAGAGTTGCAGCTGTGATAGTGAATAATTTTGCAGCAGGGTTCAGTCTTCTTGGATTGCAGATCAGTTTATTTGGTGAAGTATTGAAGTGTTCGTAGTAATAGAGCAATAAAAGCATATAGTTGGTGAAGTAGTAGTTAATTGTAGAACCTAAAACTATAGTGAAATCCTTATTGAACATAAACTAAAACATACTTCTATTAGGTAGTCACTGAAAGCGTTCGCGGCGATTTGTGGCATCCTGTTTCAAATCCCCTGTACACCCAGACACATTCAACGGAGTTGCAGGTATTTTAAGTTATATTTATATACACTTCATTTAAAGTAACTTGTGAATAATTTAAATTTCAAACGTTTAACTAAATTAATATATGCTGAATAGATTTATCAATCTTTGTATAATCACGATACGCAAGCACAAAAAAGAGGTTAAGTGATTTTGATCTAATAACGCTTTAGGCGCCTGTGTCTTCAATGCCTGTAAGGGGACAAAGAACCCACGTCTTCTTACAGAGTTTAAAATAGGAGATTCAGTTTCCCTGAGAGAGTTTCTAAAAGCCGTGGCATAATTAATTTTGAAAAGGTATTTATTTAAATCATTTTAAAGGCCAACACCACTTTAAGGTTGCACTTATTATTTTTTAACTGGTAATTTACAGCATCATTTCATTAAATGATACATAACATAATATTGGCGACCAACAAACGTGGGGCAAGTTAAAGAGTAATAGGTTGCAGTAGGATAAAAAGTTGGTGGGGCTCGATAAGCAGTGTCGTAAGCGTGGTGTTTTTGAGAGAGAGAACTAGCGTATTTGCAGGTTTGGAGCATTTGTATTTTGGTGGGGCAAGTAAAAGGTCATTTTAAAAAAAGGCAATATTATTTAGAACATGTCAGACGAGGAAAGGATCACCAGGTCAGGGAAGGTTTATGGTGTCGAGACTGTTATGAGAGGGCAACGGATGATGGAGACTGTAGCGGCAGGAGATGCAGGGGATGAAGGTAGAGAATATGTGGAGCCGGAGGTGGTTGTAATTCAGCCGGACGTGGAAAGACAGGTTGAAGGTGTAAGAGAGACAGCGAACGAGGGGGACATGTTAGGCATCATGCAGTTTTTAAGAGAATTTCGGAACTCACAGGAGGAATTTAAAATTGAGCTGAAAGCGGAGGGTAAGAAAAATTTTGAGAAAATGGAGACAAAATTTGAAAATACACGAGTGGAAGTGAGGGAAAGATTTGAAATGATTGAGATGAAATTCGGAGGGATAAATGCGTTGATACAGAGCAGTTTGGGTTTGCTTAGAGATGAAGTAAGGATAGAAGTAGAAGACAGGGTAAAAGTCGTCGAGGAAAATTTTGTAACAGGTTTGTCGGAGCTAAGGGGTGAATTGGTAGGAGTCGATCTGAAACAAACGGAGAATCTTCAAAATTCAAAAAGGGAAGTTATGGAAATTATTCAGGATAAAATTAGAGATTCAGGGGAATTAAGGGCTAATGTAATAGGATTTAAGGACAGGGTAGATGAAAAATTAGGGGTACTTGAAGGTAGTGTTAGGGTGATTAGGGAACAAGTGACAGGATTAGAAGGGGGACGTTTAGTGACAATGGACCAGGGTTATTTTAAAAACGGACGAGAGATTTTACCAAAATTTGAGGGAAGACGTTTTGAACAGCCAATGCTATACCTTGATAAGTTGGACGAAATAATGGAAGGTGAACCAGAGAGGGTGCGGATCCAAATGATAGGAGCTAGTTTAAGGGGTAACGCCGAAAAATGGCACAGCATTATTAGGAAAAATTATAACACATACGAGCAATTTAGGACTCTTTTTAAAGAACAATATTGGGGGAACGCAAAACAGACTGAAATAAGAACAAAATTAATAATAGGACAATATTTGACTAGCATGGGGTCGAGAGAGGAATACATTATTGACAATTATAATCAGGCGCAACATTTGACTCCAAAATTTAGAGAAGAGGAGCTGATACAGTTTTTGTCGAGACATATGGAAGCTGAAGTGGCTAGGGCGGTGGCCACACAAAATATTAAAACGCTAAAAGAATTTTTAGAAATCATGCGAAATTATGATATGGCCAGGGAATTTGAAAATAATAATAGATATTGGGAAGGTAGGAATACAGGTAGAAACCAGAATTGGCAGGGACATGAACGGCACGGGTATGGGCCACCACAGAGGACAATAAGGCCGGAACAGTTTGATAATGACAGACGCGATTTGTATGGCAGATGATAAAGGAAATAAAACAATTAAAAACGCCAATTATGTAAATAAGTTTGTTAATTTAGAGTTAGATGTAGGGTTAAGTTTAGTGGATTTGGTTACGACGAGTAGCTTAAGTTTTGTACATTCGTTATTAGAAGACAGGGGTGAAAGAAAAAGTAGTTTACCGTTTGTTAATTTGAAGTTAGATAATTGTTTATATGTAGCATTAATTGATAGTGGGTCTGAGCTGTCGCTGGTAAAGAAAGAGATAGTAGTCAAGCACGCTGAGTTATTAAAAGGGAGGATTTGCAAGATAAAACGGATAAGTTTGTGGTCTGCGATAAAAAAGAAGATATCAGTAATCGACGAAATGATTTGTGTACCAATTTCAATAGGGGGAGTAAAGCTAGGAGAAGCTGAGTTTTTAGTGGCAACGGGGTTATATTTAGATTTTATAATAGGGATAGATGCTATAGAAAGATTTGGGATGAAAATAGATGGCAAGGATAGAAGTGTACAGATTTTGAATATTAGGAAGAATTGGGTGGTACCTAATGGTAGTTCGAATAAAGGGATGGATATTAATAGTGATGTTTATGGCACAGGGATGATAAGGGAAAGTATTTTAGAAGGACAGGATGAAATAATGTTAGGTAATTTATTTGAGAAGGTATTTGACGAAGGACAGATAGGGATTATAGACGAGGGAATAAAGGGTAGATTATATGAGATATTTAATGAACATTTAGGGTTATTTAATGGGGAACCAAGGGTAGCGACTAAGTATGTACACAAGTTGGAAGTAACAGAAGAAAATGGATTTTACAGGAAGGTATATCCGATTCCGTATAGTATGAGGGAGAGAGTTAAGATAAAAATCAAAGATATGTTGAAAAATGGAATAATAGAGCCAGCAAGGACTTCTTTTATTAATCCTATCGTTGTTGTACCCAAACCTAGTGATAAGTTAGATATAAGAATGTGTTTAGATGCCAGAAAAAAAATTTAATTATGAGTTTTTAGAACAGGCCAGAGCTGGGGCAGAGACTAGACAACATAGGGAGGTCGAGAAACGATGCAGACGAATTAAGAAACAGACAAATTTTCAGATTGGGGATTTAGTTATCGTTAAGAGGTTGAGAGTTTCGAACTGGAATAGGAACATTTGTGCAAAATTATTATTTCCATATGAAGGACCCTATCAAATAAGGAAAATTTTCGCTAATGGCAATACGTTTGAGCTTGAGAATGAAAGGGGTGAATGTCGGGGACGATTTCACTTGGAACATTTATACCCATTTATACAATAAATACACATACACATTATATATCACAAAGTGTTAGTAAATTACAGGCATTAATAATCAAGCCTACACATTTCTACAAAAGTTAAACTTAGTGTTAGTATTCATATTAAAATTTGATAGTTGTTGAACTACAGTTAGTATTTTAAAACGTAAGGTTAGCAGTGGTTTAATAAAATAAAAATAAGCTTATTACAATCGTTGACACTGTTTAGAGGAAAAAGAATCTTATATTTATTTTATGAAACCAGGTGGGGCTTCTTTAGTATTTGACATTATTAAAGGATTTAAAAAGATAGTTGTTAGTACTACGGATAAAAACATCAATTTACCACTTTTATCAAGCTATTCTAAAATTTAAAAACACTACGGTTAACAAAGATTGATGAATAATTACTTGTTAAATGCAGATATAGAATATTATGGATTAATGAGACAGCGTTTGAGGTTTAAAAAAGCATTTTTCCATTGTTTTCCAATACGAAGGGTATCTAATGTAACTTCAATTGAATGTGTATAGGTTTTGTCTTTAAGATTATTATTTGTAATTTGTGCAGGATACTTTATGCCATTTATAAGTTTGATTTACCTAAAATGAAAGTCGTTTAATACATTTTAATTATAAAGTGAAATAAAATTATGAAATGTCAAAATGAAATGTAAAAATACCAAAGCTGTTCTAAAATAGTAATTAAGTAGAATTAAGGTTAATATATTGAATGCATCCCTTATATAATATTAGTTAGTAGGCTAGATATAGTTGTTTTTTAGTTGTCCTAGGTGATAGTTGTTTAAAAAAAAATGAATTGATAAAAAAATTTTGGAAATTGATTAATAAAATTTTGTACACTGGATAGATGTTTTTGGCTTAAGAGCCTGTAATAAATTTTATCAAAATTAATAGATGTGTTAAAGTGCATGCATTTATTTGAGTATAATACCAATAAGGTGAAAAGGTTATACGACCAAATAATTACAAAAGGAAGATTTCCAATTATACTAACGTCGGGGCATCTTTTATGTATTGAAGAGTTGCAGCTGTGATAGTGAATAATTTTGCAGCAGGGTTCAGTCTTCTTGGATTGCAGATCAGTTTATTTGGTGAAGTATTGAAGTGTTCGTAGTAATAGAGCAATAAAAGCATATAGTTGGTGAAGTAGTAGTTAATTGTAGAACCTAAAACTATAGTGAAATCCTTATTGTACATAAACTAAAACATACTTTTATTAGGTAGTCACGGAAAGCGTTCGAGGCGATTTGTGGCATCCTGTTTCAAAGCCCCTGTACACCCAGACACATTCAACGGAGTTGCAGGTATTTTAGGTTATATTTATATACACTTCATTTAAAGTAACTTGTGAATAATTTAAATTTCAAACGTTTAACTAAATTAATATATGCTGAATAGATTTATCAATCTTTGTATAATCCCGATACGCAAGCACAAAAAAGAGGTTAAGTGATTTTGATCTAATAACGCTTTAGGCGCCTGTGTCTTCAATGCCTGTAAGGGGACAAAGAACCCACGTCTTCTTACAGAGTTTAAAATAGGAGATTCAGTTTCCCTGAGAGTGTTTCTAAAAGCCGTGGCATAATTAATTTTGAAAAGGTATTTATTTAAATCATTTTAAAGGCCAACACCACTTTAAGGTTGCACTTATTATTTTTTAACCGGTAATTTACAGCATCATTTCATTAAATATCACCATACATAACAATATATATATATATATATATATATATATATATATATAACAGAAAAAGAGAGAATAATTAATTAAAATTGTTAACATATATTCTGTGATTAGTCCCGGGTATTGTGATTCATCCGAATAAGTCAGTTTGATGTACGGTTGGAATATCTTCAGCCGAATTAGGAATGATTGCTTCATAGTGATCTCCATGCATCACATTCCTGCCATTTTCAGCGCAATGAACTACAGCTAAAGGCTCGCTAACTAATTGATCTTTTTTTGCACAAAAATTATATGATGTGATACTAAAGCCGAAATGATAATAAGAATCATTTGGATATCTATTAAAGTTTATATTAGTTTGTACTGTTAACATTTTTTCTCAAATAAATTCGATTATCTCGAAAACTAAATGAGATATCGAAATGTGTATAGCATATTTGTAACCAGCGTAAAAAACTAAACAAGGTACATATATATCATTTATTGTATCATTATGGGAATATGGCAACGGACGACGGCGGTGACGGCGGCGACGACGACGACGTAGCGATTATATTAACCTAACTTACTTCGTAAGTTTGGTTGATATAGAAGAAATTCCTAAGTATGAACAATTGAAGTCATACATAGAAAAACATTTTAAGGCTTTGGAAACAAGTAATGTAGCCGTGCCTTCATCAGACAAACTAGTCAAACTGGCGCAACAGTCGCTTAACAATGCAATTGGTAGTAATTTGGAAAAACGCAGGCATTCCTATTCAAAAGGTCATACTACGCGTACAACGTTGGTTACAACATCGCCAAGTGAATAGTGTTCATTGTATGACACTTCTCATGCATTACTTCACTGTCAGAAATTTTTGGAAAGGTCGAGGTTGTAAAGTACAAAAATCTTTTCTTAAATTGTCTTCGTGCTACACATTTGGCTAGTAATTGTACATCAAAATTAACTTGTCGTAAATGTAAAAGGATTCACAACACATTACTACATTTTAAAAAATCTTGTATTGAACAAAGAAAAGGTTGAATCGTCGTCAACTAATCAGTGTGTTACCACTTCTAGCACCAGCACTATGTTTACATCCCGTACTCCAAATACAGTTACCTACTTTGTTGACCACAGTACAGATAGCTGTCTGTAATGGTTTCGGCAAAGCGCAAATTATACGAGCGCTTTTAAATGGAGGAAGTATGAAAATCGTGTTGTAAAAGGCTTGCTTTGAATAAGTCGCAATGAAAGTTGAAGGTTTAGGACTTTCTTCATCGCATATTTCAGCTACATTGTCGTACAAAATTAGGCTAAAAGGAAAAAGATATCCTAAATATGATGTAGATGCTTTTTTGTATAGCCAGATATTTGTTGTAAATTGCCTTCATCACCTTTAATTTCGAACGTATGAGCGCATACAAAAGATTAGGAATCAGCTGATCCGCAATTTGATAAGCCTGGCACTATTGACTTGCTATTATTAGGAGCAGCCGGCGTTGCTAATGTTTTATTAAAATCGAACTCGCAGAACTGGTATCTCTAAACCTGTTGCACTAAACACAACATTTTGTTGGATTTTGGCAGGGAAAGTTGTTTCCCCTGTGAGTGCGTGCATATCATTATGAGCTATTGTTGAACCGTTAGAATCGAACATTGGTCGTTTCTTGGAACTGGAAAACATACCAGATTGAAACAAGTTGTGCCCTGATGAGGAAGCTTGTGGAAAACAGTTTGTAAAAACCATTCAAAAGATAAAAATGGTCGTTTAATTCTTTTCTTGCCGTTTAAAGGCGCGGAAACACATTTCGTTAATTTTCGTGAAGTCGCACTTTCCAGATTTATTTGGTTGGAACACCGCATGGGAAAACAACCATACTTATATGATTCATATAGTAAGTTCATGCAAGACTATTTAGACGGTGGCTGCATGACAGTCGTTAAGTTTAAGGTTAGCAATTCGTCGAATTCGTTGTTACATTATATACCTATCATTCAGTGGTAAAACCTGAAAGTATTACCACAAAGCTTCGTGTTGTTTTTGATGCCTCAGCGTCAACCCCTAGTGGAAATTCGCTAAATTAACATTTGTAGGCTGGTTCTACACTTCAGAAGGGCAGTATGGCATTGTTGCTACATTTTCGTTCGCACGCTGCAGGCATTAAACAAATGTACAGACAAATATTGGTTTCGGTACATCAACATGACTACCAAAAAATACTTTGGAGGTTTTATTCGTTAGAAACACATAGATTATCGCTTAACTCAGTAACTCATGAAGTTTACATCACCCTACTTTTAGCATTGCGAATTATTCAAGAACATTGCTGATCTCGAAAAGTCTCGTTACCCTCTCGCATAAATAGTTTTATCTTCAGGCACATATGTTGATGACTTGCTTATTGGATGCCAGTCTGTCGATGAAGCAAATCGTCTTATCAAATTCAATCAAGTTTACAAATCTGGAAGTTTTGTGCTACCCAAATGGAGTAGTAACATTGCTACTGCGCTAGAGGAATTGTGAAAAAATTTATTTTAGCGGAAAGTTTGAGCACTCGAAGATACAATTAATGTATCACAAAAATTTTGGGTTTACAATAGCAACCCGTTGCAAATGAAATTAATTTTTGTATCAATGTCATTGACTGGACTTGCACAAAAAGGAATCTGGTTTCAGAAATCCCACGTATTTTTGTTCCACTTGGTTTACTATCACCAATTGTATCTTTTGCAAAAGGTTGATTTTATGTAAAAACGTTTTTAAACAATTTCTGTACATTAGAAGGGTGTACCAAATTAACCTATTCGTTTTGACGTTTAAAAAGCTGTTACAGCCAAGAGAAAAATAATTATTTTTACTTAACCCTTTATAGTGCAAAACTTTCTTTTTGCTTTTTAAATCTTTATTTTAGTACACTATTGACAATTTAACTTAATACTAATTATTTATTAACAAATTATAACAAAAACGACACGGTTGATATTTCAACCAATGAACAATTAGACTTGTGATATTCTTAGTATATTCATTGGTTGCTATATCAACAATTTACAATGACATGTTTTTTTGACTATTCTGACAACATTTTACAAAATTTTTACAGATCATTTTTTAAGAATGGAATGGTGCAAAACATTCCAAGCTCAAATCAACATTGCACACTTTGCACAAAATCTGTGACCTAGTGCTTTTGCTTTTGGTACTGCATAGAGCACACCTTCTAGATATCCCCTTCACAGGAAGGTGGTTTCCAACTTGCGTTAGCCTCTTCGTATTATCGACACTAACATTCTTCCCTCCTAGTTTCTTAACTTTTCTAAACGTAGCAGGTGGAGGGCCTCTGCGTTTGCGATCAGAGTAGGTATTGATAAATTCATCTGCTAATATTGTTCTGAATTTCAGTTGACTGATGGGTTTCAATTTTTCTTTTTCCTTTTGAATTTCGTATAGTATATAAGAATTTACAATGGAGCAGTCTAGAAAGTGGTAAAATAGCTTTAGCCACAATCTTCTAGATTTCCAGGATATATTGTAGCATGCAACAAGTTGATCACAGTGATCTACTCCGTTCATGTACACGTTATAGTCGCGTATAGACTTGGGACAATTAACACTTTCTCTGATACCAAACTTGTTCATTCTTTGCACCATTATCATTTCGCTGTGGTTATGCATGTTGCTAATGATAACAACTGTAGTGAAGACCATGTTGAAGATATTCAAGGGACTATCAGTAGTTACAGTATTAGTTGGGCCATTTTCGGAAAATGTAAACTTTGAATATATTTCAGGCGCTCTCGCTCGTTTTGTAAAATACTCATAGCAACTGTCATTATTATAATCATGCTTGATTACAGTATATTTTTGACTGTCCTCTCCCTCTACGTCATAATTCTTTTCATTTTCAATATTAAAATCTCTAACAAGGTTTTCCTGTTCAGTTACAAAATCAGGATGCTTTATGGAATCGTCTAAGTTATATATGCATCAAACTGATCATCAACACCATGTGTTTCATTTCTAGTGCTTTGAACATGCTCTTTTTACCAACTCTGACGTAAATGCATCTTGAGATATTAGTGGTTTTCAATTCAATTTTCAATTAAATTTATATTTTCTTTATTATTTTAAGCTATACCTAGGCCATTGGCCCATCCTAGCTCGTGCAGACTAATTGTAGGAACATAATAATTGTGATAATTTTAAAAAATAGATTTCTTTTTTAAAGATGATTTTTGATTATTGTGTGTGGGGGTCTGTTGCTGTGACTGGTTTTTTAGTGAGGTAAGTTCCATTTTCTTCCTAGTGCCTAGATGTTTGATGTAAGCAATGGTGTTGTGCATTTTGTGGAGTATGGGATCTGAGGAAGGTTATGGATTAGTGTGTTTAAGTGTTTATTGGGGGTTTTGTGTTTAGGATGTCGTGAGGAATTTGCTTAGTAGCTCAGGATTGTGCGTGCTGAGGTGTGTTATGCTAGGTAGTGAGGTGTTGGGATATAGGTTTATTGCGGATTTAAAGTTTGAGCAAGAAGTGGATGGTAGCGAACATGTGTAGATGAGGTGGTTGATCCGGATCTTTGGAAACTGAAAAATCCACAGTAATAGTTTTATTACAAAGTTTCTACAAATAATGTGTACAACAATACGTGCGCCTCTAAACCTTGAGTTAGTTTTTATACAATATGTACCCAGATACACCTCTAACTTTCATACATTCTACTTAGATACCAACCTAGAAATGTGGAACTAGTATTACTGGAATAATATGTAGCGTTTTCAGCTTCGCTATCTCTATCACACTCCAACTTCACAGCTTCTTTCGCAGGTATGCCATCAAACCAGTCATAGAATTCATCTGGAAGCACATTTTCTGATTTATGAAAATCCATCTTGTCTAAAAATATTATTGTACCGGGCTACCATTAACGCGTTTCACCAATTTAGATCAAGTAATAACTCACTATAATTAACAGTATATGCCTTATTTATAGACGTTTTTAGTCCAATCAACAAAGAAGCACTATCAAACTAATGTTCTTTACCAGCACTAATATCTTCTTAAATTAAATCCTTAACCATAACTCTTCTTAACAACACTAAACATTACTAGAATTTATTTATTACGCTTTTGTCTGTTTATGCACAAGCTGGCGGTACAATATACACGTTCGCATAACACAAATTTATATTTACTATAGGACTTTCAAAACATAATGACCAACTAACTATACACGATATGATTTATATGCGACATTTGAATATAGACTAACTTCTACGTTCATCACCGATTCTATATATACCCTATAATTAAATAGATTACTCATATTCAAGTGTTTGCTAGAAAGTTCGACACTTCTGTAAAATATACCTCGGTTATACAGTTGCGTGTTTGACGGATTGCCTAATAGTTCGTAACATTATTATATATTTGTTTATCCAAGATAAATACCTCTACTATATATCATGAAAATAAGTCTTCGGGGAATGTTTTAACTTTAGCTAAAAATATATTAGCAAATAAATCATTCACTATAAGAAAAGAAGACGGTAGTCTAGGAGAATTTCCCCCGCCAAACCTAACCTTACACATATTTACAGTAAAATAGTATATTTTTAATTCTCTACTGTTGATTTGTGATAAAATGCTTAAGTGATGTCATACTGCAGCATATGTTTTGTATAAATACCTTTTTTCTGCCAATAAATCTCAAAAACTGCACTACAATGCACAACACATGTCACCTCTTGTGGCATCAAGTACACTAATGGGCATAGGTTGACATGTCAACCACTTGCAGAACTACACATGCCTATTAGATATCTTGTATGTTGGTTGCCTACCATCCAATTAGAAAACATAGTTTGAATTATAACTGATTGATAAATATGCTCGTGGGCGCCTGGGAACATGTTAGAGGGAAATAGAATTATATATCTTTTGTTGTTGAACTACATACATGTTTCATTCGAGAATAAAAATATACTAAGAAACAAAAATGACAGCCTTTATGATCTTTCTCAATGAGTGAATCATTCCATTATTTTTCATATGAACGTAATGATAATAAATAACAATTAGCATAGCTATAATTTCATTTGCAGTATGGCTCATTTCAATTAATTAGAACAATTATTCGCTTAAACTTATCTAATTTTAGTATTATGAATACCATATAAAACAGATATAATGTGTTCATTAAGTACGTACTTAATTAAAATACAAATAAAGAATATAGTTTATTCAATAACCTAAACAAAAATTAAATTTACATATTTTTTAAGTGATAATAATTTTATCAGTGTTAACTTATATCAACTTAGCACTTTAAAACAAATACTGTATTTGTGTACCACGAAATATTTTATACATGTCCATCAACATCTTCATAAAGCTTTTATTCCTAGAACTGGTTGGATGCGTATCTCAACTGTTTCCTATTCTGAGTTAACCTATACATGTCCCTGAAATTCCCACAGACAACATCTTTCACTATCTGTGTACTATAGTCTAATCTAGTTCTACCTCTACCTTATTTTTTTTCCTTTTTCTGTTTCTAACATATCCTGCAATATTCCTTCATGCCTTAGAATGTATATTATTTTTTACTATTTTCTACATGTTTCATACGTCTGTAGCACCACATTTTAAAGGCTTCAATCATTTTCCTGTCCGCTTCTCCTACTGTTCGTGTTTCACAGCCGTACAGCGGTATGCTCCACACATATGCTTTCAGCAGTCCTTTTCTTGTTTCCATGTTTGTTGTCTTTGAACATAGTAGTTGGTTGCTTTTTCGTGTTAAATACAGCATGAACTTGTGCTCATGTTTGTTTATATTTTATGCATTTTTCCTATCTTACGTTAGTTGGCTTGTTAAGTAGAAGAAATCCTTAGCCTTTTTCTTTAAATCTCGTATTAGCTTTGTAGGTATGCAACCCAAGTTGCACCTATCAAACTTCATAGGCGTCATAGAAACGCAACGTGAACGCCCCTTAATAATAGACTTGCTAATCAACACACCTTAAAATCGAATATACTCGCCTGGGAATTCCGATTATTACATATATATATATATATATATATATATATATATATATATATATATATATATATATATATATATTGACAGGCAATAGCAAGTAGCAAGCAATAGCTTCTGATCTTCTGAGTTTAACTCTTTATCACGGTACACCAAAGCCTGGAGGTTAAACCAGAAGGTTGTGCGTTATGCACTAACGTGGATACTCCACGCCATGTCGGCAAGGTGCACCAAATCATACCACCAGGGTTTGGACTTCCATCAAAAGAAGTTACTTCGTAAAACATTTTGGTATCAGCATCTACTGCAGAACGCGGTTCACCGAGACCTGATATCCGAGTCGTACGTGACGTCCCAGTCTTCACCGCCCATCATCACTAAAGTGAACCTAGCTGCCTGGACGTGTGAATACAACATCCGCACCAGTTCCGACGCCTTATACAAAGAATCCGCCTTCAGTATGCCGTTTTACGCTTCGTATCACCGATAAGGAAACCCGCACAGTGCATGGCACCGGCGTTGATCGACCTGCCACGTAGAGCACCGTATACCGACGTCGATCCAACAAAACTGTTACCTGCAGATCCCAGGCGACAACGTATCTGTGAGTACTTACTCCTACGTTAATGCCTTTAATAAACTTTTCGTTTTGACAGGCATCTAAGTTCAAAGTGAAACCAGTCCGTGAATTTCCTTTGTTTTTGTGTACAAACATTACATGCATTTAAATTTGCACTATAAATTTTCTAACGCTAAAGGACATTTGCATTTCTAGCGTTAACAGAATTTGTTCACATAAAAACTCTATTCTCATGCATTAATTAAAGGACATTTGTATGTTGCATATGCGTGTAGGATTTTAAGTAACTGTTATTTTAATTTCCTGTTATTATATATATATATATATATATATATATATATATATATATATATATATATATTTATTATTATTATTTTCACTTCTTGACCTTCAAAATATATAAATATACTTTTCTTGGGTATTAGGTCAATTAAACTCACTAACTCAATCCATTTATTTGAAACGTTTGATGTGTTAAAATAAATGGATTGAGTTAGTGAGTTTAATTGACCTAATACCCAAGAAAAGTATATATTTTTGCAGCCAATGTAAATAAATTATACACATTTGTATCGGGGAAAGAAAACATCGTCGCAGACGCACTGTCAAGAGTTGATAGCATCGACTACAAACAGCAACAAAATGAAGAAGAATTCAAAAAGTTCAGAGAAAAAACAAAACCAGTTTAACCTTCAAACTGATTTAAATACGGATCTCTGAGCAAAGCATTTTCTGTCGACGTTTCAACCACGACAGCACGCCCCTACGTTACAAAAGAGTTACGAAAAGAAGCTTTCGCAAGCATGCACAACTTAGCACACCGGGAATAATGGCAACCAGTAAACAGGTAACCCAAAAATTCGTTTGGTCTGGCATCAAATCAGACTGCCGCGCCTGGGCACGAAGTTGCATGCTATGCCAGAAATCCAAAGCCACAAGACATGTGGTTTCAAACACTCAAAATTTCAAACCTTTCATATTCAAAGACTTGAAACAATCAAGCCACATTTTCCTACACTGCGGAGGAAACAAAAATGCCTTACAACGAACATATGAGGGACCATACAAAGTTATTCGAATAGACGATAAAACAGTCATCATCAAAAGACAAGGCAAGTAAATCACTGTTTTAATCGACAGAGTAAAACCAGCATATATGGAAAACGCTTCTGATCTTCTGAGTTTAACCTTTTATCACGGTACACCAAAGCCTAGAGGTTAAATCAGAAGGTTGCGCGTTATTCACTAACGTAGATACTTCGCGCCCTGTCGGCAAGGTGCACCAAATCCTACCACCAGGGTCTGGACTTCCACCAAAGGAAGTTACTTTGTAAAATATTTTGGTATCAGCATCTACTGCTGAACGCAGTTTACCGAGACCTGATGTCTGAGTCGTACGTGACGTCTGTTACAAAGAATCAGCCTTTAGTATGCAGCTTCACGCCTCGTATCACCGATAAGGGAACCCGCACAGTACATGGCACCGGTGTTGATTGACCTGCCACGTAGAGCACCATATACCAACGTCGATCCAACAAAACTGTTACCTGCAGATCCTAGCAAAGTTTAAACTGAAACCAGTGCGTAAATTTCCTTTATTTTTGTGTACAAACGTTACATGCATTTAAATCCGTACTATAAATTTTCTAACGCTAAAGGACATTTGCAATCCTAGCATTAACAGAATTTGTTCACATAAAAACTCTATTCCCATGCATTAATTAAAGGACATTTGTATATTGCATGTGCATGTAGGATCTTATGAAACTGTTATTTTAATTTCCTATTATTGTATATATTTCTTGCAGTCAATGTAAATAAATTATACACATTTGTTGTCTGTATGCATTAACCAAACAAAGGGTGCCCCCAAAAAAATACAAAATCGTGAACTGAGCATCCACAGTTTTTTCCACTTTCGCTGTCAAGCTCGCAGAGTTTTGGTCTTGTTTCTCTGCGTGTTCATGTAATTTTCCTGAAAACTTTCCTGTAGTTTTACGGAATTTTCACACAATTGTTCCACG
Organism: Platerodrilus igneus; assembly: GCA_036346225.1. Classification (NCBI taxonomy): domain Eukaryota; kingdom Metazoa; phylum Arthropoda; class Insecta; order Coleoptera; family Lycidae; genus Platerodrilus; species Platerodrilus igneus. The sequence continues at coordinate 9,677,709 of JARFIW010001638.1, read as the reverse complement.
AATTCCACGGAGTTACTGGTCAAGCACTCCGCAACGCTTGACTTGAATTCTTCCAATAAAAAAAGGATTTCACTATACATTTCCTTGTTTGGCTACGAGCGACAAAGATGCAAATAAAAATCGTTTAAAAGTCTTTAATCCCTTTATTCGACACAAGTATAACAAAAACTCTATTTGCAGTAGCAACAGTTCTTTATTTTCAAACTGATTAGGCAAGCCATTTAAACACTCGTAGTTACAATGAAATTTGCTAAACACTTTTCTAACAATTTATTTTCGGTTAATAGCTAACAGTACAAGTATTATCTTTTTAGCACTATGATGTTATATTTAAATCGATGCACTACAATTAACTACTCAAACACTAATTATTAATTCACTACAGTAATTCATGTCGCATAGAGTAATTTATATCGACTGTTATTTATATCACATCTTTCAATGCTTTAAACCAAAACATATTATAATCGAAGTTTCAATCAGAACAAGTGCAACATCCACGACGACAATTTTATACAAACTCAAAACGTCTAGACTATTCTAAAACATACCAGAAATTATGCAGCTGACATTGTCGAATTGTAGGCAAAACCCTTGTAATTGTCAATCAAGTTTATGTGAAAGGTGTAATGCTGAGGTGCGATTAATCCTCTTTTGTGTGTAAACGATTGGTTTATGTTCCAGTGGATTCTAGTCACAAGCAGACCAACTGGCGCTACAATATAAAGCTGAATGGTAATTGTCTTGTCTAGCAAATTGCAAAATATTCTACTTAATTTCACAACTAACATTTGATAAAACTAAATTTAAGAGTAGCTTTGTTGGCTACTAATAGAATTAAACGGTTTCAATTTAATAAAGTATTAATAAATCATTTTTGACGTATGTACATCATAGTTGGTTCTTTTCTACTGGTACTTTCAAATGAACACCTAACAGTTGGCAAATTTTTTGAACTTCTAAATATCAAAGTGCAAATGTATAAATATTTAAATCATATTTAACACAATTGTGAAATCATCTCCAAAAGTTAATTTTGCAAATCAAATAAATACAGTTACACGCCATTACTAACATTTATTAATTATTGTTTCTTGTTTCAGCGTCGCTTATGTGCCTACCATTTGGTATAATGCTAGGATGGCCTTCGCCAACTTATCCAAAATTAGTTTCAAAATTCTCAACCGATTCCGCTATCAATATAACAATAGACCAGAGTGCAATGATTGCTGGATTTTTGATGATAGGAAACACAGTTGGAACACCCTTCTCTTCAATATCGGTTTTTGGAGCCAAGTATGGCATATCATTTGGATTACTTTTTATGTTGGCAGGATGGATCTTAATGAGATTTGCCGACAATATTTATGTTCTGCTAGGAAGTAGACTTCTGGTAGGTTTGGGATGTGGATACGGAATGGGTCAGTTAAAGATGTATATCAAAGATATAAGCCAGCCTCCATATCTACAAATACTAACTAGGTTGACATCTTTCTACATCTATTTTGGTGTTACAACGGCATTTGTACTAGGATACTTAGCAAATTTTACATCCTTCTCCAGTGCTGCGATAATTATAACATCTGTGATAACTTGTCTGTGTTTCTTTTTACCACATTCTCCAAAAGAGTACTTATTAAACGGGAAGGAAGATGAAGCTAAAACAGTTCTACTACAAATTAAGTCGAGCGTGAATGCAGATTATGAAATTCAACAACTAAAGGTGCACTTAGAAAAACCTTTGGAAAACATGAGCTTCATACAAGTGTGTAGGGATATACATATGAGAAAGTACGTGTTGATTCTTTGGATTCTAACAATTTTGCAACAATTCACTGGTGCGCCTGCGACAATTGTGTATACACAAATAATCTTTTTGGAAAGCAACAGTCCTTATCCTGAGATAAGCGCTATCGCCTATTCAGTATTATTTTTTGCATCTAATTTTATTGGAATCTTTTTTATGGACTCGTTTAATAAAAAATCCTGTTTACTATTTTCTAGTATTAGTGTTACATTAGCACTTGGATTAAATATTACAGTATTTTATTTTAATATGAATGACACTTATTGGAGGTACACATCTTTAGTAACAATGCTTTTATTTATATTTGTTCATAGTACAGGACTTGCTACCGTACCATTTAAGCTAACCGATGAATATTTTCCTGCAAGTGCTGTTAGTGTTATATCAAAGGCTCAAATTATGCAGCACTCGATACTAGCATTAATTATAACAAAAATATTTCAAGTATTGTATGACAAGTACAATTTATACACACCATTTTGTTTATTTTTTATTATGTCTCTCATATCGTCAGTTTTTATATGGTTTGTAGTTCCTTATGAATCTCCAGTATTGAATAAAAGTATTAAACCCTTAAGTAAATCTACGACAATAATATCAAAAGTATAAATTTTATTTATAGTTATTATGTTTCTCATTTTTGTAAAGTATTTTTTTAGGATAAGCTACGAATGCTGTGATCGATTTTTCTTGTTTTAATAGATTTATTTTTATTGCTTAGTATTTATTATAAGAATATCCATCTCGAAGTCACCCTACACAATACAATTAGCAAAATCAAGAAAGTATCATGATTTTATTAGCACCAAGTTCGTTATTTAAAGATACATTATGTAAGGGTTTATTAATTTCAGCTAGTTAAATGAGCTTTCAGCATGAGAACAGTCTCTAAAATTTATAGAAGCTTTGGTAGTGTACATTTTATAACGTGACAGTTCCAATATAATTTAAATTAGGATAACGAATTAAAAAGTAGAGCACCTAGTACATTTTTATCCAAACAGCAATAATGATCGGATCTTTACACTTTTCGTAATAAATTTGGGAAAATGCAGAGTGTTTTTTATATATAGTGTTAAAAGATTTTATATCCGCTGTGGGACTCTTCCTTACCAAAGCAAAGAGATACCCACTAAAAATCAACTTTGCTGTAGGACTCGAGATTCCTTGTCATAGACTTTATAGGGATCCCTTGACTAGCGTACTTGGACTAGGTCCTTCACCGCCATCGCGAATTGGAAAAAAGCATGGCGTTACGTGCAGTTCATTCTTTTCAGACGTCTAATGGAATCGTAGCAAAGATTATCGCTAGAGCATCGCCCTGGGGTGTCTATGTCGTACCTATATGACATCCTCATAGACTCCCAGAAGTCGTATGGGCTGGTTTTCGTGATTTTCTAGTTATCCGTAAAACCGGAGCCAATCCTTGACGGCCTGCAGGTTTGCCTCTCGGTAAAGCTGAGCGTTTCGAACAAACCAGTGAGTTCGAAAGCCCCTCCCCCCTTCGTGCCTTATTATGGATCACCTAGAGCTTACGCATGTACGTTTCCGCTGAGTTACCCCACACTGCTGATACGTATGCGGACGTCAGTCTAGTTATCGCCTTGTAGAGCCTAAATTTGTTTGAAGCGTTTCGCCTATTTCGGTGATCGGTCAAAGGATATAGCAGAGCCATAACTCCCTTGGCTTTGTTTGCCGCATATTCGATGTGAGCTTTCCAAGTAAGGTTCGAATCTAAGATCACCCCTAGATATTTGAGGTCTGAACGCCAAGGTATCGGTTCGTCGAACGCTCTGACGTCGTCTCTAGGTCGGTGACGTCGTTTCGAGAAGAAAACTGCAGTGCTCTTTCTTGGATTGACCTCGACTCACCAGAATCTTAGCTACTTCTTGAAAGCGTCTATCGCCGTTTGTAGTCTCTGCATAATGAGGTCCGTGGACTTGGTCAAAGTGACCATGACCAGAGGGAAGGCTCGTCTCGGTTGCTCCTTGTGCATGCGTGCACACAAAAGCACTGGAAGTTCGCCCATGGCTGCAATATTTTCCGAGCTGCCCCTCAAGACTACCCTTAACCGCATTATCATCCTGGAGGCGCTCGGATAGAGAAGTCGCGATCCCACAGTAGTAGGCCTGGGTCTCCGGTGTGATACTGATCTCGTCCTGAATGTTACGCGCTCTGGTGAACTGTAATCTACGACGATCAAGCTCTACTGCAACCGTCACCTACTTGTCTTTCTTGCGAAGAACGACGGAGGGGACGCGGCGGCTCTGGGCCGACGCGGTGCTTTTGCTGATGGTATCGGACGCCATTTCTGCTATTTCTTCTGGCTGCGTAGCAATCGATTCAAACTGATTCGTCGTAGGCAGATCGGAGGCAGCGACGTCTTGGGTTGCATCAATGTCTTCTTTCTAGGTACCGTGAAGCAGTTGTCACAGGCCTCCAAAGCGTCGTCAATTGTGCGCTTTCGGGGTTCTTTGCTTCGGCGTCAGGAGCCATCGGAATGTCTTCGTGCTCCAGCGTTTCATTAAAAGGCGCGGGCAGTAGTGCAAGCGTTCCCTCCAGACACGCACAATCTGGTGAATTACTTCCAGATTAGGAGACTCGCTAACCCGTTCAGCTCTCAAGGTGTCTTAAGCGAAGTAATTCAACCCAACGCCCGCGAGTTGGACTGTGGCTGACATGAAGACGGCCTCTTGTAAAAGTGGGGATGCCGGTAAGGAAACCACTCACGCGTTAACAATAAGCAGTTTTGGGTTCTACTACGTATACGGGTCGATTGCCTAAAGATTGACAGACTCACCAACCCGTTCACAGCCCAAAGTGCCTTAGGCTAGATAATCGAAACCAAACTTAGTAGCAAAACCTTTCAGTATTCAACTCTATAAAATCACGAAAGCCAATAAAAGCTTCAGCACGTTTACAGAACTAAACAATATGCAATTATTTTAATGCACTAAAAAGTGCAAGGCTTCCGCGTAATGGTTTCTATAAAGACGCGAAAAGAACGAATGTTTGCGAGCGTTTACAGAAACATTTTAGCTTAACAAAGCTAATAAGCTAATAAAAGCTACCAAGCGATTGCAAAACCGAACGCGATGCCATTCTTTTTTGTGTATTTGTTCTTATAAAAACTCAAAAGCAACTAATTGCTTCCACGTGTTTACGAAAACACTTTTAGTTAAATAAAAGTACGGAAGCTATAAAGGCTCTCGCACATCTATGAAAATACAGAGAAATCTTGGTTTATCACCGGGCATAGAAATTCAAAACAAACCATTCAATTATCGAATTGGACAGACACATCCAATAACCTTAATAATGCTTTATATGTAAACCAAGTGAGAAATTAAGAGCGCTCACGGATTTAAAGAACCCGCAACCAGGTAGATTACCACCAATATTCATATACTCTAAATTACAGTCATAAGATAGATGTAGCGAAAGTTAAGTGTGAGAACAAGATGACCGGCCACATTGACTAAGAAAATCGAAATTTGACGCACTATTCGATGAGAACTAGAAATAGCATGCAGGGATCCTGGGATGAAAACTTAGAAAACTCACGGATGATAAAAGAGGAGATTCGAAAACAAGGATCAGACCAGAGCTTCTAAGTCGATTGACACGCAGTTATCGTCGTGCGGGATAAGGTTGATTTTGACATGTCATATTCCATCTCATCTCACTATTAAATTTTTAACACTTCTTATAGCCGATTACAGCAAATTGTAACTTATATTGAACAGCTTTATATACTTACAAAATGTTTTAGATTCATTGTGTTACACGCAGGGAATAAAAATGGTTTTATATCTAATGCACCTCTTTTATTTTCATCAAAATCACAAAATGATGATTGTCATGTAGATATGAACACAGAAATGTTTACAAAATGGTTCGAAGAAAGTTTAATAGCGAGTTTAATAGTGCTAGATAACGTCAAAGAATATTAACTATATAATAAGAAGCAACACTCTCTGCTATCATAAATCCTGATCAGTGCGCAGGTTCGCCAAGAAAATGGCCGGAGGTAGGGGGATATTTTCTCTAAAATAGTTTCTTGCAAGAATTTTGCTGTCAGTTTTCAAAAGTCAATTCAGTAATGTTTACAATTTATTAGAAAGATTGTTGTAGCTTTGATAAATCACTAATAATCATGTCTTGATTTAAAAAGGGGGGATATTCGTGTGCTGTTACATCATGCTGTAGAAGAAATGCTAGTACAATCAGTTTCTTACGTTTTCCGAAAGGAGATATTGTGAGGTGAGTGTTATTTCTAAATCTTTGATTAAAATTTGTATCTAATTTTATGGACTCGTTTATGAAGGTAATTAGATCTGTTAATAAAAATTGTTTCAGGTGAAAAGAGTGGCTCCAATTAGTTTCAATAGATGAACTAGTGAATAGAACCGATGAAGCTGATGCCAATGATTGCTATAATAACTTACGTGTGTGTGCTAAACATTTTGAAAATATTATGTGCCTCAATGATTTGCATAATAGGGTACAGCCTCATGCTAAACCCATTAAAAACATTGCAAATATTCATCAGTCCATTATTTTACAAGCAAGTATTGACATGCCATCATGTTCGTTCACGCAAGTAACTATTGTTTTTCCCTCCAAGTCAACAGTATTACTCGCAACATCATTAGTAAATCAATATGAGGTTGTGCATGAAAATGATCAGATCAGGTAAAAGTAGCGATTCTTAATGGTATGCATATGTTACCTAATACAAATGTTTCAGGACAGTCAACACTTCGTTGTCGAGCCTGGCTAATACATAAACTCATTCATATCTTTCTGCCAACACCCCAAGAAAACGAAAATTGAGACTATACAACAAAGCTCTGCAAAGAAAACTTTGTTTTTCTAAGGTACCAGTTGACATCGATCATCGAACAAACAGCAAATCTTGATGACTTTAAAAAATTGTGTGACAGGATTTCAAAATTTGTACAAATCAGACCGCAAAGGGACGAAGATATAGCAATGCATTTTAACAGTTTGCTGTACAAATTTATTTTACTAGCCCTAAGTGCTATAAATTACTTATGAACAATTTTGCATTTCCTCTATAAGAACGTTATAAAGAATTACTCATTCTTTGGAATTCAAAAGTAGTTTAATGATTTTGTGTTTGAAAGAATACGTTCGATATATGTTGATGAAATGTTCTTAAAAGCTTTCCTTTTCTACAATTGTTCAAAAGACTCTATTGTAGGGTTTCCTGATGTAGGTATTGGTAACGAATTCAAACTAGCTCAAAGCGTAGCAGTTATTATGGCTAGAGGCCTTTATGCGAAATGGAAACAGCAATTAGCATTTTGATTGTGTAGAACTACTTGTCCTAAAAACGTTTTAAAGAATATTGTAGAAAAAACTATTATAAAACTTAAAACTATTTCTTGTGTTGAACCAGTTGAGCTGATCACTGATCAAGAGTCAAATTTTTTGAATTGGCCAAGACATTGAACGTCTCCAAGAAAAAACCATACTTTTTAATAGCGGAGCATAAATTTTTTTATGTTTGATACTTGTCAGCTTATCAAGTCGGTACGAAATAATTCGATAAAATATAATTTTCTTTACGATAATCATGTGGCATCTTTGGACCCAATAAAAGCCTTCTACGACAGTGACAAGCAAGGCCTTTGCGAATTGCCCCAAAATTAACAAACAGCCACATAAATCTTAGTGTTTGAAAAAATGCGGGTTAAGTTAGCTAGCCAACTATTGAGCGAATCAGTTGCTGTTGAAATTTCGACATATGTATCGTTGGGAGCTCTCCCAATTTCTACTTATGACACAGCAACATTTATTGAAAAATTGATAAACTTTGTGATTTATTTAATTCTATATCTACAAGAAATGTAAAACAATACAATCTCGCATTCATGAGTAGTACATTATTGGTGTAATCACCGCCTCATTTCCACCAGCATCCTCATTTCCACACACATCTGGACCAAATAGTTTTCTTCGACTAACCATTTTTCATCTTTCGAGATAAATATATATTAAATTTTTCATGTTTCGAGATAAATGAGCATCCTCATTTCCACACACGAGATAAACCTATTTTTAAGATTTTTTTACCGCTAACATTCTGGACCAAATAGTTTTCTTCGACTAATCATTTTTTTTATCTTTCGAGATAAACCTATCTTGTTTGGTATCAATTAATATTAGAATTTTCTCAGCTACCCGAATTTCTGGGAATTTTTCAGATAGCACCATCCCCAAGGGAGTTACCCCAATTTTAAGATTTCTTACCTGTAGCGACTTTTGAGGGTTCTTATAAATTTTTTTAGTCATGCAATACATCTTGTTAGTCTAAAATTTTACGCACATCCCGAATCTGCAAACAGATTTGAAATCGGACCACGCCCAGCAAAGTTACACTTTAAAGCTCTCAAACCTCTTTAAAATTTTTGCTCGTATATATTTAACTCCATTTTTTTAAAACCCTTTTTGCTATCCAAGATATATGCTTTAACCAATACAAAGAAATAAGTACACAATAGTTTAATAATTTATTTTATCCAATTTACAGTTTAATAAACTTATAGAATACAATTTTTACAAAGTATAACATTATTTCCTGTGTGTAGCCGAATCCAAGTAGTTTAACCTGTAACAAAAAAATAGAAATTAATATGTTGTTTAAATAGACCTGCAACAAAAAGAGATTAAAGTAAAAGAGAGGAAACGTGTTTTCAGTCAATAAGACATATTGTTGTTAATCTAACAATATGTTTTACCGTCCGAAAAACAGCTATCAATTTTCAGGTTTAAAATTTTACCAAGTACGTAACACGTAATCCAGCAAATATTTTAGAAAACACCATATCGCTTCAAAACTACTGTCTTTACAATCATGCGAAATACCAGTGAAAGCCGTATATAATTTCTTTCTATTAATTATTAACTGTATATTTGAGAATACAAGAAATATGTTTCAATGACGTACATTAGAAACCCCGCATAATTAATTGTAGATTAATAATAATACAAGGTACTTTCTACAGTGCTCGCATCTATCACCAAATCTTGCTTTAAATTTGTAATACCTTGTTAATGCAATTATAATAGTGAAAGCGAATGACTCCTGCTACATTCTTATAAAGGTAAAACGGTGTTTTATATCATGCTAATGATTCTACAACCTTCGCTAGATACCAGCCATGTTAATTAGTGAATTACCGATTTAGATTCTAATAATTAGAAATTTTGTGTACGCCCAAACACATCCCAGCCCATGAGCACCCCTGCGCATGCACACCCCCGCCCATGCGCGCCCATGCGCGTACGCACCCCTGCCCATGCTCGCTGCAACTTGGCAATCATATACTAGATTTTTTACGTTGTCCGGATGTACGTTTAAGGGAAACATTTGCGTCTACTTTGGCCAAAGAACATGGTATTACGCGATTGGAAGCGACAATATACAACTGTGCAATTGGAAGCTATGTCAGTGCGGAACGGGTGTATAATCCCTTAAAAGACTGTTTAACGTTATTGGAAGATAGTAAGTTATACTTCCTAAAGGCGCCAATGTACTCGGTACCACTTGCCAAAATGTGGAGTAAGCTATCGGACAAGCTACAAAATAGTTGCTGTTTAGTGTATAAAAACCTACTACAGTACGTGTATTGGGGGAATGGTAATACAAAGAAATTGACGGGCTTGCAAATTAAGTTGTCCGAAAAACCAAAAGAAAGGGAAACATTGATAAAGTATGTGCTTTCGGCTTTTAGTTTTAACTATTTACCCGTAAATTATTTGGAGATATAAGTATCCCTATAAGTATAACAGCCTACTTGTTTGAAACTTCACATTTGACATCGATTGATTATTTGCCTTCAATATATTGTAATATTTTTTCAATATTAAATCATCGTTTTGCCTATCACAGAAAAAAATAGTGTATTATACACGGGTAAAAATGTAAGATTTTAACTCTTGCTTCGCGTCGGGAGACAAACGTTCCTCGAGCTAACATCTAGTATTTCTTCCCTTGTATAATAAATAACTATTGTATTATCAAGTTGCTTATATTGTCCCTGTCTAGGCCAAGCAACATATGCTACATTGAGATAACCTTTTAGGAGAATAAAAAACTCAATTATTTGTTTAGACAAATTAATAATTATTTTGATTGTTTCATATTTCTTAAGGCACTTACATTTACCTTCAACGCTAAATATATAAAAATTTTCGATATCAGTTGAAATAAGTGGCGTTTGCGTTATTTTATAATTTATTTTTAATACTGCTGGAGGTTACCATATTTTTTATGTTGCTTATGATGTTTTTTTCCGCAAGAACAAAAGAAACATTTCGAAGATGGATGAAGCTATATATTTGTTTGCATAAATCGAAGTAGATTGTTCGATATAAAGAGATTCAAATAGAGTTCAAATTCGCTAGGGTTGAGTTCAAGTTTCTGCCAACATTTTAATATGCTACTGTAAGTAAAAAGTAGGAGTTATGCATGAATTTGAAGAAGTGAAATGTCTTACAAAAACTAAGAAATAATTCTTGTAATAAGCAAAATTACTATTCTCATGCGATAATTATTTGTTCATCGAGATACGGATAAGATTATACATTATACGGACAATTTATTTCTTCTAAGATTGGTTTGATGAATAATTGCGACCAAACTGATTGGTTTGAGAATTAGAATTATGTAATGCAGGTACAGATCGTGTATGCTGATAGCTATGAGATATTGGGCCTACATTACATAATTCTAATTCTCAAACCAATCAGTTTGGTCGCAATTATTCATACTTTTTCTGAAAATTTTGAAATGGTAAATATTTGAAAATGTCAATAAGTTAGCATACAGTGGGTTGCTACATGATGATTAATGTCAATATTAACAGTTAATAATGTATTCAGAGTAAAAATCTTATAAAACTAATGCAAACTGGTTGAAGCTAGAGTGTATTAAGTGTTGTTATTAACCTTCAAAATGTTTAGAAAAAGTAAAAAAACATCATAAGCAACATAAAAAATATGGTAACCTCCAGCAGTATTAAAAATAAATTATAAAATAACGCAAACGCCACTTATTTCAACTGATATCGAAAATTTTTATATATTTAGCGTTGAAGGTAAATGTAAGTGCCTTAAGAAATATGAAACAATCAAAATAATTATTAATTTGTCTAAACAAATAATTGAGTTTTTTTATTCTCCTAAAAGGTTATCTCAATGTAGCATATGTTGCTTGGCCTAGACAGGGACAATATAAGCAACTTGATAATACAATAGTTATTTATTATACAAGGGAAGAAATACTAGATGTTAGCTCGAGGAACGTTTGTCTCCCGACGCGAAGCGAGAGTTAAAATCTTACATTTTTACCCGTGTATAATACACTATTTTTTTCTGTGATAGGCAAAACGATGATTTAATAATGAAAAAATATTACAATATATTGAAGGCAAATAATCAATCGATGTCAAATGTGAAGTTTCAAACAAGTAGGCTGTTATACTTATAGGGATAGTTAGACTTGCGTTGCTAAGGAAACCTTTAAAGTAATCAAAGATCTGTCAATTTAATTCTGCGAGTGGTTACTTATTTGCACATACCCGGGAAAAAAGTACTCATTTTTTTTGCCGGAGAATAAAGTAAATTAATAAAAAGTGACATTTTGTTACCTGTCAAGAAATATTAAATGTCAAATATTTATTTATATTATGTACGTCAAAAATATACTTCTATACTTTGTTGATACTTCAGAGGCAAGTGCAATACTATTATATAATAATTATATCAAAACTATTCAAACTTTCATATAAGTAAAAATAATTTTAGTTATTATTCTGACATCAAAACTTGAGATGATATTGTTAACGCATTCAAAAAGTTAACATTTTTCTATTGCACAGGAAACGTTTTATAGTGAATAGCATAGTCTTCACATATAAATATACTTTAAAATGTTTTTACTAAAATGGAGAAAATATGCTACAATTATTTCAGTAAATATTTATCATCACCAATTGCTAAATTAAATGAATGTAATAAATTAAAGGGTATTATTTACTATTTCAATGTGCTCAATCTAATCGAAGTCAACATGATCGAAGTTAGCAGGTTGAAATGATCGATATAAACACTTTGTCGAACCTGATCAAAACACTGAACTCAAGTCCCTTTAACAAATGGGTTGAATTTAACTATGCTGAGATAACCATAGTAATAAATATAAAGTAAAATCTAAATTTGAAACATTTTTAAAGGGTATACATTTGACAGTAAAAATAAATTGACATGACTATAAGAATGTTAAGTCCAAATTAACCCACAAAAATGTGTTTAGGTAAAAATAGGACTTTACTAAAAAATTTCAAAATAAAATAAGAAATACAATATTATTTTATTTTTCTTTCATCCGTTTTTATGTAATCTTTAATTAATCTACTTTTAAAATTAATACACGCGAGTCAAACTGCATACAAATCTGAATTATTCTGAAGTATTTCCTTTATACAAACAGCGATCCCAAAGAAACGATGTATTTTTAAGTACGCTACAGAAAGGGAGCGTAAAATGTTAAACTACTAAAAATGCCCGTTACAAAACACTTTTCTAGCTTGAGCTATTCTAGCTACTATATCCCTTCTGCTACGTCCGTCCTTTGTAATTATACTACCTACAGAGCAAAATTCATCTACCTCCTCTAACTCGGTAGTATCAATTTTTAATTTTGGTTTAGAACTCGGCTGTAACTCACTTGTCATTATCTTTGTCTTTCCTGAGTTAATTCTCAAGTGATAGCATGGTTTTGTATAAGCAACTGAACTAATCTAGATGCTGAAAATACGTTCACCGTGGATTTATACACATGCTCAAATTTTATGGCCAACTTATACCAACTTAACTTGTCCCGACTTTATTTACTTTTTAATTACGCATTTAGCATTGTTTTCTCCCAGTCGGGCAACTACGATGACAAAAATTGAAGTCAGTTACAAACTCGTTTAAATCGGCTTTCTAGATCGAGAAGCTAGGAAACGTACACACAATTTCCGTTTGCAAGTTCAGCGCTTTTCGATTACGATTACGAGAAATGCATTTACATTAGAACCACCTTATGTACCTTTACGTCACTAGGTTGTGAGTTTTGATGACAGTTGATACGGAAAGCGATCTACAGAACTCAATCTAGTTATGTAGAGAAACCCCTAGAAGACGCATATATTTGTTTATATGGAGGAATACAATTTGCACAAACGCTTTCTATAGAGTTAAGCCGCTTTGCATCTGATATGATGGGGTGAATGCTTGAATATTCATCCTGTGCTATATTAAAGTGACAGTTGATGTTTGTTCTTTCCTCGCATTATATCCTTATGCCGTGTCTTCATCTCGCTGTATCTCATAAATTTAGACCCAGTTTTGTTTAGGTCGTTGATGTTAATGGAAAGCACGTTTTATTAATAATACATTCTATATTGTACCTACGGTTATCATCTATAGCATTTAAGTACAGAGTACAAGTGCATAGTGAAGTTTCATGAAACTTACCGTGACTTCTTTATTAACCGTATCATTGTGAAAAATTGAGGTAAGTAAAATCGATATTTTAAGGGGTTAATATTTAACAATATCTAATACTTTTGCAAATTGACATCTTAATACTGACATAGACGATAAACATTAAAAATAATAATAACAATAATTTGTGTAATGTATAAACGACGTCACTTTGATAACCTTTCTTTGTACTTGTTTTTTATTGCTACATAAAACATTTTATTAACTTGATTATTTCTAAAAATGGTTTTCAGCATTGATCCTGAAAGTAGTTTTTTATAACGTAATCTTAAACCAATTGATGCAAAATGACCTTCGGTAGGGCATGTAAAGTACCGTATATGACGCACTTCAAATTATGAAAAATACTTTATTGTATAAAGATATCATTCAGTTCTACTTAATCTTTATTTTGTTGTTAAAATAATTCATACTTGCAAAATTCATTTTCTAACTCTTTTTGAAATGCTAGAATATAAGTTTAATTTTAATTAACTATTTCTGTATTGGAAGAATTCGGAAAATTAATCCATTGCTGCTTATTACTATTAATTATTAAAGGTACTATGTATCCGAAAAGCATCTGTATCGGGTCAGGCATTGCACGCAGAAGAATTTTCAACCCACTTTGTTAGCATTTCTTCAATATTATTTATTTATCTTCAGATAATATAATTTTCATTAAGCTTTAATGATACGAAAAGTTCAATAATTAATTTATTGGTATTTGTTTCGGGGAAAACATTTTTATTATTCAACATTTTATTTAACATAGAAAAATGACCCTATTACGTCGAACCCTGTATATAAATAGATTTTACTAAAACAATTATTTTAAATTAATTATTAGTATTTCCTCAAAGTTATTTTTTATCTCCAAGTTTATTAGATATAGAAAAAATTAAGTGTTTGCAATTCCTGGAACAAGTGTTTTACTAATCATTGTTTTCTGTGAAATAGTATTTGAAAGTTAGTGTTGTTAAAACAATTTTTTTTATCTAAAGGATCTTTCCACATTTGGTTACTACTGATATGTGCATAAGGACCATAATTCGAAGTAGTTAATAGGTGTCGGCGTTCTATAATGGTGGCACCAACTGTAAGGATATATATATATATATATATATATATATAATACAGTTTGGAGATAATGACCTTGCACAAATACGATATATTATTAATGGGTTTGAGGTCAGCTGGAAGAAAGTATACTCTTTTTTAAGGCCTAAATTTTCGAATCTATTTCAAATTCTTGATCACAGGCTTTCTAAAATACAATTAACTAGGCTAACATATCATCACTGTATTAACACAAGGTGAGGATATATAAAGATTTTTGATTTAATATCTATGTTAATTTAATATATATCCTCACCTTGTGTTAATAGCAATTGATGTATATGTTAGCCTAGTTAATTGTATTTTAGAAAGCCTGTGATCAAGAATTTGAAATAGATTCGAAAATTTAGGCCTTAAAAAGAGTATACTTTCTTCCAGCTGACCTCAAACCCATTAATAATATATCGTATATATATATATATATATATATATGCAAAATTTTTCTTGAACTGGTCATTAATAATTAATTTGAATGTTTTCTACATGTAGAATAAACACTTTTTCTTGCTTTTAATTTTATTATTCATATGACGCGTTTCGGCTAAACAACCATTTTCAAATATGAAACCATTTAATGTAAAGTCAAACTATTAAAACTTACAAACTAAATAAATTATTTCTAACATTATAGGATAAGCAACAATACATCCTAATAATACTCTTTTGGGTACCCAATCCTATAATGTTAGAAATAATTTATTTAGTTTGTAAGTTTTAATAGTTTGACTTTACATTAAATGGTTTCATATTTGAAAATGGTTGTTTAGCCGAAACGCGTCATATGAATAATAAAAATTAAAAAGCAAGAAAAAGTGTTTATTCTACATGTAGAAAACATTCAAATTAATTATTAATGACCAGTTCCAAGAAAAATTTTGCAAGAAATAATATAAATGGTCAAGAAAATATAAAAGTTATTGTATATATATATATATATATATATATATATATATATATATCGCTGTGATATTTTAGTTAGGATCAACGAGCCCCTACGATGGGCGTCATAAAAAGCTGTGATACTCCTATTATTTTATTTTAAGTCTCTTTGACCAATCAAGCACCTATGATGTGAAATGTTAAGTTATCGATTTTCTTTGCCTCAATTAGCTGATTCAATTAAATAAAATCAATTCTACGATACATTATATAATGATTAAATATTTACAACTTTTAAAATCTTTCCCTTTTTCAGAAAATTTACATATACCGGAATTATGAAATTGAAGCCAGCAAAACTAGCTTTTTTGCTTATTTTTAGAGACCATTGATACGTTTCAAGATGTCTATTACCTTTTCATAAATTAATCAATGAAACTACTGTTTTGTTGACTCTTACAAATACGAAAAATATTGAACTAAAACAATTTTCAATAATAAATTATATCAATATCACTAAGCTGGAATGGTTCAGTAGTTTCTCTGCATCCCCCAAGAGTTTTCGTGCCCAGTCTGAATATTTAGAGTCAAATTTAAAGGTCGACATCAAAACCAAAATACTATCCAAATCGTTATTAAAATCCCATTTAAATTTCAGTGTTAGAGCCAGTATTAAGATGCCAGTAATAAGTTAATCCAATTTAAGATTCAATTTGATTATCAGTAAATAAAAGATTTTCCATGTCAGTATTTAACAAGTATTTAGCAAGAAGTAATCAACCAGAAGTAATTAACCAGAGTAATTAACAGGAGGTAATTAATAGGAGCCGTCTATAATAGATCGGCTCACACTTGCACAATTCGTATACTTTTCAAAATGATTTTAATTTACTTTGGTCACACTGGTTACGTAAATAATTTAGCACTTCAGAGTATCGTCGTAGTACAGTTTAAAATGTATATTCAACTCGTCCGTCAATTCTTATTGTCTTTAAAGTCGTACCTCTCCTGTTTTCCATTCGTTTATTTACGTGTTGGGACGACATTTTTTGTCTTTATCTTTGTGTATTCCGGGAATTTCACTAATTGTTCAATCCAAATATTCGGATGAATGCTTGACTTGTCACGTATTCATTCACATACCATGGTAATAAATTGAGAAATCCCAAGACTTTCCGTTCATTAAATCACGTATTCAGTGTTTATTATTTATTCTAATCTAAACCGAAATAATCAGGTGCTTGTTTATTTCCTAGTTAATATTGAATTTTTGAACAAATGTAATTCTTTATGTCACTTACGATTTTCAAATAATGCATAATTTAAACTGCGTATACGATGATATATTTAACGCACTCGTTAAATATTTATCAAGCCGATTTATATAGGTTTCCCGTTGATTTAATTTTGATGCATTTTGTTGCGTTTTTAAATCTTATCTTAACTTGTACTTAATCTTATATATTTTTATATTCTTATGCATTTAATCTCCTGTATTTTTATATACAGTGTGCTCTCAACTAACAATATGTATAGCGACCTATTTACTTATATAATATCTGTAATTATGGGATTTGTTATGGGGAAGTTGCTTTTATTTATTCTACGACCCCTGTGATTTAGCCTACCCCTAAACTACCCCATAATTATATATTAATCCCCCAAATTCAAATAAAAAATTGTTGAAAAATGTTAATTTTTGGCGCCCAACGTAAGCCAAAATTCACGTTGGTCCAAAATTATTTTGTTTTTATTTTCTTTTACTATATACACAACTCCTACATTATTTTTACATCCCTATTCCTATTTTGATCTATTCTATGCCTATACACCTATTCATTCTACATTTTACTACTATTATGTTATTATAATCTATTAATATTTTAGTCCCTATTTATCCATACTTTTCCTATTTACAAGTACTTTTCCTATTTATCATATACTTTTCTTATTTTCACACTACCTATTGTGATCTACTAATATTTTACTCCCTATTTATTCATACTTTTCCTTATTTACATATACTTTTTTTATTTACATATACTTTTTCTATTTATCATATACTTTTCTTATTTTCACCCTACCTATGATGGTCTACTAAATTTCACTACCTATTTATCTATACTTTTCTTATTTACATATACTTTTTCTATTTATCATATACTTTTCTTATTTGCACACTACCTGTTATGATCTACAAATATTTTACTCCCTATTTATCCATACTTTTTCCATTTACCTATACTTTTCTTATTTATCATATACTTTTCTTATTTTCACACTACCTGTTATGATCTACTAATATTTTACTCCCTATTTATCCATATTTTTCCTATTTTTCTAAATTTATACTACGTATTATCATCTCTTCTTATTTCTAATGTTTATGTATTCCTATTTATCTATACCTTTCCTTATTTCTCATAAACATAATCGTCTTTTTTTATATCCAATGAACCACTCTTATTTACATCAACTTACGCTACTCTTACTTATCCTAAACCTATTTTAATTATTATTAACCTATCCTATGCTCCATTGTTCTCTCATATTTACAATAAGTTTATATTTACTTATACTTCCAATTTCATTAACCCATACTATGCCTTTTGTCGTCTAATATTTCCAACTTGTACAATTTTCTATTCCTAAACCTATCCTAATTTATGATGACATCCCTATTTAACTCTCCTATCCTAATTTATTAATATCTCTATTTAATTCTCCTATTTGTCTATACCTATCCTAATTTATGATGACTATCTCTATTTAACTTTCCTATCCTAATTTATATTGATATCCTTATATAACTCTCCTATCCTAATTTATGATTATATCCCTATTTCCAGTAGTTTATCTTACAGTATGTACACTTTTCTCCATTATTAAAAGTTTTCTCTCTGCAATAAGCTTATCTTTCTTGTTTCCCTTATACGCTCTTTTTCCAAACTTATTTTCTGAAATTAAATTATTATAATAGTTTTTCCTCTTAATGTATTCGCCTTCATATCTCAAAACTTCTCTAAATATTAAGCTATCACTCTCAAATTTTTTCATTTGGTTCCCATATACCCTCATTTTCCAACAAACCAAAAGGAACCACTTCACATTTATAATTTTGCCCTTTTCTATAAAACCCGATATATTTTCTTGATTTTCCTTGCAGATTGAATTTTATTAAACGTTACTGTGTCAACAACTTCTAATTTCTTTACATATCCTGTTGCTATTATTCTGGATTTTGATTATGTTAAATCTGAGTTCTTCTTTATTAGCAATGCCTTCACCCTATCTTTCACTTCTTCTGGACATTTTATTTTATCATCAATATCCCACTTTATATCAACTTCACCCTCAAATTTATTAATATTCAAGTAGTCTACTTCGACTTCAATGCTCTCCTCATTATCCCATTTTACATATTCTCCCTTTACATCTATTGCTTTTCCTTCGGCATTTATTTTTAATCCCAACTTATCAATTATGTCTACACCAAATATTGCATATACTCTTAACCCCGGCACTATTATAAATTCATTCTCAAACTTTAACTTACCCATTTCACATTCCAGAATTATTATTTTATTCACACTTGCAAATCTCTTGTTATTTGGTGCTATTAAATTAAACTTCCTAGTAGGCATCATACTCCCCATGAACTTTTCCCGTTAAACAAAACCCTCAGACACTAACCACGCCTTTGCTCCCGTATCAATGAGTGTTCCATCTCGACTATTTCCAATTTTCAATTTAATTATCGGTAATAAGCTTTTATTCATTTCCTTTTCCATTTCACATTTTATATATTCACGCTGGTGTTCGTATCCATTAATTTTTAAGGGCTTACTTGGTTTGTCCTTTTTCAAAAATCCTGATTCGACGTGGATGGTCTTGCCCGACTCGTAACTTCTGCATAGGTACGGTTCGTTCTTATAGGTTGTGCTGATTGTTCCCGATGTTGTGCTTGTAGCGTACATTGATTTATGTTTCTGTCGTGATTCGTTTGCTCTGTTTCTCTTCTTGGCGTGTCTCTTGTGTTCCAGTTACTTCTAAAATTATTATCATTGTAGTTGTTGTAATTGTTTCTATAAAATTTTCCCCTATAATTTCCTCTATTATTCGATCTATTATTTTCTGTGCTTCTTTCCGTTCTAACTAAATTTTCTCGCTGTCTTGGTATCATCCTACCTTCTGCTACACGACTTTGTCCTAACTAATCACAACGTTGTAGATATTCCAAGAAGATCTCCCTATTTACTATATTTTGAATCATCACATAATGTCTTATCTCCTCGCCAAAATGTCCCGCTAAGTACTTTATGATTTGTGTTTCTTCCATCGGCGGATCTAATTGCTTTGCTATACTGAATTTTTGTATGGCGTATAGTTCTCGTGTCGTCTCTAAGTTCTAATTATATTTTCCTGCAATTAAATTATCTCGCGCCTTTTATTGTTGATTATCCCCCCAAAATTTTCTTAAAAATCTACTTTCAAACTCCTGAAATGTCCCTATCTCATTTTCTATTAAGTCAAACCATATCTCCCCGCGTCCTTTCAACATTGATCTAACGAAATTTAAATTGTACCTTTCATCCGTTGATCCCTGTATTAATTTTCTTATATTATTTAAAAATACTTTTGGATTCACCTTGTTGTCTCCATAAAATTTGGAATACTGTTCAACTGAAATTTCCGGTCTGTTTATCCTAGTGTGTTGCCCCTGATTCCTACCCGCATTTTCAAATTCTGATTTTAAACTACCTAACTCTCTATTTACATCATTAAGTCCTATTTCACGGTTTTCTTTAATTTTCCGCATCTTTTTACCTAAATCTGTAATCCGATCATTTGTTTCTTTTTCACACGTTTTCTGATCTAATTTAACTTTCCAAATCTTGTTCCTAACTTTATCTACATCGTCCATCATTCTAATGACTTTATTTCCAAATTGTACCTGCATTTTCGCGATTGCTTGATTACTTTCTTTTAATCCGTTGCTTATAATTTTCATTTCGGCACCGAGCTCTTCTCCATTTTCCTTAATATTCTTCATGGTCTCTTCGCTTTTGTCCATTTTTTTATTTAAGGCTAATAGAATAGACATGATTTCAGATTGTTGTGAAATCTCTTGTTCTTCACTTTGACTTCGCGTCAATTGTGGTCCTTGCTTTTCCATAAATACATCTTGTAAAATTACGCTTTCTTGGGACCCTATTTCTACTCTTTGGTTCCTTAATGTCTCTCTGGTCTCCTTTATTCGTTTATCCATTTAAAATATTTTATATTCCTTCAGATTTTAAATTTCTAACCCTTATTAATTTAAATTTTTATCCGTGCTTTTACAAATTTTAATTTTTAAATCTCTCGCTCCTACGATAATTAATTTTTTAATTTTCTTTATTGTGGTGTTCTTGCCCCTACGTTTTGGGTCGCCATAAAATGCTGTGTTATCCCCTTATATTAGGCCCCACGATTGGCCAGACCATAAAATGCTGTGATATTTTAGTTAGGATCAACGAGCCCCTACGATGGGCGTCATAAAATGCTGTGATACTCCTATTATTTTATTTTAAGTCCCTTTGATCAATCAAGCACCTATGATGTGAAATGTTAAGTTATGGATTTTTTTTGCCTCAATTAGCTGATTCAATTAAATAAAATCAATTCTACGATGCATTATATAATGATTAAATATTTACAACTTTTAAAATCTTTCCCTTTTTCAGAAAATTTACATATACCAGAATTATGAAATTGAAGTTAGCAAAACTAGCCTTTTTGCTTATTTTTAGAGACCTTTGCTACGTTTCAAGATGCCTATTACCTTTTCATAAATTGATCAATGAAACTACTGTTTTGTTGACTCTTACAAATACGAAAAATATTGAATTAAAACAATTTTCAATAATAAATTATATCAATATCACTAACCTGGAATGGTTCAGTAGTTTCTCCGCATCCCCCAAGAGTTTTCGTGCCCAGTCTGAATATTTAGAGTCAAATTTGGAGGTCGACATCAAAACCAAAATACTATCCAAATCGTTATTAAAATCCCATTTAAATTTCAGTGTTAGAGCCAGTATTAAGATGCCAGTAATAAGTTAATCCAATTTAAGATTCAATTTGTATATCAGTAAATAAAAGATTTTCCATGTCAGTATTTAACAAAAGGTATTTACCAAGTAGTAATCAACCAGAAGTAATTAACCAGAGCAATTCACAGGAGGTAATTAACAGGAGCCGTCTATAATAGATCGGCTCATCCTTGCACAATTCGTATACTTTTCAAAATGATTTTAATTTACTTTCGTCACACTGGTTACGTAAATAATTTAGCACTTCAGAGTATCGTCGTAGCACCGTTTAAAATATATACTCAACTCGTCGGTCAATTCTTATCGTATTTAAAGCCGTACCTCTCCTGTTTTCCTTTCGTTCATTCACGTGTTGGGACGACACCTTTTGCCTTTATCTTTGTGTATTCCGGGAATTTCACCAATTGTTCAGTCCAAATATTCGGATGAATGCTTGACTTGTCACGCATTCATTCACATACCATGGAAATGAATTAAAAAATTCCAAGACTTTTCGTTCATTAAATCACGTATTAAGTGTTTATTACTTATTCTAATCTAAATCAAAATAATCAGGTGCTTGTTTATTTCCTAGTTAATATTGGATTTTTGAACAAATGTAATTCTTTATGTCACGTACGATTGTCAAATAATGCATAATTTAGACTGCGTATACGATGATATTTTTAACGCAATTGTTAAATATTTATAAAGCCAATTTATATAGGATTCCCGTTAATTTAATTTTAATGCATTTTGTTGCGTTTTTAAATCTTATCTTAACTTGTACTTAATTTTAAATATTTTTATATTCTTATGCATTTAATCTCCTGTATTTTTATATACAGTGTGCTCTCAACTAACAATATGTATAGTAACCTATTTACTCATATAATATCTGTAATTATGTGCTTTTGTTAACTGCAAGTTGCTTTTATTTATTCTACGATCCCTGTGACTTATCCTACCCCTAAACTACCCCATAATTATAGCAATATATATATATATAACCACTAGCTTTACTAAAAATAAGAGGTTTGAATTTTGTGTTTTAAAATCAAAAATTTTAAATACCGTATTATACACGGGATGTTTCTATATATAATGCGCCATATTTCCTGAGTACTCATCTGAAAGATATTGAAATTAAATTTTAACTTCCTGAAATTTTCTGAAATTATTAAATTTTCAACGATTTACTTTTAAAAAAGTTTCCAAAGTTGTTTGATGTACTTTCACATGCTGAATTTAAAATTTAGGTTCAAAATGAAAAATAACTTTCTTTTATCACACCAAATATATACAGTGATATTTGGTATGATGAAAGGAAGTTATTTTTCATTTTGAACCTAAATTTTGGATTCAGCATGTGAAAGTACATCAAACAACTTTAGAAACTCTTTTTAAAGTAAATAGTTGAAAATTTAATAATTTCAGAAAATTTTAGGAAGTTAAAATTTAATTTCAATATCCTTCAGACGAGTACGCGGGAAATATGGCGCATTATTTATAGAACCATCCCGTGTATAATACGGTATTTAAAATTTTAGATTTTAAAACACAAAATTCAAATCTTTTATTTTTAGTAAAGCTAGTGGTTATATTCACTAAAAGCTATTCGAATGTGTTTTGGAGAAGCTAGTTTTTCTTGTATTATAAATAAGGGAGATAAAGACTGAACAAACAACGACGATTCCAGTTACCGACGTCAATTAAGTGATGTGAGCAAGAGATTTATGACTGCTAGAAAGAGCGTAAAACTTTATAATTGGAATTGGAATGGTTGCAGCAGTTGCCCGTCAAACAACAAATATTGAAAACAAGATAACAGAGAAAGTTGATATGAGAGAGTGTGAGGGAGATGGAGATAACACGTGTTGGTTATAGGCGTATTTTATACGTTAGTTTCGTTGACTTAAGGTGAATGCCAAGGTTAGTTTGGAGTATTCATTTTTTCAATACTACGAAACATTTAGTACACGTGTAGTTATTGTTCACTTCAAGTTGGTTTACGGGGAAGTGTTTTTAAAATTGTGTAACTATTGAGTGGCAGTTGGAAAGAAATGTACGAAATTTGTCTACGTGCGAGTGTGAGTGTGAGGGGTTTTGCAGAAAGGCCTTGTGGATGTAGAAACTTTAGGAATTTAACAGGTTTTTGGAGGTGAAGAACTTGTATATAATCAACATAGGACTGATTTAAAACTCTCTTAATTTTACGAAGCTCTTATTTGTTACGACGTTTCTGAGATTCTTATAAGCAGATACTCTGATGCTGAGATTTGTCACACCTAAATGCGAGGGGTAAAGTATAAGGCCCCGCTGAAGGTGTACTAGGAGTGAATTGTAGCAACGCTGTGTTCAAACCGATGGAAGTGGCTCGAACTCGGAGAGATTAATTTGTTGCTTCCTGTTCCGCGGCTAGTCAAAGAGCACACAAGGGTCGTAGGAGTGCTACATAAGAGAAAAGTAGATATGGGCGCCAGGGCTAGGTTCCGCCCAGGAAACAACTCAAGCAAAAAGTCAACCACACCCAACCCGATTAGGAAGACTATGTAATCCAGGTTAGAATTCCCCGCAGTAATTATCTTAACAGCTCCTGATTTCCAATTAATAAAAACTTTGTGTCGTACACACTTGCACAATCTCTTTAATAATTATAAATAAAGTAACCAGACAGATTCTAAGCAATATAAGATAATGTGAACCAGTGGCAATGTAATCATGACACTGAGTAACTCAAAACAAAAGCCCCTAGACTCGTATTAAAATTTAAAATTGAGTGTTGTGAATATAAGTTACCAAATATTTATCTCCCACAATGTGCGCAAATTGTGTTCACACTTAAAATAGCAATATTCTTTTATAATCTTTACATTTTTATCGATAGTTAATTGTCACATATAAATCCCTTCACCCTTAAATAATTATTCTCAGTTATGAAAAATTAAGACCAATCAATATTTTATTCTAGTTGAAATAAATAACTTTACTACTCGGCACCACAAGTAAACTATTTTCTAGGGCTACTCACGATCACCCCTTGGACATGAACCTGTACCGATGAATTGGATTCCGGAACAGCCGATCCAATATCCAACGTCAGCAGTACCAACTAGCGATTAAGACTCTTCTTCAACTCTACTACCAATTCCAGAACCAAACGCAGAAAGACATTCACAAACTCACGAATGCGTCAACAACTAATAATTCAGGACAACCTAAAAACCCTGCAATAATACAATTAACCACCTGTTAATTATAACCCCTCTTTACCTTCGTTAAAAAGGGTTCTTATACAATACCAATAAATTCTTGCTCTGTTGAAATATAGACAGAAGTGCTAATATCTAAAGCATTAAATATTAGTACCATAAGGACAAAGTTTATTACTTACAAAAGATGGAAGCTCACGCCAAACTATCTTTCCGATAAACGGTCCGAACAGATGTGGAATTTTAATTTGTACCAACAACTAGAAATATCCGTTCAGTAAATTTAGGTGTGCTTACTATTCATTTTCTACAAATCCTTACAACGTAAGTTCGGGTAGTTTCAACTCTGAAAACCCTTTTAATTTAGTAAGCCACCAAGCGTGTTTTACGTCGACTTAACGTTCTTCTGTTCGTAAATCAATAATTATGTCCGCGCAGCCTGCTATCATGTTAACAAACAAGTACTGATATCCCGACTCTTTATACAACACATTGATGCGATACTACGCCTTCAAACATTAAGATATAGTTTAAAACAAAGGTTAAATTTCCTTAAAATAACTTTCTTCCTTTTGACAATACAGTGCGTTCCTCAACGTTACACCAATCAAATAAATAAATTTCTTTATTACTAGACATTTACAACTTTATGTACAGAATTATATACAGAAATTGAATTAATTTTGTAGCGGTCATAGAATGACTGTTAGAGATTATTGCAGAATATTTTGAATTTGAACAACGGTAAATGGTTTATAGTAACAACAGTTTGATTTAATTGCAAATCTACTCCAAAGTAATTACATATTTTACATATGTAATTACTTTAGAATAATTGTCGGCGCTTACCAGTTTGGTTTACGATTAAAAATTATGGTACTAAAAGAAGA
The DNA here is from genome assembly GCA_036346225.1 of Platerodrilus igneus. NCBI lineage: Eukaryota > Metazoa > Arthropoda > Insecta > Coleoptera > Lycidae > Platerodrilus > Platerodrilus igneus. Next base: position 9,652,166 of record JARFIW010001638.1, on the reverse strand, counting down.
AGTTTGATGTACATGTAATTTAATTTTCCAATGCTCCACCCGAAAGCACTACATTGGCCAAGAAGCGAGTTTTTTTACCTGGAAAATTTGGAATTTTGCCGAACCCTTGCTGTTCTAAGCAAGGTAGGGATCTTTAACTCACACACGGGACCACCATTTTACCTCTCATCCGAACGAGGGTGTATTTTTGTGAAAAATGCTCGCTTAACATTTTTTAAGCGGACCGTGTCGGGATTCGAACCCAGGATCTTGGGCGTAGTAGTCACACACATACCACTACGCCACGGAGCCGCCTAGTTTGATTTACAGCCTGAGTTGGGATGCACTGTCGAATGGTAGAAAAGAGGACTTCTTGGTAATTCAGTTTGCAGTTGGAGAAAGCAATCTAGGTTGGAGTTGTTCGTGCATGCAGCAGTCATGGGGAAGAATGGTATCAGGCTCCGTGTGTGAACATGAACCTCAGGTAACTGTGCCTTATCCATATATGTTGTAAATATGAAAATGATAACTTTGTTGATTGGGGGTGTGATTTTATATTAACTCAAAGGACAAAAAGGGGAAAGTTTCTGGATTGAATATTTTGATTAGGGTTATTTTTATTTTATATGTGAATTTATGTATAGGTTCAGGAATAATTTGGTATATGAAATATTTGATATTATGTACGGGGTAAGAGGGTCCGTTTAAAAATTTGTGTGCAAAATTGGCACTAAAGGTCAAGGTTTTACTATGAGCTCGTATTGAAAATGAAATAGAGTAAAAAATGCATTGAAGCCCTATTACTTGCTTTTAATGAATACAAAATATATTATCGTGTGTAAATATTGAGCTAGGAATTTTACTGTATAAAAGAGTATTACAAGGGGGATATGTATTTAACTTGTAAAATGAGGTGTGAAAGAACAGTCTAATTTAATTTGGCTTGTGTATTCTTTTTAGTTGGAGTGCAAATAAATGGTGTGTTTTATCATAGCAAGATTTTTAGTGTAGAGAGTTTATTTTCGGGAAAGTGAGCAGAGCAGCCGTGAAAAATTTGATAAGTAGGGGTTTTTAAGCAAGCAGAACATAGCAATAATTGGCGCCCAGAACGTGGGACCAAGGAGTAGGAGGACGTAGCAATTATTGACGAATCGAGAAAGAGTCCGCATCAATTACTAGGCATCACAAACGCGGGGCGGCTTGTAGCAATTATTGGCACCCCCAATGTGAGGCTCAAATTAAGATAATTTAATTTATATCAGGAAACTGACGACCAGGAAATTAAGGCTTGATTACGTTGGATTTTTTGTTGTTGTGTGTGTAAGTGTGGTGTTTGAAAAGTATGTTGGGAAGAGAGTGGTTGTGGAGTCAAGGAGTTGAGATCGTAAGTAGTGATAGTGCTTTATTTCATCAACTGGAACCGGAAATGGAAGCGACAGCAGGAAGAAAAATGGATCAGTCGAAGACGGAATCGGGAGACCAAGGGAGCGAAATGATTATGAGAATGTTTGAGGAAATGCGACAAGTTAGGGAAGAGTCAAACGGGATGTTTCAGCAGATGAGTGAGGAATCAAACCGGAAGTTTGAGGAAATGACTGAAACTTTAAGTGGAGCTAGGGAAGATTCAGATAGGAGGTTTGAGAAAATTACGGAAACGTGTGGAAAAATAGATAAGGCAACTAAGGAATTTAGTGATTTTTAAAATAGTTTGACTATAAAAATAGAGGAAGCCGAAATGCGTGTAAAGCGGAATGAAAGGGGTATAGCTGGGATTATACAGGAAATAGGACAGCTGAAAACGGAAGTGAGAGTTTTTGTGAGGAGGAGATTAATTGTAAAATGACTGAAGTATGTGATTCATGCAATTAGGCAGATTTGAACGAGAAGTGACTGGAATAAAACAGAATCTGACAGCTTTAACGGAGGATGGACCAGGGTATTATAATAATAGGATATCGTTAAACCAGCATATGAAATTTTATGTGGATAATAGAGTAAACCCGCAGATTTTTATTAATAGTGTCAGGGCATTAGTACATAATTTATATGATGAACAGGCGAAATTGAATATAGTGAAGGCTTTATTAAAAGACAATGCGGAAGCTTGGTATAGTCTTGTGGGACAGGGCATTGACTCATTTTCAGATTTTGAAGAGAAATTTTTAAAGCATTATTGGGGAGATCACAAACAGAATCAAGTAAGAGATGATTTAATTACGGGACAATACAAGGAGGAAATTTCAGGGTCTCACGAACAATATGCCATTAGGAAGTTCAGTGTAGCGAAACAATTATGTCCTCTGTTAACTGATAGGCTGATCATAAAATATTTACCTAGACATTTTGGGATATAAGTTAGGCAGTATGTAGCACTTCAGAATATTGTAGAACGAGAGACATTCTTGGAGTATTTACAAAGATAAGACGACGTAAGTACAGGGAGATCGAGGGAGTACCGTGATAGGAATGTGAATTAAGTTAGGTTTGAAACTAGAGGAGATACTTTCTACAATAGGCGAGGAACCAATTTTAATGGACCACAATTTAGGAATAATTGGGAATCTAGAGGAAGTAATTATAGGAGTAGCAGCGGCACTAGGAATGCGAATTAGGGACCGAGTGTGCAAAGACAAAATAGCTTACCAGAAATTTGTAGAGTGCAACCTAGAACAGCCAATAGTTTTAATGAAGTGAGGGGCAGACCGGAAGTAAGTAGGACTATGCAGAAGTATTAGACAGACAAGGAGAACAGAATAATGAGACTCGTGTGAGACAGAATTTTTAATAGAGGACAAACCACCAGAATTAGTAATTTGTAAATATGAACATCCGCGGAAATTTATGACAATTGAAGAGGAAGTTGAACCGGAAGTAGTTGAAAAAGTTTATTTACCAATAGTTGAAATTAAAATATTAAATTATAAGATAGGATCGTTGCTTGATTTAGAAGCTGAAGCAAGTTTGGTATCAGAAGAATTTTTGAAAAAAGTTAAAGATCATATTAGTTGTCGAATTATGCCAATTAAGAGGAGTCAGTTAGTGGCTCCAAACAAGAAAAGATTTGCTGTAGTAAATAGCGTTGTTGTGTTAAAAGTAGAGATTGGTCCGTTAAGCTGTGAACATGAATTTGTGATTGTTCCAGGACTCAAATTTAAAAGTTGTAACGGGCATTTTTGTAGCTTGGTTGTTGTTGTTGATTTGATGGTGTGCCTCATGTATATTTTAACATTTTACGCTATCTTGAATTCATAAATACCTTTCTACAAATTACTATCTCTATATTTAATATTTATTAACTCCTTAGGCGAATGCATCGTGTACTTAATTATAGATTGCATCGTTTCCTTTGAATCGCTGTTTCTATCAAGTAAATACGTCCGAATAGTTTTCATATGGTATGCAATTCGACTGGCATGTATTAATTTTAAAAGATAGTTTTAATTGTAAATTAGAATACTCGTAAAAGTACTTTCCAACTTATCAAGAATAAATAAAACCGCTGTAATTAATATGTGGATTAACAAGTGTAGATAAGAGGTTGTAATGGAACGTTTTGAATAAACAGATAGAGAGTCGTGTTTTCTTCTTGCTTGCGATATGTTCTTTAAAATACAAATACTGCTTTTCTGCGTTTAAAAATAGTGAAAATTAAGGCGCGCTTAATTTTCGTATCGTTCCTGAACAAACGCGGCATGTTTTGGAGTTGATTTTCTGTTGGACCTAAACGGAGTAGAGCTGGTTAAACTCGACGCACGTGTGTTTTAAGAACATTTGAGGTACGGTTTTTATTGTATATTAACTGTACACAAGTGATTTACGGAACAGATTAGACGAACTTGCTTTAGTGGTACACGTGCCTTACTTATTGTGGTTGTTTGTTTGATGACTTTGTCTTCTGATAGTTAAACGGTGTGTGCGATCTCGTTTCGCGGTTCCTTTGTTATTGTATCAGAGTAGTGTCTACTTTTGGGTGATTCCAAATACAGTTGATACTGTGGTTGCTAAATTTGCTAACCCCAACGAATCTAAAATAGAACATTGCCTGCGCACCTTTCGTTATTGGCAAAACCTAACAGACTACTGGCTTACAGAGGTAGTGGTTGAAGTTCCTCGCTGCTTTTTGTATGTTTATAAAAATAATATACATAGTTCCTTCGCGTGATAAGGTCCGCTGCTAACCCCAGTGAAATAAGTCGGTGTGATTAGGGTAATTTGTGATAAGTTCCATCAACACCCTCACAGTCTAGGGTGAAGTGCTTCGTTATTGCCAGACATCGTGAATCCCACACTTCAATGGCAAGGAAGCGGTACTGAAGGACCTTGTGTAAGTTGAACTATTTCCTACTTGTTGTTACTTTAAATATCTATACGTTGTTTTGCAATATTCTTTGTCGTTCTGATACCTTTTTACATAGACTTGCAGGCTATTTTAAAGAGAAAAAAAAAAGAACAATCAACCATACTGAATGACTCATAACAATTGTGCTTCTCTATTTATCTATTTCTTTGTTAAAAATTTTACTGAATTACTTATATCAATTGTGTCTTACCTATTTATTTTTTTTTACATTTTGTCTGATTTATGTTTAATTGGTGTGTGAGGAAACGTTTCTGCTACTCCCCAATATTACCTCACTTTGTACTAAAGATTTGTTATATTGCTTTTAACGTTGTTAAATTATATAGATTATTCCAGTTTTTTTTTTATTCTACAAAGTACTGAACAATTTATACTTGATCCGTATGCTATGCTTTTTCTTTGTTTCAGGTTTGCAGGACTAATTTGTTTTCTTTGCAGGTTTACTATTCTAATTTCTTTTATAGCAGGTACTGTTACTAACTCCTTACCGTCGCATCCATCATAGGTCAGGCTGCTTTCTACACCTCCCCCCCTACTCTCCGATTGAGCCCGGTCACTTTCCTTTTTTTCTCTTTGCTTTTCTTTTTGATACGCACGGCTACGAGCCAACGTAACATAACTTTGGCGCCCAACGTGGCGTCCGCAGATTAACGTAACAAAGTATCTTACGGATAGATTGCATGGTGAGGTTAGGTCTGGTTATAGACATGGAGAAAAGGTTAATAAAGGTTAGGGATGTAGTATTGCCCTGGAAAGATTATAATGACGTCACAGAAGATGACGTGTGTTTAAGTGTTAATTTAACGGAAACAGATAGAGGGAGTAAATGAGTTAGATACGATTAAATGTCCAAAAGATAAATTACAGGAAGTACATGCCCTTTTAAGGAAACATTCTGAATTAGTTGGTGTGGAGGGGAGCACAGCGCTAGGTTATGAACATATTTTAAAAGTTGATAATTCGGAACTTTTAATTCTAAGATATATCCGATACCTGGAGCAAGTAAATTATGAATTAGATAAAATGTTGAATGATGGCATAATTGAATATTCTAATACACATTTTCTAAACCCGTTGGTAGTTGTTAAGAAGAAAGATAATAGCATTCGTTTGTGTTTAGATGCAAGAAAAATAAACCAATGAACTAAACCGCAATTTCATTGTCCACCATCCATGGACAGACTTTTAACTAGGTTAATATTAAACTAATTTTCAGCAAGCTAGATTTGAGAAATTCTTTCTGGTTGAATCCGTTATATAAAGATTCTAGAAGGTACACAGGATTTTCAGTGGAAGGAAAATCTATAATTTGAAGGTGGTACCGTATGGTTTGTTTACGTCAAGTGCAGCATTAATTGATGCCATGCAGGCAATTTTAGGGTCATATGAACAATTTTGCATTCAGTACGTCGTTGATATTTTAATTTTCCGTGAAAAAATTCAGCAACTAGTGATTTGTGTAAGAGAAAAGTTAAGAATGCCTTTTGTAAAGTATGTGAGTAGGATGAATAAGCGAATTAGGAAGTGAGTGAGATTTAAAGTTGGTGACTTAGTATTAGTTAAAAGAGTTGGTAAAAGGGAGCAGATGACGTGTGCAAAACTGCATCTACCTTATGATGGTCCTTTTGAAATTAGTGAAGTAGTAGGAGAATCCACATATATTCTACGAGATGTTGATACGCAGATGATGCGAGGAAAATTTTACATTAATTTATTGTTTCTTTATAGACAGGAAGTTAGGGAATAAGGAAGTTTAGAAGTAATTTTTTTGTGTAAAACGTCAACAAAAACTTTAGTTGGTACGTAAAAATTACGTTAAAAGGGGAATAGTTTTTTGAACGTTCAACGTAGCTTTCAATATAAAACATAATTATTTTTGCTGGCTTTAATTGCTTAAAATTTTGGTGGTGAACAAATTTAATAAGAATATTTATTTTCATTTGATTTAAAAGTTTTCATAGCTAATGATATTACAAGGACGTAGAATTATAAATTGTGTATTTTTTTAGCCTATTATACAAAATTGGGGAATTTCGTTTGTGTTATTCAAGTATAAGAAATGTTAAAGGGGAGTGGGTAAATATTCTCTGTTATCATATCGTCGTTCACTATGTGCAAGGTATAACTAAGCTAGTCGAAGCATAAATTTATTGTGTTGATTTTAAAATTAATTTAGATATTTTAGAGGCACAGAGAGGTGGCGGTTAGCAAAGTAACTGAGCGTTAAATACACCGGGAGTTCGGCGATATATATATTTTAGGTAGTTATTTACACAAGGTAAGTTGATCAATCCTAACGTTTTACAGTTAATAAGGTGAAATAATGACAGACTTTTATGCAAAGCCTGAACGATCATTTCAAATCGAGTTAGTAATTGAAAGGTGGATAATGTGAGGTCTCGAACAGGATTCGAACCTGTAACCTTTGACTGTGATCGGCGACGCAATATACGTATAAACTACATTTGTAAGCGTAACCTTTGGTGCAAAGAAACATAGTTCCACAATAAACTTATATGTGGAACACTAGAAACTACATCGCATTGCTGTTATTTTGTCCTAAACATTTTTTTTAGATATACTTTAATTCCGATTTAGAAAACGGTTCAAATCTATTAGTCGGTTGGGTTTTATTTTAGGACACTCCAGGTTGTAACGAAATGTAACCGAAAATAAACCATGCATTATACGAATTTAAACCAATGCATCCATAAGCAACTATTTACAATTTTAATCAGAGTTGGCACCCGTTCAAGGAAGATAATAAACATGTGTTACGTTACTCTAGGGACCTTAAGAGTTTATTTTATTGCTCTCCTTTCGGCGGCTTCTTTATACATTGCATTTACCATCCGAGTTTCTAATTTAAATGTAGTTTATGTTGTGCAATCGCTACTTTTAATAGTCGAGTGTAGGCATATGGTTGGCAAATAAAGTAGTAACATTATTTTTATACTTATATCTCTTTTGTACATATTTGCAAAGATGTTTTATAATTCCAATCAATTGTTTAATTGAATCCAATTAGCGGGAAAATGAGTCACTGGTTAATTCTGAGATCCGCATAGCGGCATGGGTCAATGACAAATTGCTTAATCAAAATCTGTATTTTTGATATGTCAAATTGACCATAGTGATTATAGAAATTTGAAGCGTAACAGTTCGAAGTTAACCGTTTTATAAAAAATAGATTAAACAGATATCAGGGAAAAACTGTAACGCTAGCGGGTTACCTTAGACAAACATATGATAGTCGAAATGTATTTATTAGGTTAGGATTGGTAGATTGAATTTCTATTAAAGGTACACTCTGTAGAATTAGAAAACTATGGTAGTTTACATTAAAAGCATAACAATTTCAATGTAGTTTTTAAATTAGGGTTGATAAAAATTGATAGAGGGAGTACCCTGTATTTAATAAATTCAATAAAAATGTTGGTAAATACTACGTTTTGCATTAAACTGAAATAATTACATACGAGAAGGGGAAATAACGATTTACATCTAAAATATTTTTACACTAAGCCACAAGTTCAACAAAATATGTAGATGTCAGAACGTCAAATGAGTTTTAAAAACCTTTTTATAGAAGGTTAAAAATATATATGAACCTTGGAAGGGCAAAATCACAAAATCAACCACAACGTGCTATGCAAATGCAGGATGATGTACACATTTTCATCATAGGACCTATAAAAAAATAACATAATAATCATAAAGTCAGTCATAAAACGTGTTGAGAATGAAACGGATTATAACACGGGTTTATGTTATAAGAACAGAAAGTTCACGCACTAAAAACGTGACATAGGATAAACTGAATGCATAAAACCTTGAAAATAGAACACTTAAAACGTACAATTTGCGAGAAAGTAAAATCCGTCACAGTAACCCAATACGGTGGATCGATCTTATAAAACCGGTTGCTACGTACCTAGACGTAGCCGGAAGAAACGTAAATACCAGGCTAACTACCAAACGCGGAGAGTGGGGGGATTCACCTACATACCAAAAAAAACAAAAAAAAAGCACGTTGCCCACAATTATCTATTCATAAATAAAAATAAATAAAAGATTCTGTACAAACCAGCAAAAATAAAAAGCGTTACTGTTTTAAAACAAACAATTATATGATACAAACAACTTAGTACTTTAGATACGAAGTGCGCATCTCGTATTTTACACAAAATAAAAGTAATCAGTAGAAAATAAACATGTGGGAGCTTTTGTCAAGCGAAATTGCACATAATACCTTTTGTAAAATAAAACTAATCAGTAGAAAAGAATTAACGTGTGAGAGCTTTTGTCAAACATTCTTTTAAATTGTACATAATATTGTTTGTTAAATAAACTAATCAGTAGAAAAGAATAAGCGTGTGGGAACTTTTGTCAAATATTTTTAACAATGGTACATCACACTTTTAGAGCGATAATATCGATTCTCAGCAACAAACAATAGTCACCAAACGCTGCTAAGGAATATACCCTTGATATACACAAAACAAAACAAGTTGTATATGGGTATGTATCGGGATACTTAGCTTGCACGCCATCGGGGGTAAATCAGCACCGCATCGCCATGGTCGTCGGGATCTATTTTTTCTGTTACCATAACGGCACTAGCGATTTACAGGCAATGGCAGTTGATCTGTGGCAAAGAACAGTTAGGCCTACATAAAGAAAGAACCGATTTGGCCTCCAGCTAAGAGCTAAAAAGAGAATCTGAATAGGATGGGTAAGCGCGGGAAGACACACCGATACACGCAAGATACCTCCTACTTGTCGAACAAAAAAACGTGCATCGCTCTTGAAGTACTGGGACAAATAATGTGGAAAATATTTCAACGCACAAGCTGCAGAATCAAATTAAAAATTGGTTTAAATAACACGAGTTCGACCTGAAATCCTCGCGTTATCAAAGCGCGATTAGCAAACTGGAAAACACGCTATCAAATAATAGTAGGATCCATTATTTTGACAAGTCTTTAGATGGTAAACACAAGAGAAAGCAATTATACGTTATCGAAATGTTTAGCATATTAACGGATACCTAAAACAAGGTATTGACTATTTAATTTATCGAACAAAATTTTGTTTTAAAAGCAAAACGGATTTTAGTTAAAATTATGTTAAAGCAAGCTTATCCTGAACAGGTACACTATATAGGGTATTGTTAAAGAACTTAAGAATAGAAATGGAATTTATTCGAGCGGGTAATGACTTAACTACGGGAAAAAGGGTATTTAATTTGTGTTGAAAAATAAACGTAACATGGTTGACAGCAGACAAGAAAAAAGTTTATACTCAAACACCTCGGTTATATTCAGAGTTTGTTGGAAAAAAAGTAAAAAGCAAAAGAAGGCGCTACTATAAATTGGAATTCAGTTCTTATAGTATAACGGAGTTTCAAAATGCGATGGTAAACGCTGAATTGGAGCGACTCGTACCGACCTAGTGTAACACTAAACAACGCTGTTGGATTTTGGTTTACCTGCAACGACGTAAGCAGACGCACCTGATCTAAGAAGGAATTCTTTAGTGGGAAATAGATTCTGCTGAGATAAAATTAAGCCATATTATTTCAAAAAGCTTGTAGAACTTCATGCTGTTTAAAACGAATAAATAATGTTGTATTTATTAGCTATGGTAGTGATGACGCAAAACATTTTTAAAACAGATATGACCTTCAGATTTTATCCTTGGTTATGTAAAAGGACAAATGAAATCATATTGTAATAAATAATACTTAAAGGTCAGCAAAGAACTTCAAATATATTCTTGGTAACATAGAAAGAAATTTAAACATATTTTTAGTGCAGCACGCACTTGGTCATTTAGGAATTAAATTGACTATGTTTGAATTATTTCACGTAATATAGGTTTGGTGCAGTAAGGAAGAAGTTTTCACTCATAAATAAGGTAAGAATTTTACAAGTTGTAAGAGGGTTTCCATCAACATCAGAGTTCGTAAGTAACGAGAGGAGTGCACTTGGAAAATCCGGCTTGCAAATGGAAAATTGTTTAGTCGCGGTGGGTTGGCGTCTAAAGTTTTAACGCAAACAAAGCGAAGTTTAAAAGACCTTTTAAGATAAGTGAATTGCAGTTTGGTAGGGAAGTTTGCAAATCGTGTATTCCTAAAAGTATGTCTTTTCTTTTACAGGACGCATCCCGTAGCCACTGTAAGTTAACCGGTGCATTGTTTAAACTATTGTCATCTCACCTCCTTAGGCTAAAAGTCGAATAGTAACCTAATGTCAATTTGGCACGTAACAAAGGACATTTACTTCTCAGGGCATATTAATATGTTATTTTAAAAATTTGAAACTAATCGAATTATTAAATCGATTATTTGATTGCGTTTTTTAATATAAGGTTTCACATTGAATTTTAGTATTTAATTTTAGGTGATCTTTGAATCTCGTATGAGAAAGTTTTCCTTTCTCATTTTTAATTTAAGCCTTTACGTGTGAATCCCACGATTACTAGTTTCTCCCGCATTCCAGAACATTAACCTATGAGTTGTGGTGTGAAATAAAAATACACCTGTGTTTAGAGGATTTGGCCGTGGGAACATGAAAAGTTGTGGAGGAGATTACAGTTAGTGAGAACTAAACCTCTAAAAGGAAAGGACATGACTAGCAAAAATTTAACGGAAATTGACTTGTGTGAAGTTCCGAGTTCGGCGAAGTGATCCTTTCCTTGTTACTACTTTTTTGTATCTACAAATTACCTTGGCTCCGTCGATCCGGACAGTTTGTTACTGTAACCTTTGAAATAGAGCGATTCTGCATTAAATTGCAACTACCTTTATTGAAAACGTTTATCTAAACCTTTTTTGTTATTGTCAAATTATACAAGCTAGCATATTCAATAAATACGTATTCAAACTGTCCTGTATAAATGTCCCTCTGTACGTGGAACATAATCTGTAACCGTTTATCAATTTGTTAAAAACTAATAACTATCTCCTTATTTTAAACACTTTAATTCGTTGAAATGTTTGCTGGTCGTAAAACCATTTTTAAAACCTAGAAGCTCGCCTTAGCGATTTATCTTACCAAATTATAACCGCTGCGTGTTATTTCAAATTCGTTGAAAGATTAAAGCTTCTCCCTCATTAAACGCTTTAATTGAGTTGTGTATTCTACGAAAATATGTTCGAAAACAACTGCTATGTATAAAAACTTCGTTAAATCTGCACGTGTTCTATCGATCAAATTTTAGGGTAATAAAATTGTGCCACCTGATTAAATCGTTCCCTGTATACTTGAATCCTGGATCGATAATCATACAAACCTCTATTATTTTCTAAAAAAGCAGGCAACTCATTTGCTTCGCCGTGTTTCTGGTGAAATATCTCGCAGGGATGCTTTAAAATATATTTTGCTTTTCCATTCGAACAACGAAATTCAATGGAATTAATTATCGTATTTTGGCCTTTTTATTGCTTGCATTCTACGAATGGTTTCGCCTTTGTCGTCTGGAATATATATTTTTGCTTGCTTTCGCAGAACATATTTAACATCATAGTGGCGGCAAAGGTTTTATGTTATTTCTTACATAGTTTCAAATCTGTATAAATACAAGTCCAACTTTGAAAAAGGTCTTCTTACGTATTTATTCGACTTTGCACTTACTTTGTTCTTCTGTTATAGAACGTCTTTTGAGCGTTACAAAATCGTGCTTTTAAAATGCGTTTGTGTTAGTACAGATAGCCAAGTTGTTCTAACACCCAGCCGTAGACGAATACAGCCGCATTTCCTTATCCTAAAATGGAACCTAAAAGAAGATATCTCCAGGTACTACATCACTCAATAAGTCTGTAGGATGATACATAGATGGCGTTGCTATGTAATAATCCATATGATTTGTAGGAAGTACTAACCTTAAAAAGATATCTGTCAAAATTTCATGACAATCTGACGATTAGTTTACAAGTTACAGAGGTTCAAGTGACGATACTTTTGTGTTTTTCAAAAAAATGAATTCCAAGCAATTTCGCGTGTTGATTTATCATTGCTTTTGATGGGTAAAATACCATCGCAGCCAAAGCATGGCTTGATAAGTGTTATCCGGGCTCTGCTCCATCGAGGCAAACGGTGGAGAAGTGGTTTGCTGATTTTAAACGTGGCCGTACAGACACTAACGATGCTGAACACTCTGGAAGGCCAATTGAGGTGGTTACACCGGAAAACATCAAAAAAGTCCACCGAATCGTTTTGGAAAACAGAAAAGTGAAATTGCGTGAGATAGCTGACACCTTGAAGATATCAGAAGGCAGTGTGCACACTATTTTGCATGAACATTTGTCCATGAGAAAGCTGTTCTCAAAGTGGGTGCCGCGTTTGCTCACAGTGGACCAAAAACAACAACGTGTCGTTGATTCTGAGAGCTGTTTGGAGCTGTTCAACCGGAATAAAAAGGACTTTTTGCGTCGGTATGTGACAATGGATGAAACATAGATCCACCACCACACTCCAGAGTCTAATCGGCAGTCAGCTGAGTGGACTGCAGCCGGAGAACCACGTCCAAAACGGCCAAAACCGCAAAAGTCGGCTGGTAAGGTTTTGGCGTCTGTATTTTGGGATGCGCACGGAATTTTGTACATCGACTATCTTGAGAAAGGAAGAAGAATCAACAGCGAATACTACATGGCATTATTAGTGCGTTTGAAGGAAGAAATTGCCAAAAAACGGCCACACATGAAGAAGAAAAAAATTCTCTTTCACCAAGACAATGCACCGTGTCACAAGTCGATCGCAACGATGGCCAAATTGCACCAATTGGGCTTTGAATTGCTTCCGAACCCACCGTATTCTCCAGATTTGGCCCCCAGCGACTACTACCTGTTCGCAGACCTGAAAAAAATGCTCGCCGGAAAAAAATTTGGCTCGGATGAAGAGGTGATCGCTGAAACTGAAGCTTATTTTGAGGCCAAAGACGAATTGTTTTACAAAAAAGGTATTGAAATGCTATAACGGCGTTGGACTGATTGTATCACTCTTGAAGGAATGTATGTTGATGAATAAAATCGAATTTCGCCAAAAAAATGTGTTTTTCTTAGTTATCCTACGGACTTATTGAGTGATGTGTTACAATGGATACAGCCGCATTTCTTCATACTAAGATGGAACCAAAAAGAAGATAGTTCCAGGTACAATGCATTCTTCTATTTGCCTTATTTTGTGTTACTGTTTTGGAAGTTAGACACTTCTGTTTGAATGATTCCTCAATAAATTACAGACCAAATGCACGCTCATAACACCAACAACGAACAATTGAGTTTGTATTCTTAAAATTTGCTATTTAAAATTTTAATGCGTTAGAGCACTTTCCTACTGTTTACCGTTCTGTATAAATTAATGTTGATGTTAACAACTGGCTATTTAAAATTTTAATGCCACGAGGTGCGCTTCGTAAAACACATGTTACTGTTACTGTATTAGTACTTGATCTCTTGTACATATTTAGGATTTGAGATGTTGTATGTATGCTTGTTGTTAGATAACAAGATTTTATTTTTAATATTTTTGAATGTTTAGGTTTATACTGTATTACATGTAAATTGACGCTTTGTGTACATCAGATTGTAACGAACTACTACGTAAATGTGTTTACGACGTTTGTAAATATTCTATTGGGACTGCATGTTTTCCTACAAGTGCGTAATATAATTTTTTTTGTTGCTGAGGTTTCCAATTCTTTTCGTTCTAGGTCATCCACTTCACTCTATACGACGTTTTTGAGGTAGCCCGAACTCTGATGCTTGTGAGTTCGATTCTAGCATTTTGTCTCTGTGTTTTGTTGCGGTATTCGGTGTAGGCGAGTTTCTCTACTTACTGTGTTGCGTTCTTTCTTGTCCGCACGGAATACTGTAACAAGTTGGACCGTATCGAAAGAAACCCGGCTAAAGGACTACCCTTGAAACCGTGAGTTTAGTAAAAATCCGGTAAGTTACTAGCTTGTATTAATTTGTGTAGGTACGTTACTTGCGGTGATTACTCATGCTATCTAACTTGTAGGCGTAATCCTTTCTACGTCAGGGTTGTGCGTGATTAATTTACACTGAAGTACCGTAAACTTATACATTAAAAATTGTCCGTGTTCAAATTGCCATAAGTTATATATTGTTTCAAGGTATAGTTGTATTCTATTGAAACCCACGACATTTTTAATTTGAACTATTTTTGTAGATAATACGGTTAATATACTAGAATCAACATATTCTAAAATAAATTAAGTAGATAGAAAATGTAGCTTTCTTAATTCCTTTTAGTAATTAGATCCCTCAACAATTTTAAGTATGGCGTATTATTTAATTTTAGGTGCGTCATGATATTTCTATTTAGTGTATATACACTTCGAAAAGAATATACGTGCTTGGAAGAGTTCTACATAACAAAAAGATTACCAAGAAACATCTATTAACTTAATAGCTACTTATGTGCTATTATTACTTTCTAATTACCTCGTACGGATTTATTTATTTTGGAGGTAACACCAGTCAAAAGTCGCGTGCTCTTCTTTATTGTTGAATTGTTGTACAGTGTTAGGGTCAGTAATAGTTTATGGTGTCACTTTTATTCACTACTAAAAGCTATCAAAATTTTAGAAAGGTAAGTTGTACATAATAAGCCATATTTATTTTTTATTATCGGATATAATATCTAAGGAATATTGATAATTACAAATTAATTTTATAAATTTCAAAGCACAGTGCGTGATATCAGTTCGCGTAGGTGAAAGTCGGTGAGCTGTTTCCAAACGCATTTGAGTGTTAAGGTATTAGGATTAAACCAGTTTTTCGTCTTGGTGTGGTTGTACTCGCTAGTAACCATAGATTTAATATTATATATTCAGAAATTTAACTTCATTTGAGATTTGTCGTTCCGAATAGACTTGCACCTTGACGAAGTTCTAGATTACAAGAACAGGTGAAATGGCTTCCGCGTTCCAATGAGCTAAAGAGCCGATCCGAATGTTTTACCGAATTAGTGGTGTCTTTGCTGAGGAACCAGACTAAGACAGGTCCCCGAAAGAGGGCAGCAGCTCCTTCTGTACTTAAAGTGGCATAGACCATAGGGGTCGGTATGGCATTCTAACGCACACTACTGCGATGTGGAACAAAACGGGAAACCACCACATTACCTCCCAAGTACACAGCGTACTTAAATTGTAATAAACATGATGGCATTCCCTGGGGTAAAAGATTTCAGAGTTAAAATAGTCCCTCATTTGCATCTCCGGGAGGGGACTACTCCGGAGGATGCGATCGGAAAGTTCAGAATAAGAGTTGTGAACATTTTGCGAGTCGGAGCGTTGAATGTTACAAGTATGAAGCAAGTAGGTAAGCTAGAGAACTTGAAAATTGAAATGTATAGGTTAGCACTAGATATAGTAGGGATCAGCGCAGTTTGCTGGCCAGAGGAGAGTTTAGAGTGGAGACTTCAGGGTAATTCATACAAGAGCAGAGGAAGGAAATTCGGGTTTGGGGATAGTTATGCAAAAAAAAGATAGAAAACTGTGAGGAATATTACTTACAAAAGAACGAAAGAGCACTCATGGTTAGATTAGAATTTAAACCTGTAAAAAGCGTAATGATATACACGTAAGTATACATGCTCACCTCTAGCTACAGTGACGAACAGATAGAAGCAATTTACAAAGTTATCGAAGACATACCAAAATAATTACGGGGGTTGCAATGCAGAGGTAGGTGAGGGTAGGAAAGGAGCGGTAGTAGGTTTATTTGATTTAGGCACGAGAAATGAGAGGGGAAATGGGCTGGTAGAATTTTGCGACAAGAACAATATAATATCACAAACACGTTATTTCAACATCAAGCTAGAAAACGATATACGTAGAAGATGCCAGGAGATATAGGAAAATATCAAATAGATTATATTCTTGTTAGACGATTTAGGAATCAAGCAAAAGACTGTAGAAGCTACCCAGAAGCAGACATAGACACCGACTACAACATCGTAATTATGAAGGCCGCACTTAAATTTAAAAATTTGAAAAAAGAAACGGAAAAAGGCACTTCGACTTGGAGAAACTATAAGATAAAGATTGTCATGAAAGATTTGAAAAAACGTCAAATTAATTGCTGTAAGATATGGGGAAAATTCCTGATACTAAGAAAGTAGAAACAGAATTGAATAACATTAAATCCAGCTTAGACATGGCGGCCAGAGATATTCTGGGGTATACACAAAAAGAAAATAAGAAATCATGGATAACAAAAGATATCCTAAATTTAATAGAAGAAAGACGAAGATACACAAATAGATCAGACGAAACAGGAAAACAGAGATACAAAGCTATAAAACGGGAAATTATTCGCAAATGGAGGAAAGCTAAAGAACAATGGATTGATGAAAAGTGCAAAGAGGTAACTAAGATGGAAATAAGAAAGACAGACGAAGCAGACAAACTAATTAAAATTTTTAGAATATTAACCATATAGCAAACATATAAAGAACGCGGGAGGAAACAGCATTATAGAAAATGTAGATATAGTGGTTAGATGGCTATAATGTATAGGGAATTTATATGCAAAAGAGGAACTAACAGCACTAGAACAGGAATAAAACATTGAAAATAAAAACTTGGGATATTCTATACTTAGAGATGAGTTGGAATTAGCATTAAAGGATCTGAAAAATGGTAAGGCGCCGGGTACAGATAAGATGCAAGCAGAAACTCTTAAAGCCGCTGGACAAGCAGTAACAGAACGTCTCTTCCAACTTGTAAGTTATATGTATGAAACAGGCGAGATACCCCAAGATTTCAAATGCAACATCATAGTCACTATATCAAGAAAAAGGGCTTGCAGAAAGATGTGAAAATTTTCAAACAAGAAATTTGACAGCACACGCGTCAAAAATATTAACTAGAATTGTACAAAGACGAATAAAAAAACGAGCTGAAGAAACACTAGGAAAAGATCAATTTGGGTTTAGGAGAAACAGGGAAACACGGGAGGCTATTTTAGCTCTGAAGGTGATAATGGAGAAAACAATAGAAAAAGGTCCCACGATACGATCATGCATCAATCTACACCAAACATTGACTTTGGAAGAGTCTCGCTGATGTTCTTTAAATTCATGCGGTGACTTAGACCCCAAATCCTACAGTTGTATCGGTTGACAGACCCACTTACGTGAAAAGTCGCCTCATCTGACAACATAACATTTTTTTAGGAAGTTCTCATTTTATTCAATTTTGTTCAAAATGTAGATTGCTAAATCGAATCTTTTCACTTTGTCATTGGGCTTAATTTCATGCAGAAGTTGAATCTTATACCCATGTAATTTGAGCCCTTTTAGCATCACTTTGTACACGGTAGACTTAGGAATTCCCAACTCCAAACTTCGCCTTGCCAATGACTTTTTAGAGCTACGAATACAAGATGTACGGATCCGTTCCACATTCTGTTCAGAGACTGAAGCCTTACCCGATGGCTTAATTTTTAAGACCCTACCTGTTTTCCGAAAGTGATTATATCACTGCAGAATAGTTTAGTAGGTGTATCACCGCCATATTCACGTCGATAATTACGCTGAACTATGATTACTGAACTCGATTGAATAAACCAAATCACACACTGGGCTCTCTGCTGTGGCGTAGCCATGACTGGTAAGTAGGGATTGCCGGTCGGCGGAAGCAGTACACTTTTCCCCCACCACGCTCTCTCCAAGGCCACGCACTGCGATCGAATATTAGCAAAACAATTTTGACAATATACTGAACTGAAGTTCAAAACCCGAAAGTTTATTACTGGTTTCGTTTTTTAATTATGATTTTTTAAATCAAGGAGTTCTTTTAAAACTCCCTATATATTACCGGCAAAAACATAAAATGTGCGTACATTGCAACTCAATTCGATCCTTACTCAGCAAACGGAAGATGCAACAATTCACCGTACCATAATTTTAAGTTTTGATTAAAATGTGGAAGTATCTTTTGATTCATGAGTTTAAGGTTATATATTTATATATTTTACCAACCTCTACTTACAAAATTGAATAGTTGCAAATTTGCCCTCGTTTAATTCATCTAAAATAACGCGATTGATTATCTATGTTGAATAGTGACGAAACTGGAAGAATTTATATCTGAATCACTGTTTATTGAAGAATTTATACTTGAAAAATTATATCCAGTTCCCTATACCTCTAAAACTATTTTAGTTGTAAATAACGTATTTTTATCTCCTGATAAGGAAGATGTTAATGAGCCCCTCATCATCATTAGACCTTCAGTCTTGGAACTGGTTAGATGCGTACCTCCGTTGTTTCCTATTTAGAGCTAACCTACACGTTTCCCTGAAATTCACACATCTTTCAATTCTGCTTGCAGTAGTCTAATCTACGTCTACCTTTAACTCTCTCTTTTCTTATCTCTGCTTGTAATATATCTCGCACTATTTCCCAATTGCTTTAGAACGTGTCCTGCCCTTCTATTTCTCCTATTTTTTGTTTTCTACAAATATCGTTCTTTTCCTACTATTTCTAAAACTTCTTTGTTATTAAGTCTGTCAGTCCATGCTATCATTATCATACATCTATCTGAAGCACTATGTTCCAAAAGTCTCTCACTTTTTTCCTGTCTGCTTCTCCTACTGTCCGTTACTATTCCATAGCCATACAGTACTGTGCTCCACACATATCTTTCAACAATTCGTTCCGTGTTTCTATGATTGTTGTCTTTGAATATAGCCGCCTCTCTTTCTTGTTGGATACAGCTCGGTACCCCTTCTCTTGTTTTGTAAACGTATAACTTATTTCATCGATGTGAGTGGAGTTAAGCACGCTGCGGCTACCAGTATCCCCCCATAAATTAATCTTTCACCGAATGAATACTTTTCCAATGAATTCTTTCGCACAATCAACATTACTTGCGAATATTACCAAACCAAAACCTGTAGTTGCTTATGATAATCATCAGGTTCAAGTACAACTACTTTTTCGCCATTAGGTTTTCCGTCTTGGAGCTGGTTTGACACATACCTCCATTGATTTCTATTCTGAACTAGTATACACATTTCCCTAAAATTCCCACAACCTACACCTTTGAATACTCTGTGCAATAGTCTAACCTAGGTCTAACACTGCCTCTCTTTCTTCATATCTTTGCTTCTAATATATTCGGCACTATTTCTTTATGCCTTATTATGTGACCTATCATCCTATCGCTCCTGTTTTCTATTGTTTGCCACATAGTTTTTCTTCCCTTATCATTTATAGAACATCTTTGTTCTTAGCTTTGTCAAGCCATGATATCTTCAGCATCCGTCTGTAGCACCATATTTTAAGGTTTTTATCTTTTTCCTGTCCGCTTTTCTACCGTCCATGATTCACGGCAGTAACAGTGCTGTGCTACACACATGTTTTCAGCAATATTTTCCTTGTTTTTATGTTTGTTGTCTTTGAACATAGTAGTTGCTTTTTCTTGTTAAATGCAGAATGACGTTATGCTAATCTTTGCTTTATATCTTTTGCACGTTTCCCATTTTGCGTTATTGGGCTTCTTAGGTAGCAGAAATCTTTAACCCTGTTTTCGTTTCGTGTCTGTATTCTGGTTTTTCACTTATTTTCCCATCCTTTACATACTAGTACTTTAGTTTTATTTTTGTTAATTTTTCATTTCATTAAGAACTGCTTCGAACTCGTTCTTGCTAGATGCTAATACCTCTATATCATCTGCAAATCTAAGCATATCAAGTTTTTGTCCCTGGCTAGTAATTCCAAAGGGCCTTCCCGTATTTGAGAGTATTCATTGCCTCTTCAATATACAAGTTAAAAATTAACGAGTTAGGGCACAGCTCTGTCTTGCCACTTTCCTAGTATTTACTTCTCTGCATTACTACTCTAATTCTATTACCGCTGTTTGTTCTTTGTATATGCTAAAGCTCATTCCAATCTTTTTTAGTATTTTGACTAATATAGCTTGGTCTAGCTCTTCCTATACTCTTCTACCTTTTTTCTATCTACCTGGCTCTACATAGATATTAGCAATCTGATGGTTGTTAAAGAACTCCAACATGTTTACATAATTCCCATTTATAAGAAAATGAAATATTACCTGGTTATCCCCTCCAAAAAACGAAAAGTGTTAAATTATATGTTATGGTAAGGCTTAAGAGCAAATCGCTGACAACATGCCAGACCGCTAACTAATTGTGAGTTATGTCAGGGTGACATTTAGTTAACTGATTTTTATTTATTTTTTTTTTTTATTTGTTTTCGAACTTATTTAAGGTCGGTTTGACTCAGATCTAAATTTTTTTCTATTCTAAGCTAGTCTAAAAAGGTCTACATAGCTTTCACAACCTAAATCTCTAATAATTTGACTAATATAGCTTTGTCTAGGCTTTCCTACTGTATATTTTTTTAGCAGTCTATAATCTAAGACTATACTAAATAGTCCCTCATGTCTTAACTGGTGCCCTATCATTCTATCTCTCCTGACCTTTAATTGTTTCCACATACAGGATTCCTCACCTATTCTTCTGTAACCTTCCTCATTTGTTACTTTATCTGTCAAACTAATCTTTAACATTCTCCTATAACACCAAGTTTCAACAGCTTCTATCTTTTTCTTATCTACCTCTTTAATTGTCAAAGTCTCACTACCGTATAATAGACCGCTCCATACGTACGACTTTAAGAAACTTTATCTATTATCTAAACTAAGACTATTAGCTATTAATAAGTCTTTCTTTTTTAAAAACATTTTTCTAGCTTGCGCTATTCTAGCTACTATATCCCTTCTACGAAGTCGGTCCTTTGTAATTATACTACGTAAATAGCAAAATTCATCTACCTCATCTAACTCGGTATTACCTATTTTTAATTTTGGTTTAGAACTAGGCTGTAACTCACTTGTGATTATCTTTGTATTTCTTGAGTTAATTCTCATACTATAGTGATTCTGTAGTATCTCATTTAAAATATTTAAAACTCTTCTAATTCTTTTCTAGACTCTGCTATAAAGGCTATATCATCTGCACAACGTAACATGCCTGTTTTCTGTCCCTGTACACTAATACCTATCTCTTTTCTCTCTCTCTCTCTCTCTAGCTAAGTTTAAAGCTTCCTCAATGTAAACATTAAAAATTAAGGGAGATAGTATACAGCCCTGTCTAACACCATTTCTAATATTAGGTTCCCTTTCTATTTCATCAAATCTAATTATTACGTTTTGGTTTTTATATAGACTGTAAATAATTTTTCTATCTCTATGAGAGATTCCTATTTTTCTCAAAACCTTAAACATAACAATTCAATTAACCCTATCAAATGCTTTTTCTAAATATACAAACGCAAAATGAGTCTTTTTATTTTTTGTAACCTTTTTTCGATAATTACCCTAATCCTTAGTATCTGTTTTCTAGTCTCTCTGTCTTTACGAAAACCATCTTGGTCTTTGCCTAAATAATTCTCAGTCAAAGCTTCTACTCTATTTTTAATTATTATTGTTAGTATTTTGGAACTATGGGACGTTAAGCTAACCGTTTTATAATTCACACACCTATCATCTCCTGATTTTTTTGGAATTGGAATAATAATATTCTTTTTCGAAATCTATTGGGACCTCACCTGTGTTATATATTACTTTTACTAGTTTCTTACAACAATTTGTCGTGCTGGTTAATTGGTTGATTGAATAATTAAAGTAACCCGTGAGTTCTTTAATATTCTCTGATGGAACCAGTAAACTTTAAGGAAGGATTTCCTTAAAATGATAGAACGCAAATATTTTCCGACTATGCTAGGGGTCTATTCCTCGGGCAGAGCTTATGGATTGGTTTTGGTTCTTTTAACAAAACATTATTTACTTACTATGGCTTAATTTATACCAAAATAATGGTTTAGGGAGGGCGCCACCAAGTCATTAAATTTTAAACACAGAGTTTCCCTAAGGGTAACTTAGGAGTCCTTAGAGAGGAATATTGTATTAACTGCTTACGCAGGAGCTGTAAAAAAATTGAATTAAATTAACAAAGGAGGACACAAGAGGTATACTCTTGCTACCTCATAATAAAAAAATGCTAAAAAGTTTAATTATGCACACAATTTTATAGACACAAATATTAGGCATCAAATTCTAAAAAAGCTATCAGAGCTTCTTCGTAAAATGGAAGCTACAAATATCATTATCTCGAAGGTATTTATGCCTTTTGTTCCTTGATTTAATTACACTATTTTTGAACTCACTAGTTCAAAATAAAACCATTAATTAAATGAATTAAATGGTGATTCTTTAATTAAATGCTGTTTCATGATAAAAAGTAGTATGTACAAAATTTACATATCAAAAATGGTACTATAATTTCTTCTACACAGATGTAGAATTCTAAATTCAGATGAAATATCAAATACGCTAAGCGTTTCTTTTTACTCTTTTTACTCAAATCAATACCCAAAATATCAGATCTGTTATTAGGCTTACAAGTTTATATGAAAATATCCAATAATTTAATAATTCAATGTTCAAAAGCTTTAACTATAATTACACATAAATAAAACTTTAATCAGAACTCAATAAAGTTGCTTAATTTCGTTAATAATAATAACGGTTATTACGCTGGATTTAATATTGACAATAAAAAATTAAAAATCTTTTATAGTTTGTTAAGCAAAATACTATTTATAGGTCATCACAATGTTATTTAGGATGTTGCCTTAAATCAATGTTGGCCAAATGCAGACGTCATGTAAAAATAACAAAGAGCGCTTACCTCGTTTCAACAGGTTTTTGTTTGTGTGACATTGTTACATTGTATTAAACCAGATGTGTATGCATACTGTTCCTGGACAAACAAATGACGTCGCCGTTCACATGTTGTACTGAAACCAACCAACTGCGTGCTTCTTGGATTCAATTATACGAGCTTAAAGTGTATTTCCGCTACGCAATAACGGAACAAACCAAAATCCATTCAAACAGTTATCAAAAAATGCAAAGCTTCGATCTATTACTGCACCTAGTTCGTTATTCAAACAATTATCTTGAGCGTAATTATCCACATTATTACTTGTAAATTCATCATAGCAATTAAAAGATTTTCGTAAATGTTAATTATGGAACGTTTTGATTGAAACAAAAGAATTGCTATTAAATTGAAAAACATTCCAGTTGAATCTCAAATATTACGGCTTCATTGCAGAACATTTTACTAAATCCAAGTATTACGATAAAGTTGAAGGACGTTCATATTAGACCAAAATTTATTAACGCCACATTGAAATACGTTCTTGTTAAATTTTGAATATTGCAATAAAATTGATATATGCTCACATTAAATGGTAAACTAGATGAACGTAAATGAAAAGAAAAGATCACATATGACCATACAAGACAAAATTAGGCAGGATAAAATAAGATAAGACTAAACAAGAGAAATGAAGACAAGACAAGAGCGCATTATTGAAAAACACTACTTTAAGTGCTTATTACACTTGAGCTTTCACATAGGCGTAAAGCCACACGTAAATTACTGGCTAGAACTCTAAGGTTCTCCATGATGTCTTCGTGTCAGGTGCCTCAGCCAGAGTGACCGTTGACACGTTGCGCACAATATATGAAAGTTGTTTGGCATTGAAATGTTTATTCAAATAGTTAACGCCTGTTGTTAGCAACCTAAGTAGCATCTCTGTATTGTGGTTGGGCTACATGATCCCAATACGGATATTTATTTAAATAACGACGTTTACGTGTTTAATGGAACAGACAAAAAGATGTATTTAACTAATAAATTATTGGTGCTTTGCAGTCGTCAAAAATAATTGTTACACTTTCATATAATCTGTCTAAAGTTTTCTGATTTGCATATTTTATTAATTATGCGGGTATATCGTCTATCCCCGGCGCTTTATTTAGTTTAAGATTCCTAACAGCTCTATAAAATTCCTCTCTTACTATTGAGAAACCTATTTCTACGTCCTCTTCTTGGTCGTTCTCTAACTCATCCATATCGTCTCCCTTATATAAACCTTCTTAATGTCCTTTCCAACTATCTGCTACCTCAACTTTATTTATTAGAAGCTCATTATTCTCATCTTTAATACCATTAAATTTTTTCCTATCTTTCCCGAAAAACTTTTTAACCGCCCTGTAAGTCCTGTCTGTCTTATCCACGCTCAAATCATCTTGTATTCCCTTACAATTCTCCTCCATCCATTTACTTCTAGCTTTTCTACACTCATTTACTTTCTTATTTCTAACTCTACTATATTTTTGTTTACCTTCACTATCCAATTCCCTGAAAAGTTTAAGCTTTCTTCTATTCTCTATTAAATCTAATATCTTCTTTGTTACCCAGGGTTTTCTCGCTTCTACTTTTTTCGTACCTATAGTCTGAGTTGCTGAATTATGTACAGCGCTTTTTATTTCTTTTCATCTATTTTCTACGTTTCCTCCTATAGCTATCTCTCTGATCTTATTATCTAATACTTGTTTATATTCTCCTTTGACCTCACTATCATTAAGCTTACCTAGATCCCGTCCCTCTCTTTTAGCCTTTCTCAATTTTTTTAATTTTAGATTACACTTCACTTTAACTAAGTTATAATCGCTATCTAAGCCAGCCCCTGGATAACTGCGACAGTTTTTAACTTGGTTTCTAAATCTTTGTTTAACTAAAATATAATCTATTTGGTATCTAGCCCTATCATCTGGCGCTTTCCAGGTATACCTTCTTCTAACATGGTGTTCGAATAGAGTGTTTACAGTTATATTCCTTATATTCCAAGTCTCTAATACTAAATCGAACTGTTGTTTTAAATTCCTACGATGACGAGCCCCAAGTACCCCCTCCCGGAGATCCGAATGATGGGGCATTTTACTTCCGGACAAGAATTTTACTTGTGAACTCTCCATCATTCATAGTTCGTGTTTTAGGCCACGCATACTTGGGAAATATTGTGGTAGGTCCCCATATCTTTCCACAGCGCAGCTTTTAAAAATTTTAGCAAAAAGCCGTATCTGTCACGGCCAACCCCCAACAGCCTTGTAAATTATTGAGGATCGCCCGAGACCAACCGACTCTCCTCTAATATCTTTTAGCCAGCAAGGCTGCTGTCCCTTGTTGAGCCTTTTAATCGCTTTTTACGATAAGCGGGCTTACTATAGTAGTATTCTTTGTCCCCTACTATAGGGGCTACGCTACTCCAATGGTTTGCATTTTAGCTTCTGGAGGTACAAAGGATTAGCTCTGTCAATCCAGATTAGCGTTATACTTATTAACAGTTGCATGACCTCGTTAAGTAAACCCAAAGTTGCATTAATTTGAACACCAGCTAACAGAAGTAGTAATCTATTGTTTTTTCATAGAAGCTAAAAAGATAAAACAATTTACCTTTTAAAGAAGTTGAATAATTCATGCAGAAAACAATAAATTCAGTATTTAATCATCTCGTACCTGCGAGAAAAGACTATTATCCCAATCGACGAAGGAAAGTAATTCCTAAGACAATTAGTTTTAATAAATTCAAATCCCTTTTCATTTGAAGTGAGGGGAATGCCTTAAATATTCATACTACGCTATATATTA
This sequence comes from Platerodrilus igneus, assembly GCA_036346225.1. NCBI lineage: Eukaryota > Metazoa > Arthropoda > Insecta > Coleoptera > Lycidae > Platerodrilus > Platerodrilus igneus. The sequence goes on along the minus strand of JARFIW010001638.1, from coordinate 9,626,265 downwards.
AACTGACAGTAGATGTCTGCTCCTTCCTTCCTCCTTATATGTAATATCTTTAAACGGTATCTGTATCTCTCTTGATCTTATGATTCAACGTACAGTCGTGTTTGGATCGTAGTGGGTTATAGTAAGCGCGTCTTATTACAAACAAGTTACGGTGCACGCTTGGATTTATTAACAATTACGTATTAAAAGGAAACGTTAAGTTTGGCAGAACTGACTATATTTGTGACAATTTTAATAATAATCGTAAGTTTGACTATTTTTAGGTAAGTGAAATCATACATATTTTTGAATTATTAATGAAAATATTTTTTCAAAATGGTTATGCGTATTAATTCGTATACGATACATTCAGAAAATTTTAAATAATAATAATAATAAATACAATAACAAGTATTTGCGAAACACATTTACAAGGTCAAGGTAAAACATTTCTTAACCTTATACTGAAAGTGTTTTATTAAAAATAATTTAAGGATATTTTGTAATGGTTTAATCAAGGTAGTCATCGCAAAAGGACCTACCTATAAAAAGGGGTGAAAGAGGAGCTAAGAAAGTATGCCGTGGAGCTAGCTCTCGTCCGTAGAGTAGTGGTTAATCAAAGATATTCGTGACGATTGAGTCGCAAGCAAACGGGAGACAGTTTCGAATTCCAGGGTTTGAAACTGTGAATTCTAATTTTAGTCTAGGCGAAATCATGTTCGGACATTCTTTCAAAACAGATAGTTGTTTTTAGAATTTTGTATAAAAGCACTTTTAAATATTGGTCTCCATCCGTCCCTAAAACAATTTTGTTAGTTCAATTTGAACCACGTATTATAATTGCCCGCTTTCAAATAAATAGACAACTTCACGTTTCAGTTCTTTAATAATCACATGATCTTTTTTACTCTAACGCAAATGCGATAAATTTTTGCGCGTTTTTCTTATTAAGTAAACTTTAAAATTGCTTTTAGAAATACAAATAGGATAAGTCTTGTGGAGTAATAAATTCACAGGATAATGTAGGGGACAAAGAATACTACTATAGTAAGCCTACTTATCGTAAAAGGCGATTAAAAGGCAGCAGGGGGCAGCAGCCTTGCTGGTTAAAAGATATTGGAAGAGAGTCAGTTGGTCTCTGACGATCCTCAATAATTTACAAGGTTGTTGGAGGTTGACCGTGACAGATACGGCTTTTTGCTAAAATCTTTAAAAACTGCGTTGTGAAAAGATATGGGAACCTACCACAATTTTTCCCAGGTATGCGTGGCTTAAAACACGAACTATGTATGATGGAGAGCTCACAAGTAAAATTCTTGTCCGGAGGTAAAATCCCCCATTCGGATCTCCGGGAAGGAGTACTTGAGGTTTGTCATCGTAAGGATTTAAAACAACAGTTTGATTTAGTGATAGACTTGGAATGAATGTAAGGTCATTACTTAGAGTAGATAAGTTAACGAATTTATTAGTCGAAATGAGAAGAGGAAAGCTGGACATTTTAGGTATTAGTAAGGTGAGATGACCAGATAGTAATGACTTTTGGATAGATAATTGTTGAATAATTACAACTTTTTCAACTAATGGACAGGATGGCGTAGGAATAGTGTTAAGTAAAAGATTAGGACGTAAAGTTATTGAGTACCTACAATTTAGTGATAGAATAATTATGGTTAGATTGAGTACGAAACCCACAGACACTGTTTTAGTACAGGTTTACATGCCAACAACTTAGCACGAAGATAAGGTAGTAGAAAAGGTATACGAGGATGTAAATAGTATAGTGAGAAAAGTAAAGGCAGATGAGAATTTAATAATTATGGGCGATTTTAATGCGTCAGTGGGAGAAGGAGTGAGGGAAAAATGATCGGAAAATTTGGATATGGTAGACGAAATGATAGAGAAGCGAGATTAGTTGAGTTTTGCCAGGAACATAGACTAGTAACTGTAAACACCCTATTCCAACAACATGTTAGAAGAAGATATACCTAGAAAGCGCCAGGTATAGGGCTAGGTACCAAATAGATTATATTTTAGTTAAACAAAGATTTAGAAACCAAGTTAAAAACTGTCGTAGTTATCCAGGGGCTGATATAGATAGCGATCATAACTTAGTAAAATGAAATGTAATCTAAAATTCAAAAATTAAGAAAGGCTAAAAGAAGAGGAATGGGATCTAGGTAAGCTTAATGATAGTGAGGTAAAAGAGGAATATAAACATGTATTAGATACTAAGAACAAAGAGATAGCTATAGGAGGGAACGTAGAAAATAGATGAAAAGAAATAAAAAGCACTGTACATGATGACAGCAACACAGACTATAGGTATGAAAAAGTAGAAGCCAGAAAACCCTGTGTATCAAAGGAGATATTAGATTTAATAGAGAATAGAAGAAAGCTTAAAAGTTTCAGATAATTCGATAGTGAAAGTAAGCAAAAATATAATAGATTTAGAAATAAGATAGTACATAAGTGTAAAAAGCTAGAAATAAATAGATGGAGGAGAATTGTAAGGGAATACAAGATGATTTGAGAGTAGGTAAGACAGACAGGGCTTATAGAGCAGTTAACAAGTTTTTCGGGGAAGATAGGAAAAAATATAATGGTATTAAAGATGAGAATAATGAGCTTCTAATAAATAAATTTGAGGTAGCAGATAGATGAAAAAGATATTTAGAAGATTTATATAAGGGAGACGATATGGATGAGTTAGAGAACGACCAAGACGAGGATATAGAAATAGGGTTCTCAATATTAAGAGAGGAATTTGATAGAACTCTTAGAGATCTTAAACTAAATAAAGCGCCAGGGATAGACGATATACTTGCAGAATTAATAAAATGTGCAAGTCAGAAAACTTTAGACAGATTATATGAACTAGTAAAAGTAATATATGACACAGGTGAGGTCCCAATAGATTTCAAAAAAAATATTATTATTCCAATCCTAAAAAAGTCAGGAGCTGATAGGCGTGAGAACTTTAAAACGGTTAGTTTAACTTCCCACGCTTCCAAAATACTAACAGTAATAATTAAAAATAGAGTAGAAGCTTTAACTCTGAATTATTTAGGCGGAGACCAATATGGTTTTCGTAAAGACAGAGAGACTAGAGAACCGATACAAATGATTAGGGTAATTATCGAAAAAGGTTACAAAAAAATAGAAAGACTCAGTTCGCGTTTGTAGATTTAGAAAAAGCATTTGATATGGTTAATTGGATTGTTATGTTTAGGGTTTTGCAAAAAATAGGAATCTCTCATAGAGATAGAAAAATTATTTACAGTCTATATAAAAACCATAGCGTAGTAATTAAATTTGAAGAAATAGAAAAGGAAGCTAAGATTAGAAATGCTGTTAGACAGGACTGTATATTATGTCTCTTAATTTTTAATGTCTATATTGAGGAAGCTTTAAACTTAGCTAGAGAGAGGAAAGAGATAGGTATTAGTGTACAGGGACAGAAAACAGACATGTTACGTTGCGCAGATGATATAGCCATTATAGCAGAGTCTAGAAAAGAATTAGAAGAGTTTTAAATATTTTAAATGAGATACTATAGAGTAACTATAATATGAGAATTAACACAGGAAAGACAATGACAAGTGAGTTATAGCCCAGTTCTAAACCAAAATTAAAAATAAGTAATACCAACTTAGAGGATGTAGATAAATTTTGCTATTTAGGTAGTATAATTACAAAGGAGGGACGTAGCAGAAGAGATATAGTAGCTAGATAAATGTTTTAAAAAAAAAGACTTACTAATAGCTAATAGTATTAGTTTAAATAAAAGAAAAAGTTTCTTTAAGTCGTACGTATGGAGCGCTCTATTATACGGTAGTGAGACTTGGACAATTAAAGAAGTAGATAAGAAAAAGATAGAAGCTTTTGAAACTTGGTTTTATAGGGGAATGTTGAAGATTAGTTGGACAGATAGAGTAACAAATGAGGAATTTTATAGAAGGATAAGTGAGGTACCCTGTATGTGAAAACCATTCAAGGTCAGGAAAGATAGAATGATAGGGCACTATTTAAAACATGAAGGACTCTTTAAGAAGGTTTTAGATTATAGACTACCAAATAAAAATAGAGTAGGAAAACCTAGATAAAGCTATATTAGTCAAATTATTAGAGCTTTAAGTTGTGAAGGGTATGTAGACTATAATACTTATAATACTTAAAAATCTCATTTCATAGTGGCTTATTGGCGTATGACGGTCAACCGGTTACGGAAGACTGAGCTTCAGTACGAATTATCTTCTCGTGGTTACACTCCTGAAGACAATGTGAAAAATTACGTAGATCCGTTCGAAGTGCTCTTAGCATCAAATGAGAGAAAAGGCTTCCCTCCATCTCTGTAAAAGCAGATTTTGATTCTGAATGTAGGGCCATCGAAGTCGCTATTCAAGAGTTAGAAACCTCACTTCCCCCCTTTGATGGTGATAAGTCCTCAGATACGTTTCGACGTATTAGTGCCTTGTGGATACATCTCGAGCGTCGTTGCGCAAATTTGTCCCCAAAAGACGATGAGCAGAAAATACAACGTCAATTACTTCTTACGGTAAATAATCTCCGCCGCGACTATGATAAAAAGATTAAAAAGTTTCGACACCCTACTGCCACATCCGATATCCCATTAGCTACCTCTAGTATTTTTCTTTCTCCTACTCCTCGTGTAGACCCGGATGGACCCCCTATACTTACATCCGATTCCGAAGAGGAATCCGAATCCGTCCTTTCTAAGTCGTGTGGTGCTTCCTCCACACGTAACCGAGTTTCGAAACTTGATCTAATATTCTCAGGTGATTCTCAAACCCTAACGGTACATAGTTTCCTTGAAAGAGTGGGAGAGCTCGAAAAGCCCGAAATATCCCGGAGAGTGAATTATTTGACTCCGCGGTTGAGTTGTTCGAATCAAAGCGCTCTGTTGGTTCCGGGTAATTGTCACCGTTGTTCCGATTGGACCTCACTATCTAGACTGCTAATACGTCATTTTGCACCCTCAGATTACTATCATCGGTTACTTGACGACATCCGAGTAAGGACACAAGACCCGTCGGAAGGTATTGTTGAATATTTGTCCTGCATGAGTGCATTGTTCAGGCGCCATGGGAGTGTGCCGGCCGATGTACAACTTGATATAGTTTCCCGTAACCTGTCCCCTTTTTATTTAGCCCGGCTAGCTCAGTCGGTAGAGCATGAGACTCTTAATCTCAAGGTCGTGGGTTCGAGCCCACGTTAGGCGCCAAAAATATATGTTACGTAATTCGTGGCAGCCACGTTGTTCGGGCGCCAAAGTTATGCTACGTTGGCTCGTAGCCGTGCGTAACACAAAGAAAATCAAGGAATGACCCGGGCTCAATCGGAGATTAGGGGGTTGTAGAAAGCAGACTAACATATGATGTACGCGGCTGTAAGAAATTAGTGACAATACCTGCAAGAAAAATAGTTAAGCAAACCTGAAAAAAAAGAATAAGCATAGCAGCAATGATAAGTCTAAAATTATTCAGTACCTTGTAGAATGTAAAAAAGAACTGTTTGGATAATCTCTATAATATAACAACGGTAAAAGCAATATAAAAATTTTTAGTACAAAGTGAGATAATATTGAGGAGTAGCAGAAACGTTTCCTCACACACCAATTAAACATACATCAGACAAAATGTTAACAAAAGATAAATAGATAAGACACAATTGGATATGAGTAATTCAGTAGTATTGATTGTTCTTTCTTTCTTTTTTTCTTATGTTTTAAAATAGCATGCAAGTCTATTGTAAAAGGTATCAGAACAGACAAAGATATGGCAAAGCAACGGATAGATATTTAAAGTAATAGACACAGTAGGAAATAGTTCAACTTACAAAAGTCCTTCAGAACGCTTCCTTGCATTGAAGTGTGGGATTCACGATGTCCTACACTAACGAAGCACTTCACCCTTGACTGTGAGGGTGTTGATGGAATTATCTACACGTTACACTAATCACACCTACGTATTTCACTGGTGTTAGCAGCAGACATTATCAGCTGATGGAACTATGTAGCATTGATAAATTTCTTGTTAATTCTATTTCCTGAGACAATAATTTCGAAATATTTTGTAACACTATTAATTCGAAAAAGAAAAAGTAATAAAAATTTAGAATCACGGGCTTTCAAGGCACGATGTAATGCATTAAAACTAACAGTAACGTGAGGTGTTTTATTTGCTACCTATGGTAATCAAAGAAAAATCTAATGTTTTGAAATAACGAAATTTGAAAGCAATGATCTATTTTAGATTCTTTGGGGTTCGAAAATTCAGAAACTACAGTATCAAGTGTATTTGGATAATCCAAAGTATGCACTACTCTGATAAAAAAAGGACCGCGAAACTAGATCGCACACACAGTTTAAATATCAAAAGACAAAGCACCAACAAAAAAACACAATGAGTAAAGCACGTGTATCACTAAAGTAAGTCCGTTCAAAAAGGTTCCGTAGAACACGCGTGCAGGTCGAGTCCAACAAGTTCTACCACTTTTATTTCCAACAGAAAATCAACAAAAAAACACAATTAGTAAAGCAACGCGTATCACTAAAACCGTCCGTCGATTTTCCGTAAAACACGTGCGGTCGAGTAAACACGATCGCCTATAAAGCATACTTCCTTCAAAAAGGAATTAGAACTATACTCTATACAGTTAATATCCAACTTTTATTTCACAAGAAAAACAACTAAAATCGTGTCGTGCTTGTTCAGGAACAATTTGAAAATTTATCCCGCATTTATTCTCACTATTTTCAAAGCAACAAGGAAACAGTATTTTTAACGTAATTAAAATATAGGAACCAAAAGCACGAACTACAACTCCTCATCTATTTATATTCAATCGTTGTTATTACAACCGCTTATCGACTATTATCTCCACTTCGTTAACAACATAAGGAACATCTAATAAAAGAATGCAACAATCATATCTACTAATTAATTACGAGCTGTTTATCATTTTCGAGAAGTTGGGAAGTAATTTATATTTAAAATTCGTTCCTTGCAATTTATTTATTAATTGAAAATCAATCTTCAATTAAACTATCTTTAATTAATAAAATGTTAAGCCATTAAAAAATGCACGTTACAAGGTCCCAATAGATCTCAAAAAAAAATATTATTATCCCAATCCCGAAAAAGTCAGGAGCTAATAGGTGTGAGAACTTTAGAACGGTTAGTTTAACTTCCCACGCTTCCAAAATACTAACAGTAATAATTAAAAATAGAGTAGAAGCTTTGACTGTGAATTATTTAGGCGGATACCAATATGGTTTTGGTAAACACAGAGAGACTAGAGAACCGATACTAATGATTAGGGTAGTTATCGAAAAAAAGTTACAAAAAAATAGAAAAACTCACTTCGCGTTTGTAGATTTAGAAAAAGCATTTGATAGGGTTAATTGGATTGTTATGTTTAGGGTTTTGCAAAAAATAGGAATCTCCCATAGAGATAGACAAATTATTTACAGTCTATATAAAAACCATAGCGTAGTAATTAAATTTGAGGGAATAGAAAAGGAAGCTAAGATTAGAAATGCTGTTAGACAGGACTGTATATTATCTCTCTCGATTTTTAATGTCTATATTGAGGAAGCTTTAAACTTAGCTAGAGAGAGAAAAGAGATAGGTATTTGTGTACAGGGACAGAAAACAGACATGTTACGTTTTGCAGATGATATAGCCATTATAGCAGAGTCTAGAAAAGAATTAGAAGAGTTTTAAATATTTTAAATGAGATACTATAGAGTAACTATAATATGAGAATTAACTCAGGAAAGACAATGACAAGTGAGTTATTAACTCAGGAAAGACAATGACAAGTGAGTTATAACCTAGTTCTAAACCAAAATTAAAAATAAGTAATACCAACTTAGAGGATGTAAATAAATTTTACTATTTAGGTAGTATAATTACAAAGGACGGACATAGCAGAAGAGATATAGTAGCTAGATAAATGTTTTAAAAAAAAAGATTTACTAATAGTTAATAGTATTAGTTTAAATAAAAGATAAAGTTTCTTAAAGTCGTACGTATGGAGCGCTCTATTATACAGTAGTGAGACTTGGACAATTAAAGAAGTAGATAAGAAAAAGATAGAAGCTTTTGAAACTTGGTTTTATAAGAGAATGTTGAAGATTAGTTGGACAGATAGAGTAACAAATGAGGAATTTTATAGAAGGATAGGTGAGGTACCCTGTATGTGAAAACAATTCAAGGTCAGGAAATAGAATGATAGGGCACTAGTTAAAACATGAGGGACTCTTTAAGACGGTCTTAGATTATAGACTACCAAATAAAAATAGAGTAGGAAAACCTAGATAAAGCTATATTAGTAAAATTATTAGAGCTTAAGTTGTGAAGGGTATGTAGACCTCTTTAGACTAGCTCAGAATAGAAAAGAATTTAGAGCTGCGTCAAACCGGCCTTAAGTAAGTTCGAAAACAAAAAAAAAATAAATAAAAATCAGTTAACTAAATGTCACCATGACATAACTCGCAATTAGTTAGCGGTCTGGCATGTTGGCAGCAATTTGTTGCTTCAGTCTTACCACTACATATAATTTAACACCTTTCCTTTTTTGGAGGGGATAACCAGGTAATATTTCATTTCCTTATAAATGGGAATTATGTAAACATGTTGGAGTTCTTTAACAACCAGCAGGTTGCTAATATCTATGTAGAGCCAGGTAGATAGGAAAAGATATAACAGTTTAGGAAGACCTAGACCAACGCTATCCATTAGCTCAAATTATTCGAAATTCTAGGTCTGTGAAGACGTATGGACAAAACTCTTTAGATTAGCACAGAATAGAAAATCGAACGTTAAAGCTTGCCGTCAAAACGATCAACTTAAGTAAGGATCGAAAACAAGAATGATGATGAAATGTGGGCAAACTGCAAAAGTCAGGAATTAATGAGCTAAGTATTGATTCGGGACGAGAATATTTATCAAATTTTGTCAGTGTTAAGTGCCCATTTTACTTATTGACTATTATAGTACTATCCTTTTCACTCCCTACTAATATAAATTGAAGCTCGTCTGGCATTAAACCTCGACGTTTTTCTACTTTCCAATAGAAACATTCCTCAGCACCTTAAAGCTTAAGCCTTAAAAGACGAGATCCGAACAGAATCTCTTTGAAGTTACTACGTGCTCGCGTAATCGAACCCTTTATGTTTAAGTTGGCAACCATGATAGCGAAAATATATGTTACGTAATTCGTCGACACCCTACTGCCACATCCGATATCCCATTAGCTACCTCTAGTATTTTTCTTTCTCCTACTCCTCGTGTAGACCCGGATGGACCCCCTATACTTACATCCGATTCCGAAGAGGAATCCGAATCCGTCCTTTCTAAGTCGTGTGGTGCTTCCTCCACACGTAACCGAGTTTCGAAACTTGATCTAATATTCTCAGGTGATTCTCAAACCCTAACGGTACATAGTTTCCTTGAAAGAGTGGGAGAGCTCCGAAAAGCCCGAAATATCCCGGAGAGTGAATTATTTGACTCCGCGGTTGAGTTGTTCGAATCCAAAGCGCTCTGTTGGTTCCGGGGTAATTGTCACCGTTGTTCCGATTGGACCTCACTATCTAGACTGCTAATACGTCATTTTGCACCCTCAGATTACTATCATCGGTTACTTGACGACATCCGAGTAAGGACACAAGACCCGTCGGAAGGTATTGTTGAATATTTGTCCTGCATGAGTGCATTGTTCAGGCGCCATGGGAGTGTGCCGGCCGATGTACAACTTGATATAGTTTCCCGTAACCTGTCCCCTTTTTTTAGCCCAGCTAGCTCAGTCGGTAGAGCATGAGACTCTTAATCTCAAGGTCGTGGGTTCGAGCCCACGTTAGGCGCCAAAAATATATGTTACGTAATTCGTGGCAGCCACGTTGTTCGGGCGCCAAAGTTATGCTACGTTGGCTCGTAGCCGTGCGTAACACAAAGAAAATCAAGGAATGACCCGGGCTCAATCGGAGATTAGGGGGGGGGGTTGTAGAAAGCAGACTAACATATGATGTACGCGGCTGTAAGAAATTAGTGACAATACCTGCAAGAAAAATAGTTAAGCAAACCTGAAAAAAAAGAATAAGCATAGCAGCAATGATAAGTCTAAAATTATTCAGTACCTTGTAGAATGTAAAAAAAAAGAACTGTTTGGATAATCTCTATAATATAACAACGGTAAAAGCAATATAAAAATTTTTAGTACAAAGTGAGATAATATTGAGGAGTAGCAGAAACGTTTCCTCACACACCAATTAAACATACATCAGACAAAATGTTAACAAAAGATAAATAGATAAGACACAATTGGTATGAGTAATTCAGTAGTATTGATTGTTCTTTCTTTTTTTTTTTTTCTTATGTTTTAAAATAGCATGCAAGTCTATTGTAAAAGGTATCAGAACGACAAAGATATGGCAAAGCAACGGATAGATATTTAAAGTAATGACCAGTAGGAAATAGTTCAACTTACAAAAGTCCTTCAGCAACGCTTCCTTGCAGCTGAAGTGTGGGATTCACGATGTCCTACGCTAACGAAGCACTTCACCCTGGACTGTGAGGGTGTTGATGGAACTTATCACACGTCACACTAATCACACCTACGCATTTCACTGGGATTAGCAGCAGACACCATCACGCGACGGAACTATGTAGCATTGATAAATTTCTTGTTAATTCTATTTCCTGAGACAATAATTTCGAAATATTTTGTAGCACTAGTTTAATTTCAACTGGAATCAAATGTATATTATTTTCATAAACCTCCAAAAAGCAGTGAGAAACTTCAACCAATACCTTTGTAAACCGGTAATCTGTTATATTTCGCAAATAACGAAATTCGCGCAAGCAATGATCTATTTTAGATTCTTTGGTGTTAGAAAAATGCAGAAACTACAGTATCCACTGTATTTAAATAATCCAAAGTATGCACTAATCTGATAAAACAAAGGGACACTAGACTAGATCGCACACACATTAATCCTAAAGAAAGAATCGGTCAGTTTAGCAAGTTCTACGACTATTATTTCACAAGACAAACAACTAAAACCACAAATTAGTAAAGTACGCGTATCACTCAATCAATGTTCCGTAAAACGCACGACAAGTTCTAATACTTTTATTTCCAACAGAAAAGCAACAAAAAAGCCCATTAGTAATGCAACGCTTAAGCAATAAAACCGTCCGTCAAATGTTCCGTAAAACACACGTGCCTCGAGTTTAACAAGCTTTACCGCTTTTATTTCCAACAGACAATCAACTAAAAACACGCCGTGCTTGTTCAATTCGAAATTGATCCCGCATTAATTCTCACTATTCTCAAAGCAAAGAAGCAACAGTATTTTCACGTAATTAACATATAGGAACAAAGAACAAACTACCACTCCTCATCTGTTTATCTAAACTAGTTGTTACCATGAACTCTTGTCGACTCTTATCTCGACTGGTATATCCACATAAGGAACAAAATTTATATTTACGGCAAGACAAGAACGATGCAATCTATAATTAATTACAAGCTGTTTAACGTTCAGTCCTTGGAATTTATTTATCAATTGAAAAACAATCTTCAATTAAACTATCTTTAATTAATACACACGAGTTAAATTGCATACAAATCTGAAAACTATTCGAAAGTATTTACTAGATACAAACAGCGATCCCCTCATTATAATACGACGCACTCGCCAACGAGTTAATAAATATAAAATATAGAAATAGTAATTGCAGAAATGTACTTACGAATTGAGTATAAAAGCGTAAAAATGTTAAAGTATAAAAATGCCGTTACAAGACCTCTTTAGACTAGCTCAAAATAGAAAAGAATTTAGAGCTGCGTCAAACCGGCCTTAAGTAAGTTCGAAAACAAAAAAAATAAATAAAAACTAGTTAACTAAATGTCACCATGACATAACTCACAATTAGTTAGCGGTCTGGCATGTTGGCAGCAATTCGTTGCTTAAGTCTTACCATAACATATAATTTAACACCTTTCCTTTTTTGGAGGGGATAACCAGGTAATATTTCATTTCCTTATAAATGGGAATCATGTAAACATGTTGGACTTCTTTAACAACCATCAGGTTGCTAATATCTATGTAGAGCCAGGTAGATAGGAAAAAGATAGAACAGTTTAGGAAGACCTAGACTAAGCTATATTAGTCAAATTATTAGAAATTTAGGTTATGAAGAGTATAAAGAACTCTTTAAGTTAGCACAGAATAGAAAAGAAGTTAGAGCTGCGTCAAAACGACCTTAAGTAAGATCGAAAACAAAATGATGATGAATGTGGGCAAACTGCAAAAAGTCAGGAATTAATGAGCTAAGTAGTTCGGGACGAGAATATTTTCAAATTTTGCAGTGTTAAGTGCCCATTTTACTTATTGACTATTATAGTACTTCCTTTTCACTCCCACTAATATAAATCGAAGCTGTCTGGCATTAAACTCACGTTTTTCTACTTTCCAATAGAAACATTCCTCACACCTTAAAGCTTAAGCCTTAAAAGACGAGATCGAAAGAATCTCTTGAAGTTACTACGTGCTCGCTAATCGAACCCTTTATGTTTGAAAATATGCAACAATTGAAGGAACAGCAGTATTTAATATTAAGTTATAAGTGAACTCTTCAATCATGCAGTGGGGTTACTAGTAATCTCCCGATTGAAGATATAACCAACATACAAATTACATCGTCAATCAACTTTATTACCCTTATAATTACCGGCATCTCTATATAGCTTCCATCCAACCATAAGCAGCAACACAATCCACTGGTACCAACTACTTCAGTTGTACAATACAAATTCCTTACAGTCATTGTAACTCCAAGTTTTCTACATTTTATTTATATTAAATTTAAACGATAACATCTAATTAAGTTTTTTGTTTCCTTGCACACAGGGTGGTGTTTCACAAACGACCCGTTGCCTTTCAGGTCAGCTTACAACACTAAACATAAGTCGTCTTTCAAGTCGACTCAACATAGGCTTTCGAGCCGGATGCTTATACCGCAGTCGGGATCTACAGCTTTTGACTTTGTTGTCTAATTTGACATTTAACATCTTAATAACATCGCTTCTTGCTTACTTAGTAAACAATGACCATATTTCTCAGACTGTCTAAGCCCGATTCAGACATCACTGAAATTACTCACCATTGTGTTGTGTCATAAGAATTTCAATGTGATGCACATTATACCTTTATATACCGTTAAGATAGGCGCACCTTTCATATATTTAGCACGTTAAAAACAACCTTTACATTGTATCCCTTAAAAAGACATTTTATAAGGAACAAGACACGCGCCCAATTATATGTTCAATAAACTAGGCTTTTGCAAAGGATCTTATTATACTAATCTTCTACTTTAAATACATACGATAAATCAAAACCTCGCTCATGGTATATATGTATTTACTCTTTCTTACTAATGAATTTCATAGTCTTGTCAACGATTTAATAGTCTAAACTGTTCGAAATTCTAATCTAATTACAAATACTATTTTTCTTAAAAAGCATAGTATTATAAGGAAGGGAACAAAACGGACAGATATTGCTCATCATCATCAATAGGTCTTCACTCCTAGAACTGATTGTACGCGTACCTACATCGATTTCAATTCTGAACTAGCCTAAATATTTTCCTGAAATTCCTACAGGCTACATTTTTGACTATCTGTGTGCAATAGTCTAACCTAGGTCTACTTCTACCTCTCTTTTACCTATCTAAACTTCTAATATATCTTCTACTTTAAATACATACGATGAATCAAAACCTCGCTCCTGGTATATATGTATTTATTCTTCTTACTAATAAATTTCACAATCTTGTCCACGATTTAATAGTCTAAACAGTACGAAATTCCAATCTAAATTACAAAACGTATTTTCCTTAAAAAGCATTGTATTATAAGGGAAGGGAACAAAACGGGTAGATATTGCTCATCATCATCAATAGGTCTTCACTCCTAGAACTGATTGTACGCGTACCTACATCGATTTCAATTCTGAACTAGCCTAAATATTTTCCTGAAATTCCTACAGGCTACATTTTTGACTATCTGTGTGCAATAGTCTAACCTAGGTCTACCTCTACCCCACTTTTATCCATCTCAGCTTCTAATATATTCTGCACTATTTCTTCATGCCTTAGTATGTGACATATCATCCTATCTCTCCTGTTTTTTACTCTTTTTCACATACTTCTTTTTTCTTCTACCATTTCTAGTACCTCTTTGTTCTTAACTTTGTCTGTCCATGATATCTTCATCACACGTCTGTAGCAGCACATTTTAAAAGCTCCTATCTTCTTCCTGTCCGCTTCTCCTACTGGCCAAGTTTCACAGCCGTACTGTGCTATACTCCACACATATGTGTCTTCGATAATCTTGTTTCTGTTTGTTGTCTTTGAACATAGTAGTTGCTGTTTCTTGTTAAATGTAGCACGACCTTGTGCTAATCTTTGTTTATATCTTTTGAACTTTTACCGTCTTGCGTTATTTGGCTTCCTAGGTAGCAGAAATCCTTAACCTCTTGTAAGTTCTCAGTTCCTATTTGTATTCTTGTTTTTGACTTATTTTCCCCTCCTTTACATATCAGGATTTTAGTTTCATTTTTGTTAATTTTCATACCGGACCTCTCTGTTAGAACGGTTTCCAGTTTATTAAGAACTGCCTTTAATTCTTCCTTGCTAGATGCTAATACCGCTATATCATCTGTAAATCTAAGCATATCAATCTTTTGAACCTGCATAGTAATTCCAAATGGCTTCCTGCATTTGACAGTATCTATTGCCTCTTCGATGTACAAGTTAAGAAGTAACGGGGTTAAGGCACATTCCTGTCGCACACCCTTCTTCATATTTACTTGTCTACGTTTCTGCTCTAATTCAATTACCGCTGTTTGCTCTTTGTATAAGCTATGTACTATTCGTCTATTTTATAACTCATTCCAATCTTTTTGAGTATTTCAAACATTTTTCCTATTTTACATAGTCAAATGCTTTTTCAGATATACAAACCTAATATAGCCGTTTTCTCCTTTTTCTGTTGTCTTCTCCATTATCACCCCAAGAGCTAAAATAGCCTCCTGTCTTCCCTTGTTTCGCCTAAACCCAAATTTGTTCTTTTTTTAGTATTTCTTCAGCTCGTCTTTCCATCCATCTTTGTACAATTCTAGTTAATATTTTTGATACGTGTGCTGTAAAACTTATTGTTCGAAAATTTTCACATCTATCAGCGTCTCTTTTTTTTGATTAGTGACTGGACCGATATGGTGGAATAGAATGGATAGTGGACTGTAGGGAAATATTGAGCTTTTGGTTACAACAATTGACCTTTATACGATCACGGAGGCCGATATAATTTAAATAAAAATTAATGATAGTATCAGGTTAAGTGATAACATTTTCTAACACTTACATGAAGTGACTTTTTAGCATTGCTTGTCCAGCGGGATTCTCTTGTCGATGCGTGGCCACGCGTATGGAATTTACAACATGGTTTATGCAAATTTGAAGGCACCTTTTTAAAGATCTTGCCGTGACACATTTTTCAAAACGTCACAACTCTTTGACGGTTGATTGTAGTATCACTGCCCGTGCACGCGCAATCACTGATGTTCGGTTCAATTCGATTTAGCGAGGCGGACACAAATAACGAGTCTGTTAAACTTTTATGCAACTTGGGTTGCCTATACGCGGGGATAATCCCTACTGCCCACAAAATAGCACCCGGGTGCCATTTTTAAATAAAACTCAATCCAAAGCATTACAAACAAAGGATGCATGTTGCTACTAACTAGTATAATAAACCAATATTAATTAAATTAAACCAAGGATAAATTCAAGGAAGTACAATACAGCACAAACGTACCCTAAATTTGTTAAACATCAATTTATTGTGAGGGCAAAGCGCACAATTTTATCACGGGGCGCTTTAGAAACCCTGCAGCAGTTTTATGGGTGGCTACCCGTGGAACACCATCAATTCCGGGATGCAGATTGGTAATGAGAGGGAGTCGCCAGCAAAGAGGAAGGGCTCCATCTTTCCTTACGAGGACAAGAGAGTCTATATCGATTGGCTCTAGGCGTTTGGATTTGAACCAGCGACTACGTTGATAGAGCTGGTACATTTACTCATGATGCCACCGATTGCAAAATCTTGGTGCATGGATTGCACTAACTGCCAGCGAGAGAGACGAGGCATACTAATATGCGAAAGATCTGGATCCGGGGCGCCTGTGTCAAAAAATGACCAGGAGTCACGGAGCGCATGTCATTGGGGTCACTACTTATACTCCGCAAGGGTCGAGAGTTCAGAACAGCGTCGATCTGGATCGCAAGCTTGTGAAACTCTTCAAAACTAAGAATCTGACTACCAGCGATTCTGGTAATTTTGTAATTGACGAGCAGCGCCAACAAAGTTGGTGCGGCAATCGCTATAAATAGCTTGGCAACGACCACGTCGGCCTATGAACCGCCGAAGACAGGCAACAACAGCATCGGCAGAAAGGTCTGAAACTAGTTCGAGATGAAGAGCTTTAGTGGTCAGACATACGATGATGGACGGATAGATTTCGAGGAGTTTGGCACCTCTACGTCCGATACTGGAAAAATCAATACCGATTAGGTTAAAGGGTTTAGCTTAGGAAACACGGAAGTCGGGCAGGTTTCCCGATGGTGGACGGACACGATAACAACAGTAGCATTTGGACAATACTCTGCGAATGGCGCGACGGCCCGATACTATCCAAAAATTCTTTTAAATCAGATAGAGAGTAATGTTTAACCCAGTATGCAGATTGTTTTTATGAACTTGCGCGATCAACCGATCGGTAAAACGATGACGACTAGGCAGCAAAACAGTACGTCTAGTGGTCTCGGGAAGATATGCGTTGACAAGTCTGCCACCGATTTTATAATTCCGTTAGAGCCAAGAAACGCACCAAGGCGGAGGAAATGTTTTGGTAACTGTTCGTTCCGACGAATAGCTTGAATTTCAGCCTTAAAGGCAATAGCGTGAACCGATTTCACGATAATGATAGGAGCATTGTGTAGCTACAAGGCACATAAGGGCAAAGACTGAACCTTGACTCGTTTAACGGTAAAAAATGCGAGCACAATAGGTGAAATATCTTGTCAATAGGTGGAGTTCAAAAACTAAAGTTGCACCTACAAAACGTCTTCCTATACATAGACTCGAATTGTGCGCTGCCGTATTGCTATCGAATTTGGTAAAATTCGTTTCCGACCACCAGGTATGAAAACAACAGATTGCACACTACCTATCACTCTAGAGTGTGAAAGTAAACATCACTGTAGTGTTGAAACAATTTTCAACTTTAGAGTGATATGATAGATGAGATATTAATAGGTTAAATACATATGCGACTCAATATGCCCAATGTAAAAAATACGATGTAGGGTTTGTTCGACGTTTCCACTAGACGATCGCACGATCTTGCATCAAGGTGAAGTATTTTTTTCTTTAGTTGTGATCGTCGGAAAATCATGTACAGTACTCGTATCAAAGTGTCATTTCACACTAGTAATGTATCATACTATTTCGAATGACTATTTTACAATAACTGATATTTTTGCGTGGAGTGACTCGATGGGTTACTCTTTGTGGGTCCAATAACATTCGTATAATTGGAAATGCTGTATAGCCAATCGAGTCGATCAAATTCCAGGGACTATTTCTCCCAGTGCTTAGCGTCATATAGGTCTAAAGACAACCCAGCGGTTACATGATCCCGTGGTTTATTACTTGGCGAGTTATTGTCAAGCACGTTTTGGTAGGTGGGTGGGTTCTCCTTGGCTCAACTAACCACATGAACACTGAAGATTTTAAATAATATGGACAATCCTGTAAACTGAGCTTTTAGCATCAATTTAAAAATGGAAGCAGGGGTATTTAATACCGTTAATCGCGAGTTGGATAAGCGCTATTTAATTTCGCAAGTATACATTTTAGATTTTTTGTTTGTAAAAATATTTAAAGGTTTGTAATTCAGATGTAGAAAAAGTTCTCATTTTATTATTTTAGAGGTCAAAGTTTGAGGTATTTTGACCTTTACTAAATAGACTATCTGTCAAGGATTTTTGACCAAACACCCTTACAAGCGTTGGAATAAAGGATGGGCGCATTATCCGTCCATTTGTATATCTGCGAGTAAATATTAGGTAAGAATTTTGATTGTTTTCAGTATAAATTGGCACTGCGAATAGTTTTATAAACTGTTTTAAATGAAAGAAAAATGTTTTAGACTGTATAAATGTTTCATGCAATTGCTGCGTTTTATTTCATTTTGTAAATTTTATAATCAAAGTTCCGTTGAGCTAGCCAGCCAAAGAAAAAAAAAGGAAGGTAAAATAATAATTTCAAATTTCCCGTTGCTGTACCGTTCTCACAGCACTCTTTTAGCACTCACTCCAAAGAGAGGACGTCACAGCAATATATATATATATATATATATATATATATATATATATATTGCTATGAATAAACAGGAATTATCGTGCCCCGACGTTGGGCCGTCAAATATTTATGCTATGAACTCCCTCCAGGAATTAACAGGATTTTATCCTGAACCGACCTTGTGTCGACCAATAACAAAACTTGATATGATAACGCCTGCTTTGATATCAATGGCCTATTCTACTTGACTCCTCCTCTCTTTTTAAATTATCAAATTACACTCCCACAAATTTTATTTTTTGACCTCGACTAGGTTTTATTTTAAATTATAAAATGAAGTTAATTCAATTCCATATAATGATAACAAATATTACGTACAAGTTTTGTAAATTATTTAAAATACACTTTTCAATCAATTAATGTTGTAAATCTTATTTATCTCAAAAATCATGTGCTTTTTAATCAATCTAAAGTCACCAAAAAACCTATTGTTTTTATAAAAGAATCCTGGAACGTTCAAAACTCCTTTATCATATAACGCACTTTCTACGTATACAAGTTCGTTGTTGACTTCGTCACATTAATTTATATTAAATAAGCAAATTCAATATCCAATATTTAAATTCAAATAGAAGAATAATGTTTTAAAACTAAAAATCAAACCTGGTCTGTTTTCTTCGTTATTTCCTTCTCGCAACCAAAATTATCGACGCATCCATTATCAACTAGAATTTTCCATGTATTATACCATCCATTTGGTTTAAAATTATTCTCCACCAATTCAGAATTATTATATACCCTTTTAAAATTTTATCTATCCACACGCTTGAATTATTAATTTAAATTGTTGTCATCACCTTCTGGATTATTATTATTCAACTTAGACTTATGCACCCCAAACTTAGACTTGAATTTTATGCTCACCGGCCTCAGAACCTTTTCATCCGCCTCCAACTTAGATTTATTCTCACCAGCCTCAGAATATTATTTAAATTATTATACTTGAATTATTATCATCAAACTTAGAATCATTTTCATCCGCCTCCAACTTAGAGCCCTATTATTATTATGTTTTAGTTTAAATAAATTCCCCAAAATCTACTTACGTTTAATCGGCAATAGATATTTTCATCTTCGTCGCACTTAAACAATTTTCACATTTCAAAATATTCTTACGTGTTGCACTTATGTTCAAAGTGACGCACCTTGGCCTATTGTTGAGCTGTAGAGCTGAGTTCGTTATTCACTGTTCGCTGTTAATATATGCTTGATATCCCACCTCGTCTGTGGCATGGCCTACAAGCTCGTCGCTAATTTTAACCAATCAAGTCTTTGCATTTAAAGTAGTTTCTTTGTAACATTCTCTAGCCTTGCAAGTAATTGTTGTTTGCTGCAGCTGCCTCTTTATCAGACATCGTGTGTTTTGAGCAATATAATCGCTTTTCCATGTTGTACACAAACAACTGATGCAATTCGATTTTCAATTTTCATATCTGCTTGTTTATTTACGCAATTTTTAATCACCTTTACTTATCAAAATGGTTAATTGTTTGTACGCATTTACGCTATGCTTCTTGAAGCTCTATTTCTTATCTTCGTATTATCCTAACTAACTGAAATTCTTTTGAATGCTTATTTAATTACCTTTATTATGTTTACTTATAAATACGCGTGCTTCCACTAAAAAATATTGTTATTCGCATTACCTAAATTAACTAAAACTCTATCTACATGGTGTTAAACATACGTTACCTACTTAATGCATGTATTACTCATTTCTATGCTAACTATTCGTCTCCTCGTCCTAAGATGTGTCTATTTGCGTCGCTCAAAACTACTTATACTCTATATACAGGGTGTTGACTGCTTACTATTTACAAACTATCCTAATTACTCCATTTTCTCCTAAATAAATGCAGTTTTCTGCTTCCTATTATGATTTCTAATTTCTGCAAGACCTTGGTTATCAAATATACCCTTAAACAACCTCTTATCACAGCAATATATATATATATATATGATAAATATATATATATATATATATGATAATATGGTTATTTAGGAGTATATAGGGTCACAGGGGAGGAATACTTCATGTAAACAACATAAAAATCAAGAAAACCAAACATTTAAGTTATGAAAAGTACATAATTGGTTCATATGCAAAAAGTACTTATAAAATCAACAATTAACCACAATTAATAAAAGGAAGCTCATTCTGTATTAACTGAACCACATTTAGTAAAAAAAAATAACCCTGGGCGCAACTCAATTTATTTTAGAAACATTTAAAGCATTTATAAACTCCAAATAAATACAAACTAGGCATATTTAAACGTGAAACAAATCTCTTTCAAATTCGACGCATTGCGTAAGGAATAAAATGCAATAAAACGCATAAAACAATTTTTAGAAAAACGAGCATGTCATAATGTCATAAGGTATAGATATTGGGGCAAAAGGCGTACGTGACATTATAAATGTAGAAATTTGCCACATTTTGGTCAAAGACCGGCATGGGTAAACAAAATATGGAATCATAAGTTTTGGTGCAGAATTAAATAAAAATTTAATAAATTCCTCTACAAAACTGGTGTCTACGTGATGTTTTAAGCATAAATAACAACACTCGTTAGCAAATCCCTATACAAAACGTTAAAATACGAAAAGTTAAATGATAGAGTAAGCAATTTTGAATAAAACACAACAGGTTACGAGAAAGGAGGAAACGCGCTTGTTCTATATAAGGAACCGAAACTGATGAGTCATTCATTCCATTAACAACGCACGACTGTACGAGTCTAGACAAATTTATTACGTGAATCCAAAATTAAGTGAAAGTCAAGAGTGACATAAAATAAAATTCAAGTGAAAAATAGTGGAAGTGCCCATAAAATACGTATTAGTAAAAATCTGCCGTGAGCATTAAAAACGTAAGTCTAAATTTAATTAATGTAAACATAATCTTTACCATTTATTAATTTAGGGCTCTAAGTAATGTTCTAAGAAACTATCTAAGTAATCATATGAGTAAGGATCTAAGTGAGGATCTAAGAAATTCTCTAAGTAATTATCTAAGAAATTATCTAAGTAATAATATGTAATAAGAATCTAGTGATGATTTTAAACTAAATAAGCAACTAAAAAATTCACTAAAGAACGTCTACAAGTTATTGGAAAACCGTGGATTATTGGGTTGAAAGCCAAGCTATGAGTCAACGACTGGAACTAACAACCGGTCTGGGTCACAAATCTTTTGTAGGAGTCAACAGAAGGAAACAAGGGTAGAATTTAAATTCATAATTTCGTGAACGTTGCATGTCTTATTTCAAATATTTCATAAGCATAAAACTCACATGTAATATAGGTATTTTTTGTGGAAAAGGTCAAAAAATAATCTTGGTTGGTACGTAAAAATTACGTTAAAAAGGGAATAATTTTTTTGAACGTTCAACGAAGTTTTCAAATATAAAACATAATTATTTTTTGCTTATTTTAATTACTTAAAGTTTTGGTAGTGAACAAATTTAATAAAAATATTTATTTTCATATGATTCAAAAGTTTTTATAGCTAATAGTATTACAAGGACGCAGAGTTATAAATTGTACATTTTCTTAGCTTATTATACAAAATTTGGTGAATTTCCTTTGTCTTATTCAGATATATGAAGTGTTAGAGGGGGGTGGGTAAATATTCTCTGTTATCATATCGTCGTTCACTCTGTGCAAGATACAACTGAGCTAGTCGAGGCATAAATCTAATTGTGTTGATTTTCAAATTATTTTAGATTATGTTAGAGGCACAGAGAGGTGGCAACCAGCAAGCAACTGAGCGTTAAATATACCGGGCGTTCGGCGATATCGTAGCAATATATATATATATATATATATATATATATATATATATATATATATAATGATAGTACAATAAACAGTGTTTTAGTTTGCAACATGATAAATAAAATTAATCTTACAAAAACATAATTCATTCAATATGCGCATCAGTACGCAAAACCCTTAAATTATAACCCCTGGTTCTACGTAACGTTTAAATTCATTCTAAGTTCACTTATACAAACACTAATAATAAAAGCAATTTGATGTCATGAAGGAAACGTATTAAGCATCTTCTTGAACAAATTTAAATCACTTTTCATTTGAAGTGGAAATGCTTTGAATATTCATGCTGCGCTGTGTACTAAAGTGACAGTTGATGTCTCTTCATTCCTCATATAATATCTTTAAAACGTGCCTCCATCTGGCTTATTCCATTAATCTAAATACAGTCGCATTTGGGTCGTAGAGGTTAATACACAAGTTCGTCTTATTAATAACAATTAGCAGCCCATATTACTGTACACGCAGTTTTGTATCGTAAATAAAAGTTATAGAATAGAGTGAAACTTTGCAAAGCTTAATCTTTAGGATTTTGTGAAAATATCAGGTGAGTAAGAAAATTTACAAGTTTGGGGTGTTATGAATTAATAGAGACCATGAATATTGAACCAAGAGAAACAGTTATAAAATAATAGTAGCAATATCACTTATTTGTAGAGGCAGGCATAAGTGTTCTTGCATAATCTTGTACTTGAGGCAATATCAACAGTCTCTAAGATTACTTCATAAATAATTCAATGACAAACGCATTTATTCCCGAGCTCATCTTCAATTTTGAACCTATAGCAACTCTATATAACGATTTCAAAACTTCATGCATTAAACAAAGTCCAGAATATTTTTTAATTAGCAATGTTCAAATCCAGAATTATTCGATAACTTTTTATAAACTTTTACCTCAATTTATGAATTACACCGTTCATGCTGCAGTACTTTTACATCTTAATACCTCTAACAAAAAATATAAATGCATATGAAAATTTTTAAAAATGTTACAATTATTTTCCGTAGGTTAAAGATCAACGTGTGCAAATATGCCAAGAAGGTGTTTTTATAACGACCCTGTAGATAGAAAAATAATAATTTATTTATTACGCTTCAAATTACTAATTTGCTTACTTTAGTATAAGACAAGGCAGATGAGTACATACAGAAATTTTTAGTGTTAAATGACATTTTTATGTAGCTTCAAAGTAATCATTTGTATACTTTAATTTAATGCAAAACAAGTAGGATCGATGACAAGGTTGACTATTGCATACAACCATGTATAATACTAAAGCTTCGCGCTATATAAAACTCAATAATTGATGCAACGGATATTTGTTTAGCATTGCAAACTAAAAGGTACGTTAATTTAATTCGTAGAAGCCTACAAAATAACATAACCAAACGGTCGAGGAGTTCACAAAATGGAAGCTTCACGTAAATAAATATTTCAGTGAAAGCTAGAAGACGATGCGATAACATTTCGAAGTATTGTACAACGGAAAAGCCAGGTTAACAAGCAGTATGTTATTTTTGAAGCAAAAATCAATAATTTTAAGAAACAGAGAATTGTTAGAAAGCAACTAAGGGAGACAGAAAATACATCAGCTGGTAGAAGGATAAACAGTTTTCAAGCGCATGACAGACGAGTATATTTTAAAGAACAAATGGGTGAAACAAAGATGCAAGATGTTTGTCGACGATATCGATTTTCGAAGCGCACATTTAGCGAGAGAACCGTCACCATAGACAGTGGGGCTCGATGATGTAGGGAAACACGAGTTAGATAGAAAATAGTGGTTATGAACCTATGACTGCAAGAAGAATAGAGACGCGGACACTATGGGCGTGTTTTGCAGGTCGTTAGAGATATGGAGAGGAATGGTTTTCTGGGTACGCGTCGACGGTTGCAACTGGTAGATAGTTTTTCGTGGTAAAAGCGAAGTGGAACGAGTGAAATTCTGAGTTTTAAAAGTTCGTTGTGTTTTGAGTGAAGGAATTTGGAGAATTGTTTGTAGCGAGCGCAATAGTTCAGCAAAAACTGTGGACATAAGTGGCTAGAGAAGGGGTTTGAAGATTATAAAAGCTCTTGCCAGAAGTGGAGGAGCTCTTTTAATTTTCCGATTCGGTTCAAGTACACTAATTATCATCCAGAAGACATCCTAATTTAAAATTAAAAGCCGCGACATAGTGCAGTCCGCCGTATATTAATACAAGTGTTATAAATGCGCGAGTTGGTGCTAACAAGTTAAACGGGCTGTAAATAAATTATTATAAATAATTGTACAAGTAAAATAGAATGCTACTGAGGTAAGGGAACCTAGTATTTATTGAACGAGAGTACTGGTGGCACGTTAAATTGAAACGGAGACAAAATTTGAATTTGGACGGATGGTAATATGGAAAACATACACTAATAACTGGGGAACTGGATGAACGAGTTGAGATGGAGTTGTTGTCCATTTAGGAGTAAGAAATTGGGAGAAATCCAAGAACATGAGTTTGGTGAAGGTCATCTAAGGAGGTGGTGCGTCCGAAGAACACTCCAGGTAACGAATTTTGTTTTATTGTTGAACTGTGGTGCTGGCACTGTGTTTTATTAAACTAAGTGCGATTAGAAGTATGTGGTGAAAATTTTATGAACTAAAAATTTATTTGATTACCGTATATAAAAGACAATTTTCTATTATTATTTAAGTAGGTAAAAACAGGAATAATAATTTTTGATGTATAGAGTAAACGGGTCTTTAGAGTAGTTTGACCATGCAATATTTTATGCATATCAGGGAAAAAGTTTTATACTGAGCTCACCATATACCAACAAAAGGTAAATTTAGGGTTTTACGATAGGCCCATCTACTTCGAACTAAAATGTTGATTGAAGAAAAAGGTGAAATGTTTTATTGTAAATATAAAAGTGTAAATATAGAGATTGTCTGAATAATGATTTATGTCATACGAAGAAAAGGGTGTATGTTTGTCCAAGGAGTTTATTTTATTTCACTGATTCCCGGTGAAATAGGGCATAAAACCTAATGACGAAAAAATAAGCGGGAACTTGGCAGCCACATGCTGCTTACCTCCCTTCACAACCACTGAAGGTTGGAGAAATAGGATATATAATTGTAAAACAATAGAAGGTGACCGAACTGCATCTAACAAGAAAGAACAGCGCCCATGAGGAAAGACAACAAACATAGAATAAGAAGAAAATTGTTGAAAGCATATGTGTGGAGCACAGCACAGTATGCCTATGAAATGCGGGCAGTCTGAAACGCAGACAGAAAAACGGTAGCAGCCTTTTGAAATGCTATACTTTATATGTACGAGGACGATAGCATGGACAGACAAAGATAATAACAAATAGGTTATAGAAATAGTAGAGGAACAAGGATATCTGGGGAAAAAGATAAGAGAAATAGAAGGGCAGAATACGTTCTAAGGCATTTTTGGGGAATAGTATGGGATGTATTACAAGCAGAGATAGGAAAAAAGAGGTAGATGTAGACCTAGATCAGATAGTTATAGATGCAGACTGTGCAAATTTCAGGGAAATCTGTAGGTTAGTTCGGAATAGGAAACAATGATGGTACGCGTCTAACCAGTTCCAGGACTGAAGACCTATTTATTATTATTATATATATTGATGTGATAATGAGGTCACAAAAGCTCACTGAATGTCATACTCTGTAAAACAAATCTCTGCCAAAACAGAAAAATAATAGCATTCATTTTATCCGCATGTAAAAATTTACTCCTGAGTAATACAAGCCGAATTGCTATTATAGATCATAAGAACGAAACCCAATTTTAAAATTAGCATTTATTGTGTCATTTCAGGTGTGCGTAACTAATTATTCTCTAGAAAATACCCGAAAACAAGTTTACATTTACCGTAGAACGCATTTTTACATACTAAATAAATTTCAATTAATACTTTTGGCATCTCGTTAAAAATACCATTTTTATAATTTTTCAATAAAGAATAGTTTTCTTTTAAAGAAGTTAACTTCGAATTAGTTCTAGAATAATTTATGTTTACGTTATTTAATAAAAGAATAAGTCATTCCTTCGAGATATGCAGTAAAAGCTATAAAACAAGCAAATTAATTATCTTATATAAATAAGCGCTTCAACTCAAAGAAGCGTTATTATCGGAAGGAAATAAAATAGTTAAGATATAACGCTATAATAGCTCTAATTATATTACAGAAGGCGTAGAAAAGAATAGCAGCGGTTGGTTTCGTTCGTTAGCAAGGAATAGAAAACTTTTACAAGCGCTATAAGTTTTTAAAATCGACAGCACAGTAGCAATAAAGAAGCGAAATCGCAGATGTGTTATACTTCGAGAACTATGAAGAACGATGACGTATTAAGATTATTTGTTAAATAAGACGGAGATGAATTGAAACGGGGTCATTCATTCTTGCGACACACAATGTGTAAGTTTTGAGGAATTTGTAATTATTTGATGCATTGATTCATTCCTTGGGCATTGAACAAGTAATTTCAAGATTTGTAACAGAAATTTGAACAATATTTAATAGACGTAATTATCATGTAAAGTACAACGAGAATATTTAATATAAACAATCTTGGTGCAAGATTACAAGCTACGTTAACTTGTAAAAGTACTTTTGGAAACAAATACTTCGACAGATAAAACTTAATTAAAACCCGGAAGTTCTCAATGCAATTAATTCCTAAGGAAACGAAATTTTTATAAGCAAAGACGGGTAGTCGTAAAAAAGAATTTAACGATTCAAACAGCAAGTACAAATTTGTTCCAAACCTAGAAACGCAATCGGTATATTATTAAGTAGACTAAGCTAGAATAAGTTTTTAATTTTTTCTATATATAAAATTTATTCAGAAATGAATAATTTAATATCAGCAATTTGAGGTCAGAGCTCGAGGCGTTTTTTATCCTTACAAAAATTTCTATACCGCGTCGTTGATCAACAACGGTGACTACGGGTTGTAATAATAATAAAAAATATTTAAATCGTCCAGAAAAATTTAATTTAAGCCTTGTGATTGACATATGAAGTGTTTAGGAATTTTCAAATAATTAACGAGGATTAAGTGAAGATTTTATTAATACATTCGTAAGGTAAATTTTCTATCTAAACTTAAGCTGTAAATTGTATCTATAAGCGTTATTTATATCTGTGTATGTGTCTAAAAGAAAGATGTATTTGAATGTGTAGAAAGATCGTTTATAGACGTTTCTTGAGATTTTAGTATTTATTTCATTTTTATAAATTTTACAGCATATTTTCCGCTAAGCTAGCCAGGCAGAGAAATGGGCACAGTAAGGTAAAAATTCATATATATATATATATACACATGTGATAAAGGGGTCACGAGAGGTCATTAAAACCCAAATTCTAGAAATATATCTCACCAAGATATAAAGAATCCTGGAAAAATAGAAATTTCTGAGAATGCATGGTTACGCCCTGTATAGTACAAGCGTACTTTGTATATATATATATATATAATGACGTGATAAAGGGGTCACAAGAGGTCATTCAAACCCAAATTCTACCAATAAATCCTACCAAGATATAAAAGAATCCGAAAAAGTAGAAATTTCCGATAACTTATGGATACGCCCTGTATAACTCAAGCGTACATTTATTCATTAAAATGCCAAACAAAAAATGCAATTGCGCGTGTATAAATAATCACAATGTATGATATAAGCGTATTGTAAATATATAGCAAATAATGTAAGCAGTATATGTAAAAATAGTTAATTTTAAGATACTTTAAAACGCATTAAATGCAAACGCAAATCGGTCATTTTAGATAAATACAACAGCTATTCGTTTGTAATAAAAAATGCAGTTTTCGTGCATAAAAATAAATAATTTCGTGTGTTTAAAACCCCAATTCGAATCTTAATTATGTGTACTAAAACACATTTTGCCGTGAAAGCAAATTTTTTCTATAAAAATGAAATCCATTTGCATTAAAAAGCAATTAAAGTATGAATTAATGACTATGTGGATTACATAAATTTATTTTAAATAAGGAATTCTCTAGAATATTAAGAATACAACAATTTTCTATCACCTAATTAATAACAAAACGTTTATTCCAAAAAGCAGCCGGAACAATGAGAAACCCAGAAAATGTAATAAAAATTGATAAGAAATACTTATGATCTTTCGCATTCGCTGTAGGATAGAAGGAGACCGCGAGCATTAACTTTAGATATTAGATAAGGACGAAGCAGCGCGCATCACTATTATAAACGAATCACGCAATCGACGCTAATCAATTATTCTGAAAAAACCTTGCGTCACTACGGTGTAAAATATTCCATACGATACTAATACGTACTAGAAACGAGATAATTTTGTATATAAATGCAAAACTTTGCTTAAAACAATTCACTCATGAATTCGATCGCATAATGTTACTTTAATTAAATCCCAAAAGTGGGCGAGACGTCGGACTTAGTTTATAA
The DNA here is from genome assembly GCA_036346225.1 of Platerodrilus igneus. Classification (NCBI taxonomy): domain Eukaryota; kingdom Metazoa; phylum Arthropoda; class Insecta; order Coleoptera; family Lycidae; genus Platerodrilus; species Platerodrilus igneus. The sequence goes on along the minus strand of JARFIW010001638.1, from coordinate 9,597,467 downwards.
AATGGCACGGTTCCAACCCGGAACCATAAATATTTATAATTAACGAACATTATGAAAATGTAAAGAGATTTTGTTCAAGATTTTTAAACTAAAAAGTCTGATATAATTTATTTATTAAAAATCGCTATTATTTAATTCAAATTATTTGTTTTGGAATATATGTATTATCACTCTTGAAATCAAATATCTAAGCATTTAAGTAGAAAAATTTAGAATCATCAACTGCGTATGGGTTTTCTGTATCTATACCAAAATAATTTTTCTTTATTAATAGTTGCTAGATACAGTGGCGTCCAATGTTAATTTAAATTGTTTTCAGTTTAACTAAGAAAATTGCGGCCACACCCATTTCTAACTCTCTTTTTAGTCTTTCCATTTAGTGAGCGTAAAAATTTTAATTTTTAAAACGGTTTCAAAATGAAATCTAAAAATCCATTCGTTGTCTTGTAATTTTGAATCTACAGTATCGCTATAAATTTACAAAGCTTTTGATGCTTAATTCTGCTGGCAAGTAAAACCTGTTAAAGGTTGTGAAGCGACAATACTGTGACTCGGCGCATTTTAAAGATTCTACAAAATTCTTGTTATAAAGCTTAAAATAGGAATATTCTAGATGTTATTTGCATAATTCTAGTGCGTTCTTAGGAAACTCTAGAATTATTGATTAGCTATATAAATCGCCCGTCTACAAGTATTAGTTAGTTTTTATTCGAGTCTTGATTTATAAAGTCGCGGAATAAATTATTGTTAACACTGTGTTAAAATAAATAGCTGCACGTGATACAAATAATTGTGGTGATCGACATAAATTAACAATTAGTGCTTCGACAGTAATTAAGAAGAAAGCATTGTAGTTTTAAAGCAGTTGGTATAGCACTGTTAGCGATTAACTAGAATTAATTGTCCTGAGTACTTTAGAATTTTACTATAGCTAAGAGTAGTTGAAGACGCTTGCATAATCAGTTAATAATAAAAAACTGTTGTTATTGCAAAAGAGTATTTGTTACAGTATTATTTCTGAAATAAATAATGTGCTCTCCTTTATCGTGAAGTTTCAAAAGTTTAATTAACTGATCTAAGTATCATATAGATAAGCTACTCTTTGGATTAGCGTCTTATCATTAAGTGCGTCATTAACTTATGTTTGCTTTTGATTTCTAAGAATTGTTTTATTTTGTTTTTCAATTCAAAGATAACCAATGAAGGGTAGTGTTGAAAACAAGAACTTTGTAATTAGAAATCATGTGTTTGCATAGCTCTTTGAGCAGTCAAGTATTAGAGGATTCGATTTCATATAATTGACAATTGTCACCAAACAGTCGAGCAAAACCTTGGAAGAGCCTTAGAAGCAAGAGCAAATTGGTAAATCATACAGTTTAATGCTCTTGCTAGGGGTACATACTCTTTAACTTTCAATTTAGAACCCAAACTCGACCCAAGCATAGCTGGTGCTCTATTGGCACATGCTTCGTACAAGCTTTTTAAAAAACGAGCTTATCATCTTCACCTTTAGTAGTAGCTTTTAATGCTCTCAAAACAAAAACTCTTCCTTGATGTCCTCCAAGTAAATACATCTTACGAAATTAAGTAACTAACATCCGTCAATTCATCAAGTTGAAAGTAAAAGACAGGAGATGCCTTTATTTCAAATACAAATTGATTCCATCACATCTATGCACATGTCTGAAACGTGTCTCCTAATTGTGTTTTTGGACGAAGATGTATCACGCATTTAAATATCATTTGTTTCTCAAAACAGTAGCGAAAACAACTTTTATAAACAAGGTGTGATGGGGTCAATTTTAAGTTTCATTTTGGCTTTTAAAACCAACGACGTCCCAAAAATCCAAGGCGAGTCTTTGTGGTTTGCTATTCAACGGGTGAGAACCACTAATCTAGATTAAACTATTGCATGCTGTTAGCAACATAGATTGGCAGTAATGCAAATTCTCTTAATTAAGCTTGTTAGCGCAAAAAAAGAAAAACATTTTAGGTTCACATTTAATGAGGTGCAACGCATTACGTTACGTTAAATACAAATCCGAATACAAAAAGAGGAAAATTATTCTTAAACAGACAATTTAATATTGATGAATGCTGTTATATTTCTGATTTCATGAATAGTAGTGCTTATTAATCGTGACATTTTAATAGATTTTTAGTTCTTTTATAGGAAATTCAGTCACAAATTTGAAAACTACAAAAGCCTAGTTTTTTTTTTATTTCTGAGTAATACATACTTATTGGAACGTAACTCAGATATATAAATTATTTCGAAACCAGAAAAAGGCAAACTAACTATTTATAACAATAAGTTTTCATAACGGGGTGATGTCATTTTAAGAAAACTTTTAAAATAATGGAGTAAATAACCGTGCAATTATTAATCGGCATGCTACACATAGATAATTGTCCCAAAAATAAGAAACTTTTTTACAAAGTTTAGTATAGATGACGTAGAATTAATATTACATGGTAAACTTCAGGCCATATCATAAGCAGGTTTGTACGATGTAGTAATTACCTTAAAACGCAGACTATTAGTTAGTGGAACGCGCCAATATCAAGCAAAAGATCATTCAAAATGAAAATTGTTTCAATTTATTCAGATTGATGAGCACATGAAATAGTCGTAGACACGTGATCCTTGAAGAATGGAGGGACCATATAAATTCACGCCCGAATCACGTCAAATAGGAATATTATACAATGACATAACTTCTACTAAACGCTTGAGGGGTAGGAAAAATGACTGACGCTAGACCGCGAATGGTAAACCCTGAATTAATTATTCGCGAGCCATAAACAAAGGTACATGTGAGGATTTTCGTAGAGGTTCATCGAGTAACCCATTTTATTATGAATTCTACGAATTTTTTATAGAACCAACGATATTAATATATTTGGACGGTATGGTTTCAAGCAATTAATATTGGAAATAGGCCCGATGGCAAACTAATTTACCTATGCCCCTACAGAATTCTTTAGCCAACTGAAAAGTGTAAGTCATAGCTCTTTAGAAATTGCTGTTATTGTTTGGTGCATTTTATACATCGCATTTGATACATAAATACTCATAAAATTAAACAAAGTCCACTCTTAGTTAAAGTAAATGTTAAGCTATTATAGATATAAAACCTGTACTTTGCAAGTTTTAATTGAAAATTGAGATTTGTTGTAAATTACTAAGTAAATAATCTAGGTTATGGTTAATTCATTGTGAAATATTACCATTCCATGTATGTACTTTTTTACAGGAGCATCGTTATGTCGCTGACTTTAAAACTTTATATGTATACGTTTACAGGAATAATGTATTAAATTTGTTGTTTTATTGGTTTAAGCAGGTAGGTAGCATTTTGTTAAATTACTGCATTCTTCAATTTTTGTGCAATTTTTTTTATTGTTTCTGTAAGGACCCACTACCACCTCGCTGTAGTTAACCAGAGCACCCTTAATTGTTACGGAATTCCCGCCCCTTCTGGGCAATTCTAAGTTTAAGAATTGAACGCTTTTATTCAACCGTATAGTCTTTGAACCAAAATTCAATGGCGATTAATAACTTTATGGCCATGCTTTTTTATCAATTTCGACTTTACAGTGACTTTGCATCATCAAATTTATATTAGTATTAAAATTTAAGCCATTCGTCTATGTTTTATTATAATTAGTTTAATCATTGAAAATAATTCTGTACATTAACCCACTAGTTTACGGTCATTTGCGTATTTGTTAAACGCTTCTGAATTTCCTTTCAAGTTAAACGGTTGCTTATTCAATGTTTGAAATGGATTTTATTAAAATATTAAGCTATAAATTTAAGTACTTCAAATCTATTCTATTTCGATATTATTAATTGATATGTTGTTTCTACAATTTTATGCGATAGTTAGGGAACACGTCCAACGAGTACGTCGTGATTTCACGCGCGTGATTGCATCTATATTCCTTATCTTATATACACGTTAAGGAATATTCGTTGTTAATCGGGTTTGTCTTTTATCGAAAGTAGTTCGCTTGTGAGAATAAAACCATAGGTTGGTTGTACGATGGATATATCTCATCAATTTCTTTTTAAGAATCAGTTTTGGTTAATGGCAATTCTAATACATAGAAATGGGACAACACATTTTGGTTGAAAATAAATAAATTGCTACTACTAATGCCATGTGTTTCATCAGATGTCGACTACAGCAGGTTGTTACATCCCAATCAGAACATCATGCTAAACTGTAAACTTGTTGTTTCTTCTCTACATTGTTTTGATAATTTTCCTCATGAAAAATTGGGTCTGGATTTTCTTAGTTACGTTTCTTAGGTTACTCATCGCACAATTTCAGAATTTCTGGTGTGGAAATTGAATCTACTTCGGTCAAATCGTCGGAGCATGCTAATGCGACAGTTGTTATTGGTTGAGTATTTATTAAATAGTTCAACATGGACTGTCCTATAAATTTGGTTATATAAATTTTTCTTAGAGGTGGGATATTAATACATAATTCTGCACCGCTTATAGAAGGTCTTTCTTAATTGCTGTGTCTACCTACTATTACATAAATTTTTTTTTTACTTCTAGAAAAGGTGAAACCAAGTGTGCATTTAGTTATTTAAATTGTACTTTAAATAAATATTTTTTGTCTATATAGATTTAACAATTGTAATTAGCACGGGACTGAGATCAACCCATAATGTATTTTTTTTTAAATTCTTGTTCTAGGTTAAAGATTAATTTGAGGTAGTTGAGTGTACTAATTATTGTGCGTATATATGTTTCTATACAGTGCAAACCCTCCAAGATGTTTTGGGTAAATTTTATTTTCTACGCGAGTCGATGTTCCTTTTGTACCATGTTTCTTAAAATTGATATTTGGTAAATGACCTTTTTGGTATCATGTTTTTTAATTAGAGGTTTTGTAAATAAAATTCTTTTAATGACGTTTCCTGTTTCTTTCTTTCGTGTGACCCATCTTACTCAACGATTTTTTAGCTAGCACGATCTTTTTTGGATTTCTTTTCTTTGTGGCGATATTCGGTGCGGGCGATCTTTCTTTATTTACTTTACTTTTCTTTCTTGACCGCACGGAATACCGTAACAATTCTAATTATATTACAAAAGATCTTCAGAATGCGTTTCATTTTGCCGAATGCGTAAATTGGCCATTCGAATCATAGATCAACAAACTTTCCGAGCATATCCTGGGTGTCTCCAAAAGCTGATATCACCCTTACAAGATCTTCTTAGTTTAGTACTGGCATTGTATATACTAATGTATTGACATGGCTTCATAAAGAAAAGCCAAAGGGATTGATGTTTGGAGACCGATCAGAGCAAACTACAAAACCTCCTTTACCGAATAATCGATTTGGAAATCATTGTTCCTAATAGTCGCGAACATTTCTATAAGAATGTACAAGTACCCTATCCTGTTCAAACCACATACTGTTGTGAATGATTAAAGGTAACTCGTCTAAGTAATCTAGCAAAATTGATAATTAGAAATACAAATAATAATCACTACTTAGTCTTCGAGTCAACGAATATGACCCTAGTAGATTATTGTCGGTAATACCACTCCATATATTAACGAAGACAGTTTGTTGATCTCTTGTTAAGGCAATAGCGTAAGGATTCTCGTAATTCTAAATGAGGCTGTTGCGAGTATTAAAATAATCAACTTTAGTAAAACATGCCTCATTTGTAAGCAAAATGTTTGAATGAAATTCTGGTTGAATGAACCATGTGGAAAAATTTAGGCGATGAACTTAATCTGCTGGAGTCATTGTTTGCACCTTCTGAATGTGATATGAATAGAGTAATTACTCGTTCACAGTTCGCCAGACGAAATTAGTGTGAATGCTGTATCGAGCTGATTACTAATTTGGTTTAAAATTGCACCTGCAAGAGCTTCAGTGCAAACTGTTCTTAGACGACCAGAATCACCCGGACGTTTCATCAAACCAGCTTTTCGTAATCGACGATAAATGCTTTCAAAAGTAGAACGTCATGGAGATTGGTGATTAGGCAGTCTTTCTGCATGCAAAATCACAGCTTCATGTCTACTCCAATTAACTTTACTGTAAATGAAATGCATATTCTCTAAATCTGCAAAATTATTCATATTTATTGGAAAAGTTTGATATCTTGCATCAGCAAAAAGTACGAAGAAGTTCAACTTACGTTATAATAATATACCGTGTTGTGTTAAATTGACGCTAATGATCTCTCAAATTTTATTTACCGCGGAGATGTAACAATAATAGTGCATCAGTTAGCATACAGTGGCAAGGGGGTGAATTCTATAAAAACAACTGCAAAGGTATACAAACTTTAACGCTTTTACCTACCTGGAAAGGGCTCTGAACTTTTGGTTTACTAAAAATGCTGGGCACCAACCCTCTTGAAATGTGGTCTTGATAGATGATAGGTGGTCTACGATACGACTAAATGATTATTTCTTCCACGCAGGTTGATGGAACCCTGTGTACACTTTTTATCTCTTACTAATTTAAATTAAGCACAAATAATAATAAGACTACGCTGTTCACTTAACCTATATTAAAACATGAATATCTCACAACTAACACGCATAAACTAAATTACCCTAATTGACCAGCTTGCGTCTATTTAGAAGACAAGAAGTGTCTTAACTTTATTCAAGTATAGTTATTCCATATATTTGATTGGTATATCCAAATTTCTATAAATACAATTGTGGTGCTTATTTCTATTACATTACGCTCTTACTAAGCGTGCTCCATCGTAAAGACCCAGATCCTAATAAATTGTATATAAATAATGGAATATACATCAACAAAATATGAAACAGGTAGAATGCTGAAATACTATCATTTACATCTTCTGGTTCCAGTACAAGACTCAGCCAACCTTTTTGGTGCAGTACAAACTTGGCTGCCTGTAGTCCAAATTTTCAACTTCTGTTGACGGAAAGATTCACTACAGAAACTTTCAGAATATAACGGTATTGGAATCCGCACGTACTTTTGCGTTTGAAGCTTGTTTTTATAAACTCGAATTCAATTTAGCATTACTCGAATTACTGTAAACCGGTTCACCCGCCCGACGATCGTGCTTGTCACCTAACTTAAGCTAAAAGCGCGTATTCAAAGATTTGAATGTCTGTGAATGAATAATTGCACTTTCTATTAAGCAATAGCGGTATTTATAAACTATATCATTTTAGGGAATTCGCAATTTTTTTTATTCACACGGTTTGTCCTATTTGAACTAAACCTGCGGTTGAAATCAAGGGTCTTTTGGTGCATGGGAATGTTATGTACTCCCACAGTTGCTATTCAATATTGACATCCGCATTATTAGATTGCGTTCCTACTCATTACACGTTGTATTATTTTATGGCTTCTGTCGGGTTGAGTAATTTACAATGATTTTGGTTGTTTTCAATGCGTGAAACTGTTTACACATACCGTTCATGGGATGATTAGTCACGAAAATATATGTTAGCGTTTTTCTAATTTGATATTCAGTTTGTATATTTTCATTTATTACTGGTTGTAAAAGAATGTACCAGGTATTTTACTATTCATGTTCTAATTTCGTATTATGGTGGAATATAGCCATGTTAGTAAATTGTAATCCATTCAACTTCTATAAATTTTTACGGATATTTTCGTACTAGAGCTCATGAACCAGCTAAACTTTATTAATGCTCTTCTATTTACGAATGTACGCTTAATTGACATGCAAAAGTTGTCTATTGGTTTCGTTTTTACCTTACCGAATCTCCGATTGCAATCAGTGTGTTTATCGTGTCCCCAACGTAATTTTCAACTTTGTGCACATGCTTTCAACATCTTTAGGTTCTTGCTCTATAGAGTAGGTAGCATCTTTCTTATGTAAGTAAGTGGTCCATGGTCCTATGTGATTGGTTACTCATTGGGCACGTCTCCAGGTAGCGGATAGGAGAAATCAGAAAATATATGGCCAAGGGATTGGCTATCTACTCTGGGAAGGATCGCGATAAGCTTATCTCTTTCAGGGACCCAGTGATCTAAGTGGCATAAGACCCACAACATGGCGGAGAGCAAGAGATTGTGCCGATGCGGGATAAAATCCGCTCCCTAGCCAGGTGAAAACGATCCCGCAGACCAAACCCCTCAACCCAAGCTGTAGTTTCGTGGCTAATGGGTCTGCCCTGAGGTAAACAAAGTCGGCGGGGCGATTCTGCAACACCGTTATACCGTGTCTTCTCTGCCGTCGTGGTCATGTCCTACGGACAAGAGGGTGTAGGGGTCTTGGCTTAACCACCCGGACCAAGAGGAGACAACCTCGTTAAAAATTACTAAATCCCGTGGTGTAGGACCGAACCCAAGGGATGCGTGGCTGGATAGTTGACCAGTCTCAATCGGTCCAAAACTCTGGGATCAGGGTAGTACCCCGTTTTATTCACGCTTTTCATGGCAACAGGAGGCACCTGGCATGTCGACCATTTATACCCCCATGCTCGTGGGAACAATCATGAATAATATTGGTACCACTAGAAAAATTGAATCTGAAGAGGTGAAACCAGCAATGGGGAATTCCTCAGGTAATCAAAATGTACCCATAGAGGTGCAAGTCCGCTTGCAAGACCGGTGTCTGAAACACCAGACATGCAGAATACTATAAAGAAACTTGGAGGCACTGGACTGCAAGCAAAGAGGCTTTCGGGAACGCAGCGTAGAAAACTGAGGAAAACCAATAAAGTCGAATCTGGGACTTTGACGGAGTCACACCCGTCCACTATGTAAACTGATGGGAGACTGCGTTATAGCCCTTATCCAGAAACCTTGGATTTGCAAGGACTGAGTTCAATCGGTGGAGCACTTGTATATAGTAGATCTACTGATAGACCCAGGACTTGTATACTAATCAACTTAACCAGGGTCAGCACAATAAGCCTTTTAGGTTGCAGTGGGGCGGAGCCGTTTGGCAGACGCATTCGCCAGGGGGGGGTGGTTTTAGTGGGTATGCTGCAAGGAGAGTTCCACACTTTGGCTATAAAAGCTTTCCACTCCACCGGGTTTGGTTAACTATAAAAAAAGCGGTCCATGGTGGTAGGAACAGTTTATATAAGTTTAGTATTGCAAAATCAAAGATCGTTAATGTAAATACAAAAGTCGAACTCGAATGAACGAAAATGAAATTATGGAATTAAAAATTTTGATTTTTTTTGCAATATTTAAAACTAGACGGAAATGACCTAGTGCTTAATGTATAACTAACAATCATATACGCTATCATAAAGCGGTTTTTTTTCGGTTGCCCGGGTGCTCGATTAGATAATGCTTTTAGATCTAGTTTTGCTAAAGGGTATGGTACTACAAGACTAGAAGCATTAATACAGTTATATTGTTAGAAATTGTAATTTGGGAGAAAGTGTGTGTTGTCCATTAAAAAACTATCTAGTGAGTTGGAAGATGAGAAATTGGCTTCCGAAGTGTATGTAGGTATTCGGTATAACTTGTAAAATTACAATTTAAGTTGCCGATTTATGTCGCGGTACGCACTGTGCTGGGGTACATTGCACTCCTGGCGGTTGTCGACTTTGAAGGTGTTTTCGACAACTTTCGGTCCATTCTAAAAAGTACATGTGCCATAGTTTTTCATATGCACTTGGTATTGGTCGTCTTCGGCAATCTTCTCACCCACTCTGTAGGACATAAAAGAGGAAAATTTTCGTATCTAATTTAGTATTCGGTGGTATCTAAAACCGTAAACATGAGCTCGTCCAGGATGATTAACGTTTCTCAACTTCTTGGGGATATAAACTGAAATTTACAAATGAACTATTTGGATTGTGGTAGCTGACTGAAAATTTGCACTACAATAATTTGATTACCCATATTAATAATATTTGTTCTGTCAAAGTGGACTACATACTACAGGTTCTGCGATAATATAATGCTAGTGAAAATTTGTGACTTTTCTGACGCCGAGCAAACATTTGTAAACAAATGGATTTTAATCCTAAAAAAAGAAATTTGTGACTCATTTAACAGCTATCTACGCAGAAAGTTCAACAGATCTGTTTCCGATAAGCATGGTGTTATAGCAAAACTTCCGTTTTCTCTAGAAAGCACTAATAAAGTAGGGAACAGAATAAAGGAAGTTATCGGAAAATCTGGTCTCGAGAAAATTAATGGAAAATTCAAAAACTCGATGTGTTCCGTACAAAGTGGACTAGCGGATGTTAAGTTGGAAACTTTATTGGAAGAACTTTCAGATATATTAGACGGGCTCAAAAAAGATGATTACTATCTTTTCGACTTGGATATAACCCAGGATTTTCCGGCATTTTTAACAAAACAGGGATGTGTAACTATTTAACTACAAACCATAACTTTTTCTACAATAGTGAACACAAAGATAACAGCGATATTATAATTGACAAGGATAAAACTGTGGGAATCGCTTGTATAACTTGGTTAACAGCTAATACAAGAATAAAAATATACAACAAATTTGTGTGTCAAATAACAAGTCCTTGTGTTAATAAAAAACTTGGGAATCATATACTAAACTTTCAACGTTGTCCAGACGTACGTTTATGGAAAACATTCGCGTCTACTTTGGCTAAAGAACGTGGCATACGCGATTGGAAGTGACAATATGCAACCGCACGACTGGGAATTATATCAATACGGATCAAGTTTGTAATCCGTTAAAAGACTGTTTAGCCAATGTAAGTTATACTTCCTAAAAGCGTCAACGTACTCGGTACCACTTGTCAAAATGTGGAGTACGCCGTTGAACAAGCTACAAAATAGCTGCTGTTTAGTGTATAATAACCTACTACAGAACGCATATTGGGGGAACAGCAGTACAAAAAAGTTGACTGGCTTGAAAATTAACTTGTCTAAAAATTCCAGAAGAAAGAGAAAAATTGGTAAAATATGCGCTTTTGGCTTTTAGTTTTAACTAGTTGCCTGTAAATTACTTTGATATGGTAAAGGAAGAAGACAGCAAAGATAAAGTATTGATCTTACACAGGTCGAACTAAAAAAGGTAGGATTCGTAACATTGGCATACTCCACACGTAAAGGGGTTACATTAAACATTGTGTATTTGTCAATAAAGAACCTTTCGGATCATTTAAAACCGAGGATCCTTCAACCTATAAACTTAATATATTCCCAAAAGTGGTGTACATACAGCTATACAACAATGTTTAGGAGAATCAGCAAAAGAATATCGACCAAACCAACAAGATACTTTGCAGGAGATAGTTGAAAAGCCACGCCCAAGAGATTGAAACAAGCTGCAAAAATTACACGAAGAAATGGATCTGGATATTTATAGAATTAAAAACTTTGGCTATAGAAACAAACCTCGGTACATTTTGCAATTCGAAAAACTCAACGTTCTCTGTGTATCCAATTATTGGCTAGATAAGGAGATAGAAGGCATCGATTTGAATTTTAAATTACGGATAAAAATTGATAAAATTTAAACTACCCCGAACAAGCATAAAGAAAGGACAGTTTTTTGAGCGTAACTTGGTACTAAAATTAAGTATTATTGCGTCCATGCTTGTCTGTGTAAATATTTTTAAGTTACGTTATTTATCTAATGTTACAATGAAGTTTTCGAATAGCACTATCTTGATTTTTATTTTTAAAAGACTGCTACGTTGCATATATATAATAATTGTTTCTAAATAAACTACAGGAGCTATTATTATCTGGTACCAGTTACAAAGTCCAATTTTTAAAATACAGCTAATTCATCCATTGCAGGTTTGGAAAATGTTTTTAGATAAAGCAGTTATAAATTTTGGGTTGAGGGGGTTGCAACTCTATAGGGCTTATTTCCATAATAAAATTGATGGTAGATTCTTGTTCAATTTTTAATAAAGTGTGTAGATTAAAATGACTCTCGCGATATATTATAGGAAATAAGTGACTTATGTTTAAAAATCTTGGAGTAGAGAAGCACACTAAAATGTAACCACGGGAACATACAACAACTAACGAAAATAAACTAATTCACTTCTGTTTCCTTTCAGGTTATATACTATACGAAATCAATTAAGAATTTTTGCTTGTTTGGGCATGTCAACTTTAATTATACGAGTTTCTAATTATACGTTATTAAATTGCTGATTATTAAACTATTAGTTAATGGATTTGCCAATTTTTAAACTATTAGTTAATCGGTTTTCTAATTAATAAACTATTTATTATTAACGGTGTTTGAAATACAGTGATATGCAAAGAAATTTAAGTTTATATTTATCAATAGTTATGCTTCAGTCTCTGCAAGGACATGAGACTGGCGATATCTAAAATTGTAACAAAAACAAATGATGGCACATGTTAATAATGGCGGAGGAGTATAGGCGGAGAGGTTAAGCGGAGGCGGTGGCGGCGGCGGCGCTGTCTCAGGGCTATCATATACTACTGGTACCTGCTGAATTCTTATAATTTGCAACTTATTGATACTGCAGAATTCCAAACCTTATTTCAATCACAAGATGTTACAACTGCCAACGCTTTTGACACTCAGTCAAGGTCTGTCGGTCAACAACCACCTGTGGACACTGTGCTCAAGATCGTGTCCTAACCAATCCTCACAACCCATATGTTCCAACTGCCAACGCATTAATCGCCCCTATAACCACTCTGTAACTAATCCTGATTGTCCCGTGTACAAACAATCCCTAGAAATATCTAAATTACGTACTGACTATGGCTACTAATCCCACCACTCAATTTCCTACGTTCACTTATGATCCCCACCTAACACCCTCCTATATATCAGTTATTCAAGCCAACCTCCAACACTCCCGCTCCGCAACACTTGAACTTGCCCATCTCCTTACCGAACGAAAAATATCCTGAGCTGTCTTTCAAGAACCTTACCTTATAAACAACAAAATTCCCAACCTACCACCGTATACTAGATCCCTTTTCCACCCACATCCACTAGACCCTAATCTAACAGTAGCCATGATCATCAACAACCCCTAAATAGATGGATCCCTTATCCTCCCCCACTCTACTCCACCAGTACTGACTGTTGAACTACACTGGAAGACTGGCACTATCAATATTATCTCAGCCTACCTTCAATATAACAAAAACATTCAAACATACTTACAACAACTGAACAACCCTTTACAAACACTTATACACAAACAGACACTTATATGTGCAGACGTTAACGCGCGTTCTACGTTTTGGTACAATGACACCACTGACGAAAAAGGCGCCCTCCTTGAGGATTTTATCCTACAACACAACTTATTCATCTTAAATACTCCATCAAACACTCCAACCTGGGAATCCTGAAACCACAGCTCCAATATTGACGTTACCTTCGCCGCCCCATCAGCCCGCAATTTAATTGACTCCTGGAATATATCCCACCTAATAACCTTCAACGACCACAATCCAATAACATTCAACGTCCTTCCAAAACTCCCACCACGCCAATTCCACAAATCGTCATCCTATACACAAATAAAGCAAACTGGCCCCGCTTCCTGAAATCTTTGAGAAACCACATATCTAACCCTCAACCCGCCTTACTACAAAGTTTTCATCAAACCCAACTCGCAACCTCCATTGTCCAAAATATCCATCGTGCCGCATCCACTACCATCCCGACAAGATATCACACTACTCGCACGACACCCTGGTGGAGTCCTGCATTACAAAACTCAAGACAACGCCTAAACGCCCTACGACACAAAATACAACGACTACGCAGTCTCCCAGTTCTAAATGACCACTCAGCACTATTGAGTACACAATATCAACAATTACGATGAAGTTTCAAAAGTTCCATCTATGAGGCTAAGAAGAACCATCTACGAAACATTGTTGACCACCCCAATATCGATCCCTGGAAAAATTATCGCAGGTTAGTAAAATCCCCTCCAAATCAAATCCTAACTACGCCCATATTACTCCAAAACCCCACTGTTATTGCCTTTTTTTTGTTTATCTTATTATACATATAAGGTAGTCTATAATTCATATACCCACAAGTACAACCCTGATTTGTACATATTTCCCCAACCCTATTCGATTCAATACAAACTAATCCGAACCTAGTTTCCTTTGGTTCCTGTTAGAACTAATCGTAGAGAGAGTCGTCCGTCCGCTATCGTGCAATACAGACACAAATATAGACGCGTTTGTCGCGATTATCAGTAGAACCTTACCAACAGGTGCACATTGTCGTCCAAGTGCGGGAGTGTCGTTTCACATATGTTACAATTAGTGTTTACAACAAGTGACATTAAGTTCAGTAATAAACATCTGTGCCGTCATTAACCAGTAGTGACCGGCATGGAAATCAACCTACAATACAGTCTTCTAACAAAGATCCATCAGTGGTATCTATTGGCATCACCAGCGTGGTCGAATTACTAGTAAGTATAAAGTTATTAATTTAATCTTTGTCTGCGTAATAACACATACCATCCAAAATACTTTATCCCTCCTATTAAACACGGCAATCTCTCCTACTTCTATGGATACTCCTTCCTTCCAACAAAACCAAATCATCTCCAATTGCAAAATCTCCTAACAAACCTCCAGATGATATCCTCGACACCAACTTTCTTGACTCCATTGTTTCCAAATTAAACCCACATAAATCTCCAGGTCCTGATAACATCACAAACACCACCATCCAAAAACCATGGCTGGTAATCCTTCAACCTATCATCCAACTATTCCAAAAATGCCTAACCACCGGTATCTTTCCTGACACCTTTAAACATGCTAACATCACCTTACTACTTTAAACATGCTAACATCACCTTACTACTGAAACCTGCAAAACCCCCCTGAAGACCCACGTTCCTACCGCCCAATTGCCCTTGTTTCATCCATCGGTAAACTCCTTGAAAAACTGATCCTACAAAAACTCCAATCACACATCGAAAATTACTCCCTGATTTTCCACAACCAACACGGGTTCCGTCAAGGTCACAGCGCAGAACAAACAATCTTTTCCTTAATTTCCAAAGTCCGATCATCATAATCCAAATACGTCATAGCAATTTTTCTTGATTTCCACTCCGCTTTTGATCTCCTTTGGTGGCCCAATGTCCTAAACCAACTCAAATTACTGAATTTCCCCTCCAGTATATATAAAATCATCCAGTCATATCTTTCTTCCCGAACAGCAAGCCTCCACTACCATGTCCCTAACAAAGGCTGTCCTCAAGGATCAATTCTACCCTTTGGAACCTATCCATTAACCCTATCCTTGACCTTAATATTCCAAACACAGATACCTTTACCTATGCAGATTACCCTACGTTCCTCATTCAAGGAAACTCCCGCCTCTAACTACAATCCACTGCAAATATCCTAATCCAACATATCGAATAATGGCCAATCCTAAGTAAGCAACCCATCTTCCCTACTAAATCCAGAAGGTTACTTCTAAAAGGCTTCTTTGACCTTCGCTGCAGTCCTACTATCCATATCCTAGGAACACCCTTAACCTTATCTTAATCTGTATCCTACCTCGGTATCCATTTAAAAACCCGTCTGAAGATGCACACCCACCTCCAAAAAATACGCTCAAAAACCAAGTTAATCCTGCACAAAATTCAGCAATCCTTACCAAAATCAATCCAACTATTCCCACCTACAAGAAGACTAATCCTGCGCAATATCACCATCCCCATCGTTCGCTACGCTGTTGACTCTTGGTGTCCTCTCACAACCCCACATTCCAGAGAATCCAAATCTCATCACAAGTCCTTTCGAACCACCTCCACTGCCTCTCTATACACAATATTAAAAATTTCCCCCTTAGAAATCAAACTACATCATTTCGTGCAATCCCGTAATCTAAAACTTCTTCGTCCAATCCACCTCCATAATGAAACACTATCCCCAGATACGTACCGCACAATCCTTACTTCCGATTTTAAGACCCGTATCTACAACTCCCTCCTTTTCCTCCGGCATGGTCCTACTCCGATACCGGCAGATACACCTACCAAATATTTTCTACCATTACCGACATCCCCACTCACATGCAAAATTCCAGCCGTACAACTTTGTAATTCCTAGCTGGTCATGGAAAATTCCTATCTAAACTACACTCCTTTCACCTAATACCCTCTCCTCTATGTCCATGCAATCTTGATTCTCCCGAAACCCCAGAACATCTATTATAGCATTGCCCTGCAATAACTCTCATTCAAAATACCTTCAAACAAATCATTCAACTCGACCTATTTTCCCCACTACCCGATTTTAAATTCCTAATCACTAACTTTCCCCTTCCTTTACATACCTTCCTACAAGAAATTTTAGACCCTAAACCTCCTATACCCCCACCTCATCCCCTCTAACCTGCGATCAAACACGAAAACAACAAGTTGAGACTGCATCGAACCACAAGAAGCTCCACACCCCCTGCCCTGGATCAAGTTTTTGACGTCACCCGAAGGTAAAAGCGAGTCTAAGGAGAAGACCACTTAAAACCAAATGAACTTTAATTTATTTTGTTTTTCTTAATTGTTTTTTCCTTTTTATTTAACTTAGACTGTTCAAGCTAGGATGGGCCAATAGTCTAGGTATAGTTTAAAATAAAAAATATTCATACATACATACATACTGCCGCACTGCCGAAAACGAAATCTGGTTAAACCAGGTATACATTTTTTATGCATAACACTAGGGATTTAAAAAATATAACCGAAACTCGTTTTATGACAGTGCCGTACAAGTTATAGGAGTAAATGCTTCACTTTGCTCCTATATCTACGCCTCTAAAATACTTATATATTGTCTGTACATTGCACAATACGTAATTTTTCCCTGTTATAGGTCGACTAAATATCATTTCGGTAAATCGAATATTCTTGGAATTACCTCCGTCTAAAAAACTGGGTCATCTGTAAAGGTATATGTATAGAAACTTTTATTCATATTTCGAAGTGTAATTTCACATCCTTAAGTTTTTTTTGTAATATTTAGGGGACACTGTAAATTATAATTTAAATTCATGATTCGATGATTTTTACTTATCCAATGTTATTAAGTTATATAAGCTTGCATGTGGAAGAATACTCGTTTAAAATAACAGGTTCTCATAAAAGACGAATGTAGTAAAACTAACAAGGTTTCTAACTATAAATCAGTTTGGCAATTAGCAATGCTAACAAAATGCTTAGCAGTAACATTCAAATAAAAATCAGGTGTTTCATTTCATTATCTAAAATAGGTGGATATACCTGTGGTACCCATTATTCACACATCAATCAAATTTAACGACGACGTTTGGGTACGTTTTTTAAAATATTTACAACTATTTATTCTATAGTTAGTGTGTATAAAATCTATACGGTTGCAGAACCTTGCTGTGTCGTGTTAGTGTCTACGTAAATCTTCGTCATTAAGGCTTTTCACATGTAAGTAGTCTTCTATTAATATCAGCCTCAACTAACTCTTAAACAAAATTAACTTTATAGGGATGGAATTCTTCTGCCTTTAAAATATTCAGTATAAATATTGTAACGAACTTCGTTTTACTGGTCTTAATTCGGTCCAATATAAGCCTGATTATTAACAAATACAGAGAAACCATAGTGTATGCCCTACATGTGTCATGTTCAAAACACTGCATTCCTTCTGAACACGACAATTATGCAATATATATGTGTATATATGTGTTAAAAGGGTATTATTTGTCAATTGGTAATTTATTTCGTGATTCAGTATGTGTAAGAACAACAAAAAATTTGGAAACGCTTTTTAAAATCATTAGTTTAGAAATTAATAATTTTACTAAAAAATTTCAGTAAGCTAAAAGTTAATTTTTATAACCCTGCAGATATAAATACTCATAGAGTATAGCGTGTCATATTAGAAACATTCCGTGTGTAAGATATCATTTAAAAGGTCATGTCATAAACATATTTTAACCCTAGTATTCACTAAGTGTAAATTGTAGGAATAATTTCAAAAAAGCTTTAGCTTCATTTCTAAGATTTAGTTTACAAGCAAAGTGGCAGTTACATTATTAATTAAAAGCGTTTGAAAGTGTTTTGAAGAAACCCTCCAAGTATCACTATACTATAAACAGATGAAACCGTCGTATCTAATAGGGTAAAATGTTGCACAAACAACAGAAATTCCAGGTAGTTGTTAGTTTCGATGTCAATTAGAGAAATTTATAGCATCTTAAAGACGATAAGAAACAGAGAAGTTGGAGCAGTTGATATCCGTTACAAATGAAGCTTGCCAACAAACAAAGAAGGGTTATTTGTTAGCGCGTATGTTGGAGTGAGATAGACATAACGGGTATTAGATTGAGGGGTGTAGTTTAAAACCATAGCGTTCGTTGATTGGGGTTCGTACAAGATTATTTTATGGTAGAGTGTCAAAATACGAAGAAATCATTTAGTAACGTGCGAGTATTTGTTAGATTCAAGTGATTTTCAAAGAAATGAGTGTCGGTTAAATAAAATACAAGGAATTTTGAACGTACGTTAGAATGGTTTTGGGAAACTGTGGCCGTTGGAGTGTGTTGATGTGGACCAGTTTCGGGAACTATTGTGTACGTTAGGAAGGTGTTTGTGGAAACGAGTGGCCATTGAAAGTTTGACGAAGAAGTATTGTGTACGAATGTGTGTATTGTAGAAATTTTTTAAAATTTGGCACATTTGAGGGGTGGAGAAAGAGAATGTAAGCCCCAAGAGCTTGAGGTGGGGCTCTCTTACGATTTTAGTTTCCAACAAGCGTGCGTCGCTAGCTTAGTTTTTAACTATCTTACTATTATTGTATCTCGACAAGACAACGTGCTTCAATGCCAGAAATGCTTTTACGTTTTGCATAGAAGTTTAATTTAATGTAAGTAAAAAACAATTCGTTTTTAATTTGCACTAAGTGTGCAAAACTATGCACTTTAAAAAAGGGTAAATGCCAGTGTTTGGGCGGTTTGGAGGTTTACCAACAAATTTATGGTATCAATAGAGGAGGTTTGGCAGTTTGGAAGCCCTATCAAATTGGTGAACGAGATGACGTCTTGTTGATATAGTTGCAGCCTTGCAGTTGAGGTGATTGCAATTCAGATTGAGGTGTTCCTGAATGCCGCAGTCATTGATAGGATGATCGCAGGCCCGTGTGCAGTTATGGAATCCAGGTAACTGATAATTTTTCATTGTTTATGTGTTAAACAGGTGCTTAGTGACTTAGTGCATTGAGGTATATAATTTTATGAAATAAAGGGACAAACGGGGAAAAGGTTTCTGATTAAACAATATAATCT
Organism: Platerodrilus igneus; assembly: GCA_036346225.1. Lineage (NCBI taxonomy): Eukaryota > Metazoa > Arthropoda > Insecta > Coleoptera > Lycidae > Platerodrilus > Platerodrilus igneus. The sequence continues at coordinate 9,578,200 of JARFIW010001638.1, read as the reverse complement.
GAGTTGTGTTTTTTGTATTTTATGTGAGAATTTAGGATAAGAAGTGATTTATAATATTTGATTTAAGTACAAGGTAAAAGGGTCTTTTTAATTATTGATGTGCAAAAATTAGCACGAAAAGTTAAGGTTTACTATGAGCTCGTAAGGAACCGGAGTTAAAGTAAGAAATGTGGTAAAGCCCTATTACTTTCTCTGATTGTATTAATAGGAAAAATTTACCTGGAATAAATTTTGTTATTGAAATGTATTGTTAAGGGAATATTTTGGGAGATGTATAGAATATGTAAATAATGTGTGAAGGAGGAGCTTTATTTTGATTTTGACGTGTACATTTTCCTGATATGTTAATAAAAGTAGACGATTTACCGGAGCGCATGGGTTTTTTTTTTGAGTAGTTAGGTTGTTACGCTCCCTTCCTGTCAGCGTATTTAAATTGCATCGTTCTTGGCTCGCCGGTCGTATAAATTTTGTTCCTTATGTTATTATCCAAGTCGAGATAATAGACGATCAGAGGTTATGGGTAACAACTAGTTTATACAAACAGATTTGCAGTGAAGTGAACGTTCGTGATAATGTTAATTAGTCGGTACCTTATTGCAATAAACCGTCGAGTTATACATTATCAATATAGCGTGTAATAATTTTTATAATACCCAATTCTAAAGACTCGTGGAAATAATGGATCGTACTTATTTAATAAAGCTTTCTTCGAGTTTCTAATCAAACTTGTGTGTTGGATAACGCTGTCATTAGATTTAATTCTTGAAAACAACGATTTCAATTTGATTCTGCAGCTTTTAATATATTTTCTGGATTGCTCATTTTATTACTACAAGAGCGATCTCGTGCTTTTAATATATTTTCTGGATTTCTCATTTTATTACTACAAGAGCGATGCATATTTGTTGTTTACAAGAAGTGAATATCTGGGGTGCATCGGTAAGGTCTTCCGCGCTTATCAACAGTAATAAGATTCCCATTTTAGCTCTTTGCCAGAGACCTAATGATTTTCCTACGGTAGGCCAGATCGCTTTTTATGAATGGCCTGACTAATCTTTGGACTTAGATTACTGTTCTGGAGTGTAGACTGCCGTTACAATTACGATAGCAACATGGATGTTACCGATCACCGTGGTGTTGCTGTATTGATCCACCTCCAATAGCTTGCAAGATATAGATTCTGACCCATAGAGGTATGTGACTCTTTTTTTTGTACATAGCAAGTAATAAACCCAACTTGCATTGACATACGAACTAAGCATATTTTTTTTTGTTTAATAAAGACCCACTCTGTAATTAGCTGTGCTAGTGTTCCTTGTTATGCTAAAATGTTCCTTTACTAACCATATTTTTTTTAAATATTTGAACACCGAAGAATCCATACTACTACATACATATCAATTGCGCTATAATTTTGTTTTTTTTTTAAATATTTAAAGACAGAAAATCAATACTACTGGATTACCTATTTATCTTTTGTTATAAGTTTTGTTTGATTTATGTTTAATTGGTGGGTGAGGAAACGTTTCTGCTACTCCCCAATACTACGTTACTGTATAATAAAAGTTTTGTAATGCCTTTTTTCGTTATTACATTATATAGATTATCCAAACAGTTTTTTTTACATTTTACAGAGTACGGAATAATTTAGACTTTTTATTGCTGCTATGCTTATTCTTTTTTCCAGGTTTGCTTGACTATTTTATTGCAGGTATTGTCACTAACTCCTACAGCCGCGCATATTATATGGTGGCCTGCTTTCTGCAACCCTCCCTAATCTCCGATTGAGCCCGGTCATTCCTTGACTTTCTTTGTGTTACGCACGGCTACGAGTCAACGTAACAAGGTATATTTTCAGAAAGCAGCTGAGCAGTCGTGGCAAACTTCATAAGCAAAAGTATGTTTGACATCCAACAGCAAGGCTTATAGAAACATCGCAGGAATTATTTTGTCGAATGTGTGGCTTTTGAATTACTGGGTGACGCCTAGCTACGGAAACCAAAGCTATATATCTATATATATATATATATATTATTGTGTAAGGGAGGGGGTTAGAGGGTTTCTAAAGGTATATTTGTATTAATAGGGGTGTATGCCAAACGATAGGATTAATATTTCAGATTTAATAATTCAAAACTATAAATTTTGCTATACTTTACATACGTTAAAGTATGTACCATTTCAGATTGAAACTTATATGCCAAAAGGTAGTAACATGACTTTATGACGTTGATATAATGCACGGTACTTGAGGTTTTATACTGAGTTGATATTTCATGAGCCAGTTAGAGTACATTTGCCGTCGGAAAGCCGGACGCATTTATGGATATCTGCAATATAACAAAGCGTCCAGGTCGTGTATGAATTATTTGGCTTTTCCTTTTTATAGAATCAAACTTTTAGACGAATTGTAAATCAAAATTTAAAGTGAATCAAAATGTAAAAGGTTATTGGAGTTTAGTGAAGTGTTTTGGACCAATGGTAGAAATTTAAAATTATTATAAAGACTATAGCGAAGGTATGTTGGACACTGAAAGATAGGAGATTTGTTATTGGATGTTATATATGTAAAAAATGTTATTGTAGTAAGCTAAGTTTGTTTAGTTAATAACTAAGCAATATAAATAAGGGACTTCTTTTTAAAATTTGTTCAGATACAGACCTATTTATGAAACCTGCGTTAAAATTGTAAAATAGTTTTGAAATAAAAGTTTATTTGTGTATTCATCGAGTATTATTTAATCCAAGTATAAAAGGAGTTTATAAAAGTGTTTAAAAGTGAATAGGGAAAGTCAGCGTGTATGTAAAGAAGATTGTGGAAGTGGTTATTGATGTAAAGGAGAAAGCGACGGTATATTATTTGAGAAGATTAGTGTTGGTTTTGGGATAGATTTGGGTATTACGGCAGCAGGATATTGGAGTGGATAAAAGAAGGCATCGACGACGTAAAGAATTTGGATTGATTTGAGAAGATATAACGGCAGAAGGACATCGTATGGATAATTGGTATAGCAGGATTAGGAGTGATTTGTATTAAGACAGCGGGATTGATTTGGTTGTGCGAAGAGAAGTAAGCGGGATACGGAGCAGAGGAACAGGAGATAGGAATACGGCAAGGAAGAATTGACGTTTGGGGCATCAAAATTGTTTTAAAACACCTGGAGGCAGTGCGCAAGAGGACAATTTTGGAGAATCTTGTGTAAAAGTGCGTACGGCAATTTCGAACTTGAGCCAGCAGTCAAAGGAAGGCCTTCAGCGCAGTATATTTTTGGTAAGTACCGTGAATATATTAGAACGTCAGAAATTAAAGTCATAAAAGTTACATAAATTAATTTGACATCAGGCATCGTTGATCTAATAAGATTTGGCATATTAAAATAAATTTAGTACATTTCAAAAGTGGTAAAACAAACGAAGGTGCAGTTTGGTTGGGTATTGCACATCTACTCACGATTGAACCCACGGTGAGTAGGTGAGAAAACCCTGAGATTAAAGTTTTCAAATAGTCGAGGCATATAACATATAGTAATTAGTAAAAGAAAAACCAACCAAACGTTTGCTAAAGCACCTCGATTTGAAATCATTGTGACGACGACAAAAGTCGTGTAATAAAATCTTGTTTAAAGGAGGAGTAATTATATTAGTTAAAAATAGTAGAGACAAAAAAACATAGTAATTATATAAAATTTAGAATACAAGAATATATATATATATATATATATATATATATATATATATATATTACTGTAGCGGACTATTCAAACAATAGTTATAAGCAGCTAAAATTATATCGCCAACTTCACACCTGGCGGAAAAGTGTCAACAGGAATAATTGTAGCAGTTGTAATGGCTAGTGCTTCGTTAGAGCTTTTTAGTGTCCAAATATGAATGTCAGCGGACTACTCAAAAAATAGTTATATGCAGTTAAAGTTATTTCGCCAACATGACGCCTAGCGGAAAAGTGTCGGTAGAAATAAAATTAGCCGACGTAGTGATTAGTGCTTCGTTAGTGCTTTCTAATGCCTGAGTATAAAGATCAGCGGACTACTCAAAAAATAGTTATATGCAGTATAATTGGTAATTGGTTATTATTAATATTATTATTCCGGCTACATGACGCCTAGTGGAAAAGTATCGGCAGGAACAATTTTAACCGACGTATAATGGTTAGTGCTTTGTTAATGCTTTTAATGCCCAAATATGAATGTCAGCGGACTACTCAAAAAATAGTTATATGCAGATAAAGTTATTCCGCCAACTTCACGCCTGGCGAAAAAGTGTCGGCAATAATAATGGTAACCAGTGTAATGATTAGTGCAATGTTAGTACAGTTTAGTGCAAAAATGTAGATGCTACCGGACTACTCAAATGGAAGTTATACGCAGTAAAATTTGAATCTAATGAAAACTAAATCGAAATATAAACGACTATAGTAGCAAACAAGATGATATTGTAGTATGAATCCAAATAAAAATTTCTGTCATAAAAAATTCTATTAGTTGACTTTAGGCAAGTACAAAATAAAACGCTATAAAGCACAAACGAAATACCAACCATTAAACAGGCCACAATTATTCCCGCCTAGACTCTTCCCCCATGCGTGAAGATGGCGAAATAATTTTAGTTGCATATAAATGTTTTTTGAGTAGTCCGCTGACATTCATATTTGGGCATTAAAAAGCACTAACAGCGCACTAACCTTTACGTTGGTTAAAATTATTCCTGCAGATACTTTTCCACTAAGCGTCATGTTGGCGGAATAACTTTAACTGCACATAACTATTTTTTAAGTAGTCCGCTGACAATTATATTTGGGCATTAAAAAGCACTAACGACGCAGTAACCAGTATGTCGGTTAAAATTATTCATGCCGACACTTTTCCGCTTAGGCGTGAAGTTGGCGGAATAACTTTAACTACATATAACTATTTTTTGAGTATTCCGCTGACATTCATATTTGGGCATTAAATCGCACTAACGAAGCACTAATCATTACGTCGGTTAAAATTATTCCTGCCGACACTTTTTCGCTAGGCGTCATGTCGACGAATTAACTTTAACTGCACATAATTATTTTTTGAGTAGTCCGCTGACATTCATATTTGGGCACTAAAAAGCACTAATGAAGTACTAACCATTACACTCGCTACAATCATTCCTGCCGACACTTTTCCGCCAGGTGTGAAGTTGACGTAAAAACTTTAACTGCATATTACTATTTTTTTAGTAGTCCGCTGGGACTCAGATTTGGGCACTAAAAAGCACTAACGGAGCACTAACCATTACACCTGTTACAATTATTCCTGCCGACACTTTTCCGTTAGGCGTGAAGTTGGCGGAATAACTTTAACTACATATAACTATTTTTTGGGTATTCCGCTGACATTCATATTTGGGCATTAAATCGCACTAACGAAGCACTAATCATTACGTCGGTTAAAATTATTCCTGCCGACACTTTTTCGCTAGGCGTCATGTCGACGAATTAACTTTAACTGCACATAACTATTTTTTGAGTAGTCCGCTGACATTCATATTTGGGCACTAAAAAGCACTAATGAAGTACTAACCATTACACTCGCTACAATCATTCCTGCCGACACTTTTCCGCCAGGTGTGAAGTTGACGTAAAAACTTTAACTGCATATTACTATTTTTTTAGTAGTCCGCTGGGACTCAGATTTGGGCACTAAAAAGCACTAACGGAGCACTAACCATTACACCTGTTACAATTATTCCTGCCGACACTTTTCCGTTAGGCGTGAAGTTAGCGGAATAACTTTAACTACATAGAACTATTTTTTTAGTAGTCCGCTGGCATTTATATTTGGGCACTAAAAGCACTAACGATGGACGACGAACTACACTTGCTACAATTATATCTGCCGACACTTTTCCGACAGGCGTGAAGTTGGCGGAATAACTTTAACTGCTTATAACTATTGTCTGAATAGTCCACTGACTTTTATATTTGGGCACTAAAAAGCACTAACGAAGCACCAACAACTACACCAATTAAAATTATTCCTGCCGACATTATTCCGCTAACTTCACGCGCCTCTAACATGCACCGACTCGCAAGTAAGAAACTATTTTTGCTTTAGGATAACTTGAGCATAAAAATTCAGTGTGTCCATTAATTTTATTTTGTGTGTTCGACGTGTCAAAGGTTTTGTTGCTTGTTTGTTCCGTGGTGTTCTTGTTTAGTAGGAGTATGTTTTGCTTATTTTAAATGAATTAAAGATTATGTAACGATGTGTTCTACAAATACTATTGTACTTTAAAATTTCGTTTTTAGATAGTCCATGTTAAATAACTTTAGTTTAGTTTCTTCCTTCGTTTATAGGGGCCCTAACCCCCTACTATACTTCCTTTCCTGATTAGATGTCGAAATTGTTCTCGTAAAGATTTGCTCTATCCCCCCCCCCGGTTCATGACCCTGTGAACTTGATCCCAGCTAGCAATTACTTTCGTTATTAATTCCACTTCTTGTTAACCGGGGGTTTGTCTTTAGGAAAAACCTCCCGCTATCACTTTCAAAACACTTCAAAACGTTTTGCCTACTAAACACTCAGGAAAAAAGTCATCCACAACCTGAATAGACTGAAGTGATTCTAAATGTAAGGGCGACAGGTTTTTCTCATAAATTTTTATTAGAATTCCAAGGAAAACATGCTGCAGCTATCTGTTCAAATTGATAAGCAGTACAAACCTATTTAATTATACAAGTTGTTTAGTTGCATCTAGATTACTTTGTTGAGTACATCGAACGTTAAGTTTTGCAGTGTGCTCTCGAGAAAGAACTCGATAAAAATGCCGGTGAGACATTATTTTTAGCCCATATATTCAATCGGTTCTATTCCAAACGACAAATAATTCATTCATGTACGTCCATTACATTTAAATTAATTTTAACACCTGATGGTGAAATGTTAAGCAAAATTTGTTTTTTCTTCATTACCAAGATTATTGATTGATTAATTATTCATTATAATTAAGATTATTATCATTACTAATATCTATATTTGTTCTACGATTACAGTTATAAACTGGTAAATACAGATACAGAAAAGAAATTCATTCTAGCATATACGTAAAAACTTACGTATCAGGTGACGTGTTTTTAAAATTGTTGCCTTTTGGATAGGAACAACTAATTCTTCGGGCAATACATATCTTTGTATATTTTTCTGAAATAATTTAGATATCACTTCAATTGAATGGGATAATGATTGATTTTATTCTGCCGAAAGTCTTGATATTTTCTTATCTTCCGCGCTTCATTTTTTATTAGGTTGTAGGTTAGTGTGGTGTTTACTTCGATTATAAGCGCAACTATTTCTTTTTGTTGTTATATATTATATCCCGTCTATTTGCTTCTTCTTGAAGTGTTATCAGATTCTGCTCCTTTTCCTAAGGTTGATATTCCTACAGCCAATACTGCTTTCTTTCCTAACTGTGATACTTCTAGTCCTTCATCCGACGTCGATGAAATTTTATCTGCTTCTGCCCCTTTACCTAACCTAACGGTCGTGTGCTCTGCTTGTGTTTTTCTTCGTAAGGATGATTTTCGTACAGCCAATACTTTTTCTCTTTCTACCGTGGCTATTCTGACAACCCATGATGTTTCCTTTTCTACCGTTGACTTTCTTACCTCCAATTCTAACAACAAACAACTTTTTTCCTTAACTCGTTTCGAGTTTCCTAAACTACCCTCGCCCCCTTCTACACCGCGTATTATAACTAGTACACCCTTTGCTGTCCCTGTATGGGGGAAAACTGCCCGTTAGAGGCAGAAATTTGTTTATACCGATTCCGAACCGGAAGATGTATGTCGGCGAAATCCTAATGTCCTTGATATCGTTTCATTTTCTTGCTGGCGGCAATTCATATCTTTGTAAATTTTTCTGAAATAATTTAGATATCACTTCAATCAAATGGGATAATGATTGATTTTAATTCTACCGAAATATCTTGATATTTTCTTACCTTCTGCGCTTTATTTTTTATTAGGTTGCAGGTTAGTGGAATGTTTATTTCGATTATAAGCGCAAATATTTCTTTTGTTGTTATATATTATATCCCGTTTGTTTTCCTTCAACTAGTTTGTCTATTCTTATTGGTCTATCCCATAAATACGCGATTCTTAAATTCATCGACTAGATTTGGAGTGTATTTGTAGTATGGTGAAGGATTTGCTAACAAAATGTACTTCATCGTCATAGTTGCAGGTAAATAATTTTTGCAACTGGTTGTGTCAACCCAAGTAGGTAGAATTTGAAAGACATGCACATCCATCGATCGCTAGTTCAAATGCATCTGCAGGTTTATGGCACATTCTACATTCGACTATTGTGTTTATTTTGAGGTTGAATATTTCATACTTTCGTGTTCTAACGTCACAATCTTGGATGGATACGATAAAACACTTGCATTCAGGATACAACTTATCCATGAAAATTACTTACACACAAGCATTAAACCTACAAATGCAATTTACAACTTAATTTAAAACATGACATTCTACAACTGCTAGTGATTACTATAGAGAGCATATAATCTCCATCAAACTTTTTTATATATGTCACACTATGTACAAATTATTAAAATTAGTTATGAATAATTGCAAAAATCTATACCACTTCCAAAAAGTAAAAAAAATTGCTGATCAGATACCCATTTATAACATTGACAATAGTCAAACTTACGGATTCCGAACTCAAAACATGCTTACAATATCCATTTTTAGAAAAGTATTTAAACGCAAAAATCTTATGAAAACTTAATTTACGTAAACTAATTATTTCACGAAATGTCTACCTATCTAAAGATCTAAGCAATGAAATACTTGCGGTTTTGACCACTAAATTATACAAAATTCTTAAAGAATTTATTACGTTTATTTTACGATTAAATTAAAACCTCCCTTTTTCTTACATTATTCATGCACGTAGATTCCGTTTCAATCCTACAACATCCTGTATATCTTACCGTTTTACAATTAGTACGCTTTCTACTAATTTTCATTTTAAACTTATTTATTTTGAAACGTAAAGTTTATGCTAAAATTAAATAGTCAATACCCTGTTTTAGGTATTCGTTAACTTGTTATACATTACGACCGCGTATAATTGATTCTTATGTGATTTCCATCTAAAGACTTGTTGAAATGAGATATTGAACTATACGGTAAAACCATGTTTTCGAGTTTTTTAATCTTCTTTTTGGTATGTTGATAACGAGAGGATTGAAGCTTGAATTCTTGCTATTTAAAAAGTGTTTGAGTTTGATTTTGCCGTTTGTCCTCATAGGTATTTTTCGAAACTACTCGTTCTATTACTTCAAGAACAATGCATGTTTATTTTTTATAAAAAGTGTAGATTTTAGGTGTATCGGTGAGTTCTCCTGCTTTTCAGCTCTTAGCTGAAAGCCAAGTTGCTTGTTATGTAGGCCCAATTATTCTTTAGCGTAGATCAACTGCTCTTGCGTGCAGACCGCTGTTGCAATTACGGTAGCAGCATGGTTGTTGCTGACTACCACGGCGATACTGTGCTGATCCGCTTCCGATGGATTGCAAGATAAGTATCCCGACACATGTATGTGACTTGTTTTTTTTTAACATACCAAGAGATAAACCCAACCTGCTGACGGACAAAACACGTTTTTTTTAAAAACCCACTTTGAAATTAGATACGCTAATGTTTCTTATGGTAAAATCCTTACTAGAAAGGTTTCCAAATGTAATGCTTTCTTTTACTTAACCCATTTGCTTATACGAAAGTATCAGCATTATTTTTTTTACTGGTTAGATTTATTACATGTTAGCTACGAAATGCGCACTTTGTGGAACAATTATTGAATTTGTCCATAGAGTAAAATTGCTTTTTTAAATAGTAACTTTATTAATTTTTTGCTGTTTAAATAGAAATTTTTATTTTTTTTATTGTAAATAGAAAATCGTTGGCGATGTATTGTTTGTGTTGCTAGGAATTCCCTCTTTCCGCATTGGTAGTTAGACGGGTCTTTCTATCTAACCCGTACGCTGCAGCACGTAGCATAAATTTTGACACCCTAGCGTGTGGCTCCGATTTTGTCTTGTGTAATATTTACTTCATTTTAGTTTTCGTTAATTTGAGCTCCGATTTTGTTTCGTCTAACTTTGGCTCCAATTTGGTTTCGCTTAATTCCTGGTTCGATTTTTTTGTTGGTTGTTACTGCCTAATTTCTTGCATTACCCGCATTTCTCGGTCTGATACTGCTTATGTTTTCTTTCCTTACGTTCGAACTGGTATTTATTTCTTTTCTTTATTTCTTGTGTAGGTTCAATCTTCTTAGATTTTAGTTTAGTTTTCGTAGGTAATCGCTAAATATCCTTGGTTGGCTCATTTCAGATTATCGGAATTGTGTTTTCGCCGATAATTCTAGTCCGTTGAAAACGCTGGCGCCCTATTACTTTCTAAATTTTTATTTTGTCGTTTAGCTCTTATTCGTGTTCCTGGAGTTTATCCGTCGGAAATGTTTTAAATTGTCCTGTATTCGCATTAATTTTTTTCTTGAGCTTTTCTCGATTTACGGTTAGCGTTTATTTAGTTACTTTCTCCCAATTTTTTTGTATTTTTACTAAAAATGACTGATCATAAGTTGACGGTATTTAATATGATCTGTAAGAGACGGCAGAAGTCATCCGAAAGCATTACTAACTATTTCGCGTGTATGACAGGCCTGTTTGGGAACTATGGTTCTTTTAGTGAAAATGATCAACTGTCAGTTTGCTTTGTAATCTTGATCTATTTTATAGAACCCATTTGCCTACCGTCCACTCCTTGCAAGAATTAAAGGACGAATGTCTGAAGTTGGAACCGGCAAAGATTCTGGCCAATAATTCCGTATCACTTAGTCACGACCGACATACTATTACTGCTGAACCAGAATCAGCCACTGTTATAGTGCATAAGTCAGTTGCTATTCTTTTTTCGGCTTCCTACCAAGGCCTTTCTGTGTGGGAGTGGAATTTGAAATTTGCTGGTGTCCCGAATACTGTTACTGTACATGATTTTTTGGGACGGGTCGAACAACTGCGACAAACTCAACATGTGTCAGAATTACAGTTATTTGAGTCTGCAGTGGACTTGTTCGAGTCTAAAGCGTTACTTTGGTATCGTGGTTACCGGCATAGATTTTTCTGACTAGAAGTCGTTGTCCAATTTTTGCAACTTGGTTGTGTCTACACAAGTAGGTAGAATTTGAAAGACATACATACTACATCACTCAATAAGTCCGTAGGATGATACATAGATGGCGTTGCTATGTAATAATCCATATGATTTGTAGGAAGTACTAACCTTAAAAAGATATCTGTTAAAATTTCATGACAATCCGACGATTAGTTTACAAGTTACAGAGGTTCAAGTGACGATACTTTTGAGTTTTCAAAAAATGAATTCCAAGCAATTTCGCGTGTTGATTTATCATTGCTTTTGATGGGTAAAATACCATCGCAGCCAAAGCATGGCTTGATAAGTGTTATCCGGGCTCTGCTCCATCGAGACAAACGGTGGAGAAGTGGTTTGCTGATTTTAAACGTGGCCGTACAGACACTGACGATGCTGAACGCTCTGGAAGGCCAATTGAGGTGGTTACACCGGAAAACATCAAAAAGTCCACCGAATCGTTTTGGAAAACAGAAAAGTGAAATTGCGTGAGATAGCTGACACCTTGAAGATATCAGAAGGCAGTGTGACACTATTTTGCATGAACATTTGTCCATGAGAAAACTGTTCTCAAAGTGGGTGCCGCGTTTGCTCACAGTGGACCAAAACAACAACGTGTCGATGATTCTGAGAGCTGTTTGGAGCTGTTCAACCGGAATAAAAAGGACTTTTGCGTCGGTATGTGACAATGGATGAAACATGGATCCACCACCACACTCCAGAGTCTAATCGGCAGTCAGCTGAGTGGACTGCAGCCGGAGAACCACGTCCAAAGCGGCCAAAACCGCAAAAGTCGGCTGGTAAGGTTTTGGCGTCTGTATTTTGGGATGCGCACGGAATTTTGTACATCGACTATCTTGAGAAAGGAAGAAGAATCAACAGCGAATACTACATGGCATTATTAGTGCGTTTGAAAGAAGAAATTGCCAAAAACGGCCACACATGAAGAAGAAAAAATTCTCTTTCACCAAGACAATGCACCGTGTCACAAGTCGATCGCAACGATGGCCAAATTGCACCAATTGGGCTTCGAATTGCTTCCGCACCCACCGTATTCTCCAGATTTGGCCCCAGCGACTACTGCCTGTTCGCAGACCTGAAAAAATGCTCGCCGGAAAAAATTTGGCTCGGATGAAGAGGTGATCGCTGAAACTGAAGCTTATTTTGAGGCCAAAGACGAATTGTTTTACAAAAAAGGTATCGAAATGCTAGAACGGCGTTGGACTGATTGTATCACTCTTGAAGGAATGTATGTTGATGAATAAAATCGAATTTCGCCAAAAAAATGTGTTTTTCTTAGTTATCCTACGGACTTATTGAGTGATGTGTTATCTATCGATCGCTAGTTCAAATGTTTATGCAGGTTTATGGCACATTTTACATCCGTCCATTGTGTTTATTTTGAGGTTGAATATTTCGGAGTTTTGTGTTCTAACGTCACAATCTTGGATGGATACGATAAAACACTTAGATTCAGGATACAACGTATCCATGAAAATTACTTACACATAAGTATACCTACAAATGCATTTTACAATTAATTTAAAACATGATATTTCACAACTACTAGTGTTTACTATAGAGCATATAATCTCCCTCAAACTTTTTTATGCATGTCACACAATGTACAGATTATCAAAATTAGTTAAGAATAATTGCAAAAAATGTTTATTACCTCCGAAAAATATCTCCTTTATTAACTTTGAGAATGGTCGAACTTTCCATTTATAGAAAAATAGCTATGCGCAAAAATATTATGCAACCTTAATCTACTTAAACTAATTATATCACGAAATGTTTATCTAAAGATCTAAACAATAAAATACTTGCGGTTTAAACTATTAAAATATGCACGATTCTTAATGAATTTGTTCATTAAATCTTCTTCTCCATTTTGTACCATATTAACTGAATCGGAAAATCAGTTTTCAATTCCTCTGTTTATGACTCTATTAACTTCATTATACCATTTAAGTTCTTCTTATTTTAATAAGATTTTACTATTTTACGTTGACTTTTATGCTAAAAAATGGTTCAACCAATATATAAACGTCGAGCAAGAAAAATATGGGTTTCAATTAAGGGCTAACTTCTTCAAGTTATATAACGCGTATCGCATTTCAATTCGAATTGTTAGTTTTTAGTGAAAAAAAAACACTTACCATTTAGAACTCGTTTGAAAAATACGGTATTTAAATAATATTTTCTAGAATATACGCAACCCGTTTTTAGAAAGAGGGTATTTGATTTTTTTAGGAGGACGTGTTTTTAGAACTAGTTTTACGGGATCTTTTTCACATGCATAAATGCATTAGAAACTTGCTTTTAAATGATACTTGGTATTATATTTAGAAATTTTAGGTTAACAAAAACATGGAATAGAACTAAAAAAGAACACTCTTGTTGCGGAAGTAATTTTAAAAAGTTTTCGGTGTAACACATTTCTTATGCAAACGTTGGTTAATAGAGAATAATTTAAGAAACTTCAGTTAAAAATAAAAATAAATAAATGACCGACTACCTACTTATGCACTGACTGATCTTCTAAGAAGGTACTGCCAACAATTTTCGTTCTTCTATACCCGAAATACGTTCCCAATGACAGGCAAAATTACTCATATCAATTGAGCTGGAAACGCATTGGTTTCCGTTGTCCAACCTCCTCGTTTTGCATTGGGTGTACTATCTTCTTAGAAAGTCCGCCGTCTATACTAACAGGTCGTAGACTTGAACGTCACAGATAGTTAGTTGGATACATTCGGGTACAGAGGACACATGAGAAATATTTTGTACGTATAAATACACCAGGGTTTGTGTATAATTCTAGAACTTAGTTATTTTGCAAAAAAGAGATGTGTCCGTCTGATGAGCTGCAAGAACAGCGAAACCGCTCACGAGCTTTTCTTTTTGCAAAATAACCAACAATTTTACATTAATTTTCGTTCTTCTACGCTCGAAATACTTTTCCGATGCCAGGCAAAATTACTCATCTAAACTTCCGATAGTTAAATAAGCTTTTAGCACGAAAGTTACCTTGAAAAATTTATAAAAGCTTTCGTTGTTTACAGTAATAACGTGGCTATTTCATTAAAATATTAAATTAGGACGCATAAATAAACAGCAAATCACCTTTTGTATATTATAGTCATACAATAGGAAAGACCGGGACTTTACACTCTTTGAATTAAATTTAGAAAAATACAGGCAGATTTTGGTAAATAACCGTTATAGGAAACCACTGAATCATAGAATTGAACTGACACACCTTACAACACTAATAGTCATAAATCCCGCCATGAAAAATTAAAATACTACATGCAAACCATTGGAGGAAGTAAGAGCTAACAGGAATTTAATGAAACCTTCACCTTAGTAGATCACTCTAATAATTATATACTCGTAAATTTACAGTAAAAAAAAATTGACAAACAACGCCGCTTTCAAAAGTGGATAGCATTGAACACGACAATAGAACAGCTATTAACTCACAGTCCGTGTGAACGGAATTTAAAAATAGCAGTAGAGGTGAAAGCGCCCCTGAGTTAGAAGCTTTCGAATAGGGTTGAATTGGAGTATTGGATTACCTGCCACTCTGTTCCTGGACTCAAAGCTTTGTACAAAACCGACAAACCTGTAGGTTGTTCAATTTTGCTTTCCAACTGCTAAACATTCCATGCCGCTGTAATAATAAAAGTAGTAATAATAATGTCTGGTAATAATAAGAACGAGAAACCTTATTATTAGGAGGACTTAGTACGTTAGCACACGCTTGTAAAATGCGTACTGTAAACAGCGAAATTCGCATACAGAAAAGCACTACAATTGCATACGCATAATTTATATGTACAAGTTAATTTGATGGTATGTCTATAATTGACTAATTTAAGTTGCCCTTTTGTAGATACACGCATATTTGGCCAATTAGGCATAGAGCTTAATTTTTTTGGGTTTGTTATAGAAATCAAGCGTGCTTCAATCAAGCGATGAGTTTGTATTTTTGGCGATTGCGTCATTGTTTAGAAATTGTTTTAATTAAAAACACGGGTTTCACTCAAGTACTAGTAAATTCTATTATAATAATAAACCCCCTTTCTACTAAACGGGGTATTATACACAGTGTAGCAAATTAAGTGTTAGAAAATTTAGAATTTTCTTTGGTTTTTGGTCGATTTATTGACATAATGTGGTGCTCAATGACTTCCTATGACCTTTTTATCACATCATTTTCCCCCAAATTAAAATATAAAATTTAAAATCTATTTCGATAGGTTTACGTGAAGCACTATATTTTTGCATTTATAAATTTTCCATTTTTATTTCCTAACTACCTGCTATATACAACTATTTACAATAGACTTATAATAAACATACATAATTCTTTTCTCACAGTGGCCTTTCTCTTCAATAACTAGTTTACTTCATAACATCCCCCAACTCTATCCTTTCATCACCTGAATTGTCTCATTGCCATCCTTTTACCTCTTCTCTTGTATTTACTCTGTCACATCAAGTTAAAAAAATGTTTTCCACTTACATACAATACATAAAACACTCCAGGAAACTCTTCCATAAAATATCACTATCTCACAAAGTATGTGGCATAAAATTTCTGAAGTTGCCCTTACTCCGTATCAATACTACTACCGTCATTGTGCCCTAAGACAAATAAAAAAATGTTTTTTCAATTTATAAATACTCCCTATCAAAAGTCCCTTGGACCTTCTCTTCAAAAATGAATTCTTTAAATTAACGAAAACACTTTCCTATCACAAATTCTCGCAAAAATACTTCGACTGGTATATGACAATTATGATTTTTATTGCTACGTTTTTTATATTTTTCATATTTGAATTTATTTCTTAATAAACATCGTTTTTTCTTGTTACAAATACATGATTTACAAAATAAGTACGTGATCTTTCAGATACCATCATCAAAATTTTTATCACTGATAGCCTCATCATAATTTTTCTCAAACGCATCTAAATTTTTATTACCTTCGTTTTTTTATCTTTAATCTTATCTTCCTCCAATTTTTCATCTCAACTTCATAATTTGTAGAAATACTCAAATTTTCATTTTCCAACTCACATCTTCAAAATATTCAAATGACTTTAACTCCACTATATCTTGTACTTTACCTGGATCCTCAATACTCTTCAACTCGTCTTCATTTGCTTCTTCCTGTACTCCCTTTACTTTTTCCTTTATTTCACCAACTTCTTCCTTAACCTCATTTACTTCTTTATTTCCTTCATTTAGTACTTCCACTATTTCATATAAATTCAAACTAACACAGTCTCTCTCGACTTGAATATTCACCTCAACATCCCATTGAAAATATCTTATACCACATACAATCTTCTTATTCTTCGCATCTACTACCAACTTTAAGCTATCAATCAAATCTATTTCAAATATTGCCTCCATCCTTAATCCAGGTACAACAATAAGTTCTTGTTGAAATTTTATCTTCCTTAATTCACATATTAGGATTGCCATGCTATTTATACTTGCAAACTTTATGTTGTTTGGCGCCACTAAGTTACGTTTCTTTATGTGTATCAACTCATTATTTAATTTTTCTACGTTATTTTTAATAAAATCCTCCGAAATTAACCATGCTTCAACCCCCGTATCTATAAGTATTTTAATAATTTAGCTTCTAATTTATGTTCAACATAAGTAATAAGTTTTGTTTAATTTTTTAATATCTTCTAAATCAAATTTTATAAATTCTCGTTGATGTTCGTACTGATTAATTTGTTAGGGTGCGCTCGGTTTGCCTCAGGATGAAAACCCGGCCTCGCAATTGAAGGTCCTGGTCTGCTCATCCTCCCAGCATATGTCCTACTATTGTCACTGTTTGTGACATTTCTCTGCAAATTTTCATTATTTTCGCTACCTTGGGTTACGGTTCCATTTTCAGTGGTTTGGAATTCTTTGTTGTCCTTTCCCCGTCTCTCCAGTTGCTTCTATGCACATTCCCACTATCGAACATTCTGCCATTGTACCGTTCCGGGTTACTGCTTTTTTAATATCTAAAGGAATTTAAGGGCGGATTCCTTGGTCTAGCCTCCATCCTCCGTGGTTGATCCATCTTATCGTACGTTGTAGGTACTCTAGAAATATTGCTTGCTATCGTACGAAATAATTACCTGTCATTTGCAATTTGTGGTCTTTACACGCCTCATCTTGTTTTAAAGTATCACTAATTGGATCGTTGATTCATGTTAGTTGTTAACGTAAAGATAATTAACTGCCACATAAATTAATTTATAGATTCTTATTATGGTTATAGAATGAAGTTATAGTTAGAAAATTCTCGAATAAAAGTAACATTGTTTAAAATTACTGGATTGGTTGTTATATAGTACTTGGTT
This sequence comes from Platerodrilus igneus, assembly GCA_036346225.1. Classification (NCBI taxonomy): domain Eukaryota; kingdom Metazoa; phylum Arthropoda; class Insecta; order Coleoptera; family Lycidae; genus Platerodrilus; species Platerodrilus igneus. The sequence continues at coordinate 9,560,607 of JARFIW010001638.1, read as the reverse complement.
ACTCGTTGCAGTATTGAATGCTATTTTATTTACTTTTTAGAAAAATACGGGTTTTTAATCAAGGGATCACTGCTTCAAGCTACGCGATGCGTTCCGCGTTTCAATTCGAATTGCTAGTTTTCGGTGGAGAAAGAACATTTACCTTCTAAAACTTGTTTGAAAAATACGGTATTTAAATAATATTTTACAAAATATACGCAACTTGTTTTCAGAAAGAGGGTTTTTAATCTTCTTTAAGAGGACGTGTTTTTAGAACTCGTTTCACAGGTCCTCTTCCACATGCATAAATGCATATTAATATGATAAGGAAGTCATAGGATGTCAATGAGCACCATATTCTGTAAATAAAACAATCCAAAAAGGGAAAATTAAAATTTTCATATAGTCAATTTTCAGTAAAGAAACGCCTTGTATAATATTTTAGTAGTATGAAGCGCTTAGAATAATTTATTTTTAGTAAATGAGAATAATCTGTAAAGATATAAACTCATTCGTTGATAATAATATTATTTAAAAACAAGTTCTAATATTTAAATATTTGTCCTGCATTTAAAATCTCGTAGTGTAACTTGATCAAAAGTATTAAAGAACATTTAATTATGCATTTCGCTTTTACTGAAAACATTATTGAAAGACCTCACAAGTATTTTTTTTACATTAAGAGCAATTTTGTTTCGAAACGTAAAATCTAAGTTTAAAACAAAAATACTACAAGATTCCAGATGCTTCCAATGCAAAAATGAACTCTTAGACCAATAAGTAAATAGCATCTAATTATGTTTTACTATAAAACATCATGAATGAAGACAACCCAATTAGTGAGTTAAAAAGCTTTTACGACTATAATTTAGATAAGGTAAGACGTGTAAAAAACACAAATCAGATAATAAACAATTACCGCTAACAATTCATTTTTTCGTTCATTTTTTCAATTAAGAAACTATTTTACGACCTCATGAATTAAATAATATCTATAACATAAACACAATTTTGAGGAAGTTACATATCCCGATGATAGACCAACTGTAAAGATAAGGAAATTATCAAGAACATACGACGTTTTAAGATTTTATTATATAAAGCCGTGAAAAAACTGAAACGAGGTGATTGACAAATAGTCGTTCTGTTTATAAAGTACTCACCGACGATACGTTTAGTTGGTAAACTATGAACTATAATTAAAGTAATATTGCATGCAAAGTCACGTAAATATTTTAAACCGGAATGGAAACTTACTGGGAGGGTAATTGTTTAATTAAAGTAACCCGTGGGTTTTTTAATATCCCCTAATGGAACCAGTAAACTTTAAGGAAGGATTTCCTTTAAAATGATGGAACGCAAATATCTTCCGACTATGCTAGGGGTCTATTCCTTGGGTAGAGCTTATGAGGATTGGTCGTGGTTCTTTTTACAAAACATTTTTTTACTAGGGCTTGATTCTTATCAAAACAGGGGTTTAGGGAGGGCGCCACCAAGTCATTAAATTTTGAACACAGGGTTTCCCTAAGGGCGACTTGGAAGTCCTTAGAGAGGAATATCGTATTAACTGCTAACGCAGAAGCTGTAAAGAAAATTTAATGAAATCAACAAAATGAAGACACAAGAGGTATTCTCTTGTTACCTCATATAAAAAACAGAAAAGGTTAATTATGCACACAATATTATGAACACAGATTTTATGCTTCAAATTCTGAAAAGGCTATTAAAGCTTCTTGTTAAATCGGGGTTACCACTTTATGCTATTTGTTCATATACCTGGGCACACTATTTCTGATTACTTGTTCAGAATAAAACAATTAATTAAGAAAATTAAATGTTGCTTCTTTAACTAAAAGTTGTTCTTTCATAAAAATTGTATGTATAAAATTTATGTTTAAGAAAAGATAATAGAAATTTCATCTACCCTGAGGTAGGATTATGAATTTAAAAGAAATATCAAAAACTTTAAGTGTTGCTTTCGTTACATGATCTAACTCAAATCTATACCAAAAATACCAGATTTGTTATTCGGTTTACACATATATATATAGAAAATATCAAATTCGTCTATTAATTCAATGTTCAAAAGCTGTAAGTGAAATTATGCATAAATGAAACTTTAATAAGAACTCTTTAGACTTGCTTAATTTCATTAATAATAGTAACTGTGACTGCACTGCATTTATATTGGCAATAAAAATTTATCAAAGTCCTTTTTAGTTTGTTAAACAGATTAACGGTAATAAGTCATCACAAAGTTATTTTCTGATGCAGCCTTGTATTAAAGATCGCCAATTGTAGACGTGATGTAAGAATAATACAAATCTCTTACCTCGTTTCAGCAGATGTTGTTTATGTGATGGTGCTACAGCATGTTAGAACAGGTGTTAATACATACGTTCCTCGGGCAAACAATTGACGTAGGCTCCACATGTTGTACAGCACATAATCAGCAGCGTGATTCTTGTACCGGACCATATGAATTTAAAGCGTTTTTCTTATACGCACCAACGGGACCAACCAAAATCCAATACAAAACTTAGAGGTTTTACTATGTGTAGATCGTTACCAAAATAATTACCATCATGTAGTTGTCCACATAATTACTTGTAATTTCGTACTTGCAATTTCAAAAAGACCATTTCTATTAATTATCGGACTCTAGTTCCAAACCGTAAAATTTCTACGTACTTTGTAGAACGTTTCTTTAAAATTTAAACATACTGTTTCCTCGCAGAACATTTCATTAAATCCAACTATTCTAGTAAAGTTGAAGGTCGGTCATACTAGATCAATATTTTCTTATCGCAACGTTGACGTGAATGAACTATAACTTGGTATTCGTAGATGCAAAATAGGATTAATATCATCTTGAAACACAACATTTAGACGGCCTTATTTTTATAAAACCAGATAAGGTGGAATCATTCTAACAAATGAATATACAAAGAAGCCTTACAATTGATATACAAAACGATTATTTAAAAGGTCTTCATCTGAATTTGCAGGAGAATTATAAAATAAACCTTTAATTGAAGATTTTACGCAGCATTTTAAGAAGTATTTAATTGAAAATTCTAGAGAAGTGTTGTAAGAAATATTTTAACGAAGTATTTAACTAAAACTTTTACGAAGTATTGTAATAGATATTTTAAGAGCGCTATAACAAAATTATTTAGTTTGTCTAGTTAATTATTTTTAACTGCTTACCATTATTGAAAATCACTGAGCCTAGTGTTCATTACACCTGGACTCCACTACGGCATATAGCCACACGCAAATTACTTGCTAGAACCCTTTGGTTCCCCATGTTAATTTCGTGACGAATGTTCTAGCTAAGTGAGCGCTGATACATTGTGCACGAAACAGGAAAGCTGTTTGGCCTTGATATATATTCATACTAACATTTAACGCCTGATGTTAGCAACCAAACTAGCATCTCTGTATGGCGGTTAGACTTTATGATTCCAATACAGATATTTATTTAATTGAAAATGTTTACGTGATATCATGGACTAGACAAAAGGTTTGTTAAACTAAGAATTTATTGGCGTTCTGCAGTGGTCAGAAAAACTGTTACAATTTGATACTTGTCAAACGACGTGTTGTTAAATTTAATAAAATATAACGATCGACGTATAATACCAAATATAATTGTAATGTTATTAAACGCAAATGGAAAACAAAATGAAATTTATTGATAAAGTAGATTTCCGTACGTTGAAGGCAGACATTAATGGCCCACAAAAGAGGAAAGAATGAATTTTCCGATGCCGTTTAGGTTGATGAATTTATTTTGAAAACGCAATTATATCTTTGTTTAATGCTTTGTAGGACATTTGTGTACTATAATTAATTTAAGTAGGTTAAATAACATAACGGCTTTGGCATAAAAATATTTTTCTGTAATGGATATTGTAATCCTGTTTTGAAGTCGAATTCGATTAAGTTCGACGGTTATAAAGGAATATATGATCAGCAACGCTTTCTTTTTTGTCTTTTTCGAAGGTAAGCCAGGTTATTGTAATTATCCTTTCTAATTTTAATAATTTGTACATAGTGTGACTTAGATATGAAAGGTTTGAGCGAGACTCTAAGCTCCCTATATTAATCTATAATAATTATGAAATTTTTATTTTTGACTTAAAATTAACTCTTTAATTATTGTTCTAATGCTTGTGTGTAAGGAATCTTTTTGGATAATGTGTGTTGAAAAAAGATGTCTGTGAAGGTAGCAAGTATTATAATTTGATGAGTTGTTCTTAAATATTTAATGTTATTATAATTGTGATGTTAAAATTTTGTTATTTCATTCCATCTGAGCTAGCGAGATAATACGAGCATTTTCAGGCAATAATTTACATTAGATCAATTTTGTTTTCATAGCACCTTTTGTTGAAGTCCAGCATGGGGCACATTTTTTATAGCTACGCAAATTTAGAGTAATATAGAGTAATATATATATATATATATATATATATATATATATATATATATATATATATACAGAGTGTATAAAAATAACCTCGCGTTGGGTTGCCATTAAAAGAGTGCTGTGGTAAAACCTCGCTTTGGGGCGTTACTAAAAGAGTGCTGTGATACAGATACAGCAATTTGTAAAATTTGTAATTGTTTACTCACCTTCCTTTTTTAACTTTGCCTGGCTAGCTCAACGGAACTGACAGTTTTGAAAATGATAAGGAGTACTTGATAACAAAATATTGTTTCTTACCTTATTTTAAATTTACAGAATTAAACTTATTCTTTTGAGGATCGTTTACCTGATTATAAATTATTTCCACGCTAGTAAGATTTGTTTTGGCCAGAAAAAATCATTTTCATATAATTTATTAAAAGGTCAGAGTATTTCGAACTCGGAACACAAACTCCTGGTAAAAAAATCCGTCATACCAAAAAAATTTTTAGGACTATCTTAAACTAGATCCAAATACTCTATTATCAGTTAAAAATAAATCTAAAAGTGATACTTGCAGAATTTACAAAAACGCTTCTCTTAATTAAAAATCTTATTTTAAATTGATCTCAAAATCAGCTTGCAAGGTTTTCCATAAAAAAATCTCATTGCAAACAGCAAATACCAAAGTACATTTTCGGTTAAATTTTCCCTTCGATTATTTTATTAAAGTAGCTTTATATTGAGGAATTTTGCCTCTTTATCGTTATTAATAAATTCCATTTTTCTTTATAAGTTACGTTTAATACATCGTTACATTACAACTTCGCAACTTGGTTAAATTACAGCATGTTTACTACATACTCAAATACTATAGCAACTGCTTGCGGTTAAAATAACATTTCGTGCTCGCATGAATGAAATCTAATCAATGAATAAACGCTTTCTTTATATACAAATTTATCTGTTTCCGGAAGCTTACTAGAAAAATGTGGAACATGATGATGTAAGGTTTCTCCAAAAGTCTAATTAGCGTCTGTGATTTCGGCATTTATCACCTTGTTACCTGGTTCCAATTATCCGTTACGCGTTCTATCCGTTCTTGTCCCACATATAGTTTTATTGCGGCGTCGCATACTAATACAAAAGGCTATCGATTATTTATCGGTTAGTTCAGGAATTTTACGGTTTATTTTCAATGTTCAAACTGCTTCTGGGAATAAAAATATTTACTTATTAATGACACACGAATTTGACGTATTTTTAAAAACCGATGACTCATCTTTTATATTCTAGAGAATTCTTTATTTAGAATAAATTTCAATATCCACAAGGTAATTAATTTAAACTTTAATTGGTTTTTAATGCAAAAGGAGTTCCGTTTTATAAAAATATTTGCTTTCGTTTCAGTACACAAAATTATTTATTAATTTTGAGGTTTTTAAGTACACGTTGATTGTAGTTTCTCAAACTAAATGCGTAAAGCTGTACTATTTTATGTTATTTACAGCAAATCAAATGCATTTTTTATCAAAAATGTATTGATAACCACAAATAAACGGCTTTGTATTTATCTTAAAACGATCTATTTTTACGTTCGCCTTTAAATGCGCTTTACGGTATCTTACAATTTACATATACAAGTTACGTTACTTGCTATTTACTTACAATATGCTTATATCATACAGGGTGATTATTTATACACGCGCAATTTACGTTTTTGCAATGTACATCAATGAATAAAGGTACGCTTGTATTATGCAGGGCGTAACTAGGAATTTAAGGAAAATTCTATTTTTTCCGGATTATAAAATTTGCCTACGTGATTTCTTAAAAGTAAACTTGACAAATTCAAATAAAATTCAGCATATGAGGAAACCAAAATATGTAACCAAATGTTTAACGTACGTGCAAGATTAAATGTAATGGCTAATAATTTCTTATACAAAATACGAAAACATGATATTGAACGTTACAAAGTGCCATAGCCAAAAAACAAAATTTAGGATTAGTAACTCCGTGTACAATCCAAAGAGTTAGATGATTAGACAAGTGCAACACCTCAAGCAAGATAATGTCCGATTAAGCCAATGACAGCACGTGGAAGGGCTTGCCTTTATATATTACATCAAGCTTTTAATGGTCACTCTTTAAATAACTGAAGCACGAACTGTACGAGTTTGAACAAAAATACTACGCAAAGTTCAAGTATGAAATTAAAACCACGATTTATACGTGAAGGTTAATAATTAAAATTTTCAAGTACAAGTGCACGTTCAAATATACAGTGAAATAAAAAATTCGCCATCGACATAAGACGTAAGTCCAAATTTTAATTAAGGTAAACATGAACTTTAACATATATTAACTTAGGGCACTGAAAAATTCTCTGAGACATCTACTAAAAATATACTGAAAGATTTACGAAACGATTCAATAAACAATTTATGAAACAAATTCAATGAAAATCTAGCTTAAAAATCCAATACTACGAGTAACAGATATAATAAAAGGGAAAATGAATCAGGACTTTAAGCTAGAAGCAACCCAAAGTCTCTGGTTAACAGCACGTAGCGGCAGGTCAAAGGATAGGGGTGTACGTAGAGCTACACATTCGAACCAGGAAATCAACAGAAAAATTTGGTTTTCAACAACACGTATTTTGTTTTCCAAGAGAAGTTCTACTTACAGTTATTTGGAACTCCAATGGGGTCACCTCTATCACCCATAATCGCTCAAATGATTATGGATAATTTACTGTCTAGTGTTCTACCTAGATTACCATATGAGACGTTTTTCTTGGTAAAGTATGTGGATGATATCATTTGTTCGTTGCCAGCCCAATTTGTTGACCAGACGTTAACAGTATTTAATGATTTTAATGATCACCTTCAGTTCACTTTTGAAATTGAAGTGGATGGGAAATTACCTTTCTTGGATGTGTTAGTCATCAGAGATAGTTCTAATCAATTACTATTTGATTGGTACACTAAACCAACTAACTCGGGCAGATATCTGAATTTCCACTCTAACCATTCTTTTAAACACAAGGTTAACACGGTGAAGGCCCTATGTTACCGAATAGAACATATATCAGACCCACAGTTTATGGAGAAAAATAAGAAGTTATTGATTAACGCGTTAGTTAACAACGGTTACACAAAGGGAATGTTGCATAAATTGATATATGGCAACTTCTTAAAAGTAAACCCTTCAGAAACTGAGATTACGTACAAGAAGCTTCCGTTTATTCAGAAGTTATCTCCACTTTTAGTACGATTACTTAGACAACCTAAGATCGCCATTGTTTATGAATACAATTTTTCTATCCAGAATTTGTTTACCAAATTAAAGGATCGTACTCCGAAATTGTTAAACAGCAACGTCGTCTACAAGATTACCTGCAGTTGCAACAACAGTTACATTGGTCAGACTAGCCAGTGGCTAAAGAGTCGTTTAACCCAGCACAGGAGTGACTATAGGATTAACTCCACTAAATGTGCATTGTCTACTCATGTTGCGGCAACCAGTCATACACCATTTTTCGATGACACCACCATTTTGGAGAACGAGGCCAATTACAAAACTAGGCGTTTCATTGAGTCTTTTTATATTAATAGTGAAATTAATCCTATCAATAATAAGATTGATATTGATAGGGTACATAACGTCTATTCTGCTTTGTATAATAATGATATTTTCAAACAACGTTAGGTATTTTCCTTCAGATTTGTAACCAATGCCATTTTCGGAACGTGTCCTGTCACTTCTATAGAATTTGTCATTATCAACTTTGTCTTTACCTTTTAACGGCCAACGTGGCTTGACATTTGCCCTTCAGGCAATTTTTAATTTTTAATTTTTGACCCACATTTATTATGTAAATCGTGCAGTAATTTGTTTTCAATTTCCTTTAATATAAATGATCAATGTAAGTAGTTAGCGACAGGTTATGTATTTCTTGCTAATTTCGAATTTTTTGTTTCCATTTCAGCGTTTGAAAAAGGTACGAAAAGAATGTACCGAAACGTTAGGTGTTGATTAAACTTTTCAATCAGTTTCTGTTGTTTGATTTGGACTATTTCCCATGATAATATGTACATGTATATTATACTAATATATATATATATATATATATATATATATATATATATATATATATATATCAGTACAAGTTATTATGTCATGCTAATTTCAATTTAAATATTTTATATTACGATTAAGGTCGAAACGACCGAAACGTCAAGTATTGAAAATTTAATAAGATTGTTTTATTTGACCTAAATATCAAAATCAGAACTGTATATATATAATATATAATATATAATATAAAGCATTATTATCAATAGGGAAAGAAACAATCCACTGACCAATGGTTTCGGCTTAGCCTCATCAGAGTGGACTGTTCCCAAGAACCCTATGAGTAATCAGCTATTATAATAATATAATTTCGAAACAATCACTGTACTATGGCAAAAGTAAATAAAACCGCCATCAGGTGATAAAACACCAACACTACTAAAGTGTGGAAGTACAGAATTGAACCGAAACTACATAATAAATTTTGAAAATGACTATAAAAGTACGTTGGGCCTTTGAGATTTGCGGAATGTTACAGCAAAATTTGTTGCTAACGTAACAAACCTTGTCGCCACGAGAAGGTTTGTTACGTTAGCAACAAATTTTGCTGTAACATTCCGCAAATCTCAAAGGCCCAACGTACTTTTATAGTCATTTTCAAATTTATTATGTAGTTTCGGTTCAATTCTGTACTTCCACACTTTAGTAGTGTTGGTGTTTTATCACCTGATGGCGGTTTTATTTACTTTTGCCATAGTACAGTGATTGTTTCGAAATTATATTATATAAGTTCGATTACTTCATAGGGTTCTTGGGAACAGTCCACTCTGATGAGGCTAAAGCGAAACCATTGGTCAGTGGATGTTTCCTCCATGAATTAATAAAGCTAATGTTTTGTTAATGGCTATATACTCAGCCCGATTTGTATTTGTCAATGGCTCTTATTATTTTCATAAGAGTTTGTTTACAGATATCTTACTATATATATATATATATATATATATATATTATATAATACATATGCGTATCTGTACATTTAACGCATATATATATATATATATATATATGGTTACATAAGAAATTTCATTCATATTTAATAATTGAAGGATCGTATTGTAAATATATTTACGTTTAATGTGTAGAGAAATATTTTAAAAGCGTTTTCATTTAAATTTTATAGCAAAGATTGCGAGAATGCGTTAATTTCAATAAATTTAGGTTTTATAATTGTTAATAAGTAAAAGTCTCAAATAAAATTGTATATTTGTATATCGTATAGTAAGATGCATAAGAAACATATATTGCATAAAAAATGTGTGAAAAACGACCAGTATATTCTCGAAAATACGCGAAGACGAAGAGCACATCCGTGAAACTGCTAGAAAATGCTAGAATAAATGCCGTAAGGGAATGGGTTTTGTCTTTAGAACGTTGGGCGTAGCAATCAGTACCCCTTGAAACGCCGTCACTAGGAACAAATATTATTTCAAAATTCAAGAGCTGCAACTTAATAATTATTAAAACATTTGGAAGAGTGGAGTTTGATTAATTTTGTTTAAAGGTTGTCCTACTTAAACAATATCAATACAATGGAACATTGAAGTTGATCTGTAAGAATTGGATAATAGTTATTGTTGTAAGGTGGATTCTGCTAATTTGAAAGCAAATAGCAAAAGGGCACGTGGCTGTTAAGGTCAAAAATATGAGTTATTATGTTTCAATTGAGTGATTTCATAAAAGATTATTTGTTGAATTTAGAATTTAATTTTTATAATAGATTTGTTTACAAGTCAAATAATTTATTCTGGGGTCTACATTTCACGTAAAGAATTTGTTTTTACAAAATATAATAAACAGACTGAACATTTAGCACGTTTAATACGGTTTTACAGGACAGAGTATTAAAATAGGTGACTTCTGAAAATAACTTGTGTAAGTAATAAATTTAATGAAAATATTTAATTAAGGATTTATTGCTGAATAGTTCTTATATGTTTAGAATTCGTTTATTAGAGTAATAGTGTAGAGAATAATTAGCAATTGTATATTTAAAATATTGTTTGGGCAAAGGATATCTTGAACTCATTATATTTGTATTTGTCTCTTTGGTGGAATTTAATTTCGATGGAGGGACATCTTAGTATAATATAGTATTATAAAGTATATCAAGTAACTTAAAGATGATGTTTCAGAAGACACTTAGTTGTTGCTTAAAGTTGTTTTCATTTTCAAATAATTTCATATACGTAGTAACTCCCGAAGGTGCACCCCAGCCCTCCAATCCTGATTCTCTTCCATACTGAAACACAATTTGTTTCTAAGTTCAGAAGATATAGTCCAACCAGTAACCTTTATAAATATCTTAAATGTTAAGGAAACTTTTTAGGAAGATTATACGTTATAGAAGACGAATTTCACGTGCAATTGCATTTAATTGCGCAGTTTATTTTATCTACGCACTGTTTAGAAATGCAAATAGCATATGTGTGTGGTCGATTGATACTATCACTAGCGTTCTTTAACATTAGTTTTTTAAATAATTTTAAGGGCTTGGAAGGGTACGCGTTATTCTCATTTCTTGCGCTGTGGTAGATATCGATTAAATGTCCATCAAAACCACTGCCACGTACAAGGTACTTTGGTAGTAGATTATATAGGTTGCAATTATTATTATTATAATTATTTACAAGTGGTGTTATTACGACATCAGTTTGGAAATGTTAGCAATCAAATCAACAGACTGAAAAGGAAAATTTATTGCTTATTTAGCTGTTAGCTAATGCATATTCATATGGAACTATTGAACACAGAACATTTATTATTCTATTCGATCAACTTATGTTTGCTTACATTAATGCTTGCGCTATCGGCATTCATGATCAATTAAGACCTTGCGTGAAGCTATTTGTACTTCTATTGAATGTAAATAACTTAGTGTACTTTTGTTCTTTATAAAAACCTTAACTAATTGCAGTCGGAAAAATTACTTCCTTATATAATAGCTTTATTTGTGTTGTTTCAGTATCTACGAGCAATGGGCGTAATTGTAAGCTACTTTAGTGGTTCAACGGAGTCTAACGAACCTGATGCTATCACAGGTTTGACACCTAAAGAAGTAGCCTGGGTGCAGAATAGTTGGACACCGATTAAAAAGGATTTGTTGGGAACTGGTGTGGAACTGTTTATGATGTAAGTGTAAACAAGTAATGCTAGCTTATACTTGAATTTATAAATAACTAATTGTATTACTAGAAAGGGAAGTGCCAGCTTTCCTCCTGTGTACAAAGTATACCACCCAATACAAAGCGGAAGGTGGTATTGTTCACGGGAGGTAAACACAGTTTACTTTCGTGTAATGCACATGATTTTTTTCCTACTTTTACGTCGTGTCGTCTAGGTGGCAATGGATAAAGTCAATGCATAAGAAAATAATTTATTAACAATTATAATAAAAAAAAAAAAAATTTCTTACCACAAAAAAATATTTATAATACTAGATACGTATTTCGACCAGTATGTGGTCATCATCAGTAGGAATTTGCAATTAAATAATAATAATAATTAGCTGTTGTTCCGGAACACTTCAGAGGATATTCTCCTCACCACTTAGGCTGAAGTGAACCTTCCCAACATACAATTTACTATAATGTTGCTTTAAACACTATCGAGGATATTCTCCTCACCCGCAGGCTGGTGTTCTCAACAACAAACAAGTGAATTGTGAGGAGAATATCCTCGATAGTGTTTAAAGCAACATTATAGTAAATTGTATGTTGGGAAGGTTCACTTCAGCCTAAGTGTAGAGGAGAATATCCTCTGAAGTGTTCCGGAACAACAGCTAATTATTATTTAATTGCAGATTTCCAACTGATGATGACCTCATACTGGTCGAAATACGTATCTAGTATTTTAAATATTTTTTTGCGGTAAGGGATTTTTATTCTGTTTTATTCAAATGGTGACATAGTGTTCCTATAGATTATTAACAATTATAGACAGAACTTTTTATAATGTCATAATTAATTAATAAAATATTCAAAAAAGATACGTCATAAACAAAAAGCAACTACTCTACCTACTATGCTATTGATACAGCAATTTCAATATACCACAATATCCTCCCATCACCAGGTTAAGGCGTACTGGAGGGCAAATAGATCTTTTAGTCATCTCTAAAATATTTAATGTGGGCAATCCAACTGTGACGGTTGGACTTTATAATAGTAAGAAGCGCCTAAAAAGATAAAGGGATTTTAGAAAGGCCAGACTAACTACAAGCAAGAAAAATATGCTGCCATCGATTTTCTATTTACCAAGAAATTAAAAATTTCTAGTTAAACGAGCAAAGAAAAAAATAAATAAAGTTACTATTTAAATAAAGAAAGCACTTTTACTCTATATAATACATTCAAGAATTGTTCCACGAAGTGCGCAATTTGTAGCTAACACGTAATAAATCTAATCAGTAAAAATTTAGAATCATTTCTAGTAAGATTTTTTACATAGCCAGAAAAATTCCCGCAGCTAATTTTAAAGCGGGTCCTTAAAACGTGTTTCGATCGTCAGCTCTATGCGACTTGAGTTTATCCTGTGGTATGTAAAAAACAAAACAAGTCACATACCTCGATGTCTCGGGACAGTTATCTTACAGCCAAGCCATCGGTGGTGAATCAACAGCACTTCGTCCCGAGAGTCAGTATCCTCCACGCGGCTATCATAACTGCAACAGCGGTCTATAGACAAGGGCAGTTGGTCTACGCAAAAACAATTTGGCCTAACGCAGGAGAACCGTTGGACCTATATCTAAGAGCTAAAAAAAAGGGAATCTTACTAGTACGGATAAGCGCAGAGAGGAACTTACCGATGCACCCAAAATATCCACTTCTTGTCAAAACACACGTGCTTAAGACGTTTGCGCCGCCAGCAGAAAACGAAGTGACATCAAGAACATTAGGATTTCACCGACATACATCTTCAGGTTTTGAATCAGCATAGAATAATTTCTGCTTCGTATTTCTCTCGTTAATCGGTTTCGTGGGTTGAATGACTGGAGTAGGAGATAGTATTGAGCGGACATTTTTCCACCAAATAGGATTAACAGGGGATATAGTAGTTGTTGCACGCGGTTCTGGAGTGGTGGCGAGTGTGGAAGTAGTAGTGATTGTTGTGGTTTAGGAAACTCAGAATGCGTTATAGAAGAAAGCCGTTTGTTGTTAGGATTGATTGTAAGAAAGTCAACGGTCGAAAAAGAACATCATGAGCTGTAAGAATATCAATGTTAGAAAAAGGAACAGTATTGGCTATTCGCAAATCAACTTTCCGTTACGCTAGATAAAGAAACAGAATCAAGTAAATCTTCATCAATATTAGATAAAGGAACATCAGCTAGAATTTCATCAATCTTAAATAAAGAAACAGAAGCAAGTAGAATTTTGTCAGGATTAGATATGGAAGCACAATCTGGAAGAACTTTGTCAACATTCGAAAAATGAGTAAAAGCAGGTAACGTTTCATCATGGTCCGTCCGATAAAGTAATAGAATCAAGTAAGACTTCATCAATGTTAGACAAAGGAGTAGGAAAAGGCAAAATTTCAGCTACAATAGGAACTGCTTTCTCGACAACAGCAGCAACAGGCATTAACGGTACCGGTTCACTAATTTCAACTGGACCTTCTCTGAAACTATTAGAAGTTATCGTTACTTCAACTACATCTGCCATTGCAGACTCGACAGGAATTTCTTTAGTAGAATCATTTAAAAAAGTAAAAACAAACTCTTGAGTAGCTACCTGTAAGTCACTAATTTGAAGAATGGGTTCCAAGGATGGAGGAGGCACAGGCTGAGATGGAAGTGAAAACGTAGGATCTTCTTGATCATCGTATAAACCGCTACGGACAGAAGAAATTTTGTTGTTATTAGAAGGTGTGCGGTAGATAGGGGCGTCATACCCGTAAATATCAATATTATAATTTGGAGACGCATATGGTTGAAAAAGATATGATGTGGTAGTAATAGAGCGAGCAGGAGCAGGTACAAAAAAGAACTTAGAACTAGAGACGAAAGAAATCTAGTTCCTATCGCTTAGGACAGAATTCGAAGTATTGTTTGAAGTCATATTTGTCGAAGAAGGGTCTGTTTTGGTAATAGTAGTCGGATGACCGGGTTGAAGTACAGAAGAGAAAGTAGAACTTGAAGCAGAAGATATTTGGTTGTTATTAGTAGTAGAATGACAGTTTGGACAGTGCGGCGAGAAACTCCCTTATGTCCTCAACCATAGCAATGGAGTACTTGAGGACGAGTACAACATGTCGAAACATGACCAGGTTTGTTACAATTAAAGCATATGACATGACGAGTAAAAGTGGAACTAGGAATAAGAACAGCAGAAAGTACAGAAGAAGTATTTTATCTACCTGTAGGCGTAAGAGAAGTCTTAACAATCCGGTTATGTGAACTAGAAGTATTTTTTCTCAATTGTAGTAGACTTAGAAGCAAAATTTAGTTTAGCAGTAACGGTACGTTGGTCTTGACTATGTGATACGAAATTATCGGCCAGAATCTTTTCCGATCCTAACTTCAGACATTCGTTCTTTAATTCTTGTAAAGATTGGACGATAGGCAAATGGGTTCGATAAAATGGAGTAAGGTTACGAAGCATAATTTACAATTGAACATCTTCATTTAAAAAATCATACCACTGAAACAGGGCCGTCATACAATCTGGCTAGAAGTAAAGCAAAACAAAATCGGGACTCCTCGTCAGGGCGTCAAAATTTAGAATGGTAAGAAGCGCCTAAAAAGATAAAAGGAATTTAGAAAGGTCAGGCTAACTACAAACGCGGCGAGCACTTTTACTCTATGTATACGTTCAAGAATTGTTCCACGAAGTGCACAATTTGTAACTTATCGGTAATAAATCTAATCAGTAAAAAAAGTAATGCTGATATTTTGGTGTAAGCAAGTGCGTTAAGAAAAAAAGCAGTATTAAATTTAGAATCATTTCTAGTAAGATTTTTTACCATAACCAGAAGCATTAACCCAGCTAATTTTAAAGCGGGTGCTTAAAACGTGTTTCGTTCGTCAGCAACATGCGACTTGGGTTTATTATCCGGTATGTAAAAAACCAAAATAGATCACATACCTCTATGTGTCGGGATAGTTATCTTACAACCAAGCCATCGGTAGTGAATCAGAAGCCCTTCGCCCCGGAAGTCAGTATTCTGCACTTGACTCTCATAACTGCAACAGCGGTTTATAGACAAGGGCAGTTGGTTTACGTAAAAACTAATTGCCCTAACGCAGGAGAACAATTTGGTCTATATCTAAGAGTTTAAAAAAGAGAATCTTACTAGTACAGATAAGCGCGAAAGAACTTACTGCAGAATCAAAAATAAACTCGTTTTATAGCGAGAATTAAAATTCAATCCCGGCGTTATTAAACACACAGGTGATAATGGAAACTAGAAACAGACTTTCATCAGAGGAATGTCATCCATTATTTCAACGAGTCTTTAGGATTGAGTATTACAAGAAGTAATCACACTCTATAGTAATATGTATCAAGCCAACGGATACCTTAAACAAGGTACCGACTACTTTAATTATAGAAGAACTTTCCATTTTGCAGCAACTAGATTTACATTAAATTATAGTAAGGCCTACTTATTGTAGGAATGTCTAATATACAGAGTAGTTTTAAGTATTGGAAGCAGAATCTATGTGAATGTGTAATGAAATAAAAAGCGTAAGGTTTATTACACCGTCGAAAGTGAACGTAACAAATCTCCTTTCCCTCAGCAAAAATAAAAGGTCGGACTAGGAAAACAAAAGTAATGAAGCAGACAGTACCGTACTTACTAAAAGCAAGAACAAATAAAAATCGTTCGAGAAAACTCAAAGGAAAGCAAAAAACAAAAAAATAGCTTATATTTGGCTCAAAAGTTCAATATACACTAATAGAATGAACCAAAAGAAAATTCTCTTAAGAAAACTAAAAGCAACACTCAAAAATCAACAAAAGAATCTTCATCCGGCTTGAAGAACCAAGGGGAGGATCGAAATCCCCAAGCGACCTAGCTCGAGTCGGTGAGGGGTGGGTCAGGTAAAAGTCGTAAATTGGACATGTCAAACAGCTTTAAATCGTAATCGGGTAGACTGAAATTCGGCAATGACGGCAAAATTGGGTGGGTGCCACCAGCAATATCATAAAGCCAGGTGTATACGGAGAATCTCGTCACTGGTCGAGAAAGCTCTCCAAAGCTCAATAATTATAACAAAATAATTCGCACTATAGAGTGATCTGACTCACCCTAACATAACTTCCTCATATAAATGAAATAATATGCACCGATAACTTAACTCTATTAAAGTGCTTCTGAAAAAAATACATTGATTAACATATTAGCAAACTCTAGCATACTTTAGTACGCTGCAAATAAGAGTATAATAATTCAAAATAGTAATCAGTAAATACCCTTATCATTATTAACATAATTAGTAATTGTGCACTAGCCAAGGCATGCTGAAAATGAATTTATAACCATCTTTATATTTGTTCAATGGGGTAGGGTCTACTGCACATGGGGCACACGTCACTCCTCACTAAAACATTTTTACAGCAAAACGCATAAACTAGGACACGAAATACCACTCGTGTGGCGCCTTCTGCAAACAACGCCTACTCTAATAATTTTAATAGCAATTGTAGATTCACTTAATCAATATCAACGCTACAAATGTGATAATACTATTTTCTATTAAACCAATGGTATTAAGATTTATCTTACATTTGAAATATCGAAGCTTAAAAATTCTAAAGACTAGGGTAGAAATCTTCTACAAAATATATCTTTCTCTCTCTTAACGGTTACCTCAATAACTTTCGGGTTTCACACATCTGACCACCACACAGGTCAAAATACCGTTAAATGAAATGCACTCGTTGAGTTTTAGTAGCACTGACGTAGAGGCAAATAATAACTTATGGGTCTGGAGTACATGTCACAGAGCAGCTACAAATAGAGGTGTTCCTCCAATGCTGAAGTTATACAAATGTTAACGCCATCCAGTGAATGGGCCGTCAACTATTTCGAATAAGGCACCAAGCGGATGTCTAAATATACTATCCAATATTTTTTCAATTTTTGTGATACATGTGGTATTGAAAGAACACTATATGTACTAATTTGCTTATTCTTTTATTATTAATAATATACATTTTAAAACCTATTAATACAACATTATATTCACTAATGTAATTTTAGGTTCCATAAAACTATATGCATGCTTCATTAGAACAATGTTTCCGGAATAGCTTACTATCTATATCATCGCAGTGAAGGACAGCATTTTTTAATGTATTTAAGCCACATTTCAAATTGTTATGTTATATTTATTTAGATTAAGCTCTAAAACAACCGGTATGAAACCATCACAGGTTAGATAAACAATAACAATGGCTGCCTGTTTGTTTTGAGATTGAATAAAACGGCAACTCTAGCGCTAAAAGCGATTGGGCCGGAACCTAACAATTAAACAACAGTTTCCTATACAGGAATCCTCTATTTGTAGCTGCTCTATGGTACATGTGTGCTCGATGTTAACGTACGAAACTAGTTTTCACTCAAATTCTATGTTACAGCGCTTACCCTACTAGATGAGTCAGGCCACCAGACAATGCAAGAAATGTCGAGCTTTATCAATAATATTAAGTAGCCCTCAAAACTGCTCCAATTTCAAGGTGGTGTGACAGGCATGCTTCTATATTGAAGCGGGCTACTGCTACCGCGTTTCTAATTTAAAAACAAGGAATCACAAGAGTCTTTATTACTCACTGTTCACAAGTCTAATTAACAGTATATGCCTTATTTATAGATGTTTTCAGTCCACTTAACAATGAAGCACTATTACATTAATGAATTTACAAGCACTAATATCTTCTTAAGCTAACTTCTTTAGGATTGGTCCATTAACAACACTAACACAACTATTAATTTATTAAACACTTCTATCTATTTATGTATACTACAAGCTGCATGTACATTAGACACAGCATATAACATTTATGTATATTCTTAAACTTCCACAAGCTCAACTACGTTTACCGTACACGATATAATTAATATTAGACATTCAAGTATAGACTAACTCTTACATTCATAAGCGGCCTTATATATACCCTGAATTAAAGATATGACTCATTATCTAGTATTTTCTAAAAGAATTCTCGAATCCTGGAGAATACGCTGTGCCTCGGGCGTTTGTATGTTTGACGGGTTGCCTAATAGTGGATCGCAACAATATTATTTACAACCAAAGCGGACAATTACGGCACACGGCATACGTAATTAGGGTCTCTCCTTATCATTCAAACTGCAAATTCTTAAAATAGATTGGTATCAAATATGCTTATAAACAATCAACAAACAAAATTGAATGATAAAATGGACCTACAACAAAATAATTATTTCACACCCGAACGAAAACACGGTTAGTTCTTTGAAAAAAAACTCGGCACTTATCATTGCTATTTTCTACTAAGATAACAAACAATTAAATTATTTATAGCCTGCTGGACTATATTTGTGAACTTTGTAAATACACAAACTCACGTAAAAACTTGATAACTTGTTCATTCCGCTACAAAAGCGTTAAATTAAGGAGCGAGAATTGTACAACTCTTTCAACCAAGGACTTCTTAACACACGTCTACCTTGCCCCGGTTACCACACGCATTCGTCGAGTTCCGCCAGAACTAGCAGGTGCGTTAGAACCAAGGAATGGAGTAGAAAATACATCTCTTTATTCAATTCGGACGATTAATATATTATTTTAAATATAGAAAGGGATTCAGGAGCGGATTCAGGGACCTTGTATATATTCTATAATGACGGGTTAATATAAAAATTAACGGAACGTTACAAGCTCAAAATTGAAGACAACCACAGGGAAAGATAGGTAGGTAGTACCAATGAGCGAGGGCAAAGGTAGAACGGCATCAACACTGCCAAAGTCGTCAACGGACGGATGCTTTTTCCGAAAAGAAACAGTACAGTCTTCAACCTCAAATTAAGAAAAACGTAATGTGGTGCTCAGGAAGAGAAATCCAAATAACAATATACAGTAAAATAAATATCCAGGGTCGGACGTGGGGCAAAGTGTAAAGTTCTAATTCGTCATAAACTTGTTGTTTACAGATAATCAAATTTAGACAAGATTAAGGAAGTCCGGCATTATAAGTTATTTTATTCCATTCAGATCTAATTGGCTTTACATTTACTATCTTAAAAAAACGTATTAGAATATGCTATGTTTAATTTTACACTTCTAAATATTTTCGTTCGATTTACGATTTTTCAAATATTCCTACACTTCCACCTTGACATTTTGTATAACTACCTTTTCTAGGAAATGCCCCTGAGCACGAATTATAATGTAATAACTCGATTTGTTCCCATAAAACCCATTCAGTACGATCCCTGCATGTATTATTTTGTTAAACATTCTTTCTGGAGATTCTAACGCTTTGACATTTTACAGATGTACTTTTATAGCACTAACCATTCCCAATCACTATCATTCTATATTATTGTTTGAGCGCAATTGTTTCTTATTTCTATATTTCCCTTCCAAAAATATTATGGTTAATTGTAAACAAGCTAATTCTGTCGCTTTACGAGCCAATTACAACTTATATTTACGAGTTCATATGTAAATATTTATCAAGCGTAAACAAAAAAAAAAAAAAGTTGAAACAGTATTCACAGTATTCTCTGCTTAACACACGTGTTTGAGCTTCCTAAGCTAATTATCTAGCATAGCTAAAAACAGTTCGGCATCGGCCACCTGACAAAAGGGCCCACGACCTACACGTTCATTGTCACTAAATCACCATTTTGATCTTAACTTGTTAATTCCAAACTTAATCGTTATACCCCATTTTTCTTTTCTTTAAAACTCCATTCTCACATTTTGTGCGCCTAACACTGTTTTATGGTCGGGTTAAATGTCCTTCGGTCCGTGTGAACGCATTAATTCAGTGAAGCTTTATGATTCTATGGTTGTTGCGGTTTCTTAAACTCGTGTGAATGATCGCGACTATACTTTTATTGGTTTGTTATTTATCGGAAGTCGGTGTATATTATACTAATTTCATATACCTATTGTAAAGCTCGGGTTTTTATTGCTGGTTGTAAAACGATGTACTAGGTATTTTACTATGTATGTGTTATTTTATTGATATAATGAAATAACCTTGTTATTAAATGTAAACCACCCAAGCTTCTATAAATTTTTCAGAATGCTCTCATTGCTAAAAGCATATTGAACTAACTGAAATTATATAAAATTATTTCTACACATTAATGTGTACCTAAGTAACAAACGAGCGATACAGTACGTAAAAATAATCACTTTGAATAAAATTATTCTAGTAGACTACATTCTGTTATATCCGCTGCCGATTCTTGTCCTATATCAAATATTTCGCTGTCTTAGATAGTAATAAAAATTTGTTGTTGCTGTAGCCGATTACATGTAGTTTTGAGATAAGCGACAAGTACTACTTATTTGTTGTAACGCATGTTGGTGTCACTATCCGCTTTATTTACGCACGGCAATGCTTTGCATAAATTCATGGCAAACTTCATCGAGAAAACATAAATTGTTATCAAATTGGATTAAAGTATTTCGTCTTGAATTTATTAGTGAAAAATAACGTTACCATGCCCCTTGATAATTCATATTTAATGTTTATATTTGTGGTTTAGTAATTATATTTTAATGAAAACAGGTTTACCAGATAAAATCAACTGGAAATAATTTCTTGTTATGTATTTAGTTTTAACAATTGAGGTTGATTCTATTTAAAATTAGATTTTTTTTCTTTTTTCTGTGTTAAGGTCATCCAGTGCAGTTGGTTAGGGATTGCAGCTAAAATTAAGCAATGTTCAAGCTGGCTTCACTCGATAGAAAAAATCATAAGAAACTTACTATTTATGGTTGTCATATCTATATACAATACGGATGTTCAAAAAAATTGAATAAAACCTAGAAATAAAGTCACAAATTTATGGTGTATGGTTATTTCTTCGGATTAGAACTAAGCATGAAAATATTACTTAAATTCTAATGAGGGAGCATACTCCATTGCTTAAATATCATTTATACTCCGAAATCATGGATGTGTTATGGGTGCGTATAATCTACTTAAATTTTATTGCACGGTATTTACTTGCCGGGCGGCTTCCTGGTGTAGTTGGTATGCGTGTGACTTCTATGCCCAAGGTCTCGGCTTCAAATCCCGACACGGTCCGCTTGAAAAATGTTAGGCGAGCATTTTTCACAAAAATACGCCCTCGTTCGAATGAGAGGTAAAATGGAGGTCCCGTGTGTGAGTGTTGTTACGCACGTTAAAGACCCCTACCTTGCATGTAACAGCAAGTGTTCGGCAAAATTTCCAGATAAAAAAAACTCGCTTTCTGGTCAATGTAGTACCTTCGGATGGAGCATTGGAAAATCAAATGTAGGGTATTTACTAGCCGTAATTTAATGAAAACAGGCATGAAGCACCGCAAAGAGCGTTTCAATTTTTTTTATTGTGTTGGTACATTTGACTACTTCCAAAATATTTTTAGTGTTCGCAGATAAAATTTAAAAGTTTTCATAGCAGCAGCATTTAGGGTTGTCGTCAAAACAAATCCTACATCGATTTAAATGGTTGAAAGAATTTAAAGGACTAGAAATTTTGGGCAAAACGCTTAAAAAGGATGTTAAAAAATTTAAATCTATGTTTGTTGATTAATCTTTTATCACATGTCTAGAAAATTCTGGGGTGGACTATCCTAATTTTTTAAAATGAAGAGTTGGTCATAAGATTAAAAATTCCACCAGAAATGAAATCTTAGAAAAAATCGAAGTGGTTTATCACTGAAAGCAAAAACGTTAAAAAGGGATACTGAATGGATGTATAAAGGTGAATTTTGGATGAAGGATAGGATAGAAAAATATGGGTAGGCATCAAAACCATCCTTTCTTCCTACTCACAATCTTGATTAAAAAAAGACAGACAAGTTAACAAAGTGAGAGCATTGTTGTTTCTAGAAACTTTTCAGTTGTTACTTAAAGATTGGCGTAAGTTTACTTGGCCTTTTAATAAATAAATCACTTGAAGCTCGGTATTAATTTTTGTTATATTATTATTTTGTTTGGTTGTTTTCTTGCTTGTCACAGAAAAAAAGTCATTGAAGTCTCTTGTTTTCAGTCTCTAGTTTATACGAAATTTGCTCATCGTAATCTTGTATAAAATTGTTAGGGCGCGATATTAATCACATTAAGAAATAATTCTGTTTTTTTAATTCCTAGATTAATTTAAAAGTGAATAAAACTAAATTCGGCGAATCCGCTAAACGCCCATGTAAATGATGGGAAATATTAATTTTTAAAAGGATGCTTCACATACCTATTCTTTTTACAAGAGCCCATTATCTTATTAACCGCAATAAAAGAGCTAGTCGAGAACATCTTGACTTTGCTTGTACGCCCTTTGCCTTGAATGGTGCTTTAATTAGGTCTTGCATCATTTTTAAAACTAACAATTTCAGGAAGCTGTTCAATAAAGTCCGTAAAAATTTGCTGTAGTACATAAATATTTTGCAGAAATATGATTTGATATAATTTTATTCATTTACTTAAGTAGACATACAAGGCGGATTCTAGAGCAAAATCCTACTTTTAGAATGATCATGGTGGCTGGCTTTCTCACTTGTCAAAGCCACCGCCCTTTTTCGTTACGCTTTCTGATTGGTCGAGGACAACAACGTGCATTTATTCCAAAGTGTTGGAAACATCTTATTTAACATTCCATTTTCAAGAATTACATAATAATAATAATGGTAATTTCCCGAACCACTCCTGGGAACTCAAAACCGCATTTATATGATGCGCAATACCCTTTATATAAAAAAGTCCCTTGCGACTAATTATGAACTAGACTCCTTGTAGAACCATTTGAAGCGTAGCAGACTACCACAAAGTCTTAGAATTTAAAATGCCTTCATTGAATTCTAAAAACAACTATATTATTCACCACTGGAATAAAAAATAGGTGTTGGAAAATGAACTAAGGTTAGCAATAATTCATCAAATCTTAAAATTTCAACAAAAACTCATGATTCATTCGCCGAAAAGGTTTCACATTTCAGTAATCACATTTTTTTGATTAATTTTAGCGTCTTTTACAATATATAATTTTTTGTTGGTTTTCAGATTTTTCAAGAAGTTTCCAGAATACCAAAACCATTTTCCCTTCAGAAACATACCATATGAAGAGCTACGTACTAGTGAAAAGCTGCACGCGCATGGTATTAACGTAATGTATGCATTATCCGCAATACTTGATAACTTAAACAATCCCAAAGTGCTGGTGAACTTATTAGCAAGCAGCGCAAAATCCCATGCAAGACGAAAAATTCCTGAAAAGGCTTTCTGGGTAAGTAGGAGTTTTTTATGTTGCTATGTTTATTTTGTGCCCCTACTTTTGTCGTCGACTGTGCACGTAAAGTGGGGCTGATTGTGTGTATAGTGCGAGTGTAAGTGTGATGTGGTAGTGAATTGCAAGAGCGTATATTAAATGTGTTAGTGCCGCTGGTTGTGGGTGGTCTGTTTGGTTAAAAGGATTTCATTTAGGAAATGGCTTAATTCTTGAGGGTAGTTAGTGACTAGGAAGTTTATGTTAGGAAGTGGGGACAACGGGTCAAAGTTTGTAGATTGCTTGAGGTTGATTTGTAGTAGAGAGGTTAGGGGACAGGAGTATATCAGGTGTCGTGGGGTTTCTAGAGATTGATTGTTGCAAGGACAGTAAGGGGAAGGAGTTAAATGGAATTGATGAAGTTTATTACGGAAGTTTTCATGGCCGGACAGAAATTGTATTGTAGGGAGATTAGAGAAAGGAATATGTGGGGGGGATGTTTGTGATATCAGGGAAGATATCAAATGTATATCTGTGGGTGGTGGAGCGGGACCAAAGATCTTGCCAGGAATGGAGTAGGGAGTTATGTATTCGGGATTTTATGCCAGTTTTAGGGAGAGTACGGTATTCGTCATAGTGAAGTGTTCTGTCGTGTAGGATGATTGGTAGGTTATGTTTGAGGTTTCAGATTTGGAGTGAGGAGTTTAGTTGGATTTCGATCGGAGGGATTTGAAGCAGGGTATACAAGAACACTCTGAAGGTGGTTCTGTACGCTCCTGAGGTGTAGAGTAGGATTGGTTTTATGATCGTGTTGAGCGTACGTCTGGAGGGGGGTGTAAGCGGGAACCAAGAATGTACTGCGTATCTGATGATCGGGATTATGATGTCGTTAATGATTAGTCTTCGTGTTGGATTGGTGAGGTGGACTGACTTTGGGAGTGCGTGAAGTAGGTCATGGAGTATGATTTGTGTTTTGGTTCGAAGTTTGGAGAGATGGGAGTTTATTTTTAGGCTAGTGTCAATGTGGAGTCCAAGGTAGGGAGCTGTTGTTGAGAGGAATTGGTGTGTTAAAGATGTGAATTTTAGGATTTCGGTTTGGGCTGAGGTAGCCTTTGAGCTGTAGTTGGACGTAGTCATTTTCTGTCACTTGAGATTTCTTCGAATAGGTCAGGTAACCTAGGACACCTTGAAACTTTTTATAATTAAATTGTAGTACGCCATCCAAGTTGTTATAAACAAGTTGCAGTTGTCAACTTAAAATAAGAAGTAGATTCCTGTAACATTTAATTATTTTATCTAAAAAAAATTACCGCAAATATTTGACGCTTTTCATATCCCCAAAGTATTTCACCTGCAAGCCATAAACTAATAACTTTTTTAAAAAAGTTTAAATGTGCATTCTTCCTCGGTGTGTTGCTTACCGAATGCAATTTATCGATGTAAAATAATTGAATTTTTAAAAAGCTGAAAGGTTTTCTACAAATTACGCTAATTGTAGGTTAACTTGGGACTGAATGACGCACCAGCAAAGGAGACAGTTGGGTAGTAGAAAATATGCATATTGCAAAAATAAGACATTAGAAACGGTCCTTGAGACAGTTGTTAGTGTGACATTGAGATAAGCTGAAACAAAATACACTATTCCACAATCGACATAAATAAAAATTTCGAAGTCTTAATTCACGCACATTTGGATGACAGTCTGTTATCGAATGTTGTTGAAACCTTCACTGTAGCTGCAACTTGAGCTTATTCTTTTTCTGAAATTGAAATTAGACATTTTGTGAAAGTTATTTAGACAAAAATGGCACAAATGGAGTAAGTTTTCACGAAAACTTACCTGGGTATGACTAGATAAAGTTATTTTAGAGTGCATGGGAAGATTGGCACAAAATGTAAAACGAGCAAGAGCCCATTCAACAAAAGTGAAAAATAATCAGCATTTTGATAATGTAAATCAAATATTGTTAGGAATATTTCACCGCAAAATTTATAAAGCTTTGAAGAGGCTAACTTTGCCACAACATGACAAAAAAATTGTAATTGTTCGCCGAACTACAAAACATCCATTTAGAGTAATGGATCATACCAAGACTTCCAGGTCTTTAATGTCTGTTATCACTGCTTCTGGCGATTTACTGCCCTTATATGTGGTTTGTAAAGCAAAACACTTGTATCCTAAATAGATGGAGGAGGCACTAAAAGGAACCGTATATAACCGATCTAAGCCTGGTTGGATGGACAATTTCATATTTAAAGACGAGTTTTTAAATTTGCCTAACCATATTTTAGGAAATGTATAAATGAAAAAAGTCATGATTGGTTATAACCTGTTGCACGTTTGTCACCAAAAATCATCTAGGAGTATCAAAATAACAATTTAGGCAATTTAAAGCAGCGTGGCGCAAACAACTTGTTAACTGGAAGCTAGAAAACCGTGGTTGTATTCCAAAGATAATTTTTCTATCATTGTTAAAACAAACGTTGTTGCCAATTCAAAATATGCAAGCTGCCAATATTCGATCTGGATTTAGTGCATTCAGATTGATTCAATTAAATAGAGATGAAGTTCCGAAACATCCTGATTATGAAAAGCCAGAAAATGAACGGTTAAACATTCGACCAGGCCAATGTGTTTTCATGGCAGATCTAATATCTGGCGCTCAAATTTCTCAAACAAAGAAAAGTAAGCCAGGGTTTGAGATTTCTAGTGATAACGAATACCATCAAGAAAATAATGAAAGAGAGCCAGAAGAGGATATCCTGGAGGAAATTGAAGATGCTACGGATAAAAAACAATGAAAATGATTGCAAAATTTGTCTATAGTAGCGGAAAAAACAAAAAACAACAAAAAAATTTACTGCAAAAATTATTACAATATCCAAAGCCACTATAACTATTGATTGCCTTAGATGATACAGGGTATCCCTGTTAGTTTATTACTTTTTGAATTCAAATTAAAAAATCAATCGACCGATTATGATAAATTCTTTATTAAGTTGGAGACAAAACTTGGGAAATTAATTTTTTAAAAATGATATTTTTAAATGGTGCCCACTTCTCTCCTGGTACTCTTAAATTCGGGCTCTAAAATTTGCCATCACGCTGCGCAAAGTTTGCTCAGGTGTGGCTGCCATTTCTCCCCAAATAATATCCTTCAATTCCTCCATAGTGGCAGGGCGGTTGTAAAACACTCAACTCTTGAATGAGCCCCATAGAAAAAGTCGCATGGAGTTAAATCCGGGCTTCGCGGACACCAATTAATGTCTTTTTTTCGGAAAATCGGTTTTCCAGGAAACAGCACCTGAACCTAAAGACCGATTTGAAGTGTAACTTATGGCTCCGTCTTGTTAAAACCAGGTGTCTTGATCAAATCCATCAAATTCTTTAAGAGCAGGTGTTAAAAAATCACGTATCATATCTACTTAATGTTTGGAATTCACCGTCATGACATCACGGCGATCATTTAAAAAGGGACCTATAATTTCCGATAATGCATAAGCGGCTCAAACTGTGACTTTAGAACTATGCACAGGATTTTGATGTTTTATTTTTGGTTTTGTTTCACACCCGTACCGACAATTATGCTCATTGACAAAGACATTAAGATCGAAATGCGCTTCACCTGAGAACAAGATGTTGTTGAACGTTTGAAACCAATTTCACATCTCCTTGGCAAACAAACAGTCTCTCAGTGTCTCTGCACGATCTGGATTATGTAGACATGTAGTTGTAAATCTTTCTGGAGAATTCGATGCATTGATGTTCTTGTTACATTTAACGCACATGCACTCTTGTCCACAGTCAAGTTCGGTTTTTGCCGCGTGGACGCTATCACCATCTCAATGTTCAGGGTTTCTTACTGTTCGTACGTAGTTGATTATGCGTTTATTCGTCGTTGAGCCTATTTCTTCAAACTTACGAATCGATGTCTTAATTAAATGAATGCTTGGGCATTGTTGAGTGTTGTGTAAATTGTAGTGCCGTCTAAACAAACATCGAACGAGATTGCACGAATTGTTATTTCGATAGAACTCGCGTACACAAGAGGCACGTTGCTCGCCCGTGAAACGCTGCATTTTCATTAAATTTCTCTATGCCAAGTTGACGTTTACGACCAATCACATTTCTCCAATCACCTAACAACTTTTTTACAACGCGATAGAAAGTGAAAAACTAACAGGGATACCTTGTATAAAGGATCTAAGCACACTTTTGTATACCCAACCATAAAAGATGCCCCCAAATATTTATGTCGAAGAAAAAATATTTTGTGGTTTTTTAATTGTTAATAAGGATTAGGTGAAGATTATTTTAATACGTAAGAAATAATAAAATGGTTTTTCTTTCTAAACTGAAGATGTAAATTGTATCTATAAGCGTTATTCATATATGCATATGTAAAGAGATTATTTATATAATATGTGTAAAAGAAAGATCTTTTTAAATGTATAGAGGATTCATTATAAGTGTTTCTTAAGATTTCTTTGTTTCATTTCATTTTCAAAAAAATCTACACGATATTTATCGCTGAGCTAGCTAGGCAAGGAAAAGAGTATCGTAAGGTAAAAATTCATATTTTGTATTAAGCAAGCATCTATTGCATCCTTATATTGGTCAGGGCCGTTGCACCCGATTTATAGCAATAATTTGTGGCTTCCAACATTTACCGCAATATATATATATATATATATATATATATATATATATAAATTTTTAGATAGTTAATTACACAAGGTAAGTTGATAATTACTATCGTATTACAGTGAATAAGATGAAATAATAACTTAGACTTTTATGCAAAGCCCAAATTATCATTTCAAATCGAACTAGTAATTGAAAGATGGAAAATGTAAGGTCTTGGACAGGACTTGAACCTGTATCCTGGTTTTGCCGGAACCATGCGTTTACCAATTACGCCTCCGAGACCGATGACACAATTGGGAAATTTACAAATTTAAATCGTGTACACAACTATACATAAACCTAACATTCAATTACGTTTGTCAATCATATCTGACATTGTCAAGTTTTTGACTTATGTCATTTATAGACAGGAAGCTACGCTCAAAATTGCGGCTATAAGCCAAGTATTAAATATATAAATACTTTAGATAGTTAATTACACAAGGTAAGTTGTGTACACGATTTAAATTTGTAAATTTCCCAATTGTGTCATCGGTCTCGGTGGCGTAATTGGTAAACGCATGGTTCCGGCAAAACCAGGATACAGGTTCAAGTCCTGTCCAAGACCTTATATTTTCCATCTTTCAATTACTAGCTGGATTTGAAATGATCATTTGGGCTTTGCATGAAAGTCTAAGTTATTATTTCATCTTATTCACTATATATATATATATATATATGCATATATATATATATATATATATATGCATATATATATATATATATATATGCATATAATACATATGTATGTAGATATTGCTATGTATGCTGGCATAAGCTGCCCTGACCAATAAAGATACAATGACTATTAATTAAAAAATAAATATGATATGATATGAATTCTTACCTAAATACGCCCGTATTTTCTTACCAGTTCAGCAATAAATATGTTGTGGACTTTGCAAAAATGAAATGAAACAAAGAAATCTCAACATTACGGTATGATTATCAAAAAATAATTTTTTTATTAACAATCTTCATTGCATTCAAAAACCAGTTTTCTTCTACACACGTTATCTAAGAAATTTTCTTAAATACGTAGGTATAAAAAAAGCTTATAAATGCAATTTACTACTTAAGCTTAGAAAGAAATAGCATTCCATCACTATTACACATTAGTATAATCTTCACCTAATCCTTTTTAATAATTAAAAAACCCCAAAACTTTTCATATATGTCACAAAATTGTCTTTAAGATGACGATGAATAATTTGAATATTCTTTATTACCACGCCTTAGTGTGGCTGGTCAGTAACCAGTAACAAATCTTTTGTAAGGGTTACCCAACATCGAAATTTGACCTCAAAATTACCATAATAATTATTAACTCAAAAGTAGTTTTCTATACCCAAAAATCTTATACTAGCTTATCTACTTAATAATATTACAAATTGTCTTTGTAAGGGCTTAAAACAAAGTTATACTTGAGTTTTGGATCGTCAAATTTTTGCTATTCGTATCTCCATTGAAACATGTTTTTTATTATAATTACTATCTATAGATTGTTTCCATTTAGAATTAACTGCATATCAAAGTTCCTAGTTCCATTTAGATCTCCATTTTAAATAAATCTTTATATCGAAGTCCGGTTTGTCAGTTTTCGGAAGCTCTTTTATTTTAATAAATTTAAATACCAGGTGACCTTGCACAAAGATAACTTATCATTTATATTAGAGCAATAAATATGTCGTCGGTGCGCTCCTTAAAAGCGATTCAGTAACTATCTATAAATGACAGAATGTTGAATGAATGCTCCTCATAATCTACCGGCTTTATACAATAAAATTTTAAATACGTCATCGTTCAAGAATGTTCCGATTACATTCTCGGCTTGACTTATCCCATAATGTAATAATTAATTGTAATTTCGTGTGTTCTTATGATTGGTGGCTTGTCAGTTTAAGATTTATTGCAATGATAGAATTATACTAGCTCTTATTAATGAATGGAACTAATAGCTGACGTTACTTTCACCATTAGAATTATATGAGCTTCTGTTATAGTCATTAAAAACGTGTTATCTGATCTGGTTTATAGTCCTTACCGGTGTTTTCGCGTTCCGCGAATTACTTAATTGATTCGTATTCATTTACGCCAGATAATTCATGGTCCCTTACAAATTGGTTTATAGCTTTTCAAAGGGCCTGGAAATATTTGCGTTTTTTCAAAGCATGTAAATAAATGCAGTGTGTTACGTTTTGGATTAAATACCGTTTATTAAATGATATTATTAGAAGATAACTTGATATTGAAGGTATTTAGATTCTTAAGGAAGTTGAATGTACACACACGGGTTTTCCAATCAAGGGAGGTTTTTAAATTTTTGCAGGATGGAACTTATTTTATATGATATTTTTAAAGAAAATATTCACACATTAGTTAGAACATGGGTTCGACTTATGTACTAGCAAATGCTATAATGAGTTTATCTTAATAGAAATATTATACAGGGTAAAAATTAAATAGTTGAAAATTTAATTTTTCAGCTGTGGGTCGGTTTTTCTTACAGAATGTGGTGGTCGGTGGACTCTTATGAACTCTTTATCACGCTATATTTTTAATTATTTTTATTATTATACTGATGAATTATATTAACATTCTCTTTAATTTTAGGATTTGAAAATTAGTATCATGGAATTGCTCCATCAAGCCATGGGAGCAAAACTAACGCAAGAAGGAGCAGATGCTTGGGACAAGACATTAACAGTTGCTTTGGGTGTTATTATAAAAGAGATTTCTAAAATTGCACCAAACGAATGACATGTTGAATTTCAATTTTAATTCTTCGCACTTAAATGACCAAATAATTTATGTATTGTTAAATTATAGAAGAAACTCACTAAGCCCTTATATTGTATAAGTTTTAAATATTTAAACTAATGACGAAGCAATAATTTTATGCTCATTATTTTATGCTCATATTTTATATGTCTATGTGTGCATGTTTATGTATATATATATGTTGTAGAAACAGCAAAAGCTTTTTACCTATATTTTAATATTAAAATGTAACTTTTATTCTAATTAGTATATGTATTAACATATATTTTAACTTTGTTAATAATTTGATGCATCTTGGGAATAATAAATAAATGTGTAGATACTTCACTCATACTCTCGATAAGTAAAAGATAATTTTAAGAGTAACGATACCACATGGTAATTGTAGTTATAACTTTATTGTCATTATTATTGTGCTTTCTCTTTTTTACCTTCGTAATTAACACGAATATTGTTTGCATTTCCTTTAAGCTTGAAAAAGGTTGTTACGCTGAGATATCCAATTCTGCTGCATGGTCTGCCGCAGAACCCTAGGAACAAGATAGATGAAGAATAAGAGATTGAGGAGCAAGCCCATTGAAAATGGTAAAAAGTGTCTGCTTTGTTGCCGGAAAGTTTTCACACCTTCACTCGCACTAAACTGTCAATTTTCGTCAGTTCACCATACTCTGCCAACTATTGACAGCCAACCACTTAATTTAAACATAAATTAATAAGGAAGTTATATACAAAAATTAAATATTAAAAGAAACTTAACACACGTTAAAAGGGTGCCTATCAAGTTAGTATTACAAAAAGATGGTAAAGGCAACAAAGATCTATGGTCTTATTTCGATTTTCTATCGTTTTGTGCAAGTCTAAACCTTTGTTTGATTTTTGGTAAAAACCTAATCTTTCTGGTGAAGACATCCTAAAAGTAAACACTAAATTATTAGCTATTATTTGCATTTCGTTCAATTTATATGAATTTATATATACAGTGCTTCCCAAAAGTAACGGATATATTTCATTGAATGATTATTGACAATTTCTGAGTAAAAAGCTCTGACACGTCGATTTTTATTTTTAAATTGTCATTTAATTATGTAATTTTTAACCCAATACCTTTCAACCCCTAAGCGCCTAGCATCACCTGCTTAAAAATTTTAAATAGCAATGTACCTCTTATGATACCTCAATTAATAGCATTTTTCATGCAGAAATAAAATTTTACAAAAAATTCTAAATCGGTTGATAAATAACTGTTTTATTCAATAAACAATACTTAAATAAAAAGCAAAAACAAACCCAATTTCGATTAAATGTTTGAACTGCTGTCCGTTAGCGGCTAGGCAGTGTCCTAATCTAGAGACAAACTCTTGTTGAACTTTGTTTAGTACACTACAGATTTTAAATAACCCCAGAGAAAATAATCCAAAAGGGTTAAGTCGGGAGACCTTGCGATTCAATTTCTCATCGTCTACCAATCCACCTCATAGTAAATACTTGGTCGAGATACTCCCGTACTGGACGTGCATAGTGGGGAGGCGCACCATCGTGCTGTAGCCAAATACTAGGAATGAGGTGAATCAGGATCTTTTGCATTCGGATGTAGTACCGCTAAAGCCGGAATTAATTCAAATTGGAGAAAATTTAGATACTGTTCTCCATTGAGTGTTCTCTTAAAAAAGTACGGTTCAATAACTTTATTACCCACTATCCCTGCCCAAATATTAATCTTTTGGGAAAATTGTGTATTTGCTTCCATCATCCAATGCGGATTTTTATCAGCCCAATAACGGCAATTCTGCTTACTAACGGTACCATTTAAATAAAATGTTGCCTCAGAAAACATAATATTTCCTTCCAATCCAGGATTTTCATTGCAAAGTTCCATCATTGTCTCACAAAATTGCGCTCGCCTATCAAAACCATCATCTGATAACTCTTGCATTAATTGCACTTTGTAAGGGTGAAATTTTTGCTTACGGAGAAATCTATGAACTGCACTTTTTGATGCATTTAACTGTGAAGCGACTTCCGCAACGCTTGAATGTGGATTTTCCTGCACAAATAGCAAGACATCCAATTTTGAATCTTGATCTAAAGCTGATGGACGTCCATCTTTAGATTTATCTCGTACGTGTCCAATATTCCGAAGGAGGTCGGGATGAATTTCATTGAATAAAATTCGAACTTCTTTGTGCGTTGAAATTCTATCTCCAAAGCCAATCATCATTAAAATTTCAATCCTTTCGGCTTCGTTAAGTCTCATTTTTGCTGACTTATTATTAAATAAGCAACACGCACTTAACTAACGATTTTCACTAATCTTATTCAACACTTTACAAACATTTTGTTTATCAAAGCATACCCGATAATTGGCACTTTAAGTGAATAAGTTTTTATTGAATACAACAGTTGTTTATCAACGGATTTAGAATTTTTTGTAAAATTCTATTTCTGCATGAAAAATGCTATTAATTGAGGTATCACAAGGGGTACATTGATATTTAAAATTTTTAAATAGGGGATGCTAGCGCTTAGGGGTTGAAGGGTGGAGGGTTAAAAACTACATAATTAAATGACAATTTAAAAATAAAAATCGACATGTTAGAGCTTTTTACTCAGAAATTGTCAATAATCATTTAATCGAATATATCGGGTACTTTTGGGACGCACTGTATATACATATATTGCTGTGTAGCCTTATAAGAATTGAGCCTCTTATTATTGGGCGTCAAAATTATGCCGTGGAACTCGGGTAAGATGCTTATTAACCATAAATTATTTTCGAAATTTTTATAAAATTTTCAGATTCGACAATAAACAAATTTTCAAAAATTACCTAATTCAAAAAAAAATTATCCTTACCCATTTTCCTCTCTTCCTCGGTTGAACGGCCTTCTTCAACTGCTTCCGGCTAGCTCATTCGGATCTCCTCTTGGGTATCTAGATTCACTCGCATATTCTCAATCATACACACACACACACTAGCAATAAAACCTCAAATACAACCAACATACAAGCTTTTATTTATAACTATTTACAAATTAAATGCAATATAGTCCATATTCCATTGATCACATTACACTTCAGAAAAACCTTATTTTATAATGTCCAGTATTTTATTTTAAAATAAAATAAACACATAAATTGTACCCGGAGTAAATGGTCCTTGAATAATA
The DNA here is from genome assembly GCA_036346225.1 of Platerodrilus igneus. NCBI lineage: Eukaryota > Metazoa > Arthropoda > Insecta > Coleoptera > Lycidae > Platerodrilus > Platerodrilus igneus. The sequence goes on along the minus strand of JARFIW010001638.1, from coordinate 9,526,032 downwards.
CCTTCTCTAAAATTCCTTCTTTATAATTTATTTATTCATTTTACTCTAACTAAACTCTGGGGTAGGGTGAGCTCAGAATAACCCAGCTAATTATGCATTTGCATACTTTTAAAACAAATAACAAAGCAAAGCCATGTACTCTTCACAAAAATTTCACGTTCTGATGGAACGTTTAAAAGCTTTATAGACACCTTCAACTTTCTAGTTAGATACCATAATAAAGTTTTTACACGTATTCAGTTCAATACGTAAATAATACACACTACCTTGAAATTTCACGCTCATACTTTCTCCCAATATTCACAGTTTATAAAGTCACAATTCAAATCGTTACCTGGAAATTTATAGTAGATCTCTGCTTTGTGGATGATGCCGTTTATTTCTTCGATCCGTTCTGCAGGTCGTTTCTAGCTGTTACTAGAAAAACTCCATCTAAATTGAACTGCAAACGCGGCCTCCCCGGTGTAACCAAATCCAAACTCCATTTAAAATTATTTCTTCATTAATTAGATGCTTCAAACCACGTTACTTAATGTCCCGACACGAGTTGATTATAACTATAGATGATATCTCTATTAAAATGTAATTTCGGCACACTTAACCGCGTACTTAATTAAGAGACTACCACCTTGTAATATAATTTAACTGGTTTAGTAATACTTAGAACTCGTGATACATGGATACGTTGTTTGGAGCGATCAAAAACTTAAAGGGCCTTTACCACGTTCTCTAAAAGCATTTATACACTCGAATGTCACCTCTCCATACCTGCTTAACGCGAAATCCCCCTGTTAACACCACACATTCTCGCAATTTTGCACTCAACTACATTTTCAACTCAGCGAATTTCAATACTTCGTTATAAAATTTCTAGTATATCACGCTCCACTATCCTCGTGCTTGTCTCAAATCAAACTAACATATCGACCAATCGTAGACCTCGTGACGCTTCACAAATCCCTCCTATCCTATTGGTGTCTTTTACTTATGCGTTTTCTCTGTCCCTTTCTACCCTGGTCTGAGTGGTACAAAATCGATATTCTTGACTATCTGCTGTCTAAACACACGTGTACTGGCGACGTGACTTTAAATAACCCCTGTTTAGTATTTCATGCTAAAACATTCAACCGTTTGCAATATACGTAGAATCTGCATGTTTATCTACTCAAATTTATTAGAACTTGACATTTAAAAGTCTGCAGGTGTTCGATCGCAATGAACGTTTTAAATACAATTCTTCGAGCTTCGTTTCATGGTATTTTAACCCTCCTGATATATCCGTTTGTTAGCAGTTCGTTTCACCTTGGGTTTTCACAGGCTTTTATGCTTATTATATATCAATAATTATTCAATTAACTCCAATTAAATTAATAAATGCATGGCATTGACTTTTACCATTTCATTCTTTGCAACGCTATTACTTAAAAATTGAATTAATTAATATAAATTTCGCACGTAATTTCTGTTTGTTCCTTTATACAAGGTGTTTTGAAATTGTTTCGTTTATCTTTATTTTTAACCCTTTAAAACCACTATTATATATATATATATATATATATATATATATATATCAAAATTTTTTTTCGTTAAAATTTCATAAAATGTGTTTTTTTTGTATTTTCTTTATTAATAATTTTTTTGGTGAGCCTTTATACCCAAAACTAGTGTAACTCAAAGGTCGAGTCGCCGGCTTCTAAGGTCTGTTTCTCAATCAGAGGCCAATGACTAAACACCTGACTCAGGAATTAAAATTACCTTTTTGATGAGAAATATACATAAAATGCACGTAAAAGCTTTCGTTTATTGTAAAAATTCATATTCGTCAATTTACTGTACAAATATCTAAACAAACTCAAGTAATGGTATAAAAAAATATAAGAAAAGAAAGTAATACGAGCAAACTAAACTTGAAATAATATTGCCAAACCGAATTTGCTATAAATACATAAAAAATCACTAAATATAAAAAAAACATTACAAAAATACAGAGTAATCTCATCTTTCATTATGATACAATCGAAAAAGGTTTCCGAGACAAAGTCCTGGTTTGTCTGGACAATCTGAACAAAATAAATCTACAGAAAAGTATTTCCATTTTTTGACCCTTATAGTATAATACGCGTAGAAGATCGTCTTCAAAATTCTCAGTTCTCCTTTGAGAAAAAACATCCAATTTTGATTTCTGCAGCTTCTTATTCGTAAACACACTCGTCTATTGCACGGTGCTGTTCAACTGCTTCTTTCGCACGTGCGAGAACGACAGTGAATAACTGTTGGTCGTAGTCCTGCAAAGGTTGTTCTTCATAAATATCTCCACTGCTTTTGGTTTTCTTCTAAATTGACTAAACCTATTATGGGAAATCTTCCAGCCGATCGAGTCAATCCATCACCACCATTTCATGTAGTCGGCATTGACTACGCTGGTCTATTTCATATTAAAGATCGTAAGCACCTGGGTGCTAAAGCTTCCAAAGCATTATCTCTCTTTTCATTTGCTTCGCCACAGAGGCTATCCACCCAGAATCAGTCGATCTTTCCAGTAATTCATTTCTAATGCCCTTTCGCAGATTTATTGCTTATAGGGGTAAACTTAATACCGTTTACTCTGATAATGGTTCAAACTGCGTAGGTGCCAATTTATAGCTTCTTGACTTTAGCAATTTTCTTCTTCCTCAACGAACTATTATTCCAGATAGGGTAACTGAAATGGGCATAACTTGGCATTTCATTCCTCCTCATTCTCCTCATTTTGGGAGGCGGGTATAAAATCGTGTAAACACCTATTGCGTAGAGTCTTAAGCGCTGTCCTTCTTACTTATAAAAAGTTTCTCACCATTTCGGCACCGGTGGAAGCTATACTAAATTCAAGACGCTTGTCTCCTTTTTCTCCTAATCCCATCGATCTCCTCCCCTTAACTCCAAGACACTTTCTTATTGGTCGATCCATGACTTCTGCTTCCAATCCTTCCTTAAGTCACCTTAAAGAGTCCAGACTTCCAATATGGTCACGATGAAGCAAAGAATATATATCCGTACTCAACAACGTCAAAAACAGCGTACCAATGACTCCGACCTTCAAGAAGGTGCATTGGTACTAATAAAGGAAGACAATCTCCCGGTGTTACAATGACGTCTTGGGCGGATTGTGAATGTTCATACTGGTGCCGACGGTGTTAATCGCCTTGCGTCGATTAAAACTGCTGCTTGACTGGTTCGCCGATCATTTTCCAGGATATGTCCGTACCTATTGTAAATATATTTTAATATTTTATCATTGTTCATCCTATTTCTATTGTACTTACCTTAAACTGATGTATTTGAGCAATTGTTATTCTATTGAAAGATGGAGCTTTTAACGCCAGGGCCATGTTGGGGATTTAATAGAACTACTACAATATGAAGTTATTTCGCGGTTATGTAAGGAACTGCTTTTGTTGCGCACAGCGCTTAAGCCTTGTTGCGTGCTTTGTTTTTTATCCTTTCGCGTTTAAGATGTCTCAGAGGTCAGCTCATGACATCTCATCTCTATTTATTCTAATGTACATAACTTAAGTCCTTAAATAACGTATAAATTACAGTTATATTCCGTAATAATAAATGTATCCTGCTTTGAATTATTCTTTACATTTTCAAACTTTAGCAAGATGAAAGTTTCCACTTTCCAGTTTCTTATTAAGTTAGTGAGTTAGTTCTAAGAGTTTACACTTCAATTAATACACGTGCAGCAAACTACGCATCGAAGGCAATTTTCGGGTGTTCGATTTTACCAGCTAATTCACTCCAGATATACAAATTCACAAATACAAATCCATATATACAAACAGATATATTCAAACGATAAGTTGAATTTAATTTTGATATTAATCAGATGCCATCTGTATATAAGATGTGTGCATAGCGTCAACAATAGTATTATGAGAAGGTAAATGTTTAATCCCGAAGAATCTCGAAGAATTTTAAAATGTAGCGCCACTTACTGTGATAGATTGTTCTAGACTAAACAAACCCCTCAAATCTGGTACAGTTGATATTAGGTTGGAATTTAGAACAAATAAAAATGTTTCTGCAAAATACATCTTGCTACTGTCTCATATTGCATGATAGATTAGTAAAGTGTAATCTACTTTCCAATGCTATGCGAATTTTGTATAGCTAACCTGTATTTATTTATTTGTATAAAATGTAACAAACTTTAGATTTAGATTCAATCAATACTATAAAGCTTATAAGTTTAATAATTTAAAAATATTTTATTACATGTTTCATGGGTTCATGTAACTTATGTAATATACTTAAAAGTTTTAACATTTTGTAAAATCCGTATTGTATTTTTAATAATTTACGTTAATAAACGCATGGGTCAGACAGAAACAGAAAAGACAATAAAGTAGAAACCCGCACGCATCATGTTTCCGTATAAAAAGACAAAAAAACGTAAAAATACCTGGTTAACTACAAATGCGGAGAGTGGGCTGATTCATGAGACAAGAAAAATACTTCGCCATCGATTTTCTATTTACAATAAAAATAAAAATTTCTATTTAAACAAACAAAAAAAAAAGTTAGTATTTAAAATATGCAGAAACAGTACAAAATATGAGAGATAGGATAACATGTCATACACTAAGGCATGAGGGTATATTGCGGAATATATTAGAAGCACAGAGAGGAAAAAAGATAGGTAGAGGTAGACCTAGGTTAGACCATTGCACACATATAGTCAAAGATGTAGGCTGTGAGAATTTAAGGAAAATGTGTAGGCTAGCTAAGAATAGAATTCAATGGAGGTGCGCGTCCAACCAGTTTCAAGACGGAAATCTTATGACGAAAAAATAATTGTTCTTAAACCTGATAATTATTATAGGCAACTACGGGTATTGGTTTTGCAATATTCTGAACTAATGTTAATTGTGTGAAAGGATTTACTGGAAAACTATTAATTTGGTAAATGTTTAAGTGTTGGAATTTTGGTAACAATAGGCTGCTTAACCCCCTTCACATTCCACTGAGCATTGGTGAAATAAAGCATATATTTAGAAAACAATAGGAGAACCGAGCTTTATTTAGGCTGCAAAAATGTCGGGACACTGTGTAGGTTAGTCCAGAATAGAAATTAGTGAAGGTATGCACCCAACCAGTTCCAAGAGGGAAAATCTAATAACGAAAAATAATTGCACATAAACCTGATGATTATTATAAACAATTGCAGGCGTTGGTTTTGCAATATTTTCAACCAATCGTGATTGTAGGAAAGGATTTATTAAAAACTATTAATTCGGCAAATGTTCAGGTGCTGGGGATCTTGGTAAATGCAGTTAAAATAAAATGGATGAAAACAATGGGAAATTGGAGGGTAAAATTAAGAATCTTAGTGATGGACTGAAAGAAGCAAACCATAATATTGCGGAGATGAAAGCACAATTGAATGAGAAAGTTGGTAGAGTTTCTGAGGAGATAGACGGTTTATGGGATCATATTTCTTTAATCAAAACGAAACGAGAAGAGTTCGAAAGTGAGTCCAACAATAAAATTACAATTTAAATATTAAGTTAAATAAAATTGAAGAAAATTGCGAAACGGAATTCAGATCAATAAATCAAGAGATAAATAATTTAAAAAGCAATCCAATAAACTTTAATAGGGAACCAATTAAGCTAATGCACACGAATCTTTCAATGGAACAATTTACGAAATTTTACGGGGACGGAAAAGTAAACCCTAAGATATTTCTGAAAAATTTTAAAATGTTGATACAGGGATACACAGATGAATTATTCAAATTAAATTTAATCAGGGCAATATTAAAGGGAATGCTAAACGATGGTACAATCTAGTTGAGGATGAGATAGAAACGTTTGAACAGTTTGAAAGCAAATTTCTACGTCAATTCTGGAATGACAACCAGCAAAATCGAATTCGAAATGATTTGATTATGGGAAGATACGATTTGGCGAAAGGGATAACGCGAGAATCATATGCGATTGAGAAATTTACTGGGCGAAGCAATTGGATCCTCCTTTAGAAGATAAAATTATTATAAAGTATTTAGCAAGTCATTTTAATGCGGAAGTAAAGCGATACATAACGACGCAAAACATAGTGGATAGAGACACGTTTATTGATTATTTGCAGAGATATGATGATTTGGAAAATGATGATGAAAGGGAAAATAATTTTAGGGATCGACGCACGAATTTCATAAGGAATGATGAGACTAGGAATAATTATCGAAGGAACAGGTATAATTATGATCGCGGAAGAAATTTTAATGGGGAACTATGGAAACTTTAATAATGATTTTAGGCAGAACAGGGATAATGGTCAGACACCAAGGCAACGAATAGAGAGAACGAATCATGAGGGAAACAATGGAGTAATGAATAGACAGGAAAAGGATGATCGACGGACACCAGCAAGAAATATTAATAGTGTGGAATTAAGGAACACGAATTGCACAGATACAGGAAGAATGAGTCAGGCAGGACCTTCGACGCGAGATCAGGATTTTTGAGTACGGACGAACCAAGGAAAATTCTACGGATTAACGGATATGAGCACCAGCGCGAGTTTATTAAATATGAAATGGATAATGAATTAGGAAGACTTGAGAGAAACTTATTACCAATAATTAATTTAAAGGTGGAAAATAAAATGGTTAAAGTATTAATTATACTGGAGCAGAGGCATCACTTGTAGCGGAAGAATTTGTTAAACGAGAGAAATTGGGGATAAAGCGATAAAGATAGCAAGGTGTAATTTAGTGGCACCAAATAATAAGAGATTTAGTGTAATAAATGAGATGGTAATTCTGAGATGTGAAATGGGGATAGAATATGGGAAAATGAGTTCATGGTGGTACCTGGACTGAAGATAGATGTTATATTTGGGATGAATATGATAGATAAGTTGGGGTTGAAGATAAATGCGGAATGCAAAGAGATTGAGTGTAATGGGAAATATATTAAATGGTATGAAGAGGGAATATAGTAATAGAAGATGACTGCGTAAATATTAATCAGTTTAGTGAAGAGATAAATAATGGGGTAATGAAAGTGAAGAGATTAAGTGTCCAGATGATTTAAAAATAGGGTGAATGTATTATTGAATAAGCATTCAGAATTAATTGGGTCAAAGTCGAGAATTGCCAAGGGTTATGTGCACAAGTTAGAAGTAATGAATGAGGAACCGTTTAACAATAAAATATATCCTATCAGTAGCATATAGGAATAGAGTGAAGGAAGAAATTGAGGAAATGTTACGTGAAGGCATTATAGAAAACTCCAGTACACATTTTGTGAATCCATTAGTCGTCGTGAAGAAAAATGATAATAGCATTAGGTTATGTTTGGATGCAAGAAAGATGAATAAGCGAACGAAGCCGCAATACAATTGTCCACCAACGATAGAAAGCATATTAACAAGAATAGGTAATAAGAAAATATATAGCAAATTAGACTTAAAGAATTCATTGTGTTTGATTCCATTAGCGCGTGAATCACGGAAATATACGGGTTTTCGGTAGAAGGAAAATTATACCAATTTAGGGTGGTCCCGGTTGGTTTGTCCTCGAGCACGGATGCATTAGAGAATGTGATCAAGAATATTTTGGGACTGTATGAGGAATTTAGTATTCACTATAAGGATGAAATATTAATATTTAGTAATAGTGTAGAGGAACACTACGTACATTTAGAGAATATTATTAGAGTTGAATATAGCAGGTTTAAGGTTGAATTTAAGGAAGTGTGAATTTTTTCAAAGTAGGGTTAGATTTTTAGGATATAGGATAGATAATAAATATAGGATTGAAAATATAGATTAAAAGGACCCAGATTTAAGAGTGAAAAGGGGAAGTTGAAAATAAATAAATTGAATTGGCCCATGCAAGGACAGATGAATAGATAAAAGGAAATGTAAAATAAATTATGAATAGGTATACATAGAGAAATAGAATAGGATTTGAACATAAGAATAGGCATAGGTAGGAATAGTATAGTATAATAGGACATAGGTATGGGATAAATAAAATGTAAATATGAGTTTAATAATGAAAAGGTTGAATTTCAATATGGAAATAAAAATATAATAATTTCATACCAATGTGAGTTTAAGTTCACGTTGGGCAACAAAATGGACATTGATATAAAATTTTATATTTTAATTTGGGGGAATTATGCTGTGATAAGGGGTTGTTTAAGGGTGCACGACATAGTGAAGGTCACTAGAGAATGAGTAATTAGAATAGGCAGCAGAAAATTGTAGTTATTTTAGGAAATAAGTAAGAAATAGAAGTAGATAGTAAGTAGGAAACACCCTGTGTACAAAGTAGAAATAGTTTTGGGCGACGCAGGAAAGACATAGGAAGACGCATAGTTGGTGTAGGAATGAGAAATACAGTATTAAACGGATGGTAAAGATTAAATACCCTGTAGATAGTGTTCAGTTGACATAAGTAAAGCGAATAAGAATATTTTTCAGTGGAAGCACGCGTAGAAATGATAAAGTATAATTAGACACGCATTAAGAAAAGAGTCTCAGACGATTAAGTAATACGGAGGTGAAAATAGAGTTTCATGTAGCTAATATAATGCGTATAAAGATCTAACCATTTTGATAAGAGAAATGATTAAAAATTGCGTGAATCGCATGTAAACAATGAAAGTTTAAAGTAAAATTGCATCAGTTGTTTATGGAAAGGCGACTATTCTATCAAAATACAGCATGTTGATAAGTGAAGACACCTGCAGGCAGGTGGGCATTATGAACGAACGCAGAGCATTACATCAGAAAATATTCGAAATGGAATTATTTGATTGGTCCGAAGCAAACGACAGGTTCTAGACCACACCACGGATGCAGTGGGGATTCGAAATTATATTAGCAAGCACCGCGATAAGAAAGTCAGTTTTGAACTCAATGAAGGCCCAAGTGCATTGCCAGTAATACTGAATAATACGTAACAAGTGGTACAAAGTGAAATAAATGAGTGTGTATATGAAAATTACCGTTTAAAACGTAAGTAGGATTATTTTATGAATTAATCGTAAACTAAGACATAAAAATAATAGGGCTTCGAGGTCTGAGGAAAATAGGCCAGAATGCTTGATGTTAAGAAAGATTACAATAAAACAATTTAAATGTCGAGGCGAAAGGAAGAACATAATCTTGAAGTATAGGGGTGAACGAATAACAATTTGAAGTCTATGGCAAGAATGATTAAAGTATAAAATTATAATTTAATGGTGTTGGTCCATAATGGTGATAAGTTGAATGGAATCAAAAATTGGGAAGATTAATTTCAATGGAAGCGTCGTCGTAAAAAGATAAAACCAGGTCAGATTGTTAGTTATAAGGCATCTGTTTTCTACAAGAATTTTATTTTATTTTTAATATCAAATTGGCTAAATATTATATGCTTGTAAACAAGTCAACAAAGGGTTGAATACGTATTGAAATAATAATAAGAAAACGGATTTAGAATATTCTACATTTGTTGGTAAAGGTAATGAGTTTTCTTTGGTGACTTTGGGTTTTAGTACAAATTAAATGGTTGTTGATAAATGAAATTTATAAAGGTGAATTAATTTGAAAATGTATTGTAAATAACGTCAAAGCTGTACATAAAGCATTAGTTTCATTAAATGGGATCCAAACTTACTGAATTTTTATAATTACAAATATATGCTAGCCGAGGTCTTAAGATTGAAATAGTACAGAGGAGGAGCCACAAATTAAGTAGGGCAGAGATAACCCGCAAAGGCGGTAACTTGTTGAATTTTGTCATTGGTCGATAAAGTTGTTTATGATAAACTCCAGTTGATAGCAACGTTAAGAAACAGCTGGAGGAGGAAATAATCACAAGCTGTAGGAAAGATTAAAATGGTGGTTCAATAATTTAATTTAGTATTATAGCAATTAAAATAAATAGGTCGCTCAACGTAAGGACACGTGATATTACAGAATTAATAGGTCGACCCACTAATAGGGGATATTACAGCAATATATATCATTAACATGTTGACTGCCTAAACGAGGTTTTCGGTCTTGCAGAATATCAAAATTTTTTTTCGTTAAAATTTCATAAAATGTGTTTTTTTGTGTTTTCTTTATTAATAATTTTTTTGGTGAGCCTTTATACCCAAAACTAGTGTGACTCAAAGGTCGAGTCGCCGGCTTCTAAGGTCTGTTTCTCAATCAGAGGCCAATGACTCAACACCTGACTCAGGAATTAAAATTACCTTTTTGATGAGAAATATACATAAAATGCACGTAAAAGCTTTCGTTTATTGTAAAAATTCATATTCGTCAATTTACTGTACAAATATCTAAACAAACTCAAGTAATGGTATAAAAAAATATAAGAAAAGAAAGTAATACGAGCAAACTAAACTTGAAATAATATTGCCAAACCGAATTTGCTATAAATACATAAAAAATCACTAAATATAAAAAAAACATTACAAAAATACAGAGTAATCTCATCTTTCATTATGATACATTCGAAAAAGGTTTCCGAGACAAAGTCCTGGTTTGTCTGGACAATCTGAACAAAATAAGTCTACAGAAAAGTATTTCCATTTTTTGACCCTTATAGTATAATACGCGTAGAAGATCGTCTTCAAAATTCTCAGTTCTCCTTTGAGAAAAAACATCCAATTTTGATTTCTGCAGCTTCTTATTCGTAAACACACTCGTCTATTGCACGGTGCTGTTCAACTGCTTCTTTCGCACGTGCGAGAACGACAGTGAATAACTGTTGGTCGTAGTCCTGCAAAGGTTGTTCTTCATAAATATCTCCACTGCTTTTGGTTTTCTTCTAAATTGACTAAACCTATTATGGGAAATCTTCCAGCCGATCGAGTCAATCCATCACCACCATTTCATGTAGTCGGCATTGACTACGCTGGTCTATTTCATATTAAAGATCGTAAGCACCTGGGTGCTAAAGCTTCCAAAGCATTATCTCTCTTTTCATTTGCTTCGATACAGAGGCTATCCCCAGAATCAGTCGATCTTTCCAGTAATTCATTTCTAATGCCCTTTCGCAGATTTATTGCTTATAGGGGTAAACTTAATACCGTTTACTCTGATAATGGTTCAAACTGCGTAGGTGCCAATTTATAGCTTCTTGACTTTAGCAATTTTCTTCTTCCTCAACGAACTATTATTCCAGATAGGGTAACTGAAATGGGCATAACTTGGCATTTCATTCCTCCTCATTCTCCTCATTTTGGGAGGCGGGTATAAAATCGTGTAAACACCTATTGCGTAGAGTCTTAAGCGCTGTCCTTCTTACTTATAAAAAGTTTCTCACCATTTCGGCACCGGTGGAAGCTATACTAAATTCAAGACGCTTGTCTCCTTTTTCTCCTAATCCCATCGATCTCCTCCCCTTAACTCCAAGACACTTTCTTATTGGTCGATCCATGACTTCTGCTTCTAATCCTTCCTTAAGTCACCTTAAAGAGTCCAGACTTCCAATATGGTCACGATGAAGCAAAGAATATATATCCGTACTCCAACAACGTCAAAAACAGCGTACCAATGACTCCGACCTTCAAGAAGGTGCATTGGTACTAATAAAGGAAGACAATCTCCCGGTGTTACAATGACGTCTTGGGCGGATTGTGAATGTTCATACTGGTGCCGACGGTGTTAATCGCCTTGCGTCGATTAAAACTGCTGCTTGACTGGTTCGCCGATCATTTTCAGGATATGTCCGTACCTATTGTAAATATATTTTAATATTTTATCATTGTTCATCCTATTTCTATTGTACTTACCTTAAACTGATGTATTTGAGCAATTGTTATTCTATTGAAAGATGGAGCTTTTAACGCCAGGGCCATGTTGGGGATTTAATAGAACTACTACAATATGAAGTTATTTCGCGGTTATGTAAGGAACTGCTTTTGTTGCGCACAGCGCTTAAGCCTTGTTGCGTGCTTTGTTTTTTATCCTTTCGCGTTTAAGATGTCTCAGAGGTCAGCTCATGACATCTCATCTCTATTTATTCTAATGTACATAACTTAAGTCCTTAAATAACGTATAAATTACAGTTATATTCCGTAATAATAAATGTATCCTGCTTTGAATTATTCTTTACATTTTCAAACTTTAGCAAGATGAAAGTTTCCACTTTCCAGTTTCTTATTAAGTTAGTGAGTTAGTTCTAAGAGTTTACACTTCAATTAATACACGTGCAGCAAACTACGCATCGAAGGCAATTTTCGGGTGTTCGATTTTACCAGCTAATTCACTCCAGATATACAAATTCACAAATACAAATCCATATATACAAACAGATATATTCAAACGATAATTTGAATTTAATTTTGATATTAATCAGATGCCATCTGTATATAAGATGTGTGCATAGCGTCAACAATAGTATTATGAGAAGGTAAATGTTTAATCCCGAAGAATCTCGAAGAATTTTAAAATGTAGCGCCACTTACTGTGATAGATTGTTCTAGACTAAACAAACCCCTCAAATCTGGTACAGTTGATATTAGGTTGGAATTTAGAACAAATAAAAATGTTTCTGCAAAATACATCTTGCTACTGTTTCATATTGCATGATAGATTAGTAAAGTGTAATCTACTTTCCAATGCTATGCGAATTTTGTATAGCTAACCTGTATTTATTTATTTGTATAAAATGTAACAAACTTTAGATTTAGATTCAATCAATACTATAAAGCTTATAAGTTTAATAATTTAAAAATATTTTATTACATGTTTCATGGGTTCATGTAACTTATGTAATATACTTAAAAGTTTTAACATTTTGTAAAATCCGTATTGTATTTTTAATAATTTACGTTAATAAACGCATGGGTCAGACAGAAACAGAAAAGACAATAAAGTAGAAACCCGCACGCATCATGTTTCCGTATAAAAAAGACAAAAAAAAACGTAAAAATACCTGGTTAACTACAAATGCGGAGAGTGGGCTGATTCATGAGACAAGAAAAATACTTCGCCATCGATTTTCTATTTACAATAAAAATAAAAATTTCTATTTAAACAAACAAAAAAAAAAGTTAGTATTTAAAATATGCAGAAACAGTACAAAATATGAGAGATAGGATAACATGTCATACACTAAGGCATGAGGGTATATTGCGGAATATATTAGAAGCACAGAGAGGAAAAAAGATAGGTAGAGGTAGACCTAGGTTAGACCATTGCACACAGATAGTCAAAGATGTAGGCTGTGAGAATTTAAGGAAAATGTAGGCTAGCTAAGAATAGAATTCAATGGAGGTGCGCGTCCAACCAGTTTCAAGACGGAAATCTTATGACGAAAAATAATTGTTCTTAAACCTGATAATTATTATAGGCAACTACGGGTATTGGTTTTGCAATATTCTGAACTAATGTTAATTGTGTGAAAGGATTTACTGGAAAACTATTAATTTGGTAAATGTTTAAGTGTTGGAATTTTGGTAACAATAGGCTGCTTAACCCCCTTCACATTCCACTGAGCATTGGTGAAATAAAGCATATATTTAGAAAACAATAGGAGAACCGAGCTTTATTTAGGCTGCAAAAATGTCGGGACACTGTGTAGGTTAGTCCAGAATAGAAATTAGTGAAGGTATGCACCCAACCAGTTCCAAGAGGGAAAATCTAATAACGAAAAATAATTGCACATAAACCTGATGATTATTATAAACAATTGCAGGCGTTGGTTTTGCAATATTTTCAACTAATCGTGATTGTGGGAAAGGATTTATTAAAAAACTATTAATTCGGCAAATGTTCAGGTGCTGGGGGATCTTGGTAGCCACAGGCTGCTTAACCCCCTTCACCTACCACTGAATATCGGTGAAGTAGAATATATATATATTTGCAAAACAATAGAAGAGGTACCTAACTGTATCTAACAAAAAAGAGCAGCGGCTATGTTCGAAGACAACAAACATAGAAACAATAAAATAATTGTTGGAAGCATATGTGTGGAGCACATCACTACACGTCTATAAAAAGGGAACAGTAGGAGAAGCAGACAGGAAAAGGAAGAAGCCTTTTGGAATGTTATGCTTCAGATGTATGATGATAATAGCATGGACATACAAAGTTAAGAGGTTATAGAAATAATAGGGGAATAAAGATATATGTGGAAAACAAAAAAAAGTAGGGTAAATAGAAGGGCGGGATACGTTCTAAGGCATTTTTGAAGAATAGTGCGGGCTATATTACAAGCTGATATAGGAAGAAAGAGAGGTAGATGTGGACTTAAATCAGACTATTGTACGCACATAGTGAAAGATGCAGACTGGGAATTTCAGGGAAATGTGTAGGTTAGGTCAGAATAGGAAACAAAGGAGGTACGCATCTAACCAGTTCCAGGAATGAAGACAAAATGATGATGACTATTTAAAAAAAGAATTATTTTCTACGGACAATTTTAATATTTGATGTAGTAAGTGCGAATTTCGTAGCTTAACATGTATGACTAATTGGTAAAAAGAGGTAATGCTTATACTTTCATGTATGCAAGTGTGTTAAGTAAAAAAAATAATAAATGCCAAACTAATTAAAGTATATTTTTAAAAAAAGTAACAAGAAGTACTAGCAAAGCTAGTTTTTAAACGGGTTCAGTAATCTGGTTCCGCACCAACATCAAATGTGAATAAATAAGATATTATAAAGTTATCGCAACATACTTCCATGTGCTGAGATACCAATCGTGTGCTCTTTGCTTTCATAAAGATGAATCAGCTAACGGTCTGGACTCTTGCGCCTGGATGCAACGTCATAACGGTAGCCAGAATTTTTTGCGCTGCGGCCATCACTGCAACACCGGTCTACAGACGAGGGTAGTTGGACCTACATAAAAAACGATTTGACCTAATGTAGGGGAACCATTGGGGCCTGGGTCGAATCTTACTAGTATTGGTAAGCGCAGAAGAACTTACTGATGCACTCAGGATATCTACTTCACGTGGAAAAAAAGTGCATCGCTCTTGAAATAATAGTATTAATCACGCAGAAAGTATATTGACGGCGAAAGGCAGGATCAAAACGAAAGTGAAATTTAGAAACGAGATGATAAGCGATTGTAATATTTGAGTAACACATGTCAAAAGAACACTTCTAAAATTATTGTTATGCATGAATAGTTTACGAAAACCGACAAATTGTAGAAAATTAACGCTATTCAAACTTGCAATATTACTTATAAATAAAACAAACCTATTCTTTAAACAAAAATTGTGGATAACCGAATATATTTGCTGCATTTATCTAACAGTAAGATAAATTGAGGTACTTGACTTAAACTAAATGCGCTAATAACATTCTACCGAGTGTTGGTAACGTACTTGTTTCAACTAACTAACCAAAAGTAACAACTAGAGGAAGTTCGCACTGGCCAGGGCTACCCAAGATATACTTGTGAGTACAATTATTTCTAAGATGGGGGTAGGGTTGAATGCACCTGGGCCTCACGACAGTACGGGTTCTTAGGTTTGACGACCAAAAGAGTGTAGACTATAGCCCGAAATATCACGCGTGTTACACCGGGTGCATGCAAACCTCCGGTAACAATGTGGACGGTAGACGTAAGTCTACTTGAACTATCTAGGCGCTACAACTGGTACAGTCTTACGTTACGAAACAAGTTGTACAATTTGGAAAAGTATCGCAGCTTTAAAATTTTACGGACTAATCGATATACAATGCGCACACAAGCGGCTTTCTGTTTTACACGGTTGACTACCGTGAAAGTAGGGTAAATACGGGGCGAAACACACTATCTACTTTTAGCTTTACTGACGGTAGATGCAAAAGAACATTCTATAGTTCAGGGTAAAATATCCCAATACCAGCGTGCGAACTAGTTTGGTCACTTAGTAACTACTACAGTGCCACGCTTACCTTGAAGGGTTTGTGGGGTGAATCAGGTCACTATAGACACATCGAGGAGAGTGGGTGTCGGTATAATGCAACAGCCCAACTAACTTTATCATAGGTGTGTGTTAATTCATCAGGTTCCCGACTAAATCGGTTGATTACAGCGTACGGCAAATGTAATCTGAGGTCACTTTTCTTTCATCCAAATAAACTCCCAATATGAATTGGCATCTTACAGGCATAACAATGACGGTATATAACATCGGATGTTAGAGTGGACCTACAAAAGATTAATTAAAACACACCCCAAACGTAAAACGCGACTCGACATTTTTTAATAAATTTGACAATCCCCAACTGTCACTTTCTAGCCTTCTTCGCAATTTTTGAAAAAGTGTACAGTTTACTTGACTGTCCTTTATCACAAATTGGCATGTTTAATATGCTTGCTAAAGTAAACTATACAATACTAAACGTTGAATTAAACCGAACGTTACACCTCCCTTACGTGAAGACGGCTTGAGTAACCAAAACCTAAATCTAAAGAAAATCAACCTGAGAACACAAAACAAAAGAAAAACATAAAACCAAAATATATCTACAACTAATCTGGATGGTGTTTAAGATCTTTGGCGTGCCATACACCTTTAGACATGCCAGTAGAATCGGACAACTCATATGTCGAATAAGACACTTTTTTACGAATAATGAAAGGTCCAACAAATTTAGGGGCTAATTTCGCGGTAAAATATTTCGACGCGTCAGACAAAACATAATTTCTTCTCCACACGGTATCACCAACTTCAAAATCTGCGGGACGCCTTCGTAAATCATATTTGATTTTGGCGCGATCATATGCCACTTTAAGTCCCTTGACAATATCATCGTAAATTTTCTGCATCGCAGCAGAACGCGATAGGAGATCTTTTCGATCAGCAAAATCAACACCATTTAAATCACGAGAGTCATCAGGTACATCGGGACTTCCTTCAAGATTCATCTCACGACCAAAATTAGCAAAATATACCGGTAACTTCATGAATAGCAGTACGTACGGCGCAAGCTACTTTAGGTAAATAACGATCCCAATCTTTGTAATGATCTTTCACATACGACGACAACATGGTCTTCAAAATTCTATGTACTCTCTCAACCGGATTCGCTTGAGGATGATAATAAGCATTAAATATTATCTGAATTTTATACAAGAAGGCCAACTTGCTAAATTCCTTAGAACGAAACTGAACACCATTATCGGTAAGTAAATATTGCGGAACACCAAACACTAAAATAACATTTTCTTCAAGACGTTGCACCACAGCTGAAGCTGTAGCAGAACGCAACGGGAAAACAATGAAAATGTCGTAAAACAATCGGTAACTGACAAAATATAGCAATAACCTCTAGAAGAACGCGGTAACGGACCTATAATATCACAAGATACCATCTGCCAAGGTTTCTTAACAATGGGTTGTCTGGACAGCAGACCTGCAGGTTTCTTCTGCTCAGGCTTTTGCTTTAAACACACTTTACAATGGTTCACATAACGAGTAACATCAGCTTTCATTTTCGGCCAATAATGTAAACGAGAAATACGACTAAAAGTCTTAAAAATACCTAGATGACCTGAAGTAGGCTCATCATGAAACTTTACTAAAAGATCTTCACGGAGAAATTTCGGGACAACTTCTCTCCAACAATCATCAGGTACATGATGGTCTTTACCCTTCTTATGTAAAATCTCAAAATCATGCTGCTGTAACCTAATAGCCCATCTAGCTAATCTACCTGATGGCTCTTTCAAATTATTTAACCACACTAGAGAATGATGGTCCGTAATAACGGTAAACCTAGCGCCTTCAAGATACGGACGTAACCTCTCAATAGCCCAAATCACGGCTAAACATTCACGCTCGGTAACGGAAAAATTTCTTTCAGCTTTAGTAAGAGGACGACTAGTATAACATACAACATATTCTGGACTATCCTTGGTTTGAGTTAGGACTGCGCCTAAGCCATAACCAGAAGCATCTGTTTGTACACAAAACGGTAAGTCAAAATCAGGACATCTAACTATAGGGGCGGAAATCAAATGGTTCTTAATAGTAGTAAACGCAACATTACAAATTTCGGACCAATCAAATTTACAATTCTTTCTTAGCAAAGCCGTTAATGGGGCGACAATTGACGAAAAATTCGGAATAAAAGTCTATACCACGAAGCCATACCTACAATTCTCCTAACTTCGCTAACAGACTTCGGTAGCGGTATGTTCAGAATAGCGGTAACTTTTTCAGGATCAGAGAGTAACCCCTTACTATTCACAATGTATCCAAGATACTTAAGTTCAGGTTTGCAAAATGACACTTCTCACCACCTAACGTCAGACCAGCACTACTGAAACGGGTAAATACTTCTTGTAGCATTTCGATATGTCTCTCAAAATCAGGTGTACATAGGATTATATCGTCCAAATAAACGAAAACGTAGGGTTCCAACTCGGGACCCAACACAGTATCTATTAAACGTTGCCACGTAGCCGGAGCATTATGTAATCCGAACGGCAAACGACAAAATTCAAATAAACCACGGTTTGGTACCGTAAAAGCTGTATACTGACGGGATTCCTTAGCAACAGGGACCTGCCAATACGCTGACTTAATATCTAACGAAGTAATATACTTTGAATTATGAAGACGATCTAATATAGACGAAACATATGGCAAAGGTGTAGAAAATTAACGCTATTCAAACTTGCAATATTACTTATAAATAAAACAAACCTATTCTTTAAACAAAAATTGTGGATAACCGAATATATTTGCTGCATTTATCTAACAGTAAGATAAATTGAGGTACTTGACTTAAACTAAATGCGCTAATAACATTCTACCGAGTGTTGGTAACGTACTTGTTTCAATGATATTAAGATGAGCTTTACAGGAACAAATTGATTTATTTAATTATAAGCCGTAATTAGGAGCGCTTCTCATGAAAGGTAGTTATACAACATATAGGAGCGAAAGCGTGGGAATATTTTTAAAAAAATCACAAAAGGAACGAAAACATTCAGCAGGGCGGAATTGAATAAACATGACAAACTAGCTTTTTAATGCATCAACGACTTTCAATATTTCTGAGCTCTTTTAAAACATATAAAATAGTATAACAATAAAATAAAAATTCTTAGAGCCTAGTTTTAGCATTCTATATATTGTTAAACTTATATCCCCATGGTTTAATATAGTAATCGCTCGTCATTATACGCATATAAAACTACCTTATTTTAGGTTATAGTAAACACATTATGTTTATGTGATCTTATGAGATGCTAAGGTTTCTTTAAAATTTCTTAATGAAAAGTTGATAAAAGTGATTACTTTTATACTTGTCCTAGTGCAACATCTAGATTTTTTACAATCTGTTTGTCTACCGTATAAGCGTACATTTTTGATCTTACACCAACAAACTTCAACATAATATTACTTTTATTTTCATCTTTCATAGAACCAGGTATCTTTTATTTATTAGATCTATATTTTGTAAACATTGTTTAGTTGAAAGTTCAATGTATCAAATGTATGCATATCGTTTTTAATATCAACGTTTATATCTAGTACACAGAAACCGTAAATCAAGCTATCGATATCGGTGTATAAAAATTTAGTTTTGTTGTCAAATTCTGCTTTACATAATTTAAATAAAGTGTGTAAGCTAATGCATCATGAAAAATTTGTTGATATTATGTCGACTTTAATGCATTTATTATGAAGTCCCGTACTTTCTGATGGATTTCAGTATTAAAGTTTCATCATCTTTAGGTCTTCAGTTTTAGAACTGGTTAGACGCTTACCCTCATTGTTTCCTAGTCTGAACCAACCTACACATTTCCCTGAAATTTGCTTAGTCTGCATCTATCACTATCTGTGTGTGAAAGTCTGATCTCGATCTACCTCAACCTCTCTTTTTCTATCACTGCTTGTAATATTCCCCAGAAATGCCTTGGAGCGTATCCTGTCCTTCTATTTCTCCTCTTTTTTTCGTATTCCACAGATATCTTTATTCTTCTACTATTTCTAGAACCTATTTGTTATTAGCTTTGTCTGTCCATGCTACCATCCCCATACATCTGAAGCACAACATTCCAGTAGGCTTCTATCTCTTTCTGTCTGTTTTTCCTACTGCCCCTATTTCATATACGTACTGTGCTGTGTTCCACACTATGCTTTTAATAGTTTTCTTCTTGTATCTATGTTCGTTGTCTTTGACATAGCCACTGTTCTTTCTTGTTTGATGCAGTTCGGTCATCTTCTATTGTTTTACAGTTATATACCCTATTTCCCCGATATTCAGTGGTATATGAAGGGGGGGTAAGCTGCTTGTGGCTACCAAGGATCCCCCAACACTTAGACATTTGCCGAAATAATGTTTTCCAGTACATCCCTTAGCACAATTAATATTAGTTGAGAGTATTGCTAAACCAATATCTGTAGTTGCTTATAATAATTATTACCATGTTTAAGTACAGTTATTATTTTTATCATTAGTTTTTACATTTTGTGACTGGTCGAAACCGTACCTCCACTGATTTCTATTCTGAGCTAGCCTATACATTTCCCTGAAATTCTCGCAGCCCACATCTTTCACTATCTGTGTGCAGTAGTCTAACCTAGGTCTACCTCTACTTCTCTTTTTTCCTATCTTTGCTTCTAATATGTTCGGCACTATTCCTTCATGTCTTAGTATGTGGCATATCATCCTATCTCTTCTATTTTTTACTGTTTTCCACATACTTCTTTCTTCCCCTACCATTTCTAGTACTTCTTTGTTTTTAACTTTGTCTGTCCATGGTATCTTCATCCTACGTCTGTAGAACCACATTTCAAAGGCTTCTACCTTTTTCTTATCTGCTTCTCCTACTGCCCAGGCTTCACAGTCATACAGTGCTGTGCTCCACACATATGTTTTAAGCAATCTTTTCCTTGTTTCTATATCTGTGGTCTTTGAGTACAGTAGTTGCTTTTTCTTGTTAAATGTAGCACGACCTTGCGCTAATCTTCGTTTTATATCTTTTGTGCTTTTCCCATCTTGCGTTATTTGACTTCCTAGGTATCAGATATCCTTAGTCTCTTGTAAGTTCTCGTTACTTTTTATATTCTTGTTTTTGATTTATTTTCCCTTCTTTTGCATATTAGAACTTTAGTTTTATTTTTGTTAATTTTCACTCCATATCTCTCCGTTAGAACTGTTTCCATTTCATTAAGCGCAGCTTCTAACTTTTCTTTGCTACATGCTAGTACCGCTGTATCATCTGCAAATCTAAGCATATCAATCTTTTGTGCCTGCATATTAATTCCCAATGTCTTCCTGCACTTGATAGTATTCATTGCTTCTTCAATGTACAAGTTAAAAATTAATTGGGATAAGGCGCATCCCTGTCTCGCTCCTTTCCTAATATTTACTTCTCTACTTTCTTGCTCTAATTCTATTACCGCTGTTTGCTCTTTGTATAAACAATGCACTATCCGTCTATCCCTAAAACTCATTCCAATCTTTTTGAGTATTTCGAACATTTTTTTCCATTTTACATTGTCGAATGCTTTTTCCAGATCTACAAACCCTATATATACGCTTTCCCCCTTCTATATTGTTTTCTCCATTATCACCCTCAGTGCTAAAATAGCCGCCCGTGTTCGTTCCCCTGTTTCGCCTAAACCCATTTGATCTTCTCACAGTATTTCTTCAGCCCCTTTTTCCATTAGCTTTGTACATTTCTAGTTAATATTTTTGAAACGTGTGCTGTTAAACTTATTGTTCGAAAATTTTCACATCTATCCGCGCCTCTTTTTTTTTTATATAGTTACTATGATGTTACATTTGAAATCTTTGGGTATTTCGCCTGTCTCATAGATATAGCTTACAAGTCGGAAGAGACGTTCTGTTACTGCTTGCCCAGCGGCATTTAGAGTTTCTGCTTGCATCTTATCTATAGCCGGCGCCTTATCATTTTTCTGACTCTTTAATGCTAATTCAAACTCATCTCTAAGTGTAGGATATCCTAGGTCATCATTTTCTATGTCGGATTCCTGTTCGAATGCTGTTAGTTCCTCTCCTGCATTTAATTCCCTATGTATTCCTGCCATCTAGCTTCTTTCTCTACATTTTCCATAATGACGTTTCCTCCCGCGTTCCTTATATTTTTGCTATATGGTTTTATATCCGTTAAGTTCCTTCTAATTAATTTGTATGCTTCGTCTGTCTTTCCAATTTCCATCTTAGTTTGTATTTCTTTGCACTTTTCATCAATCCATTGTTCTTCAGCTTTCCTGCATTTGCGAATAATTTCCCATTTTATGGCTTTGTATCTCTGTTTTCCTGTTTCGTTTGATCTATTTTTGTATTTTCGTCTTTCTTCTATTAAATTCAGGATATCCTTCGTTATCCATGGTTTCTTATTTTCTTTTTGTGTATACCCCAGAATATCTCTGGCCGCCATGTCTAGGCTGGATTTAATGTTATTCCATTCTGTTTCTACTCCCTTAGTATCAAAATTTTACCGATATCTTTCAGCAATTCACTTGACTTTTTTTCACATTTTTCGTGGATATCTTTATCTTTTAGCTTTTCAAAGTCAAAGTACCTTTTTCCGTTTCAGATTTTTAAATTTAAGTGCGGTCTTCATAATTACGATGTTGTGGTCAGTGTCTATATCTGCTTCCGGGTAGCTTCAACAGCCTTTTACTTGATTTCTAAACCGTTGTCTAACAATAATGTAATCTATTTGATATTTTCCTATATCTCCTGGCATCTTCCACGTGTATCGTCTTCTAGCATGATGTTGAAATAGTGTATTTGTGATTGTTAATTTGTTCTTGTCGAAAAATTCTACCAGACTATTTCCTCTGTCATTTCTCGTGTCTAAACCAAATAAACCTCCTATCGCTCCTTCCCTACCCTCACCTACCACTGCATTAAAATCCCCCGTAATTATTAAATTTTCATGTCCTTTTACGTATCTTAGTATGTCTTCGATATCTTTGTAGATCGCTTCTACCTCTTCCTCACTGTAGCTAGAGGTGGGCATGTATACTTGTATTATTACTGTATTTACCGGTTTAGATTCAAATCTAATCATGAGTACTCTTTCGTTCTTTCGTCAGTTGTTTTCTATACGTCGTTCTATCTTTTTTCGCATAACTACCCCCATCCCCTAATTTCCTTTCTCTGATCCTGTATGAATTACCCTAAACTCTCCCCTCCAAAAATCCCTCGTCTATGTCTAGTGCTAACCTATTCATTTCGAGTTTCAGGTTCTCTAGCTTACCTACTTGTTTCATACTTCTGACATTGCACGCTCCGACTCGCAGATTGTTCACGGATCTCTTTCTATACTTTCGGATCACATCCCCCGAAGTAGTCCCCTCCCGGAGATCCGAATGGGGGACTATTTTACCTTCGGAATTTTTTACCCCAGAGGATGCCATCATGTTTATTAACAATTTCTGTACGCAGTGTACTTGGGAGATAATGTGGTGGTTTCCCGTTGCGTTCCACATCGCAGTAGTGTGTCTTAGAATGTCATACCGACCTCTATGGTCTCTGCCACTCTACGTAATAATTAAAGTTTAACAATATAATATAATAGTGCCATTATAAACCTTAACTTACCCGAGCTTTTACAAAATTGTTCGTGCAGTTTTTGCTACTGTTTCTACACTGCTAAAATCGAAAAAATATTTCTCTATCTATCATGTATGTATATTTAGTGCACTAATACAACGTGTGGTTCGAAAAATTGGCTTGTAACGATCCAGTTCCAACCAGAATTCAGTCCTTATGGACTAATCGTCATAATAAATTTATAAATCTTAACGCATTCTCCGTCATGTCTTATGTCTAAGCCCTATTGATATTCACCTCTTTGATTTTTGCGACACTTCAATTCGTGGTTACGGTTTTCGCATATATTTACACTCCATGCATAGGGATAACCACGTTCAAGTCCATTTATTATATCCCAAATCAAGAGTTGCTCTCCTTAAACTATAACTAACTGTGTCAAAACTCGAGCTTTGTAGAGCATTATTTCTTACTAAGCTTGCAAATCAAGTTCTAAAAGCTTTGTGTTTATGAAGCTTAAATTGTATCTTTTGGTCTGACTCCACAATTGTGCTTGGATGGTTAAAGACTAGTCTAAACCTGTTAAAACCATTGTTTGCAATAGAGTTGTAAATATTCTAGAATTTATACCAGGCGCAGAGTGGCGTCACGTTTCCACTAAATCAAATCCCGTCGACTTATTGTCTCGAGGAACCACCCTCCAATTGTTAATTTTTTCTCTCTTTGGTGGCATGGCCAAGCTGACTTGTTAACGAGCCAATTTCTTGTTCAAAATCTAGTTCTTGTGTCCCAGAGCTGCCGCACCTAAAAAGGCAGCCTCGATGTTTGTCGGTTGTCACCCATCATTTGCTTTTACGGTTTTCTCTAATCGTAGTTGTTTCGAACAAACCATCGCTTTCAGTCTACGCTTTTGCGAAAATTGTAAATCCCTAAAAAAATTAAAAATCACTATTTACATTAATAAAAATCCCTCAAGCAGAATAAATTGCTGACGGGCAAGTTTTGCAAAATAAGCCATTGAAATCTACTACGTCCTTATTACGTTTTATTCCTTTTATAGATTCTGATGAAATCATTCGTCTTGGAGGTGGGATCTAAAATTCGCAGTTTCTCTACGACAAAAAGCATCTAATTTTCATTTCAAAAAAACATCATTATTTATTACATGCTGGTTCTCAGTTGTTATTGTTATCTTTATGTCATCGATTTTGAATCACCTCTGGTAGAAATTTGGCCAAACTGGTGTGTCATAAACGCGTTACATGTTTCTGTTTTTTCACGAAATTAACGCAGCCTAATATGGGCAATTTACCTTCCGTCCGTGTTAAATCTTTAAAGTCTTTAAAGTTGCAAGCGTCGACTGTGCTGGCCCTGTGTTGATCAAAAACCGCAAACACCATGGTAGTAAAATTTTGAAACCTTACATTGGTGTATGTATGTTTCGCCATCAAGGCTTGCTACGTACCTAGACGTAGCCGGAAGAAAAGTAAATACCAGGTTAACTATCAAACGCGGAGGGGAGAAATCACCTAAATACCAAGAAAAAAACAAAAAATAAAGTACATTGCCCACGATTATCTATTAACACATAAAAATAAATAAAGGATTCTGTACAAACAAGCGAAAGCAATAGATTAAATGTTATTATTTCACAGCAAACAACTATATTGTACGGACAATTTAGGAATTTAGATACGAAGTGCGCATCTCGTATTTTACACAAAATAAAATTAATCATTAGTAAATAAACCTGTGAGAGCTTTTGGCAAGTGTTTTCAAAATTTCCCTTAATACTTGTAAAATAACTAATTAGTAAAAAAGAATTAACGTACGAGAGCTTTTGTCAGACGGCTTTTAAATTGTACATAGTACCGTTTGTAAAATAATACAATCAGTATAAAAGAATAAGCGTGTGTCTGTCCAACATTTTTAACAATGGTACATCATACCTGTAGAGCGATAATATCCAGTAGCAGCAACAAATAATAGTTCTACAATGTCATGTTTCTTGTCACGTAACTACACCAAACCCTTATACGGAATATGCCATTAAAACACACAAAAGAAAACAAGCTGCATACCTGTAGGTGTCCGGATACTTAGCTTGCCAACCGTAGGGGGTGAGTCAGCACAGAAACGCCACGGTATTCAGGATTCTCTCACCCTTCCATTGTAACTACAACAGCGATCCACAGACAAAAGCAGCTAGTCCACTGCAACGAACAGGTGGGCCTACACAAAGAAAGAACCCATTTGGCCTCCAGCTAAAAAAGCAATACACGCAAAACACCTCCTAGTCATCAAACAAACAAAAACAAACGTGCATTGCTTTTGAAATACGGTGACGAATAATGTAGAAAATATTTCGACGCACAAGCTGCAGAATCAAATTCAACATTGGTTCAAACGACACGAATTCGAACTGCAAATCCTTGCTTATCGAAGCGCGGTTAGAACTGGAAAACACGCTATCAAATAATAGTAGGATCTATCATCTCGACAGGTCTTAAAATGGGGAACACAAGAAGGTTTAACAAACTAACAGATACCTAAAACAAGATATAAACTATTTAATTGTTGCATAAACTTGTCGTTTCAAAGCAAAAATTTAAGTTGAGGGATTTAACAGTAGCAACAGAATTTATTCGAGCGGGTATTGAATTAACCAGGAAAATTTTAAAAGCAAAATTGGAACTAGTAACTGATTTTTCTACGGAACCATTCCTGCTTTCATTTCGTATATTTGTAGCCCGTCGCGGTAAACCGATTCGTATATACTCTAACAATGGTACAAATTTTATCGGTGCAAACTCAGAACTTCGTAAGCTTAACATTTTTTTTAAAAATCAGTACAACGACAGCCCCAAAGCCGAATCGTGTGAAGGAGTCAGTTTACATTTTATACCTCCACATAGTCCTCATTTTGGTGGATTATGGAAAGCAAGCGTTAAGTCCTGTAAATTTCACCGTCAACGTGTCATGGGTACTCATAAGTTGACATTTGAGGAACTTTGCACGTTGCTTTCGCAAGTAGAAGCTACCTTAAATTCAAGATCTTTATGCGCCCTATCATCCGATTCTAATCATCTGTAACACTTTACACCTTCACATTGGTCGACATTAACACCTTACATGTGATTTTCAATGCTCCATCCGAATGTACTACATTGGCCAGAAAGCGAGTTTTTTTTTACCTGAAAAATTTGGAATTTTGCCGAACCCTTGCTCGGCATAAACACCGCACAACCTACTTCCGAAGTGAATTCGAGGTTATCTATATTTCAAAGGATTCGGCAGATGAACCAACACATATGGGTTCGATAGAGCACGAAATACATCTCACAACTCTAGCAACGCCAGAAGTGGCAGAAACAACACTCAGATCTAACAAAAGGGGTTCTCGTCTTTATATAGGAAAGTAATTTTTCTCCTTTCGTCCAATTTGATCACAAGCGAGAACAAAAGGCGATTTCTAAATACCATCATTCAAGTTTTATGTAGTTCATCATATACCCAAAACTTTCTTCAATCTATATAAGGTTGAAGATATTGGTGGGTTTGTTCATATAACTATAGGAAGTTTATATCTTTCCGGAGTGTTAAGTAAAACCTACTTATTTATACTAAAAACACACTTCTTAAAATTGAAATTTCATTACAGAGAAGTACTTCGTACTTCGATGGATTTCTATTTGTCATTGAATTTTGCACGTAGTTCAAATTTAATTGAACTGACGATTCAATAAAAAAAGTTGTGCAATTTTTATTGCTAACTAAAGATAAGAAAGTTTTATCTTTACCAAAGTCCTAAAATTAATTTACGATCCACTTTCAATATCATAGACTGCCTCTTATCTATGCAAAGCTTGGGTGTGACAAGTGGCAAGCATAAATGTACGTTTCATAACAAAATAGCAAGTTTGCCAGTGATTTTAACGTGTATAGTGCCAGCAGTAAATTAGGTGAGTAAAATTTACCTTCCTGGTGGTTTTGTTTGTTAATAGATAATGGTTGTCTAAACTAGAGATATGAGATATGCAAAATAAAATTTGTTTTTATAGTGGCTGAATACAGAATACTGCTAAAATTTGAAAAATGGCCATTAAAATTGGCAAAAAAACCTTCTTAATGTCTGTCAAAATTATATATAAATATGGAGTTGGAACGTACTCCCTTTTCCTGAGGAGTCATTAGTTCGCTTTTCCTTCACGTACAAACAAGAAAATGAAATTCTTCTGACATATCTTGGCTTTTACCTCTGGTAAAATTCAGAAGTTTTTTGTAGGTTTTTTTGTGTGCGCGCCACCACGTCTAAAAAAAAATAACCAAAGGATAAGCATACACCTTGGAGAGTGACGTAGAGTCCCCCAATGAACAACAACGAACTGCTGAATTATTAAACACCTGTTTGTTGTAAGAGAACTCTGTGGCTCAAACAAAATGACGCAGTAACATAAAATGGGGCACAAAACAGGTCCAATGCAATTCAAGAAGCATGTAATAAAATAAACACAAAAATAAGTCAATGCTCTGGTAAATAAAGCGAGGTTATGGTGGTTTAAAATAGCAAACATTGAATAATTTACAATGACTATTAATTTGGTTCAGTAGATTAAAAACTTTCTTGTGGTTTGGACACAATTGTCCAAAATAAGCGAGTGCCTGTTTTTCTTAATTTGTTTGCTTTTTTACAAAAATTACATCCGAATCGTAAAGTAAATTTAAAAATTTCTTCTGAGCTTTTTCTATTTTCCGCCCTCCTAAACTAATTAAACATCAATTACAGATATGAACGTAATGACTTACACTTTGTTCAATTTGAACTTAACAAATTATTAAAATAAACATTTCTACTAGCTGCATTTGTTTAAAATTAGGATTTTGTTTATGACCACTTGGATAAGGTAAATTCAATCAACATTTTTATTAAAAATCGATTACTCATTTGAAGAAATTACCGCTTTGCACTTTTTTTATCGTGCAACAAATTGTTTGTATGAACAGACACATCCTGAACGCCAGCAACCTCATTTCTGCCATATACCGTCGCGTTAGAGAAAGTTAGTGGCAACTGTAAGTATCCCAACTGTACTAGTCCTTCAAGAACGGTCGGTACGGTTGTATTTGAAGAAGACGTTCTACAACGTTTGGAGGACAATCCGTGTACAAGCGTTTGCGCAATTACACACAATATGGACTCCACCAATACAACGTGCCATGCAAAAACAGTTCCTCATTATCATCATTAGGTCTTCAGTCCTGGAACTGGTTAGACGCATACCTTCATTGTTTCCTATTCTGAACTAACCTTTACATTTCCCTGAAATTTGCACAGTCTGCATCTATCACTATCTTATCTAGGTCTACATCTATCTCCTTCTTCCTATTTTGGCTTGTAATATATCCCACACTATTCCCCAAAAATGCCTTAGAACGTATTCTGCCCTTCAACTTCTTCTACTTTTTTCACAGATATCCTTGATCCCCTACTATTTCTATAACTATTTGTTATTAACTTTGTCTGTCAATGCTATCATCCTCATACATCTGAAACACAACCTACCAAAAAGCTGCTATCCTTTTTCTGTCTGCTTTTCCTACTGTCCGTATTTGATAGGCATGCTGTGTTGTGCTCCACACATATGCTTTCAACAATTTTCTTCATGTTTCTATGTTTGTTGTCTTTTATCGTAGGCGCTGTTCTTTCTTGTTAGACGCAGTTCGATTTCCTTCTATTGTTTTACAATTATATACCCTATTTCTCTGACATCCAGTGGTTGTGAAGGGAGGTAAGCAGCCTGTGGTTGCCAAGTTCCTCCAGCACTTGAACATTTGGCGATTTAATATTTTTCCAATATATCTTTCGAACAGTTAACAGTAGTTGCAGATATTTCACAACCAACATCTGTAGTTGTTTATAATAATCATCAGATTTATCTGCGCTTATTTTTTCGTCATTAGGTTTTCCGTCTCAAAACTGGTTGGACACGTACCTGCACTTATTTATATTCTGAGTTAGCCTGCACAGTTCCCTGAAATTCTCACGCAGCCTACATGCAGATCGGTTTCCCTTTTACTGTTTTATAATTTTATACCCTATTTCACCGAGATTAAGTAAAGGGGGTCAAACAGCCTGTAGCTGCCAAGATTAATAGTTTTCCAGTAAATCCTTTCACACAATTAACATTATTCGAGAAAATTGCCAAACCTACTTGTAGTTGCTTATAATAATCATCATGTTTAAGTACAGTTACTCTTTTCGTCATTAGTTTATCCCTCTTGGGACTGGTTGGATGCGTACCTCCATTGATTTCTATTCTGAGCTGGCCTACATATTTCCCTGAAATTCCTACAGTCTACATCTTTCACTATATGTGTGCAGTAGTCTAACCTAGGTCTACCTCTACTTCTCTTTTTTCCTATCTCTGCTTTTAATACATTCCGCACTATTTCTTTATACCGTAGTATGTGACCTATCATCCTATCTCTCCTATTTTTTAACGTTTTCCACATATTTCTTTCTTCCCCTACCATTTTTAGTACCTTTTCGTTCTTAACTTTGTCTGTCCATGATATCTTCATCATACATCTGTAGCACCACATTTCAAAGGCGTCTACATTTTTCTTGTCCGCTTCTCGTACTGTCCAGGCTTCACACAGTAGTTGCTTTTTTTTTGTTAAATGTAGCCCGACCTTGTGCTAATCTTTGCTTTATATCTTTTGCGCTTTTCTCATCTTGCGTTATTTGGCTTCCTAGGTAGCAGAGATCATTAAACTCTTGTAATTTCTTGTTACATATTTGTATTTTTGTTTTTGATTTATTTTCTTCTCTTTTGCATACTACTATTTTAGTTTTATTTTTGTTAATTTTCATACCGTTTCTCTCTGTTAGAACCGTTTCCATTTCATTAAGAGCAGCTTCTAACTGTTTATTCTTAGCTGCTAATACCGCTATATCATCTGAACATCTAAGAATATCAATTTTTGTCCCTACATAGTAATTCCAAATGCATTTCTGCATTTTACAGTATTCATTGACTCTTCTATGTACAAGTTAAAAATTTATGGGGATAAGGCACATTCCTGTCTCATCCCTTTCCTAATGTTTACTTCTCTACGTTCCTGATCTAATTCTATTACTGCTGTTTGCTCTTTGTATAAGCTATGTACTATTCGTCTATCCTTATGCCTCATTCCAATCTTTTTGAGTATTTCGAACATTTTTCCCCATTTTACATTGTCGAATGCTTTTTCCAGATCTACAAACTATATATACACGCTTTCCCCTTTTTCTATTGTTTTCTCTATTATCACCCTTAGAGCTGAAACAGCCTCCCGTGTTTCGCCTAAACCCAAATTGATCTAGTATTCCATCAGATCGTTTTACCATACGTCTTTGTACAATTCTAGTTAAAATTTTTGAAACGTGTGCTGTCAAACTTATTGTTCGAACTTTTTCACATCTATCCGCGCCTTTCTTTTTTGGTATGGTTACTATGATGTTACGTTTGAAATCTTTGGGTATCTCGCTTGTCTCGTACATATAGCTTACAAATTAGAAGAGACGTTCTGTTACAGCTTGTCCAGCGGCTTTTAGTTTCTGCTTGCATCTTATCTGTACTCGGCGTCTTACCATTTTTCAGACCCTTTAATGCTAATTCAAACTAATCTCTAAGTATAGGATATCCCAAGTCATCATATTCAATGTCTGATTCCTGTACTAATGCTGTTAGTTCCTCTCCTGTTTATAAGGCACAGCCTTGTCTTACCCCTTTCCTAATATTGACTTCACTACGTTCCAGCTGAAATTCTATTACCGCTGTTTGCTCTTTGTATAAGCTATGTACTATCCGTCTATCCCTAAAGCTCATTCCAATATTTTTGAGTATTTCCAACATTTTTCCATTTTACATTGTCGAATGCTTTTCCTAGATCTACAAACCCTATATAAACACCTTCCTCTTTTTCTATTGTTTTCTCCATCACCCTCGGAGCTAAAATAGCCTCATGTGTTCCCCTGTTTCGTCTAAATCCAAATTGATCCTTTCCTAATACTTCTTCAGTTCATTTTTCCATTTGTCTTTGTACAATTTTAGTTAATATTTTTGACACGTGTGCTGTCAAACTTATTGTTCGAAAATTTTCACATCTATCGCGCCTTTCTTTTTTGGTATAGTTACTATGATGTTACGTTTGAAATCTTTAGGTATCTCGTTTGTCTCATACATATAGCTTACAAGTTGGAAAAGACGTTCTGTTACTGCTTCTCCAGTGGCTTGTAGAGTTTCTGCTTGCATCTTATCTGTACCCGGCGCCTTACCATTTTTCAGACCCTTTAATGCTAATTCAAACTCATCTCTAAGTATAGGATATCCCAAGTCGTCATATTCAATGTCTGATTCCTGTACTAATGTTATTAGTTCCTCTCCTGTTTATAAATTCCCTATACATTCTTGTCATCTACCCACTTTCTCTACATTTTGTATAATGATGTTTCTTCCCGCGGCCTATATATTTTTTCTATACGATTTTATATCCCTAAAATTCATTTTAATAAGTTTGTATGCTTCATCTGTCGATCCTACTTCCATCTTAGTTTGCACCTCTTTGCACTTTTCTTTAATCCATTGTTTTTTAGCTTTTCTGCATTTGCCAATAATTTCCCATTTTATGGCTTTGTATCTCTGTTTTCCTGTTTCGTCTGATTTATTTCTCAATTTTCGTCTTTCTTCTATTAAATTCAGGATATACTTTGTTATCCATGGTTTCTGATTTTCTTTTTGTGTATACCCCAGAATATGTCTGGCCGCCATGTCTAGGCTGGATTTAATATTATTCCATTCTGTTTCTACTTGCTTAGTATCAGATATTTTCCCGATGATTAAATTGTTTTTGTCGCAAAATTCTACCAGCCTACTACCGCTTCTTCCCTACCCTCGCCTAGCACTGCATTAAAATTCCCTGGAATTATTAAATTTTCATGTCCTTTTACGTATCTTATTATGTCCTCGATATCTTTGTACATCGCTTTTACCTCTTCATCACTGTAGCTAGAGGTGGGCATGTATACTTGTATTATTACTGTGTTTACCGGTTTAGATTCTAATCTAGCCATGAGTACTCTTTCGTTCTTTTTGTAAGTAATTTTCTACACAGTACCTTATCTTTTTCTGCATAACTATCCCCACACCCAAATTTCCTTCCTCTGCTCCTGTATGAATTACCCTAAAGTCTCCACTCCAAAAATCCTCCGCCTCTGGCAACCGAACTTTGCTGATCCCTACTATGTCTAGTGCTAATCTATTCATTTCTATTTTTAGGTTCTCTAGCATACCTACTTGCTTCATGCTTCTAACATTCCACGTTCCGACTGGCAAAATGTTCCCGACTCTTATTCTAGGCTTTCAGATAGCATCCTCTGAAGTAGTCCCTTCCCGGAAATCCGAATGGGAGACTATTTTAACTCCGGAATCTTTTACCCTAGAGAATGCCATGATGTTTATTTCAATTTAAGTACGCTGTATACTTGGGAGGTAATGTGGTGGTTTCCCGTTGCCTTCCACATCGCGGTAGTGTGTCTTAGACCTCTATGGTCTTTGCCAATCTAAGTACCGAAAGAGCCGCTGCCCTCTTTCGGGGACCTGTCTTAGTCTGGTTCCTCACTAACGACGCTACTACTTTGGTTGGATTTGTAGTTTGGCTCTATAGCTCATTAGAACACGCAAGCCATTTCACCTGTTCTAGTAATCTAAAACTTCGGCAAGGTGCAGGTCCATTCGAAATGGAAACAGTTCTGATATCCCTATATCCCTATTTACATATACTACAAGTTTCCAAACTCGAAGACTATTCACGTCGATTAGTTTTTGCCAGTGGTTTGTTGTGGGTAAAAAGAACATTACGTTATAAATTTAGATTTGGCTTACAGTAGCCGGGACCCCGTTAACACTTTAAAGGTACTTTGGATAACTACAGTGATGCGGTAGTGAGTTCTTAAGAAAAAAATTATAAAGAAAAATAAAAAATTTTAAAATGAAAATAATTAGAATGACTGGAATATTAACAAATTACATTATAATATTCACATAACCTGAAAGACGTTTTCTCTCTGTCATAATTAAGGGGCGTCAAACCGTCTTGTCCCAGAAAAATATAAATATACATATGTTAACCTATCGATAAAACAAACCTAATGTAACATGTAACTGGCCAGACTCCTTAAAAAAAATTAATCCCTAAACAATTCTACCATTTCTTTGTTCTAGTTTCTCAAATCTGTTTTATACGACACTTTAAATCCCATTTTTGTTGGAAATGCCCCAACAAAGCATGAAAAACAGCGGAATACCAACTACTGCTTTAAACCATTCCAGTGCCCATTAAAAAATATTGAGTTTCTCCTTATACTTAACAATAATTTTACAACTAAGCTTACGTTTACATGTTTTTTTACTCTTTTTTAAAAGTACAAGCTTTCTTTTCTTATAATGTTATCTTTAAATTTAAACAAAACTAATTACGCCGTACAATCTATATTGACAAGTTTACATGTGCATATTTATCAAGTGTTAACAAAAATGAAAGCTCAAATGCTACTCACAGTTCTATTCTACTCCTGGGATTTTTCAATTAATTAAACACATTTAGAAATTTCAATGATTCACACGTTTATTAACTATCGACACATTAAGTTACCGCATTTTATTTATTTAAATTTCAGCTTTTGTAAAAAAATGATATCCGTTTATCATTCTTTTATGGACTAATGCTTTTCTACTGATGCTCGACTGACGCAAATAGAAATTCTACGGTACTACTTGCTTGAGCTTTCTGACCTACTTATTAAGAGAAGTTCAAAACAATTCGACGTTAGCCATCTCGTCTAATAAAATTTGTTTTTCGGAAGTGGTTACGTAATGACTATTCATAAAAGTATTTTGCATTTAATTCTAAGAAATTCTCACTGTCCTCAACTAAGCCATCCACGCTATAGCTTCTTTGAATACACATTTACTGTAAACCATTTTGACTAAGCAACCAGAGTTATTTAATCAATATGGTTATTAATAACCACTGGTAATATAGTTGTTTTTTTTCAGAACTAACCAAAAATGGGCTCATTCATTAGCTACATGACCACTCCGACACTATCAAATGAACCAGATCCCGACACCGGTTTATCTCCTAAAGAAATATCCTTGGTTCAAAACAGCTGGTTTCCATTGAAGAAAGACCTAATGAGTGTAGGGGTGGAAATGTTTATGATGTAAGTATAACGAATTTATTTAAGTTTTACTGAGATACTCAATTGAAAAAATTTTGTGTGATAATAAAGACCATTTTTGATAAGGCCCTATATTGAAATTATTTAATGAATTAAAACTATATTTTCAAAAAAATTGTTAGAATATTTTCAGATTACAATAACCTTGAAACGAAATTTGAAAGGATACAAACCGGAGGTGTAAATTTGTTACGTACTAGTTTGACGCTATAATGGTTTTTAAAATTACTTTAATCTAGAATGTAACAGAAAGAATTATATCAGCTAGGTTAGTGGGGAAGCATGAGTCCAATAATAACAAAAGAAATTCTTTTGGCGGTGTACAATCTTAACACATGTAACCTACCTGGCAGAGACCTCTGAACTGTCAGTCCAATCATAGAATGTTGAGCGCCAACTCACCTTGCCCTAATCTTATCTCGTAAGTGATCTTCGAAACAACTAAAGGATTATTTCTGAGATTTTTGACAGGCTGATGAAACCCTATTCACACCCACTTCCTCTCCTACTTAAACCTAAACACGGAAAGAATTTCACATAACCTGTATTAGCAGACAGAAAAATCAATGGGTTTAGCAATCAATGCCAAAAGAAATAAACTAGATTCTAAACCTTAATTTTAGCATACATCAAAAAGATCATTTTAAATTTGTTTTATTATCCAACAAATTTGATTGTTTATATAAATTTCTATGAACACAATCATGGTATTTATTCCTAGTACATTTCGCTTGCATAAAGCGTGTATCTACGCCAAAATTTGAATACTAGTGAATTGAAGGTGCATAACATCGACAAAATATAAACGAATAGGAAATCAAAGATTTCATCATTTACAGCTTTGTGGTTCAATGCAAGGTTCGGCCATTCCTCTCCAAAGCAAAACAAACATCTTGTATAAATAATTAATCTTTTTTAATCCTACTACTTGTGGCGCTAAAAGTTTTCCATTAATCCAGGTCACCTTCATCTAGTACTGGTAATTCATTTAATTCCCTAGAAAAGCACGACTGATCGACAATGTTGTAATGCTCTCTAGTATTATGATATTCGATGGTATATATCAGTTAAAAAGTTCCCAAGTAGTTTACGTAATGTTCGGATTCCCAGCGTTTGTGCTACGTACACTAAACTTATGATTAAGGTGAAGTGCTGTCCTGGTGCATAAGAATATGCAATGGAATTTTCACACGATTACTATTTAAGATTGATATCTACGTCAGGATTTGGTTTCTACGCATTTAAATTTTATGAGCTTCTGTCTATTTAGATAATTTACAATGCTTTTGGTAACTTCCCGTGCATAAGAATATGTTCAATTCCACACTTGTAGACTGATGCGTTTGGGTTACTGCAATTGAAAAAAAAGCGAAGAACATATGCCACAATATATTGTAAAAAAATCAGTGATAAACATATGTCTATGATTACGTATAGGATATCAAATGTGGAAATCATAAGAATCAGAGGAAGAAAGGAAGGAAGGAAAATTATATTAACTACAATATCACACGATAAAAGTCATTACCAAGAAACCCTAAGATAATTCCCACAAACCTATTTTTCTAATTCTGTATTATACAAATATGTGTAATAACATAAATTAATTATACAAAAATCCCCTAAAATTAATTAATGACTAAAATGATTTGGTGTATAACAAGTTGTTGCCAACTTGTATAATCTGTTCATAAGTTTCTATTCTTATTATTCGACAGTTTATTTTCATAGAATAATAGGGCGCATCTTAAAAACAAGATAAAACAATTAGTTTTTAAAATTTGCGCTTCATGTTGGGCGCCACTTTTATACACAAAATCTGTAGTTTCTTCTGTATGAATAATATATAGACACAATTACGTTTTAGATATTTGAAGAGTTATCCAGAGTACCACAACTATTTTCCATTCAGAAATATTCCATATGACGAACTTCGTACAAATGAAAAATTTAAAGCGCATGCTACAAACGTTATATACAATCTTTGTGCGGCAATTGATAACTTAAACAATAAGTACATTTTAATAAATGTATTGGAAAATCTTGGAAAATCTCATCTTAAAAGAAAAATTCCTGCAAAATCTTATTGGGTAAGTATTTTATAGGGTTTGATGTACGTTTATAAACATTTTAACATTTATCTTATACCTTGGGCAACACCATAAAGAATGTAACATTTTTGTTTTTATTTTGTTATAATAGTAGTATATAGTATAGATGGCAGGTGTTCACTTTTTTAACAAAGTTTTTCGACACATTTGCATAGAGTTGACTTTATTTTAATGATACGACGATGGATTTTAGTCAGTACGTCGGAAATTGCTTAACGATTGTTCCTCTAGATCACTTTAAAACCCGTCAGAGAAAAAATTCCAATGAGATCGAGTCAAGCCGAGAAACAATTCGAACCAGAAATTTACTTTGCAATAATTGCATATGCTTTTTCTCGCAGTGTGTCAAGTTGCATCATTTTGTTGAAGTTTTCCAATTAGTGCCAAATAAACTAGTTATCATTTTACGATAACAAATATCATTAGTCGTGAGTGGGTCACCGGCGTCATTTGAAAAATTATGGCGCCATCAAGCCTCGCGACTAAAATTCACACCAAACTGTCCCTTTTTGGGATTGAAAGAGTAGCTCATGAATTGGATATGATTGTTCTTCTATACAAATCTGTAAATTTTGCTTATTAGCATATCCACCAAAATGAAAATTAAAGTTGGTGTCACCTCGTTATACTTTTGCCGTCTATACAACGAACTGCGTTCGCGCAGCGTGGTCAATTGGATTCAATTCTTACTACGTTGTAGGCCTTAAGTCGAAAATCTTTATGCAAAATTCGATTGGTGGAAGGCCAATTTTGCGAAAAATGCCGTATGAAGGTGTTTCTATCTTTTAGCATACTTATCCCTAACTGTTGCTTTTTTCTTGTGCACGACGCGGACGATGAGGCACAAGTGGTGTTTCGTCTTTAACAGAAAACGAAGATTGTTGTTGAAGAAGCCAGCCCAAAAGAAAACGCTTAGATGGCCGATCTTTTATCATACTTTAGATAATGGCAATATGTGAAAGCCGAATAATCTCGATTAGAAAAAGTTCAGCTCGTTGACAGAAAGAGTCCTGTTGGAATTAAGACAGAATTTTCTAACAGAAAACAATCCATAGTGATCGCAACATGTGCTGAATGTTTCTGGAATTTGACGTTGGTCTGATTCATTGACTGCTGTTTTAGTACTGTTACAAAATAGGTTTATATTTCTCAGCTTCAAAATATTTACTCGAATATAAAATTCAGCTCGATTTTTTTTGACATATAAGACACAAGTATTCTGCTTTCTCTAAAGCAAACAATGTCAACAGGAATAGTTTCTAAGGTATGTTAAGAGGATCTATTGGCATGAAGGTTCCATTTTCTTAAAAGTACAGCAAGATGTGTTTTCCTGTCTGCAAATTTCGCCACATCAGGGCTGGTAAAAGCAAACACACTCCTAAACCACGAAAGGTATAGCTTTAAAGTTGTTACATAGTTTTCGCCCCATCTGAGCAATTCAAAATCAATAATCTAACGTCGTTTTTACCCACAATAAAAATTTGTCGCCCAACCATAGAGCATCTTTAATGGGTCCATTTTTTCAACTTCAGGGCCTTTTTGCTTTTTTAACTGTTTGGTTCTTTTTGTGTTAGTTATTTTTTTAAAATTTGGTTTGATAGAACAAAGTAGAAGATTGTTTTTTTGTGAAAATTAAATTGAGTTATAAATTACGAGTTAGGACGTAACAGAAAATAATGATTGGACAGTTACTGAATTGAAAAGACAATTTTGAGAAGAATATAATTATGGCTTACAACGGTATGAGGTTAGTTGTTGTATTGGAAATAAAATTTGGAGAAAATTTTGCTCTCAAAGCAACTGACTTAGAACCAAATATTTACCTACATTTTAGAGTTATTCACGGTTGGCAAAGTGTTTAAGAACATATATATATATATATATATATATATATATATATATATATATATACAAATATATACAATATATACAAATAAAATCCACCAAAAACGAAAGAAACCGAAAAATTGAAATTTCTTAAGATTTTTTGTTTCGTCCTGTCCACAACAAAAATTTGTCGCCCAACCATAGAGCATCTTTAATGGGTCCATTTTTCAACTTCAGGGCCTTTTTGTTTTTTTAACTGTTTGGTTCTTTTTGTGTTAGTTATTTTTAAAATTTGGTTTAATAGGACAAAGTAGAAGATTGTTTTTTTGTGAAAATTAAATTGAGTTATAAATTACGAGTTAGGACGTGACAGAAAATAATGATTGGACAGTTACTGAATTGAAATGACAATTTTGAGAAGAATATAATTATGGCTTACAACGGTATGAGGTTAGTTGCTGAATTGGAAATAAAGTTTGGAGAAAATTTTGCTCTCAAACGCAACTGACTTCATTAGGACCAAATATTTACCTACATTTTTAGAGTATATATATATATATATATATATATATATATATCGACGTGTTAAGCGGCTCATGAGAGGTCATCGAATCCCAAAGCCTGCAAATAAAACCCATCAAAAAC
Organism: Platerodrilus igneus; assembly: GCA_036346225.1. Taxonomy (NCBI): domain Eukaryota; kingdom Metazoa; phylum Arthropoda; class Insecta; order Coleoptera; family Lycidae; genus Platerodrilus; species Platerodrilus igneus. Next base: position 9,486,681 of record JARFIW010001638.1, on the reverse strand, counting down.
GAAAGAAACCGGAAAAATTAAAATTTTTTAAGATTTTTTGTTTCGTCCTGTATAATATAAGCATATTGTAAATATATAGCCATTACCGTAAAAGCAAAACACACTTCCCGTGTATTTAAAATCTCCAATTTTAAATCGATAATACAGCCGTATCTACAAATGTAAACCGTATATGTAAAACTAATTAATCGTTAGGAAATACTGTAAAACGAATTTCAATCTTTAAAAGATATAAACTTTATACCTTATGCAGATCGATCATTTTCACGCGTGTTATAAGTACAAAGCCATTCGTTTGTTATAAAAATATGAATTAAAACACGTTTTGCGTGCCGTGAAAATCATTCTTTTATTACAATTACAATAATGCAAATCGTTTGCATTATAAAGCAATTAAAGCTTTAATTAATCATATAATTGTCTTCCGTGCGTGTATAACATACATTCACGTTTAAATAAAAGTTCCTCTCGAATTTTCGAGAGAATACGTCAATTAATAAGAACTGTGGTGTAAATTCATTAAATAAAACAAACGTTTATTCCAAGAAGCCGCAGGAACATTAAATATCCATAAAATCAATAAAATTAATTTTATAGCTTCGCAATTAGAAGGAAATACGACGCGATCATCAACCTTATATGTTGGACAAGTACAAACGACCGCAGCGAATCGACGCTAATGAGGTAATAAACTGAGGAATTTCCAGAAATCTTGTGTCTGGTGGTGTGTAATCTTTGGAATGCAATCCCGTAAAATCTAGAAAACTCGGGAGAACCATGACATCATTAGATAAAGGTATATAAACGTAAACTTTATTATAGAGGCATTCGTTCGACTTCAGTGACTCCATGTGATTAATTCGATTCATGTCGATTTACGCAATCGACAATGCAATAATTACTAATTTTGCGTCAAGGAAGTAAAAATAACGTTGATTGTTTGGTCACAATAACATGCAGAGTTTACATATGAAATAGTTTGAAAATTGAAAGTTTTTAATTGCAGTTATTAGATTTTGTAATATACAATGATGAGGGAAAATTCTTCGATACGAAGCTACGTTAAATTAATAATTAAATCAAAGATATGCTTTTAGTAACTGATGTTCTAAATGGAGGTTTTAGAGAATATAGATAATTTTGTAAAGTGGAATTTGAACGTCAATTTAAAATAAAATCAGGAAGAAAGATTTGGATTAGCGTTCTTTTAACATATAACCAAAAGTATAAAATTTTGGACTGCATTGTTTGTAACTGAGATTTCAGTATTTTTGTCATTCGAATTTAAGGCGGGATAAGTCTTAGTCATATAATATTTCTATAGGGACGGCAATAACGATTTTACATTCTTCGTAATCAATTAGAAGAGCCACTGATAAAAAATTCAGAGACGTTACTGTCCACAATAATATCAGTTCGATTTATGTGAACTTCAAGAAGTCTCAGTAACCACAAATTCATAAACGTCAAAAAATTTAATGCAAATGACCAGCTTTCGGTTTTAACAGTAAATTCTGGTAACAATGATTATTTACATTAATTGAAGACATTGAATTACTAAGAAGTCTTTAGACATATATTGTATGTGAACGGAATTTTAAGAAAAGTGGGAAATTAAAAAATTCGGATGAAATTAATACAGAGAAGAAGAGAAGTACAAAATTATGCGTCGATACAACGAACGTACCTAGGCTGTTGGCCTTCGGCGAGGTGACCGACCATAGGAAATACAAAATTATACGTCAATAACAACGAACGTGTACGAACGAAAACTGTGTAACGGCAAAAGTTGTAAGGTTAAAAAACGCACGCATCGGGATTACAAAAAAAAACAGAAAACGTAGAAATACTGGGCTAATTACAAACGCGGTGAGTGGGGGAGGGGCCAAAAGAGTACATGGCCGACGATTTCAATTTGTAATATAAAATAAGAATTTCTATTAAACGAGCAAAAAATAGATATAGCTACTATTTAAAAAAGCAACTTTACTGTATGGACAAATTCAATAACTGTTCTACAAAGCGCGCATTTCGCAGCTAACATGTAATAAATCTAGATAGTAAACAAAAGTAATGCTGATGCTTTCGTATAGGCAAATGGGTTAAGTAAAAAATTATTAAATTTAGAATCATTTCTAGTAAGGATTTTAACATAACAAGAAACATTAGTGAAGCTAATTTTAAAGCGGGTTTTAAAAACGTGTTTTGTTTGTCGACACCATGCGACTTGGGTTTATTCCTTGGAATGCAAGCCATCGGAGATGGATCAGCACAGCATCGCCACGGTAGTCAGTAACATCCACGCTGCTACCGTAATTTCAGCAACGGTCTACATACAAGAGCAGTTGGTGTACGTCAAAGAATAATTGGAGCTACATAAAAAGCAATTTGGCCTAACTTAGGAGAACCATTGGGCCTACGTCGAAGAGCTATAAAGAAAATCTAATAGTATTGATTAGCGCCAAAGAGTTTACCGATGCACCCAAGATATCTGGTACCCGTGAAAAGAAAAACGTGCATCGCTCTTGCAGCAATAGTATTAAGCACTTAAAGAGTACACCTTATGATGGCGAAATGATCAAGGTATAGTGAAATTAGAAAACGAGATATAAGCGATTACCTGAGTAACACATGTCCAAAAAACACTTTTAACGTCGTTGTTATGCATGGATAGATAACAAAACCGGCAAATACGAATACAATTGTACTGCATTACACTATGCAAACTTTATTACTCCTCTTATATAAAGCGAACATTCTTTAGAAAATAAAATTAATGGATAACCGCGTTATATTTGAAGCTTCATATTAATCAATCGAAGTACTTTGACTTTATTTAAATGCGCTAATTACATTCTACAGAGTGCTGGAAAAGTACATGTTTTAATGGTATGAGGATGAGCTTTACAGAAACAAATCGTAATCAGGGGCGTCTCCTTTAACTAGTAGTTACATAAAATATTTGATGCGCAAGCGTGGGAATATTTAAAAAAACCGAAATTAAATAAAAATATTTATTAAAGTAGAATTGAACGTCACAAATTGTAGCCTTTCGACGAAAGAAGAAAAGCATGTTTTAAGGGTAACGCGCGTGTTCTGGCCAATGGCCCTCGATCGCGAATGGTATTGAGCTTTGCTAGATGAATCGGCCAGCACGTTCAGTCACTCGTGTTTTATTCATTACAGTAAAAACTTCAAACAAGAACATTAATTCACACAGTAAAGGAGTCTACTTTAATACAAATGCTGTACTTAAAATTAATCTAATAATACAAAATTAAACTAGGAAGGCATCTCTTGTAATGCGTAATGAAGAGCAGAGTTCTTCCGCAAGCTACTTGAAAATGGAATCTACTGACTGACATAACCTAATAAGAATACTAAACAAAAACAACAATTGTAAATTAAAAAAAAACGAAAAAGATAGTGTTAAAATAATTGCATTGGTAAGCGCCTAAATTTTTGAAGACAGATTAAAAATGTCAATATTGCTATTGTGTACTCATTTATTGTAATTACGCACGAATCTTAAAATTGGAGAGTTTAGAGTGTGATTAATGTTCGAATATTGTAACCCAAATAATGTGAAATATCTGACATCGTTCGTAGAGGTGTAGAAACACAGTGACGGTACTAAGGTGCTATAAGGTGGCATTAGTTTTGGCATTAAATTGGAGAGGCGATAGAGTTTGATTGGATAAATAAAAAACCTATAAGGCATTTTACTCTTGGATCAATTTTTAAATACCCGACCTGGCTCAACTTAAGTAAAAGTTCTAGGACTGCTGTTTTGTTACATGTTTTTAAGAAATAACTTATGCCAGTGTTATCATGCATCATAGCACGCACTTTAATTGATTTTACAACAAGTGTTCTAAATGATAACTGCCTTTACACAATTCACTAAACTACACAAAATATCATTAATTACCTAAAACCTAGTAAAATTAAAGTTAAGTCACAGCACTACGTTTAAGTGAATTACCAAAGCAGGTAATGGAACTGCATAGTTTATTGAAAAAGTAGAATTAAGTTAAAGCTGCTGAATTGCTAGCACGTCAAGACTACGGGGTCAGAAACCTAATACAGTCCACCAAATCGGCATAGTGAAATTTTATTCTTTGTTGCAATTATCATCAGAATTTCTGTATACTTTTAAAAAATTTTGACTGATTTTAGTAGCAGCTAAAGTGCATCGTGTTATTTTGTTTTATAGCTCACAGAGACTACATTTGATTTTTCAATGCTCCACCCAAAGATTGTAGCTCACAGACACAGTATTTCACTAATTTATGTTTGTATACTGTCACAACTTTGTTGGTCGATTCTAAACAATGATGTTATTGCCTTTTTAATTCGTGACGTCGCTAAAATTGCAGGAGTTCTAAAACAGTTTGAACACTTTTATGTGTGTTCGTTTGTTGCTTAACCATTCGTTTTTAACCACAGGTTGATTAACAATTTTTGTTTGCTTCATCGGTCTCTACGCCCCCTTTAAATTAATGGCATAAAACTAATGCCACCCTGTATATTCCAATGTAAAATTTTATAAAGAATTACTTGTTTCACAATTATTCATCTTTTTGCGAAGAAGTGTAATTTATAAAAGCCAAGCTTGTGATCACAGAGCAACGGAGTCAAATGTCGATTAAATCTGTAATTTAAACTATTGTTGATTTTTTATTTTGTTTAACGCGATCTGTGTATTTATTAGAAAGTGAGGACCAGACAGTTAAAGAATATTCGAGATGATTTCTATTTTAGGAACTGTAGAAAAGAATTAAAGTTGAATGATTTCTAACGTTTTTAAATCTGTTTTGCGTGGATTTAAATCGCGTCGGTAAATGAAAAGGGCAATAAGTGAAGTTTCACTCATCAACTATAAGTTGGATAAACCATTGGAATTTTAAGGCGATTTACCGTACCGCGGAAGTTCACACCAGGTATATCATTGGTGTCCCTAGATATTCTGCATCAGTATTTTAGGACTCAATTGAAACATTAGGACCGCGACTTCTTTATGAGCTTTTTTTGTTTTTATGATATATTTGTGTTATGGAATTCGAATCAAAATGGTTTGATCTATGTAGTGGGAAATTAATATTCCATTACACAAGTATTCTGTTGGACTATGAAATAGCGTCGAAAATAGTTTTGTTCTAAGCATAATATTATTAGCGAAAAGAGTTTAAATATTTTAGGAGAGTAAGAAATATCTTTACGTAAGCTAAAACGCGGAATTGTTAGTTAAAGAATGCAAATCCAGTATTTTAAATAAACAATGGAAAAGTGAAGGGTTTGGATTGCGCTGGCTCTTTTCTGTATTATTGGTAAGGAGATTTCCAAATAAATGAGATTTTAAAATGTCGTATTAATCAATTTGGGAAAATTAGTATAATAGAACGGTGGTTATTACATTCAGATTTAATATTTTCTTTTGGAGTTCTGTTAAAAATATCTAGCCAGTAGGTAAATGCGACAGCATCATATTTAAAAAGCTTCAATATTTCAATTTTCTATTTTTCTATAGTGCTACATTCCATAGAAAATTTATTTGTAATTTTTTATATTTAAGTTAATGTTCATGACCTTCAATGACTTTCTAACTCAATTTTAATTGATCATTTACGGTTTACATAAAGCTTAAATTATAATCTAGAAAGAATAGATTATGTGCATTAATAAAAAATATTTTAGATAAATATCGTTTGCTTTTCAAATGGGTTAATAAAATCGAGTGCTTTAAATCATATTAACATAACAATCCACTCAATGCACAATTAACAACTTAAGGGTCGATATCAATTCTAGGTAGTAACCTTAGGAATTTTATCTCTATGACGCTCCTTTAGTACCTTGCCCTAAAGTTATAACCTTTGGGTTTTGCGTTTGAGATGTTTACCAAGCAATATACCTTAAAAGGTAATAACATTATTTTCAAGTTATCTATACTCTTGAAATACTATACTCATAGTATGTTATAGTGGACTTTATTGATCTCAATAATCTGCTGCATAAAGTTTTTGGTATTTGTAATTATAGTTAGTCACATTTCTCTTCTTATTCTGTGTTAAAATAAAAACAATTTGTACAGAATGTACTCAAAAACTGAAAACAAAGAAATTTTTGAAATTAAAAAAGGGACACGTTTTAGTTTGGCAATGATAGCTTTTACTATGAAACACTCAGAAATCCAATCCTCGGTACCAAGTAGTAAATCAGTATCCCCATTTTTTTAATAGGAAGTACGATTAAGTCGTATATCAATAAATAGCAAAGTAATTTTTTTCTCTATATAATCTTATTTTTAAAATATTTTGCATTAACTTCAAAGCTATTTTAGATTGAAATATTTATTTGGGAATATTATTAATAACATTATAAAATGTAAACTACATCAAACTAAGTATCTGTTACCCAAAATGACTTCCACCAACCTCCATTCAATGATAGACTATACTTTCAAATTGTCTATATCACGCCAAAGCATTGAAATTGTTTTGTAGAGAATTCACTTGCTATTGTGATTTTATCTTTATTTGCTTATGAAATCTTAAAATCGATTACCTATGATTTAAGAACTATCAACTATTTGAGAATTATCAAAGTGTACGGAAATTATTTTGAACATTGTGTGTGCGTGTGTGTGTATGTATTATCCTGAAGTTCGGGCTCTAAGAACTTAAACCCCTCCGTTGGGAGTCATATTGCTATGCATTTCCTGCATAAATTGAGAGCACCACCGTTGGGTTGTCATAAATTCCGCGAATCTTACTTCAGCTGTTCCACTCCAACACTATAAATCTTATGAATCTACCGAAGAAGCTTACCTAGACTGCTGAAAATCAAAACTTCTCCTAAGTGCAACTTTGCTGCAATCTGAAAACTACTTCCCTACAATCCTATTAAAAGAAAACGCAACTACCGAAATTCATCACATTCTATTTACACAAAAGAAAACAATTCCTACTTCCAAAAACCTTTTCAATTATAACGGTTCACATACATAAAATTACATATCCTTGATTAGGAAACAAGTTATTTTCAAAAATATTGTTAGATCAAAATTTTCTCATTATACACATACCCTATTTAAAGTAAGTGGGCTAACCATATACATGACTTTAACCCCTGTCTTAATATGAGCTCACAGTAAAACCCTTTTAAACCAAGTGTGCAAAATTATAGCACTGCAACAACAAAAGCCCACTTTCCTTTGTACACAAACAGCATTTATATCATTAATTTAAACATCCCTCTCTACATAAACATGTTTTCATTTCATTATAAAGTTCAATAAATTCTTACATCCTCGAAAAAGCACACAATGTCAAAACACAACAACAAAGTTTTTATAAAATCAGTTACCTGAAAACCATCACACCGCATGCATCTGCAAAGCGAGCCATGATGTTGCCCTCTACAATGACTATGAGTTATGGAACCACTCCCGAGTTGAGTCAAACCATTCCAGTCAGCACGCAGCTATCCAAATCTCTCCAATTAACCATTAGTAGTGCATCCAACCTTCCTAAACTCAGCTACTGTTCTACTACTGATGCATTCACAATCGCTAAACCATCTTAGAACGCCTTGCAAGCCCAACAACCAAAGTAACAGTTGTCTATACTTACATGACTTTGATAAGCTTCGCTTTTATTTCAAAACGTATTTCATAATTTTTAAAACAACAAGTACTAAAGCACACCAACTTGTGTGTATTTATAAATATCAACTTTTTAAAAGCACTCAATGATATTGACTACTACTGGGCTTAACGTCGATGACGAGCGAAAAAAAAAAAGAGCCTTACACCACCTCCTAGGTGTTTATATAGACCCAAACGTACCCCACTGTTGTTTAGTTTTCTCACAATTCCACCCAGATAACAAGCTTTCTCAGTAACTTCCTAACCGTTGTCACACTTCTCAAAAACCAAATCTCAACTGAAACAAAATTCTAAAATCCCCAGTTGGCTTTCCATAATTCTTTGTAATTTTGTTAACAACATCAACGGTTTTCTAAAATCCCAGAATTTTAACGCTCGTGCGCAACAAATTACCGCAAAAGTAACATATAACCGTTCAACGACTGTTCTGCTTCCCCAAAACTAGCCCCGACTAATATCAATTTTTATTAGATTCACGCCCCATATGTAAGACGAACTTGCCTCATCTGTCTCTATTCCATATACAAACATTTTCTCTCTCAAGCTTTGTTTACGAATCCCACTCACATATGTACCCTCTCTTAATCTCAGACCGTCGCGCGTCTCCGTTGTACTTGTTACGTCCAATTACCTTTCTCAATTTCTCTCCCCATTTAAATCGATATCTTATACAAACATCTTCTAACTCACTCTTGCTTATTACCTCAAATCTATCCCTGTTCCCTCGTTAGTTACCAAGTCTAACCGACACCTGACATTTGCATCTACCTCTTTTATATGTTAAAACCAATTTGTCCTTGTTTTCATATCGCTCTCTGCCTGCTTAAACGTCCACTTGCATTCGTAGAAAACATTGATTTTCTTATGAAGTTGTTGACAACGCGCCCCATCTTTAAAATAATCGTTACCACACAACGTGCCTATCGTAATCGTCGAGTTTTGTTTATCAAAGCCCCTTCCAAACTCAGAAACTATCTCTTTCTACCAACCACATGTTTTTAACTGCTATCTAATGCTAAATTCTGCCCCATAATATTTACATATGCTAAACGATTTTAAATTAATGTTTCTACTTCACTAAAATTATGCCCGTAAAATTATTGACTTTACGCTAAAGCAAATTAAAATGCTTTTTAACTATTATACGCTGATTGTCCTATAATTAAAGCGGCATCCTAACACTGTACACTAATGAATTGATTTTTATGATAAATGCTTAATATTAATTATTTCTGCTCCCAAAATATTATGAAATATCTTTGCAAATAAGTGCAAAGCTAAAACTGAAGTACAATTAACTTTAAAATTCCTACTCTAAATTAATTAATCATTACACTAGACACCTATTTAATTTTTTTAATAAGTGGTATTTACACACGCTAGCCTACTCTAAGTTGTCCTATGACCGATCAAACTAATTCTGACCTACAAATTACATAATAATATAAATATATATATATATATATATATATATATATATATTGTAGTGGTTTTAAAGGGTTAAATTTAGGTATAAACAATGCAATTTCAAACACCCTGTATAGAGAAACAACCAAAATTTACGTGCGAAATTAATTTCATTTAGTTAATTTAAAGTAATAAGTATTACCATAATTTTACAAGTAGAGATTAAAATTTAATAGGTTTGTAAAAAAAATATATTGTATAAGCCAATGGAAGTTATTAATTAATTTAATTGAGTTTAATTGAAAGACGTCTAATACGCATAAGAGCGTGAAATATCGATAATACCAAAGCGAAACGCTTTACTGACAAACAAAAACGTCGAATATATGAAATACCTTGAAACGCAAACTCCTAGAAATGTTATTTTAAAACGGTCATTAATTGAACACCTGCATGTTTTGGAAAGATCATGTTCCCCTTATTTGTGTAAATAAAAGACAAAATTCGAGGTATATTGTGCAAACGGTCGGATGTTTCGCATAAATGCTAACCAAAAGTTTCCTTAAAGCGCAGAAGGGATGGACAATCAATGATATGCTTCGGAATGAGACAGGCATAATAGCATTTTACTTCGAAACACATGTATTCAGTCCACGTGGGTTAGATAGCACGCAAACAGTAATATCGATTTTCTACCACTTAAGCGAGGATAGAAGGAAACATCTAATATGCATAAGAGAGGAATAGAGTTAATATAGGCGGGGTTTTTTAGACGTCACTGAATATATCATTGGTCTAAATCGTTAGTTATACAACAGACGAACACGGGAAAATTGAATGCGGGTTTTTTTGGAAAATATCGTCGCAACGAGCTAAATTTCAAAGATTTCGAAAACGGTTAAACCAAAATTTGAAGAAGTATTATTTTAAATGAAGTATTTCGCGTGAAGAGTGGCCGAGAGGTGGAATTTTGAATTGTATAAATACTTTAAGAAAATTAATAGGGCTCTTTTTGTATTTTCATCGCTTTAGACTACGTACAGAAATCCACCACGAGCTTGTAAGTATTTAAAATTTTTTAATTAAATAGTACAGTGTTGGCCTCATAGTTTGAAACGCAGATAGTGTCAAGTTTAATTTTAATTGAGGTGCAACAGATATTTTAACAAGCTCGTGAAGTAAAGTAAAGTAAAGTAACGTAAATTAAATTAAGCAATTATAAAAAAGTGTAATATACTTGGATTTGGATTTGGATGGATCTTGAATAAATAGCATGCAGCACAACTTAGATGGTGTTCATTTATAAATAGCTGGAGGCGGTAAGCAGAGCAGAACCACGAGACCGAGGGTGCAGGAACTTAACTTCATCGTCAACGGAGTAGGGATCTTCAAGAAATTCCAGGTAACGCATTAGAATTTGCTCTTTTTTATAAACTATGAAAATTATTGTGATGTGTGAGAGTGAACTATGAAGGTATTTTGCATTATTTTGTGTATTGAAAATAATACGTATAACTAACTTTGATTATGGTATTTGAAAATAAATCTAAAAGTGTATATAATGCTTATTAACATTCCTCATGAATTTAAAATTTTATTGTTAAGAGTACATGGGTTTTTTTGTGTTTATAGTAAAAGTATGCAAAGTAAAAAGCATACATTAATAAAATAAACTGGGTTATCATGAGCTCACCATACTTCAGAGTGTACTATTAAAAATAATTATAAAAAAAAGGAAAATAAGGTATAATTCAGGGTCATTTACTCCTGTTACATTCAATGTGTTTGATATTTCAATTTAAAATCCTGGACTTTACAAAGATAGAATTTATTGAAGTGTAACTTGAGCACCGAAATGTAAATAATCTTGAAGTTTTATTTGTAAATAGTGGTAAATAAATATTGTATGATTGTTGTATTATTTTGTGGTTTTATTGAAAGTGTGCGTGAATGGTAAAGAGTATGATAGTATAGTATAGTATAGGTATCCAAGAGGAGGCCCAACTGAGCTAGCCTGGGAGCTGTTGAAGAAATCAATTAAAGTGATGAAGCAGAAATCTGGGTAAGAAATTATTTTTTTTTGAAAATCTCCTTTTTGTGAAATTTATGACGATTTTTGGTAAATTAATAAAATTCTCGAAGGTTTTTCTTTACTCTGGCGAGATTTTATAGGGGTTATACGGCAATTTATGACGCCCAATTCGTGAGGTTCGACTCATACAGGGTTACACGGCAATATATATACATATATATATATATTGCTGTGATAAGGGGTTGTTTAAGGGTGCACGACATAGTGGAGGTCATTAGAGAATGAGTAATTAGAATAGGCAGCAGAAAATTGTAGTTATTTTAGGAAATAAGTAAGAAATAGAAGTAGATAGTAAGTAGGCAACACCCTGTGTACAAAGTAGAAATAGTTTTGGGCGACGCAGGAAAGACATAGGAAGACGCATAGTTGGCGTAGGAATGAGAAATACGAGTATTAAACGGATGGTAAAGATTAAATACCCTGTAGATAGTGTTCAGTTGACATAAGTAAAGCGAATAAGAATATTTTTCAGTGGAAGCACGCGTAGAAATGATAAAGTATAATTAGACACGCATTAAGAAAAGAGTCTCAGACGATTAAGTAATACGGAGGTGAAAATAGAGTTTCATGTAGCTAATATAATGCGTATAAAGATCTAACCATTTTGATAAGAGAAATGATTAAAAATTGCGTGAATCGCATGTAAACAATGAAAGTTTAAAGTAAAATTGCATCAGTTGTTTATGGAAAGGCGACTATTCTATCAAAATACAGCATGTTGATAGTGAAGACACCTGCAGGCAGGTGGGCATTATGAACGAACGCAGAGCATTACATCAGAAAATATTCGAAATGAAATTATTTGATTGGTCCGAAGCAAACGACAGGTTCTAGACCACACCACGGATGCAGTGGGGATTCGAAATTATATTAGCAAGCACCGCGATAAGAAAGTCAGTTTTGAACTCAATGAAGGCCCAAGTGCATTGCCAGTAATACTGAATAATACGTAACAAGTGGTACAAAGTGAAATAAATGAGTGTGTATATGAAAATTACCGTTTAAAACGTAAGTAGGATTATTTTTATGAATTAATCGTAAACTAAGACATAAAAATAATAGGGCTTCGAGGTCTGAGGAAAATAGGCCAGAATGCTTGATGTTAAGAAAGATTACAATAAAACAATTTAAATGTCAAGGCGAAAGGAAGAACATAATCTTGAAGTATAGGGATGAACGAATTACAAATTTGAAGTCTATGGCAAGAATGATTAAAGTATAAAATTATAATTTAATGGTGTTGGTCCATAATGGTGATAAGTTAAATGGAATCGAAAATTGGGAAGATTAATTTTAATGGAAGCGTCGTCGTAAAAGATAAAACCAGGTCAGATTGTTAGTTATAAGGCATCTGTTTTTCTACAAGAATTTTATTTTATTTTTAATATCAAATTGGCTAAATATTATATGCTTGTAAACAAGTCAACAAAGGGTTGAATACGTATTGAAATAATAATAAGAAAACGGATTTAGAATATTCTACATTTGTTGGTAAAGGTAATGAGTTTTCTTTGGTGACTTTGGGTTTTTAGTACAAATTAAATGGTTGTTGATAAATGAAATTTATAAAGGTGAATTAATTTGAAAATGTATTGTAAATAACGTCAAAGCTGTACATAAAGCATTAGTTTCATTAAATGTGATCCAAACTCACTGAATTTATAATTACAAATATATGCTAGCCGAGGTCATAAGATTGAAATAGTACAGAGGAGGAGCCACAAATTAAGTAGGGCAGAGATAACCCGCAAAGGCGGTAACTTGTTGAATTTTGTCATTGGTCGATAAAGTTGTTTATGATAAATTCCAGTTGATAGCAACGTTAAGAAACAGCTGGAGGAGGAAATAATCACAAGCTGTAGGAAAGATTAAAATGGTGGTTCAATAATTTAATTTAGTATTATAGCAATTAAAATAAATAGGTCGCTCAACGTAAGGACACGTGATATTACAGAAATAATAAGAAGACCCACTAAAAGGAGTATTACAGCAATTAATATGTCGACCCAACGAAGGGGCTCGTAAAATTAAACCACAATAAACTGAAATTAAGAGGGGCTCGTAAATTAAAACCACAATAAAATAAACTGAAATTAAGAGGGGCTCGTAAATTAAACCACAATAAAATAAACTGAAATTAAGAGGGGCGAATTAAATTAAAATAAATTTTAAAGTACGATTGTAAGATTTTATATAAATTAATTAAACTAAACCGGGGATTTGAAAAGCTTCAATTAACAATAGTGAAATTTGTACAGTAATTTAAAGTTAGATAAATTTTAGTATTTAAAAAGTTTAGCATATAAATTTAATAATAATGGACAAGAAAATACGGAAACACGGGAGGTTTTGAGACAACAAGGAGTAGAGATAGGATCCCAGGAGAGCGTTATAATTCAGGAAACCAGTTCCAGTGAAGAGGGCGAACTTCACAAGAAAATAAGATGTTGGATATCTTAATGGCATTGAATGAAAAGATGGATAGGAGTGAGCAAGCCATAAATGCAGTTAAAATAAAATGGATGAAAACAATGAGAAATTGGAGGGTAAAATTAAGAATCTTAGTGATGGACTGAAAGAAGCAAACCATAATATCGCGGAGATGAAAGCACAATTGAATGAGAAAGTTGGTAGAGTTTCTGAGGAGATAGACGGTTTATGGGATCATATTTCTTTAATCAAAACGAAACGAGAAGAGTTCGAAAGTGAGTCCAACAATAAAATTAAGAATTTAAATATTAAGTTAAATAAAATTGAAGAAAATTGCGAAACGGAATTCAGATCAATAAATCAAGAGATAAATAATTTAAAAGCAATCCAATAAACTTTAATAGGAACCAATTAAGCTAATGCACACGAATCTTTCAATGGAACAATTTACGAAATTTTACGGGGACGGAAAAGTAAACCCTAAGATATTTCTGAAAATTTTAAAATGTTGATACAGGGATACACAGATGAATTATTCAAATTAAATTTAATCAGGGCAATATTAAAAGGGAATGCTAAACAATGGTACAATCTAGTTGAGGATGAGATAGAAACGTTTGAACAGTTTGAAAGCAAATTTCTACGTCAATTCTGGAATGACAACCAGCAAAATCGAATTCGAAATGATTTAATTATGGGAAGATACGATTTGGCGAAAGGGATAACGCGAGAATCATATGCGATTGAGAAATTTACTGTAGCGAAGCAATTGGATCCTCCTTTAGAAGATAAAATTATTATAAAGTATTTAGCAAGTCATTTTAATGCGGAAGTAAAGCGATACATAACGACGCAAAACATAGTGGATAGAGACACGTTTATTGATTATTTGCAGAGATATGATGATTTGGAAAATGATGATGAAAGGGAAAATAATTTTAGGGATCGACGCACGAATTTCATAAGGAATGATGAGACTAGGAATAATTATCGAAGGAACAGGTATAATTATGATCGCGGAAGAAATTTTAATGGGGGGAACTATGGAAACTTTAATAATGATTTTAGGCAGAACAGGGATAATGGTCAGACACCAAGGCAACGAATAGAGAGAACGAATCATGAGGGAAACAATAGAGTAATGAATAGACAGGAAAAGGATGATCGACGGACACCAGCAAGAAATATTAATAGTGTGGAATTAAGGAACACGAATTGCACAGATACAGGAAGAATGAGTCAGGCAGGACCTTCGACGCGAGATCAGGATTTTTGAGTACGGACGAACCAAGGAAAATTCTACGGATTAACGGATATGAGCACCAGCGCGAGTTTATTAAATATGAAATGGATAATGAATTAGGAAGACTTGAGAGAAACTTATTACCAATAATTAATTTAAAGGTGGAAAATAAAATAGTTAAAGTATTAATTGATACTGGAGCAGAGGCATCACTTGTAGCGGAAGAATTTGTTAAACGAGAGAAATTGGGGGATAAAGCGATAAAGATAGCAAGGTGTAATTTAGTGGCACCAAATAAGAGATTTAGTGTAATAAATGAAATGGTAATTATGAGATGTGAAATGGGGGATAGAATATGGGAAAATGAGTTCATGGTGGTACCTGGACTGAAGATAGATGTTATATTTGGGATGAATATGATAGATAAGTTGGGGTTGAAGATAAATGCGGAATGCAAAGAGATTGAGTGTAATGGGAAATATATTAAATGGTATGAAGAGGGAATATAGTAATAGAAGATGACTGCGTAAATATTAATCAGTTTAGTGAAGAGATAAATAATGGGGAATGAAAGTGAAGACATTAAGTGTCCAGATGATTTAAAAATAGGGTGAATGTATTATTGAATAAGCATTCAGAATTAATTGGGTCAAAGTCGAGAATTGCCAAGGGTTATGTGCACAAGTTAAAAGTAATGAATGAGGAACCGTTTAACAATAAGATATATCCTATTCCAGTAGCATATAGGAATAGAGTGAAGGAAGAAATTGAGGAAATGTTACGTGAAGGCATTATAGAAAACTCCAGTACACATTTTGTGAATCCATTAGTCGTCGTGAAGAAAATGATAATAGCATTAGGTTATGTTTGGATGCAAGAAAGATAAATAAGCGAACGAAGCCGCAATACAATTGTCCACCAACGATGGAGAGCATATTAGCAAGAATAGGTAATAAGAAAATATATAGCAAATTAGACTTAAAGAATTCATTTTGTTTGATTCCATTAGCGCGTGAATCAAGGAGATATACGGGTTTTTCGGTAGAAGGAAAATTATACCAATTTAGGGTGGTCCCGGTTGGTTTGTCCTCGAGCACGGATGCATTAGAGAATGTGATCAAGAATATTTTGGGACTGTATGAGGAATTTAGTATCCACTATAAGGATGAAATATTAATATTTAGTAATAGTGTAGAGGAACACTACGTACATTTAGAGAGATAATATTAGAATTAGATATAGCTAGTTTGATTTTGAATTTAAGGAAGTGTGAATTTTTCAAAGTAGGGTTAGATTTTTAGGATATAGGATAGATAATAAATATAGGATTGAAAAATATAGATTAAAAGGACCCAGATTTAAGAGTGAAAAGGGGAAGTTGAAAATAAATAAATTGAATTGGCCCATGCAAGGACAGATGAATAGATAAAAGGAAATGTAAAATAAATTATGAATAGGTAGACATAGAGAAATAGAATAGGATTTGAACATAAGAATAGGCATAGATAGGAATAGTATAGTATAATAGGACATAGGTATGGGATAAATAAAATGTAAATATGAGATTAATAATGAAAAGGTTGAATTTCAATATGGAAATAAAAATATAATAACTTTCATACCAATGTGAGTTTAAGTTCACGTTGGGCAACAAAATGGACATTGATATAAAATTTTATATTTTAATTTGGGGGAATTATGCTGTGATAAGGGGTTGTTTAAGGGTGCACGACATAGTGGAGGTCATTAGAGAATGAGTAATTAGAATAGGCAGCAGAAAATTGTAGTTATTTTAGGAAATAAGTAAGAAATAGAAGTAGATAGTAAGTAGGCAACACCCTGTGTACAAAGTAGAAATAGTTTTGGGCGACGCAGGAAAGACATAGGAAGACGCATAGTTGGCGTAGGAATGAGAAATACAGTATTAAACGGATGGTAAAGATTAAATACCCTGTAGATAGTGTTCAGTTGACATAAGTAAAGCGAATAAGAATATTTTTCAGTGGAAGCACGCGTAGAAATGATAAAGTATAATTAGACACGCATTAAGAAAAGAGTCTCAGACGATTAAGTAATACGGAGGTGAAAATAGAGTTTCATGCAGCTAATATAATGCGTATAAAGATCTAACCATTTTGATAAGAGAAATGATTAAAAATTGCGTGAATCGCATGTAAACAATGAAAGTTTAAAGTAAAATTGCATCAGTTGTTTATGGAAAGGCGACTATTCTATCAAAATACAGCATGTTGATAAGTGAAGACACCTGCAGGCAGGTGGGCATTATGAACGAACGCAGAGCATTACATCAGAAAATATTCGAAATGAAATTATTTGATTGGTCCGAAGCAAACGACAGGTTCTAGACCACACCACGGATGCAGTGGGGATTCGAAATTATATTAGCAAGCACCGCGATAAGAAAGTCAGTTTTGAACTCAATGAAGGCCCAAGTGCATTGCCAGTAATACTGAATAATACGTAACAAGTGGTACAAAGTGAAATAAATGAGTGTGTATATGAAAATTACCGTTTAAAACGTAAGTAGGATTATTTTTATGAATTAATCGTAAACTAAGACATAAAAATAATAGGGCTTCGAGGTCTGAGGGAAAATAGGCCAGAATGCTTGATGTTAAGAAAGATTACAATAAAACAATTTAAATGTCAAGGCGAAAGGAAGAACATAATCTTGAAGTATAGGGATGAACGAATTACAAATTTGAAGTCTATGGCAAGAATGATTAAAGTATAAAATTATAATTTAATGGTGTTGGTCCATAATGGTGATAAGTTAAATGGAATCGAAAATTGGGGAAGATTAATTTTAATGGAAGCGTCGTCGTAAAAAGATAAAACCAGGTCAGATTGTTAGTTATAAGGCATCTGTTTTTCTACAAGAATTTTATTTTATTTTTAATATCAAATTGGCTAAATATTATATGCTTGTAAACAAGTCAACAAAGGGTTGAATACGTATTGAAATAATAATAAGAAAACGGATTTAGAATATTCTACATTTGTTGGTAAAGGTAATGAGTTTTCTTTGGTGACTTTGGGTTTTAGTACAAATTAAATGGTTGTTGATAAATGAAATTTATAAAGGTGAATTAATTTGAAAATGTATTGTAAATAACGTCAAAGCTGTACATAAAGCATTAGTTTCATTAAATGGATCCAAACTCACTGAATTTATAATTACAAATATATGCTAGCCGAGGTCATAAGATTGAAATAGTACAGAGGAGGAGCCACAAATTAAGTAGGGCAGAGATAACCCGCAAAGGCGGTAACTTGTTGAATTTTGTCATTGGTCGATAAAGTTGTTTATGATAAATTCCAGTTGATAGCAACGTTAAGAAACAGCTGGAGGAGGAAATAATCACAAGCTGTAGGAAAGATTAAAATGGTGGTTCAATAATTTAATTTAGTATTATAGCAATTAAAATAAATAGGTCGCTCAACGTAAGGACACGTGATATTACAGAAATAATAGGTCGACCCACTAAAGGGGATATTACAGCAATATATATATATATATATATATATATATATATATATATAGGGTGTTCCAAAACTTATAGATAAAATAGTAGGAATTGGTAGGAGGAACAATTTCCTACAAGAATAACCATATATGCTGTTATCCAATTGTTCGCGGTTTCAAAATTATCGCAATTTTTATATCTTTTTGTAGAAATTGTGCAGAAATGGAGTCTAATAATTCTTAATAAGGACGTGCTGACTTTTTCAACGTAATTCTTTTTTGTCGTATAGATGGAAGTGAAAGCTGTCATAAATAACAACTTTCCCGAAACATTATCCATCACCTCGATAAAAATCAAGATTTATGCAGCATGTATGTAGTATGAAAAATTTTGCGTGCGTATCAAACGCAAATTACTCAAAATAGGTATTACCAATTAAAAGTGTATACCTATTAAAAAACTTCCTTGGTGCATCCCTTTTCTTTACAGGTATAATTTCTGGATGCCAGTTTATTAACTAATAAAATATTTTAGTCTAATCCTAAAAGCAACACTTTTATTGAATTATTGGTTTGCATGTAAATGTCGGGACACTGTCGCGTAACAAAATAAAAACAATATAAAAGCTATCAATTGTAATTATTCGTTCGTTTCATTAACAATTTTTACCTTAATCATTGAACTGCATGAAAATTACAAATCAGTACATCATACAACAGTCAATTCTACTTACTATTACTTGATAAAAGTTTCATTACATTATTCAACATGAAGAAGTTTTTGATAAAATTATTGGTTCAATATTACTAAAATAGTTGATAAACTAAAATTAAAATTTAAAATTAAATATTTAATCATATGACTGGACTATATTTTGTAAGTTATACTAAATGTCAAGTTTTTTTGACAAATATTTAAAGAGTTGGCAGTGTCTACAAAGCTGTGTGAGTTGCTGTTTGCTGGTAAACAAATAATGTTTATAGAAGACTGTCAAGTACTAATCATTGCACTCTCACTGCAAAGACAAAGTACAGGATGAAACTGATTCTTATGGAACTCGTACTTATATGGCTAGTCCTATAGAATTTGTGAATTACAGCAGACATAGCTGATCACATAAATTCTCCAATGAAATTGAGTGATGTTTAAAATACGTGGTAACAATTGCAAAGTTGGTCTAACAGTAATGGTGCTAAATAATATACGTCAGTGATCTATGTTGGTACCCTCACTGCTAAAAATGGCACTGTTAACTATAAATGTTTAAACCGGTATATGTGATGTTGCGCCTAACCCACTTAACTATGAACAATACTCATAGGTGGTCAACGCTAATACAATACTAATTATTTAGTCAGGACCAGTACAGAAATATGTGAACAGCTAAATAATATTTAGAGCAGTTAATAGCACGCTCGCTGTAGCAACTGAAGAAGAAGATCACACAGTTTTACAGTTTTTAAATTGATAATTAAGTATAACTTAAGTAGAAGACACAGTTGACATGTTGTAATTGTACAAGTTAGTGCTGAGCAGGTATGTGTAAATGCAGGAGTATTATGATTTCCTCACTTATTATAATTGAAATTGTATAAGTAATTTTGCATCGCTTTTATGTTGGGTAAGGCGATTGCGGAACCATTGTTTGGTTTGGCCTACATAGAAGGCATCGCAACTACACTTAACTTTATAAACTCAGTTGCTACGCAGAGCTATATCAATTTTATCTTTTAGTCTGATAAATCAGCTTCCAACGGACTTCCCATTTAAGTTAACTATAACCATATTAGGTACTTTCAAAATTTTTGTAAACAGTGGTGACAACTTAATTATTTATTACAATTTTTTGTATTTATGTTCTGAAGGTATATCTTGAGGTAGAGTTGTAATGGTGTTGGTATATAATAATTTTGATAAGAATGATCTGCGCGTTAAGTATTAATGAGAATATTTTCTAAATCATTCAGGTTTTTATTTTTGAATCTGGGTTCACAAATCGAGACAATGCGGTGTTTTAATCCTAAAATGGTGTTACACTTATATTGCAAGCTATGATTGGAGTAATAAGTTAAATACCTGGCTGAAATTTTTTGGTTTTCTATAGATATGAAAATTCAGATGATTATCATTGTTCCGAATAAATAATGTGCCTATAAATGGAATTGAACGATTGGATGCTAATTCGGAAGTGAAAATAAAATGTGCATTGTCATTGTTAAAATGTTCTAAAGTAATATGTAGATAATGTTCAGGTAGTAAGCAGCAAACTATGTCTAAATTTATTGTAAGTTCGAGTGTGCAGACATAAAAATCGGACGCTTACTAGCAGACGTTGAATCCATTCTTGATTCAACAGACATTACGCCTCAAGAAATAAGGACAAAAAGATGTCAGGTTACAAATATTATTACGAACTATACACATAATCCCAATAATGCTTCCTATGTATTTAATGTCCAGTTACCTGCTGTTCGCCACCGCTCTGCCTCTAAATAACCTAGGATAAATTTTAAATTTCACACAATTGGTTTTGTTATGCCTCGACTAGCTCAGTTCAACCCTACACAGAGTGTACGAATATACAATGACAGAGAAATTTTATCCCCTTTTCTCTAACACTTCCTTTTTGAATGAGATAAACGAAATTAACCAAAATTTATATAATAACCAAAATATGTACAATTTGTATCTCCACAACCTTTATAATATCATTCGCTATTTAAGAAAACCCCTGAATCAAAGTAACAATATAAGTCGATTTGTCCCCAAATTATAACTCTCTTTTATCTCTGACCTGTTGTTTATCCTTGTTGTGAGTACGCGTCTCTGCATGCACCCCAACTCTTAGAACTCCCACCGCGTGTTGTTTGACCAATATCCTTGGATAGTTTTTAGTTAGATTTTCCTTTTTGATTTTATTTGGTAGTTTATTTAATTGCGTAGTACAGCTTGGTTAAACTCTTAATTTAATTCTTGGTGGATCATAAATTCTCAGCTCAGTTCTCAGGTAGACGCTTATATAAATTGTCAGATAGATTCTCAGATCTATTCTGTGATAGATGCCTAAAGTCCTAAGTTATATAAATCTAAAGATTATGTTTAATTAAAATTTTGAACTTACGTTTCCAAGTCAACGGCGAACTCTATTCTATATTTACACTTGAAGTTTCAATTACCAACATTCACTTGAATATTATTACATAGTTTACTATTTTCAACTTCGCGTGTTATTGTGGTTCAAAGCAGTATGGAACTTGCTTTCTTTGTTGCAAGACCGATCCTTTATCTGCTTGTGCGGTATTTAAAACTCCACCTGTCAATATTGGTTTATCCAGCTTATCTCTGTTATTGCATAGGCGTTACTCTCGGTTATTGTCATTCCTTGGACTTTCATGTTATTGCCTATACTATAACTTGTCAAATTGCTCCCGCCAGTCACATCTACATCTAGTTATGTATGTGGATTTTGTTTGACCATGGCACATTGAACCTTATCAAGTCACGTCCTCTTATTTGTATAGGAATTTATTCAAATTTTTTGCTTAATTCTGCACGCGGTTAAGAGTATGTTTCTTTATTTTGTTTTGGGTTTTGTGTACAACCCTTGTGACCCTATACAGATCTAAATAACCCAATTATCATAGCAATATATATATATATATATATATATATATATATATACATACATAGAGCTGTAAACTAGTTACCACAAATTTTAGAATTGAAAGAGTGCCAATTTTTAAGTATACTATGAACTCTACCTTGCGATGGTATTCAATAGATTTACATGCTGCTATCGTGCTAGCTCTATGCCGGCAGACTTAAAAAATAAAGCTTTTCTGCAGAGTTTGTGGAATCCTCAGGTTATTTGTCCAATACGTTAGCTAAATGCGTAATAATCAAGTTTTTGATAAGGGTGAAATATGTACATAAAAATGAAATGTACAGTTTGATAAATAAGTTATTAATAATTAATATTTTTGATAACGCCAAATATAAAAAGCGAATAAACTGTAATGTTAAGCAAGTTATCACACAGTTTAATGATCAGATGTTATAAATTTGTAATCATACGACTGTTTTTGTTTACACTGTGGTTTATAATTTACGTCACTTGAAAATTCTTGTCAAATTAATGAAAGTTGTTTGTGAACAAAAATAGCACTAAATAATATTATTAGTTTGTTACGATATTCCGTGCATACAAGAAAGAGAGCAGTAAAATTAGTAAAAAATCGCTTACACTTCATACCGAACAAAACAAGGATGAGCGGTAGAATAGAAAACCAACGTAATTAGATTTCGGGTTAGCTCGAAATGTCGTAGAGTGGTATGGGTCAGACAGAAAAAAAAATTGGAAATAGTCGTGAGCCAATTTATTATAAACCTTTAACAAACATAGTCCTAAAAGAGATATTTACAAAACAACAAAAAAACAACATTTGTGTAATCGTCCTGTCAGCGAAATGTAAATAAAAGTGTTACTCACAAATACCACAAAATATACACGTAGGCAAATATTGATTATAAAATCTTACAATCTAAATAATATGTACATAACATACTTCCTTAATGCTTCAGATCTTAAATATATACAAAAGAAGATTAGACATAAACTTTACAGTAATTCTACCTGAACCTATACAAGAAAAGAAGTAGACATAATACGTACAGTCTGTTTTGTGAAGTGCACTTTCTCAAGAAATAACGTAACATTAAAAGTATATAACATAACCCTAACTTAAAAGGACCAGATGTTCATTTTCTCTAATTTAAAACTTAGTACGTAAGTTGTTGATTTTAATATTTATGTACAAAGTCAAAAAAACAGTAAAAAGTGCTCTAAACCAAGCTTATATTTACTAACTCTGATTTTAAGAATAATTGCATAATCGCACGTGCATTGTGAACGCGAATTTGTAACGTACAGTCTACAATTTATTGAGTAATCACGAGTACTAAACTACAAAGCCATTAAAAAGTATTTATCTTCCACAATAGCATTAGTAGTAAAAGCAGAAAAACTGTACCACACACCAAGCTGTCTGCTTCTCGGGTACCATCTTACAGGATTCGGAAAGTGCGGGCTGCTGTCATCGATGGATTGGACACTGAATCAACCAATTTAACTGAGTTAGAACACTAAATATAGAGAGCATCTTAATATTGCGAGTCACAATATTTCTTTTCCCTAGAAGCATGTTGTATCGAAATGTACAGCTTTCAAAGTACGATCTGTATTTAAAAGGAAGAACCAGGTGGGGGGCAAGGTGTTTGACTTTCAAAATTATTTCCAAAGAATCAAATGTAAATAATTCTCAGTTTTTCCAGCTGCAAATCACAGCTTGCAAATAAAGAGATAACGGCAATCAAGAATTGATAACAAAGAGGGACAATCTTATCTGCACAGTTGCAAGATAATAGGATATCGCTTTATAGAATTACTTGGTATAAACCCATTACACGTGCTCATTTACCAGGCATGTGGTTACGGCGGTCTAATCCTTTAAAGAAGGCCATGAATGTATGTGCAGCTGTGGTTGAAACGTATTTAATGCAGGTGCTAGCACATATTTCAAAAAATTTGTAAAGCGAGGTTGATAATCAGATGTTTGAATTTATACGGCGACATTTTAATGCGACTAAGAAAACAAAATATTATAGAGTAAACATTTAATTAAATTTAATAGGATAGCACTTATTTCAATTAAAAGGGAATCGAGCTTGTTGGTCGATATCTCTTATGATTAAAAATAATATAGCAAACGCGAGTTGTTCAGAAATTTTAGGACGTTTTAAATAAAACTAGTTTGAATTTAAAATTCATAAAAATAGATTACTTGTAGAATTTTAACGTAACAAATTGATCAACCCAGTATAAAATTCACATTACACAAAACAATTAATCAATACGTTTACGATTATTACAATAAATTATTAAAGTTTTTAAATATAAAATATATCAAATCTCCGAACTTTGTTTGTTGCGTGTTCTACAATCGGCTGTTGTCTTTGATATTTTGATTAGCAAAATAAAGCGTTGGTGTGAATTATGTTCTGTACAGCACCAGTATCTTGTCATCAATGGCTTCCTCCTAAACGTAGTATTAACAATCTGAAATGTAAAATATTTCGTAAAATTCATATATGTAGAATTGAAATGCTATTGACCAAATTCAAAATAGCGAAATCAAAACATTTCGTAAGTTCAAAACCGAAACTACTACTTGAAACCAGAATTGTTACCTAAAACCAGAATTTAGTATCGATTCAAGATTTAAATACGTAGAATGGAGGTAAACCCAAAATTATTACTTGAAGCCTGAATTATTGTGTCAAACCAATATTATTTGCAGAAAACCAAAACCAAACTAAACGCTCTATAGAACGAGAGTTAAAATAAATTCTTACGCTTACGTTTAACTAAATAGCTTTGCGTATAACATTGAACTTTTAAACTTCGTTTGTTAAAATTTAAGTTTCACTAGTTTTACTTATTGTTATGCAAACCGGCGTGCTAAGGGTTTCTTTTTACTTGTGTGTCACAGAACAAAATCTCCTTTTAGCACTTCCTCCCCCCTATTTATATCATTTTTAATCATGGGGTTTGTGAATTATTTGTTGCATTGAAACTTTCCCAGTATGTGTAATATTTAGAATTACATGATAAATAGAGAAATCTAACAAGGTTTTTAAACATTAATGTTGCATATAGTTTTCAATAGTTTTCAGTTTTTTATTAGCCTCGTATCCGAATAACAAGACAATAACAGACTAATAAATAGCAGAATGTTAGTGCTTTTGGTTTGGAAGTTGAGGTTAAATGCACTGTGTGCTACACTACATGTAAAATATTCAGCTATTTTGGGCAAATGTCTGTACAGGTTAAATTTGATTTAAATTTAAATTTTACCGATTTAAATACTTTTATGCCAACCAGCATGCAGATAACTTATCTTCACTTATATATCACAGAACAAAATCTCCTCTTAGACGTTTTTCCCTATTCATATTATTTTTGATCGTGAGATTTGTATAAATTTTTATTTCATTGAAACTTTTTCCAGCGTGTGTGCTATTTAAAATTACCAGACAAATAGGTAAATCTAATAAGCTTTGAAAGACTAATGTTGAATATTGATTTTTAGCAATTTCGCGTTCATTGGTTTTATATTAGAATAACAAGATATTAGGAAACGCGCACTGCACATGACCTGAAAAACAGTAGGATGCTTAAACTTTTGCCGAAAAAGTCAAGGTTAAATAAATTGTTTACTACGCTAGATAGGTTTTGGGCCTCTTGGAGATTCTTTTTAAAAAGAATTTCTTCCCAAACACACTTCTATCAAATTTATTTAAACAGTAATTACAATGGTTTGACAAATTGAACGTTATATTTATTAACGTCTTAGTTTCAAAAATAATCAAAGTTAAATGTTGCTAATTAATAATTAAAATTACTGTGAGTAGCTTGAACAACCAACAATGTTAAAGTTGTGAAGCTCGAGGCTGACTGGCCATCATGGGCTCCTCAGGGTATTTATGCAATCTCTGCTCTTACATCACTTGTGGGAAATGCAGATATATGTCTACTATTTCTTGATACAATACAATGTATTACTTTTTAATAATCTTATTTCTATCAATTGGTTTCTTATATTCTATTGTGACCTGCACCTGCAATGTCATGTTACCTCTGGAATACAAAGTAGTTGCTTTCTTTCTCACGTCTGATTAATAAACTTCCATTAACTTTTTATAATGTGCCCTTCAATTATATAAGGTAACAATCCATTTTTTAATACTTAATACTTTCATTTAAATATATATATATATATATATATATATATATATATTGAATATATCAAATTGGGGGAAATGTAACTCGCTACATGTGAAATAACACGTAAACAAACTATTCTGTACAACTATTTATACAAATTAAAAATTACCTCTGTTTTCATTTTGCTAGAAATTATTGGAATTGAATTATAAGCATCTCCCATGAAATAAATTATCCTCAATATAACAAATATTTTGAATAACGCAAACTTGCTTATAATTAAATTCGATTTATAAAATAATTACAATATAAATTTCTTCAGCCTAAATTAGAATAAGAAATGCACTTTATAAGATATTGACAGCTTAATAATAGTAAAATTCACTAAGCTTAAAACGCCACAAAAATAATCTCCCTAAACTAATTAATCGACTTCCAGTGATGCATATTTATGTCTGAGATGCAATTTGAGAACTATTTACAACCGTATAATGTTGAAAACATCTATATATATATATATATATATATATATATATATATATAAATATCGAGGTAGCAATTGAAAGACTGAAAACCATGTCTCGAACAGGATTCAAACATATAACCTTCTAATTCATACTTGGAAGGTTAGAAATTTTAATCTTTTGGATATCTTATATTTTCCTTCTTTCAATTACTACCTCCATTTAAATGACCATTTAGGTCTTGCGTGAAAGTCCAAGTTATAATTTCATCTTAATAACTAATTTGGTAGAATTAATAATTAACTGAACTTGTGAAACTTTCATGTGTGAACAAATATATATATATATATATATATATATATATATATAATGATGTAAAATCTAGCAGCTATTTATGTTTTCGACGTCATCTGTTGGTAAATATTTTACCAATCGCATCTTTGACACAAATTCTTATCGCTAAAAACCAATTAATTAGATTAATGAGATCAATGTCGTGGCGTTTAAAACTTAGCAGATTTTAGCAATGTTAATCTCTATATATCTCATGAATTACATTTGCTATTCTAGTTTTTTTTTGTTAGAAACCAATATACTTGATTAAGAGATTTATGTTCGATGCTAGAGCTTAGTTGTCCTCTATCATCATCAGTTTGTAAATATTACATAGGTCGAATTTTATTAACAGTAGATTTGTGTTATTTAAATCATATATCATTTATCTCATGGGAAACGCTCATTATTTAACTCCAAAATTTTTACCAAAATGGCAACAAAGATCATTTTTAATTTGAATAGATAGCTGTACAAAATAACTTGTTTTCGTGTTATTTCACATGTAACGTAGCACACATTTTATTTAACCTCGACTTTCTAGGCAAAAGTTTAAGCATTTTGCTATTTTTTAAGTCAGATGGGTTGTAAGTTTGCTAATATCTTGTTGTTCTAATATAAGACCAATAAAAGCGAAATTCATAAAAAACGATATTCAACATGTTTTTAAAAGCTTATCAGATTTTCTTATTTGTCTGGTAAATAAAACACATGCTGGGAAAACTTTCAATAAAATAGAAATTTCACAAATCCCACGATTAAAGTTTATACAGATTGGGGATAAACGTCTTAAATGGGATTCTATTTTGTGATATTCAAGTAAAAATAAGCTATCAGCATGCTAGTTTGCATAACAGTAATTAAATAATGTGAAATTTCAGTTTTATATTTAAAAGCGAATTTAGAAAGTTTTTAACGTCGTTGCGCAAAGCTGCTTAATTAAACATAAGGGTATGAATTTATTTTAACTCATATTTGTACAATGTCTATATAGCTTTTGTTTTTAGAAAATATATTTGTTCCTATGTCTGGGTTAATATTATTTAAATTCTACATAATAAATTTGACTATTTTAAATTCTACATCGAAGTTGAATACGATTTAAAATCCACATTTGATTTAGTACTATTTAAACTCTACATTTTTAATACTTTGTCTGGGAAGCAACCGTTGATAACAAGATATTGGTGCTGTACAGAATATAATCCAAATAAAGGCTTTTTTTTGCTGAGCAAGGTATCAAGTGCAACAGTTAATTGCAGCACGCACAACCAACCAAAGTCAAAGATTTGTTTTATTTTATATTTAAGTTATATTCATATTTGTCGTGGAACTAATAAGCTATTTATGAATTTTAAGTATTAATTGTTTTATGATGTGTTTCTAAGATGAATTTTACGCTGGATTGAGTCAAACCATCAACATTATTTAAAAGATTTTTGCGCACAAACAATGCTCAAAACATTGACAAAGGTTTTCAAGTGAGGTAAATTATAAGCCACGGTGTAAAGAAAACCAGTTATATCACAACAAATTTATAAAACCTGAAATATACACTCGTAAGGTCATTAAACTGTGCAACAACTTATTTAACAAACATTACATTTCATTCCTTTGTACATATTTGGTGCCCAAAAATTTAATTACTAAAACTTCTTTAACGAACATTACAATTCATTCCTTTGAACCTATTTCAAGTCCATTAAAAATTTGATAACTACACATTTAGCTTTCACTTAGAAAACGAACGACCTATGGTTTCCACAAATTTTGCAGAAGTTCTGTTTCAAATCTACCGGCAAAAACTAGCACGAGTGCACTTAAACTGTAAGATATTCTTTTACATCTATTGTTTGTTTTGATTCGTTAGGTGGTGACATTGCATATGATATTGCTTTGATTTGGAAGTGACCCTTGCATTTGGCGACAATAATTTTCTGCAGTGGTATTCAAGCTGTAGTTGTGGTCCCACGAGTTCGGCATTAGTAATATTTGCTGTAATGTTCAAATTATATAACTTGCTTCTCAACGCAACAGACGCAGAATTTCAAACCTAAGCATACACTTTCTTGACTATTTCAGTTAGTAAACCATTAAAAAGGCAATCCAGCTCTAATACAGTAGTGAACTAACCTTTACTAAGGTTCTAAAGTACAATTATTTACAAGCAAAATAATAAATGTATATTTTTTCAGCAATACGTGTAAATTGCCCTTTGTTGTACAAAAAAATTTTTTAAGTGAAATCTTAGGATTTTAAATTAATTAAACCTAAAGGTTACTACTTTTACAATAAAAGTATTAAATACTAATTCCAAATTTAAATATCTGCATAAGGTCTCTTATACAAAAAAATCGGAAATCTAATATCTATTTTCACCTTTGATCTCTGAACCCCTCAATTAACTCCAGATTCTTCAGTCCTCAATACTTAAATAGCTTCAAACACTAAAAATATAAATGCTACATAGGTAAGAATCATCTTCTCTTGTAAATCACTTTCAAACGTCCTTGAATTAAATTACACAAACTTTCACCAGCACTAAACCAAGAAAGCTAGTTTACGACAAAAGAATTGAAGTAGAATTAAATTAAATTGAATTTAATCAAAGTAAAATTAAAGACGGTTTTTGTAATCGGCCAAAAGTAACTAACTGCAGACACTTTGTATCAATTACAATACTTCACTTGTACTAATTTCTTTTAAACACAGTGTTATCATTAAATCACTTTGTCGCACAATAACAAAAAAATCATTTTTAAATAACCTTTCCTCCAGATGTAGTAAACAACAATATCTTCAGAAAATCCGTTATTCTATACAAGTATAAGACTTGCTACAAATCACGTAGTGCGAGACCAAAAATAATCGTTTCTCTTCGCAACAAATTATCCGATTCGATAGCGCTCTCAACAATGCAAAAGTGACTTCATTTATCATACGTAAATTCTAACCATTTTAACCACTAATCTGTCAAATATTTCCTTCATAAACAGAATATTTGATTGTGATATCTCGGCCTATAGCTGCTAATGTACCCTTATGGAATGAAATAATAAAGAATTACGTGATTTCCTACACGAAGCGCTTTATAGTAGAATCAATGCCATAGTGAAATGGGTGACTTTCTCATTAAAAATTTTGTCTTGATACTGAAAAAATGTTACGTCCATTTTTTCAACTAATATAACCTAGTTTTATACACCGAGTGTTTTTTAAAAAATCACGTCTTTATGACAAATTATTATGAAATAAAATTTTACACTAATTAGCCAAAATGACGCTTCTTTTCTTATTATATATATATATATATATATATATATATATATATATATATATATATATATATATATTGCTACTGCTTTAATACGTATTATTAAAACTAGTTTTTTCCAGGATTTAAAAGTCAGCGTTTTAGAATTGCTACAAAACGCTATTGGAGATAAATTTACTTCAGAACTAAAAGATGCTTGGGAGAAGGTTTTAACGGTCGCTATGAATCTTATTGTAAAAGAGTTGGCAGCTCCAGCTCCAGAAGAATGACATGCTGAATTATGATTATAAGATTTGCATAAGATGTTTTAACAAGATTCCTTACAACGTTTATTGTAAACAGCAGTATTCATACTATATATTTAAGTAAATGCAAATTGTTACTAAAATTTGTAGATAGAAGTATATAATAAATAAGTTTGGATAATGTGACTACTACTAGTTATGCCAAAGTTTCTTTTTATTTTTGTATAATTGTGTGCTAGTAGTTTTAGCACCAACAAAAACAAGGTGTATTGTAAAGGAAACGCTTGATATAGTTATATTAAATCTGTTCCGTCTGCAATTATAGTTGAAATTAACTTTAATTATCGCATAAGATGTAGTTTGCAGATCAACTCGCATCTTCGTGTACATAGTATAATTTATGGTTTTTACCGCGATTAGCCTTCAAGTACTTGTGTTGTGGTGTGCCGTGACAGTTGTAGAAAATCGGATATAATCGTCGCTGTAATGCTATAAAAATATTAACGTTTGAGTTCCGCAAGAGGTCAACAGTTCCTCGACCTGTCGTCGCTGCTTAACTTTGAAGTATTGCTGGTAAGTACTTAAAAGTTCCGGTAATATAAACTTTGCCCATATTTACACGTCCTCCACATAAGAGTGAAAATGACCCAACCCTGTTAGATCTGTTTCGCGCCCAATATACATCGATTGATGTGTTAAGAGAAAGCTTTTCTGTTCAACATAATGCCATAATTGGTGCAATCGCATCGGCCACTGACGTCGATGACTAATTTGAAGAGGACACGATTAGTAAACGCTTCGATACTAACTTTTTTCGAATAAAATCGCTCTATTTAAAACTTTGTCCGAGTAAAACTGCCTTGTCCCGAGCTAGTTTACCCGTTTCTTCAGATACTTTTAAGTCAAAAGTGTCCTCTGCCGCCACTTACCCTCTGTACTTTTGAACCAGGTGGTTGCCTATTTCAAAGTTTTATTGACCGCTTTGATAGTTTAGTCCATCTAAATGACGAGCTGTCGGCCGTGGATAAATCTTCATACTTTCAATCAGTGCTGAAGTGTCCTGCATTGCTGGCAATTAAGGACTTTGATCTTACGGACGCCGATTACCCTCTTGCGTACAATAAGCTCCGCGAAAAGTATTATATATTCGCCGTATTACATCCGCGCTTTGAGAAAACAATTTAAGTTTCCCAAGTTGAATTCTGACACCTTTGTCGATCTACCTGTAGGGGAATGGGTTTTCATTATGCTACACATGATTCTATACCACCTTCATGTACATACGGCTCACAATTTTAAATTACATCAGAACTCCACTTCTATTCCAACCTATGCAGAGGTAATTGCTGACTAAAAAAAAACTTGTAAATCCTTGTCAAATTTGTCAAACAATCATAAAGCCGATCTCGCTCTGCTGTTTCCATGTTAGTACATACCAGTCACAATGTCATTAAGTGTCCACTTTGTCGTTAAGATCATAGTCTTTATTGTTGTAATTCTTTTACTAAACTTTTTCTACAAGATCGCTACAACTTTGTCAAAAAACATAAACTTTGTATAATCTGCCTTAGTGGTTTATACATTTTGACTAAATGTAGATCCACTATCTTCTGCCGCAAATGTAATGAACATCATTATTCTTTATTGCACTTCCATCGCATTTCACCTAAGCCCGTCACTGCTACTAGTAATAAAACTTGTTTGAGCCCTGCTCCCGTTGCCTCTATCGTTTCACCTGCTATTCGCTCTTCAGGACCGCTGTAAGCCACCCCGCTTCTCTCGCTTCTGAAGAAACGTTTACTTCGTCGAGCAGTAGTGAGCCGTCAACATAGGATGTTATCTTATTAATTCTCTCGCAAAACCTACAGTTGTGTTACTCTCCACTGTTTAAGTGGAAATCGCTGATGACTGTTTCTTTCAAAAAATTTCGTTGTTCTACTCGACTTTGGTAGCATGACTTCCTTTTTTTTGCAAAATAGTGTGAAACGTTTGGGTTGTCGCGCTACTTCGCATTCTCTAACACTTAGTGATTTAGGCTCCATACGCTCCGTAGCTATGTATGGCGCAATAACTGTTTAGCTCAAACCTATAGGTGCTTTATCGCCTATTAGTAATTTCAAAGCTGTCCTACTTCTCAAAATTTGTAAAAATGTATCTGCTACTGATATTTATTCTGAAAATTTCGCTTATCTAGCTAATCTCAAACTGGATGATCCGTCGCCCTTCGCTCACCCTGAAGCTATCGATTTATAACTTGGCGCGGATATTTTCCCTAAAGTCTTATTAATTGACTGTATCCAAAGTTCAGTAAGCAACCTATTGCGCTTAAAACTATTTTTGGATATGTTTTAATGGGGAACATACCGGTCTCTCCCGCTTCTGAAGTCACCAGCTTATTTTGTATGACTGTGTTTACTGCTCTCCTGAAATATTGTTGCGAAATTATGCGAAGTTGAAGAGATTCCTGACGCTAAACCTGTTACTCCCGATGAATGTTTAGTTGAAAAATATTATGTTGGTACTCTGCCGCAACGAAGAAGGACGGTCGATGCTCTTCGAAGATCCAAAACCTTCCTTTCCCGGTAGTTGTGATATCGCTCTGCAGCGCTTTGTTTTTTTTTAGAAAATCATCTAACTAAACAACCTTTGATTTATGAACATGTCTTGTTCATGCGTGGCTATTTAAATTCGAAACATATGCAACCTGTTCAAGCTGGGTTTATTTCCAACTTTTCTTATTATATCCCACATCATTGTGTTGTAAAACCAAAAAATATAGGAACCAAACTAGGTGTAGTTTTCAACGCCTCAGCTAAAACTGTATCCCGAGCGTCTTTAAATGATCATTTATTTGTTGGGCCCAAGTTTCAACAAAATTTTAACGCAATTTTGTTATAATTTTGTCTTTATTCTCGTGTTATAACTGCAGATATTCGTCAGATGTATAGACACATTCTTGTTAATCTTGATCAGCGTGATTATCAAGAAATTGTTTGGCGTTCTTCTCCTGATGAGCTTGTTCAAGTTGAATACCGTTACTTATGGCGTAAATTGTGACCCTTTGTTTGCGATACTCACTCTCCCGAAGTTGACCGAAGACGAAGAAAATTTATTTCCTTTGGCCTCCTTTGCCCTTCGCAACCATACCTAGTTCGATAATATCGCATCAGGTGAAGAATTTACGAAGTTAACCTTGGCTTTTCGGAATCAACTAAGCTCTATTTTAAAACTTGGTGGTTTTGAACTGCATAAATAATCTAGTAATTTTCCTGAATTAATAAGGGATCTTCCCGCTACGCAACAATTTGCACTACCTCGCTCTTTTGCCGATCTTGACATACAACTTCTGAAATTTCTAGGTCTTCTATAAAATCCTACCTCAGATACATTTGTTTCTTAGTTCAGCCATAGTGTATAGCCTTTACTAAGCGCAACTTACTTTCCAACTTAAATTTTTTTCAAATTTTTTTGGTAAAACATTTAATTCAGCGTTTGTGGTTTTTGAAATTACTCTGGAGTGAACCCCCGACTTACTCGGTTTGTGGGAGAGAAATCTGCATAAATTACAACTTCTTTCCGTTTTTACATTACTAGGCTTGCTATTGCTGCAACAATTTTCTACGTGTAAAGTTTATTGCTTTGCGGACGCTTCCGAACGCAGCTACTGTGCTGTCGTTTATTTTCGTTTTCTTACCTCTTTCTCCGTTGAGGTTTGCTTAGTTTGTGTTAAGTCTAAAGTTGCTTCGATTCACACCCTCTCTTTGCCTAGACTCGAACTGTTAGCAGCGTCTTGGCCTCGATATTATTACCCTCTCCTCATATTACCTTTGAAAAAAATTTTTGTTGGTCTGACTCCATGATGGTTCCTTTTTGGATTCGCTCACCACCGCAGCCGTAGAAGACATTAGTCGCCACTCGAGTTTCCTATATTCAGAAAAACGCTTCTCGCACTTCTTGGTATCATATTACTTCCACTGAGAATTCTGCCGATGGCGAAACACGTGGTTTGCTACCGTTTGACTTGTGTCATTGTTCTCTATGGTGGGTGGCATCGCCTGGCTTGCATCGTTCCTTCGACATTTACAGTCCGCTCATTAAGCTTGCTATTTCTTCAGAAGTTCACACATTGACCGCTGACCTTCTTGGATTGAAACGATTTTGGAAATCATTCACCTTTTCAATTTATCATTTACATTGTTGTTTGGACGTTCCGCTTTGTCCATAACATACAAAATACGTTAGCAAAATACACTCTATCTTTGTCCTGTTTCGAGCTCCATTGTTTGAACTCCTTGATTAAATATATTCAACAGACTAGCTTTTCTATTAAGTTGGACGCCATCCAGTACGGATCACTACTGAAAAAGACTCTTCGCAAACTATCCCTCTTTTTTAGAAAAAGAATCTTTCGGGTTGGTGGTCGCTTATCTCACGCATCCTTATTTTCCGACAGGACATGTTCCGCTCTTTTATCTTGTAAAAGTGACTTTACGGATTTGTATATCAAATTTGTTCTATTGAGATACTTCCACGCTGTGTTCAAATGGTTGATATTATCGTTCGTCAACATTTTTGGATAGTTTTAAGTAAACAGTCCATTTGTCGAGTTGTGAGACAGTGTATGACTTGTTCGAAGACTGTATCTACCCTTTGCAACTTTCCTCCTTATCTAGACCTTTTTGAATTCGGACGTTGATTTTGCAAGCCCCTTCTCTACTACCATGTCACGAGTACGGGGGGCCAAAGTGCTGAAATCATATATATGTCTCATTATATGCACGGCTACCAAAGCACTCTATCTTGAATTAGTTTTTGATCTGTCAACCGACGCCTTTCCAGCTGCTCTATGCCGATTTATTGCCAGGCGTGACCGCTGTGATCATCTCTACAGCGATTGTGGCACAAATCTTGAGTTTGTCAATTGACGGTTAATTTCCCGTGCAAAATCAGCTGCCCCAAAAAAAAATATTTCTTGGTACTTTATACCACCCTCTGCGCCTCATTTTGGTGGTTTTTAGTAGGCGAGGATGAAGTCGGTTAAAACCTTGCTTTTTCGTACCATAGGTAGCAAATTCTGACCTACGAGGAACTAGCTACTGTCCTTGTTCAGATAGAGACAATCGTAAACTTGTATCCTCACACCGCCGTGGGCCATGACCCCAAAGAGTTGAGTTGCTTTCTGATTTGGGCCTTTTTAGTCGCTATTGCAGATTCTATCTTTTCTGACCTTCCGTTAAACCGCATGTCTCGTTGGCAATTGCTCCAGCGAATTCATCAAGATTTTTGGTCTGGGTGGTTTAAGGAGTTTTTGCATACTCTCCAACAACGGTCCAAATGGCACGAAACGTCTAGGCAGGTTCAGGTGGATATATTAGTGCTAGTTAAAGCCATGCCCTTTCGATGGTCCCTTGGACGTGTTGTTGCGGTTCATCCAGGAGCTGATGGTGTCGTTGGGGTTGTCACTCCCAAAACCGCACAAGGCCAGCTGAAGCGCCCTGTCGCTAAGCTCCGTCCCTTACTTTCGCTGTAGAATTTCTTTTATCTTCCTTCGTATTATTTTTGGTTTGGTTTTGTTCGCATAAATATTTCTTGGATTTACTTATACTAATTAATTATTTTTTCATTCTGTTCCACCCTTTGTAGATATTTTCTTTTCAAAAATGCCTTGCATTCCGTTTGCAATTATAGTTAAAATTAGCTTTAATTATCGCATAAGATATAACTTGTTGATAAAATCCCTTCCGTCGTGTATATAGTATAATTTATAGTTTTTACCGCGATTAGCCTTCAAGTACTTTGTGTTGTGGTATGCTACGACAGTTGTAAAAAGACTGGTGTGATCGTAGCTAGGGTGCTATAGAAATATTAACGTTTGAGTGCCGCAAAAAGTCGACAGTTCCTCATTGGGCCACCGTCGGTTAAGTTTAAAGTATTACTGGTAAGAATTTGAAAGATCCGCTTATGTAAACTTTGCCGATTTTTAGACGTCCACTATTTCCATCATCTGTGGTTATCGAAGTTAACACAAGAAAAAGTCAATAGCATTTTTAACAAGTTATTGTTTTTTCAACCCTGATAGTTAGCTGCAATCGACCTTTTGTTCCTTTTTTAACTAGCCCGGGTTTTTGCTATATTAATGCTCAACAAACATTCACTTGTTAAGAAGGGTATGGATGTTTCTCTTTTATTTTTAGTTATTATTTTATTATTTTTCTTAGTAATATTTATAACGATATTAGTAAAGAATAATACGTGTACAACAGTTTTAGTAGAGCTTGGTCCTACAACAGCAATACGTCAGTTTCAAATTCGTTTACATATTCATCTAGTAAAAGGTTCCAAATTCCCAAACAATGTAACAAGTTTAATTGTTGCACTCTTTAAATTGCAGCATTGTTTATTTAATTGTCGTATTTATATATTTTAAGGTACTATAAGCATTAGATAGATTATAAACTCTCAAGCTATACTTACGCGTATTGTGGGCTGTGTGATGTACAGGCGTTAAAACTCCTTATTATTAACATTTGTGTGTCACTTTAAATACTGTGGTAGGAGTGCTTTTTTACGCCTGCGTTCAAAATTAACGTTCTCCGGAAACTAATATTAATGTAGCATAGTGGGTTTTCTTTAAATCATGAGATGTTCAAGTTCTTACGAAGCACATGCAATTTAAGAATTGCACTATAAAAATAATAAAATGAGTCTTGGTTAGTGTTGAAATTGATCTCTTTGTTGATGCGCTAAGTTAGGAAGATAAATAAAATGATTAATTCATTTTGAAGCAGCCTTTAGTTGTAATAGCATTCGCGATGCAAGTACAATTTTAAGTATACGTCTAATAATTAAATAAAACAAGAGATGTTGGTTGTGGACCTCATCTATCACTGAAAATCTGAGCCTGATCTCTTATCAATAGAGTTTGGTGAAGTAACTACAATGTTAATCGCTTGTTCCGAATAACAAAGTTAACGAAGTTTTTTATAGCTACTAATATTTGGTTTATGATCTAAATTCTTATTAATATGTTGACACTGCTTTAATACCTCATCACGTTGAAGTAGCGAATAAAATTTAGGTACAAAAATTAAATTTTTAATGTCTAGAAATTTCATACTGGATTGATTATTAATTTCCTAATGAAATATATTGTTAATACTTGGACAATTTTCCTTTTGAAGAAAGTTTCAGACAATATAGAACCAACTGTACTCACAAAAAAATTGTTTTTGAATAACTAAATTGTTTGTTCCAACAAATGTTTAACTGGGTTACATATAATTAAGATTGTTTTGACGTGCACGTGTTTGAGATGATACCTTTGTTACCAGATTTTACCAAATCGATAAGTAATGCAAATAATTTATTAATGTTTTGAAGTTGATCTTGGGTCTTTAAAACTTTATCAACCATCCGTATTCAGGTCCGAAAACTGATATGCCTCATACAAATGATATGAGTTTTTTTTATGTTAACAATTGAATCAAATGTATGAACCCAGCTGTTATTTCAAATATAAATTAGATTTTTATAATTATTATTGTACATATTTTAATGACGTCTGTCATCAAAATTGTAGTTTATTTAAGAAATAGAAATACTTTATTTTATAATACTCTTATTATTGTTGGTTATCTTACACAAGGTATTGAAGGTTAGTAGTTTTAATTCGTCTAATATCATTTTGATTATCTTGGATCACAAATAGTGATCCCAGTGTATTTATTAACTGTAAATTTTTTTTGGAAACCGCAATTGAGTATCTTGAGGGTGTTTGTTTTGTTGTTCTAAGCATAAGATATCTTTCCCTTGTGGATTGTTCAGAATTTATGTAAGTGTTTCAGAGCTCGTAGCGTACTCCTTTTCCGCATTATTTGTTAGCTAACCATGTAAACAACAAACCTACGACCACTCTGGTGCCTACTGCAGGAGTCGCGCCTGAGCTATGCCATAGTTGCACTTGTGCCGCACCAGTAGTTGTTGTATCTTTTAACATTAGTTTGAACCATTCTTGTTTGTATAACGGTCCGTCACTGAGTTTTATGTTGGTATACGAGATTATAAGTATTATATGTGTAGGATAGAGGAGTAACCTGCGAGTACTGTTAGTAAGTTGTGAAGGGACAACGAAGCGTGTCGTTCGGTTTGTAGAGTAATGAGTTGAAGCACGTCTAAAAAATAAGCAAGTGTGTTGTGAATAATGCAAGTGCACACGGAATTGTGTTTAACAATACAGTCTAGTGGTGAAGCTTGCTGAAATCTTCCCCGAAGGACAGTTTGTCTACGATAAAATGTAGGATCGATCCTATTTAATATTTTTATTGCTATAAGTGCATGTCGACGTCGTTTGAAGTATTAAGATTACTTAATTGGGCGCATAGATAGATAGGTTTTGTGTGAAGTAGACATTCAGCGTCTGGGTCGTATGCATAGCCGAGACAGCAGAGAGTTTAACGTTTGCAAGCAAAGAAATAAACCGATTGTATCCCTACTATATTTTAGTACAGGTCACTCAGGTTACGTTTAGATATTCGAACTTAGTCTATTTAAGGACAATGATAACTAATATCTACTGTTTCGCTATGAACTATAATTAGTTATCCTAAGTAGTGAAAGGTCGATTTAGTAATTTAGTTATACGAGTTTATTTCATTATTTCTTTTATACTTTTACTAAAAATTATTGCATTAAAGGATTATACGGAAGCGTAACTGTTATTATTCGCTCATCTTGATCACGTAAAAGAACCCTGTTTGAAGGGTAAGCTTATTTGGTGCGCAACTGTGGAACGTGAGATAATAATTGTTAATGCTTATGCTATGCTAATGATTAAGATATAATTGCATTTTACTCTAAACAATGGCGAGGCGGAAAAGCAAAAAACCGAAGGCAGAAGAGCGAAATTCGAGTGCTGAAAGCGACGAGGTATTTATAAACTTAACTACGTTTATAAAGGAGATTAATGCAAATCTGAAAACAACAATGAAATATTAAATGCAAATTTTGTCCAACTGGCCGACAGTAGTAGAAAATTAAATAGGGGTGTGGGGGATATTCAATCGAGTCTAAAACTTTTAAAAATGAATTAGAAAGGTACTGATAAGATTCTGAGTAATTTGGAGACTGTTAGCGAACAGTCCGATAGGAAGGTAAATGGGGGTCAATTAATTAACGCGCCGGGATAAGTGGCTCCAAATATTTAAGTTTTTGGAAAGAATTGGAGGGTGGTTCGATCATTTTTAGACCGGATGGTCGAATAAACCCGATTAGTTTATAAATAAGTTAGAGACATTATTTAACGAAGCGAAAGTACTGCACCATAAACAATTAGCGCTAGCTATTAGTGCTTTGCGCACTAAGACAAGACAGTGCACGGATTTCAATAGTTTAAAAAAATTATTCTTGAATCATTGGGATTCTCGGACGCAACGGTCATATTTCAATGAGTTCAAGTACGGCACTTTTGAGAAGGGGTCACGTGCGTATTATTATTTTAAAAATGCAAAGAGGTGAGATATTTGGAGGCAGCTCTCCTTGAGGTGGAGATTATCGACATTTTGGATGATCATTTTGATGCCGAGATACGCAGGAGAATTATTAGTTCTGGGGTTAAAACTATTGATGAATTTGGGTGCGATAGTTAGGACAGGTTGATGCTACAGATGAACGCTAGTTATTTCCGTATTCTAATAGGAGAGGCGGTGCTGGTAGAGGTAATTCTGGAGGTTATCAATTTGATGGTCGGAATTATCAGGGGGACAGCATCTATAATAGGGCCCCTAATCAAGTAATGTAGAGGGACGAAAGAGAGCACGACAACTAATATAGGCCAAGATACGGATCGTAGAAATAATCGTGTAGTTTCTACTTTATTCAGCGATAACTATTATGATTTACTAGAGGAGAGTGAATCCGATAGTAGTCCGGCGAATAGGGTTCCGTTGATAAGGGCGGTAGTAGAGAATATATGCGTGTATATCCTAGTCGATACTGAATCGGTTATGAGTTACGTCAGTCAGGACTTTTACGATGAAGTTATAGTCACTAAGCAGGGAATTATCCCACGGTTGCAAGCTTATGACGTAACAGTTTTTGGTGCTTTAAGTGGTAAAGACCAGGCTGTCAAACAACATGTATAATTGGAAATCGTTAGCGGCAGTGTGCATTTCGATTGTCCTTTCATTGTTGTACCGTATCTGATGAAAGATGTGATTTTAGAATGCGACTCGATGGACCGACTCGCTATCGTAAATAATGTTGACAAATGTTCGTTGGCGGGGACGTTGGAAAAAACAAAGCAAGAACATTTTGTTAGTCTGGCAGGAAAATATAACCCGGGTTGCCATATGCGATCTATATGTTGAGATATTGAGCACGGTGTTGAGGACGGGGTTGACAGGAAAGGGTACTCACATGACGATATTGTGGGTGTTAGGGACGCAGAAATGTTCGAAGGAACTGAGAAAGAGAAACTGCTTGAGCTGCTACTTGATTACAAGAAAATTTTTTTGGAGCAACCTGGTTTAGTGAAGGGCTATCAACATGAGATTGTTATTGAGGGACATCGCGGTTTTTTTTATAAAAAGTTATCCCGAACCGCATGCGTACAAAGCGGAGGTCAAACGCGAGGTCGGAGGAATGGTTGGTTTTGGGGTAATTGAAAAAAACAGGTCGAATATGTCAGTCCTCTGGTTGTGGACTGAAAGAAAGGTTCATCGGTTTGAGTTTGCGTAGACGCACGTTTATTAAATATAAAAATGGAGAAGGATCGCGTGAGTTTTTTGTTCCAATTTTGTGGAGGGCAATTTTTTCGACTTTAGATCTAACCTCGTCTTATTGGCAGGTACTAAATAAAAGGAAGTGCAGGAAACATAACAGGTCCGCGTCCGAACAGTTAACTCATTTGAAAATCATTTTCAAAAAATTTAAGGAAGCAGGTTTAACTCTTAAACTCCAAAAATGCAATTTTGCACAAGCCAACGACCATTTTTCAGGGCATATCCTTAGCCGCAGAGCATGCGTATCGATAACTCAAGAAGCAAGGCGATTCGCAATTTTCGGGTATCCCGGAATATGAAGGAATTGAGGTCGTTTCTGGGTCTTATCAATTTCGAAAGGCGCTTTGTAGAACATTTTCAAAGTTGACATATTCAATACTTCACCTGTTAAAAAAACAAGTAAGACAGGCCTGAGGTCCAGACGAGTAAGAGACTTTGATCAAATCAAGTTGGCTTTTGTTAAACATGGTTGTACAGGTACATCCGTATGTTAGTAAAAGTTTTATATCAATACGGATAGGTCCGCTTTTGGTCTGGGAGCATGTTTATACCAGTTTTTAGGCGAACCTCCAGAAAGGAGCGACATTGCTTTCTATAGCAGGACTCTGAAAAGCGCTGAAATTAGTTACACAGTAACTGAGAAAGAGGAACTGATTATTGTAGTAGCGTTAAAACAATGACGGATATTTGTCTTAGGTAGAGACCTCACCATCGTGACCGACCATAAAGCACTGTCATTCATGCTGACTTGTAGGTTTTTACATTTGCGCTTATCTCGATGGACGTTGTATGTGCAGAAGTATTCTTTCCAAATCGAATATATGTCGAGGTTTAGAAAATATGGTGGCTGAACTTCTCTCGAGGTTCCCTACCTTTGTCGAGAAGGATATTTCGCGTTAAACTTTAGATCATAAGGGTATACATATTTGGCATTTAAATTAGATGACCTATTCAAAATAGTTAAAAAAGAATGAAGGAAAGTCAGGCCAGGCAATTAAACGACCTGCTCTGTAGGTCGATTCGAGCGGAATTAGAACATGACATATCTAAAAAGCGAGTCGGGGGTAGTATTTGGC
This sequence comes from Platerodrilus igneus, assembly GCA_036346225.1. NCBI lineage: Eukaryota > Metazoa > Arthropoda > Insecta > Coleoptera > Lycidae > Platerodrilus > Platerodrilus igneus. The sequence goes on along the minus strand of JARFIW010001638.1, from coordinate 9,444,399 downwards.
GCACAAGGGAGTATTGTTCCTTCGTGACGCGAACTTCGATGGGAGACAACCCGAGGATTTGTGTGCCCAAGGATCTGGTATTGCCTATAATTTTAGAAGAACATCCGAATCACGACCATTTTGGAGTGGCAAAGTGCTACGGGTGCTTATCCAAGTTTTATTTTTGATCAAAAATGCAAGAAATTATTCGCAAAGTCGTAACATCCTGCAACATGTCAGAAATCCAAACAGAGCGAAGGTTGTCATGAGGCTAAGTTCGGTGTATTGCCGCAGGCGCCTAGCGTACGCGTCTAGATTTGGTGGGGATGTTTCCTGTACGACAGGAGGTTGCACTCAGTTGTTAGTCGTGGTCGATGCTTTCAGCAAATACCTCTGTTTATATCCATTGAAAAGTGCATCAACTGCCAGTATATTGGGGTGTTTGCAAAGAAAATATTTCCTAAGTGTCCGGAAGTCTAAAATTTGACTAAGTGACGATGCTACGTGTTTTACTAGTCGCCGTTGGTAGCAGGCATTGAGTGATAATGGTATTGGTGTGGTCCACGCGTCTTCGTACTATCCGCAGAGAAACTTCACCGAGAAGGTTAATAAGGAGGTGGTGCGCTTACTATAGCATGCTGTTATCAGCAGCACACTAAGTGGCTAAATATGTTAGATACTGTTCAAAAGCGGATCAAATGAAAAAAAAATATGGTGGAGTCTCATAATACGTAAACCACAAATTTTGTCTTACCGCAAGTGGTATATCTTTTAAAAACTCGATTAAACGGTGATCAAAGAAGTTAAAATAAAAATTCCAATTAGATTGGATGGTCGTTCAAAAGGGCCAATTAAGAAGCCAAATATCACACAACAATTATTTACTTGAACTCATCTAAAAAATGTTTTTCTCTTACATCATGTGGATTCTCGGAACCGCACAACTGATTGTTTTTTCAATTAAAAAATCCTCGTTCAGTAAACGTTGCTTTGTCGATAAAAAAATCTTTGCAAGAAAAATGGAATTTGTATTTTGTTTACCTAGTTAAAATTGAATAAATCGTAAGCTAGCTAGTATCTCGAGGTCATGATGGACATATTTTGTCTTTCTTCATAAAGTCTACAGATAGACGATTGATTTATTGCTGTCACTGCAGTAAATCGACGAGCCCCCAGTTCTTGATTTTCTAAAACACGAACTTAAACTTTTTCTTATTCATCGACGGCGATTTTTTTTGTAGTGCAATTGTCAATTTTAGATCCAAAAGGTTCCGTCTCGTCCAAGTGATTGTAAAGATTTCTAAATAATTTGTGATTGTGTTGCCTTCGATATGAGTATAATTATAAATATTTTTAAGCCTCTTCTAAGTCCATTAAAATTTGATTGAGCAAAACTACAAATAACTGCATTCCACTGTTGGAAAAATTATTATGCTTTGACATTTTTTAACTAATACCTAGAGTTTTAAGACAAATAATTACTAAATCAAAGAATATAAATTTTATTATCAGAATGGTAACTGTCAGGTAGCTTGACCTCCTTCACGTACCCCCTACATGTGATTTTCTAATACTCCACCCGACATAATACATTGGCCAGGAAGCGAGTTTTTTTTTACCTGAAAATGTTGAATTTTGTCAAATCCATGCTGTTGCAAGCAAGTGCGTAACAAAACTCACGCACGGGACCTTCATTTTACCTCTGGTCCTCCCCCCCCCCTTCTTTCACGTACCACTGAATATCGGTGAAATAGGATATATTTTTAGAAAACAATAGAACGGGAAAAGTGCAAAGATATAAAAGATTACCACACGGTCGTGTTGTATCTAACAAGAAAAAGCAGCTGCTATGTACGAAGACAAGAAACACAGACACAATGAAAAAATTGTTGAATCCATATGTGTAGAGCACAGCACTATACGACTGTGAAACCTGGACAGTAAAAAAAACACAGGAAAAAGATAGAAGTCTTTGAAATATGGTGCTACAGATGTATGATGAAGATAATCATAAACAGACAAAGTTCAAAACGAAGAGGTACTAGAAATAGTATTAGAAGAAAGATATCTGTGGAAAACAGTATAAAATAGGAGAGGTCGGATGATAGGACATGTTCTAAAGCACGAGGAATATGCGGGATATATTAGAAGCAGGGAAATGAAAAAAAGAAAAGTAGAGGTAGATCTAGATTAAACTATTGCATAAAGATAGTGAATGACGTAGGCTGTTGATATTTCCGAAAAAATATGTAGGTTATCTCAAAATACGACACAATGGAAGAACGCATTTAACCAGTTCCAAAACTGAAAACCTAACAATGATAGCAAAATATATTAAACGAGCTAAAAGCTATAAACACGAAAAGCAATAAAATTTCATGAATTAAACAAGCGTAGAGCGATCTTTCATATTTTTCATTTACTTTAACCATAGGTAAATAGGTAAAATGTTATATTTTGATTTAGTGCGAAAACAAGCTGTAACTAACGCCCTCTGTAAGCAATGCCAAAATCAGTTTCAAATTCGAAATTCTCATACCAAAACACACAAAAGTATAAATTTTCGAATTGATCCTTTCAATACTTTCAAAATTATTTGGAAACTTGAAAATAAATTTTTATCTTAAACATTGTTCTCTTAAACAAGCGACATTGAAATAATGCACGCTGGGCTAAATCGATATACCTTAGAGATTACCCTGTATGTTAAACATCTGAGGACTACTGTTGCCACGTAACAAATACTTTTTAATTTGAAACACTTGAAGTTGTGTAATCTTCATATATAGTATTTAATTTTACGTTTCATTTAAATTTAATTCCATTGGTTAAATGAAATCACTTTTTAATAATCGACAAAAATGTTTAATCATTATCAGAGTTCCACGTGTAATCATCTCTAATCTACTGCTAGACTCCCCGAATTTTCTTATCTACTATTTACTTAGGGCGTTGTACGCATAGCAGTTTATATAAACTACATCAGTAAGTTTATAGTTTTACTAAAGTTTTCAGATTTTCTGTGACTCAGGTGAGTAAAATTTTCTAAATGAATACTTTAAAAAAATTGCGAGGTTTGTAGTACATGTATAGTATTGTCGTTTGTAAGTGTCCGGAGTGAATATAAATTTTTATAGCGGTCGAAGCTGACATTGTTAAATAAATTGTTATACAGGGTGAGTCATAAAACTGTACATCCTTCGATCGTCTTTAGAATCGCTAAAGGAGGCTGTTATACGACTAGTAAAAACTCAGTTATTACTAATGTACAAGGTGATTTGGGAATTAGGATAAAAAATTCATTTGGCGCAATATATACGGCTTATTTTTTCTTAATTTTTTTAGTGTAGCTGTACACTGCTGTCTAGCAGTCGATGATGTTTTCACAACTTGAAAATTTTGAAATCAACTTTAGATAAATTAGTTTTGATTAACCCCTTCAGGACCACTTTTGCTCAATAAACTTACAATAATAGTTTTGGGTTTAAATTATTAATGGAGTGGCCCAAAAGTTTAAATTACAAAATTATAATTCTAAGTTTAATTTACAATGCCTTTATGGCTCTGGGACAAAATATCCCAATGGCAATTTTCAGTTGGCTATTTATGACCCAGTGGTATACAAATAAAGTAGGTATAAAGAAAATTCTTATTAGTAAAAGAAAAAATTAGCACAATTCTGAACTATAATTTACTCGATCTCAAGTATGATAAGGAGTAAAACAAAATTTACAAAGCGGTATGTTGCATATTTAACAATATTGTTTTGTTCTTCTTTCAATTTTCCTTTAGCACAGCGTCTGCAACGTCTTCTTGTTTCCCCAATGCTTGGTAGATGACCCCCTACATCATACAATTGCTTGCTTGACTTGAAAGGTATACCCATAGATCGTCGTCTACATATAGTATTCGTCATCCTTTGTCCATATTCAGCTATTTGTTCCGCTAAATTAGCCAAAAAGTCGATAAACTCTTCTTACTGTCTATTTTTCTCATTATGTATAATCCAACTATTTACTGCAGCTACCATTGTTAACCTGTAAAAAATTTTTTTCCACCATTTAGCAGATCTTTTTTTCAAATTACATATAGTCGGCTAAATCTACACCGCCCATAAATTTGTTATAAAAGTCAATTGCTTCTGGGTTGGAAACATCAATTTTTTTACCGTTTTTTTTTACGTTTTACCTGCACAATATTATTAGAGTGACAGTTATTCAATACTAACACTTCTTTTGCATCCTGCCATTTGGAAAATGTTATTCCATCTTCGTTGCACAAAATTATTGATTCATTTTTTTCTAATTTTTCAACATCTTTCGGTATGTTCTTTCTAGATTTTATGCAAGTTCCAACTGCAGCAAAATTTATATCATTCAATAATCTCACAGAAGTAAAAATTCTATCAAAGCAAATAATTATATCGGGTACTTTTATTGTTTTGGCCAATTTCATTTTAAACTCTTTCTCCCAATGTAATTTCCTGTTTTATAGAGTCTGCACCAGCATATACATTCATGTCGTTTGTGTAACCTGTACGAGCATCACATTTTGTCCACATTTCTATTACACGCTTTACAGTTTTCATGGGCATGTATTGTTTTAGAGTTGATCTCTCTTTGAATCGTGTCATACTTTCATCGATTGACTGCCGACAACTATCTTCACTGTATTTCTGGAATGTGTATTTTAGACATTCTATCAAAGGTTCTACATAGTAAGTTTTACCGGCATTATCTAGTTTATCTGGCTTATTAAAATATAATTTTGATATTAGAACGGTAAATCTGTTTCTAGACATGTAGTTCTTTATAAATTCATTACCCAAACATTTTCTGCTTGACCAATAGTCTTTAATTTTGGGTAGTTTGTTGAAACACATTACAAAATAAATTACAAGTACAAGAACAATTTCCCCAACATGTTAGTGATTTTTTAACATTTTTCTTCTCGTAAATTTCAATTCTTTCATATGTATTTTTTACTACAGTTAATAACATACTATAAGGAAACTGTTTCATAAAACTTCTAATTTAGACGCATTTCTCCTTATACTCACATGAATTGCGCAATCTCTTACAGGTAAAGTAACAAATTTTGGTTTAAAATTTGGCGGCACTGTTGACCAGACAATGTCAGAATCTATGTTTTTCTTTCTCTTTTTTGGAGTATTAGGAACATTGATATTGTTTTCCTTTCCTTCTTCCGTCTCACTAGTTCCTTCTTCATCCTCAGATAATTTGTCATCACTTTCTACATTATCCTCAGATTCCTCAGTTTCATTATGTTCTAACGAGTTGTTTATATAGTTTGAATATTTATCATCGTGGCTAGAGCCAGAGGGATATGTTTCTATCGATTCTATATCAGATAAATGATCTGCATAGTGTTCTATTTCTTTATCCGTTAACTTCTTACAATTCGAATCAGCTTGCTTTTTGTCATTGAGCATACCATTGAGCATACCATTGAGCATACCATTGAGCATACCATTGGGACACCACCCAAAAATACCCACAATGTAGTTTTTGATAGAAATTCAGAAAAATTTATTTACTACTACACTTATTAATATAAATTGACAGTTCAGAATGACTTACCTCATATTTTCATAGCCAAAAACCTCACAAAGTGTAATATATTTAGATAAAATTACAGTATAATCCAACACTTGTCATTACAACTGTAAAACTGAGGTTATGAAAGGTTATGCAATGATGCCAACTTGCTGGTAGACATTTAAGTGAATGAGAAATACCACTTAATAAATTTTAAATGCTATTTTGGGTTGAAATTTACCCAGTAAAGTACTTCAAGCAACAAATGGGACATATATGTACCAGTGGTCCTGAAAGGGTTAAACAGTTCATCCTGTAAACGATTTCTTAATTTAAATTGTAGTAAGTGATTTTCAAAGTATTTAAATAGACAATGGAAATTATATAGAGTGTTTCTAAATATCATGCACATACGGAAGGGTGTAACTCTTTGGCTTATTTCATATAAATATAGGTCCGCAAACGCTTCATTACCGACAAGGCGTTGAAAAGGAAATGTTACAGTAAATGTTGAAAGTGACCTCCTCCAACCTTTATACATGCACCCACTTTTCTTTCCACTGATGCCCTCACTCTTTCAAACACCCCCCGGAGTATTTATTACGGTTTCAAATGCATCTATTATGCGATTTCATAAGTCTGTTACCTTTTTTCATGCGAGTATGTAAGTTTATACTCCTATCTTGCCAACTGAAAGGCGCAAGGGTAATTAACGAGGATTTCCTGTTGATGTAAGAAGCCCGAGGTTAGTTTACATGGAAAACGGCTCATGTGTAAAGAAACCTCTAAAGGCTAAGCGGCTAGTAGAGTGATTTGCTGTGGGTAGATCATGAGCTTGGGCCGGGGATGAATTACGACCAAAAATAAAGTGAATATGGCCCACCGAATTTTTGAATACAATAAATGACTAATCTTAGTCCCTTTGTATAAGGCCAATGCGGAAACTTAAGCCCAATACCGCTATACAAATATATTGCGTGAATATAACTCTTACAAGATTCTTACTTTCTTGCTCGATATTGCTACTGCTATTCCTGTAATTAAATCAAACCAATACTAGCATAGTTTGCGCGTTCTGTTAATTATCTCAAAAAATTTATAAATACTAAGAACCAAATCTCACCTCATTCCAAATAATAATCATAGACGTGACCAAAATAAGTTTCTATTCTCTTAATTACCACTTAGCACAAATATCTATATACAATAATTTTCTAAACAAGAGTACGTTATAAAAAATTAGACTTAGTACTGTTATTTACCACATCTTAAAAATTTAGCAATCATGCTTCTTATTGATATTTAAACTTGAATTTAAAGAATGAATAATGATATACTAACAAGATTTTAATTAATCTTGGATAGTTCTACGATGGACTTAACATTTAAATAATAATTCTACTTAACTTTCTCTTTTATGTATGAGTTTCAATTAAGCATATTTAATCTAAATAAAATTAAATAAAAACCCTTAACCACAAAAAATATTTAAATTACTAGATACGTATTTCGACCACTATGTGGTCATCATCAGTAGAAAAAAAAAAAAATTAGTTGTATAATTTACTATATTGTTGCTTTAAACACTATCGAGGATATTCTCCTCACCCGCAGGCTGGTGTTCTCAACAACAAACAAGTGAATTGTGACATTATAACTTAAATCTACCTAATTTATACTAATTCTAAATCTACTGAAGCGGAACCAGTTTAATCTTGCTTTCTCATTGGTTGTTGACCAATAGGGAAAGCAAAGCAGATGACTCTATTGGCCCTTTATCGGTGTTTAAGAGGGGTCCTTTATGTTTAACAATTTTAATTGATTCATAGGCATTTAAGGAGGAAAACGTTGGTACCGCTTGTAACAATTTAACATTTTCTAGTTTAACGGGTGGCTGGTTTCAAATATATGTTTGGCGACCTGAGACCTTTCATATTTACCATATTTGAAGTGAGCAATGTGTTCTTTAGATCTTGTTGTTATAATCCTCTTGGTCTGACCAATATATTTTTGAAAACACCCTGGCCCTGCACAACTAATTTCATAAATCCGACTTTTGCAATTTTTCCACCTTGTCTTTTGGATTACCTAGCAAATCTTTAATTTTATTAGTATTACTGAAAGCAATTTTGAAATTACACTGTTTGAATATTTTATCAAGACCCTTTGTGGTTTTGTGAAACGGAAGTTTAACATATTTAACATTATCGTTAGAGGTGGTTGATTGCAAAGTCGTTGATTTACGGATGTTGATCCTATTTTACACTTTCTAAAATATTATCTATAATATCAGAAGAGAAACCATTGTAATTCGCTATTTGTTTAATAAGAGCAAATTCCTTATTAAATCTGTTTTTATTTAAAGGGAAATTCAATAATCTATTAATTAAAAAGTTAAATAAAGCCAACTTATGTTGTATGCTATGATTAGAGGAAGACAACTAGAGAATGAACTAGAGAATAATGGACAATTACCCTTTTTAGATACATTAGTAATTAGAAATGGTAATGAATTAGAATTTGACATTTATAGAAAAGAAACCAATGTAAATCGCTTTATTTAAATCATGCCACAGTGTTCCTATAGATTATTATTATTCATATTTAATCTGATCAGTGACCAGCGCATTTTGAACTTCAGAATATTATAATTACTAACTATTGTTGTCTAAAATTAAATAATTTAGTTTCCTGAACCTGAATAATTATTCTTTTTCTAGCTTGATTGTGTAGCGGGCTACTACTACCGCGTTTCACTAATTTATAACAAGTAATAACAAGAGTCTTTATTACTCACTATTCACAAGTCTAATTAACAGTATATGCCTTATTTATAGATGTTTTCAATCCAATTAACAATGAAGCACTATCACACTAATGCTATTGACAAGCACTAATATCTTCTTAAACTAACTTCTTAATTATAGATCCATTAACAACACTAACACAACTATTTATTTATTACACTTTTGTCTATTTACGTATTCTACAAGTTGCATGTACATTAGACACATAATATAACATTTATGTATACTCTTGGACTTCCAAAAGCCCAACTATTTAACTTTACACGATATAATTTATATTCGACATTCTGATATAAACTAAACTCTTACATTAATAGGCGGTTTTATATATACCCTGAATTAAAAATATGACTCATCCTCTAGTAATTGCTAGAAAGTTCCCGATCCATGGAGAATATACAGTGCTTACGGCGCTTGTGTGTTTGATGGGTTGCCTAATAGTAGCTCGCAACAATAGTTAAAAATTTGTTACTTCTAAAACTTAACCCACAATGTACACTGCCTTATATAATTTTTTAACCTGTACTTATCAAAAATAAAAATGAAGTCTATAAGGTTCTCGTCGCAATCACAATAATATTATAAGGTCAAACAGCATAGCGAAGCTTGAAAATCACCAAGTCAAGTAATACAAAAAACACTTACTTGCTTGTAATCCAGATGTTGTCACGACTTACACGTCTGTATAGAACAAACAACATACCAGATGGTTTACCTCTCGATGAAATATCTATCCGAAACTTGAAGTTTTTATAACACCGTGAATCATGTTGTAATTTTCCCAAACCACCTAATTTCAATAATTATATTAAATTTAACAAATTTTCACGTGTAGCCACGTTAGCTAATTGCACTACAGAATGGAATTAACAATTGCCATGTAGTTGGTTAATACTTACCGTAATTCTGATGCCTATATTTTTAACATCTTGTGTAATACATTTAACTCTCGGAAAAGCGTCGACAGGAATGTACTAACATGACGTTTTCACTACTTTTCCCCATTCTTTTTCCTCACACGGCACTAAGCATAATTGCTTAGAGCCATGCTGCTTATTTAAATCGACTTTCCGGACCAACAGCTCAGGTAAAAGTACACGTATTTAATCGCCTGACAACCGTTATAACGATCATTTTACTTTTGACGGAAGGAGGTCTTACAATGACACTTCTAAATGTTATTTTTTGTCACCCGACAACTTGAACTGATGCTCCCAGTTTTGAAGCTTAAGTTAGATTAAAACAACAGGTAATAAATACAAGAGGTTAACAGAATCGTAAAATTCATTATTACTTAAAAATGTGCAGAGATATAAAGCTTGAACTAACTCTATATCAAAATAATAGCACAAATATTCATCAAAATACTGCCGGAAAATAAACTTGTTACAAGTCATCAACGGTATTCATTTGTGTTGTATACACCTTAGAGTTTACTACTTCAACCTTTAATTTTATAAACATGTGCAGACACAAGTTACCATTCAAATACAAACTGTCAAAATTAATAAAAACAATAAATTATTCGCAGTAAAGCCAGAGCCTATTACATCATTTTAAATATTTTAATTTTATCTAGCACTTTTCAGAACATTGTTTTTATTTTTTACCTTGAAAACGGTCATGTAAACGAAAAACCTGCAAGAGACCAAAAAGTTTTTAAACAAAACAGCGTAACCTATATTCTAAATTTGATTTACGTATCTCAAAAACTGCAGGAGCTATAGCGTAAAAACTTAAAATTTTCAAATTTCAACATCATGTAGATCAGGAACGAAGAGTTTAAGGACCTATGCTTATATAAATTACTAGTAATGAAATATGCCCAAAAATTAGATCCTTTCGTATGTACAAGATATTTAAGAACATCCTGTGTATGTAATATTTTTTTCGCCTAACGTATATGAAAATGAATCATATTTGCCCTAAAAATGAGACTGAAAATAAACCTTTGCGGCCCTAAGGCCGCTAAACTCATAACAGCATGATTTTGTAGGTTTTTCACAATCTAGACACCTATGACTATCATTGAGATCCATTTATTGCGACTTTGATGTTAATGTAGATAGACCGTCTACGTCATCGATAAAAATAAGTCACCATGCTACCAACACCTCAAATACTTACCAAGTGCCTACAAATTCTGGTGTTACTATCCATAATAATGCACAAGGGATAATAATTATCAATTACTATAATAAATAAATACGTCAAATATTATTAACCTTCTTTATTTTGTGTTATTTTTCCTATTTTTTCTTTAATGCTAGGCGGAAAACAGTTGTGTGTCACACAGGCAAAAATGCATTAGCAGCCCTTAGCTATCAGCTGCCCTCGCTCGCTTCGCTCGCTCAGACATCTAATAGTTGCGGGCTGCTAATGCTCACTTTCTGCCCTTGTGACACAATATACTATATCACACCCCAGTTGAATACTTCATACGTGACATATTTTAGCCAAAACTGAAAATCCGCCATAATTTTAAACAAAACTGTTAGTATGGATATTTTAACTAAAATAATTACAAAAAGTGTTTATTGCTTTTTGACTGCACTGCTTTCAATTGTCTAATTTTCATATTAGGTAATTTTTAAACAAAAATACCCTCTACATTTTTGAAAATAGGTGAATAATCAAACTATTCAAATAAATTAAAAAAAAGTCCATTTTTCTTTAAAAAACCTACAAAATATAAAAAATGAGATTATTCTTCTTGTGAGGAAATAACTCCTCCACATGTTTCTGTTGAACATTCGAGAATCTTTTTCTCCTCTTTCGAGAGAGGAATTTTTCTTCTGAAGTTCGCCTAACTATAATAATTTACTAAAACATATTGCTTAGAATAATTTTTAAATAATTCCACTTGTAAATAGTTGATCTTCAGATCGCGCAGGTTAAAAGCAATCTTTAGTTCTGATACGTTAAATTTTAAAAATTTAGATGGATAACATACATTATAACACTTACAATAGATGTTAAAAAACAACGAAACATCTATATATAATAACTCCTACGTCCTCATGGCAGTCTCATGGGCTGTGCTGATTCCGTGGCCAGCCAATTGTACCACAGATGAAACTCAGGTACAAAATAATTAAAATAAGATACAGGAATAGTCAGAATAAGGTATAGGAAAATGGACCCACTTCTGCACATCTCGGTAGAAAGTGTTCAGTTCATTACCGGGAACTTTCCTGGGACGATATTGCACTCTATCCCACGTCAAAACACACCTTTCGTATTGGTTAACAAGCGGCAGCTAACAGTTAACAGCCAACCATACATTTTCCATAAGAAATTACATAAGTGTGATACGTTAAATTTCTGAAACCGGGTGATTTCTGCACTCTTTTCTCATTGGTCAACAAGCGACAGCCAATAGTTAATAACCAACCATACAATTTGCAATAGGAAGTCACATAAATGTGTTACGTTAAATTTCTAAAAGCGAATGATTTCTGCCTGCTAAATAAAAATTTTAATCTCTAATTACTTTGTTTACATCGTATTAATAATTACTTCCTGCAAATTTTAATCTAAGTGACGGCCCCCTTTTTATGCTATTTTAATTAAAATAAATATTAAGAACCTATAAAAATTTCCTTAAGTGTAGTAGTACGTGGAATATATTCCAAAATTGCGTTCAAAAATTTTACTGAAATATTTGCTTATTGTTCAACAACTTCGTTTTAAAAATTAGTAGCAATACGATCAACTATTTGCTTATTGTCAGACCATATTTTAATAGATTATTCTTTGAAACATTGCATTGTAAATTATAAAAGCTTTTAATGGTTTGTTATTCCATTCGCGGTATTCCCCATCGATAATATATTAAAACGCTATTCATTGTTATAACCTTTAGGCAACCTGCTATACAGTTCTCACCATTCCACTGCATGGTTGGTTGCTAACCTACCGGACCCTTTAAAATAGACATTTCTTTTCCACGCAAACTACAAATTTTAATAAAAGTCATTATAGTATGTTTGTTTGCGTTAATTGGCTATCCTGCCAGGAATATTTTGTAGCCGTTGTCTGGAAAATATATTTTTACTTGTGTTTGCAGAATATTTCACACCCTATCGGTGGGAATTGTTTTAAAGCACGTTGGTCAATCTGTATAAATACAAGCTGAGCTTTTGAAAGAGGTTTATTCTATTCCATTCGATTCTGCACAACGTGTTATTTGATACAGCATTTTTTTAGCGAAAAGAAAAGCTTTGAGTCGCGATTTTAAGATGCTGTTTGTACGTAGTGTTCTAATCTTGTTAAATTGGTTCATCCCGTATCCAGTTCGTAGATGATTGCAGCCCACTTCCGAATTCTTAAAGGTAGTTCAAGAGAGGCGGACATCTTGGTCTAAGGTATAGTTTTTCTGTTTTATTTACTTTTGACGCTATGGTGAAAATATACACTTCTTTTGCTGGTTCTATAGTTTCGTACTCATGATTACCCAATAAACTTCAAACTGCTCGATACCAATTCACGTTCAGAATGCACGAGCGATTATGTAATTATTTGCCAAGTCACAATTTGTGAAATTAAAGCTTACGTTAAAGCACTTTTGTTTTATACATAAATGTCAACGTCAACAATCTACTTGCTAAATTAGTTAACGCTTGGTTTATTCAAGTTTAGTGTTACGTTCCAATCTTACGAAGTGCACTTCTCTAAGCAGGTACCAATTACTGTATATACCATGTTTAATTATTTCTAGTATATATTTAGGGATGGAGACATTGTGTGAGTACCATTGTATGTATTATTTAGATTTTAAGATTTTGTAGTCGATGCTTAAATGTTTATGTTAATACTATAAATACTCCCTGTATGTTTGTTGTGGTTTGTTTAGAATTCTTCTTAATCTTCTTTGGGAATTAAACCACTCATAGTTTTTAAAATCATCTTTATTTTCGTTTCGATCCATGACCTAGGATCGTTGTAAAAATAATAAAAACTTCAAGTTTGACATTTATGACATAAATTGAAGGTTACTTTGATTTATTAATGTTTGAAATATTTGGTTTGAGTACACTAAGCAAAAATTTTTAAAGTTTAAAAGAATGATTGCCTTCAATTTGTGTTACGGCTTGGGACCGACTTTTTTTAGGTAGCCAATACGCTTAACGTAAAATCAGCTGAATAATTTTTATTGGTGAATTTTATATAAATTCAATAACTTGGGAAAAAACATTTTTTAACATGTTTCTATTTATACAATTGAGAGGATGGTTATTAAAGAAGTGTGCGATTGCATTATTGAAAGGCTTAAGCAGTCGTTTTTTTATATTTATTTTGAAGGGGAAAATCATTATGATTTAGGCTACCACTTTGGTAGATTTTAACATGGTTCTGAGGCGACCCTATGGCGGGTTTACACTTGTCAGATACCAATCTTGTTCTATGAAGGTTGTATATGGATCTGAGGTGACCTTAAGTTGGGTTTACACTTGTCAGATACCAATACTGTTCAACGGAGATTGTATTGTGAATATAAAATATTATTTTGTTCTTGTGAATATCACCTTTATATTGCACCTTTATATTTCCTAAACCCTTACCTGATATCACAAGGTCGAGAATTTTTTTTTTAACAAAGGATGCCCAAGGTAAAGTTGGATGGAAAACGGCTTGAGGAAAAGAAAAACTCTTTAGACATAAAGGGCTAGTAGAGTGTTAGCTCTGAGTAGATCATGAGCTTGGGTCATGGGTTGTCAATTGACCAAAATATAAATAATGAGCGCCCCCGTTTTTTTCAATACAACAACCTACAAAAATTAACTGTGCTTGTATTAGGGAATGAAGATCAAATGCCCACAATATCTAGGTAGCATTGCAAGTTTTTCCTGGGTATTCCTTGCGATATTAACATGAAATACAGCCTACATACATGATTTCTATTTATAATACAATAACTAATTACATAACAATAAGCATATTGTAGCGAGCTATTAGTAGGCAACCCATCAAACACACAAAACGCCGCAAGCACTGTTTATTCTCAAGGATTCGAGAATTCTTCTAGAAATTACTGGAGGATGAGTTTTTTTTTAATCCAGAGTATATATAAGACCGCTAATGAATGCAAGAGTTAGTCTATACTTGAATGTCTAATATAAATTATATACAGTAAACGTAGTTGAGCTTTTGGAAGTCTAACAGTAAACATAAATGTTAAGTGCACGTATCTAATGTACATGCAGCTTGTAGTATACATAAATACATAAAGGTGTAATAAATAATAGTTGTGTTATTAATGGACCTATGGTAAAGGAGTTAGTTTAAAAAGATAGTGCTTCATTGTTAATTGGACTGAAAACATCTCTAAATAAGGCATATACTGTTAATTAGACTTGTGAACAGTGAGTAATAAAGACTCTTGTTAATTACTTGTTTTAAATTAGAGAAACGCGGTAGCAGTAGCCCGCTTCACTGGTGTCAGGTGCGGGGTATATAGTGATTAATTTAAAAGGTAAACACACAAGTCTAAAGACATTTAAGTAGTTTATATATGCCAGTTACAAGAAGTCAAAGTAAGATGGACGCAGAAACTTTAATGAATTTCCTTAAGGATTTTAAATCCAGTATGGAGGAAAGGTTTAGTGAAAATGCCGAAAAATGGAGGAGAGGTTGGTTAAACTGGAAGTAACACTAAATGAAAACGTAGTAAGGTCAGTTGAACTGGAAACAAACCTTACCAAAAGGTTAAGTGAAAATGCTAGGAAAATGGAGGAAAATTTAAGTGAAAATGCGGCAAAAATGAAAGAAAAGTTGAATGAAAAGACAGCCACGTTAGAACAAAGATTAATGGAGAGCTCCATTGCATTGAAAGAAGATGTCACTGAACAGGTAAGAACAGTTGAGCAAAATTTGGACAGGAAATTGGTAAAATTGGAAGAAGATATGATGAGGCTGCAAGAACAACTGATTTCACTAACAACGCGGCCACTTGAATTAGCAAACCAAGTTGTGAATCAGAACATTCCAGAAATAAGAAGCATGGAAGGAAGCGAGTCATTACCGTCAAAATTTAAAGTGAAACCACCCACATTTGACGGTAAAACTCCTTGGCCCACATATTTCAAACAATTTGAAGCTGCTGCAATAGTCAACGGTTGGTGCAACAAAGAGAAGGCTATCTTTTTAATAGTGGCCCTACAGGGGGAAGCTCTTAACGTCTTACAAACGATTCCCAATCACCAGCAGAATGATTACGGCCTCTTAACGTCGAAGCTTGAGATGAGATATGGAGATGCTCACCTTCAACAGGCACCACGCACAAGTAAAGAACCGCTCGCAAAAGACAAGTGAAAGCCTGCAAGAATTTGAAGCTGACACCGCCAGATTAGTTAGATTAGCATATCCAACGGCAGCAGATAGTTTCCTCGAACAACTGGCTGTTCAAACATTTGTGGATGGCATTAAAAACAGCGAAATACATCAAGCGCTAAGATTAGCACGGCCAAAAATGTTGGATGACGCACTGACCCATGCGCTTGAATTTGAAGCAGCTATGCAGACATCACATAAGGTGAGTCATAAAGTTCGGTCTGCCTTAGAGAAACCTGGTCAAGCACAGGACAGCATAGATGAAATAATCAACCGTGTGTTTGAAAAGCGAAAGGCGGAAAGGCTGGAAAGACAACGACCGCGGAGATGGCGTCTGCGATGCTGGAGCTGCGGTGAAGTTGGTCATATGCAGAGACGCTGTACTCAACCAAAGAAACAACCGGTTGTCCGATTACTCGTGGATATAGGAACGACAAGAACTATTGTGAGACCAGATTTGGTTGGTCGTGGAAAAGTGCTATCTGTATCGGTGTGTCTTCGAACGGCAAGTGGTGAGAAAAATTGTACTCACGGAGAGACTGCCGTTACGTTGACAATCGTAGACAAACTAATTAGTCATCGGGTGTTGGTAGCTGAAATTACAGAAGAAGTGATCTTGGGAATGGAAATCATGAGACAATATGGGTTTCATGTAAACATGAAAGAAAATATGCTTCGGATAGATGATGATGAGTTTCCATTCCAAGGGACGAGTAATCAGACGATGCAAGTTCGAATGATTTGTGATATGAAGATACCCGAGAAGGAGAAAATGATAGTAATGGGACGCCTGGATGGTACGCTCCGGGAAGGACAAATATGCATGATGGTAGCAACTGAATCGGAAATGGGTCAGGAGAAATTACTGATTGGAAGAACACTGGTAAAATTTCGAAATATGATACCAGTAAGGGTACTGAACATTAATCCGCATACGGTGACCCTGAAGAAAGACATGATTGTAGGAAGTTGCATTCCAATATGTCATATTAAACGTTGTGTGGACGACACGAAAGATAAACTAGCCAATGATTGCTCACAGAAATTGCTGGATATGTTGGTACCTTCGTGTCAAGGATTAAACAGCGACCAACTGGGCAAGGTAAAAGAACTGGTTGGACGATATCGAGGTGTGTTTGCACGGGATGATAGTGAGAAAGGAACGACGAATGTTGTGCAACACAATATCAATACTGGAGATGCGCAACCGATAAGACAACACCCCAGGCGGCTTCCTTTGGCAAAACGTAAGGAAGCCGAGCAGATTATCACCAATATAGATGAACAGGGAGTGATTGAACCCTCGAATAGTCCATGGGCATCCCCGGTAGTGCTTGTCAAAAAAAAGGACGGGTCGACAAGGTTTTGCGTAGACTACCGGCGGCATAACAATGTGACAAAGAAAGACAGCTAGCCTTTGCCCAGAATTAATGACACCTTGGATACTCTGTCCGGATCTAAATGGTTTTCGACCTTGGACTTGAAAAGCGGGTACTGGCATGTAGGCTTGGAGTCAAACGATAAAGAAAAGACTGCGTTTACAATTGTAACTAGATTGTGGCAGTTCAAGGTCCTGCCATTTGGATTATGCAATGCCCCTGCTACTTTTGAACGGTTGATAGAGTCAATACTGCGTGGACTGTCTTGGAAGACTTGTCTGGTGTACCTAGACGACGTGATAGTGTTAGGCCGGTCTTTTGAAGAACACCTTAAGAACCTAGGGGAGATATTCCAAAGATTACGAGGGGCAAACCTTACATTGAGCCCCAAGAAGTGTCACCTGTTTGGAAAAGAGGTAAAATACCTAGGACATGTCGTTTCGGAAACCGGAATAAGAGCCGACCCTGACAAAATAAAAACGGTGCAAGAGTGGCCTACACCAGCAGATATACACCAACTATGCAGTTTTCAAGGATTGTGCACATATTACCGACGCTTTATACTTGGGTTTGCGAACATTGCCAAACCGTTAACGGAATTACCGAAGATGGACAAGAATATGATTGGAATGACGACTGCCACAGTGCATTTGAACAACTAAAACGGCTACTAGTTACCGCACCAATTTTGAGTTATTCACGGATGGAGGGGGAAATTTGTGTTGGATACCGATGCCAGTAACACAGCTATAGGAAGCGTTCTTTCTCAAGTGCAGGACGGACAAGAAAAAGTTATTGGGTATTTCAGCAAGGTCTTGTCGCGGCCAGAAAGGAACTATTTTGTGACAAGAAGGGAGCTGTTGGCCGTCGTCAAATCCGTAGAGCACTTTTATAAGTACTTATACGGACGTAAATTCCTGTTGAGAACAGACCATGCTGCACTGAAATGGTTACTGCAGTTTTGAAATCCTGAAGGGCAAGTAGCAAGGTGGATAGAGCGGCTGCAGGAATATGACTTTGACACAGAACATCGTGTAGGAACTAGCCATCAAAATGCAGACGCTTTATCAAGGAGACCTTGTCCGGTAGACTGCAATCATTGCTCCAAGATGGAAGAGAAAATAAGTTTCATCCATGGAATGACGGTAACCGATGATACTTGGCAACCCGAAAGAATACGAGAAGACCAGGAGAATGACGCCGAATTGGGACGTACTATTGAGTGGGAAAATAGAAGACAACGACCAGCTTGGGAAGAAATTAGTATTTTAAGTAGGAGCCTGAAGGCATACTCGGCACAGTGGAACTCCTTGATGATTGAAAATAGAATTTTGAAACGACGTCTGGAATGTGAAGATGGCACTGAGAGACTTCAAGTGATAGCGCCGAGAAGCAGAGTGCCGGAAGTGTTGCAGCACTTGCACGATGGTATTTCCGGAGGGCACTTTGGCGTGAAAAGAACTCTCAAAAGAGCGAAAGAAAGATTCTATTGGGTGAACTGCAAAGATGATGTGAAGGAGTGGTGCCGGAAATGTGAATTGTGTGCCTCTGCAAATGGCCCGGTCACAAAACGGAAAACCCCAATGAGACAGTATAACGTGGGGAATCTTTTTGAGAGGGTAGCCATTGATATAGTTGGTCCGTTTCCTGAATCAGAGAAAGGAAATAAATACATGTTGGTTGCAATGGATTATTTTACCAAATGGCCGGAAGCATATGCTATATCTAAGCAAGAAGCCGAGACGGTTGCAGATGTACTAGTGGAGCTGCTTTGTCGCTTTGGAGTTTCGTTGGAATTACACTCCGATCAAGGTCGAAACTTCGAATCAGCGTTGTTTCAAAATCTTTGCAAGCATCTTGGAATCAGGAAGACTAGAACCACGCCACTTCATCCCCAATCGGATGGAATGGTTGAAAGAATGAACAGGACGTTAGGGAAGTACCTGGCCAAAGTTGTCTCTGAACATCAACGAGACTGGGACCAATATTTACATTTGTTCCTACTGGCGTACTGATCTTCGGTACATGACAGCACAGGATACTCGCCCGCTTGCGTAATGCTAGGACGTGAATTGCGGCTACCATGTGATTTTCAGTTTGGATTTAAACCTGGAGAAGAGATCGCAGGTGAAGATTACGTTAGTAAGCTGTGTGAAAGATCAAATAGCATTCACGAAAACGTCCGAAAGAATGTCCAGGCAGCAAGCGATCAAACGAAATCACAATATGACACGAAAGTACAAGAAGGTGGTTATCAACCTGGAGATTTGGTGTGGTTGTATAATCCACAAAGAAAACGTAGGTTGTCGCCAAAATTACAAAGACAATAGGAAGGTCCGTACAAAGTGATGAAAAGGATTAATGATGTAGTGTACCGGATCAGAAGATCTCCCCGTGGTAAACCGAAAGTGGTACACTTTGACCGTTTAACATCCTACGCTGGCAACAACCAAGAAAGCTCGAATAATGAGAATGGTGTTCGACAAGTTATTAATCATGAGCCAAATGTAGATTTTGAGAGCTTTATGGCGGCGTATGGTGGTTCCGCTAAGGCGAGATTTGGCGTTGTTGTTGAAAAACAGCAAGATCTGTTTAGAGCACCAGAAGAGTATTCCCTTGCACATTGCGTAGCTCAAGATTTGGCAATGTCAAGGGGAATAGCTGTTGTTTTCAAGAAAAGGTTTGGATGTGTGGATGAATTAGTGCAACAGCAGCCAACTGTAGGAAAAGCTTTGGTTCTTTATGATAAAAATCGTTATGTTTACTATCTGGTCACCAAAAATTTTTCATTGCAGAGATCTAGTTATGGGAGGCTTTGCTAAACCTTAAGGCGCAGATGATGGAAAATGGAGTAGCGAGACTAGCGGTGCCCAAGTTAGACTGTGGACTGGATCGCTTAGATTGGAGGATAGTCCGAAATATGCTAGAAGTAGTTTTTCAGGGAACCAACGTCCAGGTCATTGTTTGTTGTTATCAACCGGTTACCTACCAAGACCAAGAAAAGAGTGTTGACTGTTACTTCCAACGACGTGGTGAATGCACCAGAGGAGATAGCTGCCGATACCGTCATCAGTCATCGAATTGGCGTCAAAATGTATTTACAGTTACGAGACGTAACGGTTTTAAAGAGGGGGCAGTGTAGGGAGCTACTAGTAGGCAACCCATCAAACACACAAAACGCCGCAAACACTGTTTATTCTCAAGGATTCGAGATTTCTTCTAGAAATTACTGGAGGATGAGTCATCCTTTTAATCCTTTTTAATCAAGAGTTAGTCTATACTTGAATGTCTAATATAAATTATATCGTGTACAGTAAACGTAGTTGAGCTTTTGGAAGTCTAACAGTAAACATAAATGTTAAGTGCACGTGTCTAATGTACATGCAGCTTGTAGTATACATAAATACATAGAAGTGTAATAAAGAATAGTTGTGTTAGTGTTGTTAATGGACCTATGGTAAAGAAGTTAGTTTAAGAAGATTTTAGTGCTTGTAAATTCATTAGTATGATAGTGCTTCATTGTTAATTAGACTGAAAACATTTATAAATAAGGCATATACTGTTAATTAGACTTGTGAACAGTGAGTAATAAAGACTCTTGTTATTACTTGTTTTAAATTAGAGAAACGCGGTAGCAGTAGCCCGCTTCAATATTAACTGGAAAACCATTATTTCGGCAAATTCTAAGTGTTGGAGGATCTTGGTAGTCACAGGTTGCTTAACCCCCTTCACTGAATCTCGGTAAAAAATTAAAAAACAATAGAAGGGAAACGAGCTATATACATGCTGTGTGAGAATTTCAGAGAACTATGTAGACTAGCTCAGAATATAAATAAGTGCAGGTACGTGTCCAACCAGTTCTGAGATAAAGACCTAATGATAATGATGATGAAGCATATTAACAACCCCTGTAAAACAGCATTAGTATCTGACAAATATAAACCCGCAATAGGGTTACCTCACAACCATATACAATCTCCGTTGAACAGTATTGGTATCTGACAAGTGTACACCCAACATAGGGTCACCTCAGATCCATATTCAACTTTATAGAAGAACATTGGTATCTGACAAGTGTAAACCCGTCATAGGGTCGTCTCAGAACCATGTTAAAATCTACCAAAGAGGTAGCCTAAATCATAATAATTTTCTCCTTCAAAATAAATATAAAAAAACGACTGCTTAAGCCTTTCAATAATGCAATCGCACACTTTTTTAATAACCATCCTCTCAATTGTATAAATAGAAACATGTTAAAAAATGTTTTCCAATTCCCAGGTTATTGAATTTATATAAAATTCACCTATAAAAATTAATCAGTTGATTTCACGTTAAGCGTATTGGCTACCTAAAAAAAGTCGGTCCCAGGCCGTAACACAAATTGAAGGCAATTATTCAATTAAACTTTAAAAATTTTTGCTTAGTGTACTCAAACCAAATATTTCAAACATCAATAAATCAAAGTAACCTTCAATTTATGTCATAAACGTCAAACCTGAAGTTTTTATTATTTTGACAACGATCCTAGGTCATGGATCGAAACGTAAATAAAGATGATTTTAAAAACTATGAGTGGTTTAATTCCGAAAGAAGATTAAGAAGAATGTTGATATTGTGTTATATGTTTTGTTTACATTACTCTAGAACAGAACGATTACGTAAATGTGCGTTTTGACTTTTGGAAATATTCCTTTTGGGACTGTATGTGTTTAACTAATGGTCTGTAACAAATCAATCTACTGAGGTTTCGAATTTTTTTTCAGTATGACCCACCACACTTTATGACATTTTGAGCTAGCCCGAAAAATAATTCTTTTGGATTTCTATTCTACCCTTTCTCTGTTTTGTTAAGGTATACTGTGTATGCTATTTTATTTACTTACTTTACTGCTTTCTTTCTTGTCTGTACGGAATACCGTAACAAATATTCAGAAAAAGACGCTTAAATTATCCTTAAACTAATAAATAAGATAAGTACAGAAATTAATTAAGGGAATTTTATAAGTGGTATAATTTTATTGTTGGATTTATCATCAGATATTTTTCTTCCAACTACAATTTTAAGATCAGATGTTACCTGTAATTTTACAGATTGTTTTTTATGCTTTTCAACTTAGAGCGGCACGATCTGTATATTGTATGCATCTTGAGTTATAGATATGCCAGTATCATTTTCTGTACGTTGTAATTTTCTGAAACAGCATTGTATGTATATTACGAGCCTGAGAACAGTGTATTTTTTTCACAGTTATTCCTATTCCTGACTTATTCATTGAAATTGCTTACTCGCCTGAAATAAGCCTTTTGGCTATTTACTAAAAGTTTACCATCTGAAATGTTTTTATAGGTTTTTCTAATGTGGCATAGCAGAGTCTCCATGTATTGTGTTGCTTCCTATTGTATTAGGTATCTATCTTACTTTTGACCAAAGCTAGATAAAACAAATTAACAACACTTATTATTCATTTATTGATAATAATTAACACAAGGACACTGAGCATTTCACACGTTTAATTCAATTCATTACAATGCCATTTTCTTATAATCTATTGTCTACTTTCAGTTGTAGACTTCATTTACTATATACCCTTAAAGTTGGTAAATGCCATAATTATAGAACACTGACCAACATGAGCTATTACATGCGTTGCTTTGTGGTTCTTGGTATTGCAAATGGAATGTGCACCACAATCTTTCAGTGTTACTGGGCTAAACTGCTTAATTTACCCTACATCCTCTTTCTGCGCGAGGCAAAAACTTTCTAAAAATGATTTCGCCTTGCAATACAACTCATCAACAATAAACTAGAATGGGCGTTAAAAGTTTAAATAATTAAATTGCTTAAAAATAAATTTTCCGACGACCACTTGTGAAAACAACAGATTACACACTACTTATTTATGTAGAAAGTAAAGTATATCACTCTAGAGTGCGAAAGTACATATCACTCTAGTGTTGAAATACTTTTCAACTCTAGAGTGATATGACTGATGTTAGTATGCTAGTTACCTAGGCAACCCAAACGACTACCGGTTTCTACCTTTTTGCATTCATTCGTTTTGTTTTGGCTAATAACAGTTTAAAATACCCATAGTTAAATCGATACTGACAGTTTCCGTTTTACTTAAAGATGTAATTACTCATATTAGTTTGTAATTGAAATGATTTCTTGAATAAAAATTGAGAATGCATAGCTAAAAGCAACAGTTTCGCGGATTTTATAAAAACAAAATAGGTGTTCGAATTTTCAACATCAAAACGTCAAGAAATTTTATAGGTGTCTGTCTGTCTTGCATTATTGCGTACACATTTATTGCAAATAAGCATAAAAATAACTATTTCGTAATTGTTTTGAGTGGTGGTCGTCGGAAAAATAGTGTACAGCACTCGCGTGGAAAGTGACATTTCACACTCGTGGAATAGTCGCACTCGGCTTACGCCTCGTGCGACAATACTCTTCCGCTCGTGTGAAATGGGTCACTTTCCACGCTAGTAATGTAATATGCTATTCTCTACAATTACATGTCCAATTATAGATTAGTTGCGTATTCTTTTATAAACCAGTATGTACAACTGTTTTATTCATAAATGCTTGAACACAATTTTATTCACTAAACCTATTTAAAATGTTAATGCACTTTTATTAAAGGTAGACACTTTGGAAACGCTTATTCAACAATTATGGTTCTGACTTAAACTTAACAATTCTGTTCACATGCACTATTTATTTTATTATACTCTTAAATTGTCCTTAATTGTACTGTTAGCCTTTTTGTAAAAGATAACAGTGTATGATCCCTTAAAATATCTGTCGCGTTTTAACGATTTTCCATTGCTAGTAAGATTAAATCTCCAACCCTTATGACGTTGATGGTTCTTTTTCTATTGGTTTGACATTCCTGGCATTTCACTGTTTATTGTGTCATATTTCGTTGTATTCTTTTATAATTGCACTGGGGTTCTAATTTTTTTTAATAACCGCTTTTTATCACAATTGGGTTTTACCTTTGCATAAAAGAGTCCCAGAAATCATGAAACTCATGCTTTAGAACATTTAAATCATTATGACTAATTAATTTGCTACGATTTGAAACCAAATGTTACTGGAAACAAAATCGTTCCAATCCAACTTTTCCAGTCAAGCTGTTGAATGAGTATTTTGACCACTAAAGTGCATGGTCTAAAGAGACTCGATGAATTAAAAATTTGAGAAATTTGTAAGAGTATGCTACATTTTATTGCCTTCAGCGTGGAAGCATTTGAAATAGAAATCATCAAATGATCAGACTGAAAAACCAAATTAAACCTAAAGTACGCATGTGTCCAAAACAACCGTATTCAAAAACGCCTGGATGTATACTGGAACTTGGAATACCGTTACGCGATGTTAAGTCGTAAGGCTATCTTCGTTAAGGACACCATGATGAGGAAGATAATATTAAACTTCCGATGCGTGTCTCAAATAAGTTTTATATCAAATTTAGGATGACACTTTATTTTCCATTTTCTTTTTCGAACTAAAGTTGCAGAAAAGTCGGCAAATTAATTAAACATTTTGATTCAAGTAAAATGAACAGAATATTTGTATGTCACTTTAAAACCCAAAAGTAAGGGCGGCTGCAAAGGTGTCTTAAATAATTTTTATCTCAAATTCAGAATCATGGTTTTCTTTCCATTCCTTTTTCGTACTAAAGTAGCCGAAAAATCGGCAAATTCTTAAAACACTTTGATTCGAGAAAAATGAAAAAGATTATCGTATGTCACTTTCAAATCCAAAAAATGGAAGTTTTAAAGGTATCTCAAATAATGTTGTTTCAAATTCGAATCAATGGTTTACTTTTCCATTCCTTGTATCAAACAAAGCAGCAGAAAAATCATCAAATTAATAAAACGGCTTGATTCACGAAAATTTAAAAGGATTTTTATGTCACTTTAAAACCCAAAAAAAATCAACTTTGGCGTGTCTCAAAAAATTTTTATCTCAAACTGGGAACAATGGGTTGTCTTCCATTTCTTTTTAGAACTAGAGCAGCAGAAAGGTTTGCAAGTTTTTCAAACAATTTGATTCGATAAAAGTGAAAAGGATTTTATATGCCACTTTGAAACCCGAAGAAATGGAAACTTCAGGGTGTCTCAAATATTTCTATATAAAATTTGGAACAACAATTTGTTTTACATTTCCTGTTTGAACTAAAGTTGCAGGAAAATCGGCAAATTAATAAAGCATTTTGATTCAACTAAAATGTATAGAATTTTTGTATGCCACTTTGAAACCCAAATAATGAAAACCTCAAACGTGTCTGGAAAATTTTTATTTTAAATTTAGGTCAATAGTTTGCTCTTCCGCTTCTTTGCCGTACTAACTGAGCAGCAAAAAGTCAGTAAATTTAAAAAACTCTTTGATTCACGAAAAATTAAGAGAATTTTTGTATGCCACTTTGAAACACAAAAATTGAAGCTTCAGACGTGTTTGAAATAATTGTTATCTCAAATTCAGAATAACGGTTTGTTTTGCCACTTCCTTTTCGTACAAAACAGAGCAGCAGAAAAGTCAACAAATTAGTAAAACACTTTGAATCAAAAGAAATGATAAAAACTTTTATATACCACCCTGAACCCAAAAAAACTCGAGACTCCAGGGTGTTTTGCGACTTCCTTTTTTTACTAAACGGAGCTGCAGAAAAGACGATAACCAAAACCCTTTGAATCAAAAGAAATAAAAAAGATTTTTATATGCCTCCTTGAAGCCCAAAAGAATAAAAACTTTAGCGTGTCTAAAATAATTTTTAAATCAAATTTGGGATAACGATTTATTTTTCACTTCCTTTTCGAACTAAAGTTGCAAAAAAATCGGCAAATTAATAAAGCATTTTGATTCAAGTAAAATGAATGGAATTTTTGTATGCTACTTTGAAACCCAAAAGATGGAAGCCTCAAACGTGTCTCACAAATTTTTATTTCAAATTCAGGTTAGTAGTTTGCTCTTCCGCTTCTTGGTAGTCCTAAATAGAGCAGCAAAAAAGTCTGCAAATTAAAGAAACGCTTTGATTCACGAAGAATTAAGAAAATATTTGTATGCCACTTTAAAACACAAAAATTGAAGCTTCTGACGTCTTTGAAATAATTTTTATCTCAAATTAAGAATAACGGTTTGTTTTGCCACTTCCCTTTCGTACCAAACAGAGCGGCATAAAAGTCAACAAATTAATAAATCATTCTGATCCAAGAGAAACGGTAAATACTTTTATATACCACTTTGAAACCCCAAAAAACTGGAGACTCTATGATGTTTTGCCACTTCCTTTTTTTACTAAACAGAACTGCAGAAAAGTCGGCAAATAAACAAAACCCTTTGAATCAAAAGATATAAAAAGGATTTTTATATGACACCTTGAAGCCCAAAAGAATAGAAGCTTGTTGAGCGTGTCCCAATTAATTTTTATATCAAATTTGGGATAACGATTTATTTTCCACTTCCTTTTGGAACTAAAGTTACAGAAAGACGGCAAATTAATAAAACATTGTGATTCGTAAAATAAAATATACAAATGACCTGTTACATACTTAACACTGGTGGACCTTCTAAGAAGATACTGCACCCAGTGCTAAACGAGGAAGTTGGTCGACGGAAACCAAAACGTTTCCAATTAAATATTAATGAATAATTTTGCGTGGCATGGGGAAAGTAATTCGAGCATAAGAAACGAAAATCAATATAAATTGTTGATTATTTTGCAAAAAGAAAAGCCCGTGGCCGCTTTTACTGTTCTTGCAGATCATCAGACGAACGCATTTCTTTTTGCAAATCAACCAACTAAGTTCTACCATAAAACACAAATAAAGGTGTATTTATAGGGCAATTGTTTTTCATGCGCCCTCTATACTCGAATATAAGCAACTAACTATAGATGACTGTTTCCAGTCTCCCACGTGATAATGTAGATGACATTGCCAGACAAAATTTTAATAGCAAGTCAAGAGATAAGATGAAAAATGAAATAAACAATTGACCTGTTACCTACTTAACACTGGCGAACCTTCTAGGAAGATACTGCACCCAGTGCTAAACGAGGAAATTGGTCCACGGAAACCAATATGCTTCCAATTAAATATTAATGAATAATTTTGCCTGACATGGGGAAAGTAATTCGAGCATAGGAAACGAAAATCAATATAAATCGTTGGTTAATTTGCAAAAAAAAAGCCCGTGACCGGTTTCACTGTTCTTGCAGATCGTCAGATAAACGCATCTCTTTTTGCAAAACAACCAACTAAGTTCTGACTTAAAACACAAATAAAGGTGTATTTATAGGGCAAATGTTTCTCATGCGTCCTCTATACTTTAATATAAGCAACTAACTAGCGATGACTGTTTCCAATCTCCGACGTGATAGTATAAATGGCATTGCCAGACAAAATTTTTATAGCAAGTCAAAAGACAAGAGTATCATGTCGGAGACGGGAAACAGGCATCGATAGTTAGTTGCTTATATTCGAGTATAGAGGGCGCATGAAAAACATTTGCACTATAAATACGCCTTAATTTGTGTATTATGTCAGGACTTAGTTGGTTATTTTACAAACAGAGATGCGTCCGTCTGATGATCTGCAAGAACAGTGAAACCGGTCACGGGTTTTTCTTTTTGCAAAATAACCAACAATTTATATTGATTTTCGCTCCCTACGTTCAAATTATTTTCCTCATGCTTGGCAAAATTATTCATTAATATTTAATTAGAAACGTATTGGTTTCCTCGACCAACTTCCTCGTTTGGCACTGGGTGCAGTATCTTCTTAGAAGATCCTCCAGTGTTAAGTAGGTAACAGGTCATTTGTTTATTTCATTTTTCATCTTGTCTTTTTGACTCGCTATTAAAATTGTGTCTGGCAATGCCATCTATACTATCACGTCCAAGACTGGAAACAGTCATCGATAGTTAGTTGCTTATATTCGAGTATAGAAGGCGCATGAGAAACATTTGCACTATAAATACCCCTCAATTTGTGTATTATGTCTGAACTTAGTTGGTTGTTTTGCAAAAAGAAATGCGTCCGTCTGATGATCTGCAAGAACAGTAAAACCGGTCACGGGCTTTTCTTTTTGCAAAATAACCAACAATGTATATTAATTTTTGTTCCCTATGCTCGAATTACTTTATTCCAGACAAAATTATTCATTAATTGTGATTCCAGTAAAATGAATAGAATTTTTGTATGCTACTTTGTAACCCGAAAAATGGAAGCTTCAAACGTGCTCGACTCATTTTATTTTAAGTTCAGGGTAATTGTTTGCTTTTCCATATTTTTGTCGTACTAAGAAGAGCAACAGAAGGTTGTCAAATTAATGACATGCTTTGATTCGCAAAAGATTAACAGGATTTTCTATATGCCACATTGAAAGGCAAAAATTGAAACTTCAGATGTGTCTCAAATAATTCTTATCTCAAATTCAGAATACTGGTTTGTTTTGCCACTTCCTCTTCGTACTAAACAGAGCTGCAGAAAAGTCAGAAAATTAATAAAACACTTTAATTCAAAGGAAATAAAAAGGATTTTTATATAAGACTCTGAAATTCAAAAATGGAGCTTCATACGTTTCTTAAATAATTTTTATCTCAAATTCAGGATAGTGGTTTTGCCACACTTTGGGGCTAGAGTTGCAGGAAAGTCGGCAAATTAATAAAACACTCTGATTCGAGAAAGATTAAGAATATTTCTATATGTCTCTTTAAACCAAAGGAATTAGAGCTTCAGACGTGTTTTAAATAATTTTATCTCAAATTCAGGCAAATTGTTTGTTTTCCACTTATTTTTCGTACAAAACAGAGCTGGCGAAAGTCGGCAAATTAATGAAACATTTTGATTGTGAAATAAAATAAAAGGCTTATTATATTCTACTTTAAAACTCAAGAAATAGAAACTTTTAGACTTATCTCGAATAAGTTTTTATCTTAAATTCAGATAATGGTTTGCTTTTTCACTTTCTTCTCGTAATAACCAAACTACTATACAGGTTTATAATAATGCTATAAGAAATTTTGTCAAGCATCGCATTTCTCTTTATAAAATCTTTTTGGAATATTTACGAAATAATTTTTCTTGCTACGTAATTTCTTTTAAAGTCAAGTATGACATTCACCATAAGTTCACTTTTATAATTAATATTATAAATCGAATACTTTTGTACTTTCTCAACTTTAAGTGGATTTTTTCTAATGGTCTAAATATCAATCCCTATTACATTGAATTCGATCAACAAACCAATCAAAGGTTTTGACAAATTAATAAATTGGAGTTCTGCAATTGCGTATTTTAAATAATCTGACAAGTACATTACTTTTCATTGTTTTAGCAACTTCAGTCCAGAAGATATTTTTTACTATACTAAATGTCTACTTTGGTTCTTATGTTCTTTACACCTTCAGCAATAACGAATAATTTTGCCTAGCATGGAGAAAGTAATTCGAGCATAGAGGATCGAAATCAATATATAAAGTGTTGGTTATTTTGCAAAAAGACAAGCCCGTGACCGGTTTCACTGTTCTTGCAGATCATCAGACGGACGCATATCTTTTTGCAAAACAACCAACTAAAGTTCTAAAATAATACACAAATTAAAGTGTATTTATAGTGCAAATATTTCTCATGCGCTCTCTATACTTGAGAATAAGCAACTAACTATCGAAGACTGTTTCCAGTCTCCGACGTGATAGTGTAGATGGCATTGCCAGACAAAATTTAAATAGCTAGTCAAAGACAAGATGAAAATTAAATAAACAAATGACCTGTTACCTACCTAGCACTGGCGGACCTTCTAAGAAGGTACTACACCCAGTGCTAATCGAGGAAGTTGGTCGACGGAAACCAATCCGTTTCCAATTAAACATTAACGAATAATTTTGCCTAGCATGGAGAAAGTAATTCGAGCATAGAGGATCGAAATCAATATATAAAGTGTTGGTTATTTTGCAAAAAGACAAGCCCGTGACCGGTTTCACTGTTCTTGCAGAACATCAGACGGACGCATATCTTTTTGCAAAACAACCAACTAAAGTTCTAAAATAATACACAAATTAAAGTGTATTTATAGTGCAAATATTTCTCATGCGCTCTCTATACTTGAGAATAAGCAAGGTTTTGCAAAAAGATATGCGTCCGTCTGATCATCTGCAAGAACAGTGAAACCGGTCACGGGCTTGTCTTTTTGCAAAATAACCAACACTTTATATATTGATTTCGATCCTCTATGCTCGAATTACTTTCTCCATACTAGGCAAAATTATTCGTTAATGTTTAATTGGAAACGGATTGGTTTCCGTCGACCAACTTCCTCGATTAGCACTGGGTGTAGTACCTTCTTAGAAGGTCCGCCAGTGCTAGGTAGGTAACAGGTCATTTGTTTATTTAATTTTCATCTTGTCTTTGACAGCTATTTAAATTTTGTCTGGCAATGCCATCTACACTATCACGTCGGAGACTGGAAACAGTCTTCGATAGTTAATTGCTTATTCTCGAGTATAGAGAGCGCATGAGAAATATTTGCACTATAAATACACTTTAATTTGTGTATTATTTTAGAACTTTAGTTGGTTGTTTTGCAAAAAGATATGCGTCCGTCTGATGATCTGCAAGAACAGTGAAACCGGTCACGGGCTTGTCTTTTTGCAAAATAACCAACACTTTATATATTGATTTCGATTCTCTATGCTCGAATTACTTTCTCCATGCTAGGCAAAATTATTCGATAATGTTTAATTGGAAACGGATTGGTTTCCGTCGACCAACTTCCTCGATTAGCACTGGGTGTAGTACCTTCTTAGAAGGTCCGCCAGTGCTAGGTAGGTAACAGGTCATTTGTTTATTTAATTTTCATCTTGTCTTTTGACTAGCTATTTAAATTTTGTCTGGCAATGCCATCTACACTATCACGTCGGAGACTGGAAACAGTCTTCGATAATTAGTTGCTTATTCTCGAGTATAGAGAGCGCATGAGAAATATTTGCAATAAATACACTTTAATTTGTGTATTATTTTAGAACTTTAGTTGGTTGTTTTGCAAAAAGATATGCGTCCGTCTGATGATCTGCAAGAACAGTGAAACCGGTCACGGGCTTGTCTTTTTGCAAAATAACCAACACTTTATATATTGATTTCGATTCTCTATGCTCGAATTACTTTCTCCATGCTAGGCAAAATTATTCGATAATGTTTAATTGGAAACGGATTGGTTTCCGTCGACCAACTTCCTCGATTAGCACTGGGTGTAGTACCTTCTTAGAAGGTCCGCCAGTGCTAGGTAGGTAACAGGTCATTTGTTTATTTAACCTTCAGCAATGTCATAACTTGTATTGGCTTTGTCCTCTTACCCTTGTATCTGCCCAAATAGTTGCTATCCTTGTATTATCTTATCAACAAGTGTTTTATTAGTCAATTGATGAATACAATACACCGTTCAAAAAACGATTTATCATGTCAATCATAAAAGTAAATTTACTCATACAAATTGAACTAAATATCTATATAGCTATTAACAAAAATATCTCATTGATTGTTTCATAAAGGTAAAATATCCATTGCCCAATGGTTTCGACCTTATTATAAAGAATTAATTCCTCACTGTGTACACGAAATTTTCAATAAAATACAAAAGATACACTCTTTTAGATTTTTATGAAAATTATCGTGTAGAAATAATGTAATATTAAAAAATTTTCATAAAATTAAATCCGAGCGCTTTCGGCGTTAGCCATCTTCTGTACTATGTCAACTTAAAATTAATATTCCATCAGACTATTACATTAAATTTAAGACATTTTAAGTTTTAATGGTCTCATGGAATATTAATTTTTAAGTTGACATGGCACCGAAGATGGCTAACGCCGAAAGCGCTTTGCTGTGATATTATAAAAAAATTTAAATATTATATTATTTCTACACGAGAATACTCTCTTTTGGATTTTATCGACCTTTTTAGTTTCATCAAAGTAGAATATTTTGACCCCTTACGACGCAATCAAATAATATACATGAATATAAATAATAAATAACCTCAATACAACAGCAAAAGTATATATGAACCACCATCTAGTGTTCTACCACGAGCAATAGACCGTGAAGGTAAGGAAGTTGTTTCAAACTAATATCGCAACAATTTCTAAAAATAGACAAAAATATGTGCTGCATTAAGGCTTTGGATACGTTTTAATAACACATTATCTTAAGCAACGTTCGTCTCTTGCAACAGAAGTAATAGATGATATTAAAAATTGAAAACTATTTACAATAAGACGTGAGATAGCTTTTGGGCATCTTGGAGCGAATTTTTAAAAAGGCTTCTTCCAAAAAAACTCTTCTATCAATTTTATTTAAACAGAAATACAATGTAAATTTTAATAACAGGTACGTTATATGCAGTAACGTATTGAAATTAAAAATATTCTAAGTTTACATTCCCTATTGAAATTAACTAAAACTAGGGCGAGTAGCTGAACAACCAACAATGTTAAAGTTATGAAGCTCAAGGCTGACTGGCTATCTTGGGCTCCTGAGGGTATTTATGCTATCCCTGCTCCTCACATTACTTATGGGAACTGCATATCTCATGTCTGGTATTTCTTTACTCAATACAAAGTATTGCTTCTTAGTAATCTTAATTCTAACAATAAGTTTCTTATAATCTATTGTGACCTGCACCTGCAGTGTCATGATACGTCTGGAGTACAAAGTATTCACATCCGTTTTCATGTCTGGATTATGAACTTCCATTAACCTTTTGTAATATGTCCTTCAATTATACATTGTAACAATCTAACTTAAGATTTAATAATTCCATTTGATTACATATATATATCCTAATTTGGGGAATATGTAACTCCTCCCGACGTAAATAAAAATTAAGGTTTTACTTAATTTTTAAAACTTATTGTCCCTAAGGGATCTTTTATGATTTCTTTATTTACCTTTGTTTCTTTGTTCTTATGACTAAAATTTGTTTCTTTGCTTCTATATCTAAGATACGTTTTGTACAATAAATACATAGTTAATAAAGTTATTACAATAATCAATAAAATTGTCCAAACACTGATATTATCGTAGTGTAGTTTTGGCACTTTCACTTCGTTTAAATGTTCTCTATAGCTGTCCATCCTTTACGGCTTGGTTGAGGTCGTCGAGGTCTAGAGGTTCTAATTGCATTGGTTTCTTGATCATTTCGGTTTGTGTAGTCTTGATGTGTAGTTCGAGTAGATTTGCAAATTTCTTCGTTATGGGTGGATTTTGATATACTCGAATAACTTCGCTCTTTAATTTTAAATAGAAATTTTCTTTTATTGTGATTACCTTGCTTCCAATTAAAGCTAGAGTGTTTTCGTCTTGGTTGCAATGGGCGGTTGCTACTTCGTGTGGAAATACAGCAATCCATTTGTTGTTCGTGATTTTTGAATTTTCATGTTTGTAATTTGTAGTAGTTTTGACTCGCAATTCTTGTAGTGATTAGTTGTACTTCGCAAGGGCTATCCGTTTGAATAGCTGTCGCCGTTAATGATTGACATAAATATTGACTGGATGCCACTTCTTTGCACTTTTCATTCGTGAAGCCATACCTAAGTTCATTTAGGGAAAGGAACTTGGTTTTAGGAATAATAACTTGATACTGGCTAGCAACCTTCATGGGAAACGCAAATAAATGATAATAATTGTACGGGTGAATTTCTACTATAGGAATTTTTATTAAAAACTTAATTTAGTGATTCTTTACATAACCTTTAACTATGGCTATTTTTTCGAATAAAAGTATGTTGGTTTCCGTTACTTCAAAGGGTAGTTTACTGTTAGTTATGAGTGATCTAATTCCTAATAATTTATTTAATAAATCAATTGGTTCTATAATACTAACATGTAATGTGTTTAATTTAGCAAATGTTACAGCGTTTTTTAACGTGGCTAAAATTTGTTAAATTATGGTAATGGCTGATATCATCTGATTGAATATCGTGTTATATCTGATTAAATTTCGCATTCCTAGCATCGTGGTTTGCATGTTACTTTCAAGGGTTAGTATTCTGTTAGTTATACTGTCTTGGTTCTTTACTAATTTACTTAATGTATCATTGAATTTTATTATGGTTGACTGGGTTAAGGATATTTGATTTCTAACAATACTTTTTATATCATTCTGGTTTTCAATTAGTTGTTGTATTGCGTTGTCATATCGTTTAGCATCTTGGTTGTCTAAATCACCTGTGATCGCTTTTATAATATTACCTAGTTCGTTAATGAATCCTCTTTTTTGTCTTGTGATTTGGTCTGTTTGTATTAATCGACTGAATTTGTTGTTTGTGTTCTTTAAGATGTTCTCTATTATATTTGTGTAGTTAAGCTTTTCTATCGCGTATTCTTATCCGAATTTGGCTGTGCCCATTTATTGTTTCAGTCTGTAGTAGTAATCTCTAATTATATAAAATTTTTGTTTTAGTTCGGTTAAATCAAATTTCTGTACAAATGTCCAGTAATCTATCGTATTTTGCATACTTTCCAATTTTACTGGTAGTATACCGAGGTTGTTTTTAATGTCTTCCACTATTACGTCACTCTCGTCCGTTCTACCTGGATGGAAATAGACGGCAAGGGTAATGGCTGTCCATCTGAAATTACAGCGTGTCTTAGATTCATTAAGCGAATGTATTTTACAATTTTTCCGTTATCTACTACAGCTACATTTTTATCTGAGATCTTTTTAATTTTAAACAGACCTAAATTTCTGGGGCGCTTTTGTGTCTCTTACTTTTAAAATTTTTCTCATACACAGTTTGTCCTACTGAAAATTTATTTATATTGGCGTTCTCATTGCGGGTTTTTGTAACACGTTCTTTATCGTTATCTAATTTATTTTTGACATTATTATAAGTAATTTTTAATTTTTCTTTGTGATCTTTTGCATACTGTTGGTATACTTCTTTGTTATAGTGTATATCATAAGGGTTGCGGGAATCTGAGTGTCCTAATGTTAATTCGAGGGGTGTAAAATTAGTTGATGAGTGGATTGTGTTGTTATAAGCAATTAGTGCGTATGACATTAAATTAGTGATATGCTCTTTCTTATAGGTTAATCTTAATAGTCTGATTTGTTCTAATAAGGTTAGGTGTAATCTTTCAATTAGTCCATTTGACTCTGGGTGATTTTCTGTTATAAAATGAATTTTTATTTTGTGAAGTTCGAGGGTATTCTGTATTGTTTCGTTTCTGAATTCGCTTCCATTGTCTAAAGTTGTTGATTCGGGTGTGCTATAAAATGTAAAGTATTGCAAGAATCCTTGAGTTACATCGATACTATTTTTTGAAATAATGGGTATCGCTTGGCATACTTTCGTGAATGCATCTACGATTGTAAAAAGTTTTGCGCTTCTACTACCCAAGTATCTGCATGTAGTTTTTAAAAAGGTTTATCGGGTGCTTTAGTTAACATTAAAGGTATTTTTCGGGGTGATCTGTCGTATTTTGTCTTATCACATAGTTCACATTGATTGATAAAATCCGTGGTCAATTCCTTCGTGTCTTTAAAGTAGTATCTTCTTATGAGTTGCTTTAGTGTTTCGTTGATTCCACGATGGTTGGTTTTTCTTTCGTATTGATTTCGAATTACGTCATTAATTTCGTCAGGGTCATCTAAAGTTATTAATTTTCGTGTCGTGTACATCTGGTAATCTCGGGTCCTGAGTTATTAAATAATCTAATATATAATTCTAAAAATCTCTGGTATAAATGTTCGGTGGTGAAATAAAAGTAAAAACGTTTTTTCTCTGGGGTATATTCTTTTAAAATTTCAATTATCTGTTCCTTGTTATCGTCTTTCGTTATTTGAATTTGGTATATTTTTCTATTATCGATTTTTGTATATTTTACTGGGTTGGGGTTGGTTAATACTTCGGTAACTATGAATTAATTTGGTTTCGTGTCTATTAGTTCATTAAAAATTTTAATTGCAATTTTAGGTTAGTCGTTCTGCGTTGAATGTATGGTTTCTATTTCTTCTGGGTATTCCCTTATTTCTGTTTCGTCTACATTGCCTATAACTGACTCTGTCTCTATTGCGTAGATTTGTATTCTGCTTAGTGCGTCTGCATTATTGTTCTAAATTCCTTTTTTGTATATGATTTCTGTAATATTAGGAAGTGGGTATTTATCGTCTACAGTTTTCTCGTTTAGTTTTCTGTAATCGATAACCATTGTATACTTGCGTTTGCCTGAGGTATCTAACTTCTTCGGTACTATTAATACGGGGCTGCTCCATGGTGAGTTTGAATGTTGGACGATATCTTGCTTCAATAGGTCTGCTACTTGTCTATCTGCTTCTTCTTGACTTGCTTGAGGTAGTCTATATGCTTTGTTGAAAATTGGTTTATTCTCTGTTAGTTCAATGTTATGTTTCACTGTGTTGGTGAAAGTTAAAGGTATTTCTTCACAATGGAATATATCTCGGTATTCGAAACATGTCTTCAATTGCCCTCTTCTCTTCGGTATTAATGTCGTTGTTAAAACGAATGTTAATTACATTTTCTTTTAACATTCTATCGTGTCTTGTAGGGTTGGAATCGATTTCATATTCTTCGTCGATTTCTATCTCACTAAAATTTACTTCTTCTATATCTATTGGATTTGTCAATGATAGTTCTATGGAGTAATCGTTTGAGTTTAAAATTGTTGTATTGGCGTAACTTCTTTTATTTGAACTAACGCGGTGGGTGTTTCTACTCCTTGTTGAAATGCCATGTGATTTATAGTGCCTGTGTCGTTTTTTAAATATACTATAAAACTCTTATTTGTTTTTCTGTCCTGGATTTGATTGTGTATTTTTGATCGGTTATTTTGTCCGATAACCGTCCAGGTAACGCATTCATGTATGTGTCTAAAGCTACTTCGTCGTACATCTTCGTTTTTAATAAACGTATGTTTTGGTCGGGTTCTTCAATTTCCAGTTTCGTCAAGATTAAGCTCCTCATGGCATCTCATACCAAATTGGTAGGGTGATTGACAGGGTTCCATTCGAAAGTTTATTAAGTCTTTCACCAGACATTTGATGTTTCTCTGGTCGCCGAAATACGCTATTAATAACCGTTTGAAGTTTTCCTACTGTTCGAGATCATCGCGGCTTGCAATTAATGTTATTGCTCTTCCGGTTAGTTTGCTGAGGATCAAGCATAAAAGCATGACGTTGCGGTCAATGTCGCTTTCTTAATAAAAGAATTTTCAAAATATCTTACACGCTGTGATAAAGATACCTAAAATTGCTTGGTTTCCGTCATATACCGGGGTTGCATCGAGATACAACCGTATGTTTTCCATGTTCATTGTTTTCATATAAATTAATTCTATAATTATTTTTTAGTCGAGTTTATATTGTGTTAAGATTGTATAAAGTTGGAATTTAGTTATTTAAAGAATCACCTATCATTTACGTATATTTTATATGCAATTATCAAGTGCTATAATTACTTTGAAAAACTCTGCTAATTAATTGTCTCATCAGTTACTGTTACGTTAAGTGTATAATTATAACTTTTGTAGAAATTGCAAACTGATGCTAATTGAGTTTCAGGTTTTTTCTGAATAATTTTATATCAGTAATAGTTGCCTGCAACAAATTTTATAAAAACTGCGTTATAATTACACGCTTTTGTTTCAGACTTTTGCTGAGTAAATCGTTTCAATAACAAAATTGCTGTAATAAACTGTACATAAACTTGTGTTCTAATTATACTCTAGAGCTCAGACTTTGCTGAATAAATTGTTTCTTTTATAAATCGCAATAAATTGTAATACTTGTGCATAAATGCGTATATATAAATTTTTTTGTTAAAATGAGTTTACTGAGTAAATTCTTTCATTAATAAATTGTAATAAAATGTAATAATAAATTGTGCAAAAAATGCGTATATAAATTCTTTCGTTGCTTACTATTGAAAAATGATTAGGATAAATAAACTTAGATAAATTTTATTGCCAGTTCCATCAGTTTTCTTTCCTTGGGCTTGGTCGATTTTGTACCTTGTCCAAATGTGCGTTTTTCCAGATAAAGGAGAAAAATTCAAGACCACCAGTTCCTCGATTTCGGATTCTTCTAGTGCCCTTCTGGAATATTACCGACTGCGCCAGACAGATTTTGGGCTTTTTGGAGTGGCTTTTTAAAAGGGCTTTGTCCAAAAAGCTCTCCTAACAATTTTATTTAAGCAGAAATTACAATGTGAATTTTAATAACAGGTGCGTTATATTCAGTAACGTATTGAAATCAAAAATATTTTAAGTTGACATTTACTATTTAAATTAACTAAAATTAGGGTGAGTAGCTAAACAACCAGCAATAATAAAGTTGTAAAGCTCAAGACTGACTGGCCATCTTGGGCTCCTGAGGGTATTTATGCTATCCCTGCCCCTCACATTGCTTATGGGAACTGTAAATCTCATGTCTGCTATTTCTTTATTCAATACAAAGTATTACTTTTTAGTGATCTTAATTCTAACAATAAGTTTTTTATAATCTATTGTGACCTGCATCTGCAGTGTCATACTACCTCTGGAATACAAAGTATTCACATCCGTTCTCATGTCTGGTTTATAAACTTCCATTAACCTTTTGTAATATGTCCTTCAATTATACATTGTAACAATCTAACTTAAGCTTTAATAATTCCATTTGACTACATATATATATCCTAATTTGGAGAATATATAACTCGTGCCGCAGAAAGCAGTTTATTTGTAAATAAAGATGTATCTTTAAGTCAAACTTTTACCTATACAAATCG
The DNA here is from genome assembly GCA_036346225.1 of Platerodrilus igneus. Taxonomy (NCBI): domain Eukaryota; kingdom Metazoa; phylum Arthropoda; class Insecta; order Coleoptera; family Lycidae; genus Platerodrilus; species Platerodrilus igneus. The sequence continues at coordinate 9,405,544 of JARFIW010001638.1, read as the reverse complement.
AACTAAACATTTGTATAGCTAAAGATTACTAGTTCGAATGCTATCGGAAACCTTTCATTTCTTTCTTGTGATTATTAGTTGTGTTTGAAATTATTATTTGATTTTTTTACGCTTAATACTTTCAATTTCTCCTTAGGGCTTGTTTTTGTTTCCATTTCCTACTTATTCTTGTCTGTGTGATATTCGTTTAAGTTTTTCGTAATCTTCCTCTCAAATCGATATCTAGTATATCTGCAGAGCCAAGAAGTAACTACAGTAATATTTGAAAAAAATGAGAGCACAAGCGAATGGTTTTTTATATTTCGCAAGAAAAGTATCGGAAGTAAACAAAACTGTAAAAATTATAGTGCAAAAAAACACGAAATTTGTCAGCAAATGGAAAGAATTTTTAGTGTGTTGGTTCATATTAAGAAGTGGTTAATGTAAAAAAGCACAGTGGTTAAATTTTTTTATATAACTATTATATAATGAGGTAAAAGTAATTATTTAAAAGCGTTAGTACTCAATTTTTTAATTTAAGCTCATAAAACAAGCATAAAACAATTTAAATCTGTTTAACAATTGTCAGTTTTCTAATTAGCTGAAATTAAATATTATATCTATAGCTTTAGTACCCAAAATCAATTAAATGGTGAAAGTAATCCTTAAAAATTAATTTTAGGTGTTATTTTATTCTATTATACGCTAAATTTCCTTTAGTTATTAAATATAGACCGTAATTGATCAATTTCAGTATCAGGTACAAAATTCAATAATTTAAATCCCTTAAAATTCCGCACAATCATATCGACATTCATATCATTTACAACTATAAACTTTTGAAAACGTGTCTCAAACCAAAACATTTCATAATTAATTAAATACAAATTGTTTAAGCCTCAAATTAAATCAAACGCTACTTTTAGTTAAATAAAAACTCATTAAATAATGATTTATAACCGTGTGCATTTGTTACATTTATTAAAATATACAGAAGTAGTCAATCATTCAACAATATTATATTTCCAAGCACTATTCGATTCATTTGTAGAAGATAAATAATTTGTGGTTTTTATCAGTTTATCATAAACAGAGAGTTAGGGTTTTATGTATACCATCAAGTTCTCCGATTTATACATCGAGAAGAATATTAAAAGGAGTGCAGATGCAAACATTCTATAAAGTATGCAAAACTTAACAAACCTTAGATTACAGTAAACAGATTGTATACTTTCATGCTGTTTTATGTGCGCAGGAAGCAAATGTGCACGTGGCTACCTCAACGATATATAAACAGTGAACAGACGCGAAGTAATAATTATGTGTTTTTCACTAGAAACAATTGATTTTAGATTATTTTAAGTCTAAATTAATCACGTATGCAAGTTAACAAAAGTTAAGTAATTTCGTTTGTATAATTTCAGAACGAATTAGACATGGAGCAAGATAAACCTGACCCTGAAACTGGTTTAACACCAAAAGAAATAACTTTAGTTCAAGAAAGCTGGGCTCCATTTAAAAAAGACCTGAAGAGCGCCGGTGTGGAAATGTTTTTGATGTAAGTACAGAATAAGGTTCTCTCAAACTCTCAAATGAATAGGTTGTGAATAGTAGCAAAAACAGTGAATGACTATTAAACATATACGAAAATCCTTTAAAGAATTATTAGAGCGTACTATTTAAATATAATGCAGTTTATTATTAAACAAAAAATACTACATGCTTAACAAGTCACGCGATTTGTACAGAATAGAAAATACAGCTATTATTATGGACACCCCTTGGTCGCCTTGTAAATGAATTTATTATGTGTGGAGCTCTCTTACGGTCAATATAAACGCAGAGCCATATCGTGCAACTTTCCCCATGATGCCCCTTCACGACTAAGCATTTAAGCAGCACCGTTCCTTTTCTGGGCCCTTAAGAACATGCTTTCGCGTGCGTAGCAATGTCATTTAAATTGCATTGTGACACCGTCTAGTAGCTACAAGACTCAATATTTTTATGATCGGCATCAAAGTAAAGATCTTCGTGCAACGCGTTTAGGTTTCAATGCCATCTTTCACACATTTATAGTACCTTCGGGAGTGGTCTTCTTTAGTAAAGTAACTTTCGGCGACTGATTCAAACGCGCAGTTGTATCGCGCAATGCGCTTCGTGACGTTGCTGCTTCGAACGGCACCAAAACCCTTTGGGCATTCCTAAACTCTTCTGAACTGATTTTTTCTCGCGCAAGGTCTTGGTGCAATCACACAGTCTTGTTGGGCAAAACGCATTATTACCAGCGGTATTCTTTGCGCATTCCTGCATTTCAGTCCCAAATTTTAACATAAAATTTTGTCAGTGATTAGGGAATGCTGAGAGTTACTTACTGTAAAATCTGCAATTACTCGAACACCATATGGTATTTCCACTATCCATGCCTGTTTTTGTTCTATTTTACCCAAAAAGCTTGAATACAGTAGTTAACGAATGATAGCGCATTTGTTTTGACCCCGTCCAAAAGTGCTAGCACACCACAATTGCCGAGAAAACTTCAAGTTTGCACTATCGGTAGGAAGTATTAGAAAATAAATATGAATACTAAAAGTGCACAAAGTATCTTAGAAACGAGCGAAAACGAATGGACGTTTTGCAGTAAGCAACTGTTACGGCTGACTACAGTAGTGCGAGAGTAAGTTCCTATGGAAAAAATTATAAACATAAAATGAACATGTGAAATGGTCGAAATACCCAACTATTTTACAAGTGTCACCTACCTTGAAAGGGTTTACTAGCTATCAAAACTAAGGGGCGCAAAACCGTCTTATTCCAGCTATCCGCTTTATATTTTCGCTACTCGAAAGAAGGTTTTTCCCGATATGTCTGTCTCATTGCTTTCTGTGTTCTAAAATTTACAACCTCGTATTCTACTTTTCTCTGTCGTTATTTAAAAACACTCGTTACTTTTTTTGTCAAATTAAAGCAATTCTCTAAAAAGGGACCTCTTTCTCACTAGAGTAGCGGATATGCTTTCACAATTAGCATCTTTGTTTCAACAGTATAAATAACTCCAAATAAAAAAACCTAAGCTTAAACTCTATAACCAATAAATTCCGAACATATCAAACACGTACATAGAGCTAAAAAGAATTCCAACTGCCCAGGTATTATTAACAGAAATCCCAAAAAGATATCAATTAATGAATAACATTGATCTACAGGACACTTTAAATTCTATTTCTGAAAATGCTCATCATAACAACACATAGAAAAACAGCGCAATACGAACTTTTTCTTTAACCATTCCTATGTTCATTCAAAGTACTAGCTTTTACTCTTTGATTAACAATAATTCCACAAATGAACATACATTTACATATTTCTTACCCTTTTAAAATTTTCAAACTTCCTTTCACAATAATATTATGCTTAAATTTAAACAAAATTAATTCTGTCGTTATTTCATAGTATAACAGAATAATTATTTACCGGATTATTAATTTTCCACCAAATAACTACAAACCATTTACAGCTTATTTTTACAATTTCACATGTGCATATTTATAAATCATAAAGAAACAAGAAAAGCTCAAATGGTACTCACAGTTAAATTCCACTTCATGATTTTTTACTTAATTAAACACATCCAGAAACTCCAGTGATTCACCTGTATATTGACTATTGATACGTTAGCTCTCCCTATTTCATCGACTTAAATTCCAACTTTTGTTAAAGGATGAAATCCGGTTGTCATCCTTTTATTGGCTAGTGCCATTTACCGATGCTGGACCGACGCGAATATAAATTTTGCAATACCAACGTTCTTGAGCTTTCTTGCCTAATTATTCGGCAAATTTAAAAAACAATTCGATGTCGATTATTAGAGGCCTACAGTCCACTGAATACATCTCCACGATTACTAAATCATAATTTCTTTCTTAACTAACTTTCCAACTTTTTCAAACTTGGTCGTTATATAACATTTCCCATCTTCAGAAATTTCGTTTTCATACATTGTGTGTTTAAACTACTTGATTTTCGAGTTAATAGTGTTCTGTCCGTACTGATGTATTAGTTTTATGTCCGTATTGTGTGCATGTGGTTCTTGCGGTTTTTTTGAATCAGTATAAATGTGTACAAATAAACTTTCTTGTGCCGGTTATTTGCCGACTGTCTACCTGTATTCTTCTATGTTTAGTACAAGGCGTATGAAGTCTCGATAGTCACTGCTGTTTGTATAAGCATGTACTAGGTGCTTTACTATTTATTTCTATATCGTTATTTAATACTATACTGAATTAGTCACGTTATAAAATGTAAACAACAAAAGCTTTAAAGTTTCTAGATTTGAACAGTGTTTTCGTACTAAAAACTCATTACACCAAATGAAATTAATAAATTTTTTCTACTACTTAATGTTGATCTACGTAATGCGCTGGCGTTACACAACAACTACGATTTCTTAACAGCTGACCACATTTCAAGTCGTCGGTACTTTTCTATTGCTAAGGAATCTCAGTCGATAAGTATAAATGGTCGAAGTTTTATACAGCACCGTTAGTTGGTGCCAAAGCAAATATACGTTCTACAGTTAGCAGCTGTCAACATTTCTTACTCCGTTACAAAATTTCAACTCCATTACAAAATGTAAACTTGGCATCCCATTTTGTTCGATGTGAAATAAATGAAAACAGATATGAACCAGGTGTTATAAAGCACGTTTGATGAGAACGTAGTAATTACGTGTCTTACCTTAAGCATTTGCCATCATTCGAACACTACAAAGAAAATTCAAAATGAGGGCTTTATTTTACTTAGTAAAAACAGGTAAGACGACTGAGGTGGCATAAAATCTTTGTATACAGTGATACGTGTGAATTGACGTTAGGTTTTCTGAATTAATTTTAATCTAGAGGGGTTAGTGACGTAATCGTAAAACAGTGTACCGGCTAGCTCTCAGTGGTGTGGGTGGCTTGTATGAAAACAAATAAAATACAAGTTCTGATGCTTCTACTAAATACTACACGCTTACCTAGAAACGTTTTTAAACTTCTTTGTCTACGTTTTGTCCTGAAGTTTAACTCACCTGAAGGAGGGTGTTCTGAGCATCTGTTTAGCGGTTATCACTGCTCTGGAGGTTAATGCAACCTCACTTACGGCTTTCTCTTTTACTAATTTAAAATAAACAAAAGGAAACGTCCATGTTGTATATAGCCAGTCTATATTGTAAAACATAGTTATTGCACTAAATAGCAACAGAGAGAAACTACGATCTGCCTCTAATTGGTATAATACTTAATATTACCAATGATTCAACTGCATAGGAAATGAGCCAATTTAAATTTTACACGCTAATTTACGGAGACGGTAGTAAGCTTCTCTTTATGTTAAGTCAGTAAATTTTAAATAAGCGTGAACCAACGTGAGTAGTTCTTAATAATAAGCTCTACACATTATTATTATCATCAACCACAGTATAAAATACCACAATCGAAAACAAATAGCATATGATGTTAATAAGCCCTTTGTTTGCATATGGTTTTTAATATCATTGTGAGTACGGCGTTCAAAATAGTGGGCTTTCTAAAAAGACCATCTGAAACTTTTAACAATTTAGAATTTTTTGTACGCATTTGGAGTATGTATTTTCTGCATGGATCAATCTATATTATACATCATCACCCTAGTAGACTAAAACGGCTTCAGAAATCGAATTTAACACTATCAATTTTTGGTTACGGTAACGTTTGCTCGTATTTACACAATCCTCGAATTTTTTTCGTGCGCAAAACTAGTTTTGGATAGTCACATTTTAAGATACTTAAAGGCTATTGTTATTGGAGGGATATCATTTTCACATTTGAGTACCAGACATTGCAAATACTATCTATTTTTATGCAGTTTTACAGAACAAAGGAGAAATGATTCTCCAATTTTAATAAATTACATACAACTGTGCAAATACCTATTACATTAATACTGATTCCTTCATCAATAAACTTTGTTACGGGTAAAACGGGCATTACAAGTTAATTTGTCCATTTAAATGCAGTAGATTTTCCTTCCCCATCTAATTTATAGCAAGTGTAATACAACGCGTTGCAACCTAAATCTTTATGTTATTGAATTTTACAATAAATTATATGCAGGAAGTAGGCACGTATGTTACAGCAAAACACGGATCACGAAAAGAGCACCAACAATAAAAGGAAGATCAAGTAGGAAAGACACCCAAGTTACCTTAACGTAACGAAAAAAGCCAAAGACATGCTAGTTCAGCGGAAGATTGGGGTGTACGCCCAAGGTCCCGGGTTCGAATCGCAACACGGTCTGCTTGAAAAATGTTAGGCGAGCATTTTTCATAAAAATACACCCTCGTTCGGATGAGAGGTAAAATGGAGGTCCCGTGTGTTAGTGTTGTCACGCACTTTAAAGATCCCTACCTTGTTTGGAACAGCAAGGGTTACGCAAAATTTCAAATTTTCCAGATAAAAAAAACTCGCTTTCTAGCCAATGTAGTACCTTCGGGTGGAGCATTGGAAAATCACATGTAAGGAAGATTGGGGTGGGCATAAGGTTAGTTAAGCACCTGGCTCTATCGGCTGAAATAAACAGTTAAAGGACAGTTCACTTGTTTGTTTAATAATGCATAAAATAAAATGAGAACACAGAAACATAACAGTAGCAGTAACGTAATTTATTAAACTACATAAACGATAAACATGGCGGTACCAAGCCGCTATAAATAACAATAAATCTTTAAACACTAAAAATAAATAGTACGAGCTCGCAAATAAAGGGGAAAAACAATCATAAAACTACAATGCCTTTAAATTTTTCTGCACCTATGTTTAACAAAATAAAAGTAATGCAGGAATATAATTTCTAAATGTTATAATTATTAACGCAATCTTGTTAGTTGTTTGAATTTAAGAAACAAAAAGACAAAGAGACACAATACTGGGAATTGCTTTTAGTAACTAGTTCCTAGTATAAAGAATAATCATTGGTAAAGTTAATTTGTACAAGAGCACCAAACAATAACTGGTTAATTTATAGTAAAACCGTTAATTAATATGTACTAAAATTTGAAGTATGTCTTGTAGAAGGTAGTCCCTTACTACCAGCACTTTGAATAAGCAAAAGAATCCCCAGGGGACAGTAACGTACCAACGTACCAATACGCGCATAACGTAAATTAGAAAGCAAAAACGTGTACTGCCTTGTGAAACATTCGCAGGACAAAATACAAAACCATATATGAGTGGAACAACAATTATGAGCGATTTATAAATTTATTTTGTAAACCAATATTTCCCATTAGTTGTCCAAACGTTAAAAGTATGCAGTAAAGTGAGTAACGAAAAGAAAATCGCCTAGTACAAAGTACGGACTATCAGCAATTACAATAGTTCCCAATCTAGACATAACTTTACAACATATTAGGAATTTAAAATATTAACCAGATGATCAGAAAATGATAACTGCGGTTGTACCTGCATGAATTAAAAGGAGTTGTCATCAACAATAAATAGCTGAGTAGAATCATACAAGGTGGGGCAAAATAACTAACACGATTATTTAAATTTTTAAGAGAGGTCGGAATGGTTGCAGAATAAATAAATGACCATAAATAGGTTAGGGAACGTTGCACATATTTGTATTGATTGGATTCACTATTGTCATTGTTTTGAAGCTTTAACTTTAATTTCTCTGTTGAATGTATTAACTGTGCATTTAAAAATCGTATTTCTTTGTATTTGCTGTAATATTATATATTAATTAAATATCAAATTAGGGTTGTCTCTAATTAAATAAACCAAAATTAGTAAATTAAGCGTGAATAAGTTAACAACTAATAAACATATGAACATACGAACAAACTAATAAATAAAAATGATTATATGTAAATGTATAAATATATAAATAAAAATATATAAGCATGTAAACATGTTAATATGTAAATGAAAAAGTTGTAAATATATAAATATGTTTGTCATTGATCAACAAAAAGTGCGCAGATAAGTTCTATTACTTTACAAGTAAAATAAAAGATTTAAAACTAACAAATTCTTGCAATGCTATAGATTCTTGTATAGATTGCAGTCGTATGGGACACAAAATATATGCTACAAAGAGCAATATTTTTATTTAACATAGTTTGCAATAGACTGTTTGCATACTCAACTAAAGACATAGTTCACTCTTTAAATATTATCAATTAGAAACCATTTTCGTTAGAAAAGATCCTGTTACTTTTATGCTTGACTCAACAAGTATTATTTTTATAATACAGCTAGACTTCATTTTCTCTTTCACAGTCCTAGCTACTACTTCACATCCATCAAACTATAAAGTATAATATTTATTTATAGTTGCATTTTAGATTCTTTAAGCACACTCCAGAGTACCAAAACTATTTTCCATTCAGAGGTACGCCATATGATGAACTTCAAAATGACGAAAAATTCAAAGCTCACGCAACGAATGTGATATACAACCTATGTGCTGCAATTGATAATTTGAGTAATAAGTATATCTTAATAAATCTATTGGCAAACGTAGGAAAATCACACGCCAAAAGAAAAGTACCTGAAAAATCATACTGGGTAAGTACTTCTAATTTCTCACATTAAATATATATATATATATATATATATATATATATTTCAAAATCTTCAGTATCATTTTACTTAGTTAAACTAAATTTCTATACAAACGTATTGACTTGTCTGACCTTTTTCAATGTCCATAAATGAAATCGAAAGTTAAAATGCAACATTATATATTCATGGAATAATGAGATCACAGGAGGTCATTTAACCTGATTCTGTGATAAAATCCACCCAAAACGAGAAAAAGCAAAATTTCCCAATACTAATTTTTTACCCTATATAAATATATAAGCGTATTTCCCTAGCACATAAAATAAGATTCCCATGTAAAACAGCACGTTATAAGTACATATAGTGTTGTGATAACATTTAAGTACGAAGCCCGACTTTAAAATTAGTGAAAATACAAAAGCGTTTACTAATTGTGTAATTCAAATCCCTGTGTAGATAATAATTCGTAAAATACCTTTTAAACAAGTTTTATTGCGCGTATGCAGATTGAAAAGCATTCACTTTAAATTAGTAGATAACGTCAATGTTTATCATTTAATAAACGTACTACGCTGATTTACATTTATCTACATTAAGAATTTAAAAACCGTGCTTTACTAAAATGTAAACTCAATCTTTAGCAAAACTACAATAAACACGCAGTCTAGAATTTTCGCTTTCAATTACTTTAACAAAATAAACAAATTTATTTCTTCGAGAAGTTGTGTCAAGGCTAAAAATAATATTTCCTATCAATGAATATGAGTTAAATTTGTCCAACGCGACAATACCGAAAGGCTATAAAATAGATAAGATAACGAGTTTAATAGCTCTAATTATATTACAGAAGTCATAAGAGAGATATAACAGCGGTGGGTTTAAATTACTAGTAAAGAATGAAAGATTTTTTACGGTCAGTTTATTACAGATAACAAAGTACGAAATCGCGGTAGATTATTACATCATGCACAACTAATACTTCCAGGAAATAATCTAAAAGTTATCGAACAATGGCGTATTAAGATTATTTATTATATAAGACAAAAATGCATTAGAACGGGGCCATTCATTACTTTGGCATCTAACCTGTAATTTCAAAATTTGTAATTCATTCTGTAACATAGAAGTTTGAACATAAGTTATGAAGTATAATTATTTTAGAGAGTACGGCGACAATTTATCGCTTCAATACAAATAATAAGTGCAAAGTCATAAGCTGATTTTAATCTATTAAAAATAAATCTATTTTCAAAAACGTATATTTTGACGGATGGAAAATTAATGTAGCTCTATAAATTTTAAACTCAAAATTTTCTATGCGGTTAAGTCCAATGGAAGCGATGCTTTAATAAACAAAGAATAATTTAACGATTTAAACTGCAAGCATAACTTTGTTTTTGTAACCTAAAAGCATATTTAAGGATAATTTATTCCAGCAATTTTAAGGTCAGTGCTTGAAGCGTTTTGGCCCTTACAAAAATTTCTGACCAAAATTGTAGATCAACTACACTGACGGAAGGGGTAATGAAAGAATATGTAAATTATTAAGAGAATTTTGAAAAGTATTTTGTGACTTACTCATAAAATATTTTGGGGTTCTTTAATTATTAACAAAGATTGGGTGAAGTTTACTTTAATACATAGGTAGTGATAGAATAATTGTTCTTTCTAAATTGCATCTATAAGCGCTGCATATGTCTGTGCATGTAGTTAGGTTATTTAGATAATGCGTGTAACAGAAAGATGTTTTTGAATGTACAGAGGATTGTTTATAAATGGTTCTTAAGATTTTTTTGTTTCATTTCAGTTTCGCAAGATCCATAGCGCATTTGCGCTAAGCTAGCCAAAGATAAAAAAGAGCACGAATTCACATTTTTTATTAAGCAAGCATTCATTGTATACTAATTTTGGTCAAGCCGGTTATACACAAATATCCACAGCATCTTTTGTGGCTCCCAACGTTTGGGCAGCCGATTCACAACTATATATATATATATATATATATATATATATATATATATATATATATATTTATATATATATATTTATATATATATATTTATATATATATATATATATATTGCTGTGATAAGGGGTTGCTTAAGGGTGCACGTTGTAGTAAAAATCGTTCAGGAATGAGTAATTAGAATAGTCAGCAGAAAACTACACTTATTTAAGGAGATAATTAAGAAATAGACATAGTTTGTAGATAGTAAGTAGTCAACACCCTGTATATAGAGTAGAGATAGTTTTTGGGCGACGCAGGTAAACATAGGAAGACGCATGATTGGCGTAGGAATGAGAAATACATGTATTAAGTAGATAGTAAATATTAAATACCCTGTAGATAAAGTTTAGGTAAAACAAATAAGGATATTTTTCAGTGGAAGCACGCGTATATTGAGAAATAAATGATAAAGTGTAATTAGACACGCATTAAGAAGAAGAGTTCCAGACGATTAAATTAATACGGATATAGAAATAGAGTTTCAGGTAGTTAATATAAATGCGTACAAAGATCTAACCATTTTGATAAGAGAAATGATTAAAAATTGCGTGAATCGCATGTAAACATGAAAATTTAAAGTCGGGTTGCATCAGTTGTTTATAGAAAAGCAAGTAATCTATCAAAATACAGCATGTTGATAAGGAAAGACAGCTGCGGGCAGGTTGTGATTATGGGAAAGTGTGGAGCATTGCATCAGAAACTGCTCAATATGTAATTATTTGATTGGTCAGAGACAAGCGACGAGTTCTAGACCAAACCCACGGATGGAGTGGAAATTCGAGATTATATTAGCAAGCACCTTGATAAGAAAGTCAGTTTTGAACTTAATGAAGGCCGAAGTGCATTGCCATTAAATAGAGTAATACGTAATAAGTATAAAAGTGAAATAAAATGAGTGCGAATATGAAGATTACAATTGCCGTTTAAACGTAAGTACGTTTTTAATGAATTTATTGTAAACTAAGACATAAAAATAATTGGGTTTCGAGGTCTGAGGAAAATAGACTAGGATTCTGATGTTAAGAAAAAAATACAGTAATACAATTTAAATGTCAAGGAGAAAAGAAGAATAATACAATCTTGAAGTACAGGGTGAAACAAACTACAATTTTAAGTCTGGGGCAAGAATGATAAAAGTCTAAGTTTGAAGAATTGAAATAAATTGGGGTATATAATTTAATGATGGTGGTCCATAGTGTAATAATTTGAATGGAATCCAGAATTGGGGAAGATTTACATTTAATCTTGCACGTACGCCAAAACGTATGTATACATATTTTGTTTTTCTCGTATGCGGGATTTTATTCGAATTTGTCGAGTTTACCTTTAAAAGATCACGTAGGCAAATTTTATAATGGGATTCTTTAACAGATGACGTAAATTATATGCGTTTATTGACTTTTTACGTCTTGAAATATATTTGTTTTGCAAGACCTGTTTATTTGAGCACGCATAATTATTTCTTTACACTAATGCGTCGAGCTTAAAAAAAATCGTTTCATGTTTGTTTGACTTTAGATACTCCTAATTTCTATTTATTCAAAGTTTTTGAATGTATTAGTGTTTCTAAAATGAGTTGGATTGCGTCTAGAGTTATTTATTCTACTAAATGTGGTTAAATTATTAAAGAATGAGCTTCCTTTCATCGACTAAAGTTAGTTGTAGATTTTATACAGCGAGTTTGATTATTTGCTTTATGCATAATTAACAAATTGTGAGCTTTTTATGAATCAAATGTTTAGTTTTCTTGATTTTGGTGTTGTTTACATAAGGTAATATATATATATATATATATATATATATATATATATTAATGTAAACATTCTCGCGTTGGAAACACCGCCAAATATTTGCGGGAATAGCCACTAAATTAATACTGTGACTTGGGTACAGCGTATTTTATTCAGAGGAATGCAATAGAAAGTATGAAATTGCTATCCTACTTTCATTTTCTTTGCTTGACTAGCGCAACGGAAATTATGCTGTGGAATTTACGAAAATAAAATAAAACACTGAAATCTCAAGATACATCTATGCATTCTTAAACATCTTTATTTCATACAAAGAAATCTCTTACAAGATTAAAAAACAAATGACAGCTAAGTTCATACAGAAAATTATTACTAAAGGAAACGTATTTATGAAAATAAACCTTACCTAGCTTTTGTTAACAGGTACAAAATCCTCTTTAATTTATATGTGGATAATTTTCCAAACTTTTATTACCCTGTTCGAAGTGTAATTTGCCAATAACACAGCAAAGATAATTTAGTAAAGGTCAAAATGCTTTGAGCTCTAACCTCAAAATTTGCTGAAAATTATCCCTTTCACAAATAAATTAAGAACATATTCTAGCTTAAGTATTAACATTAAATTATTCCTATAGGTTACAAAAAAATTAAAAAGTTATGCTTGCTGGTATTATTGTCAAATAGCGCTTATCAAAATCATATGTCAAGCGTAATTAACAGAATTAAATATTCCATGGTTCCATTTCACATCTCCAAAAATATCAGTTGGCAAAGTGCATTTTATTTTTAATCAATTAAAGTCGTCCATAGTTTAGGACCATTTATGTCGAAGATAGCTTAGTTTTCGTAGTATCGTACAAAATCATTATACTCCACAATTGTGCAAAGTTCTATGTTACTTATTACATGTCGTATATTGAAAAAATTACTGGAACTTACACGTTCGATGTCTTCAAGAATTAATCTTTACTTAAAACTTTTATGTTGTAAAATCAATTGACAACGAATGAAATCTGAATCTAAATGAATGAATTGTTTTAACTCAGTTCCTGTTTATGTACAAAAATTTTATCTACGTTACTTTTTCCATCTGATTCTAGATCCATTTCGAAGAATTAGTCGTGGCTGATGTAATATATATGTAAATTGCACGTTTAATGATCTAATTAGTATAGAGCTGACGTGGTTGATATGATTTATGATTATCTCAAAGCGTCGTTTATTCTTTTCTATTAAACGAAGTCAATATTCGCCATCTCCTTCTCTCTGTAGTACGTATGCTATTAACCTCACATTATCTTATCTCGGTTTTATTTTATGACTTTTAATGGGCGCACGCTTCTTAGAATCGGAGCGTTAATGAACTTTTTAAAAATAATTGGCTTACTAAAAACATTTATTAGTAAAATAACGTATTCGTTTAGTAATAACGAAAATCTGGAATTACACATTTTATTTTAAATATTAAAGTATTATTTTTAGGAAGAATGAATATTTTTAAAATGATGCGTCTCTCTACATACAGAAAATGTATCTAGTATTTTGAAAGTATATACGACTCGTTTTCAATCTGCAGGATTTTATGCTTTGCTTCTCCTAGGATGCAATAAAAACTTGTTATTACTCGGAATGGCTATTTTAATTTTTGGTTTTAAATGTTCTCTCTACGCACGGAAGTCAACTACATAATTAATTAAAACCCGTAATTGCATTCTTAACGATTGTAAATGCAATTTACAAATGCACATAATTTAAAAACCAAGTGTAGAATGATTATTTGAACAAGACATCTGTCAAAAGTAATTATTTTAGGTAACGAAATGGAATGGCTTTTAAAAATGAAAACTCGTTTATGTAATTTATATACACGGCTGCAATGAATTAATTTAACAATCGGGCTTTTTATGTTTATATCTGATTCATGACTTTTTACACTCTGCAATAAATATAATACATAATTACTAAGGGCTTTGTCTTATGCTTTATAAATGCAATAAGATCATTTCTATTTACACATGACTTAAAGTTGGGCTTCTTCTTATGTGGTAATGAAACATGCTTATATTTATATAGGGTATGAAAATTAAATCTTGAAACATTTTAATTTTTCCCGTTTTTGGGTGGTTATTGTTTATAGAATTTGGCGTGCAATGACCTGTCATGACTACTTAATCACATGAATATATACATATATATATATATATATATATATATATATATATATATATCAAATTTATAATGGGCACCACCGAGAAAGTATAAACGAATGAAATGTAATTTACGTTATATAAGTTATTGCACATTTTAAATAATCGAACTTTATGAATTTGTATTAATATAATTAGTTTTCTTTACACCGTGAATTAATATTTGCTTACTTGAAAACTTTAGTCAAAGTACCAAAAATTGTTTGTGCGCAAAAAGCTCCCTCTGTACAAAATGTTAATAGTTCAAACTCAACTCAGTGTAAAATTCTCCTTACATAAGACAATTAGTATTCAAAATTCAACAATAAGTATTTGAGTTACGCAATAAAATAAAAATGTTCTTTAAACGTAAAATATGACAAACATCTGACCTCGTTTGTTGTATGTGTGTGTGTGTGTGTTACAATCAGCTGTTGTTATTGAAACCTCAATCAGCAGTAATAACGCTTTATAGATTTTCTCCTTAAAATATAGAATATAGAAAAATATTTTGTATGGGTATTTCTTGAATAGATTTATCCAAAAGTTTTTCAGTTATTATTAAAAAAAGGTATAAAATTTTGTATAAATATGAGTTAAAATGAATCTAAACCTCTCGTTCCAAACATGTTTATTTATAATCGTTGAAAGCTTTCTGAGTTCTGTTTAATTAGATTTCACTAATTTAAATTATTTAAGCAAACTATTGTGCTGATGACTTATTTCACTTGTCTCACAGAACAAAAACCCCACGTGACATTTTGTGTCTCTATTTATAGAATTTTTAATCGTGGGATTGGTAGATTATCTATTGTACAGAAGCTTTTACCAGCATGTATGCTATTTAAAAGTACTAAAGAGATAAAGTATTTGATAATATTTTAAAGACTAAAATTGCAAATGGCAGAATTGCGATACACCTGCCTTGCAAAATAGCAAAATGCTTGAACCACTGCATTAAAAATTTTGGTTAAATGTAATGTGTGCTATATTACTGTGCAATGAAAAGTTATTTTGTAGAAATATCTATACAGATTTTATTTTTATCTTTGTTCTTTTTATATTTGCTAGAAATAATTAGAATTCAAATATGAACGTTTACTATGAAATAACTTATCTTTGATATAGCAAACCCTTTAATTGTTGTTAATAACATTCTACTTATGGAATATTTTCAAGGAATAATTATGAAGGGTGTCTAAGCTTCAATATCCCAACACAACTTTACTTACCCTATTATATTTATTTCTAACGCTAGAAATTCAAATAAGAAATGCGTTTCATATGATATTTACAGACTGATACTACTAAAATGTCCTACGGTTTAAACTCTACGACATTGAGCTCCCTAAGCTAATTAATTGATTTTAATGATAAAAATTTGTGTCAAAAATGAGATTTGTGATCTATATACAAACAGATGTTGTTCCACACTAAAACTATATATGTGCTAGAGATGATTGTTTCCACTGATGTGAATTCTTACTTGAGTATTACAGTTATAATTATTGAAAAGGATCTTGTATGAACAATCCACGATATATTCAAAAACATCTTTCTTCAAGACGCATTATATAAGAAATTTACTTACACGTAGAGATATAAGGAAAGCTCATAAATTAAATTTACAACTTAAGGTTAAGAGGAAACAACATTCCATCACTCTTAAACATTAATATAATTTTCACCTAATTCTTGTTAATAATTAGATAACCCCTAAAAATTTCATATGTAAGTCACAAAATCTTCTTTAAACAAAATAGATAATTTAAATATTCTCCTATTACCCCACCTTAAAGGTGGCTGATGGGAAACCTTGAGCAGACTTTTTTTTAAAGGTCAAACCACCTCGAAGGTTTTACAAAAATTGACCATTCAAAGGTAATTTTCCATACGCAAAGATCTTATACTAGCTTGATCTAATTAATAACACAAATTGTCTTTCCAAGGGTTTAAAACAAAGATATACTCGCGACTTATCGTTGATAAAATTGCTATTTAAAAATCGTGTCCGCTTAGAATTAACTTTATCGAAAAATTCTTGGTTCTATTTCTTATATTTCCATTTTAATTAATCTTCATATCTCAACGTCTACTTCACCCGTTTTTGAAAGTACCTTTATTTTACTGGATTAAAATATCAGGTAACCTTGCACCAAGTTGAATTATCGTTTTATTGGCGCAATAGGTTGCGACTTTGGTGCTCTCCATAAAAAACAATTTAATAGCGATCTATGAATGACCAAATGTTGAATTTTGAATGCCCGCTCTTCATTAATTTCCGGCTTCTATATAACACAATCTTAATACGTCATCGTTCTCGAATTTCGATTGCATTCTAGGAGGTCTTATTCATCTTATGATGTAGTAATTAACTGTAATTTTGCGTGTTTTTATCTTTAATGGCCTGTCAGTTTAATACTTATTGCAATCAAAATTTGTATTATAATTGTAAGAGTTTCCGTAGTAATTTATAACCATTAGAACTTGTTATCTTATCTGATTTCTAGTCGCTTCGGCTGTTATCACGTTCCGAGAACTTTTTAATTGGATCCTGCATTTATATTGCTTGTTAACGTAAATATAATGGATTTTCGAGTGATCTAGAAAAGTAGTTTGTTTAAGAGAATACAAATAAATGCAGTATTTATCGTTTTCGATTAAATAACGTATATTAAATGGTATTTTTAGAAAAGATAAAGTTTTATGCATTATTGAATTAGCCTCCACATTTTAGAACTGGTTTTACTGGTTCTTTTTAACATGCACTAGAAGCTTGTTTTAAATGATATTTTTAAAGAGGATGAATATCTACACACGTGTTTTACGTGTTCTAGAAATTACTATAATAAGCTTATCTTACTAGAATATTATACAGGGTAAAAATCCAATATTGGAAAATTTTACTTTTCTCTACTTTGGGTCGATTTTTTTCACAGAATATGGTGCTCAATGACCTTTTATGACCTCCTTATCACATCATGAAAGGCAAACTCTATTTAAACTTCATTTTTGGGTCGTATTAAGTCTAACTATTTACAAATATTTGCAGAGTATCTTTAATCTACTGAAATACCTCTACACAAAGGTCCATTAACAATAACTAGTACACTAAGGACTTCTTGGAAATAACGATTGAACTGTATTATCATCAACTGTGTATTGGACTGATGTGCGATTAATTTATTATTACACAAACACTAAGCGGTGACATAACTCACTTTTAAAATATAATCTACATAAGCGATAGGAAATTTATTCTAAAAACCCAATCCGATAATTTATTTCATATCATTTGTATTGAAATTAAAACTGCATTATTCTCCAGGCTGTCTGCTTTGGACCAGAATAATTACATTTGCTTGAACACACAAAAGATTATTGACTCGTCCTGCAGTGTGCGATCTCTTAATTTACAGCTACAAAACGTTGCATATAAAAATTACAATAAGATATCTTGAAAGTGTCTTTTGCATATTCCAGGTTGTTGTAAATTAATCTGGAATAATTAAAATGCGTATAAAAGTGCGGTCACACATGTTGCAAGTTAGTTTTAATTGCAGCTTTGATTATAGTACTAGTACTTGTCACCTTTGGTCACGATGTTAGTTCGGTGGTTAAGTTCCGATTAAAACTTTGAACGTCGTGACGTGATATAAATTAGTGGTACAAATAAAATACTTTATATGAGATACATTATTGTAGAAATCGATGTACATTTATTGTAGTGATAATATAAATTAATATAAATTATTCATAGTGCATCGAACAAATTAATTAAGCAAATTAACGTCGTAGTGTTAAGCAGATAATATTTATACGGTTAGCGGTTAGTTTAGAAAATGAATAAAACGATAAAAAAGCTTTTAGACATTTTACTGTAGCTACGAGTTATTGAAGAGGTTTGTATAATCAATTTGAAAATAAAAACTGTAATTACAAATAAAGTTTTTGTTACAATATTTTTATCTTCTTAAGGACTACCATACTGCGATCTTTTTATTACTATTATTTGACTTTTGTTTTTATTACTTCCAACTAAAGCTGCTTATTTACTAGGATTTAAAACTCAGCATCATGGAACTACTTCAAAATCATATTGGCGATACACTTACACCAGAACTGGAATCTGCTTGGGATAATGTTTTAGAGGTGGCAATGAAAGTTGTTGCAAAGGAGTTAACAAATCCATCTCCAGACGAGTAACATTTAAACTGTTGTGGCAGATGCAAGTAAATGTTTTATAGCTTTTGAACAATATTTCACTATATTGAAGTTTTGCGTTAAAGAAAACTTAAAATTTTGATAACAGTATATTTGCAAAAATTTATATTAACAAATATTTCTATATTGATGTAGGTCGTAGCAAAAGCTACTGGTTATAATTTTTTTTTATATTTTGCTTTGCCTATAGCACTACTTCAACCAAAGTAAATAGATAGTTGCAATGTTACTAGTATGATAAAGTAGACTCTATTAATGCTGTACAAATTTGCACATTTATATGTAAGAATTGTTAGTTAAGCTACACTGTTTTAATAAAAAATTACTTTGTCCGTATTTGCATTTTTAATATTCCCAGACAGAGTTTTCTTTATAATACGGCGTAACGCATCGGCGTTACGTTAAATAGAAACCGAATGCAAAGAGAGGAAAATTAATTTTAAACGGACAATATTGATATACCTTGTATAATTCTGATATCATGAATAGTGGTGTTTATTAAGTAAAACATTTCAATAAAAATTTAGCTATCTTAAAATCATAAACTTAGAAACCACAAAAGTCTCGTTTATTTCTGTTAGATACATATTGATACAGAACTTAGGTTCATAAATTATTTTAAACCACAAAAGGATAAACATAATATTTATAACAGTAAATTTTTATCGAAGTCATGCCATTTCAAGAAAGAAAATAACCTTCAAATTATTAACAGGCGTGATTCAAACCATGATTCTTCCAAATATAGAAGAGTTTTACAAACTTTAGTTAAAGCTAAACTTTTCCCCATACCATGACAGAAATATATTTATACAATGTAGTAGTTACTTAAACGACGCCATATTAGTAACACAAATATCAAATTGCAAATAATTTAATCAGTTCATACAATACAATTTATTTGTTTATATTGCTAAGACACTTACACTTAACGCTAACTTATGTAAACCAAATGAGAGCATGCTTGATTCACGTGTCATAGGAATGTTATACAATAACATAAACCTCCAACTATTGAAATTTGGAAAAATTTAGAAGCTAGACAACCGACGCAAATAAATTAATTAATTACTTGCAAATCAGTAACGAATAGGTAATTATAGATAAAAGTCAAAGAACTTCATTAGCTAGGATGTTTTAACAGGGCGTTCGTTTAACGTGGTAGCCTACGGATTATCGACAAACAAGTCTAATTTCGATAGGGTAGTTCCATAGCACTTTAGTGGGAATTTAAAAATAATCATTTATCAATATACAATTTCAACTTGTGAAATGGATGGCTTTAACTAAATTAACACTTAGGTTAGTGTAGATATCTATAAATGGTTCTTTTGTTTTGTAGTGAAATGCATTTATGAAATCTATTTAGCTGGACATTAAAAGTGTAAAACATCTACCTACATTGTAAGTTATATTGCTTTCTTTATTTAATTTATTAAAGATTAAGGTGGGGCTGTAAGACTGTGTTTTCTTCTTGATTGAATGTATTGATCGATTGTAAGAGAAACTCCATTTCATCAGGAGGTTAATGTAATTAACCCCTCCTCCCCCCCCAGGATTGCTCAACGTCTACAGGATTATTAGACCAGACGAGTTAAGGCCCATAAATGTATCAGTGTTAAAATTCTTTCAATTACAACTAGTGATTTGATACATTTTCAATTTTTTATAATATTTCTATAGGTTTCGCCCCACTGTAGTTAATCAGTGCTCCCTTAATTTTGTTACGGGATTACCGCCCCTTCTGGACACCTTTGAATTTAAGAATTTAACGATACATTGACCTGCAACGACGTTTTTTGTCTTTGATGTGCTACATGCTGTTATGGCGATGTAACTTTTATTCAAAAGGCTATTGGATTCTTTTAGGTTAAGAACGTACGTAAAATTTGAATTGCGCTATTTGTTTAGTCGTTTAACCAGGCCTTTTTTTGACCTTGAGACGGTAGTGTTGCACGAGATGATGCTTGAAATATAATGTGAAATCTACTAACAAAAATACATTTCCTGGTGAATGACGTACTGCTTTTGGCGAAAGCCGGATACCTACTTTAGTACCAGCTCTTGAACCAGAGAGATGTGATTATGTCGCTTGTGAAGACAATATGAAATTACATCCACTATGGTTAGTATTTCTTAGTACCACTTTTCCTAGTGTCATAACGTAGTTTATGGTGAGCTGAGCTAGCCAGGAAAGCAAAAGAGATTCGAAGAAGACCCTAATAAGAAAGATAAGGAATTTTTTCAAATTTTTTTTGGAAAATTTTATGTAGGCCTAGGTGGGGCACGAATTTTAATACGGTAATCCAGAGACTGTCCCGACTTCACGGCAATTTTATGTCGGCCCAACGCTGGGGTTCGATTTGAAAACCTTAGTTCCAGACTTCCCAAATATATATATATATATATATATATATATATATATATATTACTCATATTTAGACCAGGGTAGAAAATTAAATAATCACATAAAATAATTTTAATCACCGTGTAGAAGCTTTGGAAAAAGGTACGCATTATTAAAACCGTGAAGCATAAAATTTCATTCGTGTTATTAAAAAGAAGAGATTTAATTTATTTACAAGAGGCCTTCTATAAAAAGAAGCAGTAGTAAAATGCTCTACGTGTAATTTGATTATTCCGAGTAAAGAAACAAATAGAAATTACGTGCAAAATTTATATTAATTAACTCTATTTTAAGTAACCGGTATTAAACAAAATGTACAGATAATAATTAATATTTGATTAGGAGTCACTAAAAATTAAAGGGTATTAATTTTAATTAAAGTTAGTTGAACCATTAGGAACATATAATACGCATCAAAGCTTGTAGAAACCCAATAATATTCAAATCGTAGAAGTGGTAGTTAGAAGTAGGATGTTTGAACACCTGCGTATTTTTAAAAAAGCTCATTCTGCGTAAATTTTGCAGATAATTAATGGTTACAGAGAATGTTGGAGAAACCGTCGCATAATAGTTACGGGAAATGCTAAAGGTGGGTTATTATACAGTCCACATGGACTGAAATAATCGATAATAAAGAATATCAATTTGCACCAATAATAACAGGTTAGATAGAGACAGATAATATGCGCAAGACCGAGAGACATATAGTAAAAGGCGTGAGTGGAGCAACGTCACTGGGTTGCGATTGGTTGAAAGTAAAAACTTGAGAGGTAAAAATAACATTTCTTTATAAAATTTAATTAGTTATTTCCAGACGTTGCGAGCCGTGTCGAAATTTCTGAGATTTAACTGGCGCGAGTGCAAATTTCGTAAAAATCGCATGCCGGGCTGCGGAATGGGAACCTAGCATGCGAAATTCTGAAGAATTGTCCGTTTTGGGGACAAGACCGACAGACGGGCTAACCACTATATATACCCAGGTTGATATAAGTTTCTCTCTCTTAGATTTTCGAATTGATTCAATGCGTTAAACAGTGCTTTTTAGTTTTCCGATTTTAATAGAATAATTTAAACAGTTTGCTCGTATATTTTGGTGATTTAAAACAGTTTGTTCTTTACGTGCTACTATGAATGTAATTTAGTGCACTTAGAAAAGAAGATACAAGGTAATAAAGTCTAGTATCACTGTACCAATTAGTCAAATTTGCAACGACAAATGAATACACAAAAGTAGGCAGTTTTGGCGTATATTCGTGAAAGAAGTATGAATTTCTTTGCTATTTTTCGGGGGTGGTAATAAGTAAATGATTCGTAAACGTGTCTGGATCCACAAAACAAGCTTCAGATATACACAAATGAGTTCCGGAAAAGCACTGAAACAACTTTAGAGGAATGGTGGTGTAGAAAATTTTAAAGGCGACCAGCAATACGAGGACCTAAACATGACCCAGTTGGATTGGTGTGATTAACAGAGGACGATGTACATTGAAGCCACACGTGCAGTAACCTTCAGGTAACTTATGCTTTGTTGTTGGATTTTGATGTTTTCGTGTGTGTTGAATAACTTTATAATTTATTTACTTAAAATGGACAGTAATGAAGTTGTCCTAGCAACAAATTTTTAATTTTAAGGTGAAATTTTCTTGTTTAAGTCGAAAGGAGTATTTAGTATTTATGTTCTTGATGAAAATTTGGGTATGTCTTTGAGCTCAATTAGACGAACCTGGTTAATTAACGTAAAGGGTGGTAGATGCTCCTTTGTACTCAGACTCAGGTCTGCATATATTGTTATATTAATTAGTAGGCATCCTACAAAGACTTTAATTCTGGATGCACATTAAAATGATAATAAATTTAATCTTGAAATTTTCTGATACTGAAATTTATGCTGAATTTTAATTTTGAAATTTTAATGTATTGTGAATATTGATGTAAATAGAGTTAACGTTGGTGTTTGTGATAGGAATGTGTTTGTTTTTTTTATGATTGAGGATGAAAGTTTTATCTAGGGGAGCAGCCGAGGCGGAAAAGAGTAAAGAGGCGAGTAACAGTAGAAAGTCGACGGACCAGTTAATTTAGGAAGTTTCACAGCATACATGACGCCCAATCTGTGGGGCTCTAATGTTTTTTCTTTGAAAGGGCCAGTTCCCGTGACCAAAGGTGTCAGCAAAGGTTTCACAGCAATATATATATATATATATATATATATATATTGCTGTGATACAACCCTTATATTAGGCCCCACGGTTGGGCATGTCATTAATGCTGTGATACTTCACCAGCCCTTTGTTATTATATTAATATTTAGCCCCAGCGTTTTGGGCGTACATAAAATGCTGTGTTGTTTCCCTTCCCGCGATTTGGTAAAACCATAAAATGCTATAATATTTTCTTTTTATTAATCAAGCACTTCTAAAAATGTTAATTTAGAGATCTCTTTGCCTCAACTAGCTGATTCAATTAAATAAAGCAATTTTACAATACACAGTATAATGATTAAATATTTACAACCTTTTTAAATATCTTCCCCTTTTTCAAAATATTTACATCTGCCAGATTTTGAGAAATTGAAGCCAGCAAAACGAGCTTTTTGTTGTATTTAGAGACCTTTTGAAACGTTTCAAGATGCCTATTACCTTTCATAAATTTATCAAAGAACCCCCGATTTTGGTAGCTGTTACATTTTTGAATTATTATTGAATTAAAACAGTTTACAGAAGTAAATTATATCAAAATATCTAACCTGGAATGGTTCAGTAGCTTCTCTGTATTCCCAAGAGTTTTCGTGTCCTGTCTGAATGTTCTGAGTCGAATTTGAAAGTCGACATCCAACCAAAATACTATCCAAATCGTTATTGATAAATTTAATCCAATAAAAGGTTTTCCATTTCCGTAATTAACAGAACAGTAATAGAATATTTACTATGTCAGTGATTACCAAATTAATTTAACAGACACTACTCTCCAGAGTTGTGTCCTGACTCGTATCCAGAGTCGTGTCCAAAAGTGGTATCCAAAAGCTGTATCCAGAAGCCCTGTTTTATTTATTTTTAGAAATTGTATGATTTTACTAAATCTGGTTTACTTACGTCTGTAATAGAACGGCTTGCTTACACAATTTTTACACTCTTATAAAAATGATTTTTACTTTACTTTTATTTAACTGACTGACGTGAATAATTTAGCACTTTTGAGTATAGTGACTGCCTAGTTTCAAATGTATACTAACTCGTTGTTCAATTGTTATCGTATTTATAGGCCTTGCCCCTTTTGTTTGCTATTTGTTAATTCCACGTGTTGGGCGACACCAATTGTCTTATCTCTTGTGTATTTTGGAAGCTTTACGAATTATGTAGTTTGATTACTTGGAAGAACGCTCAAGTTCTCACGCATTCATTTATATAACATTACATTTACTTTAGGAATCCCAGGAATTTTCGTTCATTAAATCACGTATCATTGTTATTTGCTTATTCTAATCTAAATAGAAATAAATTTGGTGTTTGTTTATTTCCTAGTTAAATTGGATTTTTGAACAAATATTATACTTTTCTATCACGTACGCTTTTCAAATAATACATAATTTATACTGCGTATACGATGATATATTTAACGCACTTGTTGAATCTTTATCTAGCCAATTCATATAGGTTTTCCGTTGATTTAATTTTTATGCATTTAATTACATTTTTAAATCTTATATTTGCTCGCAACTACTCTTGGATATGCGTTTAATCGCTTGTACTGTTATATACAGTGTGCTCTCAACCAACAATATGTATAGTGACCTATTAACTCTTTTAATATTTGTAATTATGTGCTTTTGTTACTTTGGAATTTCTTTTGTTTATTCTACGACCCCTATGACTTAACCTACCCCAAAATTAACCCTGTAATTACAGCATTA
The DNA here is from genome assembly GCA_036346225.1 of Platerodrilus igneus. Taxonomy (NCBI): domain Eukaryota; kingdom Metazoa; phylum Arthropoda; class Insecta; order Coleoptera; family Lycidae; genus Platerodrilus; species Platerodrilus igneus. Next base: position 9,380,494 of record JARFIW010001638.1, on the reverse strand, counting down.
AATATATATATATTGCTGTGTTCCATTTTAAAATCGAGCCTCACGAATTGGGCGCCAAAATTATGCTATGTAATTCTCCTTTGAATGCGGGAACTGGTCCTTAAAAAAAACATTCGAGCCCCACAGATTGGGCGTCATAATTGCTGTGATACCACCAAAGTTATTAAATTACCTGGTCCGTTGACTTTCTTCTGTTAATCGCCTCGGCTGCTCCCCTAGATAACTTTCATCCTCATTCATAAAAACACAAACACATTCCTACCACAAACACGAACGTTAACTCTATTTATATCAATATTCACAATACATTAAAATTTCAAAATTAAACTTTTGCATAAATTTCGGTATCAGAAATTTTCAAGATTACATTTATTATCATTTAAATGTGCATCCTGAATTAAAGTCCTTGTTGGATGCCTACTAATTAATATAACAATATGTTAGACCGGAGTCTGAGTACAAAGGAGCATCTACCACCCCTTTACGTTAATTAACCAGGTTCGTCTAATTGAGCTCAAAGACATACCCAAAATTTTCATCATAATCCAGAACATCAATACTAAATATTTCTACCTAAACAAGCAAATTTCACCTTAACATTAAAATTTTATGGTTAGTACAATTTCACTAATGTCCATTTAAAGTAAATCAATTATAAAGTAATTCAACACACACAAAAATATCAAAGTTCAACCAAAATAGTATAAATTACCTGAAGGTTACTGCACTCGTAGCTTCAATGTACATCGTCCCTTTTGTTAATCACACCATTCCAACTGGATTATATTTACAGCTTCTGATTCTCAACGCTTTTAAAATTTTCTCCATCACCATTTATTTAAAGTTGTCTCAGGGCTTTTCCAGAACTGATCTGTGTATATCTGACCCTTGTTTTGTGGATCCAGACACATTTATGAACCATTTAATCATTAACACCCCCGAAAAATAGCAAAGAAATTCATACTTCTTTCACCAATATACGCCAAAACTGCCTACTAATGGTGTATTCATTTGTCGTTGTAAATTTTACTAATTGGTACAGTGATACTAAATTTTATTACCTTGTATCTAAGTGCACTCAAGTACATTCATGTTAGCACGTAAATAACAAACTGTTTTAAATCACCAAAATATACGAGCAAACTTTAAATTATTCTATCAAACTAAAATGCACTGTTTAACGTATTGAATCAAGTCGCGGATGTAAGCGAGCTTGTTTATATTCACCTCGGTATATATAGCGGTTAGCCTGTCTGTCGGTCTGTTCCCCAAAACGGACAATTCTAAAGAATTTCGCATGCTAGGTTCCCAGTCCGCAGCTCGGCATGCGATTTTACGAATTTTGCACTCGTCCCAGTTAAATCTCAGAAATTCTCACACGGCACGCAAACATGTCCGAGAATAACTAATTAAATTTTATACAGAAATTGTTGTTTCTACCTCTCATATGTGCATCTTATTTTCAACCAATCGTGACCCTCGTGACGTTGCTCATATCACGCCTTTAATTATTTGTGTCTTTGTCTTACGCACATTATCTTTCCTTCTCTAACCTGTTCTTAGTGGTGCAAATTGATATTCCTTACTATCGATTATTTCAGTCCATGTGGACTATCTGGGTTAAATAACCCCGTATCGCGCCTTCCCGTGAATATTAAGCCCCGGTTTCTCCAAGATTCTTTGTAACCATTAATTATCTGCAAAATTTACGCAGAATGAGCTTTTTAAAATACGCAGGTGTTCAAACATAATATTAATTCTCAGAGCTTTATTTTATTGGGTTTTTACAAGTTTTTATAGATATTATATGTTACTAACTTCAATTAACTTCAATTAAAATTAATACCCTTTAAATTTTAGTGAATCCTAACTAAATATTAATTATTATCTGTACGTTTTGTTTAATACCGGTTACTTAAAATAGGGTTAATTAATATAAATTTTGCACGTAATTTCCATTTGTTTCTTTCCTCGGAATAATTACATTACACGTAGAGCTTGTTAATACTGTTTCTTTTGATATAAAGCGTCTTGTACATGATTTAAATCTCTTATTTTTACTGAAACGAATGAATTTTTATTCTCCACGGTGTTTTAATAAAGCGTATTATCTAATAAAATTCCTTATACACGGTGATTAAAATTATTTTATGTAATTCATTAATTTTCTACCCTGGTCTAAATATGAGTAATATATATATATATATATATATATATATATATATATATAACGTGATCCCGCAGTTTCGAATTTTCTTATATATACGCGTCGTATACAACGTTATGTATGTAAGACATCTTCTCACTGCCTTACCTTATCTCTGATAGGTCCGTGACAAGCCAATACTTATTGAATTATTTTCCTTATTGAACATGGTTGCATCCTTTACGCATTGCTATATTAGAATAAGGATGATCACCATAATCAACTTTCCTTTTCCTATAAATTTCCATAAATCGACGCCTAAAACTGTGTAACCGTTTACAGGTCATTCTATGGCTGATTTTCTACTGGACGGAATTTTTGAACGGAAATGCAATTCCCACCATTTTTTGACAGTCTTATTGATAGTGCTGAATCAAATAATACACACGTACTTGAATTTATTTTTAATTGTTTAACCTTGAAATGGGATCACTGATCTTTTATAGCCATAATTAATATTTTGATAATAATAATTGCTTGTATTTCTTCTCTAATGTTTAGAAATGAAGTTAAAGATAATTCGAAACTCAAGGCTTATAAGGGAAAGTCTGTTTATACTTTTAAGCTATTTCTGCGAGTTTAATTCATGTTTTGGCCTATGAGGAGCCTGATTATATTGCGCAACAAAACTGAAATATTTTTAAATGACAGCTTATATCTTAAGGTCAAGCCGTAAGTCAGCTTGACTGCAAACAACATCTGCAAAAAAATATGTATGTAACTTAACTAAAAGAAATTTCTATAATTAGTTCGGTAATTTCCAGTGTGCGCTATACTACAACCAACTTCTTAAGCAAGTAAGTATGATACCAATAAGTTAAAAACTATATTATATTAATCAACTGTACTTCTTTATCAAGTGCTACACCTGGTACTGCATATTAACTCCATCTGACCACGAAATCTTTTTCTACCATTGGTTCCTATAGACTTCCTGAGGTATTCCATTTAGCGATATATAGAACATTGGAATTGTAAACTAACTATCCATATTAAAGTTCTTCATCTGGGAGGGGATCAAGATGAAGTATCAGTTACGGGTTAAATATAGATTCTATGAAACAATTCTTAAAGCAGGATAAGGACTTAAGTTTAAAAACATTTCGAATCGTCAACTATTTCCCAGTTGAATTATTTTTGCCACATAACAACATCAAAATCTTTTTAGTGCTAACACACAACTCAATCGGTTTTGTTTAAAGTTTTTCCCTTTTGATCCATCTACAAATTTTACATAATGATATATTACAAAATTTAGAAACACGTGTATTTCAGTTACTGCATATGAAACACAATATGCTATTGAAAATACCTTTGTGAAAAAGCAGCCAAACATAACAAAAAAGACTCCGAAAACAGCCAATCATTATGTACATATAAGGGGCTTTCTATTGGACTGATCTACTGATCTGGTGTGATCCAGGATCACCTAGATCATGCATTTGTTGTTCCATACCTCCAAAGCTTAATGAACTAATCTGATCCAAATTACTACTTCTCTTTTCCTTGGTGCACCTACCTTTTATTTTGTGCTTAATGATCTGTCAGCTAACTTTATAAACATTACTTAACCTACGAAAATCTATTTTAAGAAGGTAAACAAATTCATAGAGATTTTCTATGTTGTTTGGAAAATATATATTATCATCCTCTAATCATTGTATAAGAAGGCGGGATGAGTTTTACATTAGAACTGTTTGAAGCAGAGACTAATACCAATTATAGCCTTCAACTAAATGAAGAAGATTTTGCAAAAGCTCAAAATGGTATAAAATAAGCAATATAATAACAAACACGGCTCTTTGTTTCAAATTTGATAACGGCATATATTAAAAAATTATTTTCTCATATTATTTCAAAGTGTTATACATTCGCAATATACCCAGTACGTTCCTTAATAAATGGTCTTAAGTACCTGCCACCCTAAATCAATTGCTCCCGCGGTGGAAATAACCAACATAATGGCAAACGCACCTTCTTTCCTATTGAAAAGGTCTATATTCGATCACCAGAATAGGTTGTTTTTTGTAAACAGTATAGCCGTACGAAGTGTCCATTTTGCTGCAATCGTTTGGTGAACTGCTATCTCATTTTAGAAATTGTCCGCGAAGTTTTGGAAAGTTTTTATACAGCTGGAATAAATAGCTTTAGTCGTTATGTTTGTCTCACAAGTATTCGTCACCCAATATTCTTTTTAGTAAAGAATTCCGGACAGTGCTAAAACTTATCAGATGATGCATTTTTTTGTATAATGGATATTACTATATCGCTAGAAGGGTGTGATACAGATACAGAAATTGTAAAATTTTAAATTGTTGACTTATCTTCCTTTCTAACTTTACTTTGCCTGGCTAGCTCAATGGAACTGGCGGAGTTTTCAAAATGAAATCAAACAGCAATATCATAAAGTATTTATTCAGTGTAAAATATTTTCTCTCATACAAAAACATATAGAACATTTACAGCATCGTTTCTTTCAAACATAAAATTATTCTTAAACAAGTACTTTTTACTTAAAATGATTCTCACCCCTAAGTTGCTTACATTTTACAGAACTAAAATCTCTTCCTTTGTGGATAGTTTACCTGCTTTGATTCCCACGCTTGTAAGGTTTGTTTAGCCAAAATATCATTGATAGATAATCTACTATAAGGTCAGTGTTTCGAACTCTGATCATAAACTTCCTGGTGAATACACTTACAAAAAATTAATTATAATATAATTAAGACCTATTCTACTTTAAATTTAAATGACAAATACTCAAATATCAGTTACAAACAATGTTTTTAAAAGTAATACTTGCCAAAATTCGCAAAACGCTTTTCCCATTGGTAATTAGCAGTATTAAATATCTTTTGCTTGTATGTTTTAATTGACGTCAATAAAATCTATAAAATCTCCATTTAGAAACCAATGTGCACTTTCGGCTTAATTATTTAAGTTAATTTGTAAATAGCTTTATATTTTGAAGAATTTTTCATGTTCATTACATTTAATAACTTCTCGTTTCCTCGTTTTATTACAAAATGCGCGGTCCGTCCTACTCTAACATATATAAGGTTATTGCGGCGTCACAGAATAATACCGAAGATAATCAATCACTTTTTTTATGGGTTTTTAATGTTTCGGCCGCTTTTTGAAATAAATGTTTTAATTTGTTTAATGAGTTCATACAAAATCGACGTATTTCTCTCAATTCTTCTCGAAATTTCAAGAACATGCTTAATTAAGTTGAATTTACGTTATACAGAGTCAATTTATCTGATTAATTTAAAGCTTTATAATGCAAATGAATTGCATTTTTATAGAAAATATTTGCTTTCACGGTAAAATATGCTTTAATACACATAATTTAAATTAAAGCGTTTCGTCTTTAGCAAAATTGATATAGCTTTTTCGCTAAATAGAATGAATATTTTATGTGTCGCGAAATGTATTTTTTATGATAATTAATGACAATGTATTTGCGCTTGAAACTGATTGATTTTCATACAGCATAAGATAATGAGTTTTTACATTATTTCATATCGATTAATTATATTTATGTATACTGCTTACATTATTTGCAATGTATTTGCAATACGCTTATATCATACAGGGTGATTATCTATACACGCGCAATTTTATTTTTGCTTGGCACTTTAATAAATAAAAGTACGCTTATGTTATACAGGGCGTAACCATAAATTTTCAGAAATTTCTATTTTTTCTGATTTTTTTACATTTTGCTGGGATTTATTTGTAGAATTTGGGATTCGATAACCTCACTTAACCTCTTATTACGTCAGTATATATATATATATATATATATATATATCTATATACAAATATATATATATACAAATATATACAAATACAAAAATAGACCAGAATAAAAGTCAATTTAGGGTTGCACGACGGACCCATCTACTTGTCTAAGATAAAATTATTAAAATATAAAAACCATAAAATTTTAAAAGATTTAAGGATTGAGATGGTAACATTTTAGAAAACTGTATATACTAATGTGTAAATATTTTCGTGCTCATGGAAACTTGTCAACATGTGTAAATAAAAAGGTTGTATGTTTTGTTGCATTATTTGAGTGGTAATTTCATTTGACTGTGTTTGTGAGAAAAGAATGAACTTAAGATGGTAGGTATCCTAGAAGAAGCAGGTTTTAGAGCTAGCCAGGGTGTGCAGAACTAAGGAGGCGTTCCAAAGGTATTGTAAGAATTTGATTTTTATTAAATTTTCAAAAAATTTTATGACGGCCCTATCACTGGGACTGGAAGGTGATTTCGATTGTTATCGACTTCCATTGAAAATTTTATGATGCCCAATCCGTGGAGCGAGAATTGGTTTAGAGAAATCCACTGCAATTTTGGAGGTCTCGACTTTATCCGACTTTCACTGCAATTATATATATATATATATATATATATATATATATATATATATATTATATATATCAGGTTATCATAAAGTAAGGGATATATTTTAAATTATGATAACTTTTAACAAATTAAGTTAATAACAAGAAATAAATGAAATCTAATTGCTTATGAAATGGGATTTAGTATGCCCAAAACAGGTTACGGCAATTGCTCAATATAACCTCCATTTTGTTGTTGTAAGATCACCATCCTTACCTCCAAATTGTACACAGCATTTCGTAACATTTCTGGTTGAATTGTACCAATTTGCTCCGTAATACTTTTAATTCTTGTAGCGTAGTTGGTCGTCTTCTAAACACTAAACTTTTAAATAACCCCACAGCCAGTAATCCGCTGGGTTTAGATCAGGTGATCTTGGTGGCCATGAATTTACGAAATGTCTGCTTAACACGCGATCTTGAAAAACGTTGGTTAACAATTCTTTGACTGGTCGAAAATGTGCGGGGTGCTCCATCCTGCATAAAATGATGTTTTCAATTCCGTAGTGCTCGTTTTGCAGCTGTGGAATAACATAATTTTGTAACATTTGCAAGTATCGTTCACCATTTACAGTTACAGATACGGCTTGTCCATTCTGCATTTCCTCGTAGAAATACGGACCAATAATAAAATCAGCTGTAAAACCGCACCAAACGGTGACTTTCTTGTCATGAAGACCTTTTGAACGATTTGTTGCGGATTTTCTGCAGACCAGATTCTACAGTTTTGAGTATTGACTCCACCATTCAGAGTAAAATGTGCCTCATCTGTCCATAAAATACGGGATAACCATTCGGGTTCAATTTCCATCTGAGCCATTACTCGCAAAGAAAAATCGTACCTAGTAGCCAAATCTGCGTCCTTTAATTCAAACAGCATTTTCAGTTTATATGGATACATGTTTAGAATTTTGCGTAAAATTTTCCAAACTGTGGTATACGGCATTTGCAATCGCTTGGATATCGCATTTGCACTACTGATTGCGAGTGAATTGCTTCTGACTATGTCTTGATTTTCATGAAGAACCTCTGCAACTTGGACATCACTAATTATTGGTCTTCCTGATCTTGGTAAGTCAGTTACAGACCCTGTTCTTTCAAATTTTTGTATCAAATTGCGGTACGCTTTCATTTGACAGGGTCCCGCTCTCAAACCCATTCTCGTGCGAAATCTTCGTAATCCAGCGGTGTAATTTCTGCCGGATTCATAATAGCACTGAACTAAACCAATTCTTGTTTGTAAATCCATGTTATTACAGTTGAGTCGTTTGAACTCAACGTTTACTTGAGTTTTAATTTCAAAATAAAACTTTAAATTGAATAATTTCGTTTTGACACTAGTGTCAACAATTGTTATGACAACGCTTTTGTTTCTCATAGATACGGTAAAATCCCATTCATTAAGCAACTAGATTTCGTTTATTTTATGTTACTAACTTAATTTATTAAAAGTTGTAATGATTTAAAATATATCCCTTACTTTATGATAACCTAGTATATATATATATATATATATATATATATATATATATATATATATATATATGATTTGCTGTGATCCTCGTTACTAATGTGAAATCTCCTCTGATATTCGATTTCTTACCTGAATATCGCCTCTTGAATCCTTCCGCCTTGGCTGTTAGTCTGATTGAGCTCAAAGACAGACCCAAATTTTCATCATAATCAAAAACATAAACCTGATAAATACTCCTTTCTACTTATACAAGAAAATTTTACCTTAAAGTAAAAATTTGTTGTTTATACAAATTTACTACTGTCCATTTTTATCAAACAAATTATAAAGATATTCAACACACACCAAAACATCTAAGATCGAACAAAAATGCATAATTTACCTGAAGGTTAATGCACTCGTGGCTCCAATGAACATCGTCCTTGCTAATCCCACCATTCCAGCTGGTTTATGTTTACATCTTCGGATTTCTGACCGCCGTTAAAATTTTTCTACACCACCATTCGTCTAAAAAGGTTTCAGTGCTTCTCAGGACTTTATCTATGTATATCTAAATCTTGTTTTGTGGATCCAATCACGTTTACGAATAACATTTGATTACTAACATTCCCGAAAAATAGCACTGAAATTCATAATTCTTTCACGTTATACCCAAAACTGCATACTTCTATTTATTTATTTATCGTTATTAATTTGGATAATTGGTACAGTAATACCCGCAAATATAACTAGACTTTATTACCTTTATTTTATCTTCTCTCAGTGCACTAATGCATAATAACTGTTATAGTAGCACGTAATCACCATCTATTCTGCTGGACGTATCGAATAAAATCAAAAAATAAAGAGCAAAACTGTTTGAAGTATCGCATAATATCAAAAATAAAAGAGAGCCCAATTCCTATCAGCACGGGTTATATAATGGCTCGCTTGCAAGTCGAATTTGTCCCGCGACGGACGATTTTAAGAAATTCGCATTCTATTTTCCGTTCCGATGGCTCGGCACAATGATTCTACTGAAATTTGCACTCGTCTCGCAACACGTCCGAGAACAACTAATTATTTTTACATAGAAATTGTTATGTTTCCACCTCTCCTGTTTGCATCTTATTTCAACCTTAACCACCAATCTAGTCTGTTCATTCTATCTACAACCTGTGCTCTTGTTTTACACATTTCCCCTCATTTAACTACCAATGCATTCCATCTTGCTTGTCTCTATACCACAAACTCGCTTTATTACTTGCACTCATATAGCTTGGAGCTTATCGACTATCATATACATCGTTATCTTTGCAGGTGTTCCTTGTTCTAATACGCTGAAAGCTTTTATGTGCCTTCCCCACGTCTTTTATAATTTCTGGATAGTTTTAGTACTTGGAATGATTAAATTAAATACAAATTGAACCTTTTAACTCTGCTTCTTTTTATAGAAAGCGTCTAGTGAATAATTTAAATCCCTTATTTTTAACGAAACGAATAAATTTTTATGCTCCACGGTTTTAATAGTGCGTATTATCTAATTAAATTCTACATTACTTCCTTCTACACGTTGATTATGATTATATACAAACCCTACATTCTAATTAAATAATTTAAATCTACACAGTAGGCCTTTAATTAAGCGTACTATTTTCCACTGATTTAATATACACAGTGTTTAACATTATCTAAACAATATAAATCCTATGTTTAGAAGTAAATGACGAATTTATCCAATATGCCTTTAAATGAAGCGTATTATTACCCAAAGCTTCCTTATACACGGTGATTAAAATTATTTGCTGTCGTTATTTAATTTTCTACCCTGGTCTAAATTTGAGTAATATATATATATATATATATATATATATATATATATATGGCAAACCAGGATACAGGTTTAAGTCCTGTCCAAGACCTTATATTTTCCATCTTTCAATTACTAGCTCGATTTGAAATGATCATTTGGGCTTTGCATAAAAATCTAAGTTATTATTTCATCTTATTCATTATAATACGATAGTATTTATAAACTTACCTTGTGTAATTAACTATCTAAAATATTTATATTATATATATATATATATGACTTAATAGCTTCAAAACTATGAGTAATCAAGTTATGCATATAATTTCGAAACAATTCTATGCAAAGTAAATAAACCGCCATCAGGTGATAAAACAATAACATACTAAGTGTGGAAGTCAGAATTGAATCGAAGCTACATAGTAAATTCTATAGATGGCTATACAAGTACGTCCGGCCATTTGAGATTTGCGAAATGTTACAGCAAAATTTATTTGCAAACGTAACAAACCTTCTCGTGGCGACACTCGGGTTCATACCCCAAAGCGATTGAATAGAATTTACTATATAGTTTCGATTCAATTCTGTACTTCCACACTTAGTAGTGTTGGTGTTTTATCACCTGATGGCGGTTTTATTTACTTTTGCCATAGTACAGAGATTGTTTCGAAATTATATCATATAATAGCTTCAATTACTTCATAGGGTTCTTGGAAGCTATTTCACTCTGAGGAGGCTTAATAAAGCCGAAACCGTCGGCGGGTGGATGTTTCCTCCCCTGTGAAGCAATAAAGCTAATGTTCTGTTAATGGCTATATAACTACTAGCCCGATTTGTATTCGTCAATAGGCTCTATTATTTTCATAGAGTTTGTTTACAGATACATCTTATTTTATATATTGTTCTACACAATTTCTTATTGCGGACTGCAAATAACTTGTCTTTTATTATATATATATATATATATATATATATATATATATATAAATTTTAATGTTGTAATGTTTTATTTGAGGTTATAGGGCTATCAATACTTGTAACAAAGAAACAAAAAATAGTTCCATTACTAATAATGTTTAAAACTAGAAATGATGTCATTTGCAATTTTCAAAATAGAAAAATTCTATTTTCTTTATTTTGTTGTAAGAAGAATATGGCAATCTAATTCATGTGAAGCAAATATTATCTTCTTTTAATGTAAAAGTTGTGATTAGACTAATGCTTTGACTTTCAGTTGATAGTTAATTACAAGTAATCAGTTGAAGTCGGGGATAATATAAGTATATATTTATATTGTATATGGTCATTCGTGAGAGGATTTTGAGTGCTTAGATAATTATTCATAATTCAAAAGTTACGCATAAGAGCTCTTCCGTTAAACTGTTCTATTATCTAAATTAGATGCAGTAGCCCTTTTGTTACTATGCAATTTTTTCTGTTTCATATGGAGTATTTTTGAGTATAAACCCACCCCTGTATTATCATTACCTACTGCAGAAATAGACCCCAAGTATAGCTGCAAGAAATTTCTTTCCTCTGGCCTTCGGTCGAGCAAAAAGGCACCCCGTTCTACCCTTTACACCATAGGGAAGAATACATTTCAAGATTGCCCTAAATGTTTTCTTCTTAATGCTTACATGAAATGCTAAAATGCGTGATTATTTTCTTTACTTCAAAACTTTTACACCAGAGCCTGACGATCTGCAACTTCTTTAATTGTAATATTAAAAAGATATATTTTGCTCTTTGTATCCATTTTTTTTTATAAAAATAAACTTAATGATATAATCGATACTGTTACTTGAATTGTAACGAATCATATTTGTCATTAATTGGTTATTACATAATAAATAATAATAATCATCATCATCATTAGGTCTTCAGTCCTGCAACTGGTTAGACGAATACCCTTATTGTTTCCTATTCTGAACTAACTTTCACATTTCCCTGAAATTTGCACAGTCTGCATCCATTACTATCTGCATGCGAAAGTCTGATCTCGGTTTACCTCTATCTCTTTTTTCCTATTTCTGCTTGTAAAATATCCCATACAATTCCCCAGAAAAGCCTTGGAACGTATCCTGTCTTCCAATTTCTTCTATTTTTTTGTTTCCCACAGATATCGTTATTCCTCTACTATTTCTATAACCAATTCGTCATTAACTTTGTCTGTCCATGCTACCATCCTCAAACATCTGAAGCACAACATTCCAGGAGGTTCTATCTCTTTCTGTCTGCTTTTCCTACTGCCACTATATCATAGACGTACTGTGCTGTGCACCACACATATGCTTTGAACAAATTTCTTCTTGTGTCTATCTTCACTGTCTTTGAACATAGCCGCTGTTCTTTCTTGTTTTATGCAGTTCGGTCACCTTAAATTGTGTTACAGTTATATACCCTATTTCCTACATATTCGGTAGTATATGAAGAGGGACGGCGGCTTCGTGGCGTAGTTGGTATGCGTGTGACTACTACGTTCAAGGTCCCGGGTTCGAATCCCGACACGATCCACTTGAAAAATGTTAGGCAAGCATTTTTACAAAAATACGCCCTCGTTCGGATGAGAGGTAAGATGGAGGTCCCGTGTGTGAGTGTTGTCACGCACATTAAAGATCGCTACCTTGCTTGGAACAGCAAGGGTTGGGCAAAATTCAAAATTTTTTAGATAAAAAAATTCGTTCCTGGTCAATGTAGTATCTTCGGGTGGAGCATTGGAAAATCACTGTGTAAGGTATATGAAGTGGGTAAGCGGCATTTGGCTGCCAAATTCTCCCAGCACTTAAACCTTTGTGGAATTAAAAGTTTTTCCAATACATACTTTCGCACAATCAACATTAGTTGAAAATATTTCACAACCAACACCTGTATTGTATATAATAATCATCAGATTTAAGTGCACTTATTTTTTCCTCATTAACTTTTACGTCTTGAAACTGGTTGGACGTGTACCTTAACTTATCTATGTTCTGAGCTAGTCTACACAGTTCCCTGAAATTCTCACAACGGCCTATTTACAGCTCGATTCCCCTTCTTTTGTTTTCTAATTATATGCCCTATTTCACTGAGATTCATCGGTATGTGAAGGGGTTAAGCAGCCTGCGGCTGCCAAAAATCCCCAACGCTTAGACATTTTCCGTATTACTAGTTTTCCGGTAAATCCTTTCGCACAATTAACATTAGTTGAGAGTATTGCAAGACCAATACCTGTAGTTGTTTATAGTAATCATCATGTTTAAGTACAGTCATTTCTTTCGTCATTAATTTTCCATTTTGGGGCTGGTTGGATGCATACCTCCATTGATTTCTATTCTGAGCTAGCCTACACATTAACCTGAAATTCCCACATCCTGCATCTTTCACTATCTGTGTGCAATAGTATAACCTAGGTCTACCTCTACTTTTCTTTTTTCCTATCTCTGCTTCTAATATATTCCGCACTCTTCCCTCATGTCTTAGTATGTGGCCTATCATCCAATCGCTCCTACTTTTTACCCTTTTTTCATGTATTTCTTTCTTTCCCTACCATTTCTAGTATCTCTTTGTTCTTAACTTTCTTTGTCAATGATATTTTCATTATACGTCTGTAGCACCACATTTCAAAGGCTTCTACCTTTGTCTTGTTTGCTTCTCCTACTGTTCAGGCTTCACAGCCATACAGTGGTGTGCTCCAGACATATGTTTTAAGCAATCTTTTCTTGTTTCTATGTTTGCAGTTGTTGAACACAGTAGTTGCTTTTTCTTGTTAAATGTAGCACGACCTTTAGCTAATGTTTGTTTTATATCTTTTGTGCTTTTCCCATCTTGCGTTATTTGGCTTCCTGGTTAGCAGAAATCCTTAACCTCTTGTAAGTTCTCGTTACCTATTTGTATTCTTGTTCTTGATTTATTTTCCCCTCTTTTGCATACTAGAACTTTAATTTTATTTTTGTTAATTTTCGTACGGCAGCTCTCTGTTTCCATTTCATTAAGAGCAGCTTCTAACTCTTCTTTGCTAGATGCTAATACCGCTATATCATCTACAAATCTAAGCATATCAATCTTTTATCTCTGCATAATAATTCCAAATGTCTTCCTGCCTTTAACAGTATCCATTGTCTCTTCAATATACAAAATTAATGGCTAGTGCTAACCTGTCCATTTCTATTTTCAGGTTCTCTAGCTTACCTGCTTGTTTCATACTTCTGACATTCCACGCTCCGACTCGAAGTATGATAACGGATCTTTTTTTAAATTTCGGATCATATCCCCCGAAGTATTCCCTTCCCGAAGATCTGAATGGGGGACTATTTTACCTCCGAAATTTTTTACCCCAGAGGATGCCATCATCTTTACTAACAATTTCTGTACGCAGTGTACTTGGGAAGTAATGTGATGGTTTCCCGTTGCCTTTCACATCGCAGTAGTGTCTTAGAATGCCATGCCGACCCAAAGGTCTGTGTCACTCTAAGTACCGAAAATACTGCAGACCTCTTTTGAAGACCTGTCTTAGTCTTGTTCCTCACTAAAGACCCAACTAATTTGGTTAAACCAATGGTTCGACTCTTTACCTCATTGAAACACGCAAGCCACTCTACCCCTTATAGCATTTTAGAACTTCGTCACGGTGCAGATCCGTTGAGAATGTATAATAAATAATATAACATTTAATTTCTTAAGTTTTAATTTTTATTAAAGATGTATTGTATAATAAAATATGATTTTATTTGCAGGATTTCATAGGCATAAATACAACTGATTGCTATGGGAAGTTCCGAAAGTCGTCTCAATAGTAAGAAGGCCAATATACCCGATATAGTGCACGGTCTAACTGCTAAAGAAATAAGCATAATCAGAAATTCATGGGCTGAAGTGCTAAAGAACCCTATAGGTCATGCAAGGACCATGTTTCTTGAGTAAGTTCTAAAAGCAATATTTTATCACGAAAAACTTGAAGCCTTCTGTTAATACTAAAGATAATTACAGCGACACCAAATTGAAGGATTTTTCAGATCTTATAAATATGTAGATTTGGTGACATTGACTTATCTGAACTGTTGGATTCTTTTGGCAAATATAATTTACTATTAATGAAAATAGTTAATCTTAAATAACTTGTAACACTAGCGCGTTATTATGAAATGCCTTTATTAATTTCATGGAGTGAAAAAATTTTTAACACGGAAGCAGTCTGAAAAATTTAGAAGCTTTGATAATTCACATTTAATAAAGTGGTTATTTCAATGTGATACTGAATTAGTATAAAGAATTAAAATAGTAAAGCACCTAGAATGTTATAGACAAACAATAATATATATCAGGCATGTACGGCCCTTGGGATTAAACTTAAAAATTGCACATAGACACTCTGGAAATAACCGGCATGTTAAAGTTATTTCTAGAAATTCACACGAGTTCAGAAACTGTAACATGGAACATAAAAACGCCGTGCTCATTGTCGGGATTCTTATATTCTAGATCAGTTGTCGAAATTAATATATAAGTTATCGATTCAGAGCAAGTTTGTATATAAAACAGGTGCGCGACGGAGTAGGTAAGTCTAGCAACGACTAGACCAAAGTAGTGCCACGAAAACTACAAGTTGGTGATTACTGTCGTGCGTCACTAAGCTTGAGTTATTAGTGACTTTCGACAGTGTAACTACACATATAATTTCCACAAAAAACGAACTTGCCGTTTTATAGCTTACATGCTCCAGTTGTTCCTGCTGTATAGAAGTAATTTAACAGAAACCATATAAGCTACAGTTTTGTTACATTAAAATTGCAACGTTATATTATAACATGTAGCACACATGCCATTTCATAGCTGAGGTCTTCATCACTTAGTATTGAAAATACTTCACGGTATGGAGTATAATTTGATAGGTTACTTGGAGTTTGGAGTTAAAACCTGTAAAAAGAGAGTATCTACATGCACTTGTGTTAGTATCACTAGAACTTGTGTAATAAACCTCGTATTCATTAAGTAATTATGAAGAACAGGCATTGTAATAAGATTTCAGGCGACTGAAGGTATGTCATTGTTTCCAAAGCTACTCCTTCTGGAAGTGTTTTTAACCGTCTCACTTTTAATTCATTTTTAGTCTTTTTGCTACAGATTATTCCAGCTTTTGTAAACCGTTAGAACAATTTTCGCTAACATATTATTTTCAGTAGCTTGCGTTTTTTACTGATACATTTTCCTTATCTGGTAAAATTGTTTGAGAGCATTTTTCATTAAACGAGTCAACTTTAATTTCTATTGCGCCTTGCACTTTTTTATAGAATCAAAAGGTTTATTGTTTTTAGTTCAATTAGAGACACTTTGGTTTGGGAACCTTTATTTTTGCAAAAATCGAAATTCTACGCAGAGCGTTCTAGCACCATCAAATTCTTCTGGCATCTCACTATTGTCCAGAATTTACTTTTGCATTCATCCAGAATTTTTACATATCGCATATCATTTTTCAAAAGTTGAAGACTGGCTCGCATTTCTGGTAGAATATTTACCCTGGAATTAACAAAGGAACTTAAATTTGCATTCTTCAATGATCCACTCGAAAACACTACCATTGGCCAGGTAACGAGATTTTTTACCTAAATACTGATACATGTCATTTCAGCTCAATAATAATTTATGAAAAAGACTAGTCGCTTTTATGTTAAAACTTAGTGGCATAGAAAATTGAACTTTGGGCTGTCTTGTCTGTTGGCGCTTTTAATCAAACTTGTTTAGATTTGACCGAGTGGGCATACATGAAGCGATGCTGAAAGTATAGTGAGATATCCCTGGAACATTGGAATTACATCCAAAAATTTGAGTGGAAACTGAGGCATAAGAGTGATAGCACTTCAACAAGCAAGTTGTTCTGTAAAGTAACTTAGTTTAGGCGATGTGACTTTGATTTTATCTCGTCCCTGTAATATCTTCTACCTAACCTTGAAAGAATTATTTTATAGGTTAATTTTAACTTTAAAATATAATATAAAATATATATAAAATAAAATAATATAATATAAAATAATAATAATATAATATAAAATAATATAAAATCAAATATTCTCATATTTTAAAACTACACATAACCCGTGGTTGTCCTACTCCCTGTGCGTGGTCATCCCGACGTGGGTAGCGTCCAGATGCCCCTTGTATGGTTGGCAATAGCTTTAACGACGAACCGCCCGCACTTTGTTTAACTGTAAAAAGAAAGGCAAAAGGAAAATTGACCACTTCGCTACCTATCCGAACTCCACAAAGCACGTCAACACTCGAGAAAGACCGGTAGTACAGCTCCTTTGTTTCGACACCCCAGTTCCCACGAACCACCGTCTTCCCTCCAAGATAAGTTAATCTCTGACGCACACTGGTAGGCACAGCTGTCTTTTTAAGCATAGGAAATGCAATTCTGCGATTTTCCAAACCATAAATCATGCGTCAATATCCTGACTTACGTGAAAACAAGTTTGTCTGGTTTACACGTGACACTTATTTTTAACATAATAATATTGGAAAATTTCCCGTACGGGATTTAAAAAATCTCCTGAACCTAAATAATACAATAATACACAAAATTTCTTTAATAAGCAGCGCAACAATCGCTTTAAAGTTTCAAGAAGAAAAACAAATAAAGAAAAAAGTCCCTACGTACAAGAACTTACAGTCACGGAAAACTTAAATTAAATTTGTTGTTTATAGGCGCCATCTGGTTTTTAAACCGTAGCAGTATGAGTGATATTATAAAACCAAAATGAGCAGCCACCCAATATTAAGGGTTACTCAACTAAATGCGCACTGGCCTTGTTTGCCGCCGCACCGACCGCACAAATTTAGTTGAGAGCATGACACTCACATACCTATAGCTAACACTTGGCTTCCTATAAATCTAAACACAAAGTTATTTTCACATTCGCATACGAATGCGTATAAATTTACATTCATATCTTTGAAGATATTTTCTTAAACTAAGCAAATTTTTTGATGGCATTTAATAGAGTAAGGCAAAATATGATACAGTAACGGAAACGTTAGCAAGTGCTACTGCATTTACGATAATTTTCTGAATCCTACCCTACCAAATACTACGATAAAGTGTAGGTTAGCTGCTTCACCTTCCAACAACAAATCCTACCTTTGGTCATTAATACCAAAAGTTCGGAACAATAAATAGGTGAACTAGCTTTCTTTATTTAATTAAAGGCATTTTACAACGAGAAAGGTATGGATATCTATTTTTTAAAGTAAAGCCAATATAAGAATAACATCACAGATAAGATTTCCACGATATCTTCAGAAAAAGATAATTAATCAGTTATGGTAACATATTAATTAGATAAAATAAAATCCCTCAGATAACTTTGAAAAATATAATTTAACTTAAAAATTAAGGTAAGATAATGAATTACAGAAAATGTCTTTTTAAAAAAATTAATGTAGAACCTAATTTTGATCCGGAGGGCCTATACTTATCACAGTACACCGCCTCTCCTATAAACATAAAACAAAAAAGGGAACCTCCCGAGGGAGCAGAGTAATCTAGTAGAAACTTGAAATAGGGTTTTTATGAATGCCTTAAAAAAGAAATTTTGTAAAATGGGACTCGTTCATACTAACAACATAAGAGATCGTATAGAAAGGGGAATGCAATCCCTGAATCTCTGTGTCGATTAAGAGAGGATCGAAACGCAGGCCAAATCAAACAACAGGTTCACTGTAGAAAGCTTGTTACGCTCCCTTTCTGTTAGTGTACTTAAAATACATCGTTTTGGATCGCTGTTTGTATAAAGTAAATACTTTCGAATAGTTTTCAGATTTGTATGCAATTTAACCCGTGTGTATTAATTTGAAGATTGATTTTCATTAATAAATAAATTGCAAGGAACAAATTTTAAATAGGATTATTCGTAAATTGCTTTCCAACTTATCGAAAATAATAAACAGCTCGTAATTAATTAGTAGATATGATTGCTGCATTCATTTATTGGATGTTCCTTATGTTATTAACGAAGTCGAGATAATAGTCGATAAGAGGTTATGGTAACAACTATTTTATATCTACAGATTAGGAGTGTAGTTCTAATTCCTTTTAAAGGAAGTATGCTTTTATATAGGCAAATGTGTTTACTCGACCTGCACGTGCGTTTTACGGAACATTGACTCAGTGATACGCGTTGCTTTACTAATTGTGTTTTTTTGTTGATTTGACTTTTTATATTTGAACTGTGTGTGCGATCTAGTTTTCGTGGTCCCTTTTTTTATCAGAGTAGTGCATACTTTGGATTATCCAAATACAGTTTTAAGCTTGAGCTTGAGTATTATTCGTAAATTACTTTCCAACTTATCGAAAATGATAAACAGCCTGTAATTAATTATTAGATATGATTGGTGCCTTCACTTTTTGGATGTTGCTTATGTTATTATCGAGGTCGAGATCAGATTTCCAAAAAAAATCTGAAAAAAAAAGGTTGCTTCTTATAAACATGTATCTCATTCACATGTAAAGACAGTTGATACTGTAGTTTTTGAATTTTCTAACCCCAAAGAATCTAAAATAAATCATTGTTTGCGCAAATTTCGTTATTCAAAAGTATTAGATTTTTCTTTGTTACCATAGGTAACAAATAAAACACCTCACGTTACTGTTAGTTTAATGCATTACATCGTGCCTTGAAAGCCCGTGATTCTAAATTTTTATTGCCATTTTTTTTACGATTTGTGTTACAAAATATTTCGAAATTATTGTCTCAGGAAATAGAATTAACAAGAAATTTATCAATGCTACATAGTTCCGTTAGCATGATAATGTCTGCTGCTAACACCAGTGAAATACGTAATTGTGATTAGTGTAAAGTGTAAGAAATTCCATCAACACCCTCACAGTCAAGGGTGAAGTGCTTTGTTAGTGCAGGACATCGTGAATCCCACACTTCAATTGCAAGGAAGCGTTACTGAATGACTTTTTGTAAGTTGAACTATTTCCTACTTGTTATTACTTTAAATATCTATCCGTTGTCTTGCCATATCTTTGTCGTTCTGATACCTTTTACAATAGAATTGCATGCTATTAAGAAACAAAAAAAGAGAAACAAAACAAATTAGTTTTGAGTAATTTAAATATTTGGACAGAAAAGAAAAAAACAAAAAAATCTATACTACTGGATTACTCATATCAATTGTGTCTTACCTATTTATCTTTTGTTAACATTTTGACTGATTTATGTTTAATTGGTGTGTGAGGAAACGTTTCTGCTACTCCCCAATATCACCTCACTTTGTAATAAAAATTTTTGTAATGCTTTTATCGTGATTATATTATATAGATTATCCAAACAGTTTTATTTACATTCTACAAAGTACTGAATAATTTATGCTTGATCAGCATGCTATGCTTATTCTTTTATTTCAGGTTGCTTGACTATTTTTATTGCAGGTATTGTCACTAATTCCCTACAGACGCATACATTATATGTCAGTCTGCTTTCTATAACCCCCTAATCTCCGATTGAGCCCGGTCATTCCGTGATATCTTTGTGTTACGCACGGCTACGAGTCAACGTAGCAAGCTATAAAGTACATCAGCAGAATACAGAAACGATACCCAGCTAGACGGAGGTTCTCCACTCCCACGGCCCAACCGCGTAAAGTAACAACCCTCCATTTATGCAGCGACTTAGAAAGTAAATAAAAAACCAGAATTAAGGAAAAGATAAAAGAGGGAGTGCGAGGTTTGTAGCTGTATAGCAACCAAGTAAAAGAGAAAAGAAGAAGGGCTCACATTGAGCAATGGCGATAAAAAAATTGTGGTTAGCGAAGCACCACTTGACCAGCCCATGTGTAGTCAGCAGCCCGGAAGAAGGGAACACCACTCTTAAGTGATAGACGGTCGTCTCAGGACTAAGACAGGAGCAAGGAAAAACAATTAAGATTGAAAACAGAGATAGAAGGTTAAGAAACGATAAGCATCTCAGAGAAGAAGTAGAGAATAGAGAATGTCCCTCTAAGGACAGATTGGTCTAAAGGACCAACTGCAATGTTAAAGATAGGTAAACGTTAGGTAAAATTTAGAATTAAAATCATGTAGTCCCTGAGTTAATGACGGTAGAATATGGTATAATTTACATGAGATATCGTTAGAACCGCTAATTGTGTCGAACAGAAAATAATTTGATTTTATTTTTCAGTTTGTAAGGTAATAAAAGTAATTACTATTTAAGGTTATCTTAATTTAGCAATATAAACAAACTTGAAGCTATTGTTTTCCATATTTTAAGCAACTTTTGTTAAAAAATATGGACTTAACGCAAAACAATCCCATACGTAGAAAAACCAAAATGTATACTAGAAAACAAGTTCGGTCTTTACCAAATTACTCAGCAAAAGATGAAAATATAATACGAAAAGCTATGCATGCGTAAGCATGATATTAAACAGTTAATCTAATCAACACTTTGAGAATGAAATTAAAAAAAAGATAATTTTCATATAAAGTTATGTACGCACAAGTAACATATAGCAAATAGATCATGAAAATCAATTTAAAAACCCATTCGTAATTAAGAAAGATTCTGTAAATACGTGAACTCGAAATTACATTATTTTTAAAAGACATTATTTTTTTAGAATATGGGTAATCAACACAAAAATTGCGAATTTTTTGTTAGGTTATCTTTTGAAGTTTTTACGGAAAATGAATAAAATTCGCGATACACGGATATTTTAAACGATACTCACATAATAGTTATCGCTTACCTTAGGTATTGTAAATTAATCCAGAAATAGCGAAGATTTTTTTCCGTAATTTAATGTGAAACTGTTTCATATAACGGAAAAACTAACCACAACACACGGTTATTGAGATATTTTTTAAAATCACTTACTGAACACGATAAAATCCGTTTAAAATTAAATGGAATGTATTTATAATCCAAAACTGTAAATTAATTTAGACCAAGAAATGACGTGTCGGCCATTTTTAGTATAATGTTTACAGTATTGCCAACCATGGAAATGTAAGTCACCGACAATATTCCTAAGATAAAATTTTATAATCAATAAATAAAGGTTTTATCCAATTTGTTAGAACGTTTTCACGTTTAAACAAAAAATATTTTGTATGTTTTCAAGTTGGATATTAAATACAAGATAAACATGAAATTAAATATATAATATAAGCTAAGTTCTATATACACTCAAATTTATAAAAGGGGCTCACGTTGTGCGCCACCGAAACGTTAATTTTTTACGTCAATGTCAGCTTTAAAATATTTTACAATAGAATCAAATATTTTCAAATTTACACGGGATTAAATTCCTTGGGGCGCCAAAAGCGTCTTCAATTTTAAAACTTCACATATTCTAGTACGTCGGTAATCTCGGCGTGGGTAGCGTCCAGGTGTCCACTTCTTTGATTGGCAGCAGCTTTTATCGACGAAGCGCTGGCCGTCACTTTGGTTAACGATAGAAGGAAAGGTGAAAGTAAAATGAACCACTTCGCCAATTGTCCGAACTTCATAAAAGACGTCAACACTCAAAGAAGGCCGCTAGAAAAGTTCCTTTGTTTCGACACCTCGGTTCCCACAAACCATCGTCTCCTTTCTAAGGGAGGTTAAACTGTAACGCAAATTGGTGGGCGCCTTGTTAAGCATGGCAGGTGCAATTCTGCGGTTTCCCAAACCATAAATCATAAATCACTTACGTGAGAGTCAAAACTTTGTGTGGTTCACAAGTGACGCTTATTTTTAACATAATAATATTGGAGAAATTACTAGGTTCCAATTGAGACCCAGGTAAATCATCTTCCTACTAAGCACATCTACTGCGATACAAAAATCAAATAAAGATAACGTAATCAACTTAAATATACCCACACAACAATTTCATAGACATAATTATTATGGACACAGCGGTAATTGTACGATAAACAGTTAATTGAAAATAAAAATGGAAAATTTCCAATACAACCACAGAATAATGCAAAAATTTTTAGCCTTTGATAACCAAAGCAAATTTTCCTATTTTGTAATAATAAAACTCTACGTTTAGCACATAATCAACATAAAATAGATTCAAAATATTTAACTTGTAATCGTGCGGGGTTTAAAAATTCCTTGAACATAATAATACAATAAAAGATTAAGCCGCTTTTAAAAAAGCGTAACAACCTCGTGTCTTTAAAATTTGAAGGAAGATAATACGTACCATCAACAAGATTTCAAAATTTACATACTGTCCTTACGATGCCATTGTATTGATAAAATACTAGTGCTCATTTTTTATTGAGTAGTCTTTTAATGTAAGTATATATATATATATATATATATATATATATATATATAGCCGTGATTTTGAGTGTTGCTTCCTGTCTATATCTGACATAAGTCAAAAACTTTACAATTTCAGATTGATTGACAAAAATGCTAAACGTAATTGAAAGTTAGGTTTATATATGGTACTGTACACGATTTAGATTTGTAAATTTCCCAATTAAGCCATCGGCCTCGGTAGCGTAATTGGATAACGCACAGTTCCGGCAAAACTGAGATGCAGGTTCAAATCCTGTCCAAGGCCTTATATTTTCCTTCTTTCAATTACTAGCTCGATTTGAAATGATCATTTGGGCTTTACTTAAAAAGTCTTAGTTATTATTTCATCTTATTATTATATATATATATATATATATATATATATATATATATATATATTGTATGAGTCAATTGAGGAAATAGGAGGCGTTTTAACTTGCTTGTCTTTATTAAAATTTTATATCAGTAATTTACGTTTCATATGCTATTTTACAATCATATCTGAATAATATCTTATGTCTATCTTTCACGCTTTTACTTATATAGTTTTATCTTAATAGCTTATCTGCATTTTTTACTTAGAATAACACTTACGATTTTAAGAAGGGTGTAGATTTCAAATGTGCAATAATCCCACAGCAGGGCCTACATTTTTTATCTGGATAAGGCGCGTTATTGTAAAAGTGTTTGGTCAGTATTTTTCAAAGGTCAGTATTATGAGATTAGTAGTGGCATGCGATCATTATTAATTAACGGAGCTATCGTATTGTTAATACCAGATGCTAATAGTAAATGTGAAGTTATGTTACAAATTTCGATTTGCCCTAAAGGGGCGGGAACCCCGTAACAATTTTAAGGGTGCACCGTCTCACTGTAGTGTTATGGGAGTTGATTCCTATTGAAAAAATGATAACCCTAATAAAAAAAACATGTTACATGGCCGAATACAAACCACCGTGCAAGTACCACTTACCTTGAAATGCTCTACTGGTTGTCAAAAGTAAAGGTAGCCAAACCGTTCCACCCAGCAATCCTTTCAATGCTTCTGCTACCCGAAAGACAATTATTCCGGATAGTTCTCTTGCTTTTGGTTTTCTAAAATTTACCACCTCATACTTTACTTTTCTCCACAAAACCTTAAAAACGCTCACTAATGGCTGGATGCCCTCTCACAATTGTTTATATTTACTTATATTATAAATAACTTCAAATAAAGATGCTTAAACTCTATTAACAGTCAATTCTGGAAGTATAAATCCAAGTACAAATCCTCAAAAAGATGAACTTAATATAACATCCAACTGACCAGATATTAATAAAAGAAATACTTGAAGTAACATGTGTCCATTATAAATACTAAATTTTTACTCTTTAACTAAAAATAAATTTCACAAATAAAGCTTGCTTTTCCAATTAATACACATATCCTTCTTGACGTTTCAAAAGTTTCAAACTCCGTTTTCAATAATATTACGCTTAAATTTAAACATAACTTGTTCTGCTGCTGTCATAGTCCAACAGAATCATTATTTAACGGAATATTAATTTCCTATCAAATAATTACAAATAATATGCAAACTATATTCACAATTCCACATGTACATATTTATAAAGCATAGACAAGAAAAGCTCAAACCGTACTCAAATCTAAGTTGCACCCCATTTTTGTTTAAATTAAGAACATTTAGGAACGCCAATGATTCGCCTTCTTTTTCTTACTCGAGACGTAGCTCACACCATTCAATTTATTCAAATTCCAACTTTTGTTAGAGTGAAATCAGTTCATCACCCTCTTATTGATTAATGTCATGATCCGCTGCCCGACCAACGCAAATATAAATTTCGGGGTACCCACGTGCTTGAGCTTTCTGGCCTACTGATCTAGCAAAGTTTAGAAACAACTCATCGTCAGCCAGCTACGTCGAAGGGCCTACGGTCAACCGTATACATATATCTACTGTTATTTATTTTCATTTATTTCTTTACTTCCTTTTGTTGAACTTAATCATTATATTATATTCTCTCTTCTTCAAAATTTCGTTCTTACACTTTGTGCGTCAAACCTGTTAGAATTTAGAGTTCAAGGTTGTTCTGTCCGCGTCAACGTATTAATTTTATGACTATTATGATACTTTGGGTGTATGTTTCTATAGTTACGGTTCTTAATATTGTGTGAATTTATTTGTACAAATAAACCTTGTAATGCCGATTATTTTCCGAGTATCTATTTGTCATTTTCCGAGTTTAATAAAAAGGATCGTAAAGTCCTGATCTTTATCATTACTGTTTGTAAATAACGTACTACATGTTTTAATATTTATCTTAATTTGATATCATATTGAAATAGTAACGTTATTAAATGTAGACTACCAAAACTTACACGATGCTTCCTTCTTATTAAATCTCATTTAACTAAGTTTTATAAATCCTTTTCTACTATTTAATGGTTGCTTAAGTATCGCGCTTGCGTTATACAGGATAAATATTCTATTTAAAAAATAATCTCATGCATTGAATTTCTTAGGATGGGCTTGTGCGATTTCGCTACATAAACTTAATCCCAAAGTAATTATTCTACCAAAAATGAAATTTAATCAATTGGTTTTTGACCTATGATACTTCACATGTGATATTTTCTTAAACTAAACAAATTTTTTGATGGTATTTAATAGAGTAAGACAAAATATGATACAGTAACGGAAACGTTAGCAAGTGCTACTGCATTTACGATAATTTTCTGAATCCTACCCTACAAAATACTACGATAAAGTGTAGGTTAGCTGCTTCACCTTCCAGCAACAAATCCTACCTTTGGTCATTAATACCAAAAGTTCGGAACAATAAATAGGTAAACTAGCTTTCTTTATTTAATTAAAGGCATTTTACAACGAGAAAGGTATCGATATCTATTTTTTAAAGTAAGACCAATATAAGAATAACATCACAGAGATAATTGCAGAAAGAAAGATCATCTATGGGTTAGAGTATTGCTTAAGGTACGATAAGATCTCTACGATATCTTCAGAAGAAGATAATTAATCAGTTATGGTAACATATTAATTAGATAAAATAAAATCCTTCAGATAACTTTGAAAAATATAATTTAACTTAAAAATTAAGGTAAGATAATGAATTACAGAAAATGTCTTTTAAAAAATTAATGTAGAACCTAATTTTGATCCGGAGGGCCTATACTTATCACAGTACACCACCTCTCCTATAAACATAAAACAAAAAAGGAAACCTCCCGAGGGAGCAGAGAAATCTAGTAGGAACTTGTAATAGGGTTTTTATGCATGCCTTAAAAAAGAAATTTTGTAAAATGGGACTCGTTCATACTAACAAGATGAGAGATCGTATAGAAAGGGGAATGCAATCCCTGAATCTCTGTGTTGATTAAAAGAGGATCGAAACGCAGGCCAAATCAAACAACAGGTTCACTGTAGAAAGCTATAAAGTACATCAGCAGAATACAGAAACGATACCCAGCTAGACAGAGGTTCTCTACTCCCACGGCCCAACCTCGTGAAGTAACAACCCTCCATTTATGCAGCGACTTAGAAAGTAAATAAAAAACCAGAATTAAGGAAAAGATAAAAGAGAGAGTGCGAGGTTTGTAGCTGTATAGCAACCAAGGTAAAAAAGAGAAAAAGAAAGGCTCACATTGAGCAATGGCGACAAAAAAATTGTGGTTAGCTAAGCACCACTTGACCAGCCCACGTGTAGTCAGCAGCCCGGAAGAAGGGAACACCACTCTTATGTGATAGACGGTCGTCTCAGGACTAAGACAGGAGCAAGGAAAAACAATTAAGATTGAAAACAGAGATAGAAGGTTAAGAAACGATAAGCATCTCAGAGAAGAAGTAGAGAGTAGAGAATGTCCCTCTAAGGACAGATTGGTCTAAAGGACCAACTGCAATGTTAAAGATAGGTAAACGTTAGGTAAAATTTAGAATTAAAACCTTGTAGTCTCCGAGTTAATGACGGTAGAATATGGTATAATTTGCATGAGATATCGTTAGAACCGCTAATTGTGTCGAACAGAAAATAATTTGATTTTATTTTTCAGTTTGTAAGGTAATAAAAGTAATTACTATTTAAGGTTATCTTAATTTAGCAATATAAACGAACTTGAAGCTATTGTTTTCCATATTTTAAGCAACTTTTGTTAAAAAATATGGACTATTAACGCAAAACAATCCCATACGTAGAAAAACCAAAATGTACACTAGAAAACAAGTTCGGTCTTTACCAAATTACTCAGCAAAAGATGAAAATATAATACGAAAAGCTATGCATGCGTAAGCAGGATATTAAACAGTTAATCTAATCAACACTTTGAGAATGAAATAAAAAAAAAGATAATTTTCATATAAGGTTATGTACGCACAAGTAACATATAGCAAATAGATCATGAAAACCGATTTAAAAACCCATTCGTAATTAAGAAAGATTCTGTAAATACGCGAACTCGAAATTACATTATTTTTAAAAGACGTTATTTTTTTAAAATATGGGTAATCAACACAAAAATTGCGAATTTTTTGTTAGGTTATCTTTTGAAGTTTTTACGGAAAATGAATAAAATTCGCGATATACGGATATTTTAAACGATACTCACATAACAGTTACCGCTTACCTTAGGTATTTTAAATTAATCCAGAAATAGCAAAGATTTTTTTCCGTAATTTAATGTGAAACTGTTTTATATAACGGAAAAACTAACCACAACACACGGTTATTGAGATATTTTTTAAAATCACTTACTGAACACGATAAAATCCGTTTAAAACTAAATGGAATGTATTTATAATCCAAAACTGTAAATTAATTTAGACCAAGAAATGACGTGTCGGCCATTTTTAGTATTATGTTTACAGTATTACCAACCATGGAAATGTAAGTCACCGACAACATTCCAAGGATAAAATTTTATAATAAATAAATAAAGGTTTTTATCCAATTTGTTAAAATGTTTTCAGGTTTGAACAAAAAATATTTTGTATGTCCTCAAGCTGGATATTAGATACAAGATAAACATAAAATTAAATAGATAATATAAGCTAAGTTCTATAAACACTTAAATTTATAGAAGGTTCACGTTGGGCGCCACCGAAACGTTAATTTTTTAAGTCAATGTCAGCTTTAAAATACTTTACAATAGAATCAAATATTTTCAAATTTACGCGGGATTAAATTCCTTGGGGCGCCAAAAGCGTCTTCAATTTTAAAACTTTACTTATTCTGGTACGTCGGTAATCTCGGCGTGGGTAGCGTCCAGGTATCCACTTCTTTGATTGGCAGAAGCTTTTATCGACGAAGCGCTGGCGCCGTCACTTTGGTTAACTATAGAAGGAAAGGTAAAAGTAAAATGAACCATTTCGCCAATTGTCCGAACTTCATCAAATACGTCAACACTCGAAGAAGGCCGCTAGAAAAGTTCCTTTGTTTCGACACCTCGGTTCCCACAAACCATCGTCTCCTTTCCAAGGGAGGTTAAACTGTAACGCAAATTGGTGGGCCCCTTGTTAAGCATGGCAGGTGCAATTCTGCGATTTACCAAACCATAAATCATAAATCACTTACGTGAGAGTCAAAACTTTGTGTGGTTCACACGTGACGCTTATTTTAAGATAATAATATTGGAGAAACTACTAGGTTCCAAATGAGACCCAGGCAAATCATCTTCGTACCAAGCACATCTACTGCAATACGAAAATCAAATAAAGATAACGTAATCAACTTAAATATACCCACACAACAATTTCATAGACATAATTATTACGGACACAGCTGTAGTTGTACGATAAACGGTTAATTGAAAATAAAAATGGAAAATTTCCAATATAACCACATAATAATGCAAAAAATTTTAGCCTTTGATAACCAAAGCAAATTTTCCTATTTTGTAATAATAAAACTCTACGTTTAGCACATTATCAACATAAAATAGATTCAAAATATTTAACTTGTAATCGTGCGGGGTTTAAAAATTTCTTGAACATAATAATACAATAAAAGATTAAGCCGTTTTTAAAAAAGCGTAACAACCTCGTGTCTTTAAAATTTGAAGGAAGATAATACGTGCCATCAACAAGATTTCAACAATTACATACTGTCCTTATGATGCCATTGTATTGATAAAATACTAGTGCTCATTTTTTAGTGAGTAGTCTTTTAATGTAAGTATATCTTATATACTGTCAAGAAGGGTGTGGGCTTATAAAATGTTTAAATAGGGCTTCGAAACAACTTTGCTAGAATGGGGGTATATTTGGTTTTGTTTGAGTATTTTCTTTCAGGTATTTTTGGTTTATAAATTAACAACAACTATTCCACGTTTATAAATTTATAAAGCTTTTGAAACTGCATTGCATTCAACAACATATACCGGCCATAGACCAGGCTAAGCTAGTCATAAGTTTGCATTGTATACGTATTTTAATTGTTATGGTTGCACGTATATGAAATTTAATTTGGAGTTAGCGTTTTCAAAACCATTTGAATGTAAAAACAAATATCAAAATTGCTTGGTATACTGCACGCTTTTAAAATTTTAAGGAGTTAAGTGATACTCCCGTAAAATTTGTAAATCAATTTCAGTTTGAATATGTTTTAACAATTAAAGATTGGTTATGTAATGACAGGACGTTTACCGAATAAGACATAAATGTCTGTTGCGTACAATTTAAAAGCTGAACCATCAAAGTTTGTTAGCTATTTTCAATATTGTAAAAGTTCAATATACATAAATCACTGGATTACAAACCATCTAGAAAATGAATGTATCTAGAGAAAACAACTGTATTATTAATCAATTATTAATAATTATAAATTACATAGTGTGCGTAGAGATAGTTGCTATGGCAACGGAAACAAAAGAAGACGGATTTTATTTATAAGGGACTTCAAATTTTATATTACTGAAAAATAGACGTGTTTTTGTACTATTATGAGTTTTATTACATTTAAAAGTTACGAGAAAGTTTTGAAAGTCAAGTTGTACCTGGAGATAGCAAATAGTAGCAGTTTTACGGCGAATAAAAGTTAATTAAAAGAGGGAGTGCTGGTCTGTACCGTTATTGTTTGAAGACGAAAGCATAGTGGAATTGGAGTTATCTGAGTATTTGTATAACATAAAATTTGTAGAAATATTAGTAGTTTTATAGTCTGGAGATTACCAGTTGCTCGAGTTACTTATTATTTACAGGAGGTGCCTGCAGCTGGTCACTTGGCTTCAGGACGGCTGGAAGGCGGCGCTTGTATCTGGATTCCAGGTATTAGTATTTAATATCTACGCAGTGCTTTAATCAAATTTATAAAAGTGGAACTAGTGTTTGGGAATACTTTTGGCTTTTAAAATTATTTTAAAAAATCCTTGGATATTTGTTTGGGTGTCTAGTTGAGAGGTGTTTGCCTAGGACGGACCCACCCTAGGTAGATTCCGCTACGTGTTTGACGGCCCTGTAGAATATTTAAGTGCAGCAGCCGTGTAAAATATTTAAAGATAAATTGTGTGGCATAACTCAACAAGGCTCTAAAATAAGACAAGGAGTGACAGATAGATATATTACGCCTATCACTAATAAGGTAGGATCACAGTATATATAACAATATATATATATATATATATATATATATATATATATATATTGTATGAGTCAATTAAGGAAATAGGAAGCGTTTTAACTTGCTTGTCTTTATTAATTAAAATTATATATCAGTAATTTACGTTTCATTTGCTATTTTGCAATAATATCTGAATAATATCTTATGTCTATCTTTCACGCTTTTACTTTTACAGTTTTATCTTAATAGCTTATCTGCATTTTTTACTTAGAATAACATTTACGACTTTAAGAAGGGTGTAGATTTCAAGTGTGCAATAATCCCACAACAGGGCCAACATTTTTTATCTGGACAAGGCGGATTATTGTAAAAAGTTTGCTTAGTATTTTTCAAACGTCAGTATCATGAGATTAGTAGTGACATGCGATCATTACTAATTAACGGAGCTGTTGCATTGTTAATACCAGACGCTAATAGTAAAAGTGAAGTTGTGTTACAAATTTCGATTTGCCTTGAAGGGGCGGAAACCCTGTAACAATTTTAAGGATGCGTCGTCTAACTGTAGTGTTGTGGGAGTTGATTCCTATGGAAAAAATGATAACCCTAATAAAAAAACATGCTACATGGCCGTAGTACAAACCACTGTACAAGTACCATTTACCTTGAAATGCTCTACTGGTTGTCAAAAGTAAAGGTAGCCAAACCGTTCCACCCAGCAATCCTTTCGATGCTTCTGCTACCCGAAAGACAATTATTCCGGATAGTTCTCTTGCTTTTGGTTTTCTAAAATTTACCACCTCATACTTTACTTTTCTCCACAAAACCTTAAAAACGCTCACTAATGGCTGGATGCCCTCTCACAATTGTTTATATTTACTTATATTATAAATAACTTCAAATAAAGATGCTTAAACTCTATTAACGGTCAATTCTGGAAATATAAATCCAAGTACATTATCCTCAAAAAGATGAACTTAATATAACATCCAACTGGCCAGATATTAATAACTGAAATACTTGAAGTAACATGTGTCCATTATAAATACTAAATTTTTACTCTTTAACTAAAAATAAATTTCACAAATAAAGCTGGCTTTTTTAATTAATACACATATCCTTCTTGACGTTTTAAGAGTTTCAAACTCCTTTTCAATAATATTATGCTTAAGTTTTAACATAACTTGTTCCGTCGCTGTCATAGTCTAACAGAATCATTATTTAACGGAATATTAATTTCCTATCAAATAATTACAAACCATTAGCAAACTATATTTACAATTCCACATGTACATATTTATAAAGCATAGACAAAAAGCTCAAAACGTACTCACATCTAAGTTGCATCTCATTTTTGTTTAAATTAAGAACATTTAGAAACGCCAATGATTCGCCTTATTTTTCTTACTCGAGACGTAGCTCACGCCATTTAATTTATTCAAATTCCAACTTTTGTTAGAGTGAAATCAGTATATCACCCTCTTATTGAATAATGTTATGATCCGATACCCGACCGACGCGAATATAAACTCCTGGATACCCACGTGCTTAAGCTCTTTGGCCCACTTATGTACCAAAGTTCAGAAACAACTCATCGTCAGCCAGCTACGTCGAAGAGCCTACGGTCCACTGGATACATATCTCTACTGTTATTCAGTCCTCATTAATTTCTTAATTTCCTTTTGTTGAACTTAATCATTATATTATATTCCTTCTTCTTCAAAATTTCGTTCTCACACTTTGTGCGTCAAACCTGCTAGATTTTAGAGATCAAGGTTGTTCCGTTCGCGTCAACGCATTAATTTTATGACTATTACGAGTCTGTGGGTGTGTGTTTCCATGATTACGGTTTTTAATATCTTGTGAATTTGTACAAATAAACTTTGTTATGCCGATTATTTTCTGAGTATCTATTTGTCATTTTCCGAATTAAATACAAAGGAATGTAAAGCCCTGATCTTTATCATTACTGTTTGTATATAACGTACTAGGTGCTTTAATATTTATCCTAATTTAATATCATATTGTAATAGCAACGTTATTAAATGTAGACTACCAAAACGTACACGGTGCTTTCTTCTTATAAAATCTCATTTAACTATGTTTTATAAATCCTTTTCTACTGTTTAATGGTTGCTTAAATATCGCGCTAGCGTTACACAGGATAAATATTCCTTTTAAGAAGTAATTTTATGCATGGAATTTCTTAGGATGGCTTGTCCAATTTTGCTACATAAACTTAATCCCAAAGTAATTATTCTACCAAAAATGAAATTTAATCAATTGGTTTTTGAACTATGATACTTCACATGTGACAACCACAAAAAATACAAGAATGGTTTCTTGGCATAATTAACAATGGACTAAATGCAAATGTTTACTTTTCAGTACGCGACCGATTCGGTATTTCTACAAACCCAATTAAAAATTATACATATACTTAGATGAAAAGAGTTTTATTGTGAAAATCAAGCAACTATACATTTGCTGTCAGAAAGGTTTGTCAAAAGAGACGAGTTGTAGGGTAGTCAAATTGCTATTGAGCTCCTTCTAGCTGAGTGAACTGCAATAGTTTTAAATGTAACAATGAACGTTTAATAAAAGATACGAAAAAAAGGAGAAGATTGGAAAACTTGTAATAGGGCGAAGGGGGTAAAATATTATCGCAAAATTATAGTCGTATTCAAAATATGACATAATTTAACAAACAGAAGACAAAATGTTTTGAACAAATTTCATATTAGAGCCAATTCTAATTTAAAGTTAATTAAATTCAAATTTAGGTTAATTGTAAATATGTGTATTCTGGACAGTCAAATTTAAACCGTAACAAATTAAAGGTATACAGGCTAGTTACAAGGGTGCGGGAGTGGGAGAATTATAAATAAATTATCAAGCTATGCTACTAAAAACACTTACCCTGAAAGGCCTTCAATACTGTTTTAATTTACGGGCACTAACTCGTCTGGTTTAATGATAATCCTTTAGAAGACGAGTATTCCTGGAGATTCCAATTAGTGGTTTGCGTATGACTATTAAGCATAGGGTCTCGGGTTCAATTCCCGACACGGACCGACTTAAAAATATTAAGCAACCTTTTTTTGGAAAAAGTCTTCGTTCGGTTAAGAGGTAAATTGTAAGTTCCGCGTGTAGTATTGTCGCGTACGTTAAAGATCCTTACCTTGCTTGGAATAATAAGAGTTCGATCAAGTTTATAATTTTCAGGTAAAAAAAACTCGCTTTCTGGCAATAGTAGTACTTTCTGGTGGGGCATTGGAAAATCAAATATAAAGATGCTATTTAAATTAGATCGGCTTCCTGTTGGGACGGAGTTCCTTTTACAATCAGTTTCTATTCTCAATAAAGAAAAAACACTCTCGTTTCACTGAGTCATCTAAATCCAGGACTACATACAAAAATTTTAAATTACATCAATTACGTCAGTTTCGATTGGTCATACCATTAGCTATTTATCTATAACAATCTAAGCACATCCTCAACCTTTTCTAGTTAAATTCCAATGTCTAGGCTTTGTAAATCTAATAAAATAAACCCTATATCCTACAATACTCGTGGGCGTTTTATAACCTCATCAGTGCTTAGCTAAATAGGTTTAATAAATACATGCCACCAACACAACAAAAAGAACAATTTATAAACAGCTAATAAACTTACAGTCGAATGCCAGTTTAAATAAGATTTACTATTTTTCCAGGCTTGAGTCCACATTGCAAAAGGATTATTTAATTTTCAACCAAGTTTAGATGTCGGGCCTTTATCGATTTATTTGCTAATATTACCACGTTAAACGCCTGAGTGCTAATCTTATAGCCAACGGTTTCTTTGACCTTTCTTTACCAATTATAACCTTTCAAATGTTTTTTTATCGGTTCACGAGTAATTATTTAAGTGTGTTCGTCCACTGTCTAGCTTCCGGCCTATTCTTCCACTCATTATGTTTTGAAGGTATATGTCCATTGTATTACGGTTTTTAGCTTACTAGTATCACGCAAAAGTATTTGATTTTATATGTTATCGTAACTACTCAAAAATCCTACAATTGGGTACATTTGAACCTTTAACATTGTATTGTATTTGATTATTACGTTGGATGAGATCATTTGTAATATAATATTTGTCAACTTCACTAAGTCATCGTCTATATTTATGAAATTAGCTATATTGTAATAACATTACTTTTATTTTATTTTGAGGTTACTTTGTATTATTACTACATTT
The DNA here is from genome assembly GCA_036346225.1 of Platerodrilus igneus. Taxonomy (NCBI): domain Eukaryota; kingdom Metazoa; phylum Arthropoda; class Insecta; order Coleoptera; family Lycidae; genus Platerodrilus; species Platerodrilus igneus. Next base: position 9,345,526 of record JARFIW010001638.1, on the reverse strand, counting down.
GTTTACTTGTAACGTTAATATTACTCAATTTTACTAAAAGTTGTAAAAAGTCCTTCTATTATTGGGGTATTTATCGTAAGAAACATGTATATTGATAATGCCACTTTTATTCACTTCTCTAGTTATTCTAAAAACTTTCTTAAAGTAACATGACCACGCTATGTAAATTTCCTATTTGCTTACACTAACTAACTATGGTAATTACCCATGCATGCATCCTTGTATTTGAATTTGTAACGCTTAATATTAAAATCTGTTTTCTTCTTACGGTTTTGAAGTAACTTATTGAATTATATTACGTTTAACTGTGCAGTTTTATATTCAGTACAGTTTTCAAAAGCAGGTAATACCCTACAATGATTCTCCTATAATCCATCCCATGAAAACGACATTCAGAATATCACATTGCTTGCAATAGCTTTTACGGTACATTAATAAACAATAAGTAAGGTGTTAAAATTACCTAAGTTTTGTCAATTCTAAACATTCTAATTATGTTTTTTCAGATTTTTTACAAGAAATCCTAAATGGCAAGAACTGTTTAACTTACAGGACCTACCTTTGGAAGTAGTACAATATGAGGGAAGGTTTAAAGCACATTTAATAGTCGTTGTAAATGCATTTTCGTATTTGTTTGAGCATATTGATGATCCAAGTGTATTTGTTTACTTACTGCAAAAGAATGCTATGTCGCATATGCCGCGACAAATTCCAACAGAGGCCTATTCTGTAAGTATATTAACTCAATATCTTATTCCATCCTTACGAATAACGTCTCAGTTTACAGCGGCCTATTTAGAAAGCGTCCAGATAGATGCCTTCACAGAAACGCATACAGAACCTAATTAGGAAGAAGCAATAACTTATTTGTAATAAAGTCATTTCCAATAAAAATAACTTATAGGTAGGCATAGCCAGCTTGTATTCAAATATTCGTACTAGCAGCCTTTGCTACGTGTAAAATGAACGTTACATTTGAAATTTAGATTTGCGCTGAACGGGCGGGAACCCCGTAACAATTTAAGGGTGCACCAGCGGACTGCAGTGGTACAAGAGTGTGTTCTTTTAGAAGAAATAATAAGAGAAAATAGAAAACTTTAAAATACAAACAAATTACGTTATAATATTCACTTATCCTGAAAGGCCTTTCAAGGGGCGACAAACTATCTTGTTTCGGCAAGCAATCCCTTTGATATTATCTTTGCATGGTAGACGGTTATTCCAAATAGGTCTTTCTTGTTTCTGATTTTCTAAATTTTATCGCATTATAGGTTACCTTTTTCTAAAACATCTTAAAACACTAAGTTTTAACATAATTAAAGAAGTTCTCAAAATTGTGACTTCACCCAAATACGCTTCCATCGTTGATGTGACTAAATATCTTTTTACAATAACCTGATTTTTATACTAGATTATAAATAAATGCAAACAAAGTTTAACCTACACTTAACCTCTATTAACAATAAATAATTGTAACATAAATACAAATATATCTTCCGTAAAAACAAAAATTAATTTCTTAACATCGAACTAGCCAGGTATTATGAAAAAAAAGTCTAAACAAAAAATACTAAATCAAATTCATGGGTAATCCTGTTATCACTCCAATTTTTTCTTTCCAATATTAAATTACATGTCTGTCTAAATCCCAATTTCTGGATATGCTATTAAAAACAAATATAGAAAACAGTTAAATATCAACTTCTACTTTTTTTATTTCATTCTCCATTCAAAATACTAAAGTTCCATGCTTTAACTAATACTAAGTTTACCCAATACAACTTATATTTAAAATATGGTTAATTTCCTACTACATAAATACCAACTCGTTTACATTTTAACATTCACAGTTACCCAATTATAAAGTATCGACCTAGAAGCTCATATTTACTGTTTCAATTCCAATTTATTAAAACTTTCAGAATGTTTAGAGATCTCCAGCATTTCAATTTCTTTTTTCCGGCTAATAACGCCCCCCTAACTCAACACAGCCCATTTGTTTGAGCTATACCCCAGAGTTCCCTTTATTCTTTTCCGCATACACGAGTTTTCAAAATCACGCATCCGGATAAATATTCCTTGTCAAATCTGCAAGCGAAGTTATACAAAAGCTCGCGCACCATTTAGAGTTAATGCATTTTAAGGTTTAATTATTTTTACTACGCTGCTTACATTATTTGCTATGTATTTACAATATGCATACAGGATGATTATTTGTACACGCACAATTGCATTTTTCAGTGTACATCAATGAATAAAGTACGTTTGTATTATACAGGGCGTAACCATGAATTTATGGAAATTTATATTTTTTCCGAATTCTTTTATATTTTGGTGGGATTTATTTGTGAATCGACATGATTCTAAGCGAGTCTCAGGTTGGGCGTCGATTAAAGTACTGTGAACTGACTGAATAAAAGATGCTTTTGACGAATGCTTCAAGTTTGCCCGTTGTTTAATTTTTTCTACTAGCTACCTGATTCATAAAACCACTGCAATCATACATTAGATAAACATGATACAAAATATCCTTTTACAAACAATTAATACATCCACAACAATCTTAAATATGATGTCGATAAAAAATATATGTAATTCCTAGATAATCACTCAATTATTCTACACAAATCTTATATACTAAAAATAGTCTCAAAATCTCTCTTTAGAACTAGGATGACTCACAAATCCTGCCCAAATAAGTAATATAATTTAGTATCCTCCCTTTTAAACTGTTTAGACTTATCCGATAACAGTTAGGTTTAATTATTATTTTCTATACTAGCAAAAATCTTTTTAAAATTAAATTATATAAACTTTTATACACACTCTTTAAATTCATAATCCTAGCACACAAAAATCTTTTAATACAACTTAATTGATTGATAGGTATGTTCTAAAAAAATTTAAACACGTAAATTTTTTATTTTACCATTACGGCTTTGCCCGTTGTTGGCTTTTTCCAGGACGTAATCATCATCCATGTCCAAAAATCGTTTCAAAATGTAAATATTTTGACATCAATTGCTCCATATAACAAACCGTTCCAATCTTATATACTTTACTCCAATTAAGTAGACTCCCTTGCAGTAGTTTAATTATTTTATCTATCTATGTTCCATATTAAAACCATTGTAAATAATTCAAATAATCTATTCATGTCTAAGTATCAATAAACTTTAACGTGAGCTGTCAAGTGACAATCCTCTTAAAACCGTTTCTAAAATTTTCTATCTTCTATAATGCGTTCAAATAACTTTCACTGCTAAATACAGTACACGATAGATAGCACTTTAAAATACGTGACGTATTATTTAGTCTCATCAATCATGTGCCAACATTGAAGCTTCAATCAAGACTGCCTTGTTCTCAACGTTCTGTTGGCCTTTATAACCGCAAGCCTCCCTAGCATATTATCGTTCCCGGGTATTCACGTCGTTTACCTATCTTATCGATATTCGAAATTTATTATTTAATATAACATGGGCCAATATACAGGCACTTTTGCTAATTTAAATGCGTTTTTCTACTAAAACGCCAATTTTCTTATGGAGTATTTTATACATTTGAACACGATCCCTTAAATTATTAATTGCTGAGTTAAAAAACTTTTAAAATATGTCCATGCATTTGCACGTATTCTATACACATGGCTTTACATAAAGTGTGGATGAGGCGTTTTTGAGTACTCAATTAAAACTGAAATTTCTTTTAATACACTTGTTCGTGTCCAAAACACAATCCTTTCTTTATTAAATTATTTAAGCGCTTCACAAAAACACATTTCTATACAAATGAATATGTACATAATTAGACTTTTTCTTGAATTCTCGCAAATTTTGTTGAGTTTATGCTGTCGATTGTTTATTATGCCATATAACCTTTTTGTGACCTCTAAATACATCAATATATTGCTGTGAATTTGTAGCTATATGCGCCCTGACGTTGGGAGTCAATAAAAAGTGCTTTATAAAAAATGATACAGTGTGAATTATCGCCTGAAGATACCTATATTATATTGCTAGCTTAGATCTAATAAAACAACAAAACTGCAATATTTAAATTATAGTTTCACAAATATTCACTAACAAACAAAATAATAATAATAATAACTACATCCACAATCTTTCTTCAACACTCAGTTTATTCCATAAATTTAAAAAAAAACATTGTTTTAACAAATATTTTAAGCATTTAACGTGACCTTGCACGTAATTTACGTTACAACTCTTAGTTGACCGACAAGCAGGTTATCAACAAGTGCCTGTATAAGCAGACTATTAATAACTGTCCTGTCTTAATTATTTCCTGGCTTTATATACTAAAAATTTTACGTTATTAGCTTCCGGAAACTTCTATACTTTCTAGTTGATACGACTCATTAAAGTTTGTAATTTCGTCGAAAATGTTGTTAGCGGCGGCTACCTTACGTTATCTAAATTGCCTGCTAATTTTAATTTATTAGTTCATTAATTGGTGTGGCTACTTGAATGTATAGAAATACTCATTTGTAGTTGATTGTTTTCGCACTTAATTTATCTAATTTATGGTCGTTTTATACACTTATCTAAATAGCTGATTTATGCTGTCGTAAAATTTTTTATATTTTTATCAGTTGGTGCCGCTTAAAGAATAAATGGAAATTCTTGTATTTATCTTGCTTCCTCGCTTCTTTCATTTTTATCATCGCTACCGAATGAAACTATTGGATTTTGCGTTTCTCTTTAAAATGGAAAGAAATCTCTAAAAAGTTTAATGCAGTATTCAAGCTACAATACATGCTTTTTGCACAAATAAATAAGTACTTTAATATTCACTAAATACGAAACACGTTATTAAATGGTATTTAGTACTTTTAAGGAGAACGAATATTTATATATAGGAACTCGTTTAATTTATTATCAAGAGATGATTTGCATTTTTGCCGACTTCTTAACTTACGTATTACATTTTTAAAGATTAAAAGCTTTCTAAAGTATCACGGGAATATTATACAGGGTGCTTCTTATTAGAAATTAAGTATTAGAAATTTTTTATTGTTTTATTGTTTATTACCCCTATATGAGTTCTTTATCATACATATATATGTATATATATATATATATATATATATATATTGATATGATGACGCTGCACACTGATGTAATTATACTTTCAATCTCTTGCTGATCACCACTGTGTGTCTTTTAATATCCTAAAATTTAAATATCCCTCAGCTAGCTCAGTTTAATTCACACAGAGTGCACAACGTTACGATAATCAAATAATTTACCTCCTTTTCTCTAATACTTTTCCTGCTGTGAATGATAAAACGAAGTCGACTAATATTTGTATAATGAGAAAGAAAAAAATTATACACTTCACAGCTTAATATGTTTTACTGTATGACAAAATAAGCCCCTAAATTGAATAATAATAATTTAATTGTTTTATCCCCAAAATTATAACTCCCTTTCCTTATTTTAAAGCCAGCAAAAATAACATTGTACTCTACTGGAAATTCTTTGAACGTTCAAGACTTTTCCCCTTCTTACGTAAATTTTCACGTATAAAATAAATTTTTGATGACTCTTTACATAAAATATTCAGGTATAATAAATATAATCAATGTTCAAAAAAATAAAGAGAAAATAATGTCTTATGCTAGGTAGTTCTGACCTGTAGTTTTTCTTGTGCGTCTGTCTGGATCCGCTACTGCGTACTGTGGATTAATGCCCCAATTTCACTTTCAGTTGGGTTGCTCCATTCAATGCTTAAAACAATCCTCTGTTTTGTGCGCCTTTGCCAATATTTTCATTCGGACTTCCTCCCAATATTATCAATTTATTTAATTTCCAAATTATACCCCATTTAATCAATAATCTAATATTTTTTTAATTTCCCTTAGATTTTTGTAATCTCACTTAGATTTACCCCGTCTTATTTAGATTTTCGTAGTCTCTCTTAGATTTACCCCGTCTTACTTAGAGCCCTGAATTATAAATATTTAAAATTAATTAATTAATAAACTTTTACTCACGTTTTCCAGCAAACGGCGAAACTTGTCTGATATATTTTCACTATTATTTATTTTAAAATTTTTAACACCACTTTTCACAAATATTTGATTAATTAATTTTAATATTCACTTGTTGCGTAGATTCTTGACTATAAGTGATGTGAATAATGCTCAGTTCAAATCAAGACTGTCTGCTTATCAAATTCGCGTGTGATACAAGCTACGCCCCATCTAAAAGTTCATTAGCTATCGGCGCTTTTTGTTCAAAGCTTACGACCAGCCATAAGATGTGTTGGATATTTTGGGTTTATACAGGTATACGTTTGATAATAACTCGCCGGAACGATTTCTTGGTCACGTAGGATACCAGTGGATTTTTATTCTGTATTTATTTTAGACCGTCTGTTTTGATGTTATTACAGGAATTTCTAATTCGCATTGGCACGTAATTTAACTTATGGCTTTTGTTTGTTTAAATAATTCTTTGGGATTTGAATTAACTCTATGTAAAAATCACGTAGGCGAAATGACGTAAATTTCTGTTTACATCTTGCGTTTCCAAAACGAATTTATTTCAAAAATTCGTTTCTTATCAGAACGCTACGCTATCTCTTTTCACTGTCACATGCTTAATTTTAATGAGCATTGTATCATGATTTTCTAGCTTTTACTGCATTTAACGCGTATCTATTAACAATTTATGAATGCTTTTTGGTTTAAGACAAGTTTGATTGCGTGTAGGGTTATTTCTTTTCCTGAATGTGTGTTTATTGTTAAATGATATGCTTCCAGGCATTAATTAAAGTCAACTACAATCCTTATACAGGGTGTTAAATATTTGCTCTTTGCATAATTTGCCAATTACGTATTTTTCATGCTAAATAAATGTAGTTTTCTAACTTCTGGTACTATTTACATGTATTGTGTGACCATTATAACTCAATATACCCCTAAATAACTCTCTTATCATAGCAATATATATATAAAATACTCATATTTAGACCAGGGTAGAAAATTAAATAATCAAATCAAATAATTTTAATTACCGTGTATAAGGAATTTCATTAAATAATACGCTTTATTAAAACCTTGAAGCATAAATAAACACGGTCGTTTCAGTAAAAATAAGAAATTTAAATTATCTATAAGACGCTTTACATCAAAAGAAGCAGTATTGAAAAGCGCAGTGGATAATTTAATTATTCCTAAACAAATGGAAATTACGTGCAAAGTTTATATTAATTAACCCTATTTTAAGTAACCGGTAGTAAAACAAAGTGTACATATAATAATTAATATTTAAGTTGTATTCGCTAAAAATGAAAGGATAGAAATCAATTTAATTGGAGTTAATTAAACCGTTAATAACATAATACCTATAGAAGCTTGTGAAAACCCAATAATAGTCAAATCGTAGGAAGGTTATTTAAAATGTTACGTTTGAACACCCTGCGTGTTTTAAAAGGCAATTTCAAGTTAATTTGTTTGGATAAACATGTTGATTCTAAGGATATTGGAAACGATCAGATGCTTTAGCAGGAAATACAGAACACCTGCGTATTTTTAAAAAGCTCATTCTGCGTAAATTTGGCAAATAATTAATGTTTCAAAGAATCTTGGAGAAACCGGGACTTAGTATTCACGAGAATGTGCGATACGGGTTTATTAAACCCAGATAACAGTCCGCGTGGACTAAAATATAATCGATAATAAAGAATCTAAATTTGCACCAATACGAACAGGTTAGAAAAGGAAAGAGAAATGCGTCAAGCAAAGACACATATTGTAAAGGGCGGGATTTAAACAACGTCATGGGGTTACGATTGGTTAAAAATAGGATGCATATATCAGAGGTAGAACAACAATTTCTGTATAAAAGTAATTAGTTTTTCTCGGACAACTTTGCGGGCCGTGTTGAAATTTTCTGAGATCTCAATGGGGTGAGGACTAAATTCATAAAATCGACGTGCAGGCTACAGACTGGGAACGTAGAATGAGGAATTCGTTGGAATTACCCGTTTTAGGGAACAAAGCGACGTGTCGGCTATTCGCTATATATACAGGCGGAATATGTGTTTCTCTCTCTTAGACTCTTAGACTTTCGACGATTCGATGCGTTAAAAGCTCGTGCATCCGCGACTTGATATTAAACAGTGCATTTTAGTTTGATTAAATAATTTAAAGTGTGCTAGTATATTTTAGTGACTCAAAATAGTTGGTTATTTTACGTGCTAACATGAATGTACTTCAGTGCACTTAGATACAAGGTAATAAAAGTTTATTATCACGGTACCAATTAGTAAAATTTACAACGACAAATGTATACCCAAAAGTAGGCAGTTTTGGCGTATATTGGTAATATTGGTAAAAGGAAGTATGAATTTCTTTGCTATTTTGCGGGGGTGTTAATGACTAAATGGTTCGTAAATGTGTCTGCATCCACTGAACCAGAGGCAGATATACACAGATGAGTTCCGGAAAAGCCTAGAAACAACTTTAAATTAATGGTGATGGAGAACATTTTAAAGCGTTGACAACATGAAGCTGTAAATAGAATCCGGTTGGAATGGTGTGATTTACAAAAGGGACGATTACACTGAAGCTACGAGGACAATAACCTTCAGGTAAATTGTACTATTTTGTTTGACATTTTTGTGTGTATTGAATGACTTTATAATTGATTTACTTTAAATGGACATTAGTGGAATTTTTCTAACCATAAAATTTAATTTTAAGATGAAATTTGCTTGTTTAAGTAAAAGGGTAATTTGTTTTGATGTTCGGGAATAGGATGAAACTTTGGGTAGGTCTTTGAGCTCAATTAGACAAACCTGGTTAATTAACGTAAAGGGTGGTAGATGCTCCTTTATACTCAGACTCCGGTCTGCTTATCTTGTTATATTAATTAGTAGGCATCCAACAAGGACTTTAATTTTGGATGCACAGTAAAATGATAATAAAATTAATCCGGAAATTCTTTTAAAACTGAATTTTATGTTCAAATTTAATTTGAAAATTTAATGTATTCTAAATATTGATGTAAATAGAGTTAACGTTGATGTTTGTGGTAGGAATGTGTTGTTTAATTTTTATGATTGAGAATGGAAGTTATCTAGAAGAGCAGCCGAGGCGATTAACAGAAGGAATCAACGGACCAGGTGATTTAAAGGTTTCACAGCATTCTTGACGCCCAAACTGTGGGGCTCAAATGTTTTTTTTTAAAGGGCCAGTACCTGCAAAGATGAGAGGTTACACAGCATTCTTGGCGACCCAAAAGTGAGGCTCGAGTTCCAAATAAAATTTTGTTATTTTATTCCAGGAAACTGGCGATCTGAGAGAGAGAGTTTCGTGTGTGTATAAATTTAAGAGTATTTTAGAGTGTGTGAGTGAGTAGAACGTATGCAGAGAAAGGAGTGGTTAAGGAGTCAAGGAGTGGAAATTGGAAGTGACGATAGTGCATTGTGTGAGAAAATTTCGAAAATGGAAGAAGCTGGAGGCAGTAGAGATCAGTCGAGGACGGAATCAGGGATCAAGGAAACGAGTTAATGATGAGAATGTTAGAGGAAATGCGATTAGCTAGGGAAGAATCCAATAGAAAATTAGAACTGCTAAGCGATGAAGCTAATAGAGCTAGGGAAGAATCTAATAGAGCGAGGAGGAGTCCAACCAAAAATTAGAGCAGATAAGCGGGAAAATTGAACAAAATACTAAAGAATTTACAGAATTTAAAGATAGTCTTACCGTGAAACTGGGGAAGTAGAAAATAGGGTTGAAAAAATGAGCGTGATATTACAGGTCTTCGACAGGAAATGGGACATTTAAGGTCCGAAGTACGCATTTTCTGTGAAGAAGAAATAAACGTAAAATGACTGAAGTAACGGACTCATGTAGGGATCAGTTAGGCAGGGTAGAACGCGAAGTTAGTAGTATTAAATACAACATGTCAAATTTAACGGGGGATGGTCCTAGATTTTATACAGGTAGCGTATCATTGGACCAACACATGAAGTTTTATGGCGATAACAGAGTAAATCCACAAATTTTTATTAATAGTGTAAGAAATCTAGTGGGAAATTTATTTGACGAACAGACTAAACTAAATACGATAAAGGCTTTATTAAAGGACAACGCGGAAGCATGGTACAATTTAGTAGGACAGGACATAGACACGTATCAGGACTTTGAAGACAAATTTTACAACATTACTGGAGTGATCACAAACAGGATCAGATTAGGGACGACTTGATTACAGGAAAATTTAAGGGAGAGTTTGCAGGTTCTAGGGAGCAATATGCCATCCGCAAGTACAGTGTGGCCAAACAACTGAATCCACCATTGACGGACAGACAGATTATCAAGTACCTATCACGACATTTTGAACAGGAAATTAGACAACACGTGGCCTTACAAAACATCACAGAACGGGAGACATTTTTAGAGTATTTGCAGAGATATGACGATGTATGTGTAGGACGGACAAGAGAGATACGAGAACGAAACGTTAACACAGTTAGGTTTGACAACAGGACACCGAATTATCCGAGACGGCCTGAATACAACAGAAATTTTCGACCGAATTGGGAACGACGAGGACAGGAATACAGGAGCAATAGTGCGACTAGGGGACCGACGCCAAGACCTAGTTACACGCGACAGAACAGTTTACCGGAAGTAAACAGGACTGTGACCAGCACGCCGAATAGAGACAGGGACACGGATATTAACACGAGGAGGACGTACGCACAGGTTGTAGAAGGACAACCAGGACCAAGCACTGAAAACAGGACGAGACAGGATTTTTAGAACGCGACAGACCACTAGATTTCTGTGTAAATGTATACGAACATCCACGTGAATTTTTCAAAATTGAGGAGGAAGTAGAGCCAGAAACTGAGGAAAATTATGTTTGCCAATTATTAATTTAGAAATTTTTGAGAATAATGTAGAAGTATTACTTGATACAGGGGCAGAGGCGAGTTTAATATCGGAGGAATTCGTCAGCAAAATTAGGGATAAGGTTTGTGATAGAATTATGCCTATAAAACGTAGCCATTTAGTAGCTCCAAATAAAAAGAAGTTTGCTGTAGTAAATAGTGTTGTGGTGCTTAGGATAGATATAGGAGGTTTAAGCTGTGAACAGGAGTTTGTAATTGTACCTGGACTGAAGTTTCAGAGCATTTTAGGTGTTGACTGTATGATGAAGTTAGGGTTTTGATAGATATGGAAAGGAAGGTAATAAGAATTAAGGATAGGGTAGTGCCATGGAAAGGCAGTTATGAAGTCACAGAGGATGACACGGGGTTTAGTATTAATGTAGTAGAGGTAGAGGATGATGAGGTTAAACAGATCAACACGATAAGATGTCCAGAGGATAGGAGAGTAGAGGTTCAAGCTTTAGTACAAGAAAATGCAGAATTAGTGGGGTAGAAGCAGCATATCGGGAGCAGGTGAAGGCAGAATTATTTTGACAAGGTTAAGTGGCAAGTTTGTTTTAATAAAGTAGATTTAAGGAATTCATTCTGGCGGATTCCATTACACAAAAATTCTAGAAGGTACATAGGATTTTCCATAGAGGAAAAAATCGATAATTGTAAAGTAGTATCGTTTGGTTTGTCGGCAGAAAGAGAAACAATAATAAATGAGAAACAGACAAGTGTAGGGACTGAAGAAGAAGTAATATTTAAGAGTCAGGATAATAGGGTGATAAGTTTGTTATATGTGAGATAATAGGGATGTTAAGTATAGATATAGAAGGGGGAGAAATAGGAATGAAGAGTATTAGGTTGGTGAGAAGAAAGACTTGGAGGGTCAAGAAGAGAGTTAGATTTAAATAGGATAAGAATAGAGATAGGTGTAGATAGAAGAGTAGAAGTAAGTGTTTATAGAAAATAGAGCTAGGTATAGGATAAATATGGGAGATAATTAGAAATAGGTTTAGGATGAGGATAAAGAGTAAATGTAGGAAGAAAATAAGATAGGTTAAGTATAGATATTTCATATAAGATTAGTGGAGAGTTAGGAATAGAGTAAGAGTAGGATAGGCATATAGGATTAGGTAGGGGGAAGTAAAGTATAGTGAAGAGTAGTTAAAAGTTAGGAATAGGATAGGTATATAGGATGTATATAGGATTAGATGGATAAGTAGGATGAAGTTAGGATAATTTCAGTTTATAGAAGTAGGTGAGAGTTAGGAATAGGATAGGGATATAGGATAGGTGTAAATATTTTTTTGGATTGGAGACAAAGTAGGTAAGATAGATAAGGATAGAGAGAGATAGGCAAAATTTTGTAAAGATTTTATGGCAGTCTAAATATTTGATATTTGCATTCAAATAAGTGGGATTATTTGTATTCAAATAGGGGGAAAATACTCATATTTAGACCAGGGTAGAAAATTAAATAATCAAATCAAATAATTTTAATTACCGTGTATAAGGAATTTCATTAAATAATACGCTTTATTAAAACCTTGAAGCATAAATAAACACGGTCGTTTCAGTAAAAATAAGAAATTTAAATTATCTATAAGACGCTTTACATCAAAAGAAGCAGTATTGAAAAGCGCAGTGGATAATTTAATTATTCCTAAACAAATAGAAATTACGTGCAAAGTTTATATTAATTAACCCTATTTTAAGTAACCGGTAGTAAAACAAAGTGTACATATAATAATTAATATTTAAGTTGTATTCGCTAAAAATGAAAGGATAGAAATCAATTTAATTGGAGTTAATTAAACCGTTAATAACATAATACCTATAGAAGCTTGTGAAAACCCAATAATAGTCAAATCGTAGGAAGGTTATTTAAAATGTTACGTTTGAACACCCCTGCGTGTTTTTAAAAGGCAATTTCAAGTTAATTTGTTTGGATAAACATGTTGATTCTAAGGATATTGGAAACGATTAGATGCTTTAGCAGGAAATACAGAACACCTGCGTATTTTTAAAAAAGCTCATTCTGCGTAAATTTGGCAAATAATTAATGTTTCAAAGAATCTTGGAGAAACCGGGACTTAGTATTCACGAGAATGTGCGATACGGGTTTATTAAACCCAGATAACAGTCCGCGTGGACTAAAATATAATCGATAATAAAGAATCTAAATTTGCACCAATACGAACAGGTTAGAAAAGGAAAGAGAAAATGCGTCAAGCAAAGACACATATTGTAAAAGGGCGGGATTTAAACAACGTCATGGGGTTACGATTGGTTAAAAATAGGATGCATATATCAGAGGTAGAACAACAATTTCTGTATAAAAGTAATTAGTTTTCTCGGACAACTTTGCGGGCCGTGTTGAAATTTTCTGAGATCTCAATGGGGTGAGGACTAAATTCATAAAAATCGACGTGCAGGCTACAGACTGGGAACGTAGAATGAGGAATTCGTTGGAATTACCCGTTTTAGGGAACAAAGCGACGTGTCGGCTATTCGCTATATATACAGGCGGGAATATGTGTTTCTCTCTTAGACTCTTAGACTTTCGACGATTCGATGCGTTAAAAGCTCGTGCATCCGCGACTTGATATTAAACAGTGCATTTTAGTTTGATTAAATAATTTAAAGTGTGCTAGTATATTTTAGTGACTCAAAATAGTTGGTTATTTTACGTGCTAACATGAATGTACTTCAGTGCACTTAGATACAAGGTAATAAAAGTTTATTATCACGGTACCAATTAGTAAAATTTACAACGACAAATGTATACCCAAAAGTAGGCAGTTTTGGCGTATATTGGTAATATTGGTAAAAGGAAGTATGAATTTCTTTGCTATTTTGCGGGGGTGTTAATGACTAAATGGTTCGTAAATGTGTCTGCATCCACTGAACCAGAGGCAGATATACACAGATGAGTTCCGGAAAAGCCTAGAAACAACTTTAAATTAATGGTGATGGAGAACATTTTTAAAGCGTTGACAACATGAAGCTGTAAATAGAATCCGGTTGGAATGGTGTGATTTACAAAAGGGACGATTACACTGAAGCTACGAGGACAATAACCTTCAGGTAAATTGTACTATTTTGTTTGACATTTTTTGTGTGTATTGAATGACTTTATAATTGATTTACTTTAAATGGACATTAGTGGAATTTTTCTAACCATAAAAATTTAATTTTAAGATGAAATTTGCTTGTTTAAGTAAAAAGGGGTAATTTGTTTTGATGTTCGGGAATAGGATGAAACTTTGGGTAGGTCTTTGAGCTCAATTAGACAAACCTGGTTAATTAACGTAAAGGGGTGGTAGATGCTCCCTTTATACTCAGACTCCGGTCTGCTTATCTTGTTATATTAATTAGTAGGCATCCAACAAGGACTTTAATTTTGGATGCACAGTAAAATGATAATAAAATTAATCCGGAAATTCTTTTTAAAACTGAATTTTATGTTCAAATTTAATTTGAAAATTTAATGTATTCTGAATATTGATGTAAATAGAGTTAACGTTGATGTTTGTGGTAGGAATGTGTTGTTTAATTTTTATGATTGAGAATGGAAGTTATCTAGAAGAGCAGCCGAGGCGATTAACAGAAGGAATCAACGGACCAGGTGATTTAAAAGGTTTCACAGCATTCTTGACGCCCAAACTGTGGGGCTCAAATGTTTTTTAAAGGGCCAGTACCTGCAAAGATGAGAGGTTACACAGCATTCTTGGCGACCCAAAAGTGAGGCTCGAGTTCCAAATAAAATTTTGTTATTTTATTCCAGGAAACTGGCGATCTGAGAGAGAGTTTCGGTGTGTGTATAAATTTAAGAGTATTTTAGAGTGTGTGAGTGAGTAGAACGTATGCAGAGAAAGGAGTGGTTAAGGAGTCAAGGAGTGGAAATTGGAAGTGACGATAGTGCATTGTGTGAGAAAATTTCGAAAATGGAAGAAGCTGGAGGCAGTAGAGATCAGTCGAGGACGGAATCAGGGATCAAGGAAACGAGTTAATGATGAGAATGTTAGAGGAAATGCGATTAGCTAGGAAGAATCAATAGAAAATTAGAACTGCTAAGCGATGAAGCTAATAGAGCTAGGGAAGAATCTAATAGAGCGAGGAGGAGTCCAACCAAAATTAGAGCAGATAAGCGGGAAAATTGAACAAAATACTAAAGAATTTACAGAATTTAAAGATAGTCTTACCGTGAAACTGGGGAAGTAGAAAATAGGGTTGAAAAAATGAGCGTGATATTACAGGTCTTCGACAGGAAATGGGACATTTAAGGTCCGAAGTACGCATTTTCTGTGAAGAAGAAATAAACGTAAAAATGACTGAAGTAACGGACTCATGTAGGGATCAGTTAGGCAGGGTAGAACGCGAAGTTAGTAGTATTAAATACAACATGTCAAATTTAACGGGGGATGGTCCCAGATTTTATACAGGTAGCGTATCATTGGACCAACACATGAAGTTTTATGGCGATAACAGAGTAAATCCACAAATTTTTATTAATAGTGTAAGAAATCTAGTGGGAAATTTATTTGACGAACAGACTAAACTAAATACGATAAAGGCTTTATTAAAGGACAACGCGGAAGCATGGTACAATTTAGTAGGACAGGACATAGACACGTATCAGGACTTTGAAGACAAATTTTTACAACATTACTGGAGTGATCACAAACAGGATCAGATTAGGGACGACTTGATTACAGGAAAATTTAAGGAGAGTTTGCAGGTTCTAGGAGCAATATGCCATCCGCAAGTACAGTGTGGCCAAACAACTGAATCCACCATTGACGGACAGACAGATTATCAAGTACCTATCACGACATTTTGAACAGGAAATTAGACAACACGTGGCCTTACAAAACATCACAGAACGGGAGACATTTTTAGAGTATTTGCAGAGATATGACGATGTATGTGTAGGACGGACAAGAGAGATACGAGAACGAAACGTTAACACAGTTAGGTTTGACAACAGGACACCGAATTATCCGAGACGGCCTGAATACAACAGAAATTTTCGACCGAATTGGGAACGACGAGGACAGGAATACAGGAGCAATAGTGCGACTAGGGGACCGACGCCAAGACCTAGTTACACGCGACAGAACAGTTTACCGGAAGTAAACAGGACTGTGACCAGCACGCCGAATAGAGACAGGGACACGGATATTAACACGAGGAGGACGTACGCACAGGTTGTAGAAGGACAACCAGGACCAAGCACTGAAAACAGGACGAGACAGGATTTTTAGAACGCGACAGACCACTAGATTTCTGTGTAAATGTATACGAACATCCACGTGAATTTTTCAAAATTGAGGAGGAAGTAGAGCCAGAAACTGAGGAAAATTATGTTTGCCAATTATTAATTTAGAAATTTTTGAGAATAATGTAGAAGTATTACTTGATACAGGGGCAGAGGCGAGTTTAATATCGGAGGAATTCGTCAGCAAAATTAGGGATAAGGTTTGTGATAGAATTATGCCTATAAAACGTAGCCATTTAGTAGCTCCAAATAAAAAGAAGTTTGCTGTAGTAAATAGTGTTGTGGTGCTTAGGATAGATATAGGAGGTTTAAGCTGTGAACAGGAGTTTGTAATTGTACCTGGACTGAAGTTTCAGAGCATTTTAGGTGTTGACTGTATGATGAAGTTAGGGTTTTGATAGATATGGAAAGGAAGGTAATAAGAATTAAGGATAGGGTAGTGCCATGGAAAGGCAGTTATGAAGTCACAGAGGATGACACGGGGTTTAGTATTAATGTAGTAGAGGTAGAGGATGATGAGGTTAAACAGATCAACACGATAAGATGTCCAGAGGATAGGAGAGTAGAGGTTCAAGCTTTAGTACAAGAAAATGCAGAATTAGTGGGGGTAGAAGCAGCATATCGGGAGCAGGTGAAGGCAGAATTATTTTTGACAAGGTTAAGTGGCAAGTTTGTTTTTAATAAAGTAGATTTAAGGAATTCATTCTGGCGGATTCCATTACACAAAAATTCTAGAAGGTACATAGGATTTTCCATAGAGGAAAAAATCGATAATTGTAAAGTAGTATCGTTTGGTTTGTCGGCAGAAAGAGAAACAATAATAAATGAGAAACAGACAAGTGTAGGGACTGAAGAAGAAGTAATATTTAAGAGTCAGGATAATAGGGGTGATAAGTTTGTTATATGTGAGATAATAGGGATGTTAAGTATAGATATAGAAGGGGGGAGAAATAGGAATGAAGAGTATTAGGTTGGTGAGAAGAAAGACTTGGAGGGTCAAGAAGAGAGTTAGATTTAAATAGGATAAGAATAGAGATAGGTGTAGATAGAAGAGTAGAAGTAAGTGTTTATAGAAAATAAAGCTAGGTATAGGATAAATATGGGAGATAATTAGAAATAGGTTTAGGATGAGGATAAAGAGTAAATGTAGGAAGAAAATAAGATAGGTTAAGTATAGATATTTCATATAAGATTAGTGGAGAGTTAGGAATAGAGTAAGAGTAGGATAGGCATATAGGATTAGGTAGGGGGAAGTAAAGTATAGTGAAGAGTAGTTAAAAGTTAGGAATAGGATAGGTATATAGGATGTATATAGGATTAGATGGATAAGTAGGATGAAGTTAGGGATAATTTCAGTTTATAGAAGTAGGTGAGAGTTAGGAATAGGATAGGGATATAGGATAGGTGTAAATATTTTTTTTGGATTGGAGACAAAGTAGGTAAGATAGATAAGGATAGAGAGAGATAGGCAAAATTTTGTAAAGATTTTATGGCAGTCTAAATATTTGATATTTGCATTCAAATAAGTGGGATTATTTGTATTCAAATAGGGGGAAAATACTCATATTTAGACCAGGGTAGAAAATTAAATAATCAAATCAAATAATTTTAATTACCGTGTATAAGGAATTTCATTAAATAATACGCTTTATTAAAACCTTGAAGCATAAATAAACACGGTCGTTTCAGTAAAATAAGAAATTTAAATTATCTATAAGACGCTTTACATCAAAAGAAGCAGTATTGAAAAGCGCAGTGGATAATTTAATTATTCCTAAACAAATAGAAATTACGTGCAAAGTTTATATTAATTAACCCTATTTTAAGTAACCGGTAGTAAAACAAAGTGTACATATAATAATTAATATTTAAGTTGTATTCGCTAAAAATGAAAGGATAGAAATCAATTTAATTGAGTTAATTAAACCGTTAATAACATAATACCTATAGAAGCTTGTGAAAACCCAATAATAGTCAAATCGTAGGAAGGTTATTTAAAATGTTACGTTTGAACACCCTGCGTGTTTTTAAAAGGCAATTTCAAGTTAATTTGTTTGGATAAACATGTTGATTCTAAGGATATTGGAAACGATTAGATGCTTTAGCAGGAAATACAGAACACCTGCGTATTTTTAAAAAGCTCATTCTGCGTAAATTTGGCAAATAATTAATGTTTCAAAGAATCTTGGAGAAACCGGGACTTAGTATTCACGAGAATGTGCGATACGGGTTTATTAAACCCAGATAACAGTCCGCGTGGACTAAAATATAATCGATAATAAAGAATCTAAATTTGCACCAATACGAACAGGTTAGAAAAGGAAAGAGAAAATGCGTCAAGCAAAGACACATATTGTAAAAGGGCGGGATTTAAACAACGTCATGGGGTTACGATTGGTTAAAATAGGATGCATATATCAGAGGTAGAACAACAATTTCTGTATAAAAGTAATTAGTTTTTCTCGGACAACTTTGCGGGCCGTGTTGAAATTTTCTGAGATCTCAATGGGGTGAGGACTAAATTCATAAAATCGACGTGCAGGCTACAGACTGGGAACGTAGAATGAGGAATTCGTTGGAATTACCCGTTTTAGGGAACAAAGCGACGTGTCGGCTATTCGCTATATATACAGGCGGGAATATGTGTTTCTCTCTTAGACTCTTAGACTTTCGACGATTCGATGCGTTAAAAGCTCGTGCATCCGCGACTTGATATTAAACAGTGCATTTTAGTTTGATTAAATAATTTAAAGTGTGCTAGTATATTTTAGTGACTCAAAATAGTTGGTTATTTTACGTGCTAACATGAATGTACTTCAGTGCACTTAGATACAAGGTAATAAAAGTTTATTATCACGGTACCAATTAGTAAAATTTACAACGACAAATGTATACCCAAAAGTAGGCAGTTTTGGCGTATATTGGTAATATTGGTAAAAGGAAGTATGAATTTCTTTGCTATTTTGCGGGGTGTTAATGACTAAATGGTTCGTAAATGTGTCTGCATCCACTGAACCAGAGGCAGATATACACAGATGAGTTCCGGAAAAGCCTAGAAACAACTTTAAATTAATGGTGATGGAGAACATTTTTAAAGCGTTGACAACATGAAGCTGTAAATAGAATCCGGTTGGAATGGTGTGATTTACAAAAGGGACGATTACACTGAAGCTACGAGGACAATAACCTTCAGGTAAATTGTACTATTTTGTTTGACATTTTGTGTGTATTGAATGACTTTATAATTGATTTACTTTAAATGGACATTAGTGGAATTTTTCTAACCATAAAATTTAATTTTAAGATGAAATTTGCTTGTTTAAGTAAAAGGGTAATTTGTTTTGATGTTCGGGAATAGGATGAAACTTTGGGTAGGTCTTTGAGCTCAATTAGACAAACCTGGTTAATTAACGTAAAGGGTGGTAGATGCTCCTTTATACTCAGACTCCGGTCTGCTTATCTTGTTATATTAATTAGTAGGCATCCAACAAGGACTTTAATTTTGGATGCACAGTAAAATGATAATAAAATTAATCCGGAAATTCTTTTTAAAACTGAATTTTATGTTCAAATTTAATTTGAAAATTTAATGTATTCTGAATATTGATGTAAATAGAGTTAACGTTGATGTTTGTGGTAGGAATGTGTTGTTTAATTTTTATGATTGAGAATGGAAGTTATCTAGAAGAGCAGCCGAGGCGATTAACAGAAGGAATCAACGGACCAGGTGATTTAAAAGGTTTCACAGCAATATATATATATATATATATATATATATATATATATATCTTTGTCTGGTGCATAGGTAATATAAATGAACAAGTGCCAAAACGAAATTTAACTTCGTGTTTGTGAGGGAGATTACAGTTAGTACAGATAATTTACAGTTTACCTATTCTGGGTTATATCTAGATAACGTCCAACACTTTGGAAAGGTCACCTTAGTGTTCAAACACTCGTAGTAAGATGTATGGATTGAAGCAGTTTCTAATTTACATCCAATATAGGTATCTAATAGTTCAGGTAACGATCTATTATTGTCCATAACTGTCACTATCCAGACATTGCATTATAAAGATTTTAATTTTGTTTACTTTTAGGATTTACTAGATACAATAATGATAGTTTTGGGCAACGCTCTTGGGTCTAAATTTACGTTTGAAGTAAGAGAAATTTGGCAAAAGGCATTAAAATTTGCATTTGGTGTAATTACTGAATTTTCCCAGCCCATGCCGAAAGAACTTTTTGAACAACGAACAAGAGAAATCCTCAAGCAAGAAAGTGTAGGTACAACTTCCTAGATAGCATTTCACTTTTCAAACAAAGGCCAATATTATTAATATTATTAATTATTGTAAATCTTTTTGTATTCTCAATAAAATTAATTTAGTAAATTAAATATTTTCTTTAGATTGGTATAACTACGCTTTAGGATACGATTCACTTCATTAGCAACAAATGGTGGAAGGTGTATATAATTAAGAATAATCAACAAAAAACATCACCTCTCTCAAGCTTACGTGT
Organism: Platerodrilus igneus; assembly: GCA_036346225.1. Taxonomy (NCBI): domain Eukaryota; kingdom Metazoa; phylum Arthropoda; class Insecta; order Coleoptera; family Lycidae; genus Platerodrilus; species Platerodrilus igneus. The sequence continues at coordinate 9,324,804 of JARFIW010001638.1, read as the reverse complement.
ATAATCTGTTGATGTAGAACATTCTGCAGTCGAAAGGTAAAAAGCAAGATTTTTGGGAGCGTACCCCAAGTTATAGATGTTCTGTTAATTTAAATTGCTTATAACCTATTAAAAAGGAACATTTGACAGCGCAATTTCTAATATTACCTTTAAAATATATTGTAGCGACGTTTAGTCTATTTCTGACTAGAATATTTACATTGGAATGTAAGCGAGGGGTTTATATACAAAGGATAATTGATAGGCCTGCGGGCGATGGGCTTGATTGATAGGTACAAGAGTTTTGCATTTAAAAGCTTTACGAAAATACAATGAGTACCTACATTTGAGATATTATTTGCATACTCTACTAAGTGCTTGAACGATTGGGTAAAATATAAATTGCCGCAATGAGTGTAAGTTAGTTCAGTTCTAATTGAAGCTTTCATTACAATGTGAGTTTTAGTTTAAAGCTTTGAAAGTCGTGATATGAAATAAATTAGTGGTACTTATAAATTGCCCTATGCAATATAAATTACTGAAGTAATCGATTTTAATTATTATAGTGATAATATAAATTAATATAAATTAATCATAGTGCATCAATATATGTTAATTGATAAAAATGCATCGTGGTTTTAGAAGTTAATATTTGTACTGTTAGCAATTAGCTGGAAAGAAATTGTTCTGAGCATTTAGAATTTTATTGTAGCTACGAGTTGCAGAAAAATATGGTATAATTAGTTTGATAATAAAGATCTGTTGTTTAAGCAAATAGAATTTTTGTTACATAGGTATTAAGTGCTGGGCTTGTAGTGAAAAGGCATTCAAACGATTTCTATTTATCACTAACGCGAGTTATGTGATCCCCCATTTGTTATACCTAAATAAAACTAATACCTAAGAAAATTATTAGGAAATATTAGGAAAATGCAACAATGTTATTAAAAGACAATTTGTTACAATATATTCAGTTTATAAACGTTCTCATGTGAACGGAAGCGCTACAAAGTAGCACAAGGATAAGTGACACTGCAGATGTCAGGTCACAGACGGTCGTAGGAAGTCACGTACCGAGATTACGCAGAATAAGCCTGCAACATTGTAATTATGAATAGCTTTTAAGATAGCAACTATGTATTATGAATAGAGTCATGTAAGCGGACATTAGGTCCGCAGGTTCCCACAGAATTGTAAAGAGGTAGGAGATTATAAAGGACCGGAGCTCCACTCGCGGTCAGTTCATCAACGTTCAGCTTTCACATTGCAGTCCGTCGGTAACTCACTTGTACAATTAAGTATTAACTATTTCGAATAATTTAATTCAAGATTGTAAAATTCCATTGTTCAAATCTGTTTAAATAAAATAAATGTGTTAAGGACCAAAGAAGTCTTTTTAAAAAAGACCACTCGAAGCCACGAACCTTAACTCGCGTAGTCAAAAACGGGAAATGGACTACATTCTTTTGTTTTTGAAAAACTTCAAGTCAGGCATGGAGGAAAACTCTACAAAGCAAAATTAGAACAAAGTAACACAAGTTTTACGGAAAAGCTACAAGAAAGCTCTCCGAGCCTGGCAGCGAAGTTAGAAGAAAATGCAGAAAGACAAAAGCGAACTACCACAAACTTTATAGAGAAACTGAACCAGACCGCAGGGATACTAAAAAAAAGACGCCAAGTTTTGCAGAAAAATTACAGGAACACGCTGTGAGCCTGGTGAAAAACTGAACCAGATTGTCGCCAATTTACAGGAGAATTTTGTAGAAAAATTAGATCAAAATGCAAAAGCGGTTGAAAAATTAATGAAGAATTACAGCCAATTGCGAGAGGAGTTTATACAAGGAACTACAAATACCGCAGAAAAGCTGAAAGTCAAATTTTCTGGCGAAAATGGAATAAAAGCGTTGGAGATGGAGAAACGGATTAATCCCCTATGCGTACGAGCACCAGAACCCTCAGTGCCAGTGATACAACAGAACGCCCCAGAATTTAGGATTGTCGGTGAATGACAACTAACGTCAAGGTTCGGAGCAAAATTACCCACAATTGATAAAAAGTGTAGTTGGCTGACATTTTCAAGCAATTCGAGCTGCCGCGGAAGCTAACGTCTGGAACGATGCTGAAATCACAACCGCATTGATTGTTTCATCTGCAACAAATGCACCACGCTCAAATAAAGAACCGTTACTAAAAGATCATCGAAATATTCACAAGTTTGGAGCAGCAATGGATCGCTTGATGAGATTAGCCTACCGAATAGCACAGGATAGCTTCCTACAACAGCTGGCAGTACAGACTTTGGTTTCAGGACATTCAACGGAGAGATCCAGCAAGCACTGCGGCTGGCTCAACCAAGGACCCTTGATGATTTGAAATTTGAAGCGGCAAATTCGCATCGTAGTAGTAGCAAAGAAAGATACTCCGTAGAGGAGTAGAGCCAAGAGAGCATAGAAGAGGTAATTAACGTGTGCTTTGTAGAACACCCTCCAAAGAAGAAGAGACCCAGATGCTGGAATTGTGACGAGTTTACGCATATAAAGTCCAAATGTAAACTGACCAAAAAGAAAGCAAAAAGCCGGACAACTAAAGGGGGTCGATATGAGGAACCAAAAGTCGACTTGCACGGATTCTGTCCCGGAGACCTTCATCCATATCTCACGATCTAAGCATGCAAACAGCATTTACATGTATGAACAGTTTAATGGCCAGTCTGTGAAGTTTGTGGTTGAAACCAAAGCCGCTAGAATAATAACTAAACCGAATGTAGTGCGAGACCGTGGTAGTATTACCTGCGACGGTGAGTATTTTAAACGTGGCGCTGGTGAAGAAATTCAAACGCAGGAATGCTAGATGTAAAAATTCGAGTGAGGAGCAGAATATTTGGCCATCAGAAAATAAGAGCGAACATCACCAAAGAAGTTATTTGGGAAATAGATATCTTGAAGAACTATGTAGCTATGAAAGAGGATGTCTTGAGAGTAGGGAACGAAAAAGTACCGTTTTTGTGAAGCAGACGACGTGTCTGTGCGGGTATGTCTGACTGATGACATTATCCTACCTGCAAGAACAGACAGTGCGGTGATGGGACGCTTGGATGGTGTTTTTCTAGGGGGCTTTGTGTACGCTATTGAACCGATTACTAACGAATCCATCGGAAACAGCGTGCTTGTGGGAAAGGATCTGATCAATGGAAATCAATATTAACATGTATAATTTTAGTGCTGGCCATTGTGCATTATTCGGTGAATTAAAAAGAAAATGCCTCCAAGACGAGAATAAAAATTAGAAAGGTTCTGTTTGTAAATATATATTGAACTTGTAGATGGTAAGTGCAAATAGCTAGTAGTGTAAACTACAAATTTATAAGGGAATAAAAATTTTTAAAAGAATGTGTACTACTTTTTTTAAGAACATTTAACAAGAAGAGGATAGAGGTGTTTAACTACTAACCATAAACTTTTGCTAAAAGTTTCACTTCTAGATTTTATCACATAGTATCATTTTCCATTTTAACAAAAGAAATTTCGGCTTCAAAAGTTTCTATAGAGATCGAAACTTAAAATTCATTTCTAAGAAAGTGTAGTATCGACTTTGAAGCCGTTTTCAAAAGTATTGGAATTGTCGCAGAAGTGCTGTAAAAAATATAAGTAGAATTTTAAATTTTAAGAAAATTGCAATAGTTACTTTATTTTTTAATTGTATAATATCCATATTAATTATTTTAGAAAACGTAAAAGAACTTTAATGATTTGGTAACAGTATGAAGGGTAAAGCTTTTAACAATATTGCTTACATTTGAGAAAAATGATGAATGAAGATTTAGAATATACAATAGATAAAGAAGAACATCAGAATTTAGCGGAATTTGTATTTAAACATGATAGCTATCATATGGAGTATGAAAAATGATGACTTCTAAAAGTAATTATTATAAATAGTAATTATAATGAAAATAGAATTAAATATTTATTAATGAATAATTATCAAATGTTTAAAAATTTATCTATTAGGGAGTATTGTAGACAAGTAATTGACAACTGTGTCTATAAGAAGAAAATTTTGGACTCATTTGATATGTATTCAAAAGGTGTCTGTGAGGAAACAATTCTAAATTGCGTTTAGTGGAGTAAATATAATCCCCATAGTAGGGGATAAAGAATACTACTATAGTAAGCCTGCTTATCGTAAAAGGCGATTAAAAGGGGAAGCAAGGGTCAGCAGCCTTTCTGGCTAAAAGATATTGGAGGAGGGTCAGTTGGTCTCGGGCGATCTTCAATAATTTGCAAGCTTGTTGGGGGTTGGCCGTGACGAATACGGCTCTTTGCTAAAATCTTTAAAAACTGCGTTGTGGAAAGATATGGGAGCCTACCACAATATTTCCCAGGTGAACGTGGCCTAAAACACGAAATACATATGATGGAGAGCTCACAAGTAAAATTCTTGTCCGGAGGTAAAATACTCCCTTATTCGGATCTCCGGGAGGGGGTATTTGGGGCTTGTCATCGTAAGAATATAAAACAACGGTTATCGATTTATTGATAGGGACTTGGAATGTAAGGTCATTACTTAGAGTAGATAAGTTAACGAATTTATTAGTCGGAATGAGAAAGAAAAAGCTGGACATTTTAGGTATTAGTGAGGTGATATGGCCAGATAGTAAGGACTTTTGGAAAATTAATTATAGAATAATTACAACTTCTTCAACTAATGGACAGGCAGGGGTAGGAATAGTGTTAGGTAAAAGATTAGGGCATAAAGTTAAAGAGTACTTACAATTTAGTTATAGAATAATTATGGTTAGATTGAGTACAAAACCGACAGACACTGTTTTAGTACAGGTTTACATGCCAACAACTCAATACGAGGATGAGGAAGTAGAAAAATATACGAGGATATAAATAGTATAGTGAGAAAAGTAAAAGGAGATGAGAATTTAATAGTTAATAGTTAATATCAATTCAAATGAGACAAGTCTGGGTCCGGAGGTGCTGTCAAGGGTTCTAAAGTTAGAAAGTGACCTGGTGTCAGTGACGAAGATCATTGGCATCCGAACTTATGCTGCACAAGGGTCTTGAATTCAACAATGCTTCAATCTGAGTGATTAAAGTATGAAACTCCTCGTACGTGAGCACTTGGTTTCCAACAACACGAAATAAGTGAGTTTTCACCGACTTAACGGCGTTTTCCCAAATACCTCCGAATTGAAGGGTAGACGGGGGGTTAAAATGCCACAAAATGGCTAACGATTCTGCACAGTGTCGGAAATCCTTTAAAAGTTGGCGACTAGCGCCGACGAAATTTGTGCCGCAGTCGCTGAAAATGTGTTGACACCGACCACGACGAGCAATAAAACGACGAAGGCAAGCAATAAAGGCATCAGTCGACAAGTCTGATACGACTTCCAAATGAAGAGCCTTAGTGGCGAAACAAACAATCACGCAAAGATATGCCTTGCAAGTCTTGGTGCCTCTTGCACGATGCATGTTAATCGTAAAAGGGCCGGCAAAATCGATACCGACGGAACTAAAAGCCTTGGCTTGAGAAACACGAAATGAAGGCAATTCACCTATAACTGGACTGACAGAAATAGGGCGAAGACGATAGCAATGATAACACTTAGACAGTATTCTACGAACTGCGCGAAGAGATGAGATGATTCAAAATCGTTCTTGAAGCAAGTACATCGTTGTGTTTACTCCCGAATGTAAATTTTGTGTGTGCACATGTTTAATCAACAAATCTGTTATACGGTGTTTATTGGGTAATACCGCTGGATGTTTTGCGGAATCTGGAAGATTGAAACGAATCAGTCTCCCGCTTACTCTTAAAATGTCATTCGAATCAAGAAATAAGCCTAGACGTTGCAGATGTTTAGGCAAAGGCTCACCTTGACGAACGGCTTTGATTTCAACTTTAAGTGAACTAAATTGGACCACCTTGACAATAACCATAAGAGCAGTGTGAAGCTCCACCGACGAAAAAAATAGCGAATTGATGGTACCTTTTCCAACAGTAAATATTCTCAGACAATATGCGACTATACGTTGAATTTTGTGTAACGACAAAAATTTGTTTGATAAGTCTTCCCGCCAAGTTGATTCTACAGTAACAATCAAAGTAATGCGTTTCTCCTCAGAAGATGCTTCAAGAGAAGGGACGAACAATTTTGGCAAAGGCCAATTTTTTTCAGACAACGACAAGAATTCAGGACCTGCCCACCATAGCGGATGCGCGGGCAATATCGAAGGAAATAAACCTCTAGTAGCACAATCAGATGGGTTGTTTAAAGAACTAATGTAACTCCACTGTTCCGGAAAAATGCGTTCTTGGATGTAACTAACACGGTTAGCAACAAACATTTTTAAACGATAGGTAGGTGACTTAATCCAAGTCAAAGCGACAGAAGAATCAATGTAACAACAGATTTTTTTAAAGGTTACATTTGAATAAGTAGTTTTAACAAAATGAACTAATTTATACAAAAGTACGGTAGCACATAGTTATAGCTTGGGTATAGAAAGACATTTCAAAGGGGCGACCTTTGATCTAGCCATAACAAAGTGAACAGATATTTTTCCTGACGGAAATAGTAAACGAAAATATGCAATAGCCGAATATCCTTTTTCGGACGCGTCACAAAAACCATGTAGTTGTATACTACAGGCTTCATCAATAGGGATATAACGAGGAATTTGAATTGAATCTATATATGAAAATTCAGCAACAAATAGATTTAGGAGGAGTATCATCCCAATCCAACCCCAGCACCCAAAATTGTTGAATGAGTTGTTTGAGCAAAAAGGTAACTGGTGTAATAAATCCTAGAGGATCGTAAATCCTAGCAACTGTCAAAAGTAAAATCCGCTTGGAAAGACGATTTTCTAAAGACTGCATTTCAAATGAAAAACTATCAGGTATCGAGTGCCACTGAAGACCAAGCACTTTTACGGTAAACTTAAGATCATTTGCGACTAAACTTGGTTTTACTTGTTGATACTCAGTAGGAATATCTTCTAACAGTAGTGGACTGTTGCTAGCCCATTTGCGTAGTTCGAAGCAGCCAGCACGTAGTAGTTCAATGAGTTGACGTTTTAGTTCATGAGTTGCCTGGAGAGTGGGCGACCCAGTCAATACATCATCAACATACAAATTGTTTCTCAAAGCATGAGCAGCCAATGGGTAGCTATTTTCTCGTAGTTCAGCTAGTTTTAAGATAGTGCGAATGGCGAGAAAAGGAGTGGATGAAACTCCATATGTAATTGTGTTCAACTGATAGGTTGAAATTGGTTCTGAAGGATTCCATCGCCATTGTATCAATTGGTAAGAACGATCCGTTTCTGATATCAATATTTGCCTGTACATTTGTTTTATGTCACAGACAAAAACGAACTTGGGAATACGAAATGCCAAAAGTATTTTTACAATATCATTCTGGAGTTTAGGTCCAGTGAGTAAGGTATCATTCAATGAAATACCATTCGAAGCTCGAGCCGAAGCATCAAACACAATTCTCAATTTAGGTTTATTATTTTCTAGTTTGAACACGGCATAGTGTGGAATAAAATACGCATTATTGTCAGCTGGAGGCGTTGATAAAAGCGTCATGTGACCAGATGCTTCGTAATCACGCATGAAATCTACATACAAATTTCGCAAGTCTGGATTAGTTTCGAGACGACGCTCTAGTGACAATAGACGTTTAATGGCAATAGATTTCGAGTCCGGAAACTCACGAACATTTTCTCTAAATGGGAGGCTCACGCCGAACCTACCATTGAGTAACCGATGCAACGAGTTATCAAAAGATTGTTGAGCAAGGTCATCTTCTGGGGACGATAAACTCTTCGATGAAATGTCGTCAAGCTCCCAAAAATGTTTAAGATTAATATCCATACAAGGATCGATAGATACAAAGAGCGAATGAATAACATTGGTTGAGATGGAATCGACAGTACCAAATATCATGTAACCAAATATGGTGTTGACAGCAACAGGCGAAATTTCTTTGCCATCAATTTTCCCATCGAGCAAAATACGACTGGCAACATCAGAGCCCAATAACATTTGTACTGGAGAGGGATGTCTTCAGTTTTCATCTGCGAGTTTTATGTTTTCCAAATGAGACCAATACGATTGAATATACTTGTTTGGAAGATTACCGCAAATAGACGGCAAAACCATTAAGTTTATTTTCAAGTTGTTGTCCGTGGGGACTGAATCATATTCCTGAATAGGACGAATTGTTCCAGATATCACACCTAACGTTTGGTGTGAAGTCTGGCCCAAACCAGAAATAAGAATCGAAGAAGGACGAGACGATATACCAATAGACTTACGACAAGACTCCGTAAGAAATGAAATTTGACTCCCACTGTCTACTAGAGCACGAATAATTTGAGGTTGATTTTTCTTGTCGAGAATTTCCAAACAAACCGTGGGTAGCAGAGCTAGACAAGTTGTCGCCTCACACCCAACTGTTGTAGTACAAGTAGCATTATTAGACGAACTGGTTTGCAAATTTTCTTCACGAGTTGGAGTTGAAGAAGGTGGTGACGTAGCAATCGACTGCACAAAATGTAACAATGTATGATGATTTTTATTGCAAGTTCTGCACGAAACCTTTGACGGACAAGACAACATGTTATGATTTGGTCAAAGACAGTTCAAACATAACCGAAGATGTTTGGCTTGCTCGTGACGCTTGTTTGGAGACAATTTAAGAAATTGCTCGCACGAATACAATACATGATTTCCCTTGCAAAGGATGCAGGAGAACGAATTGTCCTTAGGAGAAGTGTTAGTCTCAGCTAAGAATGTCCTAGGCTTCAAGTCAGAATTCGAACGAACGAGACCTTGTTTATTAATAGTACCTTTAAGCACTTTCGGTTGTTTGCTTGAGACAAGATTCTCTAAGACTACACATTGTTTTGACAAAAAGTCTTTGACGCAATTGAATGTAGGCACACCAGTAGAATTGAAATGCAATTCGAATCGTTTACGAGTTTCCTGATCGAGTTTACATAATAAAAGATCTACAAGAACGAAATCCCAACTTTCAACATCAAATTGTAATGATCCCAAAATCGATAAGTTTTCTGTGAAACAGTCAATTAAATTTCGAAGTTGTTTTACGTTTTCCGTATGCATAGGCTGGTAGTTTTTTATTAAACCCCAATGGTGATTAGCCAAAAAACGTTTATTATTATATCTAGAACAAAGTGTCATATGCTAATTTGTAATTTTCATGACAAAGAGGAGTAGACCGCAACAATGTCAATGATTCACCCGACAAGCTTGAAAGAAGGTAGGAATGCTTTTCGATGTCCGTTAAATGCAGTTGTTTATTTATCAAAACATCAAACATATCCTTGAAAGTCTTAAAGTTTTTAGGGCCATTATCAAAACGTGGTAGAGTAATTTTTGGTAATTTTACTCTAGGTGTAAAATTATTGTCTTGTCGAATTGTGTGATTCGCAGACGGAATTTTCACTTCAGCAGAAAATATCTCTTGCTCTATCAAAAGGATAGAATAATATTCCTCATTTACGTTTCGACACAAATTCTCTAAAGCCGGTTGCAATTCTGATTCTGTGTTTACAAATACAGTAACATATTTTTCAGTAAAATCCTTGTAGATAGATTCAACCATTCGACATTTCAACTTAAATAATTTATGCACTGAATCATTGTATTGTGCCTTTTCAGAAAGTTCGAAGATTTCATGAATCCTAGCAGCGTAGAGCTTTAATAAAGTTACAGACGTATTTGTGTCATGCATTTTGTATGAAAATAACAAACGACAATTATTTCAATTAACAACGACCCACAATAATCTTATTGTAAATTCAATCACCGAAAATGATCCAATAAGGTCATTACCCAATTTATAATGTAAAATGCGAAACGAGTAGTTAGATACCTAAAGCTTCCTATTGTATTTTAAACGAAATGACAACTCTTAACAAGAAGGTTTATAGAATGCCTCAAGGGTTTAGTCATTCAAACAAGAAATAAGCTAAAATATTTAGTGGTTATAAACCCTTAAGAATGCAAGTAGGTATACGATAAAACTGGAATGTTGTTTCCAGCTGTACACAAGCCAAAAAGAGTGACCTACTAGGCAGGTATACGAAATTTTACAATAGAACAACTTTGAGAAGCCAACATTTGCAACAGGTTTTTTATACGAACTATTTAACTATATCTGTAAAATGATTAATAATGCTCTCTAACTAAATTATTGCTAAATCGTAATATATATATATATATATATATATATATATATATATATGTTATGTATGTTGATATTTTATGTGTAATGATGCTTTAATATACGAGTAAAATAATAGGTGTAACCTGTAATATGGTGTAGTCTGTAAATGATTAAATAAAACTCTTTCAAATCAATTATGCCACGGCTTGTTGAAACTCTCTCTCTCAGGGAAACTGAATCTAGTATTTTTAACTCTGTAAGGAGAAGTAGGTTCTTTGTCCCCTTGCAGGTATTGAAACACAGGCGCCTAAAGCGTATACGATCAAAATCAAACTTAACCTCTAAGTTGTGCTTACGTATACCGATTAAACAAAGATTGATAAATCTATTCTGCAATTATTTATTCTAGTTAACGTTTGAAATTTAATTTATTCCAAATTACTTAATATGAAGAGTAGATAACATTAACTTTTATACCTGTAACTCCGTTGAATGTGTCTGGGTGTACAGGATTGGAAACAGGATACACAAGGTTGCCTCGAGCGCTTTCCGTGAGTACCTATTAAATATATGTTAGTAAAAATTACAATAATGTTTTCCTCTAGTTTAGGTTCTCTTATGGAAACTATTTCAACCACTAAATGTTTTATTACTTTACAACTACGAACACCTTATACGTCACCAATTAACTGATCAGCTGCAACTCCTGAACTACAACAAAAGATGCCCCGATGGTGGTATATTTGAATTCCTTTTTTCTTTAATAAATTAATTTTTGGCGCTTTACTTTCACTTTCCTTTTAATAGATTGAAATGAAATGCAATTCCTTTAACATGTATATTTACTTTTATCACAATTCTCAGTACAGCTCTTTGCAAAAGCAAATTTATCAAGGGTACAAAAATTTTATGTGCAAACTTTTTCAAAATTTTATAATCAATCTCCTCCATTTAAAAACCATTATCACTATCACAACCAACAAAACACAAACTTATTTCTAGCCTACTACTAATATAACATAAGGGATGCATTCAACAAATTTAACTTAAATCTACCTAATTACTATTTTAGAACAGCTTTGTTTTATTTTACATTTTATTTGACATTTCAAAAATTTTTATGTTGCTTTATAATTTAAATGTATTAAACATATCTCATTTTAGGTAACTCAAAATTATAATTGGCTACAGTATCCTGCACAAATTACAAATGCTAAATTGAAGACAAAACCTATACACATTCAACCGAAGATGCATTAGATACCCTTCGGTATATGCAAACAAATGAAAATGCTTTTTATTAAACCTCAAACGCTGTATTACTAGTACATAATATCCTATATATGCCTTCAACAAGTAACTATTCATCAATCTTTGTTAACCGTAATGTTTTTAACTTTTAGTATAGCTTGATAAAATGGAAAATTTATGTTTTTATCAGTAGTACTAACGAACTACCTTTGTAGAACCTTTGATAAATGTCAAATGTTATAATATATATAATATATATATATATATATATATATATATATATATATATATATTGCTATGATATTGGAATTCTCAAACCCCTTCGTTGTGCTGTTATATTATATGAACTGGAATTCTCGCTGCCCCTATGTTGTGCGCCTTATCTTATTTTGCTATGTACTCTCTAAATTATTCGCGTTCCATCATTTGGACAACCATTTTAATATCTACTATAAATAAACAAGATTGTAATTATCTCCTCCTCCGGCTGTCTTATTAATACTGCTATCAATTCCCTCCAGAAACTTAACTGGATTTTATATCGAAGCAACCTTGTCTACCAATAGCAAAACTCGATACGTTACCGCCTTGCGTGTTATCAATTTCCTATTTATACTCGTAGCTCCTCCTTGAACTATTTAATCTTATGACCTCGGCTAGCATTTATTTGAAATTATAAAATTCAGTTAATTTCGATTTTATGTATAATGAAACCAATATATTCTGCACATACAGCTTTTGTAAATTATTTGAAATACACTTTTCAATTAGTTCATGTTATAAATCTCATTTGTTAACAATCATATACTATTTACTCAAAACCCAAAGTCACCAAAAAAAAACCTTTTATCCTTATCAACGAAGTGTAGAATATTCTAAACCTGTTATCATATTACTCATTGTGTGCAACTTCTTTTGTTGACTTTTTCACAAGCATATTATATTAAGCAAATTCAATATTTAAAATAAAAAAATATAGAAAAACAAAATGTCTTATAACTAAAAAATCTGACCTGGTTTATTTCTTCACATCGACGCTTCCTATAAAAATTATCTTCCCCAATTCATTTAAATTATTGCCATTGCACTATGGACTAATATTATTCATTTATGCACCCCCAATTTATTGTCGTTTCATATCTGACTTATTTCTTCTGATCAATCAATTTCCTCAAATCTATTTTCCCCCGTACTTCAAAATTGTATTACTCTTCTTTTCCACGAACATCAAAATTGTATTTTTCTCCCACATACATCAGATTTGTATTACTGGATTTTCCCCCGGACTTCAGAGCCCTATTATTTTTATGCTTTAGTTTAAAATGAATTCACGAAAAATGTACTTACGTTTTAATCGGCAATTATAATCTTCATATTAGCACTTGTTTTGTCTTTCACTTTTAAAATTTACGTATTGCTTTATTTCATCACGACGCACTTCGGCCTTTGTTGAGTCAAAACTAACCTCGTTATCACGGTGCTTGCTAATATATTCTTTATTTCCCACTCCATCCGTGGGTATGGTCTAGAACTCGTCGCTTATTTCTGACCAATCAAATAATTACATTTAAAGCAGTTTCTGATGTAATGCTCCACGATTCCCCATAATCATAACATGCTTGCAGCTGTCTTTCGTTATCAACATGCTGTGTTTTGATAGATCTAATTGCCTTTCCATAAACAACTGATGCAACTCGACTTTTAATTTTCATATTTACATGTTGTTCACGCAATTTTTAATCTGCTTTTTCTTATCAAAATGGTTAGATATTTGTACGCATTTATATTAGCTACCTGAAGCTTTATTTCTATATCCGTATTAATCTAATCGTCTGGAACTCTTCTGAATGCGTGTCTAATTACACTTTATCATTTATTTATATATATACGCGTGCTTCCACTGAAAAATATCATTACTTGCTTTACCTAAATTAACTAAACTTTATCTACAGGGTACTTAAATATTTACTATTTACTTAATGAATATCTTTCTCATTCCTACGCTAACTATGCGTTTTCCTATGTTTATCTGCGTCGCTTAAAACTATTTATACTTTATATACAGGGTGCTGACTGCTTACTATCTACAAACTATCTCCATTTCTTGATTCTTCACTAAATAAGTGCAGTTTTCTGCTGCCTATGATAATTTCTCTTTTCTAAATAACCTTTCCTATAAAGTACACCCTCAAACAACCCCTTCTCACAGCATAATATATATATATATATATATATAATCAAATAATGATTTCTAATTAATAGATTTGTGTATCGAATTTTTTATATATAAGTAAATAGAAATATGATGCGAATATTGCTAATCGAAGTTTTACATACATACAAGCTAAAATGAAATGAATTAATTTATTAACCATGGACGGTTTTATCACGCGAAGAAGGACCAAAATGTAATTAATTAACTAGAATAATGTGCTGGCGCGTCTTATTAGTTTTTGTGGACTGTATTGCAAAGGTATAACAAAACGCGAGCTTTAAATGCAAAAGTTGTATGCATGTAAAAATAAACAGAAGCGATAAATTCACTCACCAATATTGTCCTTGGTGTGTGGTCCTCTTCAATGTTGCTGCAATGCCCCCGGGGGAGTCAGTTGAATGCACTGGTGCAAGCACTATACTTTATTGTGTATAGCTTTGTCACGCACAACCATCCCGGTACTAGGTCGAAAGAAGAGTCCTCGATTTTCGTAACAAAACCACTTTCGCACGCGTTTATTCTATAAGAGGCGCAAGCGCACTTAACAACTTTATTCCACTATAGTTTGTTTTAACTAATACGAAACACCATGACATAACTCATAATTAGGTAGCGGTCTGGCATGTTGGCAGCGATTCGTTGCTTAAGCCTTACCATAACATATAATTTAACACTTTTCCTTTTTGAAGCGTATAACCAGGTTATATTTCATTTCCTTATAAATGGTAATCATGTAAACATGTTAGAGTTCTTTAACAACCATCAGGTTGCTAATATCTATGTAGAGTCAGCTGGATAGGAAAAAGATAGGAGGATATAGGAAGACCTACACCAAGCTATATTAGTCAAATTATTAGAAATTTAGGTTGTGAAGGGTATGTAGAGCTTTTTAGATTAGCACAGAATAGAAAAGAAGTTAGAGCTGCGTCAAACCGACCTTAAGTAAGGTCGAAAACAAAATGATGATGAGTAAATATAACACATCTTGGGGCACAAAATTAAGATAATTGCGATAGTTACTTTATTTTTTGCAAAGAAAAACTTCATACCGCTAATAGTCATCTAACAAACAGGAAAAATGCTTAAGATCGGTGGCATGGTCCGTATGGACAAATATAAAGCCTTCTTTGACAGATAATTTCATCTTAACTGGACCACTGTCTATTGGAAGATTTCAAAGGGCTGTCAATCTTAGATGCTTTTTTATGGCGAAGAGATTCGACCTACAGCAGCACTCGACGCGTGCCTAGTGGAAAAAATTATACAAAAACGGAACGACGGGCAGAAACTACAGGTTGCATGGCTGGGTAAGGAGAGAAGCTGGATTAAGGATTTGATTAGTGTATATATGGTTTGGACATTTGTTAATCAGACCTCAAAAATAAAACATGGCTTACGTCCTGGATATTCAAGACTTCCAGTATAAAATTAGCGAATTCTTCATTGGGGAAGTGGCAACTTGTAGGTCCTCAGTCTATTAAATATTGCCGATTCAAATAGAAACTCAAGTTAAAAAATGGATTTTGTTGGTGTCGACGTTACAACTGATGTAATAGTGCTGCAATTAAATCTCCACAAATTACTTGGTAGGACAAGCTATACATTAGGTAACTTTAAACTAAATTCTCACCACCATGTAGTGGAAGTTAGGTTTGCTTTATACGGTTGTCTTCAACTCGTCGCCCAAGTATTTTGCGGCACTTCGAATGAAGGGAGCTCTGCAATTTTCAATTGGAATTAAAAATTAGACAGTTTGTCCAAAACTCGAAACACATTTGGTTAAATGGACTAAGAACTCTTGCTGTAAGTTCATTTAATAAAGACTTTTTTAAATTAATGAACAATTCTATATTTTGGCGGAAAAACATTTTTGAAGACGAAAATTGGTTTTATTTAAAAATTGAGAAAGACAGAAATATTATTGTTTTGAATGAGTGTGAGTGCTTCAAGCTATTAAATTTACGAGAAATAAATAAATAAATAAAATGAAACAATTAAATTGTAGAGGTTTCCTTAATTTTTATGGAATATTTGCATATGATGTAACAAATGTAGCTGGAAATACAGCATATGAAGAGCAGGTTACCAGCGTTTTGGTCAGCGACAGCCGTGAGTCTTTAGTTAACGATAGCAGCAATGCGAATTATTTGACGTTATTGGAAATTATTTGCCATCCCAGTCAATTTCTAGACGATGTAGGTGTGAGACAATCCCGTAAGCAATTATATAGAAGATTTGATATTCCCGATTCGATTGATTTCGGATATCACAGTGGATGTTAGTACAAAACTTGCATATTTAATAAAATTGTTCATAGCACATATAATAATTTTAATACCATTATTGCTTTTTTATTGTTAGGTGTACTACATTAAAAAGTAAAGTGTTAGGTAGTCGAAAGATGGTGTCTGTCACGTAAAAGTGTAGAAATAAAAATGCAAAAGGTGTTGAGTGGAAGGTAGAATGTGGAAAGGAAAACGCGGGAGGCGTTAGGTGGAAGTAAAAATGTGGCAGTAAAAGTGCGAATAACGTTGGGTGGAAGGAAGAATGTGGAAGTAAAAATGAAAGAAGAGGATGTCCATAATTACATGGAAAAAAGTGGGGTTGACTGAAACCGACGTCTACTGCGCACTTTTTAAGAATTATGTGACCTAGTGGTGCTCGTTAATAAAAATATAGAGGTTAAGTCTATATATATATATATATATATATATATATATATATATATACTAGAATTTCAGGTTATAAGCTTTTAAGTAAATTTTTTAATTAAAATAGAATCTGTAAATTTAACAATACTAAGGGATGTACAAGTAATTATGTCTATCGACTCGGTGGTCTATTGGGTAGGGTATTCGCTTTGCACGCAGGCAGCTCTGCTTCGAACCCCGCTTTGATAAACTATTTCTCTAAGAACTGTGTGACATAGCTATGTGGGAATGTATTGTTACGAACTACTATTAAGCAACCTGTCAAACACACAAGCTGCGTAACCGATGTATATTCTACAGAAGTATCGAACTTTCCAGCATATACCGGAGTATGAATTATCTATTTAATTCAGGGTATATATAAGACCGCTGCTGAAATACAGAGTTAGTCTATATCTAAATGTCGAATATAAATTATATCGTGTAAAGTTAATTTGTTACGTTTTAGAAAGTCCAACAGTAAACATAAATTTGTGTTATGTGAACGTGTATATTGTACCGACAGCTTGTACATAAATAAACAAAAGTGTAATAAATAGATTATAGTAGTGTTAGTGTTGTTAAGAAGACTTATGGTTAAGAATTTAGTTTAAGAAGATATTAGTGCTTGTAAAGAACATTAATGTTATAGTGCTTCATTGTTAATTGGACTGAAAACATCTATAAACAAAACATATACCGTTAATAAGACTTGTGAACAGTGAGTAATAAAGACTTTTGTTATTGCTTGTTTTAAATTAGTGAAACGCGTTAATAGTAGCCCGCTGCAGTATATACAGGATGGAGGCGAAGTGAATATATATATGGGGTAAGTCAAAAATTGTGGCGTAAGAAAAATTGCTGATTGTCAAAATGGCGGATCGTCAAAGTGACCGCTGTCAAAATGACAACTGTGACGGCCGTGGTGGAAAATGGAAGGAGGAATGTGGCAGGATGGAGGTGGAATGGAAATTGAAAGGATCAGAGTTCGGTGGCGGTGGTACCAGAAGTTCTAGTTTTACCCTACTTGAGCAGAAATTCAGAAGGTCATTAAATTTAAAGACTAGTATTTCAGACAATTTTAACACTTTACGGATATAACAAATTATTTGAACCTCCCGTCTCACATCGACCCACTCACTATATAGTCCAGTAAAATGACAAAATTTGGAGGAACTGATACTGACTAGGCTAAAACTTTGTAAACAGGCTTGTTTTAGGGTACTATTTAACATATTAAAGGTCCCCAGGTCTAAACGCTACGTTGCGAGCAGGAGAGGGTCTAAAAGTCCAAAAAATCAGTTTTTCGCAAATAAACTCAGTATTAACTCTGAAAGTATACGTCGTACACATACAGTATGTATAATGTAAGTAGAAGAGAATAAAATTTTGAACATGTTGATGTATGCATGAATCCATTTTGGTAAAGATAGTCTGAAGTTAAGAGCAAAAAACATGAAAAAATGTCATTTTTGAGTGCATTTTGAAAAATAACTTTTTCTGATTGGTCGAAGGCAGTAATGTTTTGTATTTTTCTTGAAGATATTTTAATTATCTTTAAAATGAGATGTCGTAGAGTTTTTTTTATTGAAACGTTGACGAGTTACAAGCGTTTAAATATTTAAAAAAACAATTTTTGTTAAATTAATATTTTAGTCCAAAAATATGTGGATAATAGTTTCCAAAAATTTATTTTATCTTGTTTTCATTAGTTCCTATATATATATATATATATATATATATATATATATATATATATATATATATATATATATTGTTAAGTACACTTTTGTTGATGGTTAGATATGCTTTTGACGTAGCTAGGTACAGTCTTTCGTAGCCAGAGGTGGTAATTACGCAGGTCTTGGACCTTGGGATCGAGAGGGGTCTTTAGGAACCGCGATGGGGTTTTGGGACAAGACATTCTTGTAATACGATTATAGTAATAAGTGAAATGATAAGATGGAAGTAAACAACAATATTTAATAAACAATAAATAAACTTAAAGCTAAATGACATGTAACAAAAGCAAAGCAGTAAAAGCATTAAGGAATTACTTACGTGACCATCTGTGCTCAAATGCCTCAGCAACCATAAAAGACTAGGTTACCATTTTGAGGGTTGGCTCTGAGCCGACTTGCTACAGAGCAATGGATGAACTAGGACCATACACAGACTGACTGACTGAACTAACTAACTAACTGAACTGAACTGACTGGCTGGCTCTGGTGCTCTGTCTTTTATAGCTGCTGATAACATGAAATAGGTTTTCTGCCGAAGGTTGTGGCAGGCGATAAAAGTGTATGTTTAATAGTGGTAAGCCAAAACTTCCCTGAGTTCTAGGACATCTGCAGGAAATTTAAATGTGGTTGTTACAAAGTAAAGACGACTAAAAGATTAAGTATACAAAAAGATAAGTGTGGTGAGGTAATTTCAAGAACATGACATTTGATAAACATGATGCAAGTTTTCCTAGAACAAAGGATGTTCGGCTTACTGATTCTGTTACAATGCAATAAAAAGTAATCTAAAATAATGGCTTCGCTATATACAACACATGCCCCGCCCATGAAAAATTTGGACTCCAAATCTTAAAATAAAAAAATAAAGTAAAAGTTGAAAAGAAAATATAAAGGAGTCTGGCAAAGAGGCAGTTGTATATGAGAAGGCATTTACATCAAAATAATTTAATTCAAATCAAATGGTCACTGCAAAAAACAAAAATTAAAAAGTAAAATTGTAAAAAGATATAATTAAAAGTTTAAAAATTTTAAACATAAAAGAATTATATGACTTAAAGGTGCTGTTAATGTTAATACAAGTTAAAGGAATTAATCGAAAGTAATTTTAAATTGATTTAAACATGAAGGAATTAAACATTGTTTAAAAAACTTAGTTAAAATAACTAAAAGCATAAATGAAACAGTTAAAAAGTTAAAATCTATCAAAATATACATGAAGTAAGAATATATAGATGAGTACAAATACAAAATACTTAAGATAAAATACAATTCAATACAATATACAATATAATACAAAAATAAAAAAAAAATAAACAAATGGTAAATCAGAGCGAGCGTATGAAGGCGTCACACAAAAAAATAATTTAAAATGTCAATGCATGATGGCTTAAATGTTAATAGATAAAAAGTTCATACCAAAAGTCGGTGGTGCTTGATCAGGGCACACTGGTTACAAGTGGCAATTGGCTTGAAGTGACTAAAGAAGTCTCAGGATGATTGCAGCTGTTGAATGCAAGCAGTATGTGTGCTTGGTATTGATGAAACGATGTCTGTGTTCACATAAGTTGAGAAAAAATTGATTGTTGGTTGGTGTAGTATATAATTAGTTCCATGTTGTTTAAGTGAAAGCAGTAGTACGTAATTTTGTTCCAAGATAATAGTTCCAATTCGTTCCAAAACAAGGAAAGGTTGTTCGACTATAGTGTGTAATCGTAAGGAAGATGTATCCATATCCATAAGGAATGAGTGTTTATGCTTCTTGTGTTTATAAAAGGTGTGCACTATCTCCGTTGTGGCTCTATAAAGCTGAGAACGATGAAGTAATCATTGGAGCATGTGGTTTTATATATTTGGTTGTAGACGTAGAAAAATGAAGTCAAGTGTTTGCAACCACTTAATATCATATTCCGTGTCCGATGTTTTGCGTTGTTTCGCATTCATAAGTTCTGGTAAAACAGTGTATAGTCCAAAGTGAACATAAAATGGAACATGTGTTTGCATTGGATTACGGTTAGTAGTAAAATATCCAATTAAAATCATTCAAAATCAAAACTGCATCATTTTGGGTGGTGATGTTAGGTTAGGGTTTCATGACTAAGTCAATAATATTAGTAGTCTTTGCCATCGTTTAGCTATTCGCTATTTATTGTGACTTGCTGCCATTTAGACTGTGTTGTCGCATTCTCTGATTTAGTTGAGGAAGAGTGTGAGATCTCGCAAAAAAATTGAGGGGATTTAATAAAAAATACAAATTAATGTTGTAAATAAAAAAAAAATAAGAAATAGTAAATCGTAAAGAAATTTCTTAACTGCTAATGTAAACAATAAACTATACATATAATTGCATAAAGTTTCTTAATAACTAATCGCGGGTTCAAATCCTGCTGTCAGCGAAAAAGAAAATTGGTTCGCTGCAGGTTGGACAAGAGTATTCAAACATAAAGAAATGTGTGAATAAGAAAATTCCATTCAAACTTCTTAAATACATGATGACGTATTAGTCGTTTAAAGAAATTTGGTTGGAACAAGTAAAATCATCTGAGGTAATTATTCATAATACCTAGTCATCTGGAGTTAATACTTTCCAGGAAAAATAATATACTATAATGTATAAATGAAATCAAAAATCACTTAGGTTTGTGCCATATTAAAGTAAAATGTTCATGTGGAATGAAAATTAATTAATTGTAATCCATGTAAAAAAGGATTAGGGAGAAAAAGAATTGTCGTTGTTCTAATTCCTAGTTAAGATAAGATTATTTTTTGTTCTATATTTAGTATCGATGAACTATTGTAATCATTAAATAAAAATTGTATTTTCTTGGTTATGTCTTATAGAGAGAAGAATAATTATGACTCAGTCGGAGAAAGAGCGAAATACGTGAACGTCTCGTTGTCCCATTGAGTCTTACAATTTATTGAATAAAAATTAGCACGCGTTCTGTACGTATATAAATTAAAATAAAATTCAAAAGCTAAAGCAAAAGGTTTGGTTATAAGTCGCTAAAAGAAAATTTAAAAGTAATGACTTTAAACAAAATATAAAAAAAAATAACTGTCATTGAATGGTTTATTTAATTAAGTAGGGCTTTGACAAAAGAAAAAGAAAATTCGATATTATTATGATTTCAGCTTAACATGTATTAACCAATGGTTCCAAAACTGTTTAAATCCGAAGAAGTTGGCTAGGTTTCTCCAGTAGTTAAGGTTGCTCAAAATTAGAGTCTGCAAAGGTTAGCTAGGTCTCTCCAGCCTTGGTATTCATGACCGTATAAAATAAATAATATCTTTATAATAAAAAAAATTTGTTTATACTTTTCAAAATCATGTTAACTGTCTAGATTCATACCAGTAAAACAAGAAATATGAAAAAATAATGTTGAAACGTTTTGTCAAAAAAGATAAATCTTGGTTGGTAGATAATGTGTAATAATAGTATTTGAAATGCTTTAATCCTTGAGTATTGATAACTCTACGAAATTAGTTATAAAAATAATTTTCTGAATATGTTCGTACATGTCCTCTTTGGAATAAAAACTTATTCCAATAAATGATAAATTGGTTGTGCTTATCAATGGCTACTTTTTACATTAAAAATTAAACAAATGTATCTCCATTAGATAAATGAAAATGTTAACTTAAAACTTTTTAAGAAGTGGCTTCTGTTCACGCAGTATCTAATGATTATCAGAAAGTGGTTTTCCAACTAAATCTGTTGGTTTAAGCTTTTATATTATCGAAACTATATGTTGAGCTAATTATTGGAAAAATGTAAAGTTTGTAAAACCTGTTTTCGAAATTTGGTAGCTTTAAAATTAAACAAGAAAGATACAACATTTTATTTTATTTATGCGAGTATAATTATACTAACATGTTAATTTAGAAATGTGGTATTTAGATAAGAAATTCTAGTAGCTATGAGGTAAGCATGGAAGAATCGCATAAAAAGATTTTTTTTGTCGTTGATTGTGATTCATATTTGTAAGATAATTGTGTCATTTTATCTTTGGTACAAAGATACTGTGTGTTGCCAAAGTGAATAATATGGTTGGAAGTTTGAGAATGTCTACGTTTTTATAAGATAATACAGTAAAATTTGTTGCAATTATAAGAAATTATCATAACTATGTAGTAGTGTTAAATAATACGTGAATAAAGAAGTTTAACTCATTTGATGTATTTCCTTTATTTATTTATAATTATAATTAATTATAGTTTGAAAATCGTTGCATTGAAGTGTATAAAGTTTTATAGAAAGTGTTATTCTGTGTTTTTTTGCCGAATAATAATATTTATGTGGAATAAGTGAAAACTTTTTGTGTCTATAGTTTGGATCTTTAAAAGTTGAAAATAAATTTAAGGGTGAGTAATAATGTTTAAGAAAACTATATGTGAAAGCTTTGTTGAGTGAGGTCAGTTTGAGTCAGGTTAGGTCTGATAAAGGATTTTAGTAAATAATTGATGTGTCATTCTTTTAAAAATAATATCTTGCTTCTGCTTTCGTGCTTTAAGAAATAAAACTGGTTTTGTGTTCTTTTAATTATAAATTTGACAAAATTTTACAAAATTGTTGTCGGTACTAAAATATTGCTAAAATTAGATTTTTTTTCATTTCTGCGTAATTGCGAAAATAATTGTCCCTGGGAAGAAAAATTACACGGGTCAATAATGGGTGTTCTTGGATTAGATTAATTGGTGTTATTCTCTTTCAAAATTAGTTTAAATATTTTAGTTATGCCTAAAAGCGTGTAGCGTTGTAATTAATTCAAAAAGATTTCACAAATCGGTTTATTTCACAACAAAATAAATTTCTATTTGTGTAGTTTAGCCAAAATTTAAAAGTACTGAAGAAATAGTATTTATTTTAGTCAAAATTTTGTGTTATATGGTTTACTGCATATGTGTAGGTTTAAAATAATAGTGGACAGAAATTGTCAATAATTTCGTCTGATTCGTTTATTATTGGAATATCTTCTGTCATGTCGAAGTCTGAATTAGCGTCAGTAAATGATTGTTCTTTTTTCCATTTTAAATTTACTGGTTTACGTTTGTAATCTGTGATTTGTACTAATACTGAGTCTTGTGCAGATTCTTTTTGAGGTATAATTTCTCCAATTGTGTATTTTTAATAATTTCATTTGCCTTTGTTTATGAGAAAGTATACTTACTTTTAAAGCATTTTTGTGTTTATATGGGGTTTTCGTAATGGTTAGGTCTCGTTCAGTGACAAAATTTGTATTTGGTACAAAAGAAAAAGTTTTAGGTATTTTCGTACACATAACGTTTATTGGAGTCTCAACATTGCGATATACAATAATATCTTTTGCTAATTGAACTTTTATAGGTTTATCATTATCGATTTTTTCATAATATTGATTTCTCAAAAAATTATCTGTGACTAAAGCATCTTTAGAAATGTGTTGTTCAGTTCTTGTGCTTGCAAAACTTATCGTCCTATTTTGAAAATTTAAAATGGCTTCATTATCTTCTAAAAATTTCAAGCCTAATATAAGTGGTACAGGTAGTTCTCTGATGACTAATGTAGGTATTGCAGTATTTTGTCCCTCTAAATTAATACTTATATTGGATTTTCCTAAAACTGGCAGGTTTCTATTGTCTGCTGTTTTAAGTCCTAAATTCGTTTGCGTGTGTACTTAAATATCATTGAAAGATTTTCTCGAAGCGATATTGTAGTAAGAACCGGTGTCAAGCAAAACTGAAATTTCCTGATTTTTGTAAAAAGCTTTTACTGTATATAATTTGTCTGCGTCGGTATTTAAAAATAAAGGACTATTTTTGTATTCATAGTTTCTGTATTGGGATTTCCTACCCTTATTATTATTAAATGTATACGTTTTCGTATCTTTCCGATTTCCGTCGGAGAAAAATTATATGCATTATTTCTATCATATCTCCTATATCTAAAATTAGATGAAGGGAATTTATATTGGTTATTCTTATACATATTTTGTTGATACGGATACTTATTTTTGGGGTTGAAATCTACTAAAAAATTATTTTTAAAATTATAACTTCCTTGAATGACATATTTATTTTTCTTACATGAAGAAGTGTAGTGTCCAATTTTATGACACGTTGAACATTGTGGTTTAAAATTATGTGTTTTACGATTAAAATGAAAATACTGTCGTAGCCTATAATCCTGTGAATTTCTTTGTGAATGCGTATATTGGTTCCTTGTGTACCAATTTTTATGAAAAGCGTTAGAGTCGAGCCTATCGAAATTTCTCCGTGGTTTGTCTTTATGAAAGAAATGAGTCCACTTTGTATTTTGTGAAAAGGTAAATAAATTTGATTGGTTTAGTAATGGATCGTGTAAAGAATTAGACTGGATTTCTGTCAAGGTATATGCTATACTTTGCAATAAATTTTCAGTAAATGTCCCTATTTGAAACTAATGAAATGAAATTATTCCGTAATTCGGGTAAAAGTCCTCGTGCGAAATAATCTGCAAAGTCTAAAATTGAAATCGTGAATGTAACATCCAAACGTAAATTTTGAAGTGCAAAATAAAAATCTACAGCAAGTTCTTTAGGCATCTGATGTCTTGAGCGAAAACGATTAAAAAGTTGCGGTAATTTAGGTCCTCCATAATATTTCAAGAAAGCGTTCTTTACGTCAGTCCAAGTTTTATTACTGTTTTCAGGGTTATTAATAAAGTTTTTAATCCACATTTGTGAACTATCTAATAAGAAACGAGAAAAATAATAAACTTTATGAGAATCATCCCAAGAATTTAAATTAGCGCATTCCTCAAAGTTTTTTAAGAATTCAAAACAATCGGTCTTGCCTGGACTAAAGGTTTTTGATTTAATATAGGTAGGCGTAATTGGGTTTAATATGGACTGCGTTACGTAAGAAAGTGTATGCTTCGCCATTATCAGCTGTGATAAAACTTTGTGGTTTATTTGTTCAACAGTGATTTATTTATTTCTCTGATTATAGTGAAAAAATTTGTGTTACAAGAAGCTTTGGTAATGATAACTAATAAGCGAGGTGAACAAATTTTTGATGTCGGTTTCGTATTGTCTAGAATTAAATTACTTATCTATAATTGTGTTTCCTGTTTTCCATTATTTTAATGCAATTTTAATGTTTGATGACAAACTAAAATAAAAATAATAGAGAATGATGTAACTTTTATTAACCTTGATAAAGTCAGAATAAGAAATAAGTAATAACTTTAAATATGGGTCTGAATTCGATAAATATTTATAGAACAAGTTTGAAACGCGTTTTGTTTTAAATACAAGTCAGTTAAATTAAAAAAAAATAAAAAATGTTAATATAAAGGAGCTGGCGCTTCTGTCAAATGTTAATCTCGGCGTTCGCATAAAATGTTAAATTCGCTTAATCCGGCGTTAATCTCGGACCTCCACCAAATGTTAAGTACAGAACCGGCGTCTCTACCACGTGTTAATCTCGGCGTAATACGGTGTTAATCTCGGCGCCTCCACCAAATGTTAAGTACACTTTTGTTGATGGTTAGATATGCTTTTGACGTAGCTAAATAGAGTCTTTCGTAGCGAGAGGTGGTACTTAACTCAGGTCTTGGACCTTGGGATCGAGAGGGGTCTTTAGGAACCGCGATGGAGTTTTGAGACAAGACATTCTTGTAACACGATTGTAGTAATAAGTGAAATGATAAGATGGAAGTAAACAACAATATTTAATAAACAATAAATAAACTTAAAGCTAAATGACATGTAACAAAAGCAAAGCAGTAAAAGAATTAAGGAATTACTTACGTGACCATCTGTGCTCAAATGCCTCAGCAACCATAAAAGACGAGGTTACCATTTTGAGGATTGGCTCTGAGCCGACTTGCTACAGAGCAATGGATGAACTAGGACCATACACAGACTGACTGGCTGAACTAACTAACTAACTGAACTGAACTGACTGGCTGGCTCTGGTGCTCTGTCTTTTATAGCTGCTGATAACATGAAATGGGTTTTCTGCCGAAGGTTGTGGCAGGCGATAAAAGTGTATGTTTAATAGTGGTAAGCCAAAACTTCCCTGAGTTCTAGGACATCTGCAGGAAATCTAAATGTAGTTGTTACAAAGTAAAGACGACTAAAAGATTAAGTATACAAAAAGATAAGTGTGGTGAGGTAATTTCAAGAACATGACATTTGATAAACATGATGCAAGTTTTCCTAGAACAAAGGATGTTCGGCTTACTGATTCTGTTACAATGTAATAAAAAGTAATCTAAAATAATGGCTTCGCTATATACAACAATATATATATATATATATATATATATATATATATATATATATATATTGCTGTGATACCACCAAAATCCGGGTACTCCGCTTTTCGATTCGAGCCCCTACGGATTGGATGTCCAGAATGCTGTGAATCCTACGAAAAGCTATTCATTACTTTAACTGTGTTGGTCCATTGACTTTCTTCTGTTAATCGCCTCGGCTGCTCCCCTAGATAACTTTCATCCTCATTCATAAAAAAAAACAAACACATTCCTACCACAAACATCAACGTTAACTCTATTTACATCAATATTCACAATACATTAAAATTTCAAAATTAAAACTCGGCATAAATTTCAGTTTTAAAAGAATTTCAAGATTAATTTTATTATCATTTTATGTGCATCCAGAATTAAAGTCCTTGTAGGATGCCTACTAATTAATATAACAATATATGCAGAGTACAAAGGGAGCATCTACCACCCCTTTACGTTAATTAACCAGGTTCGTCTAATTGAGCTCAAAGACATACCCAAATTTTCATCATAATTCCAAACATCAATACTAAATACCCCTTTCTACTTAAACAAGCAAATTTCACCTTAAAATTAAAATATTATTGTTAGTACCATTTCACTACTGTCCATTTTGAGTAAATCAATTATAAAGTTATTAAACACACACAAAAATCTCAAAGTTCAAACAAAATAGTATAATTTACCTGAAGGTTACTTGCACTCGTAGCTTCAATATACATCGTCCCTATTGTTAATCACACCATTCCAACTGGGTTATATTTACGGCTTCTGATTCTCAACGCTTTAAAAATTTTCTCCATCACCATTTATTTAAAGTTGTTTCAGGGCTTTTCCGGAACTAATCTGTGTATATCTGACCCTAGTCTTGTGGATCCAGACACGTTTATGCACCATTTAATTATTAATACCCCCAAAAAATAACAAAGAAATTCATACTTCTTTTACCAAGATACGCCAAAACTGCCTACTTTTGTGTATTTATTTGTCATAGTAAATTTTACCAATTGGTACAGTGATACTAAATTTTATTACCTTGTATCTAAGTGCACTGAAGTACATTCATGTTAGCACGTAAATAACAAACTATTTTGAATCACTAAAATATACGAGCAAACTTTAAATTATTTTATCAAACTAAAATGCACTGTTTAACATCTTGAATCAAGTCGCGGATGTAAGAGAGCTTGTTCATATTCCCCTGGGTATATATAGAAGTTAGCCCGTCTGTCGGTCGAGTCCCCAAACGGGTAATTCTAAAGAATTTCGCATGCTAGGTTCCCAGTCCGTAGCCTGTGCGTCGGTTTTTACGAATTTTGCACTCGTCCCAGTTAAATCTCAGAAATTCTCACACGGCACGCAAACATGTCCGAGAAAAACTAATTAATTTTGTACAGAAATTGTTGTTTCTACCTCTGATATTTGCATCCTATTTTCAACCAATTGTGACCCTCGTGACGTTGCTTAAATCACGCCTTTTACTATATGTGTCTTTGCTTGACGCATTTTCTCTTTCCTTTTCTAACCTGTTCGTATTGGTGCAAATTGCTATTCCTTATTATCGATTATTTCAGTCCATGTGGACTATCTGGGTTAAATAACCCCGTATCGCACCTTCTCGTGAATATTAAGCCCCGGTTTCTCCAAGATTCTCTGAAACCATTTGTTATCTACACAATTTTCGCCGTACGTGATATTTAAACTACGCAGGTGTTCAAAATAATATTAATTCTCAGAGCTTTATTTTCTGGTATTATAATCTTGGATTTTCACAGACTTTTATGCTTATTATTAATAATGGTTTAATTAACTCCAATAAAATTGACTTCTATCCTTTCATTTTTAGCGAATACAAGTTAAATATTAATTATTATGTGTACACTTTGTTTTACTACCGGTTACTTAAAATAGGGTTAATTAATATAAATTTTGCACGTAATTTCCATTTGTTTCTTTCCTCGGAATAATTAAATTACATGCAGAGCTTTTTAATACTGTTTCTTTTGATATAAAGCGTCTTATAAATAATTTAAATTTCTTAATTTTAATAAAACGAATGAATTTTTATGCTTCACGCTGTTATTTAATAACGCGTACCTTTTCCAAAAGCTTCTACACAGTGATTAAAATTATTTGATGTGATTATATAATTTTCTACCCTGGTCTAAATATGAGTAATATATATATATATATATATATATATATATATATATATGAACGTGCTGGTGTAGTATAAGTTCTTCGCAAAGTGTTTTATTTAAAAAAAAAAAGTTTATGAATGTTGCTGTATTTTTGATAAATTATGGAAAAATTGCATTACCATTTGTTTTTTTGTAAATCTATTCGTTTCTATTCACTTTACGAAAAACTTCAAGGGACCTAAATTAAAGCTGATAGAATTTTCTATAGAATGGAGCTGTCGCATGTAATTTTGAATGCATTGTGATGGGAAACTGGCGTTTCAAAATACAGGCAAGTTTACGTATGTAGCAGGTCATCACTATGAGTCGCCTGAAATGATGAAAAAACGTGTCCTTAACCATTTTTCTGTACTAACTGAAGTACAGAAGTTATTCTTGGGGTCTTTCTGAATCGTTTGGTACTAGGCCGATATTTTTAGGACCGATGGTACTGTACATAGGCACTAAAGATTGAGAAGAGCCAGTGGCAATAAAATAGCAATTGGTTAATAAAATGTCAGTATTTTATTTTTATTATTGTTCACGTAGGCGAATTTGGGCCGTACAAAAAAAATAAAAAACGTAATTGTTCGTAATTAGATTTCTCTACAACTTTTATTTAACACATTTCTCGATTTGAGAGTCCATTTTCGAGATATTAGCGAAGCGACGTGCGTACGCGATTTCGTTGCGTCGCAAAACTACCGGTGCTTAAAAAAATTATATCTCTGCTCTATTTCATCGTACAGACTTGAATAAAAATGAGATTATGCAGGATTTTGTAAGCTACAATTTTGGTATCTACATAAATTTCCGTAAAGTTGATATTTTCCGAGTTATTTGCAAAAAACTAATTTTTTAGACCTTTTGGACCTTCCCCTGCCTGCTACGTAATAGCGTCTATGCGTCTACACGTGGGGACTTTTAATATGTTGAATAGTACCCTAAAACAACCCTATTTACAAAGCTTCAACCTAGTCAGTATTATTTCCTTCAAATCGACAAATTTCGAGTCATTTTACTGGTCCAATAGTGAACCGAGCCAACCGGGCATCGTAAAAACAATTTAGCATTTAACAAATAATTCGTATACGTTTCCTCTTCCACAGTTGCAGATATAAAATCCTCCCAAAATTAAAGTTATGAGTTGGTAATGCCTCACGACGGAATAGATTTTACAGCACATAACGACGATTGTAATTTCAAAATATCTTAAATATCAAATTCACTCACGTCCCTTCGCGACCCGTAACGTGAGTTTATCATAATTCCGGCATAAATCAATATTTTATGGTTCATGACATTTTGATTATATAAGACAAGCAGTTTATTAAAACTGATATCAGAAATAAGACCAGCTTAAGATTATCGAAATTCTTATGATAAGAATTTCCTGTTTAATAAATATGTATACTACATTTTCAAAAAATGGACTGCATTTTATAACGAAGAGCATTTTGAACATTTAATGTTGTTTATAATTTCATACATTAAATCGTTTTCGTTTTAGTTCTATAGAATTTTATCACTTCGTTATTTTTAACTCATTAATAGAAATGCGTAATCAAAGTACTTTATGCTCGTTGGGTAGAGTTAATTTTTCTCTTTAAAATAATGTACCACAGGCTAGTTAGTGTAATTTGAAATATCAAAGTAATGGCGGCAGAGAGCGAGTGGGTAAAATAAAAAATAACGCAATTTTGGTTTTAACCTTCCACTTGATATTAAAATCGACATGTTTTTGTTCAAAATAAAAACGTTAAAAGTATATGTGGGTGGCTAGTTTTGAAATGAAGACCCTTTATGAATAAGTTATATAATTAATGAGTTTAAATATAACGATTTTAATTAAAGTAAATAAGAAAAACGATATTTAAAAAAAGATCCAACCATCCAATTAATCTCCAGGTGCATATTTTTAAATACAGAGAGGCAAAAGGTTGTTAGTTTAAAAAAAGGCAGCAAGTGCATATTATTTATTACATGTCGCTTCTGCATAACATATTGCATAACGATGAGAAGTTGAGATCTAATATTATTTAAAGAATGATGCGGCAATTATTATTGTCAAGCAGCAACAAATCCGTTCTTGAGAACCCAATAACGTTGTCATTCTTAATTTCAAAACTAAGACGCAAATAAATATTTTAATAATCAATTTATCACCAACTTTACATTTACAACATACGAAAAATATTTAATTATACATAATTGCGTATTAATTACAAGCATTTATATAAACTGTTGCATTGCGATCTCATCTCCTTTTTACATACATAAAACGCAAGGGCCAATCAAAATACTCGTACATGCGAACAGGCCGATACCATGAACGAATCACGACAGCTGAAAAACTGTAGCGCGAAAACTATTCAATTTAAATTCAAAATATAATAAATTTGCCTCAACGAGAACAAACGGCAAATAATCACAAAAACCTCTACAAATATTATAGTATACGATGAATCGTTAACATTTTTCAATATTAAAAGAAAATATGTGGCTTTACTACTCCTATATAATGCCGGAAACATGTTCAATTAAAAATAAAACTATAACACATAAACAAAAATAAAATTGCTTAGATTTTGATACAATTTGAACTACTCAACAATAAATTCTATTGAAATAAAGATCAATGACAATTACACTAAACCAAAATTATATATATATATATATATATATATATATATATATTGTTGTGGATTCAAAGAGTTAAATCAGTGGAAAACAATAAAATTTCAACAACCTTGTATATAGAAAAGAACAAATTATTTACGCGCAAAATTAATTTAAGTCATTTAGGGAAAACGGACGAGTATTAACGTATTTTTGTAATTAATAATTGGAATGGTAAAATTACATCAAGAAAAAACAGTTTTAAAGCAAATAGAAGTTTAAGGATACACATAATTAATTTTAATTTAGTTTAAGCAAACACATATAAGCAAAAGGGAACGTGCTGTATAAGAAAATCAATAATTCCAAGGCAAATGTATTCGTTTTATACAGATACGAAAAAATATAAAGTCTAGGAATTGTTATGCTAAACGTTCGATAATTAACAGAAACGAAGTCGAGAGCATGTTACGATAGGTTTTCATAAAAATTATTTTCAACCGTCAGTTTTTGGATAAACACAAAGCTAACAAACATCTTAAAAAGCGAGGGAAATGCACAATCGGTTATATACATCAGATAGAGACAGATATAAAAGCATTGGGATTGAAAATGCACGTACCGTATCCACGTGGAGTGGAGATGAGATGTCATCAATATCTATTTTCTGTAACTCAAGTGGGGTTTTGAACGAGACAGCCGACATGCATAAGACAGAGATAAATATAGTTTAGGCGGGGTTTGTGACGACAGAGAATTTTATCATTGATTAAAGCAGACGTTTTTTCAAACGTACGCACACGCGACGGTTGAAAGCACATTCGGATATACGGCACGTAGACCGGAGTAAATTTCACAAATTTCGAGACGGCATATTCAAAATTTTAGGAATTAGATTTGAAAATAAGTTTTTCGCTTAAAGTGCGCCTACTAAGAGGGTTTTTGAAAGCATATAAATACTCAACCTAGGTTATAGAGGTCCTCTTCTCTTCTTTTCACTTCTATTTTACTTTACTTCGATAAAATACAAAATACCGACCACCATAACAGTAAAGCTTTCTGTGAGTATTTTATGTGATTATATTACCATAAATATAGTGGTTGCAAGTGTAACACAGTAGTAGCGGGCATCTAATTATTGACGTGAAGTACGAGTAGTGCATTTTAAATTAATAAAGGTCCGGCTACTACAATACAAAGCACAAAATCAATAAATGGAAGCATGATATTTGTAGGGTAAGCATCACAAATAATCAAGTTTGTATGCATGATGTATGGAATGGTACTGTGAGACGAAGCGCTTGGTTCGCAGATGTGGTAGATGGTGGAGGTCTGTCGATCCGCTGAGTAGCACGGTGAATGGAAACGAAGCCGAGGTGTTCTGGCAATCATTTTCGAAGAAAAGGCATTATAATTTGAATAACGGCCGCTATACTTTGAATTCTTTAATGCTCCACCTGAGGAATACATTGGGTTTAAACTTGCAAAAATAATCGTTTTATTCTATTAACTTCATAGTTAATCCACTAAGACAAAACTAAATAAAACCTAACAAACTAAATCTAACATACCTAACAAACTCTAACAATCTAAAAACCTAAATCTGACAAACTGAAACAAAAACTAAATAAATACAGGGTTGGAAGTGATGGTATACCTAGCGCTGACTTTGGAGTGTACCCGATCAACAAGACACAAGCAAAGTGAGGGAGGGATCCGTAATACCGGATAGCAGACGTCGGCTCTGCTTACCAGTGCGACCTGAAAGGTCGTCTTAAAACTATCCAAATCTAGCTAACTAATTTAAATCCATCCCTAGCTTTTCTTATCATTCCCTAACTGATTTATATTATGATTACAAACTTCACAATTTACTCTTCCTTCCCAAATATATACTGCAACCAAAATGGCGACAGAACGTCAAACAAAACAAATATGCCACAAAATACTGCAATACATGCTAATAAATATAAAGTGTAAATATAAAATATAAATAAATATAATTATATAAATATATAAATAAATGTCTAATGAGCGTTAAGCATATAGCAGTGCACAAAATAGCAAAAGCCGAAGAAAAGGCAGCCTGAAAAATTCTCCAGGTAATTTATTTGAAATTTCTGTTGTTTGATAAACATTTGTGAAATTTTGTGCTGTGTGGTTGACTTTGTGGGGCATATTTATGGTTGTAAAAACTTATTGAAAAAGATACATGTACTGGACAATTTATTGAGGTTAAATTTTGAAAAGGGGTGTATTTAAAACATTCAAAATTTTATTAAGGATATAAATTGAATTGTAAAGGGTCACACGGGTCTCTTAATTTTGTTTTAATTTATGCAAGGTGTAAAAGGCATATACAAACTAAACTGGGTTATTATGAGCTCACCATACTTCAGTGTGCAGTCAATTTAGGGTAACATGTGGGGCCCATCTACTCATATCTCATTGAATTTGTTTGAAAATAATTAGAAAAATCAAGGACTTTAAAAACATACCATTTTTTGAGTTTTATAATTAGTGTATCAAACTGTTTTTAACACATGTGAATATAATTTATCTGTTAATAGCTGTAAATAAAAGGTTGTATGATTGTTGTATTATTTAGTGATTTTATTGAATGGTGTGCGAGTGTGAAAGAGGAATGGTTGTAAATTTAGGTATTCGAGAAGACGCCCAGCTGAGCTAGTCAGGGAAGCTGAAGGAATTTGAAGACGAAATAAATGGGTAAGGAGTTTTTTGAAATTTTTGCATTTTTAAAAATTATATGTTGACGCTTGTAAAGCTTCGAAGTTAACGAAGGTTCCCCGGCAATTTTATGACGCCTACTTCATGGGACTCAAATGAAAAGGTGAAGGACCGATGTTAAAGCGTTGTCCCAGCTTCGTTCCCGAATTTTTAAAGATTCCACGGCAATAAATATATATGTTACTGTGATTGGGTATGCCTAGATAGGTGTAAATAAGCTAAGCAGTTATTTATTTATAGGTACCCTGTACATAGAAATCAATAATTTATTTAAAACGCTTCAATAAGTAGATTGGGATTAAATTACATATTATAATGTAGGTTTAATTTGTATACGTTAATATATTACAAGGACAACAATTAAGATCGACGACAAGGTCGAAAATCGTGTACACAGATTAATAGGGTTAAAGCTTTTCACTATAAAAATCAATAATTTACGCAAAGTACATTTATTAAATATAGCATAAGTTAAAAGCTTTCAAAGAACGCTACAAGCTTTAATATTGGAAAACACGTTAAAACAGTCAAGGATTTCATCGAACAGACTGATTGGAGTAAATAACAAAATTCTTGTAAAAGCCAGTTTACGTTGAGAATAATTCGAGTTAGTTTGTGTTAACGGACAATTACAAGGCTAACAACAACGGTCTACTAGTGCAAAACAGATCGATACAATCAAGAGACATACAATGTTTAATACGTAACAAAGGCAGATGAAAGATATCAGGTGTTTAAGTAACAAACATTTTCAAGCGCATGTTAGACACGTATACTTTGAAAAGCTATAAGAGGGACGAAAATGCAACATGTTTGTGGACGGTATCGATTTTTCAAGGCACGCCTAAACAAAGGGAGAATTAACCGTGAAACCGTGTAATAGAGGAGCTACAAGCAAAACAGAAAACACAGGATGGAAAGAGATACCAAAAAGGCAGAAATAACGTAGACACTTTAGGTAGGAAATGTAGACACAGCTGAGAGATGTTACTATAAGAGTGCAAGGGAGATAATTGGATTAACGCGCACACGATAGGCATGATTGTATTTGTGTGAATGTGAAAAAAGGAAAATTTTAAAGCATATTTGAACGGTTGGTTTTGGTTAGATAGTTTTTCGCGATAGTGAAGTGTTATGTTGACGATTTCTGGGTTTTGAACGACGGTTGTATTTACGTGCAAGGGGATTTTGTAGAATTGAGTGGCCGTTTGCAATTTACGAGGAATATATAACAAAAATACAAACAACTGAAGTGGGGTGGTGATTATATAAGCTTTGCTGAAGGTGGCATTCGCGCTCTCTTATTTTTCCAAGTCTACAAGAATATCATCGTAGCTTCTAACCACAGACAAGTGCAGTCCGAACTAAGATTTACAAGTGTTTTTATGCACAAGTACTTGCAAGGTAATTTAAAACGGAGTGAGCCATAGTAAATCGTTATAATTGAAGTAACATGACTCGTAAGTAAAGTTTATTTACAAATTGAAACGAGGGCGCTTGATGCACATTGCGTGGAAGATGAAGGTGATGTTTGGATCTGGAGCGACAGGAATTGTTAATCATTTGGATGAACAACAAGTTTACGATGGAATTGCTGTTCAAAATGGACAACCAGTAACATGGAATGATTCTGGTACGTGCAGTCTTGTGGAAGGCATATACAGAGGTGGCGATCTGGAAGCAGAATATTCTCCAGATAACAATTTTTTTTTGTTGAAACTATTGTGCTGGTGTGGATTGATTTAACTATTAGTGATTTGAGTTTATTTGGTGAAAATATTTACGAACAGAAATTTAATTTATTGACATATGTAAAAGAACAATTTTTTATTATAAATCTGAGGGTGTAAATGCTTGTATAATATTTTACTGATGTAAGAAGTAAACATGTCTTTTACATAATTTTCAGTGTTAAAATTTGAGCACACAAATATAAAAGGTTTATACTGAGCTTACCATAGACCAGGAGAAAATAAATTAAGGTTCCAGGATAGGCCCATCTACTTTAAGCTAACATAATGAAATGTAGAGAAGCTTAAAATTGGGTGGATATTAAGTTGATTTCTTTTTAACACCGAGTAGGGTTATAAAAATGTTTAACGTAGATTCATATTATATATATTGAGATGGTGTGAATTAATTTTTTTATCTTTTTAGAATAAAAGGTTGTATGTTTTGTCAATTGTTTGTTTGTTTTTTTTATTATTAATTATAAAGGTTGTTGAGAAAATGAGTAGCCGTGGTGAGTATTCCTGAAGAAGCAGTAAGCAGAACTAGCCGTGGAATATCAGTTTGGGAAACATCTTCAGAAAGTACTCAACCTAAACATCTAGTAATCAAAGCTGGGATTCAAAATTTTATTTAGGTGGAAAATTAGTAGAGTTAATTTTCTTTCAGGGCAAATTTATTGCGCTCAATACATGGGACCCGATTTCAAAAGGAACCTACTACAACAATATACAGAATGCTGTGATAATAGGGTTGTTTAGGGGTGTATTAAGTAGTAAGGGTCGTGAAGTAACAATAAATAGCAATAGGAATCAGAAAACTGCATTTATTTAGCAGAAAAATAAGTAAATCGTACATTATATAAATAGCAATCATTTAGCACCCTGTATATAGACCGTAATTAATTTTAAGTAATGCCAGTAAGCATATCTTTCAACAATAGAACGCGTATTCAGAAGAAATAATCGTACATGTAACTAAACATGCGTTGAGAAGTGTTCCACAATTTATAAAATAAATACGCACTAGAGTAGATAAAAACCTAATAAAGCTTCAGCAATTACGCTGGAACAATGTGCGCTTTGATTAAAAACGCAGTTTTAAAGATGCATAAATACATGAACGAAAACAGCATTAACGTTACATCATTTATTTTGTACAATCCAAAAGGCGACATCTACACAAAACAACAGACTTAAAGTTGAACGTTTGGCAAAGATAACAATTACACGGAAATCCGAATTAATTACATCAGAAACAGCTTCAAAATACAGGGAATATTAAAGACAAAACCTGGTTGGTTGGATAATCTGCAGAACTGCTTGAAAACTCAGCCCACATGTAGTGGGAAAAGGCTATTTAACGTCGATTCGGTGATAACACAAAGCAGTCCACAACTGATGCACGTCGAAGCTACGACACTGTGAACCAGAAATCCACGCGTAAAATAAATAAAGTATAGTAGATCAAATTTAAGTTACAGTGAAAATAGTGCAACAATTACGCTAAGCATATATCAAGAATATTCACATCTGTGTCGACAATAATATTTCAAATCTGTGGTATATTTCTGGACATTTCAAATCAGCGTCGACAATAATACTGGACATTTCAAGTCTGCGTCGACAATTCAAAGTTGTGTCGAAAAGAAGTTCTAAGGGAACAATTCTAATCAAATTTTGGTACAATTCTGGTACAATTCTAAGCTGCGTCGAAAGTATTCAAGGGAAGAGTTTCAAAACATTTGCAGATAAATATAAAATAAAGAAGCACGAGATGATTTTGGAAAACAAGGGGTAACTGTACTTAAATATTGGTACGACTAAGCAGAGCATTGGTAGGCGATTGAAGACAACAAGAGGGTGTTGATCCACAACACGAACAATATATCACAGGTCGGATCTACTTAATTTTAAGATATTTTTCAATTTAAAATTTTAATACTGAAATTATTCAATTTATCCAAACTTGTAAGGAAGTCAACAAGAAACATTGCATACGTTAAACTTACGTAATAAACCATAAAGAGGTCTAGAACGTTCAAAATTCCTTTGTAAAGAGGTAGTTTTGGTGACTTTATATTGAATTCAAGGTATATAAATTTTAGGATAAATGATACAGATGATATTAATTGATTGAAGGGTGTATTTAAAGAATTTCAAAAATTGTAAATATTATTTCTTTTCATTATATGAAATTAATTGACTTCGTTTTATCAATTCAAATAAGTAATCATAAAGGGGTGAAAAGAGAAAATTGATCATCGTAACGTTGTGCACTCTGTGTAGATTAAAAAGGGCTAGCAGTGGCATAATAATAAATTAGTAAGATTAAATAGAGTAATACGCAGAGAGGTGGCGTTAAGTAAAACGTTCATTACACCGAGTATGGCGTTATCATATCAATATATATATATATATATATATATATATATATTGTTGTGTCTTCTATTTTATACCCTTCCTATTTTCCATGCCAATTACCCGCTTATCGTATCCTTGTCTAACCCGTATTTTCTATCTCTATTCCCAAGTTTCCAAATATAATATTATTCTAACGCATCTACCCTCTCTCGAGTATCGTCCATCTCCTTCAATACGTGTATTCCTACCAACCATATCCGTCTCTTCTATCTTCATTATATTAGTCCTTATATCTCCTTAGTAGTTTCAAAATCGATGCACACCTAAATTTTGTCTCATTTTAATACATGTTAAAATACGGCTTCTGAATCTAATATCGATCCATTTATACAACCTTCAACACTCAACCTCAAATACTTGTTATTCGTTCGTTTATAACGATCTTAAGCGTTTAACTAAAAATCCTTTTTAAATTAATACCAGGAACATTTTCAGCGTTCATTTTTAGCTAGAAATCAATTGTGCGAATATTTGAAAAAGTCGTAAATAGAACGAAAATATTTAGAAAGGTGAAATTGAACTTACCAAATTCCCCTAGGAAAATTAAAAGGTGGGGGTGAGCAACAGAAGCAACGAATCAAGCAGCATGCCAACAGAATAAATCACAAGGATATTTCTTACAAAAACAAAACAAAAAGAAGAGAAACATATTTTTATCCGCCTTGAAGAACCACTATATACTAATAGGATGAAGAGAAAAAAAATCTTCAAAAACCCCAAAAAAAAAGAAATTTTTCCGGCTCGAAGAACCACTATATACTAATAGGATGAACGAGAAACAATAATTCTTCAAAAACCCAAAAACCAAAGAAAATAATAAGATGAATGAGAAAAAATTCTTCAGGAAACCCAGAAAAACCCAACAAAAACAGAAAACAATTTTGATCCGGCTTGAAGAACCAGTATACCGAACCAAATAAAGAAGTGTAAAGGTGTGTAGGAGAGAGAAAGGTATATGGTAGATTACCGAGGACAAAGATGGAATGGTCTAACACTGCAAAAGTCGTCGCAGGACGGATATCTCTAAGAAATAAATATCAAAGTTTTCAATCTCAAGAAAAGAAGTTTGTTTTTGCAGAAAACCAAAAGTAAGAAAAGTAAACGAGGACGAAAACTAGCAGTAACCAAAACAAAACCATATTGTATAACCAAAATATCGAAGTGAAAGTATGGAAATATTTTGAAAAAGTCGTAAATCGAAGGAAAATATTTAGAAGGGTAAAATTGAACGTAACATTCGTTTATATGTTACTTTAATGTAGTAAATTATTCACAGAATTTTTGCTCACACATGAATGAAAAATGACTAACGAAAATAATTTTAGGCTTTCTCATTTACCTACCACTCCAGCATTATTTTAATAATTAATTTAATAATCAATCCTGGATGATCCAAAAAGAAACGAATTTATAATTTATAAAATCAAACAGATAAGACAAAGTTTGTGTGGATGCCCAACAGTAAATAAATAACATACATCCAAGCAAGATAACTTGAAAAGCTACCAAATCTTTAAGGACACTATACGTATATTGTCATTTGGTGACGTTATTTGTTAAACTTCTGCTGATATTCTTATCATATGTTAATTTAGGGTCAATTTGATAAGATTTCTTACATAACATCTGCAGAGAGGTATATTTAAACGTTCCAAATCGTTAATGTGTTAATTTAAATTATAACAGTAGTGATTGTTAGTCATAACAAGTAAGTATCCTAATGTTAAGCTTATATTAACATTGCGCCTCAAAGGGTTTAAAAGAATTACCAACAGAGGG
The DNA here is from genome assembly GCA_036346225.1 of Platerodrilus igneus. Classification (NCBI taxonomy): domain Eukaryota; kingdom Metazoa; phylum Arthropoda; class Insecta; order Coleoptera; family Lycidae; genus Platerodrilus; species Platerodrilus igneus. The sequence continues at coordinate 9,284,965 of JARFIW010001638.1, read as the reverse complement.
TTGTAAACTAATTAGCAGTCCTTAAAGTGTTAAGTAAATATGAATACTTTCTTTCTTAAACTTAGATCCACATCCTTTCTTAATATGTATTTTCTATAATAAAGCACATAGAATAGACATTTCTCTAATTTCTTACAGGTCAATGTAACTCCAGAAGTAGGTACAGTATTTTCAATATGGCTGCGTGAACGGACATAACCTTTTAACCGCTTTAATCTAAAGTAAACATTTGTGCTTTTTGGGTGCGAATAAAAAATTGGCACAGCTTCAAATGTTTTTAGTGATAACAGTTTATTTCTTATCTTAATAACACACTGGATACCTAAGTAAGCAACTTTTTATTAGCAAATATTATAAAAAAAGAGAAACGTTAGTCTTTTTTTTATTAATATGATAGGTTAACTAAATAATTTAAATAAATGCTTTTTTCGAACTTTTAATTTAATAAATTTAAAGAGAATAGTTAGAGCAAGAAGAACTGTACACTTTTTCAGAGACTTTTATTGAGTAAATGCAAAATTAGTGATTCATATGCATTGAGAATTATAAGCAAATTGTTACGGGTAAAAATGACATTACGTTATGAATTTCGACTTGCCAAGAAAGGTCGTTACTCCCAATAACAATTTTAGGGTGCCCCAGTTAACTTTCAGTAATGCGGGAGTGGGTTCCTATAGAAAAATGATCAAAATAGAATACTGAAAATATGTAAAATTGGCCGAAATACAAAACTACTTTAAAATACCCACTTACCTCGAAAAGCTTTACTCGTTGTCAAAGTAAGGGCGCCAAACCGTCGTGTCTCAGCAATTTCGTCGATATATTTGCTACCCGGAAGACGGTTTTCCTCATAGGTGTCCTTGTTTTCGATGTTCTAAAATCTCATCCCATCAGCTGTCAACTTTTGAATCGCTACCTTAAAAACACTCCTTGGCTTTCTATCCAATTAGAACATATGACTTCCTCATTGGGGTAATTAGATATCCTCTCACCTATCTTATACCAAACTCAAATTCCAACAGTAATTTTTGATAATATAACTAAACGTACATTAAACCTTAAAGAAACAAACCTAACCTAACCTCCACTGAACAGGTATTATTAACATAACTCTTAAAAGAACAATTATCTTTAAGTATTACTATCATTACATAGTACTAGGTTTTTGAATTGCTTTACACGACATTTTAAATCTAATTTACTTGGAAATTCGCTTAACAAACACAGTTGAAAATACATAGCACAGTGCCAACTTCTGGTTTCACCATTCCAAGATCCATTAAAAATATAAAATTTACTAGCAATACAACCTACAATTAAAACTTATGTTTCACTTAAGCCGCGCGACCTACTTAGCGTTTTAGAAGTTTTAAATTTCTTTCTGAATTATCCTATACTAAAAATTTAAACAACCAATTTCGTCGCTTTATGAACCAATTATATGCGTCTCTGAACTTCCTGATCAATTCATGCCACCAAGCTCAGAACGATTTGCCATTGGCCACCTATCCGAGGAGTCCCCGGCCTACACACGTTCGTTACCCTTAAACCATATTTTCGATCTTTTTGACTTATTTCCGAACTTAATCGTTGTATTACGATAAAATTCCGAATTTCGTTCTCACACGTTATGCGTCTAATGTTTTCGTAGGATCAAGTTCACCGTCTCCAAATCGTGTAAACACATCAATTTTATGGCATTTTATTGTTTTGTGACTGTTACGGTTTCTTGAACCTCACGTGAAATGGTACAATTATTATTGTGGATAGTAATGTGCCTAATTTCTTTCAGTTATGTTTTAAATTGAATACTAGTGTAAAATTTCTATCGTTATTACTACTTATATAAAATTCTACGAGATGATTTTTGTTTATTTACCTGTCCTGATTTAGCATTGATATTTAAATAGTCCCTTACAAATTTAAACTTCTCAAGCTTTTATGAAATTTTGAGGAAATTCCTATTAAAGCTCCTGAACTACCTGAAATTAATAGATGCTTTTCCATTTACAAATGTATGCTTAATTACCTCGCGAGCATTGCAAAATAATAAACATAGCGACTGAACATAACGGAGAATCGTTATTTACTGCTGAGAGATCCTTCGTCTTAAGTAAGAGATATGCGACCAATCAGCTATTATTGTTTTCAAGTAATTTTTAGTTATTTTGCACTTTGAAAACTGCATTTTCCAGTTACAACAGTTACAAGAAGAGTTTAAATCTTTAAGTCAATTATTAAATTAGAAACAAAATTTAAATTTGAAATGATGTTTACAACTTGAAAGATGATAAATCCTTTTCTAAAGGAAAACACTATGGTTATTTCAGGTGCATGTTAAAGAGTATCTATATCACAAGATTCTCCATATGTTAAAATGATTTCCACATCTTCGCAATGTACCAAAGGTTCAATACGACTAACTCCTTTAGATTTATAAAAATTGTATAAAAATCCAATAAATAATATAATGTTCCATATCAGCAATCTCGGTTCTAAAGAATTAGCTGCAACGTCAAAATGATCGTAGAAGCAATGTTGAGATTTTTCATTTAACATCTCATAATTGAATTTACGTCTCTGAATAGTATCTGGATTGTCCTAACATTTTGACTACGATTTCAAACATGCGTAAGACAGTTGCGTGAGCCACTTCAATACATTGATTCTAAGCATATAATTAGAAAACATTTCAAACCAGCATATAACGTAATTTCAATTGGTATCGTCAGAAACTTTTCGCGTTCTTAACACTATAATAAGAAATTTTGAAGTTTAATCTGCATGAGTTATTAAACACTTTACATGTTTAATATTTTATACTATATTGATTGTTGCAAAGTGTATTATGGTAAGCTATATTCAAATGCTCAAGTCTAGAATTGCAACGAGCTGCTATTACTTTTCAGCATTTCAAAGTGAATGTTTCAATACTTTACTTTCTAAATGGTCTACATTTCTAGAAGGAGTTTTTACCTGGAAATTTGTAATTTTCAAGATGCTGTTCCAAAGTAAGGTAGTATCTTTAAGTACGTGAAACATAAACACTTTTTACGCTTATCTAAAGAAATTTGTGAAAAATTCAACATGTTCAACATTCTTGTGGATAACGGTATTGGCTAATCAAGTAACACATGACCTAGAGAAGCCACCCTAATAGCATGATTATAGAAATAGGACGTACATAATGTAAATAATATAAGGCCGAACTCTTAAATTTAAAAATTGTAAAGAAAAAACATGAGAAACACTTTGACTTTGAGAATGCTCAAAGATATAGTGATCATAGCACGAAGATTATGAAAAAGTAGAATAGAAGACTGAAACGATATCGAATTTTGCTTCAGATGTACTAATGAACATGTAGACAACAGTTAATACAAATCAGGGGTCTAGAAGATAAAATATCTGGGGAAACACAAAAAAGGAGAAATAAGAAACCATTGGTAATAAAGGTTCCTGAATTTATGGATAAAGTACGCAGAATAGGATTCAAAGAATAGATTAGACCGAAGCAATCCACGAATTGATAGAAACTAAATCAGAAATTGTACAACTAAAACATATGAAACTATATAAATATTAAAGAAATACAGATCATCGAAAGAAAGTAGATAATTACAAATGTAATTAATTTTTAAATCCTAAAAATATTTGGCAAATCTCAATACACTCACAGGAATAACAATTAGATACAACGCCATAAAATGTGAAATTATTCACAAATGCAGGAAAGCTAAAGAAAAATGGATCGATGAAAAGTGCAAAGAGGTACAAACTAAGATGGAAATAGGAAAAACATGCGCAGCATACAAACTAATTAGAATAAATTTTAGGAATATAAAACCGTATAGTAAAAATGTAAGAGACGCGGGAGAAAACGTCATTATAGAAAATGTAAAGAAAGTGGTTAGAGGGCAAGAATATACAGGGAATTTATATGCAGGAAAGGAACAAATACCATTAGAACAAGAATCAGACATTGAAAATGATGACTTGGGATATCCTATACTTAGAGATGAGTTTGAATTAGCATTAAAGGATCTGAAAAATGATAAGGCGTCGGGTACAGATAAAATGCAAGCAGAAACTTAAAAAGCCGCTGGACAAGCAGTAACAAAACGTGTTTTCTAACTTGTAAGCTATGTGTATGAGACAGACGAGATACCCAAAGATTTCAAACGTAACATCATAGTAACTATACCAAAAAAGAGAGACGCGGATAGATGTAATAATTTTCGAACAATAAGTTTGACCGCACACGTGTCAAAAATATTAACTAGAATAGTATGCAAAGGATGGGAAAATAAATTAAAAACAAGAATACAAATATGTAACGAGAACTTACAAAAGGTTAAAGATTTCTGCTGCCTAGGAAGCCAAATAACGCAAGATGGAAAAAGCACAAAATATATAAAACAAAGATTAGCATAAAGGCGTGAAAAGGAAAAGTAACTATTGTGTTCAAAGACAACAAACATAGTGTTGCGAGCTACTATTAGGCAACCCGTCAAACACACAAGCGCCGTAAGCACTGTATAGTCTCCAGGGACCGAGAATTTTCTAGCAATTACTGGAGAATGAATCGTCCTTTTAATTCTGGGTATAAATAAGACCGATGATGAAGTACAGAGTTAGTCTATATCAGAATGTCGAATATAAATTATATCGTGTAAAGTTAAATAGTTGAGCTTTTGGAAGTCCAAGAGTAAACAAATGTTATATTATGTGAACGTGTCTAATGTACATGCAGCTTGTAGAATACATAAATAGACAAAAGTGTAATAAACAAATAGTTGTGTTAGTGTTGTTAATAGACCTATGGTTAAGAATTTAGTTTAAGAAGATATTAGTGCTTGTAAATTCATTAGTGTGATGGTGCTTCGTTGTTAATTGGACTGAAAACATCTATAAATAAGGCATATACTGTTAATTAGACTTGTGAATAGTGAGTAATAAAGACTTTTGTTACTACTTGTTTTAAATTAGTGAAACGCGGTAGTAGTAGTCTGCTACAATAGAAACAAGAAAAATATTGCTTAAAACATATGTGTGGAGCACATCACTGTACGACCCTGAAGCCTGTACAGTAGGAGAAGCGGACAAGAAAAAGTTAAAATGTGAAATGTGGTGCTACAGATGTATGATGAAGATATCGTGGACATAGAAAGTTAAGAACAAAGATATACTAGAAATGGTAGGGGAAGAAAGAAATATGCGGAATATATTAGAAGCAAAGATAGGAAAAAAGAGAGGTAGATATAGACCTAGGTTAGACTATTGCACACAGATAGTGAAAGATGTAGGATGTGGGAACTTCAGGAAAATGTGTAGGCTAGCTCAGAATAGAAATCAATGAAGGTACGCATCCAACCAGTCCCAAGATGAAAAAACTAACGATGAAAAAAATAACTGTACTTAAACATGATGATTATTATAAACAACTACAGGTATTGGTCTTGTAATATTCTCAACTAATTCAGAAAATGTGTAAGTGTTGGGGATCCTTGGCAGCCACCGGCTGCTTGACCCCCTTCACATACCTTACATGTGATTTTCCAATGCTCCATCTGAAGGTACTACATTGGCCAGGAAGCGAGTTTTTTTTACCTGAAAAATTTTGATTTTTGCCGAACCCTTACTGTTCCAAGCAAGGTATAGATCTTTAACACTTTAACACTCACACACGGGACCTCCATTTTACCTCTCATCCGAACAAGGGCGTATTTTTGTGAAAAACGCTTGCCTAACATTTTTCAGGCAGACCGTGACGGGATTCAAACCCGGGACCTTGGGCGTTATAGTCACACGCATACCAACTACGCCACGGAGCCCCCCCACCCCTTCACATACCATTGAATCTCGGTGAAACAAGGCATATAATTAGAAAACAATAGAAAAAACCGAGCTGTATATAAGCTGTTGTGGGAATTTCAGGGAATTGTGTATACTAGCTCAGAACACAAATAAGTGGAGGTACGCGTCCGACCAGTTTCAACACAGAAAACCTAATAACGAAAAAATAAGTGCAGTTTAATCTGATGATTACTATAAACAACTACATGTGTTGGTAGTGAAATATTTTCAACTAATATTGATTGTTCGAAAGGATATATAGGAATAACTATTAATTCGACAAATGCTCAAGTGCTGGGGAACTTGGCAGCCGCAGGCTGCTTATACCCCTTCACATACCTTACATGTGATTTTCCAATGCTCCACCCAAAGGTACTACATTGGCCAGGAAGCGAGTTTTTTACCTGGAAAATTTGGAATTTTGCCAAGAACCCTTGCTGTTCCAAGTAAGGTAGGGATCTTTAACGTACGTGACAACACTCACACACGGGACCCCCATTTTTCCTCTCATCCGAACGAGAGTGTATTTTTGTGAAAAATGCTCGCCTAACATTTTTCAAGCGGACCGTGTCGGGATTCGAACCCGGGACCTTGGGCGTAATAGTCACACACATACCACTACGCCAGGGAACCGCCTCCCCTTCACATACTACTGATTATCGGGGAAATAGGGTACATAATTGTAAAACAATATAAGGTGGCCGAACTACATCTAACAAGGAAGAACAGCGGCTATGTTTAAAGACAACAAACATAGAAACAATACGAAAATTGTTCAAAGCATATATGTGGAGCATAGCACAGCACGTCTATGAAATAGGGGCAGTAGGAATAGCAGACGAAAACAGATATAAACCTTCTGCAATGTTGTGCTTCAGATGTATGAGGATGATAGCATGCTCAGACAAAGTTAATAACGAATAGGTTATAGAGATACTAGAAGAATAAAGATATCTGAGGAAAACCAAAAAAAAGGAGAAATAGGAGGGCAGTATGCGTTCTAAGGTGTTTTTGGTGAATAGTATGGGATAAACTACAAGCAGAGATAGGAAAAGAGAGATAGAGGTAGACCGAGAGCAGACTTTCGCACGCAGATAGTGATAGGAGCAGACTGTGCAAATTCCAGGAAATGTGTAGGTTAGTTCAGACTAGGAAACAATGATTGAAGACCTGATGATAATGATGATGATTAAAGAAATGACAGGATCAGTCGGGAAAACCGGAAAAGTCAAAGAAATTAAATTAGCAAATTAGGTCAAAAATTATATATTTTTTATAATCCAATTTAAAAATGCGAATTATTTAGATTTTGAGGGGTAAGCAAGAAATTAACGTACGTACCAAATATCAACGCACTGTGAGCAGACTATGCTTCGATTCGTCCGATCCACGCATTTACGAACTGCATAAGCGAAATCGATCGTCGCATGTTAGCACGCGCTAAAAATGTTCATAATTATAGAACACAATATAAGTACGTGTACATTACTCGATGACTAGAAACTCTATAGATGTTTCTTTTGAAGCCATGCATCAACTATGTTATAATAAACATAGCACAATTGGTTCCGGCTATCTACTGCATATGGAAATCCCTAATATCTGTCAATTTTTTGACAGCAGAACTTGCTTATATTTTCATGTTTCTTGCATTACATTTGCTTCGATTATTTTCTCCGTTTATTGATGTGTATTTTTTAATTACCAATCGTATTGAAATAAACCTATCAATGCATTCTTCCAAGGCGACAGTGCTTTATTCGTAGCAAATTTGCAACAGAATCATTTGTTGTGGTCTTATGTTTGTTGTAGCAATCGCAATTACCTTTAAATAAAGGGTTTTGGAGTAAACTCAAAGGATTTTACAGGTGTCTTAAGTTTATGCTCCCGGATTATATCAAACAGTTTATGTCGCAGCAACACTTTGAAAGATGTCCACAGTGTTTTCCACGTTTTTATGTCATGTAAGAGAACGCTATCCTGTACCTGGCAATACATGCATGTAATATAAATTTAGTGTTGTGCGAAAATTTTATTCGAAAATGAATTTTTGTAGTATGAGTTAAAGATACAGGTTTTAATTTTCTGTTAAAATCTATTGGTAAATTATTTACCGGTTTTTATATAATACAGTCTTAATACGGCGCAGGTTCTCGAATTTCTACATCTTTTCAGTGGGTCTGGCTCATCGCATGATGAAATAATTAACTGTAATTTTATTGTATGTATGTTTCTTAACTTAATTGGCTGTCAATTTAATTTTTGTAATCGTAAAAATAGTTTTTTTATTAATGCCTTATGTAGGAATGAATGTAAAATACGTATGCGTTATCGCTTTTGTTATTCAAAAACGCATTCTCTTATTTGATTTATAGGCTTTGCCTGTTTTATCGCGTTCTACGAACTCAATTGTATTTATTCAGAAAAGATAATTAGATGTCTTTTATTTATTTGCAAATGATTTATGAATTTACAAACAATCGCGAATAAAATAGCTTCTTTCTGAATTACTAGATTGGTTTTCAAATAGTACTTTGTTACTCAATGCATTATTGTATGTTATCTAGCATTGAAAAAGAGTTTTTCATATTGCTTTGAGAGGACGTATTTTCACTACAGAATGAATATAAAATGAAACAATCTAGAAAAATTTGAGTAGTTTCGTTTAACTTTATGTTTCGCGTACAATGCTTTTAATAGAATTAACTCTTTCGAGCATGTTTTAAATAATGTTTTTGGTACAAGTTTGATACATCGTTTTATTTTGCATTTTTATAGGGTTACACAACACGTTTTGCGTTGTATTCAAATTGTTAATTTTTAGTGAAAAATAAATATTTGCCTTTTAGGACTCGTTTAAATTAGAATTAGGGGTTTTACTTATACACTAAAATAAATACTATAATAATAATAAGCTTATTGGGATATTATACAAGGTAGAAATTAAATATTTCAAAATTTGACTTTATTGTTTTGGGGGGTGGTTTTATTTACAGAATGTGGTGTTAAATGTCGTCTTATGACCTCCTTATCACATTTATATATATATATATATATATATATATATAATATTCTGTGATATTTGGGAGTTAAAATAGCATTAGTATTTAATTTGGCAATTATTTAAGGATTCAGCATAGAAAATGTCTGTAGAGTAGAAATGAATAAATTTTACAGAATAATTTCAGTAAGCAAAAAGTTGATTTAGCATCATCCTTTAACTATGAATACTAATTAAAAATAGCGTGTGTGTTATATCATAAACATATTTTTGCCGTAGTATTTCAGAAGTTTAAAGCATTGTAAATTTCATGTTATAAACCAGGGTAACCTTCATAGTTAAATTATAGTAAAGAGTGTGGGTTAGGAGAGCTAAAAGCTTGAGCATTTTAAATCGTTCTGTTTATAACAGTAAAGGTGGCAGTTACATTCGAACGAAGCTTTCTGAGTATTGTTACAAGATAAGACGACACAAACAACCGCAAATTCAAGGAATTGTTGGCTATCGCTGTCAATTAAATAGATTTATAGGTCAATGGGGAAAAGCCGTTGACGGGTACGATGAAACTTGCAAACTGCGAAACAAAGAGGGGTTATTTGTTAGAATGGGTAAAAGTAAGATAGAAATATCATGTGTTGACATAGACATCGTTTAACTTAAGAGGAGAGGGTGATTTTGTCAGTTACAATCAACTTGCCAACAAGAAAACGAAGAGGGAGTATTAGATGAAATAGAGACAAGTGAGATAGGTGTAGATTGAACACTTAACCTTCGTTTACAACGGGGAAGGCAGATGAAGTAAAGGATAGTTGCTTTAGCGTGTAAGTTAGAATGAGATGAGAATAACACGTGTTGGGAATATAAGGTAATGGAGTGATAACAAAAAGTGGTTATACAAACTGGAGTCAGTACAAAGCAAGAAAAGGTGATTTTGAGGCGTAGGTTGGAATGAGATAGACACTACACTTGTTACATTGGAGGCGTATTAAATGTTAACTTTGTCAGTTGCGGCTTAAATATACACAACGTGATTGTTGAGAGAAGTTTTGGATACAGGAAAACAAGTCGAGTAAAAGTGTGGGTTGTGAATGTTAGAGGGATTTTTAAGGAAATGTTTTGAAAAATCGTGGCGGTTACAGATATTACGGGAAAACGATGGCCGTTGGAGTTTGGTTGTAGGGTGAAAGTATAAAATTGAGAATGGAGTAAAAGTTAGCCTTTGGTTAAACTGGTTGATTACCTACTCATTATAGAAGAGGTTTGGGAGTCTGAATGCAGTATGGAGGTGGAAAACGAGATAACCCTTTGGTGATATGGTTGCAGCTAGCAGTCGTAGTGATTGCAAACCAGATTGGGTATTCCTATAGGCAGCAGTCGTTGAAGGTTTAATGGCAGTCCTGAGGGTCTGTGATAGAATCCAGGTAACTGTTGTTCTTTTTTGCATTTGTGTATAAACAGGTGTTTTGTGCAGATAGACTTGGGAAGAGTTATGGATTGAACTTTCCCTGTTGCATTATTGCACTTTATTTTTATGTGGAAATTTAGGTTTAGAAATAATTTATGGTATTAACAATATTGCGTATGTACAAGGTAAAAGGGTACTTTTTGGGATTGAAGTGCAAAATTTGGCCCAAAAGATTAAGGCTTATTATGAGCTCGTACTAAACCGGAAATAAAGTAAAGTCTGTAGTAAAGCCCTGTTACTTTCTAAGATACTATAATTGTAAATATTTATTTGGACAATTATTGATTTCAAAAGGTATTGTGAAATGTGTTATTTTAACAAAGAGGATGTACATAATGAGTGAACGAGGAATTTTATGTTGATCTTGGCGTGTCTTTTCCTATGAATATGTTAATAAACTTAGGCGATTTACGGTAGCAGAATTTTTTTAGTAGTTAGTTTGAGTTACAAAAAGCAGCTGAGCAGCCGTGGCATACTTCGTAGCGAAGCAGAGTTATTTTTAAGTTTTTGTTAGGTATATAAGCATCATCGAAGGTTTGTACCATTTTGTATCGTAGAGACCGCAGCTTTCGCAGCATTTAAGCACCCTGAAAGAAGGGCTTTTAGTATTAATAATTGCAGATCAGCTTTAAAGTTCGCAGCAATATATATATATATATATATATATATATATATATACATATTTATAGGTATATATATATATATATATATATATATATATATGTATAAGTACGCCTCACGTTGGGTGTCGTTAAATTTGCTGTGTTAACGCCTTGTGTAAATTTGAGTAGAGGTGTTGGAAAAATATCAATAAACTACTTTAAAGCGTATTTATTTATAATATAGCTGCATTAGAATTACCCAACACTAGAAATATGTCATTTTAAGAAAACTAAGTAATTTTTTAAACGGAAAGCTGTATCAACCGTAAATCTAAAACTGGATTTCTGAGAAGCGGTATGGATTCCAAGTTGCAGGTTCAATTCTTTTTTGCAGCTATATTTTTCCGCTAAAAAGTTGTTGCGCAGATGCCTGAAGCGTGTTGTATATTAAATATAGAGCTATATGACTCTGCAGTTGTAGATACTTTATATCTAGTAAAAATGAAGCTTTAAATGGTCTACCGATTATTATTCTTTTACTTTATTTATATCACGCCGGCCCACTTCTGCTACCGTGACTAATTATTATAAACATAGAATTTTGCAAAACCTGTGCAGCTTCAAAGCTAAGTAGTGATATGATCACTCATATGCGATGCCTACGACTTGACCTATTATTTGAAAATGATTTAATATTTGACAACAATATTAATTTTTTACGGGTTAGGTATTCGAATTCTGTACGTTTAAAACAAGTACTATGTGCATAGTCTACTGCGTCACAGAAACATAGAAAATCTCTAATTCTAGTTTTAAATTGTTGACAAATATTGTAGTGGTTCGTTGTCGGTCAATGTACCTCAAATGTAAGTCAAATTGTACATAGAATTCATTTTATATTTCTTAATTTATTTTCGTATAGTTCAAACAACATTAACATAAAGTAACAACATTACGAAAAAGTTACCAATGATAAAAAAAATTCATATTTATAATATAAACAATTGAGATAATAACTGATAATAAGTAAATTAATTAATTACAAAATCTCAAAATATCAAATAAAATTATTGCAGAAATATAAACATAATATCATACACAAATAATGTTTTGCTACAAATATAAACTTTTATATCTTTACTTTGTTTAATTAAATATTAATATATGTGACACTTTTTTATAGTTTTCAATGAACCAGTGAAAATTTCTAAACTTTTTACACTTGTTCGTCATGCATAACTTTCAACTTATCATTGTTTTGATGACATTTTATTTAATTTAAATCTTATGCAATCTAAAAATTGTTGGAAAATCGCGTATCTCTATTCTCATTAAAATATTTAAGTTTAAGACAAGCAGAAGCTGTTTTTTAAGTGATGCTGGGCTGGCGACATTTGATAAGCTGAAGGTTTCTTCCTGATCTATCGAAGATCGTATCATCAGTTTTAATGTATCGCTTTTATGTAATTTGTTTGTCGTTCCAATTTTGCTGTTTCTGTATAATTAGTCTATAAATAATCACAACTGAAGAATTTATTCTGAAAATATAATTTATTATTTTGTATCTTTATCAATACTGACTGGAAACAATCTGTATGTGATTGAATAAGCTTTTAATCAGTGTTTTTCTAAAACTGTAGAATGCCATTAAATACAAGGCAGTAACTGCTTTGTAAATTTGACAATAGCCTCTGCACATTTTTACAACGGATACACAATACATTCTACTTTTAATGTGTTGCAATAAAGTTCATGACTTTTAAAGGATTTTATACATTACTTTTTGTAATAATTTCCATTCCAGCAATATATTGCTGCTTCCAATTTCTTAATAATTTTTTATTAGCCAAAGTTGATTTTAATGCTTCACGCTAAACAAACAACAAATTAGTTGATTTAACTCACGATTCAATTCCCTGCCTTCTTGTAAATTTCTTAACCAGTTAACTTATAAATAAATTTACCCTGTTACTAAAGTGAATTCTCTTAAGTAATTGTTTTGAGATTATTGTATTGTATTCTGTATTCTACGCTTGATGGTCAGAGTTAAAAGTGTGTGTTAAATATTACCACATTTGCATACAGTTAAATACTCTAATGAAATCTTGAGTAGTATCAAGATCCAAAGCGTATGACCCCTATTTTTGATTTCAGCCAATATAAGAGGCATATATATATATATATATATATATATATATATATATATATATATTGCAGTGGATTCCTCTAAACCAATCTCAGGCCCCCACGAATTGGGTGCCATAAAATTGCAGTGGATTTCAAAAAAATTATATCTTGCCCCATGGATTGGGTGCCATGAAAGTGCAGTGGATTCCTCTAAACCAATTTCGGGCCCCCATCAATTGGGCCAACATAACATTTTCTGAAAATAAAAAAAATTCTTACTATACCTTTGGAAAGCCTCCTTATTTCTGCACACCCTGGCTAGCTCAGAAATCTGCTTCTTCTTGAATACCTACCATCCTAAGTCCATTCCTTTCTCACAAACACAGTCAAATGAAATTACCACTCAAATAATGCAACAAAACATACAACCTTTTTATTTACACATATTAACAAGTTTCCATTAGTAAGAAAATATTTACACATTGGTATATACTGTTTGATAAAAACTGTTACCATCTCAATTTTTTAATCTTTTAAAATTTCATGATTTTATTATATTTCAACCATTTTATTTTAGACGGGTAGAAGGGTCAGTCGTGCAACCCTAAATTGATTTTTATTCTGGTCTATTTTGAGCTCAGTATAACCCAGTTATTCTAAATGCTTTTAAACCTCGCATTTTTAGTTTAAAATAAAGCTAAAGACCCTTTACTCCTTACAACAACATTTTTATGTCATTAATAAACATTTTAAATAATCAATAGTAATTGTCCTGTACATATACCCCTTTTAAATAAGTTTTTATGGTAATAAATTACACACCCAATAAGTCAAAACACTCAAGCACAAAATACCAGCACAAATGTTCAAGCAAAAGCAAGAAATTAATTTTCTTTACCTAGAGTAAGCTTCGTCCATCGTTACCTCTAGAAATGTTTATCAAAATCCTCGTGGTTGTGTCCATACACTTCGCGATTATGCCTGAATTCAACTGATGTTCACTAGCTATCCAAATCTCTGCCACCACCTTTAGTATTTCTACCCGAATAATGGTCTCGACCAAGCTTAACCTTCCAAACTCACTACACTTCACGCATACTTGTTTCTAACATTTCGATTCGCTTACCTCAAGTACCATCCTATCATTAGATTGTAGCGAGTATAGTAACAGCACCTTTGATAAGCTAGAACCCACTTGTGCAAATCACACTTTTAAAACATTTCCGGTATTTTACTACCAGCTTTTTCACACTTTTCAATAGGATGTTGGATAATAATTTAACTAATAAGCGACACTCTGTACGTAATAGCAATTAAGTAAGAGATCTCAGCGATATAAGATCTAAAAGATGTAAGAGAGCGTTAATAATATAATAATCCCAGTGTATTTATACGATTTTTAATACCTCTCGCGGAACCTTTTTTCATCGAAAAGCTTATTTTCTAATCCGATTCTCAAAATTTTGTTCGAAACGAACTTTAACGTCTGAAAAATTCCAAGTTTAGCGTTCTGTTACATAGAAATTCGCTCAACAACATGTAACGGACACGAGCTTCACAAAACTGCCACCCTTCGACCAATTATATTGCTTTCCCCCGTTTTAACATTCAACCCTCTAGCTACCTTTCTTCATTTCACCCATATTTATTGTCTCTTTTAGAATCCCTCTCAAGCTACAGATAATCGATATTGTTGTTGTCTCTCGTGTATTTTCGACGTGTGTTGTAACCAACGTTTTATTATACGTGTTCTCTGTCTGCTTTACATTATAGATATTTCATTTCACTTAGTCTTCAAAGCATTTGTTATTTTAACAGGTTGTCGCACCGACCGTTGCAAACGATTCTCTAGAATTTTGTCCCAACGTATACTTCAGTTCTTTGAACTTGACATTTAACTTTTTTGAAGTAAATTGTCCGTTTGAAATAATAATTCCAAGTTTTCGAGTTTCTTAGAATTTGTATAACGAACGTTTCGTTTCTTTAAATTGAAATATGCGTTTAAATTATTGATTTTCTATACTCAAAAACTTTGTTTCATATCCCATGCGCTTGATTTAAAATGTTACAACTAATTTTACGTATCCTTGAGTTTTCATGTACACTAAAGCTGCCTCCCTTTATGCAATTTTAACCTTCTGATTTAGAATCACAAAATATTTTAATAACCGTCCGTTTTCACTATCTAAACCAATAAATTTGGCGCGTAAACAAATTGATTCCTTTCCCTATATACACAGTTGTTAAAAATTTAGTATCTATACCTATATACCCTTCTTAACCTATAATTCCACAACAATATATATATATATTCTTAATATCTCTCCTCTCTCTCTTTCTCTAGCCCTTCACTTTTTCTGCTGGGCTTTTACTTTCAATTAGCTTCCCACTCGTTGGGTTTCAACTCCTCCTTTTTTTCTTTATTTATTACACTTTAAACTTTAAACAAAATTTGTTATACGACTTTTGTCGTCGTCCCTAATTTACTATTCAATGTATGACTTCAAATCGAGGTGCTTTAACAAACGTTTGGTTGGTTCGTTATTTACTAATTACTATATTTTATGCCTCGACTATTTGAAACTTTAATCTCAGGGTTTTCTCACCTACTCACCGTGAGTTCAATCGTGAGTAGATGTGCACTACCCAACCAAACTGCACCCTCGTTTGTTTTACCACTTTTTTAATGTACTGAATTTACTATGTATGCCAAATTTTAACAGATCAAAGTTACCTGATGCCAAATTAATTTATGTAACTATTTATGACTTTAATTTTTGACGTTCTAATATATTCACGGTACTTACCAGAATTATACCGCCCTGAAGGCCTTCTTTTAACTGCTGGCTCAAGTTCGAAATCACCGTACGCACTTTCACAAAAGATTCTCCAATATAGTCCGCTTGCGTACTGCCTCCAGGTGTTCTTAAACCAATTTCGTTGACCCAAACCTGAAATAATTTTACCCCAATTTAGAATTTAGCAAAAAACGTTATGTCAACTTCCCCTGCGTTAAATCTTTTTCGTCGTATACTGCTCTCCTGTTCCTCTGCTTCGTATTCCAATTAATCCTCTCTTCGCTCAATCCAAATCAATCCGCTGTCCTATTACAAATCACTCCTAGTCCTGCTATTCCAATTATCCATACGATGTCCTTACTGCCGTTTAATCTGCTCAAATCACTCCAAAAATTATCTATGTCGTCGTTGCCTTCTGTATCCACTCAAATCTCCTACTGCCGTTATACCAAATCTATCCAAAACCAACACCAATCTTCCTCAAAACTAAATAATCGTCGCTTTCCCCGTTGCACAATTTAAACCACTTTAAAATCTTCTCTTATACACGCTGACTTTCCCGTTGCACTATTAACCACTTTTAAAACCTTTTAATACTCGTCGCCTTTATACTCTCGATGATTCATATTACTTTCACTTTGACTAAATAATACTCGCTGATACATATAAACTTTTATTTTAATAAATATTTTACAACTTTTAACGCAGGTTTCATGAAAACACGTCTTTATCTGAACAAATGCGAAAATTAAGTCTCTTATTTATTTTGCTTAGCTATAAAATCAACAACCTTAGCTTACTTGAATTACAAGTTTTAAACATGCAACATCCAATAACAATTCATCTTTCTTTCCGTGTCCAAAATACCTTCACTACAGTTTTATAAATATTTTAAATTTCTACTATTGGTCCAAAACACTTCACCAAACTCCAATAACCTTTTACATTTCGATTCACTTTAAATTTTGATTTACAATTCGTCCAAAAGTTGATTCTATTAAAAGGAAAAGCCAAATAATTTACACACGACCTGGACGCTTTGTTATATTGCAGATATCCATAAATGCGTTCGGCTTTCCGACGGCAAATGTACTCTTAACTGGCTCATAAAATATCAACTCAGTATAAAACCTCAAGTACCGTGCATTATATCAACGTCATAAAGTCATGTTATCTACCTTTTGGCACATATGTTTTAAACTGAAATGGTACATACTTTAACGTATGTAAAGTATAGCAAAATTATAGTTTTTAAATTATTTGATCTGAAATATTGACCCTATCGTTTGGCATACACCCCTATTAATACAAATATACCTTTAGAAGCCTTATACCCCCCCCTACATAATATTGGCCCCACTGGTTTTTAATGAAATTGGAAATTTCATATGTTTTTCTCTTCCCCTGGTATGCAAAAATTTCTGATTTTCATTCAAAACCACCCTTTCGTTGTTTCATTTCAATTTGGCAACCCGCATTCGCCTTTTTCTCACATCTATCACACCATGCTATATTCTAACCTATACTATTTTACTATAACAAAACAAAACAAAAACTAAACTTTCCGTTGCATGAACCACATTATAACCTATCCTATTAAACCCTCTTCTTGTACTACTCTATATGGGTACAAATTCTCCAAATGAAAACGCCCGCGATATCCCCCTGTCATATTATCTAGCTCAAACGTATTGCCTTCAGCAAAAATATGCGTGATCCTGTACGGCCCTTCATAAGGAAACAACAGCTTCGCGCAAATGTTTTTGTCGCGGTTTGAAACCCTTAATCGTTTGACTACTACCAAATCCCCTATTCCAAAAATCGTTCTTTTTTTAATTTTTCTACACCTTCGTTCGATGTCCCTACGCTGCATCCTTTCGACTCTACGCCTGGCATTACTTAGCAACTCTGTTATGTCTTGTACCTCGACTTCCTCCCTCCATGGTCTAGCTGGTATAATCCTTCGCATTAATGTTACCGGACATGTTTTCGTAACCGAACTCGGTACGCTGTTCATAAAATTTTCTATTTGTGGTAGATACCTAATCCATCTGTCGTGATGCTCCTGTGTTGCCAATCGTAAATATTTTATCACCTCTCGTATGTAACGTTCACATGGATTAGCTTTCGGATGTCGTATGCTACTAAATGATACTTTAATATTTGCCCTTTTTAACCCGTTCCTGAATCTTTGATTGTTGAAATACGTGGTGTTGTCTACCAAAATCCTTTTTATCTTCCCGACCTGGCTTTCAAATTCTCCAATTGACTGCAATGCATGCACCATGTTACTCCGTCTTGCCGGAAATAATTTTACAAATTTAGAAAAAACGTCAACCACCACCAAAATATGTCGATACCCCTGTTCACTCGTGATCTGGTTGCTTAAATAATCAATCGCCACCAATTCCAATGGTCCATTGACGCTCACGCTCATCGGCATATTCTGCAGCACCACGTTCTTGTCTTTACCTAGAATACAAATTTCACACCGATTTATCCTTTCCTTAATCACCGTGATATCATTTCTTGCGTAAAACGCCTCTCTGAATACTAAAAATGTTTTTCTGATGCCTATGTGCCCGAATTTTAAATGAATTTCGTCTATGATTTCAGCGGCAACGTCTCTTGATAGCACTACCAGCTCTGCATCCCCTATCCTTTTCACCACAAACTGCCCTACGATGGTAAATCCCCTGTACTCTTCCATATTTTCTCTTGTTAGTTGCTCGCGTATCGAGCTTACATCACTGTGCCTCTGCGCCTCTATAAGTTTGGCGTTTGTCCATCGACCAACATCCCTGAACTCCTGCAAAGCAATTAAACACCCCTTTATGTTTTGATTCGATTCCACCTGCGGTCTGCTCAGAAAATCCGCTGTCACATTCTCCTTTCCTGGCTTATGTTTAATTTCAAAGTCGTATTCCTGTAACACCAATGCCCATCTATACAACCTACTGTTTAAAAACTCCTTTTTCTTCATGAACGTTACCACCGTGTTGTCGGATTCTATTAGAAATTTCTTACCTAACAAATAAAAACGCAACTTCTTCACCGTGTATACTATGGCCAACATCTCCTTCTCTGCCGTCGCATACCTGGTTTCGCAGTCTTTCAACACCCTGGAAATGAAAACAATTGGTACTTCAACTCCATCCTGTATCTGCACCAACTCAGCCCCGATTGCATATTTCGACGCATCCGTCCTCAAAATAAAATCGTCTTTCAAATTTGGATATTTTAACGCTAACTCCTTGTAAAATGCACCTTTTAAAACCTGGAACGCCTTCTCTCGTTCAGCAGTCCACTTCCATCTCTCCTTTTTCTTTAACAAACTCACCAACGGTACGCACACTTCAGAATACCTCGGTATAAACCGTTTGTAATAATTTAGCACCCCTAAAAATCCTCGCAGCCCTCTCACATTCTTTGGTCGCGGAATGTTTTTCAACTCGTCCAATCTTTTATTGCAAATTTTCATCCCTTGTTTGCTAATTTCAAACCCTAAGTATGTAACCTTGCTTTTAAACAACTCGCATTTCTCTACGTTCAGCTTTAAACCCCCTTCGTCCAGTCGTTGGATCACCTTTTCTAAATGCTCCAGGTGTTCTTGCTCGTCCCTTGAAAAATTAACAAATCATCGACATAATGCGAACAGAAACATTCATATTCATTAAACAACTTCTGCATCGCTCTTACAAGTGCTGCTGAAGAACTACTTAAACCAAACGGAACTACAGAAAACATATAAATCTCGCCTTCGATACTAAATCCTGTAAACTTTTTACTGTCTTCATGCAACGAAATTAACCAAAACGAATTCTTTAAATCTAATTTACTAAAAACTTTCATTTCATATACTTTATACAATAAATTATCCAACCCTTGTGGTTGCTCATACTGCGGTTTCGTAATCGCATTCAATTTCCTCGCATCTAAACAAATCCTTATATCCTTTTTATTGGGTTTTGGTACTATAACTACTGGGTTCACATATGGAGTTCTCGCTGGTTCTATAATACCCTCTTTTAACATTCTGTCTATCTCTATTTTAACCCTATTTCTTATGGCAAACGGAATTGGATACACCCTTGTATTAAATCCGATGTCTTCCGTGACCTCCAACTTATGTGTATACCGCCTCGCAAATCTTGGCTCTTCATTAAATAACCCTACATATTTATTAAATAATTCTCCTAGCTTCATCTTAATTTCAATACTCACTTTCCCTATCTGTTCATCATTAATTAATCTTGCAAACATATTACATAATCGTACTTTAACCTGTCCATCATTATACTCTTTAATCATTCCTAATCCTGTACTATCTATATCATTTCCATTCCTGTATTCCTCACTAACCGTAGGTACCACCCATGACCTATCTTTATCAAATATTCTAATTGACCTATCCTTTCCATCTATATTCAATCCAAAATCCTCTATTAAGTCCATACCCAATATGAAGTCTAACTGTAACCCTTTCGTAATTAAAAACTCTGCATTCCCTGCTTCTTTATTTCCTATATATATCGGTACACGGATAACATTATAAATCGTCGTTAGTTTTTTGTTCATCGCTGACCATAAATTAACCCCCTCAATTGTTCCTATTCTTCCCTTTAAAAATTCTTCATGTTCGACTACTATCCTCTCATTTACCAGCGACAACTGTGACCCACTATCCACTAAAGCAACATAAACACAGTCCCTTAAACTAATATTTATAAACAACAAATTCTTTTTATTAAAAATGTAACTGTTTAACAATAAATCCCTTATACTATAGCAAACATCAATCTTAACTCCTAAGCAGTCGGTCGTCCAAAAATTCGCGTTTTTTTTTGTTCCTGAGGCGTCTCGTGAATCTCCACCACCTCAATCCTATTCGGGTCCGTTGTAATTGCGCTCGTCGTCATATGCTGGACGTTTACGTCCCTGTCCGTCCGGCTATTTCCATTTTGTATTCCTCCCCCAGTCGTCCGGCCGTCATCCTCGTCGTTGTCGTGCCGGTATCTGTTTTGTCCATTGTAGCCGTTATCCCGGTGATCCCTATTGTAATACGGTCGTCTATGTACCTCGTGTCCCCAGTGATTCCTATGTCCGTAGTTAAAATTTTCCTGTCTATAATTTGGTCTGTTTTCGTGGTACGGTTGTCGTCGACTGTCTTCCCTGTAACCCCTGTTTTGTTCCCAATGGTGTGTCCGCGTTTTCGCTTCGAGTGCTGTCGCTAGATCAAAATTTCTCATTACTCCTAAGAATTCCCTCAACGTCTTGACATTTTGTACCACTACCACTCTGGTAACCTCCGGTTCCATATGACCTGCCAGTAGAAGTACAATGTCGTCCTCGCTCAATTTCGGTGTTAAGTGTTGCGCCTGATTAAACTTGTCAATCGCGTATTCTTCGCGTGTGCCGTGAGTCTTGCTATAATGTCCTGTAATTAGATTCGTCCTTATGTCGGTCTGATGTGTAGTTTTCCAAAACTGTTCTATAAAGAGTCGTTTGAAGTCAGCGTACGTGTCATACTGTTTTCGAATAATGTTATGCCATTTTTCGGCATTTCCCGTCAAACTCGACCCCACAATCTGTAGTTTTGTTCGTTCGTTTTCTGTCCCTACGATCTCGTCTAGTCGGTCCAGGAATCCCATGGGCTGTTCTGTCTTACGTCCCTCAAACTTCGGTAAAGCGTCCCGGTTTAATCGAAAGTGCGGTCCGTAGTCTAGTCCAATTCGCCTCCTTTCTAGGTCGTCTAATTTCTCGTGAATTTGTCTAACGTCATGTCCTACCCTGGTTTCTAATCCCGTGACTTTGTCGTCAAGTTTTCGTCCAGTTTTGTCCTACCGTGTACGTTTTCGTTTTGTATGGTTTCTAATGTTTGTCCTAAATTTTTGTAGTTGGTCCTATGTCGTTTGTCGCATGTTTGTATTTCGTTACTTAAATTTGAAAACCCGCTAATCATCGTTTCTTCCACTGTGTCTACCCGTGTCTTAATTTCCGTTCTAAGGTCAGTCCGTGTCGCGTTCAAATCTCCCTGCAAATGTACTCGTGTGTGTTCCAACTTGTCGTCAACCCTGTCTACTTGTTGTTGGACCTCTGTCCGCATGTCGTCCTTTGCAATCTGTATTTGTGCTAGTAAATAGACCTGCGTGTGGTTCATTTTCGCCGTCAGGTCCGCGTGCGCTGTCCTAAACTCGTCCCTTAGCTCGTTATGTGATTGTGTAATTTTGTCTGTCAGTTCTGTATGTGATTCCATAATTTTGTCTGTCAGTTCTGTATGTGATTCCATAATTTTGTCTGTCAGTTCTGTATGTGATGTCTTAAAGTCGTCTTTCATACTCATCAAAAATCTCATAATGTCGTGGTTTCCGTCGGCTTCTGCTGCTCTCACCTCCGGTACCGTCGCCTGGTCCATGTCCGTGTCTGTCACCTCCAACTCTGTCTGCCTCGTGTCCGTCTCATGTAGGTCGCCCCCTGCGTCCAGCTCTATGTCTTGTCTCCTTACATCCATTTCAACCCCGTGTATCAGTCCCGATCTTGTGATTCTTTTTGTGTCCGCGTCCGTCATCTCTGTTTCCTTGTTTTGAACTCGTTTCCTGTAAAATAAAGAAAAACCTGCGGGCCCCACCTAACTCGGAATCCCGGATTCTACTCTCTTTCACTCTAACACCTTTTTAACCTTTTTCTCGAGCCTCACGTTGGGTTTGCCACCTTCTTAATATCTCTCCTCTCTCCCTTTCTCTAGCCCTTCACTTTTTCTGCTGGGCTTTTACTTTCAATTAGCTTCCCACTCGTTGGGTTTCAACTCCTCCTTTTTTTCTTTATTTATTACACTTTAAACTTTAAACAAAATTTGTTATACGACTTTTGTCGTCGTCCCTAATTTACTATTCAATGTATGACTTCAAATCGAGGTGCTTTAACAAACGTTTGGTTGGTTCGTTATTTACTAATTACTATATTTTATGCCTCGACTATTTGAAACTTTAATCTCAGGGTTTTCTCACCTACTCACCGTGAGTTCAATCGAGAGTAGATGTGCACTACCCAACCAAACTGCACCCTCGTTTGTTTTACCACTTTTTTAATGTACTGAATTTACTATGTATGCCAAATTTTAACAGATCAAAGTTACCTGATGCCAAATTAATTTATGTAACTATTTATGACTTTAATTTTTGACGTTCTAATATATTCACGGTACTTACCAGAATTATACCGCGCTGAAGGCCTTCTTGTAACTGCTGGCTCAAGTTCGAAATCAGCGTACGCACTTTCACAAAAGATTCTCCAATATAGTCCGCTTGCGTACTGCCTCCAGGTGTTCTTAAACCAATTTCGTTGACCCAAACCTGAAATAATTTTACCCCAATTTAGAATTTAGCAAAAAACGTTATGTCAACTTCCCCTGCGTTAAATCTTTTTCGTCGTATACTGCTCTCCTGTTCCTCTGCTTCGTATTCCAATTAATCCTCTCTTCGCTCAATCCAAATCAATCCCGCTGTCCTATTACAAATCACTCCTAGTCCTGCTATTCCAATTATCCATACGATGTCCTTACTGCCGTTTAATCTGCTCAAATCACTCCAAAAATTATCTATGTCGTCGTTGCCTTCTGTATCCACTCAAATCTCCTACTGCCGTTATACCAAATCTATCCAAAACCAACACCAATCTTCCTCAAAACTAAATAATCGTCGCTTTCCCCGTTGCACTATTTAAACCACTTTCAAATCTTCTCTTATACACGCTGACTTTCCCGTTGCACTATTAACCACTTTTAAAACCTTTTTAATACTCGTCGCCTTTATACTCTCGATGATTCATATTACTTTCACTTTGACTAAATAATACTCGCTGATACATATAAACTTTTATTTTAATAAATATTTTACAACTTTTAACGCAGGTTTCATGAAAACACGTCTTTATCTGAACAAATGCGAAAATTAAGTCTCTTATTTATTTTGCTTAGCTATAAAATCAACAACCTTAGCTTACTTGAATTACAAGTTTTAAACATGCAACATCCAATAACAATTCATCTTTCTTTCCGTGTCCAAAATACCTTCACTACAGTTTTTATAAATATTTTAAATTTCTACTATTGGTCCAAAACACTTCACCAAACTCCAATAACCTTTTACATTTCGATTCACTTTAAATTTTGATTTACAATTCGTCCAAAAGTTGATTCTATTAAAAGGAAAAGCCAAATAATTTACACACGACCTGGACGCTTTGTTATATTGCAGATATCCATAAATGCGTTCGGCTTTCCGACGGCAAATGTACTCTTAACTGGCTCATAAAATATCAACTCAGTATAAAACCTCAAGTACCGTGCATTATATCAACGTCATAAAGTCATGTTATCTACCTTTTGGCACATATGTTTTAAACTGAAATGGTACATACTTTAACGTATGTAAAGTATAGCAAAATTATAGTTTTTAAATTATTTGATCTGAAATATTGACCCTATCGTTTGGCATACACCCCTATTAATACAAATATACCTTTAGAAGCCTTATACCCCCCCCCTACATAATAATATATATATATATATATATGGGAGCTTCTTTTTAAAAAGTTTTGATTTCCAAACGACCCTCCTATCAAGTGTATTTTTTTTTAATTGTTTAATTACAAAAATAACTTATTTCTGTTACAACGACTGAGACGTTTATATTCACTAAACATTAAGTAACTGAAATTGACAAAATACTTGAAGTTAATAAATCAATAATTAATAATCAAAAATTACAAATGAGTAGCTTAAACAACCAACAATGTTAAAGTTATGAAGTTCTAAGACTGACTGGCCGTCATGGGCTCCTCAGGATATTTATGCAATCTCTGATCTTACATCACTTGTGAGAAATGCAGATCTATGTTTGCTATTTCTTGATACAATACAATGTATTACCTTTTATAATCTTAATTCTAACAATTGGTTTCTTATAGTCTATTGTTTCCTGCACCTGCAGTCTGGAATACAAAGTAGTTGCTTCCTTTTTCACGTCTGATTCATGAATTTCCATTGACCTTTTATAATGTGTCCTTCAATTATACAATGTAACAATCTATTTCTTAAGACTAAATAGTTTCATTTAAATATACATATATATCAATTTGGGGATATGTAACTCCTCCCGACTTACACGCAAAGCAAAAATAAGAAACGCGAGTTACATAACCCCCAAATTGATACATATGTATATTTAAAGGAAACTATTGTCTTAAGAAATATATTATTACATTGTATAATTGAAGGACACATTATAATGGGTTAATGGAAGTTCATTAATCAGACGTGGGAAAGGAAGGAACTACTTTGTATTGAAACAAATTTTCTAACTAAGGCCTGACACTACTACTACTAGTGGCTTCAATTCGCCTCACACATAGGCGCTAGTGAAACGATTGCCCCAAAAGGCCTCACGTTGCCGGCACCAGTGAAACGTTTTTTCTTGACTTACAAAAACACCAGCCTGGCACTACTTTATTATCACCATACTTCAAGTTAGGTGTCTGCAAAACTAAATCTTCCGACGTAACTAGGGGTCTATTCCTGGGGTAGAGCAATGAGCAATGGGGGGGTAAGTCGAAATCTGTGGGGGGTCACACTCAAACTAAAACAAACAGGCGCCACCAAGTCCAGATTGATTTATATTAATGGCATAGCAAATTTCTAAGGGCGGACGTGGAGACCCAAAGAAAAAAGATCGCCTTCGCTGACTCAAAAACTTGTCTTAACAGAATAAGACGCTGTTCCTGTAAGGAAAAATAATAATTAAGTCACATAGAAAATGGGAACACTATTTGCGTCCCTCAAGTATATCTAAAATGCATAGAGAATATTTCTTACATAATGGAATCATAAAATTTAACTCTTTCTGTGTTTTGTTTATCAGGTCTGATCAAACCAGATCAGAATAAAAACTTTAAATGTAGATAATTAATTTACTAGAAAGAATTTTCTTTGTTTCAGTAAATAAAATTTCATGATAATTAAATAAAATAAATATGTGATATTCTTGCAAAATTGTTGTAAGGTTTAACAACTGATCCTTACTCAAATATATAACACTTCAGTGTAACTAACAATATTAAGTTTCTTTATAACCCAACCAGATCTGTGTAGGTCACTTACAAATGAATATATGAAATTTTCTCATTAATTTAACAAAATTAAAATTAGTTTGAAGTTAATAGAATCACCAAGATATTCTCTAATTTTATCAAAAGTGGCAGTACTGTAATGTTAAACATATGTTAGCCATTATGCAATTGTTGACGGCATTGTTCAAATAAACAGGTGACGTAATAGCAGCTGTTAATTTACGTTGTAGCCATATGTAGTCACATCTTTACAAAACTAAGTGAAATCAAATTTTGATACTGGGGAAAACCAGCTTAATTACAGGTAAACTGAATGACAATTTTGTACATCTAACAAACAAAACGAAATAATGTACTTTCAGAAGGAAGTACTGAGGAAATTCTTAATTCTATTACGAACCCAAATACCGGCTTTCGTCCTTGGTTGCAATGGAAACAACTTCGCAGAGCGGGGCCTGCTGTTAAATATGTTTGTTTTCCATGCTTTATTACAGATGCAAGAGCGAAGCAGATTTCTTACATTGGTTCACGGCAGCTTTAAATCACAGCGTACTCCTCCGTTGTCTAATTTTATTTCAAAGTGGTCATGCGGTTTTCTAATTTATCGTTGCAATTTCTGACGTATTGTTGCTTTTCTAACGTATGGCTGCTTTTTCTAAGGTATGGTTGCTTTTTCTAACGTATGGTTACTTTTTCTAACGTATGGTTACTTGCGCGTTACTCAGGAAGTGCTTCACCAAATTAAAGCGACCCGGAGGTCACTCGTCATTCTTTTTGAATGCCTCTTTACGCTGCCCTAAACTATCGACGAGTGCGCTCGCCGCGCTCCTGCAAGGTGGGAGGATCATAAGTGTGGTTCTCGAACCTCTCACGCGCGCGCTAGTGGCTTGTGGATTTGCACCGCACTCCGAAACAAATAGACTACTAATCCTAGATATAGCAATATTATAAAAATTTGATTGTTACTTGAATCTTTATATTAGTTAATAAAGGTATTTCAATATTCATGGTACGTTTAATGAGTATGTTCCTTTACTGCTAAAATAAAATTGTTACACTACCCCTTTCCTAAAAGAAAAAATTTTTTTTTTAAGAAAAACTCTAAATATAACAAATACAAAAATTTTTACAACAATACTAGCCTTTCCTACCTTCCTAACTAACTATGCAATTTTATAAATTTATTCAAATGGGGGGGACAAATATTTACAAATGAGTGTGTTGGTAACTACGCGTACCTGACGTCCATCGGGAGACAAAATCGGGGAGTCACAATCGGTAATAATCAAAATTGGGAGGGGGTCAAATTAGAAAGTCAAACACTCCACGGGACAAAAAAAATTCAAATTTACAATATTTCCTGACTTGAGATTCTTACTTCTAACAAGGCTAATATTTCTTACCTATAACCAAACACTTACAACTTATTTCTAATTTCAAAAACTTCACTTCCAGGAGCTCATTTAGCTCTATCTACAAAAAAAAGGAATGCTTCCTCATCAAGACAGCATAACTATTCAAAACATCATCACTACACGGTGATAATCAAAAGTAAGACCCTACTAATAGGTCTATATTTAAACACCATCATCACAAAGTGATAATCAAAACAAAGGTGACCTAATCAAAAAGTTACTCATCAAATGCAAATACAAAGTATCATCGCTTCATCGCAAAGAGATGATCAAAACAAAGGTAACCCAGCCATAAGGTTACTTACAAAATTCAAATTCAAAAATATTATCATCACAAAGTGATAATCAAAACAAAGATAACCTAACCAAAAGGTTACTTACAAATCTCAAATACAAAATATCATCACTTCATCGCAAAGGGATGATCAAAACAAAGGTAACCTAACCATAAGGTTACTTATCAAATTCAAATACAAAATATTATCACTTTATTACAAAGAGATAATCAAAACAAAGGTAACCTAACCATAAGGTTACTTATCAAATGCAAGTACAAAACTGGGCCAGTCAGGGCTGTACTATCCTACACCCTACTGAATATCCTATCACTAATTTCTAACAAACAACTGATCTCATTAGTGATGGACCAAACGGTGAGACTCACCAAACCAACTTTGACCTTATCAATTCAAAGAACTTCTAACGGTCAAAAGGAACAAGGGAAAGAATAATCTAATATTCTCTCTACCTGGATATGTAGAAATCAGGACCAATAATCAAATAGCCCATCTACTTCTACATAGTAAGGATATCTGTCAAAGACATCCTCCAAACACATCTCTGAGCAACGCGCGAGCAAAATGTCCAGCTTGCACACTAAAGCACACCTCAAACCTACAAAACTTACAAAATCTCAAACCACTTACTTCACTTCTCAAACAAAATACTCAATTTTAGTGGACTGACACTAAATCAGAACAAAACAAAACGAACCACTATGTCATTACTTAATATCAACGAGATGATCGGATCTGAATTAATCGTCAGGATCATCATTTTCATTTGGATATGATGCATCAACTGGTTTCAAGTCCTTTACGTGCCATTTCCCTGCTTTTGTCCCATCTTCGTTCTCTAACTCATATACTAAATTGGAATGTTTTTTCCGAACTTTACTCATAACGAACTTAGGGGCTAACTTAGCGGAAAATTTATCACTAGCACTCGAGAGGACCTTATTAGCTCTCCAAACACTTTCTCCGACTCGGAATGAAATGTCTCTTCTCCTAAGATTGTAGCGTTTACTTGAACGTTGGTAAGCTACATGCAAATTTTCACGGACATTTCCAAAAATATCAAACAAAGGTTGACGATCCAAAACATACGAAGGTCTACTACTGGAGACGACATCAATATCCTCACCCGGTATAAAATTATCATTATAAGCTTTTCCACTTAACTGCCTTGAGGAGCATACACAGCATTGTACCACATCTCTTGGATCTCGTACCTTGCACACAAAACTTCAAAAACATGTCCAATCAACTGTGGACCATTATCACGAATAACAAATGGTGGTATTCCGTATGCAAAAAATACTTTTCTTCTAAGAACTTCTCAATCAAATGTGCTGTGGCACTTCGCAAAGGTTGCAAAATCGAATATTTCGAAAACCAATCACCAACAACTAAAAGCCATCCACCTGCTTATGAATCATCAATAAAAAAACTAATCACGACGATAGCTAACAAAAAAATCAGTGTTCGGGTACACTCACATCCTACTACCAATCGAACTGTCGAAACAAATACAATGCTTCACAACGCCTAAATATGCTAGAGTGACAAACCCTCTACGAGTCTCACCTAGACTAACAATACCAAAAGTTTACATCAAATCAAAAAGATGCAAAAAAAATCTAGAGCGCCTAACTCACCTCGAGTCTCGTCTAGACTTACGCAATGCCGAGCGACCAACTCTTCCTGAGTCTCGTCTGGACTGACATACTGCTGAGCGACCAACCACGACGACAAGTTCCGCCTAGACTAAATTGCGTTGCAATGCCGATCTAAACAAAATCTGCTAACAAAATCAAAAACGTGCTTATGCACAAAGAGCAATTCTCAAACGACACAACGACAGCTCACTCCAATGTACCTTCAAAATAGAATCTCTAGCCTTATCATCAAATTTCGACAAAGATGTTCTTTATTGACTCAAACAAATCAAACAACAGGCTTATCAGCTTCTTTAGCTGACAGTCTTCCTAAAATTTTCCTCAAAACTGGTTTCTCACTCTCTACTCCCGTTCTTCTTTAAGCAGACAAACAATTCGGAATATCCGACATGATTACAAAAGCCTAATGGAATCAAACTGAAAGATCTAAATGATCTGAACCTTACAAAAATGATCAAAACAAATTCGTACTACTAAAGGTAAAAATCAAGAGGTGTTTTTGGTAAAATAATTTTTGCCAAAACAATATCAAAAAAAATTATATTGGGTCAAAATAGAATGAAAGTTAAAAATAAATTTAACTAAGTTAATTAATTGATTGACTGTGGTTTAACGTTACAACCAATCTTTTATCAAAAGCGAACAAACAAAACTAAATGTCAAATAGACTTTAAGCAAACAAATTTCGACGCAAAATAATTTTGGACAAATAGATTTCAAAGCAAAATAAATTTTGAGCTAACAAATTTCAATGCAAATTAAATTTTTGAATAAACAAATTTCGAAGCAAAAATAAATTTTGAACAGACTATTTCAAAGTAAAATTATTTTTGAACAAACAAGTTTCAGAGTAAAATAATTTTAAACGAACGAATCTCAAGTAAAATTAATCTTGAACAAACAAATTTCGAGGTAAATCAAATTATGAACAAACAAATTTCGAGCTAAATTAAATTATGAACGAACGAATTTCGACGAATCACTCGTTGAATAAACAAATTTCGACGCCCCTAGCGTTGAACAAACAAATTTCGAAGCCCCAAACGTTGAACAAACAAATTTCGACGCCCCACGTTGGGCGCCAGTGAAACAAATTTTCTAACTAAGGCCTGACACTACTACTACTAGTGGCTTCAATTCGCCTCACACATAGGCGCTAGTGAAACGATTGCCCCAAAAGGCCTCACGTTGCCGGCACCAGTGAAACGTTTTTTCTTGACTTACAAAAACACCAGCCTGGCACTACTTTATTATCACCATACTTCAAGTTAGGTGTCTGCAAAACTAAATCTTCCGACGTAACTAGGGGTCTATTCCTGGGGTAGAGCAATGAGCAATGGGGGGGTAAGTCGAAATCTGTGGGGGGTCACACTCAAACTAAAACAAACAGGCGCCACCAAGTCCAGATTGATTTATATTAATGGCATAGCAAATTTCTAAGGGCGGACGTGGAGACCCAAAGAAAAAAAAGATCGCCTTCGCTGACTCAAAAACTTGTCTTAACAGAATAAGACGCTGTTCCTGTAAGGAAAAATAATAATTAAGTCACATAGAAAATGGGAACACTATTTGCGTCCCTCAAGTATATCTAAAATGCATAGAGAATATTTCTTACATAATGGAATCATAAAAATTTAACTCTTTCTGTGTTTTGTTTATCAGGTCTGATCAAACCAGATCAGAATAAAAAACTTTAAATGTAGATAATTAATTTACTAGAAAGAATTTTCTTTGTTTCAGTAAATAAAATTTCATGATAATTAAATAAAATAAATATGTGATATTCTTGCAAAATTGTTGTAAGGTTTAACAACTGATCCTTACTCAAATATATAACACTTCAGTGTAACTAACAATATTAAGTTTCTTTATAACCCAACCAGATCTGTGTAGGTCACTTACAAATGAATATATGAAATTTTCTCATTAATTTAACAAAATTAAAATTAGTTTGAAGTTAATAGAATCACCAAGATATTCTCTAATTTTATCAAAAGTGGCAGTACTGTAATGTTAAACATCTGTTAGCCATTATGCAATTGTTGACGGCATTGTTCAAATAAACAGGTGACGTAATAGCAGCTGTTAATTTACGTTGTAGCCATATGTAGTCACATCTTTACAAAACTAAGTGAAATCAAATTTTGATACTGGGGAAAACCAGCTTAATTACAGGTAAACTGAATGACAATTTTGTACATCTAACAAACAAAACGAAATAATGTACTTTCAGAAGGAAGTACTGAGGAAATTCTTAATTCTATTACGAACCCAAATACCGGCTTTCGTCCTTGGTTGCAATGGAAACAACTTCGCAGAGCGGGCCTGCTGTTAAATATGTTTGTTTTCCATGCTTTATTACAGATGCAAGAGCGAAGCAGATTTCTTACATTGGTTCACGGCAGCTTTAAATCACAGCGTACTCCTCCGTTGTCTAATTTTATTTCAAAGTGGTCATGCGGTTTTCTAATTTATCGTTGCAATTTCTGACGTATTGTTGCTTTTCTAACGTATGGCTGCTTTTCTAAGGTATGGTTGCTTTTTCTAACGTATGGTTACTTTTTCTAACGTATGGTTACTTGCGCGTTACTCAGGAAGTGCTTCACCAAATTAAAGCGACCCGGAGGTCACTCGTCATTCTTTTGAATGCCTCTTTACGCTGCCCTAAACTATCGACGAGTGCGCTCGCCGCGCTCCTGCAAGGTGGGAGGATCATAAGTGTGGTTCTCGAACCTCTCACGCGCGCGCTAGTGGCTTGTGGTTGCACCGCACTCCGAAACAAATAGACTACTAATCCTAGATATAGCAATATTATAAAATTTGATTGTTACTTGAATCTTTATATTAGTTAATAAAGGTATTTCAATATTCATGGTACGTTTAATGAGTATGTTCCTTTACTGCTAAAATAAAATTGTTACAGTATTCCAGACGTAACATGATACTACAGGTGCAGGAAACAATAGACTATAAGAAACCAATTGTTAGAATTAACATTATTAAAAAGTAATACATTGTATGTTATCAAGAAATAGCAGACATGAGATCTGCATTTCCACAAGTGCTGTAAGAGCAGGGATTGCATAAATAATCTGAGAATCCCATGATGGCCAGTCAGTTTTAGAACTTCATAACTTTAACATTGTTGGTTGTTCAAGCTACTCATTTGTAATTTTGATTATTAATTATTGATTTATTAACTTCAAGTATTTTTGTCAATTTCAATTATTTAATGTTAGGGAATGTAAACGTCTAAGTCGTTGTAACAGAAATAAATTATTTTTTGTAATTATACAATTAAAAGTAAAATACACTTAATAGAAGTATTGTTTGGAAATAAAAACTTTTTAAAAAGAAGCTCCCAAAAGCCCAAAACCCATCTTTCGGTTTTGGGTATAATCGAGTCTAGTTTGAGATATTTTAGTATTCTGTCTGGTGTTACCAGATGAAGTGTCTATAGGAGTTGGTTTGTAGTAATTATTGGGGTTATTGTTGTTACTCGTCATCAGTGTGTTTCTGTTAGGATTTGCGCCAAATGTTTGCCATGTTCGATTCGCATTCTGGTTGAATTTTGGTGTGAATGTGGATTTCGTAAAGTTTGAATTGAATGTTGGTCTTAAAAATTGTCGAGATTGATTGTTGAAATTTGTGTTATTAAAGTTTGGATTGTTGATTCGTGATTGAGTCATTGGTGCGTTAAATGGTGTAAATTTCGGTTGTGTTGGTATTTGTTTTGCCTCTCGTATTGTTTTAATCTGTGAGTAGTTTTTATTCGCGTTAGGATTATATATTCTATTTCTGTAATACATAATGTTTTCTTTCTCTACAATTAAATTCATTGCTTCTTCTAAGTTTTGAGGAAGTTGAAATCTTATTTTGTCCGATAATCGTTCGGGTATCGCGTCGATGAAAGTGTCTAACGCCATTTTATCGTACATTTTTGTCTTCATTAAACGTATATTTTGGTCGGATTTTTAAGTTTTAGTTTGGTTAATATTAAACTTCGTACGTCCTGACATCTCACACCGAATTGATGTGGTGATTGGTTAGCTTCCATTCGTAAATTTATTAGGTCCCTGATAAGACATTTGATATTTCTTTGGTTGCGGAAATACGCTATTAATATTAGTTTATAATTGTCCCATTCCTTGAGGTCATCGCGACTTGCAATAAGGCTCAAACCTCTTCCGGTTAACTTGCTTAAAATCAAGCGTAAAAGCCAGACGTTACGTTCCACGTCATCTTGTTTATAAAATGACTTCAAAAATGTTTAATACGCAGTAATGAAAATACTTAATAAAGCTTGGTTTCCGTCATCTAATGGAATTGAATCTAAATATAGTTTTATGTTTTCAGAATTCATTTTTTATAAGTTAGAGCTACTTTTCAGTCTAGTTTGTATTAAAGTTATTTAAAGAATCACTTATCGTTACATATATTGTATGTAATTATAATAACCTTGGTTATAATTACATCGGTTTCAGACTTCTGCTAAATAGTTGTTTCATTAGTTAATGTTGCATTAATTGTACATAAACTGTTTTAGTTATATGCCTTTGTTAGATTGTTGCAAAAAAGTGTTTAATTATAAACTTTGTAAGAGGTTATAAATGTGATGAAAATCAAGTTTTTCAGTTTTTCTGAGTAATAATTGCTGTAATAAAATAGTACAAAGAAATGTGTTATAATTATACACTTTTATTATAATAAAGCTCAGGCTTTCGCTGAGTATATCGTTTTATTAATAAATCGTGATAAAATTGTAATAGGAAAAACGGTAGTTAAAATTAAAAGTTCGATAATTACAACACCGGTAGCATGGTATAAGAGACACTATCACAGTTGGCAGCACCAAATCTTATACGGATTTCGGCGCGGTTCAACTACTGATGATGTCATCAATATTACGTAATACTACGCAAATTTAAATAATTCAAAAACAAGGAAATAAGCGCATGCAAATTAAGTAACGAATTACTTACATTAGGTATCCTGTTTCCGCCTGAAATCGCGCTCCGGTAGGCTTCTAACCACCCCAGTCGGGCTCCTCCCGGCGGAATTAAAGATGATACGCTGACGCCACCAAATGCGTACCAATCAGCACCGGCTAGCCAAGGTAATCATGAGTCCTCCTCAGGCATGAAGTTCGGTAGTCCTTAGGTGACGGCAATTCTTACCTATGTAGGGATTTGACAGGAAGGAGGTAGAGGTAGACAAACAAAAAGATAATTAGAGAAGGAACTACATAGGTAAACCCTAACGATACGTTACCAAAGATAGAAACGTGCACTTAACACGACGATATCAGGCAAAAGGCCACGTTATCGCGAGAGAAGCGGAGAACTCTCCCCACCCCATTGTCTAGCATTGCCCTAACCCTCTAGGGATATGCACTCTTGCGCAAACTCACTACCATGACATACGGAAGTACCGCCCATTTCATTTAAAAGTTCCCGCGTACCGCGTATTTAAAAATTATGGCGGGAAACTTCCGTACATTAAAAACTAAACTACTAACACAGTGTTAAAGTGACCCTTGGCACGTAACAATCGCATAAATGCATATATAAAATTCCTTTTGTTTCTTACTAGCTAATATCAATATGCAATTAAAAATTGTTAGGAAAAATAAACTTATGGAATTAACAAAAGTTTGATTGCCAGTTCCATTATAGTCTTTCCTCTTTGTTGGACTTGGTCGATTTTTGTACTTCGTCCAATTTGGTTTTCTTCCAGATAAAGAATTGGAATTCACGACAACCAGTTTTTTTATTTTGTATTTGGCGGTGCCTTTCTGGAATCCTTTTTTTTTAAGTTTTTATTATCAAACAACACTTCTATCAAGTGTATTTTAGTTTCAATTGTTTAATTACAGAAAATAACTTATTTCTGTTACAACGACTTAGACGTTTATATTCACTAAACATTAAGTAATTGAAATTGACAAAAATACTTGACGTTAGTAAATCAATAATTAATAATCAAAAATTACAAGCGAGTAGCTTAAACAACCAACAATGTTAAAGTTATGAAGTTGTAAGGCTGATTAGCTATCATAAGCTCCTCGGGGTATGTATGCAATCTCTGCTCTTGCATCACTTGTGGGAAATGCAGATCTCATGTCTGCTATTTCTTAATACAATACAATGTATTACTTTCTAATAATCTTAATCCTAACAATTGGTTTCTTATAGTCTATTGTTTTCTGCACCTGCAGTATCATGTTAAGTCTGAAATACAAAGTAGTTGCTTCCTTTCTCACGTTTAATTAATGAACTTTCATTAACTTTTTATAATGTGTCGTTCAATTATACAATGTAATAATCTATTTCTTAAGACTTAATGGTTTCATTTAAATATACATATATATTAATTTGGGGGATATGTAACTCGCATCTCTTATTTTTGCTTTGCGAGAAAAGCCGGAGATTTGCTTCTAACTTATAGCTTTTCTTCGTAAGTAACTTTTACAGATATTATGCGGCACGTTTAAATTTCACGCACCTCAATTTACTGTATTTCTGGCCCAAATTCTCATAATCAGTTATTTTATATCTTCTAGGGTCCTATTATTAGTATTGAACAAATTAAAAAGCTTTTAAAGTATATTTACACATATAGTAGGATATGTTATATTTAGACACTAAAGCGCTTTTATTATAAACATCTGTGTCGTTGTACCGGTGCCTTTTTACGCCTATACATGTAACAAACGTTTTTCAGAAATAAACAATAAGGACGTTTGTGTGTCCTTCCTAGACCCGGTAAAGATGCCTAACTTGAATCTTGGATAGTTCGCTAAGTGACTTCTTCGTTGATGCGCTAATTTAGGAACAAAATAAAATTATTAGTTAATTTTGGAACTGCTGTTAGTAGTAATGGCGCTTTAAATACATATTGAACAGTACGTACACATCTGATTATGAAATTAAAACTGAAGATGTTGATTGTGAACATCATTCATTACACAGGATTCGAATTTAGTCTTTCGTTATTGCTGTTTGATAAAGTGATTTCAACGCTTATCGCTTGCTTATTCCAATTAATAAAGTAAGAGGTTTATGACTGTTAGTTTTTTGTTTATAATCTCAATTGTTACATATATAGTGCAGTTTTAATCCCTCATTTAGTTGAAATAATACATAAATCTAGGTACAAATTTTCAGTGTTTGGGATTTCATACAGAATTGCTTATTAGCAGTCTAATAAATTAGTTCGCTAATCCTTGGAAATTTTCTTTTGACGGAGGTATCGTATGAGTCGAACGAGCTGCTCTCTTAAAAACATTGTTTTTTGGATAGCTGGACTGTTTTGCTTCATTAAATGTTTATTTGAATTAAAAATACGTAAGATTTTTTTGGGATGCATATATTGGGACTGATTATCTTTGTTGCAAGATTATACCAAATGAAAAACAACACAAATAATTTATTAATTTTAAAATTTTTTAAATTTTATTAAACATCTATAAAGTATTCAGATCTGAAAGCTGATAGGGCTCCTACAAATGATGTGCCTTATTAATGTTACTAATTAAATGAAATAAATATACAGTTTCTTCTAATGGAAACCGCAATCGAGTGTCTTCAGGGTATTGGTTTTAGTATCCTGAGCATTGTCTACATATTCTCTTGTGCAGTATTCCTCCTCTTTGTAGGTGTACTAAAGGTAGTGGCGCGTTCTTTTTTCACTTGTTTTTTAACCAAGTAAACAACAAACCTACGACCACTTTCGTACCTACTGCAGGACTCATGCCCGAGCTACGCCGTGGTAACGCTTATACCCTCTTCTAAAGTCATTTACCATCTGTCGCCGAGACTCTTTTTTGTGGTAGGTATTACGTATATGACTTATGAATAAAAAAATAGATAATGGAATATCACTTCCATCTATTTCCCTAAATAATTGAAATAAAAATTCACCTAAAACATACCCTCTATTGACATACAAAAAAAGAATTTCATTGCACATACACCTATAAATACGCTTTTCTAAAAATACCCTACCTGTAATCTGACTAAGGTGATGATGAACTAAATCCTAAAAAATCTTAAGGCAAACCTAATTCAGCATCAAATTATTTAAGCTATACGTTTTTCTGCTTTCCTTTCTAACTGTTACATTTATAAATCCCAAATTAATGGTAATACCGTTCATTAAATACAAAAACAGTCCAATTTCAATGTTACACGCTATCATTGTCCAATCCAAAATATTTTACACTTAATACATTTACCTAAAACTCTACTATTGACTCTAATCTCAAAACACTAATTATTCCGGTGAATTAATTACTGGCACTTAATTACTGCCTTATATCTAAAACCCACAATTACAAGTTAAAAATTTATAATACAGTTTTTTTTCAAACGTTAAGTACTCACAGTTTAATTCCAGAATTTCCAACCGCCATCAGGATTGTTGCAATCATTCAATTATTCATTCTAGTAATCATTATAGATCCAATTTAATGGAGAGATTTCTACCAACCCTTTTTTAAAACGGTTTTACAACATTAAATCCGCACTTACGCGATTGAATATACCCTGCCCATTGCAAAAATATATCATGTTACATGTCGAGCGCCGCACATTTCCTAAGGAATTAGCCTACATTTTTTCTTGGAGCTATGTACCATCCCCCTATCAAAACTCACTATTACCCCATTCCTCTTAAATAAACTTCTCTGGGCACCTAGCATTAAAGCCCTTCTCTTGATTTTTATATTACTACATTTAGCATTTTTCTGGCTTGTTTTGCTATTATCTTAACGACCTATAAGAATGCAGAGATTATGTCGGCGCTGCCCAAATGTTTCTAGAAATCGTATAAACTAAGTAGCTCTTCAGCATGACGGTTACATCACTGCCGTAGAGATTATCAGTGTAGGTGTGGAAAATAATATCCTCAAGTATCAAAAGCAGTTATTACGGTTTCCCGCGTTTCTTACTATTGCGCAATTGTTTAATACAACGTATAATTACGCGGCAAATTACGCGCTATTTGCATCAAATACCAAACACGTTTAACAGTGATGCAATGGTCAAATTTTAAGCACAATATAAATAAAAGCAATGTACTCACTTAAATCGCACCTTACAGCCAAATCCCAGGGCCATCTCGTTGTGGGTCACATCACGCCATTGTTGACTCCAAATTTTATCCGTCTATCCTCTATGCTCGGTCGTAAGTGGAACGATAAGGATAACCAGGTAGAAGGAACGATAAGGCAAGATAAGGAACCTACCCCCCTAAAAAGAGAAAAGAAACTCACCCACGACACAGGTAGATGGGTCTCGTCGCTTAATAGCCGTCTTTTCACACCGCACGCACTTGCGCCATTCATTCCGCGCTGGCGCGACTCGGAGACGGCGGAAATTGATAAGTTCATTTAAAAATATCCGCGAGAATTTATTTACAAATTATAAGAATGTACATTACCAAAATTTGGAATGTAACACAGTCTGTTAAAAGACTCACTTCGGCTTGCGTGGTAACAAGAATAATCTCAAGACGGTTCCTGAGCAACATCTTAATAATAATTATACCACTACTGATGATGTCCATTTAGTGGTGGAAATCTGTATTTAGTAGTCTAAATAACCTTCTGCTTAATAAGTTTTTATTACATTTAATTTACAGTTATGGCATACAGATGTAGTAAGATGTTCTATAATTACAGGTTTCTATATTCGTATCACAATGGGCGCTTTGACAAGTACGCTATGGGGTACAACATCCAACGAACCTAACATTGTAACTGGTTTAACTCCCAAGCAAGTCTCGATACTTCTGAAGTCATGGGCCGATATGAAGCAGGACATGGTAAACAGTGGAAGAGATATATTTATAGCGTAAGTTGTAAAACTACTCTTAAATAATTAATTACTTGATCAATAGATTTATGTATAGTTTAGTTATGTTTAAGTTTTTTGCGTTTTAATCTGCATTATGACGAACCCTATGATACTAGAATTTGCCAATTAATAATAATGAAAACATTAGTGGTTGTATAATCTTATTGCTTTTAAGAAATTATGCAAGCAAATTCTGTCGCAGAAGAGTTAGAGTTCCAGGTATAAGATTAAAGATTTGATGGGTTACCCAAAGACAAAATAGACAAGCAAGAGGCGGGAATTTATGAGATTAGTGATGCGGCATCAGAATGTTTCCAAAAATATGTATGATATGGTCAAGAAAGGAACAAAGAATGGGGTAGGTACACTTCTGTACACCATATACGTCAAGCACCGATAAAATGTTCATTTTTTTTCATTACTCTAACCTATACCTCTAGCTTGCTCTCTAGTATGCTAAAGCAAGCCCTGTTGTCCCTATCTTTTACAATGTTATGCCCAGTGTTTGATGTTTTTCCCATTTTAAATCATATCTAATGATTGTTAACAAAATCTTATTCTAGTAAGGCTAGATGATTACCTATGTGCGAAGCCCTGTACTACGTTAATTTTGTCCAAAACTACAAAACTACCCTTTGCCTAAACCTATACATGCTACCCCTTCCCTTTATACTACTATGCTTCCAGCACAACTCGGACCATCGGCAGCCGGAAATCAGGGTCGTGCATTTAGCCTAAACCTAATGTACAATGTCCCAGCCACCGGCAGCCGTAACTGGAAACGTTTGGACAGACCCTGACTTTGTGCGTATTTCCCTATCTACTTAAAAACTAGTTGCCCTACCTACAGTTTTAATGCAACATTTTGCATCTCACTGGGTTTCGCGACCATCGGCAGCCGGAAATCAAGAAACCCAGCGATCTGTCGACCATCGTCAGCCGGATATCGGGGATGCCGCACTCTGCTTTGCCAGTTTATCTGCTACTTTATTACCTTTAATTACTTGGTGAACTGGCACTCATTGTAGTCTCACAGTGTTCTACTGCCCCAATCCAGTAAGTGCTTCAATATATTTCCATGCCAGTCTTGGTGACACCTTCTGGCTTGTTAGAGTCGTAAGTGCCGCATGGCTGTCAGACGCAACATAGATTTTCCATCTACAAAAGGCTCCTCCTATGCTTTTCTGCTCATTTTGTAATATGGCGTATATTTCCGTTTGAAAAATGACGGTATAAACCCCTAAAGGTAAGCTTATTAAGAACCCCCAGTTTCTCGCTAAAGATTCCAGATTCAGAACCGGTTTGCCGCTAGCACGATTTTTCTACCAGACTATGCGCCTTGAAATAGATTACTTTTTTCCCCCCACTCCCCGTCCAGTTTCAAAGAGTTTCTTCGGTCGATGTTGGGCAGTCATTTGATCCGTACACATCTCGAACGGTTGCACACAATTTCTCTCAAACAATCTCGTATATTTCGTTTTTTGGATAAGTCTGAACAAAAGGTTCTTGAGTCTGTACAGTCCTAGCCTTGCTACCCCCACAGCACCAGGTGTAGAGGAGGAAGGTCATTAAGAGTTTTCATAGCAGAGGTGGGCGTAGTTTTAGTGTTTATTTGCTCAAGTTTGAGGTAGCACACCAAGGTTACATATGTTAACGCTGGTTTGACTATTCTAATATACAGTCAATACACCATATTTGGCCGTAATCTACAATATTTACCGCAAATGTGTTTAACTAGTGCTAAAGGAGTTTTTGCCTTACGGATCATCTTATCTATTTGTTAGCTCCAGATGAGTTTGGAGTCTAGGATGACCACCAAATACAACACCTTGCTCAACAGACAATTTTATTGCCGCTAAGTAAGGGTGGGTAATGCCTTCAAACATCGTTCTCTGCATTAAGGGTACTAAGGTGGACTTTGCCCTGTTGCCACTTTTCTAATGTTCTCAGAGATTCATGCATATGGACCCTGATAACGCAATTGTGTTTACCTCCACTAAGGCAACCAGATCATCAGCATATCCTAACGGCATAAAACCTTCCCTCGACAACTTCCACAATAGTGCGTCTATGACAAGGTCCCGCCACATAGGAATAAGAGTTTCCACTTAGGGCAGCCTCCTGCCACCCGGACCGCCATGATATCATCGTGCAACTTACCCTTCCTCTTAGTATGCAGTCTATGCACCTGCAGGACATCTCCCCCATCCCAGCTGACCTAACGACCAATGAGATGGATCTGAAAGATGTATTGTCAAAGACCCTTTTTCAATGTCCAGAGAGTCACCTAAAAGGACTTCTTAGTTAGCTAGAGTCTTCTTCACCAAGGAAACCAGGTGGTGATAGCTGTCTCTGTATCTGTTGAAGTCCTACTCTACAAGCATACTGGTTTTGGTGTAGTGGATTGTCCTCCCTCCCCCAATGCGACTGTCAAGCTGTTTTCTATTGTTTTAAGAAGAAAGGACCAAGGACTGATGGGCCTATAAGTTTTTGCTTGCGAGTAGTCTGTACGGCTAGGTTTTACTATAAAAACTACCCTAGTTAACCTCCATCTAAGTGAGATATATGGTAAGCCAAGCTAGTCCTAAGAACTCTACAGATCAAGTACACCAGACGGTCTAACCCATTTTGTAGCAAGGCTGAGAAAATCCCAACCATACCGGGAGATTTATGTGGTTTAAAAGTATTTATCGCCCATTTTGTTTTTGAAAGGCGATCATTTCTTCGTTACAGCCCAGTCCTCCTGAATTTCCTTCTCGTTAGGGACATCCGGTCCCTATACTTGCCACTCAAAAGGTGATTGTTTTAGCTCTGTTGAACCAGAAAAGTGAGTTTGGAGTAAGAGCCATCAACTATTTCTCATTTCTGGTAAGTACCATCTCCAATAGACAGTGAGCTAATTGAGTGTTGTGTGTATTTCGAGAGAATTCTATAGAGTCTGGCACACTCGAGCTATCCTTCAACATCCTCGCAGTACCTACTCCACGGTTATCTCTTAGCTTTCCTTAGACCTTTGTTGTACTCAATAAGAGCCCGTTTCTACACTTCCCAGTTAATAATTTTTTTGCTTTGCTAGCGTAATTTCTCGCCCGTCCCCTCGGTTATCTAAGTTTAAAGTTCTACCATGGAACCTTACTGGTGGTTCCTCTTTCCAGTTAAGGTAGTTTTCCTTGTATGCTGAAGTAGTCGCGTCGGTATTGTACTACGGAACCTTTTCACTATGCAGGGAAGTTTTCACTGTTAAGGTGTCGATCAAGGTTCATCTTATAATTACCCAAGTCGGTTACCTTGGATTGCGATAGAGTTCCTTCACTAGGTTGAGCTCGGTGAAAGGGGAATGCACCTATAATCCGAGAAATTTTCCCCTGTTAGATAAATACCAATATTTAATAAAGTTGCCTTATGGTTATATCGATCACATCCATTCTATGCCTATTTAGGAAGGATGGAGTGCTAACTTTATTCAGAATGTCTAAATTTTTTTGCCATTATAAATTGCATCATTGCCATACCTCTAGGATTGGTCCCAATACTGCCCCAAAATGTGTTGTAAGCATTTACGTCGCTACCAATGACGATGTGGGATCCATCCTCTCTGCACCTAGCCACCAGTGCTCCCACTTTCCCTAAAGGTGGAAGATCGGGCGAGTCGAACGGAAGGCAAGCCGATTAGAATAATTTTTTTCGACCTGCAACTGTTCAACCTCACTCTGAGTGCCACAAGATCATAGAGACAGAATTCTGTGTGTCAAGCATTTAAGGTTATTGCTAATTAATATGCATGTCCTGGTTCTGTCGGAGAATCTTTAGTACATAGGTTCTCCTCCTTTTGAGCCCAATACAAGCGCATTGCCCTTGAAAATCCCAGGTTCCTGGTTTAGGACTATTTCACAGACTGCCCTCCCCCCATCAGCTTGCAAAGGGCTGCTAATGCTGCCCTACAGTGCTGCAAGATCGCGTGAACCACCCTTATCATAGGTAAAATTGCCTTTTGTGGATTTGAACAAAACAGCTCTCAATCCATAATAGGCCTTAAACTTGACCCTCAGAAGTAGCTCAAAAGACTCCTGGTCGAGTAAAAATACCAAGATAGCATGATCTTTTTCAACTTTTCGCGAAAGCATACGCCAGTGATCCGTTTGAAAACCATGATTCTGCC
Source organism: Platerodrilus igneus (assembly GCA_036346225.1). NCBI lineage: Eukaryota > Metazoa > Arthropoda > Insecta > Coleoptera > Lycidae > Platerodrilus > Platerodrilus igneus. Next base: position 9,241,603 of record JARFIW010001638.1, on the reverse strand, counting down.
TCTTGCGTAATTTTTCCTTGACATCTCTGTCAAAGATCTAAAATTTATGTACCCACCCCTTAGTTTCAAGATTAGCACAGGTCAACCAAGAAATTCCATCGGCAAACCTGAGGTGATTAGAGATTATAGAGGATGTGTCATATACAGCATCCACAAGCACGTTTTGGGTGTGCAATGACTCGTTCTCAGAGCTTGGGTGGCATTTATTGATTACCGCCACTCACAAATAACTGACAACTACACTATACGATCAAAGCTGTTTTTAACGCTTGAAACGTTCATTTTGCTGCTGATGTTTAGTGGGTGTCGGTGTAGAAGTGCCTGATCAAGGTTTTTTGCTGTCCCCGGTCACCTTCCGCACCGGCATCTGCGTCATGGACGATTTCGACTCCGACCACGTTCTAGTTTTAATTTTCTTGGCTTTCGTCGGCTTGTTTTGTTGGGCAGTCCAGAGTATCTGGTTCATGTCTTGTGCAAGCTAGTATCCCGGGTCTGCTTATCTCCATAGGCTAATTGTGGTCACCCAAAGAGTCGCCCATTACTGGTTCCACCACCACAAGTAAAGAGTTTATTGTGGTTTCACAATTCATGATTGTTCCCACGATTAAGAGGAATTAAAAGGTTATCATGCCTGACGCACCTTATTGGCATAGAAGGCGTGCTTATAACAGGGTGCCGTCCTGTTTCCCCAGTTTTGGACAGATTGGGACTGGTCTACTGGCCGGAAACGCATACTCTGGTCTCAGTTTTATACAACGGGATTTAGGAATTTTAATGAGTATCTACTTCTGGTCCAGGCCCTTAAGCGAAAACCCCCACAGCAATAGAATATTGGTTAGTCATTGTAACAATAAATGCTACACCAGCTTAGTTTGCCTCAGTGCAGGCCCTTAGCTACAAAACTACAGCTAGGCCTAGGGGGTTGGTCCCCGGGATCGTTTTCACTTGACTCAAGTTACGGATTTTATCTCGCTCTAGCACAGTCTCTTGCTTTCCCCAATGTCGTGGGTTTTATACCGCTCAGGTCACTGGATTTGTGCAGGGGATACACTTATAACAATTCTAACCGAAACATTTAACCATGGTCAGATACCCTGGGAGTTCTCCTATCTACCAACTGGAGACGCGACCAGTGGGTAACCAACGACATGAAAATATTTCCCATTACCAGGTTATTTGTCATTTTAACCTTAACTTTTAGTATTAATTGCAAATACACTTTGCTACGTACCTAGACGTGGTCGAAAGAAACGTAAATATCAGGCTAACTACCAAACGCGGAGAGTGGGGGGATTCATCTAAATACCAACAAAAAAACACATCGTCTACAATTTTCTATTTACCATAAGAATAAATAAAGGATTCTGTACAAACAAGCAAAAAGAAAATAAATTAAGCGTTACTATTTCACAGCAAACAATTATGTGATACGAACAATTCAGTACTTTAGATACGAAGTGCGTACTTTGTATTTTACACAAAATAAAACTAATGAGTAGAAAATAAACATATGAGAACTTTTGTTAAGCGTTTTTAAAATTGCACATAATACCTTTTGTAAAATAAACTAATCAGTAGAAAAAAATAAGCGTGTAGGAACTTTTGTCAAATATTTTTAACAATGGTGCATCACACCTGTAGAGCAGCAACAAACAATAGTCCTATAGTGTCACGTTTCTTATCAAGTAACTACACCCAACGCTGATAAGTAATATGCTGTTGATATACACAAAAGAAAACAAGTTGTATACTTGTATGTGTCGGGATACTTAGCTGGCACGCCTTCGGGAGTGAATCAGCACCGCATCGCCACGGTTGTTAGGATCTATTTACCCTGTTACCATAACAGCATTAGCGATCTACAGGCAACGGCAGTTGATCTGTGGCAAAGAACAGTTGGGCCTACATAAGAAAGAACCAATTTGGCCTCCAGCTAAGAGCTAGAAAGAGAATTTGATTAGGATGGGTAAGCGCGGAAAAACTCACCGATATACGCAAGATACTTGTCCTACTTGTCAAACAAAAAACGTGCATCGCTCTTGAAGTACTGGGACGAGTAATGTAGAAAATATTTTAACGCACAAGCTGCAGAATCAAATTAAAAATTTGTTCAAATAACACGAGTCCGAACTGCAATCCTCGCGTTACCAAAGCGCGATTAGCAAACTGGAAAACACGCTATCAAATAATAGTAGGATCCATTATTTCGACAAGTCTCTAGATGGAAAACACAAGAGAAAGAAATTATACGTTATCGGAATGTTTAACAATTAACGGACGCCAAAAACAAAGTATTGACTATTTAATTTATCGAATAAATTTTCGTTTTAAAAGCAAAAAGAGATTGGAGTAAAAATTATATTAAAGCAGAACAGGGTATTGTTGGAGAATTTAAGAATAGGAATGGAATTTATTCGAAAGAGTAATGACTTAATCAGGAAAAAAAGGGTATTTAATTTATGTTGAAAAATAAACGTAACAACTTTTGTACTCGTTATTAGATACCTCTGCTTCTAGGCACTGCCATAGACAAAAGATCATTTCATCACATGGTGCGAAAAAATTGAGTAAATATTCGTAAGTATGGGATGGCTTATAAGACACTAAACATGGGAAAAAAGCAACAAAAGTGATAGCGGATATGGAAATAAACGGATGAGTGCCAGCTAAGAAATATTTCAGACAATTCTGCATAATATTCAAATCAAGTGGCTTTGGTTATGCACAGTAGCGAAAATTTTCTTTATTCGAAACAAGATATCGTAGAACGTTTCTGCCAATACATAGAATGTTATCAATTATAGATTCAATTAGCGAAAACTTTCTTTTAAAAGTGAATCTAAGTAGACGCGTTGAGTTTAACAAAAAAGTTTGTTAAATAATCTCGACCAACGTGGCCAAAACGGAATACAACTCAGTAGAAGGAAATGATGCCGATTATTCATCTGAAAAATTCTGCGACTTATGTATAAAACTGTGATCTCAATTAACAACAAGAAAGGAGAATGATTGTTTATGTATGCCTAAGAAAAAGAAATGCCAGATGTAAAAAGTGAGTGTTTGAAAACCCATGGCCAATAAGTGAAGAATATGGGCGATATTTTTTTATAAAGCTGTAGTAAGCAAGGGAAGTCGCGTGTCGCAAAAGTGGTTGTGGTAATTTAATCCTAAGATATGACGTTAGCAGAATTTTTGACGACTCGAAGCCTGTAAGTTTTCGGGGAATGTTCTTAAATGTCCAATTGTCCAACGCTCTATAAAAACATACTACATTGTCGGATAAGGGGAGTTTTTCTATACGAAAACTTAGAATTTTTCTTAGCCTTGCCAACTCGAGCAAGCTTAAAATTTTTCAATCAATTCGTATCAGGTATCGAACCCGCGAGCTTGAGAGTATAGGTCACACGTAAATCTATTAAGTTACAGAGCCATTCAAGCGGAAAGCTAAAGTGAAATTCGAATAACAAATAATTATTTTAAGCATAAACCCATGGGTCTTCAAAATCAAAGTCAACTATTTAGATACGAAAGCAATAGTAAAAGAAGAGTGTACAAATAAAAACAAAATTTGACTACGAATATTAGATGTGCACTACTGTTTGAGAAATTTACAACTTTTTAGTTTCTAAGTACTTGAGAAAAAATAGTTTATGGTTTTTTATTTTATTTTCAGATTTTTCGAGATGTATCCGATTCGTAAAGAAATGTTTTCAATTAAACATTTATCAAACGAAGAGTTAAAAACTGATCCAAGGTTTAGAGCACACATCATTGCAGTAATGTACTCATTTTCTTCTCTTTTTGAAAACATCGACAATCCGGATATGCTTGTTTATTTACTGCAAAAGAATGGCGTTTCACATATCCACAGACAAATACCTCCAGAAGCTTATTATGTAAGTATTATACAAAATATAGAATTTGACTACTATTGTTCTTACATAAATTATTTATATGAGAGTTGCTGATATAATTTCGGGTTAGAAGAAATTACGTTTCCTGACCCTTATTTAAGTGAATAATAGGGTTTGAATAATGCAAATTTTTATATACAGATTTAAAAATTATGACACTTCGGTCCTCGGCGACGAGCTCATCTCAAGGTTTTCAGTGGTTAGCTCTTCTGCGGATTTTTAACGTGGTGTTGGCTGATAGTAGTTGTAGCGAGATAGATTTTGGGCCTCTTGGAACGGCTTTTTAAAAGGCTTCAAAAACTCTTCTATCAATTTTATTAAAACCAAAATTACAATGGAATTTAACAAGTGGTTGCGTTATATTCATTATCGTTTAACGATCAAAGTTACTTTTCACTAATTAAGTTAATTAAACTAAATTGAGTAGCTTGAACGACCAACAATGTTAAAGTTGTGAAGCTCTAGACTGACTGGCCATCTTGGGCTCCTGAGGGTATTTATGCTATCCCTGCCCCTCACATTGCTTGTGGGAACTGCAGAGCTCATGTCTGCTATTTTCTTTATACAATACAAAGTATTACTTTTTAGTAATCTTAATTCTAACAATAAGTTTCTTATATCTATTGTGACTTGCACCTGCAGTGTCAAGTTACGTCTGGAATACAATGTATTCGCATCTGTTCTCATGTCTGGTTTATGAACTTCCATTAACCTATTTATGTAGAGCCAGCTGGATAGGAAAAAGATAGAAGAATATAGGAAGACCTAGACCAAACTATATTAGTCAAATTATTAGAAATTTAGGTTGTGAAGGGTATGTAGAGCTTTTAGATTAGCACAGAATAGAAAGGAAGTTAGAGCTGCGTCAAACCGACCTTAAGTAAGGTCGAAAACAAAATGATGATGATGATTAACCTTTTATAATATGTCCTTCAATTATACATTGGTGCATCTAACTTAAGTTTTGATCATTCTGTTTGATTACATGTATATCCTAATATAGAGGATATGTAACTCCTCCCGACGTAAATAAAAATGAAGGGTTTTACTTAATTTTTAAAACTTATTGTTTCTAAGGGATCTTTTATGATTCCTTTATTTACCTTTGTTTCTTTGTTCTTATGGCTAACATTTGTCTATCTTGATTTTGAAGGATTCTCTTTCTACAAAATCTAAATAATATTTTTGTATGATTCTGGGGCTAATTAAAGTTTTTAAAGATCCGGTATTGATTAGTAATTTGAGTTTTGCGCAAGGTATTTTTATGTAAGGTAAAATGTGTTGATTGATGTTATTTAAATTAATTACGTTTGATCGTATTTGAATCGGTCTAGCTGAAAATTTGAGCACGCATTTCCTTCTTCGTCCTCTCCGTAGTTTGCATAGGGGTTGTGACATTCGTAATTTGTCTCATCGTCTCTACTCGAAGTTGCGTCATTATTCGCGCCCGGGTTGTCAAAATCTTCTACTTCTTGGTGGAATTGTTCTTTGGAAGTAAAGTTTTGTTTTTGATTATAGTTTGGTCTGATTTGCGATATTTTTGTGTTTTGTCTAGTGTTACCAGATGAAGTGTCCATAGGAGTTGGTTAGTAATAACCGTTGAGGTTGTTATTGTTATTTGTCATAGGTGTGTTTCTGTTGAAATTTGCGCCAAATGTTTGCCTTGGTTGGTCTACGTTTTGATTAAACCTTGGTGTAAATACGGATTTTGTAAAGTTTGAGTTAAATGTGGCTCTTAGAAATTGTCTAAATTGGTTGTGGAAATTTGTATTATTAAAGTTTGAATTGTTCGTTCGAGATTGATTCGTTGGTGCGTTAAGGGATGTAATTTCTGTTGTGTTGGTAATTGTTTCGCGGCTTGTATTGTTTTTATAGGCGAGTAATTTTTATTTGCCTTAGGGTTATATTTCTTGTTTCGGCTATGTATAACGTTTTTTTCCTCCACTATCATGCTCATTGCATCCTCTAAATTTTGGGGATGTTGAAATCTTATTTTGTCCGATTTTGTCGATTTTCAGTTAAGTTAAGATTAAGCTCCTCACATCTTGGCATCGCATACCAAATTAGTAGGGTGATTTATTGGGTTCCATCTGGAGGTTTATTAAGTCTCTCGCGAGACATTTGATATTTGCCTGGTCACCGAAATACGCTATCAACAACCGTTTGAAATCTTCCCACTGCTCAAGGTCATCGCAGCTTGCAAATAGTGTTAACGCTCTTCCAGTTAATTTTTCGAGAATTGGGCGTAAAAGCATGACGTTACGGTCATTCTCGCTTTCTATACAAAAGGATTTTAAAAATGTCTCACACGCAGTGATACAGATACCTAATATTGCTTGGTTTGCGTCGTAAACGGGGTTCGAATCGAGTTAAAATCGTATATTCTTTATGTTCATTGTTTTTATATAAATTAGTTCTATAATTATTTTTCAGTTGAGTTTGTATTGTGTTAAAATTCTATTAAAGTCCGTATTTATTGAATCGCTTATCTTTTACGTATATTTTATATGTAATTATCAAGTGCTATAATTACATTGAAAAATTCTGCTGATTAATTGTCTCGGCAGTTACTGTGGCGTTAAGTATATATTTACAAAATTTGTAGAGCTTGCAAATTGATGCAAAATAATTTTATTTCAGTAATAGTTTCTTACAATAAATTATATGAGAATGCTTCTATAATTATACAGTTTCATTAATTTGTTGCCTTGAAAGTGTTTAATTATAAAATGTGATGAAAATGACCATGAATAAATCGTTTCCGTAATAATTGTCGTAATAAACTGTACATAGACTTGTGTTCTAACTATACTCTAAAGCTCAGACTTAGCTGAAATTGTTTCATTTATAAATCGTAATAATTTGTAATACTTGTGCATAAATGCGTATATATAAATTTCTTTGTTAAAAATGAGTTTGCTGAGTAAATTCTTTTGTTAATAAATTGCGATAAAATGTAATCATAAATTGTGCAAAAAATGCACATATAAATTTTTTCGTTGCTCTACTAGCTAATATCAATAATTGAAAATGGTTAGGATAAATGAACTAACATATTTTCATTGCCAGTTCCATCAGTTTTCTTTCCATGGGCTTGGTCGATTTTGTACCTTGTTCGATTTTTTGTTTGTTCTTCCAGATGAAGCATAAAGATTCAAGACCACCAGTTTCCTCAATTTCTAGAATATTACCGACTGCCTCAGATAGATTTTGGGCCTCTTGGAGCGGCATTTTAAAAAGGCTTTTTCCAAAAACTTTTCTATCGATTTTATTAAAACAGAAATTACAATGGAATTTAACAAGTGGTTGCGTTATATTCATTAACGTTTAACAATCAACGTTACTTTTTACTAATTAAATTGATTAAACTAAATTGGGTAGCTTAAACGACCAACAATGTTAAAGTTGTGAAGCTCTAGACCGACTGGCCATCTTAGGCTCCTGAGGGTATTTATGCTATCCCTGCCTCTCACAATGCTTGTGGAAACTGCAGAACTTATGTATGCTATTTTCTTTATACAATACAAAGTATTACTTCTTAGTAATCTTAATTCTAACAATAAGTTTTTTATAATCTATTGTGACCTGCACCTGCAGTGTCAAATTACGTTTGGAATACAATGTATTCACATCTGTTTTCATATCCGGTTTTTGATCTTCCATTAACCTTTTGTAATATGTCCTTCAATTATACATCGTTGCATCTAACTTGAGTTTTAATAATTCTGTTTAATTACACATATATTCTAATTTGGGGGATATGTAACTAACGCCCTAATAAAAAGGTACGAAAAAGCTAAAGCACGAAAACTCGACACATAATAACACACCCCAAACAACGCAGTTACTTCACTGAACTCCGGTACTAAAGTGTTTACGTAATTCTGGACAGAAATTGTTCGAGGTACGATAAAAGTTTAACATCATTTCCCCGCGAGCGATAAAAAATTTCAATAATATCTTAACGTATTTATGCATATTAAATCATCCCAAGTTACAATATAATTAATAATTTATAACATACACAGAATAGGTTTCAGGAAGCAATGGGAATTACTTTACTTTTAATACAAAAATTAATAGACTTAATGAATACAGGAAATGTTATTCAATAAATAAAAAAGACATGTACGGGTTAATTCACTTGACACGTAATAATCGCAACAAAACTAATAAAAGAAAAATTAAGAATAAAAAAGAATTCCTCTTGTTCTCCCAAATCCGAACAACTTCTTTTGGCCTATAGCCGTAATGACTAAATAACGTTTTTAGGCACTACCTGTTCTTCATGAAACAATCTGTACTAAATCAGGAGACAAAAAAGGAGAAGTAGGCGTTATATAATCGACTACGTCAATATTGCCTTGCCACCTGGAACTCTGTTATAAATCAGCGCACCATATGGAGTCTTTGGCCAAACCAGACGTAGTGCTAGCTCTATCTTCTAGTCACGTATTTCGTCAATAACAGTTTGCACTGCCAGCTGTTCTGGGAAGCTATCCGGTGCTGTTGAGTAGACTAGTTTCACTAAGCGAGCAATATCTGCTTAAAACCTTTGTAAATTTTCGTTGTCCTTTAGGTAACGGTTCTTCACATGCACGTGGTACACTTGTTGCAGATGAGGATGGCCGTATCTCATTTCCAGTCTCAATGTTAAGGCCCCGTAGCTCCTTTGTTACGCCACAATACAGCGGTTGCCCTTTCACCAGCGTTCCAGCCGATAGCTTTCTGAGCCAAGGTGACTTTCCATCAAATGTGGGTGGTTTTACTCTGAACTTCGACGTCATTTCGCTTTCTCCGACATTCTTAAATTCTCGAGCACTAAGGATTCTGTAGCTTCCACTGTTAGGGAATCAATCTGTGCCTCTATCCTAAATACCTCTTTTTCTATTTTACGTGAATTATCAAACAATTTTTCTTACAATTTCGCTTCTAACTCGTGCAAATCGTCTAAAAACTTGGTTTCCAGTTTCTCCAAGCCGCCGGCAAATTTGACTTCCAGGTTTCTGCTGAATTTATAGTTTCTTAAACTCGCTCTTTTAATTATTCAGCAGCTGTTTCATTTTTTGTAACTTTTTGTATAAACTCATCTCTCAATTGACTCTAATTTACTGCGGTTTCATTCAGTATTTCTGCAAAGTTTGCGGCGGTGCTTTTTGTCTCTCCGCATTTTCTTGTAATTTATGCCAAGTTCGTTGCCACGCTTACAGCGTTTCGGTCTTGTTTCTTAACATTCACTTATTATTTATTTTCAAACTTCTGAAATTTCTCAAAATTTTCAAAAGAATATTCTTTACTTTTTGCTCAATCTAAGACTGAAGTTTGCACCACGTCAGTACCATTTGAACTTTTTTGATCTATGGTGTCCCTACTTTATTAAACAAATTATTTAGTTTTCTCAAAATGGCCATTGGATGGAATTTGCACCCTGATTGAGCTTAAATTCTACCCATTAAGACCTTTCCATACAGTGATATAATTTTTGTTTACGCAATATTTCAAAAGCATCGGCGTTAGCATTCTTTACTTGATTAATCTTCACGTTGATAGTCATTTGATCTGCCAAAGTAGGTATACTATTTTGCATGTCATGCATTCCTGTAACTTTAAAATAACCTGCTCTAATTTCGCTTTGTCCACACCCTCCTGACTATTACTAAACATTTTATTATCGCTAGCAAGTTTACTGCTACCAGTTTTACTTTTCCTCTACCCATTTTAATATTCTCGAATGGAAATGCTAGACTTAAACCATTATTAATCAATAATTAAAACGCCAATAACATCTATCTCAATCCAAGACACATATACTCGTACTTTAATTTATTTTAATTATACATAATATTTATTAATTTTAAATTAACCAACTTACACTTTGTGCATCAGTGCCTCTCTAACCTTGCTAACAATTTCTAGAATTACAACCACCTGGTTTTTGTTATCAACACAGGCACCTGCTACACAATCACCTCTGCAATAGCAGACGAAAGCTATAATTTGCTCTAAGTTTGGCAGCATCGTAACATGTTCTCTTCCTTTTAAAACAGATGGTCTAATCTCAGGGCGCGAGTTACATATCCCCCAAATTAGAATATATATATATATATATATATATATATATATATATATATATATATATATATATTCAAATGGAATTGTTTAATCTTAAATTAGACTGTTGCAATGTATAATTGAAGGACATATTACAAAAGGTTAATGAAAGTTCGTAAACCAGACATGAGAACGGATGTAAATACTTTGTATTCCAGACGTAACATGACACTGCAAGAGCAGGTCACAATAGATTATAAAAAGCTATTGTTAAAATTAAGATTTCTAAGAAGTAATACTTTGTATCAAATAAAGAAATAGCAGACACGAGCTTTGCAGTTCTCACAAGCAATGTGAGGGGCAGGGATAGCATAAATACCATCGAGAGCCCAAGATGGTCAATCAGTCTAGAGCTTCACAACTTTAACGTTTGTTGGTAGTTCAGCTACTCACCCTAATTTTAGTTTAATTAAAATAATAAAAGTGAACTAGAATTATTTCGATCCATACATTACTGTATATAACGTACTTGTAATTAAAATTAATGTTGTAATTTCTGTTTCAAATAAATTGATAAAAGAGCTTTTGGAAGAAACTTTTTTAAAAAGCCGCTCCAAGAGGTCCAAAACCTATCTCGCGTTCAAATTAAAAATTATTCACGCAGCAAGTAAATATTAAATCTAGCAAATGAACAATATAACTAAGGAATAATGTTCCCACAAAAAAAATACAATCATAAATAACTGGCTCTCCTCTCTTCAGACCCTGTGCAGGAATTTTTCTGTAAAGGTGGAGCAGTTTAACTTAACAAATACTTTAGGAAAATACCGTTACGTTTTCAACGGTACACACTTGCCATGACCAATTTGATACCCTTTTTAGATTTTACATTAATAAAATATGTGGACCTGGAGGTAGGTTAGTCCAACCTCCAGCGGTTAGAGTAACCCAATTTCTCCAGGGTAGGTTTGGCCCAACCTCTCCCAGTTAGGAAATAGTTAAACCCCAGCATTTCCTGGTTAGCTTAGATTAGCCCCAACATCTCTTGGTTAGGGTAGATTAGCTCTAACCTTTTCCGGTTAAATTGATTTTTAAATTACTTAGGATATGTTTTAATCCGGACCCACACAGGGTAGAGTACAAGAAGAGAACCGAAAACTATAAAAACAAACAAAAATGTGTGTGTGTGTGTGTGTGTGTGTGTTAAATGTGCGAGCATTTGTGAGTGTGAGTGTGTACGTGTTGGGACCGCTTTAGTCGCCTCTTACGACAGGCAGGTTGAACAGTGGGACTATTTTAATTCGGTCCCACACGGGTTGGAGCGAAAAAAAGGAAAGAAAGAGAAACTAGTAAAACATGAAAGTAATTAAGAAATCGATGAGTCCAAACATCAAATCTTAAGGTGAGCAAATTTGGCATAAAAATCTAGTGGTGCGAAGACTAAGAATGAAGCTGAAGACTGCGCCGCCAGCAAGGAAACAAAACGGGATCAGGAACATTAAGATTATCATAAAATGCACCCAGTTCAATAGTTTTCCGTAATTCCCCTTTTATGTTTATTTCCCTTATCTTATTTCTCATGTTATTCGGTTTCGTGGGTCGAGTTACCGGAACAGGTAGGGGTATTGATTGGGCAGTTTTTCGCAAAACAGAAATAACATGAAGTGTAGCAATTGTAATATGCTGTTGAGGAGGTGGTTGCGATGGTGGTGGTAGTAGTGATTGGGGTAGTTTAGGGAACCCATTACACGTTATGTAACAAGCCCCATTAATTTTAAGAGAGTCAAAATTAGAAGAAAGAACAGCATTGGCTGCAACAGTATCAACGCTACAAAAAGGAACAGAATCATATAAAACTTCAGCTATGTTAGATAAAGGAACAGAATCAGTTAAAGCTTCTGTTACGTTAGATAAAGGACAGAAACAAGTAACGCTTCATCAGCGTTAGATGAAGGAACAATACCAGGTAAAACTTCATGTACATAAGACAAAGGAACATAATCAAGTAAAACTTTCTCCACAACAGCAACAGGCATTATAAAAACGGGTTCACTAACTTCGATAGAATCTTTGTCACATTTATGTTTCAATATAAATTAAATACCTTTTTTTTCCTGGTTAAGTCATTACCCGCTCGAATAAATGCCATTTCTATTCTTAAACTCCCCAATAATACCCTATATAGGGTACCTGTTCAGAATAAGCCTCCTTAAACATAATTTTAACTCGAATCTATTTTGCTTTCAAAACGAAAATTTATTCGATAAATTAAATAGTCAGTACCTTGTTTTAGGTATCCGTTAATTTTTTAAACATTCCGATAACGTATAATTGCGTTCTCTTGTGTTTCCCATCTAAAGACTTGTCGAAATAATGGATCCTACTATTATTTGATAGCGTATTTTCCAGGTTGCTAATCGCACTTTGATAACGCGAGGATTGCAGTTCGAACTCGTGTTATTCGAACCAATTTTTTTTATTCTGCAGCTTGTGCGTTGAAATATTTTCTACATTACTCGTCCTAGTACTTTAAGAGCGATGCACGTTTTTTGTTCTACAAGTAGGCTACGTACCTAGACGTAGCCGGAGGAAACGTAAATACCAGGCTAACTACCAACGCGGAGAGTAATGGGATTCACCTAAATACCAAAAAAAAGCACATCGCCCACGATTATCTATTAACAATAAGAATAAATAAAGGATTCTGTACAAACAAGCAAAAGAAATAAATCAAACGTTACTATTTCAAAGCAAACAATTATGTGATACGAACAATTTAGTACTTTAGATAGGAGGTGCACATCTCGTATTTTACACAAAATAAAACTAATCAGTAGAAAATAAATATGTGAGAGCTTTTGTCAAGCGTTTTTAAAATTGCACATAATACCTTTTGTAAAATAAACTAATCAGTAGAAAAGAATTAACGTATGAGAGCTTTTGTCAAACATTCTTTTAAATTGTACATAATACCTTTTGTAAAATAAATTAATCAGTAGAAAAGAATAAGCGTGTGGGAACTTTTGTCAAACTTTTTTAACAATGGTACATCACACCTGTAGAGCGATAATATTGATTCGCAGTAACAAACAATAGTCCTACAGTGTCACGTTTCTTATCACTTAACTACACCAAACGCTGATAAGACATATTCCCTTGATATACACAAAAGAAAACAAGTTGTATACCTGCACGTGTCGGAATACTTAGCTTACGCGCCATAGGGAGTGAATCAGCACCGCATCGCCACGGTCGTCAAGATCTATTTGCCCTGTTACCATAACGGCACTAGCGATCTACAGACAACGACAGTTGAACTGTGGCAAAGAACAGTTGGGCCTACATAAAAAAGAACCAATTTGGCCTCCAACTAAGAGCGATACACGCAAGATACCTCCTACTTGTCGAACAAAGAAACGTGCATCGCTCTTGAAGTACTGCGACGAGTAATGTAGAAAATATTTCAACGCACAAGCTACAGAAAAAAAAAATTGGTTCAAATAACGAGTTCGAACTGCAATTCTCGCGTTATCAAAGCGCGATTGGCAAATTAGAAAACACGCTATCAAATAATAGTAGGATCCATGGTTTCGACAAGTCTTTAGATGGGAAACATAAGAGAAAGCAATTATACGTTTTTGGAATGTTTAACAAATTAACGGATACCTAAAACAAGGTATTGACTATTTAATTTATCGAATAAATTTTAGTTTTGAAAGCAAAATGGATTTGAGTTAAAATTATGTTAAGCGGGTTTATACTGAGCAGGTACACTATATAGGATATTATTGGAGAACTTAAGAATAGAAATGGAATTTATTCGAGCGGGTAATGACTTAACCAAGGGAAAAAAAGGGTATTTACTTATGTTGAAAAATAAACGTAACATCTTCTTTGTCAGTATTATGAGTTATCGTCACGTCAAGTACATCTGTTATTGCAGACATGGCAGGAATTTCTTTAGTTGCTTCCTGTAAGTCACTAGTTCGAAGTATTGGATTTAATCATTGAGGTGGCACAGCCTTAGGAGAAAATGAATACGTAAGACCCATTTAATCATCATTCAAACAGCTAAAGTCAGAAGAATTTTGGTTCTTATTAAGAGGGGTTTGGTGAGTAGAAACGTGACAGTCATAGAAATCAATGGTTTAGTTCAAAGACTCAGATGGCTGAAAAGGGTATGTTGTGGTGATAATAGAACGGCCAAGAAGAGTAAGTAAACTTGTAAAGTATCCCTACAATCCGGTATCCGGATTTGTTTACTTACGCACTTTCGAAAGATTAATTAATCACTTCCTTTTCCGATAACGGCATCAGCACACGTAGACTCGATCAGATACGTTCGCTCCGCCTCCTGCATGACATGCGTATTTTCCGCTGTTCTATTCCAGACTGCCCTAGCCTGCACTATTACCGTTGCATATCCGTTGAGATACCGAGCTAACGTTTTAAATATTGCCGCACAGATGGATTACCACATTCACTTTGTGGATATAAACAACATATTGCGCTACCACTATTACAGGGTTTGGTTCAAAGTTTTCTAATAATTCATCGCGATAATCCCCAAATTTAAGTCCCGGTTTAAAAATTAGCAACCTGTTAGGAACAAAACTGTTTTTGCTGACAGCATGCATAATTATTAGCCATTTTCCTTTAACTAGCGGTGCCTTTCAACATTGATTTGAACCACTATCCAACGTATTCGATACAAGATATAAACTGCGCAAGTAAGTTTTTCATCACAAGATATAATATTTCTTTTTTTTGTTCGATATTGTTGTACTTTTCGTAATTAGTCGACAAGTTTTGCTCGGATTTCTGGCTTCTCAGTTAAGACTTTACGATTGTCTTGGCACTTTGTAGTGTAATCCACCTGAAGGCTGACCAAACGCCTTCTATGAACGGCACACCGGGCTTCATAATCTAACATCTAGTGGCAGTGGCTCGACGATACCTACGTTGTTTTGTTATAATGTAACCCAAATTTACACTGGAAAGATGGCGTTAAGGTGGGAAGGTTTGAAATAAAACTACAGCATTTGTCTAACCTTACTTTAATCAAAACAATAACCACTAAATAGATCATTGGCATGAAAAGAATGACATTTAAAGCAAACAGTGCCGTACTCAACCTGGGTGATTAAAGAAAGAGCACGGCAGAGAAAACCCCAAACTGCCCTCACACTTCCAACTGCATTTGGCACACCTCGACAAGGACGGATAACGTACAAGTACCCAGATCACCAACGCTAAAATTGACAGGATGTCAACTGTTACCCAGGCATATCACACATGACAACTGAAAAAACGTTAGTGTAAACCAGGTAGTCTTTTTTGGTAGATACTGAGGTCGGCTAGGCCAATACTACCCAGCCAAAGTTGAAAAGAGGGGACACCAGGAAGATGACCTGCACCTTGACTACTAATGTTCCTTCCCGCACGGACATAAAATGTTAGTAATATTCAACAAGGCCCAATGACACGCGCCCACTTGCATGCATTAACAGTTTCCAGCCCGTGCTACAAAATATTTCACAAAGGCTAGCCCACTTCCTATTATTTGCAAAAGGGTACAACTACAAGTACATCGACAAGACGACATGAATCACTGAAATGAACTTATGATATAATTGCGCATAGTTAAAAAGGCTCCAACATAGTCATAAATGCAAACGCAAAAGGCACGTGAAGGTCGATCATACCAAAGGTTCAATTTAATTACATCACAACATTATCACAAGCGTTAAATATTAAGTAATTATATAGGAACATCGGCTAGATAATAGGATATACAAAAACAACAAACATATAATTAATTTTAAACCGAGATATGAGCAGTGCAGTTGTAAATGTGATTAATATGCAGAAATAAAACAATTACACACATAATTAAAATGTCAAATGAATCACAAATATCAAACATTATACAACATGTAGACAGCAAAACATATCAAAATTTTATAACACAAAAACAAGCCCAGATTTAGGGGCTAAATCTTTATATAAATGCATGTTAGTTAAAATATATGAAATCTAGTAAGCAAACGTTAAAAATTATTCATTATAAAAGCATCGGTTAAAACATACTTTTAAAAAAATAAACACATCGTGGCATTACAAGTTACAAACAAAAAATATACACAACTTTGTGGTTAATTCAATAAAACCAAAAACAAATACAACATTGAAATATAATACTGTTCGTATTCAGACTTGCCTAATAATTTGATTTAATATATCAAAGGATGATCTTAGACAAATTGCTCGTACAATCACAGTAAGAGTACTTTTACTATTGATTTGGTAAAAGATGCAATGCAATTGGAGTTACAACTCCGTATTAAATACTAAATAAACATTATTTCAAATAAACTAATATTAGTTTTATCCTGATTTAGATACTAAATGAACAATTTAGATAAATAAATATTAGTTTTCAGTTGTTAAACCAAACCATGCTCATTTATACATACAAGCGTGCAATAAAATCGTAAATAATTCATCTATATTAAAAATCACAAGTAAATCAACCGGCAAGGCAGCATCGTATACATCAATCTCAAAAAAAACAGGTAATCATAAAAATATTTCCTTCAATGATTAAATAATTAACGGTTTTACAATAAACACCAACATACACGCAAAAGAGAGCTCTGATTATAAGATGTAATCAGATTACCGTAAATAACCATTACATTATAAACTTAAAACATTACCTTTAATAAAAAACCGCCAAGTGAAATGTTTCAACCTTGCCATCTTGAAAGCTAAAAACAAAGTCCTTTCAACTCTTTCGACCAGCGTGATCCTCCACACACATGCGCACCAAATACTGTAAAATCTGACATCACGGAACGCGTTCAGAAACCTGCAAGTGGTTACTGAGCTATTCGAACAAATACCTTCAAATATCGAAATGTACAGTATAATATTTTCAATAATTATCAACCAATGAGAAATGACTTAGAAATAACACGGATCACTACAACTTCTTCCAACAAAACGCCATTTTATGCATCAATCTTCTAAACGAATTTATTTTTCCACAGAAATTAATTCCTTCCCATTTGACAGCCTCAAATACAACAAACATTTTAGGTTGTTTATGGTGGATGCATGCAAATCGATTAATAATTGTTCGCGCAATTTCTTCTTCTAATTCATTTTAAGTAGACTTTGTACTGTTTTTATTGATGGTTTTTCTTGATGAAGTAATATAACTTAGAACAAACAGGTTGCATTTTTCATCCTTAATCATTTTCTTAACAGTCGCTAAACCACCGCCAGCTGTTTCCGACACAATTTTGCTTAAATTGCTCAAACAAATGATATCTTGACCAGCATCCTTCTGCTCTTTTATATATTTGTAAAGATTATACATATTCTCGTGGCCTTGACTATTAACAATTCTTTTATAATTGTGTTACGTTTCGTTTGTTGATGGTTTATTATAAAACAATAGTTTGCAGAAATAGAGCTAGGGCTTCTTGGTTTACCATAGACCCTTCCAGAGCTTAAGCTTGGATGGCTTAATTACCGACCTGCAAGGATAGGTTAGTAGGCGAGGCGGATACAGTTCCAAATTCTTTTTAGGGAAACTGGGAACTGACAGAAGGCGATACGTCAAGAGAGAATTTGTTGTGGTTGTGAAATTGTCAAGTAGCGTTCGGCACTCTAGTGTGCTTAATTAATCTGTTGTAGGTCCACCCATTTATCCAATTTCACTGGCCCATTGTCTATTGATACACATATCTTACCAATCCATATTAGGAACTTATAATTTGGATTAAAGAGAATGATCACAAGATACGTATGTCGTACACCGTAATTATCCAATTTATTAGTGAATAGAGATAAATTAGCACACACCGTGGCGACGTTGGTTGCGCACCTGTTAAATTCCGATCGCCCTCGCCTTGTCTAGGGATCTGATTCACCCCACGAGATAGTCGTACTGTTGGTAGTTAGCAAGTGACCAGACTAGTTCCGTACATTGGCATTGAGATATATGTTTCCAAAACTCTGGGTAGTGGTCTTGCACCTACGTCAGTAGAACCAAGATAAGAAACGTACGCTCCCCATAACACCTACTAACCCCTTTTTGTGATTAACGTGCGTAGGATAATAATTCTTCGGTGTATACTATACCCATAATATAATTGACCCCAGGAGTAAAAAATCGTGCCAAAGATAGTGTCAAGCTTTTTCAAGTAGATCTACTCTGTTGTCATAATTGTTTAGTAGGATTTGCATGCACCTGATTCATCACGCGTGTAATAAGGTGTCATAGTTTACACTCTGCGTTGTCAATTTCGAAAACCTTACCAGCGCGAGACCCAGCTTCATCCAACCCCACTCTGTTTAGTAATTTAATTATATATAGGAATTTAGTTTGGCAACTGGCCATAACGAACTTTAACTTAGTAATAAGAACCCTTCCATTGTTCTATTGATGGGGTTAGTTATTACATAGTTGGTTGTGTTTTGGCGAAAGCGTATAGGTCATACGTTTGTTTTACATTGTAAACCAAAAATTAAAGGGGGTCACCGGAACTAACTATCGGAAGGTCGTGGATCGTTTAAAAGGTTAAAATTTAACAGAATGGACTAAATTAATATATAATATTGTAACGCGCTACTACTACCGCGTTTCTTTAATTCAAAACAAGTATAATAAATGTCTTTATTACTCACTGTTCACAAGTCTAATTAACAGTATATGCCTTGTTTACAGATGTTTTCAGTCCACTTAACAATGAATCACTATTACACTAATGAATTTACAAGCACTAATATCTTCTTAAACTAACTTCTCTACCATAGGTCCATTAACCACTAACACAACTATTTGTTTATACACTTCTATTTATTTATGTACACTACAAGCTGCACAGCATATCACATTTATGTAAACTTCTAAAAGCTCGAAACTACTATTACTTAAACACGTTATAATTTATATTAGACATTCAAGAATAGACTAACTCTTACATTCATAAGCGGCCTTATATATACCCTGCATTAAGATATGACTCATTATCTAGAACTTTGTAGAAGGATTCTCGAATGCTGAAGAATACGCTGTGCCCCGGGCGTTTGTATGTTTGACGGGTTGCCTAATAGTGGATCGCAACACTGCCCCCTCTTTAAAACCGTTACGTCTCGTAACTGTAAATCCATCTTGACGCCAATTCGATGACTGGTGACGGTATCGGCAGCTATCTCCTCTGGTGCATCCACCGCGTCGTTGGAAGTAACAGTCAACACTCTTTTCATGGTCTTGGTAGGCAACCGGTTGATAACAACAAACAAGAACCTGGACGTTGGTTCCTGGAAAACTACTTCTAGCATATTTCGGACTATCCTCCAGTCTAAGCGATCCAGTCCACAGCCCAGCTTGGGCACCGCTAGTCTCGTTACTCCATTTTCCATCATCTGCGCCTTAAGATTTAGCAAAGCCTCCCATAGATGTCCATAACTAGGTCTCTGCCATGAAGAATTTTGGTGACCAGATAGTAAACATAACGATTTTTATCTTGAAGGACCAAAGATTTTCCTACAGTTGGCTGCTGTTGTACTAATTCATCCACACATCCAAACTTTTTCTTGAAAACAACAGCTATTCCCTTGACATTGCCAAATCTTGAGCTACGCAATGTGCAAGGGAATACTCTTCTGGTGCTCTAAACAGATCTTGCTGTTTTCAACAACAACGCCAAATCTCGCTTTAGCGGAACCACCATACGCCGCCATAAAGCTCTCAAAATCTACATTTGGCTCATGATTAATAACTTGCCGAACACCATTATCATTATTCGAGTCTTCCTGGTTGTTGCCAGCGTAGGATGTTAAACGGTCAAAGTGTACCACTTTCGGTTTACCACGAGGGGATCTTCTGATCTGGTACACTACATCATTAATCCTTTTTAACACTTCGTACGGCCCTTCCCATTGTCTTTGTAGTTTTGGCGACAATCCACGTTTTCTTTGTGGATTGTACAACCACACTAAATCTCCAGGTTGATAACCACCTTCTTGTGCTCTCGTGTCATACTGTGATTTCATTCGATCGCTTGCTGCCTGTATGTTCTTTCGGACGTTTTCGTGAATACTATTTGATCTTTCACGAAGCTTACTAACGTAATCTTCACCGGCGATCTCTTCTCCAGGTTTAAATCCAAACTGAAGATCACATGGTAGCCGCAATTCACGTCCTAGCATTACGCAAGCGGGCGAGTATCCTGTGCTGTCATGTACCGAAGATCGGTACGCCAGTAGGAACAAATGTAGATATTGGTCCCAGTCCCGTTGATGTTCAGAGACAACTTTGGCCAGGTACTTTCCTAACGTTCTGTTCATTCTTTCAACCATTCCATCCGATTGAGGATGAAGTGGCGTGGTTCTAGTTTTCCTGATTCCAAGATGCTTGCAGACGTTTTGAAACAACGCTGATTCGAAGTTCCGACCTTGATCGGAGTGTAATTCCAACGGAACTCCAAAACGACAAAACAACTCCCTGACTAGTACATCTGCAACCGTTTCGGCTTCTTGGTTAGGTATAGCATATGCCTCCGGCCATTTGGTAAAATAATCCATGGCAACCAAGATGTATTTATTTCCTTTCTCTGATTCAGGAAACGGACCAGCTATATCAATGGCTACCCTCTCAAAAGGATTCCCCACGTTATACTGTCTCATTGGGGCTTTCCGTTTTGAGACCGGGCCATTTGCAGAGGCACACAATTCACATTTCCGGCACCACTCCTTCACATCATCTTTGCAGTTCAGCCAATAGAATCTTTCTCTCACTCTCTCGAGAGTTCTTTTTACGCCAAAGTGCCCTCCGGAAGTACCATCGTGCAAGTGCTGCAACACTTCCGGCACTCTGCTTCTCGGCACTATCACTTGAAGTCTCTCAGTGCCATCTTCAAATTCCAGGCGTCGTTTCAAGATTCTATTTTCCATCATCAAGGAGTCCCACTGTGCCCAGTATGCCTTCAGGCTCCTACTTGAAATACTAATTTCTTCCCAAGCTGGTCGATGTCCTCTATTTTTCCACTCAATAATACGTCCTAATTCGGCGTCATTTTCCTGGTCTTCTCGTATTCTTTCGAGTTGCCAAGTATCATCGGTTACCGTCATTCTATGGATGACACTTATTTTCTCTTCCATCTTGGAGCAATGATTGCAGTCCACCGGACAAGGTCTCCTTGATAGAGCGTCTGCATTCCGATGGCTAGTTCCTACGCGATGTTCTGTGTCAAAGTCATATTCCTGCAGCCGCTCTATCCACCTTGCCACTTGCCCTTCAGGATTTCGAAACTGCAGTAACCATTTCAGTGCAGCATGGTCTGTTCTCAACAGGAATTTACGGCCGTATAAGTACTTATAAAAGTGCTCTACGGATTTGACGACGGCCAACAGCTCCTTCTTGTCACACAATAGTTCCTTTCTGGCCGCGACAAGACCTTGCTGAAATACCCAATAACTTTTTCTTGTCCGTCCTGCACTTGAGAAAGAACGCCTCCTATAGCTGTGTTACTGGCGTCGGTATCCAACACAAATTTCCCCTCCATCCGTGGATAACTCAAAATTGGTGCTGTAACTAGTAGCCGTTTCAGTTGTTCAAATGCCCTGTGGCAGTCGTCATTCCAATCATATTCTTGTCCTTCTTCGGTTAATTTTGTTAACGGTTTGGCAATGTTCGCAAACCCAAGTATAAAACGTCGGTAATATGTGCACAATCCTAGAAAACTGCGTAGTTGGTGTATATCTGCTGGTGTAGGCCACTCTTGTACCGTTTTTATTTTGTCAGGGTCAGCTCTTATTCCGGTCTCCGAAACGACATGTCCTAGGTATTTCACCTCTTTTCCAAATAAGTGGCACTTCTTGGGGCTTAATGTAAGGTTTGCCCGCGTAATCTTTGGAATATCTCCTCTAGGTTCTTAAGATGTTCTTCAAAAGACCGGCCTAACACTATCACGTCGTCCAGGTACACCAGACATGTCTTCCAGGACAGTCCACGCAGTACCGACTCCATCAATCGTTCAAAAGTAGCAGGAGCATTGCATAATCCAAATGGCATGACCTTGAACTGCCATAATCCAGTTCCAATTGTAAAGGCAGTCTTTTCTTTATCATTTGGCTCCAAGCCTACCTGCCAGTATCCGCTTTTCAAGTCCAAGGTCGAAACCATTTAGATCCGGATAGAGTATCTAAGGTGTCATCTATTCTGGGCAATGGATAGCTGTCTTTCTTTGTCACGTTATTAAGCCGCCGGTAGTCTACACAAAACCTTGTCGACCCGTCCTTTTCTTGACAAGCACTACCGGGGATGCCCATGGACTATTCGAGGGTTCAATCACTCCCTGTTCTTCCATATCGGTGATAATTTGCTCGGCTTCCTTACGTTTTGCCAAAGGAAGCCGCCTGGGTGTTGTCTTATCGGTTGCGCATCTCCAGTATTGATCTTGTGTTGCACAACATTCGTCCTTCCTTTCTCACTATCATCCAGTGCAAACACACCTCGATATCGTCCGACCAGTTCTTTTACCTTGCCCAGTTGGTCGCCATTTAATCCTTGACACGAGGGTACCAACATATCCAGCAATTTCTGTGAGCAACCGTTGGTTGGTTTATTTTTCGTGTCGTCCACACAACGTTTAATATGACATACTGGAATGCAACTTCCCACAATCATGCCTTTCTTCAGGGTCACTGTATGGGGATTAATGTTCAGCACCCTTACTGGTACCATATTTCGAGACTTTACCAGCGTTCTTCCAATCAGAAGTCCCTCCTGACCCATTCCCGATTCAGTGGCTTCCATCATGCATACTTGTCCTTCCCGGAGCGTACCATCCGGGTGTCCCATTACTATCATTTCCGCCTTCTCGGGTATTTTTACATCGCAAATCATTCGTACTTGCATCGTCTGGTTACTCCTACCTTGAAATGGAATCTCATCATCATCTATCCGAAGCACATTTTCTTTCATGTTTACATGAAACCCATATTCTCTCATGAGATCCATTCCCAAGATCACTTCTTCTGTAATTTCAGCTACCAACACTCGATGATTAATTAATTTGTCCCCAATTGTCAACATAACGGCAGTCTCTCCGTGAGTACCAATCTTCTCACCACTTGCCGTTCGGAGACACACCGATACAGGTAGCACTTTTCCACGACCAACCAAATCTGGTCTCACAATAGTTCTTGTCGCTCCTGTATCCACAAGTAATCGGACAACCCTACCATTAATTCTACCATCGATATAAATGCTGTCCAGACTTTCCACCGACGATGCAGCACGGATGATAATCTCCGGGCACTACGCTGTGCTGTCGAAGTTCGCCCCTTACATGGACCAGCTTTGGCACAACCGGTTGTTTCTTTGGTTGAGTACAGCGTCTCTGCATATGGCCAACTTCACCGCAGCTCCAGCATCGTAGACGCCATCTCCGCGGTCGTTGTAGTTCCAGCCTTTCTGCCACACGGTTGACTATTTCATCTATGCTATTCTGAGCTTGACCAGGTTCCTCTAAGGCAGACCGAACTTTGTGACCCATCCTGTGTGATGTCTGCTTAGCTGCTTCAAATTCAAGCGCATGAGCCAGTGCGTCATCCAGAATTTTGGCCTTGCTAGTCTTAGCGCTTGCTGTATTTCACTGTCTTTGATGCCATCTACAAATGTTTGAACAGCCAGTTGTTCGAGGAAACTATCTGGTGCCGTTGGGTACGCCAATCTAACTAATCTTGCGATGTCAGCTTCGAATTCTTGCAGACTTTCACTTGTCTTTTGCGAGCGGTTCTTAACTTGTGCGTGGTAAACCTGTTGAAGGTGAGCGTCTCCATATCTCATCTCAAGCTTCGATATTAAGAGACCGTAATCATTCTGCTGGTGATCGGGAATCGTTTGTAAGATGTTAAGAGCTTCCCCGTAGGGCCACTATTAAGGAGATAGCTTTCTCTTTGTTGCACCAACCGTTGGCTATTGCCGCAGCTTCAAATTGTTTCAAATATGTGGGCCAAGGTGTTTTGCCATCAAATGTGGGTGGTTTCACTTTAAATTTAGACGGAATTGACTCGCTTCTTTCCAGGGTTCTTATTTCTGGAATGTTCTGATGAAAACTTGGTTTGTTAATTCAAGTGGCCGCGTTGTTAGTGAAATCACCTGTTCTTGCAGCCTCATCATATCTTCTTCCATTTTTACCAGTTTACTGTCCAACTTTTGCTCAACTGTTTTACCTGTACAGTGACATCTTCTTTCAATGCAATGGAGCTTGCTATTAATCTTTGTTCTAACGTGGCCGTCTTTTCATTCAACTCTTCCATTTTCATCGCGTTTTCACTAAACCGTTCTTCTATTTTCTTAGCATTTTCAGTTAACCTTTCGGTAAGATTTGATTCCAGTTCAACTGACCTCACTAAATTTTCACCGAGTGTCACTTCCAGTTTAGCCGACCTCTCCTCCATTTTCTCAGCATTTTCGTTTAACTTTTCTTCTATACCCGATTTAAAATCCTTAAGGAAATTCATTAAATTTTCTGCCTCCATCTTATTTTGACTCCTTGTAACTGGCATATATATAAACTACTTAAATGTCTTTAGACTGGTGTGCTTTCCTTTTAAATTAATCACTATATACCCCACAAATGCCTGACACCAGTGTAACGCGCTACTACTACCGCGTTTCTTTAATTCAAAACAAGTATAATAAATGTCTTTATTACTCACTGTTCACAAGTCTAATTAACAGTATATGCCTTGTTTACAGATGTTTTCAGTCCACTTAACAATGAATCACTATTACACTAATGAATTTACAAGCACTAACATCTTCTTAAACTAACTTCTACCATAGGTCCATTAACCACTAACACAACTATTTGTTTATACACTTCTATTTATTTATGTACACTACAAGCTGCACAGCATATCACATTTATGTAAACTTCTAAAAGCTCGAAACTACTATTACTTAAACACGTTATAATTTATATTAGACATTCAAGAATAGACTAACTCTTACATTCATAAGCGGCCTTATATATACCCTGCATTAAGATATGACTCATTATCTAGAACTTTGTAGAAGGATTCTCGAATGCTGAAGAATACGCTGTGCCCCGGGCGTTTGTATGTTTGACGGGTTGCCTAATAGTGGATCGCAACAATATACAACAACAAAATTTGGCACTTATCTTTCATAAATATTGTGGCTTAAAGACCATTACCTAGGGCGCCAGACAAGTCCAGAGTGTCCAATGTTCATACAAGACCTTGGGAGACTTGTCATCCCAAGGAGGACAAATTGTTTCTTTTTAATTAATTCTCACCTTTTTGGCTACTTAAGCAACTTTCATGATCACAAATAATAAAAAATATTGACTTAATCAACGGGCAAGCAAAACTATTTAATCAACATAGTAATAAACGTGAACCTCTTACATTAGGGAATTCATCGATTTTAACTTAGAAATTTTATTGAATTGTTGAGGTGCCATTATGATAATTTTATTTACATAAGAAATTTCCAAACGCTTTATATGGAAGAAAACTTATCCTATAAATTTCATAGTAAATTAATCCTACGGTTTATGGCCAAAACCTCCTAACAAAGTATGTTAACTAAAAATTCGCCATGCTAGTTTTAATATCAAAAACTTACTAAAAATCATCAATCAATTGATTTCTTGCATTCCAATCCAAAACAGCTCTTAAAATGGGGGAGAATCTCGTTTGTTACCCTTGCTATTCGCAACTACTCAATAATTCATTGGCACACATACCCGGCAGAATCTTGCTGATAGAATAGCTAGTACACACACACACAAGCTTTTTAGTACATAATTTAGTATCACCTATAAATCCGCGAACACACAGGCGTAAACTCTCGCAAACTGAATGAGTTAGCTGCTCCTTTCCACTTTTAATAACATGATACTGAGTTTGATATCACATCAGCTACGCCGGAAAACGTTACCAGCGAACTTCTCTTGCTACTTTTCTTTATAAGTTTGGATAACGGAAACCCCATTGAAATCTCTCTCTTTTTTGCCTAAAACCTTAAATTATGTATCAACCCTACTTTTAACCCTTATTTACGTTATATTTCTGTTAACGAATGACCATTAATAGAACATCCCAAAAACAAGATTTCAGAGAATAAATCCAGCCCTTTTAAGGTGAGTCCCATGGATAGCATTTATTTTTCTAACGGTAGAAACATGTTGTAAATTCTTGGATTTATAGATACTGAAATTGTTGACCCTATCTATTGACGACAGTTGTTTGTTATTGACATAAGGGAGGATAACCTAAACCGAACCAAAATGGATTTCGATACAATGATTGTCTCCAGACTACTTAAAATGTCTGCAATCTTGGAACAAATCAAATTGAAAAATAGTTAGGCTATTTGTAACGTTACGCTTTCTATAAACTCTGTCACTTACTAAAGTATTAAGAAAATAAAGTTTTACAAACTGACAATTGCTTCTCTCTAATTTATAAGGTAAAAATCTATTTAAATGTATTAGATTTGTCAATCTGTATACGACATAAGTTTTTAAAGGGTGTTGTATTGTATTTGCAAAGGTAGAACCTTTCAATTACTATGACAGCCGCTAAAATTTAGAATATTTAAGCGTAAAGCTATTTCTAAACAAGATGCCTTTATTATGAAGGATGCTTACTAAAATATAACGGTAATTTATCATGGAACTCTGCATATAAGTAATACAAGTTAATGAAATTCAATTAAATAATCTGTTAATACGTTAACATTTCAATATAATATTACAAAGTCACACAAACTGTGATTTGTACCAGAACCACCTCTTATCGACTTGCGCTTGTTACCTTAAGGATTTCGGTCCTTTTGTCCTCGACGTCATAGTGTCAGACGGGCCCATAACAATTGTTCATAATTCTAAAACAAAATAATAAGTATTCTAAAAGATATGAAATTTAAAAAGGTTTACTTACAGTTTCAAAATAAATAACAAAGCGTAGTCTTAAAAAAGACTGGTTTATATTTATTATTGGCCAAGATAAATTAAACAAAATACACAGAACATACAAAAGGGCAGGATTTGCAAATGTCAATATCAAAGTGTGTACAATATCAGCTCGACGGTAAGCTAAAAATTTGTAAATAAGCACGGCACAGCAGTTGTAGCGATTATTTTAATTAATTATTTAGTCACATTTTTGCTTTATACTTAGTAGCAGTAATAGAATAAAGATGTTTGTAAAAGTTATAACACGCTCGCCAGTCTTTTTCAGCATGAAAATTTAAAGAAAAATATTCATATGATATCATCAATTTTTAAATTATGCTAAAGTAACGTTACCGCTATTGTAGGCATTGCTATCATTTCACAACTATATTTTCAGCTTGGTCTTTAGTATTTTCAGTAATATTTGGGGTGTATTCATATATCGCTGGAATTTTAAAACATCTATACAAATTTGAATATACTGAATTTAAACGAACATAAAAATTGTATGGTATAAAAGAACATAAGTCAAAATTTGGATTTAGTTTTTTCGTACTAAGTCATATATTCTACATGTATTTGTTTTCAGTTAAAACTATTTCATCTATAGCTAATCTAATGTTCTTATTTATACACCAAATTTTTAAAGAAAATATATCAAACTGTTGTTTATCTGTTTATTGTTTTTATCTTACATCAATAAGAATAAATTACATAATGATCTCTAGATGTATTAATCTCGTATATTTTCAGGAATTAATAGAAACGCTATTGGTTGTCCTAGACAAAGGGTTAGGTCCCAAATTTACACCTGAGTTAAAAGCCGCTTGGAAACAACTGTTGACGTTTTCCTTTGATATTATTACTGAATTCTCGAGGGATATGCCACAAGAACGATTTGATCGACGTACCAAAGAACTTCTTAAACAAGGATAAGAAGAAATTTATTATTGAGTGTATTTGCAAATAGTTTATATAAGTAGCACTGATGTTGCAATCAATTTTGTAACAAGTAATATATGATCAAAGCTAGTATAAAACGTAATATTTGTAATTTTATACATGGTATGTTTTTTGATCAAAATATATTCGAATATAAATTTAATTGAACCATAACTCTCCTGCGTCACATGTTATATCTAAACTTTATGTTAAACTTTCCACTTATCTAAAAATTGTATAAATAGTTGTAAGATAGATATTAAGTGTAAAGGAAGCTAATTACAATGTTTGTAAAAACATATTTACAATAAAGGCAATTATTTAACAATTAAATAATTGAAATTAAGATAACAGTTCGTTATCTTGCAAACCTTTACTGCTGTTAAGTAAATAAACCGGTAGAATTTGAGTAATATATTTTATTACAATTCCAGAACATAGAAAATAATGCCTTCAACCATCAACATGACATACATAGCATATATATTAATGTGATAAGGGTCACGAGAAATGATGGAAACCCTAATTCTAAAAATAAATCCCACTAAAATATAATAGAATCCGGAAAAAATGGAATTTTCTGTAAATTCATGGTTAGCCTTGTATAATACAAACGCATCTTTATTCATTGATGTACAATCCAAAAACGCAAATTGCGCGTGTATAAATGATCACCCTGTATGATATAAGCATATTGTAATTAATAACAAGTAACGTAAATTGGATATGTAAATTGTAAGATACCGTAAAATGTATTTCGATGCGAATGCAATCTATACATCTTTTTGATGAAATTTGCTGTAAATAGCATAAAACGAGCTTTACGCATTTTGCATAAATATAAATAATTTCGTGTAATTACTATAAAACGCAAACCCTTTTGCATTAAAAAGCAATCAAAGTTTAAATTAATTAACCTGTGAATTGTAGCAATTGATTCCAAATAAACAACTTTCTAGAACATGAGTCATTGGTATTTAAAACTACGTATAAACTCATTAAATAAACGTTTTTTTCAAGAAGCAGCTTAAACATCGGAAAAACATGCAAAATCCCTGAAATAATTGATTATATTTTGCATTAGTATGCGACCCCACAATGATAGTATATGAGAAAGAAGGTTAAAGAGCGCGTCACAAATACCTAGAACAGATAAGAAGGTAATAAAATGTGGAAATTTTATACACTAATTGAGTATTCCGGGAATCCTTACATCATAATGTTGGAGATTTTACGGGTAAAATTCTAGAAAAAAAAACAATTTGTATATAAAAAAGTGCTTATCGTTTCGAAGGAATTCATTCATCATTAAATTTGATCCAATGCAGTCGATGCTTAAAGTAGATCAAGAAATGTTATTTTAAAACGCTAGCCGTTGCGTTATATAAAAGTATGCAGTAAAGCATAGTTGCGAGGTTGCAATGAATATTGAAGTGATGTCTTTAAACCCAAATTACATACAAAAATGGTACTATTAATTACAAGAAAAGACAAAAATTCTTCAATACAAAGCTATTTTTAAAGATGTATTAAATAATTGAAAAGAAGATTTAACCCAAAAAGGTACTTTGACAATTACCGTCGGAAATCAGGAATTATAATTTGGAAAAACTTGTAAGCCGATTTGGAGATCAATTTAAAAATAAGAAGATTTTTAATTACAAGTCGCGTTTTGTGGATTCTGCAAGTACCATTGTTAGATTTATTTTTAATTGATATTAGAGTATTTAGATCTAGTTTAAGATAATCCTAATAATTTCTTTTTGTATGAGGAATTTTTTTTTACCAGCAGTTTGTGTTTAGAGTACGATATACTCTGATTTTTAATAGATTATATATCCAGGATTTTTTCTAGGCAAAACAAATCTTACCAGCGGGAAAATAATTTATAACCAGGTAAATGATCCTCAAAAGAATAAGTTTAATTCTGTAAATGTAAAATAAGGTAAGCAGCTATATTTTGTGACAAAAGACAAAGACTTCTTAGAAATTATTTTATGTTTGACAGAAACGATGTTGTAAATGCTTTTGTATAAAAGAAGATATTTCATACTGTATAAATGTTTTGTGATATTGTTGCGTTTTATTTCATTTTGAAAACTCTGTAAATTTCGTTGAGCTAGCCAGGCCAAGTGAAAAAATAGAAACGAATGTAAGTGAACAAATTCAAGTTTACAGACCAGAAGTATCTTGTCACAGCACTCTTTCAGAGAAACTCGCAACGCGACACCATTTTCATATCACTTGTTCTAGTGATTCTTAGTGCGGCATTGTCATATCACTCTTAGTGGCTCCCAACACAGGGCATTGTCACAGAAATATATATATATATATATATATATTATTATGTATGGTGATATTAAATAAAATTATGCTTCAAAATATAAGTTAAAGTTTAATAAGTGCGCCCTTAATGTGGTGTTGGCCTTTAGAATGATTTAAATAAAACAAATTTTCAATTTTAATTATGCCACGGCTTTTAAAAGACTCGCTCAGGGAAACTGAATCTATTATTTATGCTCTGTAAGAAGACGTGAGTTCTCTGTCCCCTTACAGGTATAGAAAACACAGGCGCATAAAACGTTGTTCAATCAAAACCACTTAACCTCTTTTTAGTGCTTGCGTCTCGTGATTATTCAAAGATTGATAAATAGACCCAACAATATTTAATTTAGGTAAGCGTTTGAAATTCAAATTATTCACAAATTACTTTAAATGATGTGTATATAAAGATAACTTCAAATACCTGCAACTCCTTTGAATGTGTCTGGGTTGTACATGGACTTTGATACAAGATACAACAAGATCGCCTTGAATACTTGCAGTGAATACCTGTTAAAAGTACGTTTTAGTTTTATGTTCAAAATGGACTTGACTTTAGTTTTAGGTTCTACAAATAAACTACAACTTCATCAACTGTATGCTTAATCGGCTCTATTACTAAGAACACTTTCAATACTTCACCAATATCAATGGGGCCGTATCCTAAAAGGCTGGACCCTGCTGCAAAATATCTCACTTTCACTGGTGCAACTCTTCAATAACACAAGAGATGACCAGATGTTTGATTTAATTGGAAATCCTCCTCTGGAATTTTCTTGGTTGTATAACCTTATCACTTATTTTGTATAATAATTCAATTAAAATGCATGCACTTGAAAACATATATATTGATTTTTATAAATTTTACAGGCTCCTCAAGCCAAAAATATCTATATCGTATACAAATTTTAAAATCAAACTCCTTAATTCTAAACAACCATCACCTAGGAAAACTAAAAC
This sequence comes from Platerodrilus igneus, assembly GCA_036346225.1. Classification (NCBI taxonomy): domain Eukaryota; kingdom Metazoa; phylum Arthropoda; class Insecta; order Coleoptera; family Lycidae; genus Platerodrilus; species Platerodrilus igneus. The sequence goes on along the minus strand of JARFIW010001638.1, from coordinate 9,210,405 downwards.
ATTTACATCTAGCCTACTAACTAATAATTACAAGGGATGCATTCATTATTTTATCCTTAACTCTACTTAATTGCTATTTTAGAACAACTTTGGTATTATTAAATTTCATTTTGACATTTCATAACTTTTTATCACTTTATAATTAAAATATATTAAACTACTTTCATTTCAGATACATAAAATTTATAAATGGAATAAAGTATCCTGAACAAATTACAATTAATAATTCTATCAACAAAACCTATACACATTCAGTTGAAGTTACATTAGATACCCTTCGTATTGAAAAACAGTGAAAAATGCTTTTTTAAACCTCAAACGCTGCATCACTAGTACATAACATTCTATATCTGCGTTTAACAAGTAATTATTCATCAATCTTTGATTACCGTAGTGTTTTTAAAATTTAAAATAGCTTGATAAAAGTGGTAAATTAATGTTTTTATCCTTAGTACTAACAACTACCTTTTTAAACCCTTTTATAATGTCAAATACTAAATAAGCCCCACCTGGTTTCATAAAATAGATATAAGATTCTCTTTCCTCTAAGCAGTGTCAACGATTGTAATAAGCTTATTTTTATTTTATTAAACCACTGCTAACCTTACGTTTTAAAATACTAACTTTAGTTTGACTAATATCAAATTTTAATATGAATAATAACACTAGTTTTAACTTTTGTTGTGTAGACTTGATTACTAATGCCTGTAATTTACTAACACTTTGTGATATATAATGTGTATGTGTATTTATTGTATGAATGGGTATAAATGTTCCAAGTGAAATCGTCCGCGACATTCACCCTTTTCATTCTCAAGCTCAAACGTATTGCCATTGGCGAAAATTTTCCTTATTTGATAGGGTCCTTCATATGAAAATAATAATTTTGCACAAATGTTCCTACTCCAGTTTGAAACTCTCAACCTTTTTACGATAACTACATCCCCAATCTGAAAATTTGTCTGTTTCTTAATTCGTCTGCATCGTTTCTCGACCTCCCTACGTTGTCTAGTCTCTGTCCTAGCTCTGGCCTGTTCTAATAAACTGTCTATGTCCTCCACCTTGTTCTGATCTCGCCAGGGTCTTGCTGGTATTACCCCTTTCATTAACGTCACTGGACAAACCTTCGTCACTGAACTCGGTACAAAATTCAAATAATTTTCTATCTTTGGTAAATTTCGAACCCAACTATTATGTTGTCCCTCAACCGATATCCTCAAGTACTTTATGATTCCCTAATGTAGCGTTCACATGGATTTGCTTGTGGATGTCGTATACTACAAAACCCAACTTTTATACCTTCCCCCCTTAATTTTTCAATCACCCTTTTATTATTGAAATAAATGGCGTTGTCCATCAATATCTTTTTCATCACCCCTGTCTGTTCAATGTACTTTCTTATGCTTGTCAAAACATGTCTCGTGTTGCAGTTTCTGCCCGGGTATAATTTTACGTACTTTGAAAAAATGTCCACCATCACCAAAATATGTTTATATCCGTTATGTCCTGGTATTAAGTTGCTTACATAGTCGACTGCTACTATGTCCAATGGTCTTTCTGTGTTAATTACCATGTGAGTGTTTTGTAACGTCATGTTCTTGTCCTTGCCTAGTAAGCATGTCCTACAACTATTTATGCTGTCTTTTACCAAAGAAATGTCGTTGTTAGTGTAAAAAGTCTCCCTAAACAATAAAAAGGTCTTTCGAATTCCAATGTGTCCGTATGTCCTGTGAATTTCTATGATCATTTTTAACGCTATCTCCTTCGATAATACTAATAAGTCTCCGTCCCCAATACGTTTTACCAAAAAGTTATTCCTCAGATTAAACCCTTTATATGCAACCCCATTTTGCTCGTTTAACTTCGTCCGAATGGTCATAATGTCATCGTGTTGTTGCATGTTAATAAATTCCTGGTTTGTCCATCTACCTCGTCTTTAAATGTCTGTAACGCTACTAAAAACCCCTTTTTTCACCCTCAGTTATGTCACCCTTTCTACTAAGAAAGTCTGCAGTCACGTTCTCCTTCCCTGGCTTGTGCCTAATGTCAAAATCATATTCTTGTAGTGTTAACGCCCACCTATATAAACGGTTATTTAAAAAATCTTTCTTCTTCAAAAACGTCACTGCTGAATTATCTGACTCTATCAGAAACTGATTCCCTAACAAATAAAACCTTAATTTTTTTACTGCATACACAATAGCTAACATCTCCTTCTCGGCAGTTGAATACCTTGTCTCACATTCCTTCAGTACTCTGGAAATGAAGCATATTGGCACTTCTACCCCTTTTTGTATTTGGACTAATTCCGCGCCTATCGCACGATTGGATGCATCTGTTCGTAAAATAAACCTATCTACAAAATTTGGATATTTTAACGATAATTCCTGGTAAAACCCCCTTTTCAAATCCTGAAAGGCATTCTCTCGCTGCTCCGTCCACCTCCAATTCTCATTCTTTCTAAGTAATTCCACCAATGGTAGGCACAATTCTGAATAATGTGGTATAAAACGTTTATAGTAGTTGAGAACTCCTAAAAAACCTCGCAAGCCCCTTAAATTTTTTGGTTGTTCTAAATTTTTAAGTTCGTCCAACCTTTTTTTACAAATAGTAATGCCCTCGTCACAAATTACAAATCCCAAATAGCCAACTTCACGTTTGAAAAATTCACATTTCTCTACATTCAACTGTAAACCTCCTTCATCTATCCTACGTATGATTTTTGTTACATGTTCCAGGTGTTCCTCGTTACTCCTGGAGAATATCAGTATATCATCGATATAGTATGTGCAAAATTCCTCGAACTCATTCAATAACTTCTGCATGGCTCTGACCAATGCAGCTGAACTTGAAGCCAGACCAAATGGAACTACCTTATATTGAAATATTTCTCCCCTCGATGCTAAAACCAGTATACTTTCGGCTATCTTCATGCAAAGGAATCAACCAAAATGAGTTTTTCAGATCTAATTTGCTAAAGACCTTTCTCCCACTAATTTTGTATAATAAATTATCCATCGATTGCGGCTGTTCATATTGTGCTTTCGTAATTAAATTTAATTTTCTGGCATCTAAACAAATTCTTATATCTAACTTATCACTAGGTTTGGGTACAACAACGATAGGATCCATAAAAGAAGTCCTTGCTGGATCTATTATTCCATTTTTTAACATATCTTTGATTTTTATCTTAACTCTCTCCCTCATACTATACGGAATCGGATATACCTTCGTGTAAAACCCATTTTCTTCTGTTACTTCTAACTTGTGTACATACTTAGTTGCTACCCTTGGTTCCCCATTAAATAAACCTACATGCTCATTAAATATCTCATATAATCTACCCTTTATTCCCTCGTCTATAATCCCAATCTGTCCTTCGTCAAATACCTTCTCAAATAAATTACCTAACATTATCTCATCCTGTCCTTCTAAATTACTTTCCCTAATCATCCCTGTGCCATAAACATCACTATTAATATCCATCCCTTTATTAGAACTCACATTAGGTACCATCCAATTCTTCCTAATATTTAAAATCTGTACACTTCTATCCTTGCCATCTATTTTCATCCCAAATCTTTCTATAGCATCTATCCCTATTATAAAGTCTAAATATAATCCCGTTGCCACTAAAAACTCAGCTTCTCCTAGCTTTTCTGCCCCTATTGAAATTGGTACACAAATCATTTCGTCGATTACCGATATCTTCTTTTTCATCGCAGACCACAAACTTATCCGTTTTATCTTGCAGATCCTCCCTTTTAATAACTCAGCGTGCTTGACTACTATCTCTTTTTTTACTAGTGACAGCTCAGACCCACTATCAATTAATGCTACATATAAACAATTATTTAACTTCAAATTAACAAAAGGTAAACTACTTTTTTTCTCAACTCTGTCTTCTAACAACGAATGCACAAAACTTAAACTTCTGGTCGTACCCAAATCCACTAAACTTAACCCTATATCTAATTCTAAATTAACAAACTTATTTACATAATCGGCGTTTTTTTTAAACCCGATGGCTCCTCGTGTACCTGTGCTACCTCAATCAAATTCTCTGATTCCCTGTTCCTGCCTGTTGTCGTCAAATGTCTTATCCCTACATTCCGATGATCTCCTGGACTTTTATCTCGCTCCCTATTATATTTCAATTGTTCATTATCGCTGTATCTACCACCATAGTCCTGCTGTCCACGTTGGAAATCATTTCTCCGGTTGAATTGTCTACCGTCTCCCCAGTCATTTCTATTCCAGTTATTTGTTCCCCTAAAATTGTCGTTCCTATGTACCCGTTGACCCCAATTGTTCGTCCTCCCTTGATCTCCCTGATATTGGTTTCTGTTCCAGTTATTAAATCGGTAATTGTCCCCCTGGTCCTGGTTTCTGTTCCCATTGTATTGCGGTGTCATTTGTCTATCTCCGTGTCTTTGTTCCTGCCTTTGATTGTCATACCTATTCCATATTTTAAAATTTTCCTGCTGATTCCGGTTTCTCCTTGTATTCCTACCTTCCCAATATCTATTATTATTTTCAAATTCCCTTGCCATATCATAATTTCGCATTATTTCTAAGAACTCTTTTAGTGTTTTAAAATTTTGTGTGGCCACAGCCCTAGCCACTTCAGCTTCCATGTGCCTCGGCAAAAACTGTATCAGCTTTTCTTCCCTAAATTTTGGAGTCAAATGTTGCGCCTGATTATAATTATCAATAATGTATTCCTCTCTCGACCCCATACTAGTCAAATATTGTCCTGTTATTAATTTTGTTCTAATTTCAGTCTGTTTTGCATTACCCCAATATTGTTCCTTAAAAAGAATCTTAAATTGCTCGTATGTGTTATAATTTTTCCTAATTATGCTGTGCCATTTTTCGGCGTTACCCCTTAAACTAGCTCCTATCATTTGCATCCGCACCCTCTCTGGTTCACCTTCCATTATCTCGTCCAACTTATCTAGGTATAGCATTGGCTGTTCAAAACGTCTTCCCTCAAATTTTGGTAAAATCTCTCGTCCGTTTTTAAAATAACCCTGGTCCATTGTCACTAAACGTCCCCCTTCTAATCCTGTCACTTGTTCCCTAATTACCCTAACACTACCTTCAAGTACACCTAATTTTTCATCTACCCTGTCCTTAAATCCTATTACATCAGCCCTTAATTCCCCTGAATCTTTAATTCCATCCTGAATAATTTCCATAACTTCCCTTTTTGAATTTTGAAGATTTTCTGTTTGTTTCAGATCTACTCCTACCATTTCACCCCTTAGCTCCGACAAACCTGCTACTAAATTTTCCTCGACTCCTTTTACCCTGTCTTCTACTTCCATCCTTACTTCATCTCTAAGCGAACCCAAACTGCTCTGTATCAACGCATTTATCCCTCCAAATTTCATCTCCATCATTTCAAATCTTTCCCTTACTTTCCGCTCGTGAATTCTCATTTTTTTCTTCCATTTTCTCAAATCTTGTCTCTATTTTCTCAAAATTTTTCCTAACTTCCGCTTGTGAATTTCTCGTTCTTCAGTTCAATTTTAAATTCTTCCTGTGAGTTCCTAAATTCTCTTAAAAACTGCATGATGCCTAGCATGTCCCCCTCGTTCGCTGTCTCTCTGACTCCTCCAACCTGTTTTTCTACGTCCGGCTGAATTACAACCACCTCCGGCTCCACATATTCTCTCCTTTCATCTCCTGCCGCTACAGTCTCCATCACCGGTTGCCCTCTCACAACAGTCTCCACACCATAAACCTTCCCTGACCTGGTAATTCTTTTCTCGTCTGACATGTTCTAATAATATTTGTTGTTTCAAAAATACCTCTTACTTGCCCCACCAAAATACAATTGTTCAAAATCTGCAAATAAGCTAGTTCTCTCTCTAGAGCACCACGCTTGCGACACTACTTATCGAGCCCCACCAACTTTTTTATACCACTGCAATCTATTACCCTTTAACTCGCCCCACGTTTGTTGGTCGCCAATATTATATTATGTATGGTGATATTAAATAAAATTATGCTTCAAAATATGAGTTAAAGTTTAATAAGTGCACCCTTAATGTGGTCTTGGCCTTTAGAATGATTTAAATAAAACAAATTTTCAATTTTAATTATGCCACGGCTTTTAAAAGACTCGCTCAAGAAAACTGAATCTATTATTTATGCTCTGTAAGAAGACGTGAGTTCTTTGTCCCCTTACAGGTATAGAAAACACAGGCGAATAAAACGTTGTTCAATCAAAACCACTTAACCTCTTTTTAGTGCTTGCGTCTCGTGATTATTCAAAGATTGATAAATAGACCCAACAATATTTAATTTAGGTAAGCGTTTGAAATTCAAATTATTCACAAATTACTTTAAATGATGTGTATATAAAGATAACTTCAAATACCTGCAACTCCTTTGAATGTGTCTGGGTTGTACATGGACTTTGATACAAGATACAACAAGATCGCCTTGAATACTTGCAGTGAATACCTGTTAAAAGTACGTTTTAGTTTTATGTTCAAAATGGACTTGACTTTAGTTTTAGGTTCTACAAATAAACTACAACTTCATCAACTGTATGCTTAATCGGCTCTATTACTAAGAACACTTTCAATACTTCACCAATATCAATGGGGCTGTATCCTAAAAGGCTGGACCCTGCTGCAAAATATCTCACTTTCACTGGTGCAACTCTTCAATAACACAAGAGATGACCAGATGTTTGATTTAATTGGAAATCCTCCTCTGGAATTTTCTTGGTTGTATAACCTTATCACTTATTTTGTATAATAATTCAATTAAAATGCATGCACTTGAAAACATATATATTGATTTTTATAAATTTTACAGGCTCCTCAAGCCAAAAATATCTATATCGTATACAAATTTTAAAATCAAACTCCTTAATTCTAAACAACCATCACCTAGGAAAACTAAAACATTTACATCTAGCCTACTAACTAATAATTACAAGGGATGCATTTATTATTTTATCCTTAACTCTACTTAATTGCTATTTTAGAACAGCTTTGGTATTATTAAATTTCATTTTGACATTTCATAACTTTTTATCACTTTATAATTAAAATATATTAAACTACTTTCATTTCAGGTACATAAAATTTATAAATGGAATAAAGTATCCTGAACAAATTACAATTAATAATTCTATCAACAAAACCTATACACATTCAGCTGAAGTTACATTAGATACCCTTCGTATTGAAAAACAGTGAAAAATGCTTTTTTAAACCTCAAACGCTGCATCACTAGTACATAACATTCTATATCTGCGTTTAACAAGTAATTATTCATCAATCTTTGATTACCGTAGTGTTTTTAAAATTTAGAATAGCTTGATAAAAGTGGTAAATTAATGTTTTTATCCTTAGTACTAACAACTACCTTTTTAAACCCTTTTATAATGTCAAATACTAAAATATACATATATATATATATATATATATATATATATATATATATATATATTACACAAGGTAAGTTGATAAATACTAACGTATTGAAATTAATAAGATGAAATAATAACTTAGACTTTTTAAGTAAAGCCTAAATGATCATTCCAAATCGAGCTAGTAATTGAAAGAAGGAAAATATAAGGCCTTGGTAATTGGTTAACGCACAGTTCCGGCAAAACTGAGATGCAGGTTCAAATCCTGTCCAAGGCCTTATATTTTCCTTCTTTCAATTACTAGCTCGATTTGGAATGATCATTTAGGCTTTACTTAAAAAGTCTAAGTTATTATTTCATTTTATTAATTTCAATATATATATATATATATATATATATATATTGTAGTGGTTTTAAAGGGCTAAATTTAAGTATAAACAAGGCAATTTCAAACACCCTGTATAGAGGAAACAACCAAAATTTACGTGCGAAATTTATTTCATTTAATGTATTTAAAGTAACAAGTATTACCATAATTTTACAATTAGTGATTAAAATTTAGTTAGGTTTGTAAAGAAAATAAGTTGTAGAAGCCAATGCAAATTAGTAATTAATTTAATTGAGTTTAATTGAACGGGTAATTACGTCTAATACGCATAAAAGAATGAAAAATCGATAATACCAAGGTGAAACGGTGTGCTAACACATAAACAGCCGTTGAATATAAAATACCTTGAAAAGCCAACTCTTAGAAATGTTGTGTTAAAACGTTTGTTAATTGAACACCTGCAGGTTTTGGAAATGTCAGGTTCCCCTTATTTGTGTAGATAAAAGTATATCGGGTAAACGGTTGGACGGTTTGCGTAAATGTTAACTAAAAGTTTCCTTAGAGCGCAGAAGACGATCAATAAAATGAGACAGGCATAATAACACTCCACTTCATAACGCACGTATTCAGTCCACATGGGTTAGTTTGAAACTCGGACAGTAATATCGATTTTTACCACTCAAACAAGATTAGAAGAAAACATAGAATATGCATAAAAGAGGAATAGCGTTAATACAGGCGGAGTTTCAAGACGTCATTGAATATCTTATTGGTCTATATAGTTAGTAGTATAACAGACAAACACAGAAATATTGAATGTTAATTTTTCGGAAAATATCGTAACGACGCGCGAAATTTCGAAGATTTCGAAAACGGTTGAAACAAAATTTTAAGAACTATTATTTTAAATGAAGGATTTCGCGTTAGGAGGGTATGGAGAGGTTATATTGGAATTATATAAATACACTAAAAGAATTAGCATCGCTCTCTTTTAACTTCGTTCTCTTAATACTTTCATCGCTTCAGACTGCGAACTGAAATTTACCACGAGCTTGTAAGTATATAAAATTATTTTAAATTAAATAGTACAGTGTTGGCCTCATAATTTTGAACCGCAAATAGTGTCGAGTCTAAATTTTATAAAGGTGCAATATTTATTTTAAACAAGCTCGTGAAGTGAAGTAATGAAACGTAAATTAAATTAAATTAAACTAAAGTACGCGATTATGAAAGAAGGGTAATAAATTTGGATTCGGATGTGGATGCATTGTGAAGGCATAGCATGCAGCACAACTTAGATGTGTTCATCTACAAATAGCTAGAAGCAACCAGCAGAGCAGTACCACAAAACCGAGAGCAAAAACAACTTAACGGCTTCGTCAACGGACTAGGGATCTTCAAGAAATTCCAGGTAACGCTTTAGAATTTGTTGTTTTATAAACTATGAAAATTGTTGCGATGTGTGAGAAGTGAACTATGAAGGTATTTTGCATTATTTTGCGTATTGAGAATAATACGTATAACTAACTTTTAGTATGGTATTTAAATAGAAATCTAAAGGTGTATAAAGCTTATTAACGTTACATCAGGAATTTAAATTTTTATTGTTACGAGTACATGGGTTTTTTGTTTGCAGTAAGCGTATGCAAAGTAAAAAGCATACATTATTCATAATTAACTGGGTTATCATGAGCTCACCATACTCCAGAGTGTCCTAATTAAAATTAATTATAAATAAAGAAAGAAAAATCAGGTATTATTCAGGGCCCATTTACTCCGGTTACAGTCAATGTGTTTAATATTTCTAGTTAAAATACTGGACTTTACAAAAATAGAATTTATTGAGGTGTAACTTGAACACTGAAATGTAGATAATATTAGATTTTTATTTGTAAATAGCGGTAAATAAAAATTGTATGATTGTTGTATTATTTTGTGGTTTATTGAGTGTGGGAGTGAACGATAAAGAGTATGATAGTGAATCAAGGTATCCAAAAGGAGACCCAACTGAGGTAGCCAGGGAAGCGGTTGAAGAATTAAGGTGATGAAGAGAGGAATCTGGATAAGAAATTATTTTTTTTAAATTTTTTTGAAAAATTTAACTATTGTGTGCAATTTTCGAGTTTTGGGTAAATTAATAAAAATTTTCGAATATTTTTGTTACTGAGGCTTGAAATAAGAGAGGTTCCGCGGCAAATTATGACGCTCAATTCGTGAGGCTCGATTTCCTACTGAGGTTCCACGGCAATATATATATATATATATATATATATATATAAATATTATAAGTAGTTTTTTACACAAGGTAAGTTGATAAATACTTACGTATTGAAATTAATAAGATGAAATAATAACTTAGACTTTTTAAGTAAAGCCCAAATGATCATTTCAAATCGAGCTAGTAATTGAAAGAAGGAAAATATAAGGCCTTGGACAGGATTTGAACCTGCATCTCAGTTTTGCCGGAACTGTGCGTTAACCAATTACGCTACCGAGGCCGATGGCTATAATTGGAAAATTTACAAATCTAAATCGTGTATAGTACCATATAAACCCAACTTTCAATTACGTTTATATATGGTACTGTACACGATTTAAATTTGTAAATTTTCCAATTATAGCCATCGGCCTCGGTAGCGTAATTGCTTAACGCACAGTTCCGGCAAAACTGAGATGCATGTTCAAATCCTGTCCAAGGCCTTATATTTTCCTTCTTTCAATTACTAGCTCGATTTGAAATGATCATTTGGGCTTTACTTAAAAAGTCTAAGTTATTATTTCATCTTATTAATTTATATATATATATATATATATATATATATATATATATATATATATATATATATATATATATATAGGTATTTAATTACACAAGGTAATTGAAAGTTAGGTTTATATATAGTTGCTTACACGACTTAAATTTGTAAATTTCACAATTGTCGTCATCGGTCTCGATGGCGTAATTGGTAAACGCATGGTTCCGGCAAAACCAGGATACAGGTTCAAGTCCTGTCCAAGACCTTATATTTTCCATCTTTCATTACTAGCTCGATTTGAAATGATCATTTGAGCTTTGCATAAAAGTCTAAGTCATTATTTCATCTTACATATATATATATATATATATATATATATATTGTCGTGTAATCAAGGGGTCATATAAGGGCACAAGTAAACTCATAGGTTGAGAGTTTTTGAATAAGGGAAGACAAATTTATTTAATTAGGGAGTTGGAATATTTTTAACAAATTATTTTTTTTAACTTAAGAAGTGTATAATAATGTAGGATCAATGTAATTTAGCAAAGGATAATGTAACATTTGTATAAACATACAGCAGGATAAATAATAATTGAAGTAAAATCTTTCTAACGTATTTAAATTTGCAGTGAAATAATTATATATAAGTCTAAAAACGTGGAACAAGTGTTAAAGCAACATTTCTGTTCTAAAACTTAAAATCCGACACGTTGAAACAAAATAACGAGGGGGATAATAGTTCTTGGTAAACTTGGTAACAAACAAGCTTTAATGGGTTATTGGAAAAGAACAGCCGTTGGGATTAAGGTAGACGCAGTTTTGTGGTTAAAATATTAATTTCTATCTTGAAGATAGTATAGCAAAGAGCCAACCAAAAGACCAAGACAGAATAAAAGTGTATTGAGTGCAAGAGGAATGCGTAGATATAATTCAGGAGGCAGTATTGTTAGGAGACCTAAATAAAATCGATAATTTCAAAAATATTTAAGAACAACCACGAGTCTGTTAAAAAGTGGGAAATGGAGTCAAACGTGGTGATTGGTGTAAATTGGACAAGAAGGGAAGAGATCCAGCTGGTGGAAGCGAAGGTGTGAGATAAAACTATAGGTACAAGAGTGATGAGAGATGTTTGTTCAAGTTGGAGGCGTTGACAAAGAAAGACGTAGAGGCTAAGTTCGGACAACGGAGTGACGTTTGAAGCGATGTTCCGAGTATTGTTATGTTCGTTATAAAAATTTACAAGAATCCGAGATACGTTAAAGCTTTTTCGTTGAAATGCCAGACGGTTAGAAAACAATTTTCCGGAATTATAGGAACGGGTATAGAAGTGTACGTGCCAATTTAAAACGGGGGGGGCAAATTTTACTTATATAATCAGTGGTAGAAAGGGGTCTTGCTCTCTTTTGCTCTTGCTTTTTTGTTGAGATTTCATCCAACATTGGTGAACTAGTGCAAGTTAATAAAATTTTATGTAGAAGCTAAAAGCATTCTTGTGGTAAAACGTTAAAGTGGTACGTAAGTACAAAACTTGTAAAGTTGGTATTGGAATGCACGAAAATTAAAGTTTGAAAGTGTGTGGATGATACAAAAAAGCGATGTTTGAATAATAAAAGTTAAGTTTGGGGATTGGAATTTTTGAAATGGAAATTGAAAACAGCGGTGTGCATGGAGGAGATGGTAATAGAACCAGGGTGTTAGCTGATGGAGTGGGTAGCTACTAGACGGCAGCATCTTCAAGGAGTTAGCTGGTGGAACACACTTAGAAGTTTAAAACCAAGTAGGCGATAGAAGAGAACATTTAGTGGTGAATATTTTTGTGGTGTTTGTGATTATTTGGATTTGAATTTGATGTGTCTTTTTATTATTTGATATTTTATGAACAGACATTTATGGGACCTTAAAAGAAAACTGATCTTTGAACATAATTAATGAATTTACAGATAACCAAATGTTGTAAAGAGGTATAGAGGGCTTATTGATATTTTGTAGTGCAGGAAATTTATATGCACAGTTGTAGAAGTTTTATTATGAGCTCATGCTAGGACAAAAGGGTAACGTAAGGGATGAGGAACGCCCTCTTACTTTAAATAAAAATATATGTGTTTAAATGGTTATCAATTTGCATGATTGTTATTATACAATTATTGAACTTTATGGATGTACCTAAAGGAATGGTGTTTTAAAATGTACTATGGATCTAATGTAAATAGAGTGTGATGTTTTTGGTCAATTGAGTTATTTTTGAGTGCGTGATTGGTAAATGTCTATTTAGGTTTCAGCCTAAGGATTTGGACAGGAGGTTTTGGATGTAGCAGGTAGGTGTCAATATTAATTTAGGTAATTAGGTAAGAGGAATTATTAGAAGCAGACGAGGAATTGTTAGGAGCAGCCGAGGGCGAGATTCGAGCTAAAATATGTCAGAATTATATCAGCCCAACAGCCGAGGGCATGATTCCAGGCACGATTGTCCAGAGTAACCCCAGGATTATTATATCGGCCCAACAGTGGAGCATGATTCCAGAAACGTTTTAGAGAGCAAACTTCACAATATTATAACTTCCCAACGGAGAGGCTTGAGTAGTAAGAGCCTTAACCTCACATTATATATATATACATATATATATATATATATATATATATATATATATATATTGCTGTGATATCGCCCCACGATTGGGCATCATTAATTGCTGTGATATAGCCCCACGATTGGGCATACCATTAAATTGCTGTGATATCGGCCTTGAACAATAGAGCCCCTACGATGGGCGTCCTAAATTTGCTATGATTTTTGCACCACGATTTGGCGTAATTAAATGCTGTGATGTTGTCCTATTTTATTTTTGTACAGAATATCTACATATACCAGATTTATGTTTTTCTGAAGCCAGCAAAAATATCTTTTACTTATTCAGGGAACTTCGAACGTTCCAAGATACCTATTCCATTTTTATAAATCTTTAAACGACCTTTTTTGATGACTCTTTACAAATACACAATGTGACAAATATTAAATCAAAACAGTTTTCAATAATAGGGTGTATTAAGATTGCTAACCTGGAATGGGTTCCGTAGTTCCATCCTAGTCTATGATCTGCATCCCCTTTCTGTGCTCGGTTTGCTTATTGATATGCCGGCCCCATATACAAATCGCCTCCCATAAATCGATTCCAATTAAAATCGTACCAAGTCGGAATGTGTCCAAATTAGAATACTTTCATTATTAAAATTATCTCCAAAATTAGCGTATGTTCAAAGTTAGAAGTCCCAAATTAAAGTCGTCTTAAATATCCCACATTAAACCATCTCAATCAAATATGTCTCAAATTACAGCCCAAATTAAAGTCGGAATTAAAATTCAAGATTAAGAGTCGAAATTAAAATCCAAATTACATTGTCGGAATTAAAATCCAAATTACATGTCGGAATTAAAAGCCCTATTTTATTAATATAAGAAATGAATTTAATTAAGTCGTTTTACTTACGTCTATTTATAGATGGGCTTATTTTCGTTGCACAAATTCCCACATTTTTAATTCTGATTTATTTTGGTTTATACTTCACTAGTTACGTAAGCTTATTACACCTTTAAACATAGTCGTTGCTCAGTTTGAATATAAACTAACCTGTCGCTTTGTCACTATCGAATATATGAGCTCTACCTACAATTGATTTCATTGGCTTGTTGACGTTCTAAGGCAATACTTCTACCTTATCTCGCATACCTCGGAATTTTCACCAATTATTTAGTTTAAATCTTTCAATGCATGCCTTGTCTGTCACGTACGCATCCCGCATATCGTGGTATTATTGGAGAATTTCCAACTTTTGACTTTTATTAGCTCACGCATTCGGATGTTTGTTAAATTTTATCGTCTAAATTAAACCGCCTGGTGCTTGTTTATTTCTACAGAATATTGGTTTTCTGAACAAATATGTTTTCTTCCTGTCACGTAACGATTTTCTAATAATGAATTATTTAGAATGCGTGTACGATGATATTTTCGACGCAATTGTTAAATATTTGTAATGCCAATTTATCTATGCTTCCCGGTGATTTAATTTTGATGCAATTTGTTGCGTTTTAAAATCTTATCTTTACTTGTAAACTACACTTAGACATCTTTATGTTCTTATGCATTTAATCCCGTGTATTTTATATACAGTGTCCTCTCAATTAACAATATGTAGAGTGACCGTTTTACTCTTATGATTTCTGGAATTATGTGCTTTTCTTAAAGTGGAAGTTGTTTACATTTATTCTACGACCCCCATGATTTAACCTACCCCTAAACTACCCTATTATTATAGCAATAAGTATATATATATATATACAAAGTAAAAGGGAATTATTAGAAAGTGACTCAAATTCAGCCACGAGGGCACCTTGTCGACGCGTTGCGACCTAATTGGGGCTCATCATGACAGGAGTAGCAAAGTTGTAATATTTAATACAGACACCTTGTGGGCGGTACAGCATCGCCTAGCTCACAATTTGTGTCTTCGTGTTGTTTCATCTGACACCGCAGGTTCTACTAACAGTGGGCACGGAGAAGATCCGGCTCAACTGCCGTAATTTTGAGCGTTGCTTCCTGTCTATATCTGATATAAGTCAAAAAACATGACCATGTCAGATATGATTGACAAAAATGCTAAACGTAATTGAAAGTTAGGTTTATGTATAGTTCTGTACACAATTTAAATTTGTAAATTTCGCAATTATAGTCATCGGCTTTGCATAGAAGTCTAGGTTATTATTTCATCTTATTAATTGAAATACGTTGGTATTCATCAACTTACCTTGTGTAATATATATATTGCTGTGATATTCTCCTGTGAATGCGGGAACTGGGTCCTTTCAACAAAAAAAATTCTAGTCCCCCCGATTGGGCGTCATAAACTGCTGTGATCCTCTTTTCGCCTCGGCTGCTCACCTAATTTTATAAACCTCCTCATTCATAAAAAAAAACAACACATTCCTACCACAAACATCAACGTTAACTCTATTTACATCAATATTCAGAATACATTAAATTTTCAAATTAAATTTCAGCATAAAATTCAGTTTTAAAAAGAATTTCAAGATTAATTTTATTATCATTTTAATGAGCATCCAGAATTAAAGTCCTTGTAGGATGCCTATTAATTAATATAACAATATATGCAGACCTGAGTCTGAGTACAAAGGGAGCATCTACCACCCCTTTACGTTAATTAACCAGGTTCGTCTAATTGAGCTCAAAGACATACCCAAATTTTCATCATATTCCCGAACATCAATACTAAATACCCCTTTCTACTTAAACAAGCAAATTTTATCTTAAAATTAAAATTTTATGGTTAGTACAATTTCACTAATGTCCATTTAAAGTAAATCAATTATAAAGTTATTCAACACACACAAAAATATCAAAGTTCAACCAAAATAGTATAAATTACCTGAAGGTTACTGCACTCGTAGCTTCAAGGTACATCGTCCCTTTTGTTAATCACACCATTCCAACTGGATTATATTTACAGCTTCTGATTCTCAACGCTTTTCAAATTTTCTCCATCACCATTTATTTAAAGTTGTTTCTGGGCTTTTCCGGAACTCATCTGTGTATATCTGACCCTTGTTTGTGGATCCAGACACATTTATGAACCATTTAATTATTCACCCCCGCAAAATAGCAAAGAAATTCATACTTCTTTCACCAATATACGCCAAAACTGCCTACTAATGGGTATTCATTTGTTGTTGTAAATTTTGACTAACTAGTACAGTGATACTAAATTTTATTACCTTGTATCTAAGTGCACTCAAGTACATTCATGTTAGCACGTAAATAACAAACTGTTTTAAATCACCAAAATATACGAGCAAACTTTAAATTATTTTATCAAACTAAAATGCACTGTTTAACATCTTGAATCAAGTCGCGGATGTAAGAGAGCTTTTAACGCATCGAATAGTCAAAAGTCTAAGAGAACGAAATTCATATTACCACCGGTATATATAGCGGATAGCCGGCACGTCGCTTTTGTCCCCAAAACGGGTAATTCTAAAGAATTTCGCCTGCTATGTTCCCATTCCGTCGCTCGCGCGTCGGTTTTTACGAAATTTTCACTCGCCCCAGTTAAATCTCCGAAATTTCAACACGGCACGCAAACATGTCCGAGAAAAACTAATTAATTTTGTACAGAAATTGTTGTTTCTACCTCTGATATTTGCATCCTATTTTCAACCAATTGTGACCCTCGTGACGTTGCTTAAATTACGCCTTTTACTATATGTGTCTTTGCTTGACGCATTTTCTCTTTCCTTTTCTAACCTGTTCGTATTGGTGCAAATTGATATTCTTTATTATCGATTATTCCAGTCCATGTGGACTATCTGGGTTAAATAACCCCGTATCGCACCTTCCCGTGAATATTAAGCCCCGGTTTCTCCAAGATTCTTTGTAACAATTAATTATCTGCAAGATTTACGCAGAATGAGCTTTTTAAATAAACCCTGTTTTGTATTTCGTGCTAAAGCATCTGACCGTTTCCAATATCCTTAGAATCGACATGTTTATCTAAACAAATTAAACTGAAATTGCCTTTTAAAATACGCAGGTGTGTTCAAACATCCTACTTCTAACTAACACTTCTAGGATTTGCATTTTATTGGGTTTTTACCAGTTTATATAGATATTATATGTTACTAACGGTTCAATTAACTCCAATTAAAATAAAACCCTTTTAATTTTTAGTGAATCCTAATTAAATATTTAATTATTATCAGTACATTTTGTTTAATACCGGTTACTTAAAATTGAGTTAATTAATATAAATTTTTGCACGTAATTTCTATTTGTTTCTTACGTAGAGCTTGTTAATACTGTTTCTTTTGATATAAAGCGTCTTGTACATGATTTAAATCTCTTATTTTTACTGAAACGAATGAATTTTTATTCTCCACGGTGTTTTAATAAAGCGTATTATCTAATAAAATTCCTTATACACGGTGATTAAAATTATTTTATGTAATTCATTAATTTTCTACCCTGGTCTAAATATGAGTATTTTCCCCCTATTTGAATACAAATAATCCCACTTCTTTGAATGCAAATATAAAGCATTTAGACAAAAAAATTACAAAAAAAATTGCCTATCTCTCTCTACCCTTATCTATCTAACTTACCTACTTTGTCTCCAATCCAAAAAAAAATATTTACACCTATCCTATATCCCTATCCTATTCCTAACTCTCACCTAATTCTATAAACTGAAATTATCCCTAACTTCATCCTACTTATCCATCTAATCCTATATACATCCTATATATCTATCCTATTCCTAACTTTTTAACTAATCTTCACTATACTTTACTTCATCCTACCTAATCCTATATACCTATCCTATTCCTAACGTTATTCCTAACTCTCCACTAATCTTATATGAAATATCTATACTTAACCTATCTTATTTTCTTCCTACGTTTACTCTTTATTCTCATCCTAAACCTATTCCTAATTATCTCCCATATTTATCCTATACCTAGCTTTATTTTCTATAAACACTTACTTCTACTCTTCTATCTACACCTATTCTATACCTATCCTATTTAAATCTAACTCTCTTCTTGACCCTCCAAGTCTTTCTTCTCACCATCCTAATACTCTTCATTCCTATTTCTCCCCCTTCTATATCTATACTTATCATCCCTATTATCTCACATAAAATAAACTTATCATCCCTATTATCCTCACTTTTAAATATTGCTTCTTCTTCAGTCCCTACACTTGTCTGTTTCTTATTTATTCTTATTTCCTTTTCTGCCGACAAACCAAACGATACTACTTTACAATTATCGATTTTTCCCTCTATGGAAAATCCTATGTACCTTCTAGAATTCTTATGTAATGGAATCCGCCAGAATGAATTCCTTAAATCTACTTTATTAAAAACAAACTTGCCATCTCTACTTAATTTCGCCTTCACCTGCTCCTGATATGCTGCTTCTACCCCCACTACTTCTGCATGTTTTTGTATTAAAGCTTGAACCTCTACTTTCCTATCCTCTGGACATCTTATTGTGTTGATCTGTTTACCTTCATCATCCTCTACCTCTACTACATTAATACTAAACCCCGTGTCATCCTCTGTGACTTCATAACTGCCCTTCCATGGCACTACCCTATCATTAATCCTTATTACCTTCCGTTCCATATCTATCAAAACCCTAACTTCATAATACAGTCAACACCTAAAATGCTCTGAAACTTCAGTCCAGGTACAATTACAAACTCCTGTTCACAGCTTAAACCTCCTATATCTATCCTAAGCACCACAACACTATTTACTACAGCAAACTTCTTTTTATTTGGAGCTACTAAATGGCTACGCTTTATAGACATAATTCTATCACAAACCTTATCCCTAATTTTGCTGACGAATTCCTCCGATATTAAACTCGCCTCTGCCCCTGTATCAAGTAATACTTCTACATTATTCTCAAAAATCTCTATATTAATAATTGGCAAACATAATTTTTCCTCAGTTTCTGGCTCTACTTCCTCCTCAATTTTGAAAAATTCACGTGGATGTTCATATACATTTACACTGAAATCTAGTGGTCTGTCGCGTTCTAAAAATCCTGTCCAGGTCTGTTTTCCCTACTCGGTCCTGGTCTAGCCGTCACCTCAGCGTATGTCCTAGGCGTTTCCACTCGTTCAGTGTCTGTATTAGCAGTCCCGCTCATGTCTAGTGAACTATTCATTCTGGTAGGTCCCGGTCTCGGTGCAGGTCCCCTTCCTAAACTATTACTTCGAACGTATGGTCGTCGCTGTTCCCAATTCTGTCGCTGGTATCCGTAACTATTCCTTCTTCTAGCATAGTTGTCCCGTCTATTGTCAAACCTAACTGTGTTGATCTGTCTTTCCCTATTATCCCGAGGTCGTCCACTACTTACGTCGTCGTATCTCTGCAGGTATTCTAGAAACATTTCTCTGTCCACTATGTTCTGTAGTGCTACGTGTTGTCTTATGTCTACCTCGAAGTGTCGTGATAAATACTTAATAATTTGTCGGTCCGTCAGTGGTGGGTTCAGTTGCTTTGCTATGCTATACTTGCGTATAGCATATTGCTCCCTACTTCCTGAAAATTCTCCCTTAAATTTCCCAGTGATTAAGTCGTCTCGTACCTGGTCTTGTCTGTGGTCACTCCAGTAGTGCTTTAAAAATCTGTCCTCAAAGTCCATGTAGGTGTCTATGTCCTGTCCTACTAAATTGTACCACGCTTCCGCATTGTCCTTTAATAAAGCCTTTATCGTATTCAGTTTAGTCTGTTCGTCAAATAAATTTCCCACTAGATTTCTTACACTATTAATAAAAATTTGTGGATTTACCCTGTTATCGCCATAAAACTTCATGTGTTGGTCCAATGATACTCCACCTGTAGAAAATCTGGGACCTTCCCCCGTTAAATTTGACATGTTGTATTTGATACTACTAACTTCGCGCTCTACCCTGCCTAACTGATCCCTACATGAGTCCGTCACTTCAGTCATTTTTACATTAATCTCTTCTTCACAAAAAATGCGTACTTCGGACCTTAAATGTCCCATTTCCTGTCGAAGACCTGTAATATCCCGCTCATTTTTATCTACCCTATTTTCAACTTCTCCCAGTTTCACGGTAAGACTATTTTTAAATTCTGTAAATTCTCTCGTCGATTTTTCTATTTTATCCCCTAATTCCTGATTTAATTGGTCAAATTTCTTATTCGATTCTTCACTCATCTGCTCAAATTTTCGATTTGAGTCCTCTCTAACCCCACTTAACGTCTCATTCATTCTTTCAAGCATCCTCATTATCATCTCGTTTCCTTGATCCCCTGATTCCGTCCTCGACTGATCTCTACTGCCTCCAGCTTCTTCCATTTTCGAATTTTTTTCACCCAATGCACTATCGTTACTTCCAATTTCCACTCCTTGACTCCTTAACCACTCTTTTCTCTGCATGCGTTCTAATCACTCACACACACTCTAAAAATACTCTTAACTTTATACACACACAAAAACTCTCTCTCTCAGATCGCCAGTTTCCTGGAATAAAATCACAAAAATTTTACTTGGAACTCGAGCCCTCACGTTGTGGTCGCCATGAACTGCTGTGATATTCTCCTGTGAATGCGGGAACTGGGTCCTTTCAACAAAAAAAATTCGAGTCCCCCCGATTGGGCGTCATAAACTGCTGTGATCCTCTTTTCGCCTCGGCTGCTCACCTAATTTTATAAACCTCCTCATTCATAAAAAAAAACAACACATTCCTACCACAAACATCAACGTTAACTCTATTTACATCAATATTCAGAATACATTAAATTTTCAAATTAAATTTCAGCATAAAATTCAGTTTTAAAAAGAATTTCAAGATTAATATTATTATCATTTTAATGAGCATCCAGAATTAAAGTCCTTGTAGGATGCCTATTAATTAATATAACAATATATGCAGACCTGAGTCTGAGTACAAAGGAGCATCTACCACCCTTTACGTTAATTAACCAGGTTCGTCTAATTGAGCTCAAAGACATACCCAAATTTTCATCATATTCCCGAACATCAATACTAAATACCCTTTCTACTTAAACAAGCAAATTTCATCTTAAAATTAAAATTTTATGGTTAGTACAATTTCACTAATGTCCATTTAAAGTAAATCAATTATAAAGTTATTTAACACACACAAAAATATCAAAGTTCAACCAAAATAGTATAAATTACCTGAAGGTTACTGCACTCGTAGCTTCAAGGTACATCGTCCCTTTTGTTAATCACACCATTCCAGCTGGATTATATTTACAGCTTCTGATTCTCAACGCTTTTCAAATTTTCTCCATCACCATTTATTTAAAGTTGTTTCTGGGCTTTTCCGGAACTCATCTGTGTATATCTGACCCTTGTTTGTGGATCCAGACACATTTATGAACCGTTTAATTATTCACCCCCGCAAAATAGCAAAAAAATTCATACTTCTTTCACCAATATACGCCAAAACTGCCTACTAATGGGTATTCATTTGTTGTTGTAAATTTTGACTAACTAGTACAGTGATACTAAATTTTATTACCTTGTATCTAAGTGCACTCAAGTACATTCATGTTAGCACGTAAATAACAAACTGTTTTAAATCACCAAAATATACGAGCAAACTTTAAATTATTTTATCAAACTAAAATGCACTGTTTAACATCTTGAATCAAGTCGCGGATGTAAGAGAGCTTTTAACGCATCGAATAGTCAAAAGTCTAAGAGAACGAAATTCATATTACCACCGGTATATATAGCGGATAGCCGGCACGTCGCTTTTGTCCCCAAAACGGGTAATTCTAAAGAATTTCGCCTGCTATGTTCCCATTCCGTCGCTCGCGCGTCGGTTTTTACGAAATTTTCACTCTCCCCAGTTAAATCTCCGAAATTTCAACACGGCACGCAAACATGTCCGAGAAAAACTAATAAATTTTGTACAGAAATTGTTGTTTCTACCTCTGATATTTGCATCCTATTTTCAACCAATTGTGACGCTCGTGACGTTGCTTAAATCACGCCTTTTACTATATGTGTCTTTGCTTGACGCATTTTCTCTTTCCTTTTCTAACCTGTTCGTATTGGTGCAAATTGATATTCTTTATTATCGATTATTCCAGTCCATGTGGACTATCTGGGTTAAATAACCCCGTATCGCACCTTCCCGTGAATATTAAGCCCCGGTTTCTCCAAGATTCTTTGAAACAATTAATTATCTGCAAGATTTACGCAGAATGAGCTTTTTTAAATAAACCCTGTTTTGTATTTCGTGCTAAAGCATCTGACCGTTTCCAATATCCTTAGAATCGACATGTTTGTCTAAACAAATTAAACTGAAATTGCTTTTTAAAATACGCAGGTGTGTTCAAACATCCTACTTCTAACTAACACTTCTAGGATTTGCATTTTATTGGGTTTTTACCAGTTTATATAGATATTATATGTTACTAACGGTTCAATTAACTCCAATTAAAATAATACCCTTTTAATTTTTAGTGAATCCTAATTAAATATTCAATTATTATCAGTACATTTTGTTTAATACCGGTTACTTAAAATTGAGTTAATTAATATAAATTTTTGCACGTAATTTCTATTTGTTTCTTACGTAGAGCTTGTTAATACTGTTTCTTTTGATATAAAGCGTCTTGTACATGATTTAAATCTCTTATTTTTACTGAAACGAATGAATTTTTATTCTCCACGGTGTTTTAATAAAGCGTATTATCTAATAAAATTCCTTATACACGGTGATTAAAATTATTTTATGTAATTCATTAATTTTCTACCCTGGTCTAAATATGAGTAATATATATATTGATATGTCGATGCCGCATTGAGAGGGCGTCGTTGAAAGAGCGAGGTGGTAAGGCCGCACTGACTGAGTTACTAAAAGGGTGATATAAAAAAGGCCGCCCGTTGGGCGCCACTATAAAGGTGCTGTGACAAGACCGCACTGAGAGGGTTACTAAAAGAGTGCTGTGGTAATGTCCCGTGTTGGGAACCACCAAAGGAGTGATATAAAAAACGTCCCGCGTTGGGAACGTCGATGAAAGAGTGCTGTGAAAAGGTACTTCTGATGTGTAAATTTGAACTTGTTCACTTACCTTCCTTTCTAATTTTTCACTTTGCCTGGCTAGCCTAACAAAATTTACAAACAAAATTATTGTTGCTTGCCTTATTTTACATTTACAGAATTAAACTTATTCTTTTGAGGATCTTTCACCTGGTTATAAATTATTTCCACGCTGGTAAGATTTGTTTTGGGCATAAAAAATCCTTGACATATAATCTATTAAAGATTAAAGTATATCGAACTCTGAACACAAACTCCTGGTAAAAAAAATCCCTCACACTGAAAGAAATTATTAGGATTATCTTAAACTAGATCTAAAAACTCTAATATAACTTAAAAATAAATCTAACAATGATAGTTGCAGAATCCACAAAACGCTTCTCGTAATTAAAAATCTTCTTATTTTAAATTGATCTCTAAATCGGCTTACAAGTTTTTCCAAATTAAAATTCCTGATTTCCAACAGCAATTATCAAAGTATCTTTTTGGGTTAAATCTACTTTTCAATTATTTAATACATCTTTAAAAATAGCTTTATATTGAAAAAAATTTTGTTTTTTCTTTCGTAATTAATAATTCCGTTTTTGTATGTAAATTTGGTTTAAAAGCGTCACTTCAATATTCATTGCAACTTCGCAACTATGTTTTACTGCATACTTTTATATAACGCAACGGCTAGCGTTTTAAAATCAAATTTAATTAATGAATTTCTTTCGAAATAATAAGCGCTTTTTTATATACAAATTGTCTATTTTCAAGAATTTTACAAGTATAATCTCGAACATTATGATGTAGAGGTTCCCGACATACCCAATTAGAGTACGAACAAAAATAATTCTTGAAACGGAGGATCTCGGGGACAAAACCCTAGCACTGCAGAACCCCCGAGGTAAAAGTCGCATATGATGATCACATCAATAACTCATTTAAATTCTTCACATTAATACTCCACAACCGGATACATGTTCCAACCTCGGTTTCTCCCCATGAACAAAATATCGACATACATGTTTCGCATGATTTGCAAACATACACATCTACATTTTTTTTAAATTCTGACTATAATTAGGATAAAAAAGACGAGTTTGTATGCTGGATCTTGCTGATGATTCCGTGTAATTGTTGTATAAATTATTTTTAGATTCAACTAAATGTAAAAATACACCCTCGGTTTTTTCCCATGAACAAAACGACATATCTGTTTTAGGTGATTTGCATACTTACCTACATTTTATTTTAAATTGACACCATTATGTTACAGGTCGTATAATTCTGCTGTTCTTTTTAAACATTATAGGATGTTTTATATTTAATACAAAAGTAATTCTTAAAACGGAGGCTCTCAAGATGAGTCCCAGTACTATGGGAGCCCCCGAACTGCATTCTTCACCATGCTTACGTTTTTGCTTAATCTAAAATCCCCGTTCTGAAGTATTTAATTATCTAATGTGGTACAGCCCCGTTCCGCATTCATCATTTGAGAATGATTACGTTTGTTTTTGCTTAACCTAAAATCTATCAGTATTTAATTAAATAATAAGGCACTACGACGAGAGAGTGAGCCCCGTTCCTGATTAAGTAAAGAACCAACCACCCAAAACACGAGCCCCGGTGCTGCGCCTCCACACGCCACGGTGACGAAGGCGAAGCCCTAAGGAGCCCCATTCCACATTCAGTATTAAGCAAACTATCGATCAACAAAGACACTCGCCACCGAAGCCCCGGCGCTGCACCCCCACAACCTCTTAACACCAACAAAACATTCGCAAAACCGGTCTGTTTCAGAAACCGACCTTTTATACTTCTCAAAAAATTAAATAGCTTCTATAATGTCATCTTTTTCCGTTTAACAAATTGGTCATTTGATAACTTTTAGTCCCAACTTCTAGTCTCCTAAGTATAGTTTTTGTTAAGGTTTTTGTAGAAGAGATAATATGCTGTGGATTCTAAACTGTGCATGTCTTTCAGTGTTACAACTTTAGTAGCATAGCCTCTACTGAAAACCCCTATAAGTTTGCCTTGTTTTATATGTCAAATTAATTAACCGAAAGAACATTTGGCCTGAATTTTATATTATTTCCACCTACTTTCTTACTTTTGCTATAGCTTGTTTTTTTAATTCTTTCACAGCTCTACCAAAAGCAGATCTCAGTATAATATTTTATGGTTCAATTGGTGTAGATCCTCTGAAAGAATCTCTGTATGTTTGTTGTGGTTTGTTTAGTATTCTTCTTAATCTTCTTTGGGGATTAAACCATTCATAGTTTTTAAAATTATCTTTATTAACGTTTCGATCCATGACCTAGGATCGTTTTCAAAATAATAAAAATTTCAAGTTTGACATTTATGACATAAATTGAAGGTGACTTTGATTTATTGATGTTTGAAATATTTGGTTTGAGTACACTAAGCAAAAATTTTTAAAGTTTAAATGAATGATTGCCTTCAATTTGTGTTACGGCCTGGGACCGACTTTTTTTAGGTAGCCAATACGCTTAACGTGAAATCAGCTGATTAATTTTTATTGGTGAATTTTATATAAATTCAATAACTTGGGAATTGGAAAACATTTTTTAACATGTTTCTATTTATACAATTGAGAGGATGGTTATTAAAGAAGTGTTGTTGGGGGTTTGCCGTGACAGATACGGTTTTTTGCTAAAATCTTTAAAAACTGCGTTGTGCAAGGATATGGGAACCTACCACAATATTTCCCAGGTTTGCGTGGCCTAAAACACGAACTATGTATGATGGAGAGCTCACAAGTAAAATTCTTGTCCGGAGATAAAATACCCCTTCATTCGGATCTACGGGAGGGGGTACTTGGGGCTCGTCTACGTAAGAATTTAAAACAACGGTTCGATTTAGTGATAAGGACTTGGAATGTAAGGTCATTACTTAGAGTAGATAAGTTAACGAATTTATTAGTCGAAATGAGAAAAGGAAAGCAGGACATTTTAGGTATTAGTGAGGTGAGATGGCCAGATAGTAATGACTTTTGGAAAAATAGTTACAGAATAATTACAACTTCTTCAACTAATGGACAGGCAGGAGTAGGAATAGTGTTAGGTAAAAGATTAGGACGTAAAGTTAAAGAGTACTTACAATTTAATGATAAAATAATTATGGTTAGATTGAGTACGAAACCCACAGACACTGTTTTAGTACAGGTTTACATGCCAACAACTCAGTACGAAGATGAGGAAGTAGAAAAGATATATAAGGATATAAATAGTATTGTGAGAAAAGTAAATGGAGATGAGAATTTAATAGTTATGGGCGATTTTAATGCGTCAGTGGGAGAAGGT
Organism: Platerodrilus igneus; assembly: GCA_036346225.1. Lineage (NCBI taxonomy): Eukaryota > Metazoa > Arthropoda > Insecta > Coleoptera > Lycidae > Platerodrilus > Platerodrilus igneus. Next base: position 9,183,985 of record JARFIW010001638.1, on the reverse strand, counting down.
AGTGAGGCAATAATGGTAGAAAAATTTGGATATGGTAGACGAAATGATAGAGGAGAAAGATTAGTTGAGTTTTGCCAAGAACATAGATTAGTAACTGTAAACACCCTACACAAACAACATGTTAGAAGAAGATATACCAGGAATGCGCCAGGTGATAGGACTAGATACCAAATAGGTTATATTTTAGTTAAACAAAGATTTAGAAACCATGTTAAAAACTGTCGCAGTTATCCAGGGGCTGACATAGATAGCGATCATAACTTAGTTAAAATGAAGTGTAAGCTAAAATTCAAAAAATTGAGAAAAGCTAAAAAAGGGGAATGGGATCTAGGTAAGCTTAATGATAGTGAGGTAAAAGAGGAATATAAATAAATATTAAATAATAAGATCAAAGAAGTAGCTATAGGAGGGAACGCAAAAAATAGATGGAAAGAAATAAAAAGGGCTGTACATGATACAGCAACACAGACTAAAGGTAAGAAGAAAAAAGTAGAAGCGAGAAAACCCTAACTAACAAGGGAGATATTAGATTTAATAGAGAATAGAAGAAAGCTTAAACCGTTCAGAGAATTGGATAGTGAAAGTAAGCAGAAATATAATAGAGTTAGAAATAAGATAGTACATGAGTGTAGAAAAGCTAGAAATAAATAGATGAAGAAGAATTGTAAGGGAATACAAGATGATTTGAGAGTAGGTAACACAGACACGGCTTACAGGGCAGTTAAAAAGTTTTTCGGGGAAGAGAGGAAAAATATAATGGTATTAAAGATAAGAATAATGAGCTTCTAATAAATAAAGTTGAGGTAGCAGATAGATGGAAAAGATATTTAGATTTATATAAGGGAGACGATATGGTTGAGTTAGAGAACGACCAAGAAGAAGATGTAGAAATAGGGCTCCCAATATTAAGGGAAGAATTTAATAAAGCAACAGCTCTCTCCCGAACAAGGGATCTTAAACTAAATAAAGCGCCGGGGATAGACGATATACCCGCAGAATTAATAAAATATGCAAGTCAGAAAACTTTAGACCGATTATATGAACTAGTAAAAGTAATATATGACACAGGCGAGGTCCCAATAAATTTCGAAAAAAATATGAAAAAATTATCACAATCTCAAAAAAAGTCAGGAGCTGATAGGTGTGAGAATTTTATAATGGTTAGTTTAACTTCCTACGCTTCCAAAATACTAACAATAATAATTAAAAATAGAGTAGAAGCTTTGACTGAGAATTATTTAGGTGAAACCCAATATGGTTTTCGTAAAGACAGAGGGACTAGAGAACCGATACTAATGAGTAGGGTAATTTTCGAAAAAAGGATACAAAAAAATAAAATGACTCGTTTCGCGTTTGTAGATTTAGAAAAAGCATTTGATAGGGTTAATTGGATTGTTATGTTTAGGGTTTTGCGAAAAATAGGAATCTCTCATAGGGATAAAAAAATTATTTACAGTCTATATGAAAACCAAAGCGTAGTAATTAGATTTGATGAAATAGAAAAGGAAGATAAGATTAGAAATGGTGTTAGACAGGGTTGTATACTGTCTCCCTTGATTTTTAATGTTTATATTGAGGAAGCTTTAAACTTAGCTAGAGAGAGAAAAGAGATAGGTATTAGTGTACAGGGACAGAAAATAGACATGTTACGTTTTGCAGATGATATAATCATTATAGCAGAGTCTAGAAAAGAGTTAGGAGAGTTTTTAAATATTTTAGATGAGATACTACAGAGTAACTATAGTATGAGAATTAACTCAGTAAAGACAAAGATAATGACAAGTGAGTTACAGCCTAGTTCTAAACCAAAATTAAAAATAGGTAATACGGAGTTAGAGGAGGTCGATGAATTTTGCTATTTAGGTAGCATAATTACAAAGGAAGGACGTAGCAGAAGGGATATAGTAGCTAGAATAGCTCAAGCTAAAAAAATGTTTTTAAAAAGAAAGACTTACTAATAGCTAATAGTATTAGTTTAGATAATAGAAAAAGTTTCTTAAAGTCGTACGTATGGAGCATTCTATTATACGGTAGTAAGACTTGGACAATTAAAGAGGTAGATAAGAAAAGGTAAAAGCTTTTGAAACTTGGTATTATAGGAGAATGTTAAAGATTAGTTGGACAGATAGAGTAACAAATGAGGAAATTTATAGAAGGATATGTGAGGAGCCCTGTATGTGGAAACAATTAAAGGTCAGGAGAGATAGAATGATATGGCACATGTTAAGACATGAGGGACTATTTAGTAAGGTCTTAGATTATAGACTATCAAATAAAAATAGAGTAGGAAGACCTTGACAAAGCTATATTAGTCAAATTATTAGAGATTTAGGTTGTGGAGGGTATGCAGACCTTTTTAGACTAGCTCAGAATAGAAAACAATTTAATGCTACGTCAAACCGACTTTAAGTAAGTTCAAAAACAAAACAAAAAAAATAAATAAAAATTAGTTAACTAAATGTCACCATGGTATAACTCACAATTAGTTAGTGGTCTGGCATGTTGGCAGCGTTTCGTTGCTTAAGCCTTACCATAACATATAATTTAATACTTTTTCTTTTTTGGAGGTATAATCAGGTAATATTTCATTTCCTTATAAATGGGAATCATGCAAACATATTGGAGTTCTTTAACAACCAGGTAGATAAGAAAAAGATAGAAGAGTATAGGAATACCTATTTTAAGCTATATTAGTCAAATTATTAGAAATGTAGGTTGTGAAGGGTATGTAGAACTTTTTAGATTAGCACAGAATAGAAAAGAAGTTAGAGCTGCGTCAAACCGACCTTCAATAAGGTCAAAAACAAAATGATGATGATGTAAAAACTTAGGTATGCTCATATTGTATTAATACGTCTCCTCTACTTATCTCATTATTTTCCTAAGCCATATGGATTTAAAATATTATGTTATTTGTCTTTCCCTACTACATTCCAATCACTCAAATCAAACGTTCTGCTGTTGTACCTTGTTACTCTATCTCTAATTCCTCATAGAATTGTTTTATCTCATCATAATCGTACTCTGTGGTGGGTAAGTATGTTTGTATTATCACTATTTTGTAGGGTGTGTTATCTATCCTTGGCTCATGAATGGTTATTTTATAGCATTTAATTCTAATACCTTTAATTTAATATAAATTGTCCTGCATGGTTATCTGACTCCATAGAGTCATGACTAGAAGTCATTGGGTTTCTTCAATTTAATTACCCTTAATCCTATCATATCTAGTGCTAGTGTATCCATGCACTTTTTTAATTTTCCAGTTTCTCTATTACGATTAAACTTCAAATATGGCCCGTTCTGATTCAGTAAATATTCTTTTTGCTCACCTAACTCCACATGGTAGGGAAGAATTTTTGGTAGAGGTTTCCGTTACCTTCCTCCTAGACACCTGTATCTTTCACTGATGAATGTTTAAACTATCTAGCATGGTTGAAAATTTATAACAGGTGTTGAAATATTCAAGGTTAGTACTTAGGATTTTATCAATTTCTTAAAAGCCTACAGCTGACTGATAAGATTGTTTAAATAAAGTATTATCTACGGTGTTCACAAATTACTAGTGATAAAAACCACATCTAATACACTTATTACCGATTGTGAAATAATAAAGCAATATCATGCACAGCTGCTATTATTTTTATAGTTGAAAACAGCATAGTTTCTGATCAAACCTATTGAAAGAATATTTTAATTGTTTTTATTTGTTTACGGGTTTTGATTGACATTTGAGAAAAATTGTCAAAGAATTTTCTACTGTCTGTAGTTGACGCAACTTCGTGTTTGTAACTGTCTCCATCACCGCCACCAATTTTGTTTACCGTAAGAGGGAAGTAAGTTCCACAAAGAGACTTTGTAAAAACGTCTTAAGAACCCAAGCTTGCCATCAATTTTAACCTAAGACTAACCTTTGGCGCTACTCTAATATCGGAAACCTCCTACCCAACATGCTTTGAACTTGCGATGTATCATTTCTCGAAAGTTGAAAGCCAAGATTTTATTTCTGCTATTAATTTTGACAAATAACCAACCCATACCTATTACCCAGTTACATCCACTAACCTCCAATTTTCTAGCCTTTTATTTATAAACTTTATCTAACGTGAAAGCATAAGACGATCTGAATTTATCTGGGATATACGTATCTAGCATTAATTTCCCTAAATCTTTAATTTTTTAAATTTTTATTTTATAAACATTTTCTAACGTATAAATTTTCTTGAAAAATGCGAATTTGTCTTTTATTTTAACCTAGGATAAACCCGTCGGCCCCTAAAATTAAAAACCCCTACATTGGCATGTTTTTATATATTGCTGCTTCTAATCTCTTATTATTATGTACTTAAGTCAGAGATGTAAATGTCTGTCTTAATCGGGTATCCTATAAGTAATAAAATCCACATACTATTATATAGGTGTTAGTCCGCCATTTTTTAGAATATATAATCCATGTAAGTTGTAAGATTGCCAGTTTTGAATAATCCGAAATAGTTCTACTAGGTAATCGAACAATTTTTGCATTCATAGTTACAAACACAACCTTCCTTGGCTCCTTAAGGTCTATCATTTTTATAAATGTATATACTTGAACAAACAACTAGTAACCAATGATTAAGCACTTAAACAAGTATAATTGCTACATTTGTATAAAGTATACCAAGGTAAGAAGGTGGTTTGGTAAAACCAGATGTTCATATATATTACCCTTGCTTGCGCAATTTATTTTTATTATCTAGATAATACCCTAGTCTTGTTCCAATAAGGCAAAGTAGACCAAGCAGCAATTATTAATCTTATGAAAATTATTTGAATTTAATTTGACGTAGTTGGCATAATTGTAATAAAGAGCAAAGACTACATACATACTACTGATATACGTTACAATTTACAAATATTTTATAAAAATATGGTTTTCTAGTTATCACAAAGTGTGAATATATATATATATATATATATATATATATATATATATATATATTACTGTGAGGTTAACCTGGAACTCTCAAACGGATTCAATCGTGCCCCACGCTTGGGTCGCTTTAATACTGTGTGATTAACTCCTGGAATCTCGTGCCCCACAAATTGGGTGCCAAAAAAAATGCTGTGTGATTACGCTCAAATCTTGCCTCGGTTGCTCCTGAATCGTCCTCTTAATTCGATTCTTCCTATATATTGCATACACCTACCTGTTACATCTAAAAAAAACTTCCTCTCATTATCACCATAGAAACCTAAATAGAAATTCATATCAATCATGCATTCAAAAATAACTCAATTAACCAAAATATCACACTCTATTTATCTGAAATCCAAATTACATTTTTTTCAAATGTAAACTATCATCGCTTTATATACATTCATGTGTTCACTAAATTTTATAACAATCATTTTGCATATTGATAACCCTTTCAACACATAACTTTTTATTAAGGTAAGAGGGCATTCCTCATACCTTACGTTACCCTTTGTCTTAGCATGAGCTCATCTTAAAACTTTATAGATGTGCATGTAAATTCTCTGCACGGCCAAATATCAAAAAGCCCTCTATGCCTCTTTACAAGTTTTGGTTATCTGCAAATTAATGAATAATGCTCAAAAATTAATTTCGTTTTAACAGTCCTATAAATGTCTGTTCAAATAATAATCAAATCATATAATAATGTTGCGATCCACTATTAGGCAACCCGTCAAACATACAAACGCCCGGGGCACAGCGTATTCTTCAGCATTCGAGAATCCTTCTAGAAAGTACTGGAGCATGAGTCATCCTTTTAATCCAGAGTATATATAAGACCGCTAATGAATGCAAGAGTTAGTCTATTCTTGAATGTCTAATATAAATTATATCGTGTACAGTAAGCGTAGTTGAGCTTTTACAAGTATTACATAAATGTGGTATGCTGTGCAGCTTGTAGTATACATAAATAAATAGAAGTGTATAAATAAATAGTTGTGTTAGTGGTTAATGGACTTATGGTAGAGGAGTTAGTTTAAGAAGATATTAGTGCTTGTCAATTCATTAGTGTAGTAGTGCTTCATTGTTACGTGGACTGAAAACATCTATAAATAAGGCATATACTGTTAATTAGACTTGTGAACAGTAAGTAATAAAGACGTTTGTTATTACTTGTTTTAAATTAAAGAAACGCGGTAGTAGTAGCGCGTTACACTGGTGTCAGGCATTTGTGGGGTATATAGTGATTAATTTAAAACACAAGTCTAAAGACATTTAAGTAGTTTGTACATGCCAGCTACAAGAAATCAAAGTAAAATGGAGGCAGAAACTTTAATGAACTTCCTCAAGGATTTTAAATCCGGTATGGAGGAAAGGTCGGCTAAACTAGACTTGACACTTAGTGAAAATGCTGAGAAAATGGAGGAGAGGTCGGCTAAACTAGAATTGACACTTAGTGAAAATGCTGCGAAAATGGAAGCAAAGTTGAATGAAAATACAGCTACGCTAGAACAAAGATTAATGGAAAGCTCCATTGCATTAAAAGAAGATTTCACTGAACGGGTAAAAACAGTTGAGCAAAAGTTGGACAGTAAATTGGTAAAAATGGAAGAAGATATGATGAGGCTGCAAGAACAGGTGATCTCACTAACAACACGGCCACTTGAAACAGCGAGTCAAGTTGTAAATGAGAACATTCCAGAAATAAGAACCACGGAAAGAAGCGAGTCCATAACGTCTAAATTTAAAGTGAAACCACCCACATTCGATGGCAAAACACCTTGGCCCACATATTTGAAACAATTTGAGGCTGCGGCAATAGCCAACGGTTGGTGCAACAAAGAGAAGGCTATTTCTCTAATAGTGGCCCTACGGGGGGAAGCTCTTAACATCTTACAAACGATTCCCGATCATCAGCAGAATGATTACGGCCTCTTAACATCGAAGCTTGAGATGAGATATGGAGATGCTCACCTTCAACAGGTTTACCACGCACAAGTTAAGAACCGCTCGCAAAGACAAGTGAAAGCCTGCAAGAATTCGAAGCTGACATCGCCAGATTAGTTAGATTGGCATATCCAACGGCACCAGATAGTTTTCTCGAACAACTGGCTGTACAAACATTTGTGGATGGCGTTAAAGATGGCGAAATACAGCAAGCGCTAAGATTAGCACGGCCAAAATGTTAGATGACGCACTGGCTCATGCGCTTGAATTTGAAGCAGCTAAGCAGACATCACACAGAATGAGTCACAAAGTTCGGTCTGCCTTAGAGGAACCTGATCAAGCGCAGAACAGCATAGATGAAATAATCAACCGTGTGGAAAAGCTTGAAAGACAACGACCGCGGAGATCGCGTCTGCGATGCTGGAGCTGCGGTGAAGTTGGTCATATGCAGAGACGCTGTACTCAACCAAAGAAACAACCGGTTGAGTTAAAGCAGGTCAATATAAGGGGGCGAACGTCGATAGCACAGCGTAGTGCTCCGGAGATTATCATCCGTGCTGCATCGTCAATGGGAAGTCTGGACAGCATTTATATCGATGGTAGAATTAATGGTAAGATTGTCCGATTACTCGTGGATACAGGAGCGACAAGGACTATTGTGAGACCAGATTTGGTTGGTCGTGGAAAAGTGCTACCTGTATCGGTGTGTCTTCGAACGGCAAGTGGTGAGAAAATTTGTACTCACGGAGAGACTGCCGTTATGTTGACAATTGGGGACAAATTAATTAATCATCGAGTGTTGGTAGCTGAAATTACAGAAGAAGTGATCTTGGGAATGGATCTCATGAGAGAATATGGGTTTCATGTAAACATGAAAGAAAATGTGCTTCGGATAGATGATGATGAGATTCCATTTCAAGGTAGGAGTGACCAGACGATGCAAGTTCGAATGATTTGCGATATGAAAATACCCGAGAAGGCGGAAATGATAGTGATGGGACGCCCGGATGGTACGCTCCGCGAAGGACAAGTATGCATGATGGAAGCAACTGAATCGGGAATGGGTCAGGAGGACTTCTGATTGGAAGAACGCTGGTAAAGTCTCGAAATATGGTACCAGTAAGGGTGCTGAACATTAATCCCCATACAGTGACCCTGAAGAAAGGCATGATTGTAGGAAGTTGCATTCCAGTATGTCATATTAAACGTTGTGTGGACGACACGAAAAATAAACCAACCAACGGTTGCTCACAGAAATTGCTGGATATGTTGATACCCTCGTGTCAAGGATTAAATGGCGACCAACTGGGCAAGGTAAAAGAACTGGTCGGACGATATCGAGGTGTGTTTGCACTGGATGATAGTGAGAAAGGAAGGACGAATGTTGTGCAACACAAGATCAATACTGGAGATGCGCAACCGATAAGACAACACCCAGGCGGCTTCCTTTGGCAAAACGTAAGGAAGCTGAGCAAATTATCACCGATATGGAAGAACAGGGAGTGATTGAACCTCGAATAGTCCATGGGCATCCCCGTTAGTGCTTGTCAAGAAAAAGGACGGGTCGACAAGGTTTTGTGTAGACTACCGGCGGCTTAATAATGTGACAAAGAAAGACAGCTATCCTTTGCCCAGAATTGATGACACCTTAGATACTCTATCCGGATCTAAATGGTTTTCAACCTTGGACTTGAAAAGCGGATACTGGCAGGTAGGCTTGGAGCCAAACGATAAAGAAAAGACTGCGTTTACAATTGGAACTGGATTATGGCAGTTCAAGGTCATGCCATTTGGATTATGCAATGCTCCTGCTACTTTTGAACGATTGATGGAGTCGGTACTGCGTGGACTGTCCTGGAAGACATGTCTGGTGTACCTGGACGACGTGATAGTGTTAGGTCGGTCTTTCGAAGAACATCTTAAGAACCTAGAGGAGATATTCCAGAGATTACGGGGGGCAAACCTTACATTGAGCCCCAAGAAGTGTCACCTGTTTGGAAAAGAGGTGAAATACCTAGGACATGTCGTTTTGGAGACCGGAATAAGAGCTGACCCTGACAAAATAAAAACGGTACAGGAGTGGCCTACACCAGCAGATATACACCAACTACGCAGTTTTCTAGGATTGTGCACATATTACCGACGTTTTATACTTGGGTTTGCGAACATTGCCAAACCGTTAACAAAATTAACCGAAGATGGACAAGAATATGATTGGAATGACGACTGCCACAGAGCATTTGAACAACTGAAACGGCTACTAGTTACAGCACCAATTTTGAGTTATCCACGGATGGAGGGAAATTTGTGTTGGATACCGATGCCAGTAACACAGCTATAGGAGGCGTTCTTTCTCAAGTGCAGGACGGACAAGAAAAAGTTATTGGGTATTTCAGCAAGGTCTTGTCGCGGCCAGAAAGGAACTATTGTGTGACAAGAAGGGAGCTGTTGGCCGTCGTCAAATCCGTAGAGCACTTTTATAAGTACTTATACGGCCGTAAATTCCTGTTGAGAACAGACCATGCTGCACTGAAATGGTTACTACAGTTTCGAAATCCTGAAGGGCAAGTGGCAAGGTGGATAGAGCGGCTGCAGGAATATGACTTTGATACAGAACATCGTGTAGGAACTAGCCATCGGAATGCAGACGCTCTATCAAGGAGACCTTGTCCGATGGACTGCAATCACTGCTCCAAGATGGAAGAGAAAATAAGTGTCATCCATAGAATGACGGTAACCGATGATACTTGGCAACTCGAAAGAATACGAGAAGACCAGGAGAATGACACCGAATTGGGACGTATTATTGAGTGGAAAAATAGAGGACAACGACCAGCTTGGGAAGAAATTAGTATTTCAAGTAGGAGCCTGAAGGCATACTGGGCACAGTGGGACTCCTTGATGATGGAAAATAGAATCTTGAAACGACGCCTGGAATTTGAAGATGGCACTGAGAGACTTCAAGTGATAGTGCCGAGAAGCAGAGTGCCGGAAGTGTTGCAGCACTTGCACGATGGTATTTCCGGAGGGCACTTTGGCGTGAAAAGAACTCTCGAAAGAGTGAGAGAAAGATTCTATTGGGTGAACTGCAAAGAAGATGTGAAGGAGTGGTGCCGGAAATGTGAATTGTGTGCCTCTGCAAATGGCCCGGTCACAAAACGGAAAGCCCCAATGAGACAGTATAACGTGGGGAATCCTTTTGAGAGGGTAGCCATTGATATAGCTGGTCCGTTTCCTGAATCAGAGAAAGGAAATAAATACATCTTGGTTGCGATGGATTATTTTACCAAATGGCCGGAGGCATATGCTATACCTAACCAAGAAGCCGAGACGGTGGCAGATGTACTAGTCAGGAGTTGTTTTGTCGTTTTGGAGTTCCGTTGGAATTACACTCCGATCAAGGTCGAAACTTTGAATCGGCGTTGTTTCAAAACGTCTGCAAGCACCTTGGAATCAGGAAGACTAGAACCACGCCACTTCATCCCCAATCGGATGGAATGGTTGAAAGAATGAACAGGACGTTAGGAAGTACCTGGCCAAAGTTGTCTCTGAACATCAACGAGACTGGGACCAATATTTACATTTGTTCCTACTGGCCTACCGATCTTCGGTACATGACAGCACAGGACACTCGCCCGCTTGCGTAATGCTAGGACGTGAATTGCGGCTACCATGTGATCTTCAGTTTGGATTTAAACCTGGAGAAGAGATCGCAGGTGAAGATTACGTTAGTAAGCTTCGTGAAAGATCAAATAGTATTCACGAAAACGTCCGAAAGAATATACAGGCAGCAAGCGATCGAATGAAATCACAATATGACACGAGAGCACAAGAAGGTGGTTATCAACCTGGAGATTTAGTGTGGTTGTACAATCCACAAAGAAAACGTGGATTGTCGCCAAAACTACAAAGACAATGGGAAGGGCCGTACGAAGTGTTAAAAAGGATTAATGATGTAGTGTACCGGATCAGAAGATCCCCTCGTGGTAAACCGAAAGTGGTACACTTTGACCGTTTAACATCCTACGCTGGCAACAACCAGGAAGACTCGAATAATGATAATGGTGTTCGGCAAGTTATTAATCATGAGCCAAATGTAGATTTTGAGAGCTTTATGGCGGCGTATGGTGGTTCCGCTAAAGCGAGATTTGGCGTTGTTGTTGAAAAACAGCAAGATCTGTTTAGAGCACCAGAAGAGTATTCCCTTGCACATTGCGTAGCTCAAGATTTGGCAATGTCAAGGGAATAGCTGTTGTTTTAAGAAAAGTTTGGATGTGTAGATGAATTAGTACAACAGCAGCCAACTGTAGGAAAAGCTTTGGTTCTTCAAGATAAGAATCGTTATGTTTACTATCTGGTCACCAAAAATTCTTCATGGCAGAGACCTAGTTATGGACATCTATGGGAGGCTTTGCTGAATCTTAAAGCTCAGATGATGGAAAATGGAGTAACGAAACTAGCGGTTCCCAAGCTGGGTTGTGGACTGGATCGCTTAGATTGGAGGATAGTCCGAAATATGCTAGAAGTAGTTTTCCAGGAAACCAACGTCCAGGTTCTTGTTTGTTGTTATCAACCGGTTGCCTACCAAGACCAAGAAAAGAGTGTTGACTGTTACTTCCAACGACGCGGTGGATGCACCAGAGGAGATAACTGCCGATATCGTCACCAGTCATCGAATTGGCGTCAAGATGGATTTACAGTTACGAGACGTAACGGTTTTAAAGAGGGGGCAGTGTTGCGATCCACTATTAGGCAACCCGTCAAACATACAAACGCCCGGGGCACAGCGTATTCTTCAGCATTCGAGAATCCTTCTAGAAAGTACTGGAGCATGAGTCATCCTTTTAATCCAGAGTATATATAAGACCGCTAATGAATGCAAGAGTTAGTCTATTCTTGAATGTCTAATATAAATTATATCGTGTACAGTAAGCGTAGTTGAGCTTTTACAAGTATTACATAAATGTGGTATGCTGTGCAGCTTGTAGTATACATAAATAAATAGAAGTGTATAAATAAATAGTTGTGTTAGTGGTTAATGGACTTATGGTAGAGGAGTTAGTTTAAGAAGATATTAGTGCTTGTCAATTCATTAGTGTAGTAGTGCTTCATTGTTACGTGGACTGAAAACATCTATAAATAAGGCATATACTGTTAATTAGACTTGTGAACAGTAAGTAATAAAGACGTTTGTTATTACTTGTTTTAAATTAAAGAAACGCGGTAGTAGTAGCCCGCTACAATAATAAAACATATCAAAACACCACAAACACTATGAATATATTCACCACGAAATGTCTTATTTTTATCTCCTACCTTGTAGTTGTCTTCCTACTGCGGTCCACCAACTAGCCCCTTTTAGATGTTGCAGTTTGGTAGGTCCTCCGTTTATCCATTAATTCCATGGTCGAATCCCTATGTGTACCATACATGCATCTACTCCAAGAACTCTTCTTTTATAAATTCCAACCAAAATATCCAATCTCCAAATTTCGTTCTTTTTATTGCAAATAAATTCTACTACCCAAACCTCACTTTTATCCTCATCCAAACAATTTTCAAATTCCACTACTTCTCGTGCATCCAAACAAAAATCTTTGTTCTTATATCTCAATTTCACTATTTAATAATAACGCTTTATCAGCTTTTACATAAACTTTATTTAATTAGACTGCACTAATTCACTTGGAAGTAAACTAACTGTATCACAGATGGAATAAAAGAGAGCGATACCGCTCTCTGTTACTGATTATATAATGCAAACTGCCCCCCTGTTTACAAAATAACACGTATACTTGTTTAACCGATACTTTATTTTACCAGAAAATCACCAACGACCGTCGATTTCTCGTAATTTTTAATAACACGAACAATAGTACTTGGTAATCCACTTAAAACCGTCAACTGTCGTTTCAAATTCTCCGGATTAGCCTCTACTCCTCGCTTGATACACGCCTTTAACTTCAAGCAAACATCATTTCTCTTCCTTGTACATATCGCTTTATCGCACACATATACTTCTACCACCTGAATTTTTAGCCCTTCTCGTTTAATTTTTATCAATCATCTCGCTTGGCTCCATTTCCCACCTTTTTGAGCGACGCGTGCTTGCTTACAACTATCCTTGAAATTATCGATTTTTGATTCCCTTCTTCTGGATATACTTTATGTTTCTCTCTTGTACTCATGGCCTTTTATTCAATCTTGGTCTCTTCATTGCTCCTTGCGACTCTACATCTAAGATTAGAAATCAATATTTTAACTAACGTATACTGTGTTTACATCAATTCTGTGTGGTTTTGTTTACGTCTTTGGCTGCTTTAATTCTAACGGCTGTTCTTTCCAATAAGCTGTTAAGTTTGTTTGTAGCAACTTTACTAAGAAATATATCTCTCCTCTTGTTATTTGAAACGTGTTGGTTTTTACGTTTGAAACCTAGAAATTGTTATTTTTAACATGCTCAACGCTTTTAAAACTGTTCCATAGTACTTCATTATCAATCCAATATGCTATAATTTTTCCCCAAATTATCATTTCTTATTCTCTTTATTTACATACATGCTATAATACATAGTCCCTAACTAAATCTAATTGAGACAAATTATTCCTACATTAATCACGCGTTAAACTAAATCGATATTCCCCTATTATCCACTATTTAAGATAGAAAATAATTGTTGAAAATCTTTTAACTAAATAAATTTATTTTACTGTACCCAATCGCTCTCAACCCTATGAGTTCACTTATGTCCTTATGTATTCTATATATTCTTAATAATAAGAGCCAAAGCCTTATATTTTCTTTCTTACAATTACTAGCTCGATTTGAAATGATCATTTGGGCTTTGCATAAAAGTCTAAGTTATTATTTCATCTTATTATATATATATATATATATATATATATATATATATATATATATATATGTGTCTGTGATTATTCTGGATGAATTCGAGCCCTACCGTTGGGAGCCATTAATTTGCAGTCTCACCTTGGGAATCGGCTCACTTCGTGCCCTACAATTTCTACAAACCTGTCTGGACTCCAAATCAACTCCACCAAATTGCTTGTTACTGCTTTCCCAATTTGATCTTCCTCGGCTAGCTCTCTGCACTACCTCCTATCATATACTTACCCCAAGTACACATTTTTTCAACACCTTTACACACAACAAAATACAAAAATAAAATAAACTCCTTGGACAAACATACACCCTTTTATTCGTATGACATAAATGATTAATTCAGACAATTTCAAAATTTACATTTTTATATTTACAATAAAACAATTCATCCTTTTCTTCAATCTAAATTGTTTGTGAGTTATTACACTTCAGCATTTTTTTTATTTCAAAGTAGATGGGCCTATCGTGAAACCATAAATTTACCTTTTTTTGGTCTACGGTGAGCTCAGTATAAACCTTTTTCCCTGATATGCATAAAATATTGCATGGTCAAATTACTCTAAAGACCCGTTTACTCTTGTCAATACTCCCTGTATGTTTGTTGTGGTTTGTTAAGCTTTCTTCTTAATCTTTTTTGCGAATTAAACCACTCATAGTTTTTAAAATCATCTTTATTTACGTTTCGATATATGACCTAGGATCGTTGTCAAAATAATAAAAACTTCAAGTTTGACGTTTATGACATAAATTGAAGGTGACTTTAATTTATTTATGTTGAAAATATTTGGTTTGAGTACACTATGTCATAAATGTCAAACTTGAAGTTTTTATTATTTTGACAACGATCCTAGGACATGGATCGAAACGTAAATAAAGATGATTTTAAAAATTATGAGTGGTTTAATTCCCAAAAAAGATTAAGAAGACCGTTTACTCTTTATATCAAATTTATTATTCCTGTTTTTACCTACTCAAATAATAATAGAAAATTGTCTTCTATATACGGTAATTAAATTAATTTGTAGTTCATAAAACTTTCACCACATAATTCTAATCACTTATAGTTTTATAACACAATACTAGCACCACAGTTCAACAATAAAACAAAATTCGTTACCTGGTGTGTTCTTCGGACGCACCACCTCTTTAGATGATCTCCACCAAACTCACGTACTTGGATTTTCCCCAATTTCTCACTCCTGCATGGACAGCAACTCCATCTCAACTTGTTCATCCAGTTCCCCCAGTTATTAGTGGATGCTTTCCATTTTACCATTCATCAAAATCCAAATGTTGCCTCCGTCTCAATGTAACGTGCCTCCAGCACTCTCATTCAAGAAATACTAGATTCGCTTACCTCAGTAGCATCCTGATGTACTCCTACAAATATTTATAATAATTTCTTTTTAACCCGTTTAACTTGTTAGCACCAACTCGTGCATTTATAGCACTAGTAAAAATATACGGCGGACTGCACTATGTCGCGGCTTTTAATTTTAAAATTAGGATGTCTTCTCGATGCTACTTAATGTACTCGAAGCAAATCAGAAAATTAAGAGAGTTTCTCCACCCCTGGCAAGAGCTTTTATAATCTTCAAACCCCTTCTCTAGTCACGTATTTCCACAGTTTTCGCTGAATCTCACACTCGCCACAAAACATTCCTGCACTCAAAACACAACAAATTTTTAAAACTCAGAATTTCACTCGTTCCACCACGGCTTTAGCACGAAAAACTATCTATTAGTTGCAACCGTCGACGCCTACTCAGAAAATCATTTCTCTCCATTTACACTAACAACCTGCAAAACACGTCCATAGTGCCCGCGTCTCTATTCTCCTTGCAGTCATGTGTTCATAACCACTATTTTCTGTCTCACTCGTGTTTCCCTACTTTCATCGAGCCCCGCTATCGCACTGCTGTCTACGGTTACGGTTTTCTCGCTAAATGTGCGCCTTGAAAATCGATATCGTCGACAAACATCTTGCATCTTTGTTTCACCCACTTGTTTTTTAAAATATACTGGTCTGTCACGCGCTTGAAACTGCTTGTCCTTCTACCAGCTGATGTATTCTCTATCTCTTTTAGTTTCTTTTTAACGATTCTCTGTCCCTTAAAATTATTGATTTTTACTTCAAAAATAACATACGTGTTTGTTAACCTGGCCTTTCCGCTGTACAATACCTCAAAATGTTATCGCATCGTCTTCTAGCTTTCAAAGAAATACTTATTTACTTGAAGTTTCTATTCCCTTGACTCCTCGACCGTTTGGTTATGTTATTTTGTAGTCTTCTACGAATTAAATTAACGTACTTTTTAGTTTACGATGCTAAACAAATATCCGTTGCATCAATTAGTGATTTTTATATACCACGAAGCTTTAATATTACACATGTTTGCCTGCAATAGTCAACCTTGTCGTACGTTACTGTATACAAATTATTAATTTTTACCTGCCGCGAAGCTTTAGTATTATTCATGGTTGTATGCAATAGTCAACCTTGTCATCGATCCTACTTGTCTTCGCATTAAATTAATGTATTCAAATTATTACTTTGAAGCTACATAAAAATATGTCATTTAACACTAAAAATTTCTGTATGTAAGCTTCCGCGTTGTCTTATACTAAAGTATGCAAACTCTTGATTTGAAGCGTAGTAAATAAATTATTATTTTTCTATCTACAGGGTCACTATAAAAAATACCTTCTGGACCTATTTACACACGTTGATCTATAACCTACACAGTAATATATATATATATATATATATATATATATATATATATATATATATAATAAAAGCAAGGTGTTAGACGTCGTGGTAAGACTGCTGTCATAACTGCATCACCATATATACACGAATTAAAAGAAAACAAAGCAAAGCAGATACCGTCTAATCGAAATATAATCAAGCGCTAAATATTTGAAACACGCACTTCAAAATCCAAGAAAACTAAAAATTATATTTGCTCATCTAATTCTTTATCTGACAAAAAACTTTGTCAGGACTTCTCTGATGATTCAAATTTTATAGAGTCATCCAATTTAGACAATGTTAGTCAAGAGAATGAACTCTATACCACATTCAAGCGAAATAGTCGTTGATGATTCTGTGTTGATGTCAATAACCCACGAAAAAATAGGAATCATAATAAAATTTGTTGCAAAAGTTAGCAAAATAGAAACCGAAAATAAAATAGAAATATCTCGTGTAAAATTTATGCGAAACTATAGACAACATCCGAATATTGTTGTTTTCCCAGAAATAAGTTAAAATGAATAAAAACCCTTAACCACAAAAATATTTAAAATACTAGATACGTATTTCAACCACTATGTGGTCATCATCAGTAGGAATTTACAATTAAATATTAATCAGCTGTTGTTCTGGAACACTTCAAAGGATATTCTTCTCACCAATTAGGCTGAAGTAAACCTTCCCAACATACAATTTACTATATTGTTGCTTAAACACTATCGAGGATATTCTCCTCGCCTGCAGGCTGGTGTTCCCCACATCAAAAAAATGAATTGTGATGTTATAACTAAAATTTACTTAATTTATACTAATTCTAAATCTGCTGAAACGGAACCAAATTAATCTTGCTTTCCCATTGGTTGTTGACCAATAGGGAAAGCAAGGCAGATGGCTCTATGGGCCCTTTATCAGTGTTTAAGAGGGGTCCTTTGTGTTTAACAATTTTAATTGATTCATAGGCATTTAAGAAGGAACGCGTTGGTACCGCTTTTAACAATTTAACATTTTCTAGTTTAACGGGGTGGCTGGTTTCAAAAATATGTTTGGCGGCCTGAGACCTTTCGTATTTACCATATTTGAAGTGAGCAATGTGCTCTTTAAATCTTGTTGTTATATTCTTCTTGGTCTGACCAATATATTTTTGAAAACCCCCTGGCCCTGAACAACTAATTTCATAAATCCCCGACTTTTGCAATTTTTTCACCTTGTCTTTTGGATTGCCTAGCAAATCTTTAATTTTATTAGTATTACTGAAAGCAATTTTAAAATTAATCTATTTGAATATTTTATCAAGGCCCTTTGTGATTTTGTAAAACGGAAGTTTAACATATTTAACATTATCGTTATAGGTGGCCGATTGCAAAGTCGTTGATTTAGGAATGTTAATTCTGTTTTTACACTTTCTAAAAATATTGTCTATAATAGCAGAAAAGAAACCATTGTAATTCGCTATTTGTTTAACAAGAGCAAATTCCTTATTAAATCTGTTTTTATTTAAAGGGAAATTCAATAATCTATTAATTAAAAAGTTAAATAAAGCCAACTTATGTTGTATGCTATGATTGGAGGAAGACAAAATAAAGCGATTTACTGTGAGGTAAGTATCTATATATTTACACAATTTTTAATATTTTAGGTGATTGCTTTGCTGTGTTTACTTATTTACTTTCTTATTTGTATTTATTGTAAATATTTATTATTTTGGAATTTTTGTTGAGTTTTAATATACAAATTGAGTTGGAGAGAGTTTATGTTCTACTAACTGAATAGCCGTGGAAGTGGTGTCTTTTATTTAGGTAAGAGATCCTGCGATTGTTGGATAGAAGAGGTGACTATCAGTTCAGAAGCAGAAGAAAATTGGCGCTCAACGTAAGGGATATTTTTGTAAGATTTCTAACATTTTTATTAGGCTAATATCGCAGTATTTTATTGACGCAAGCAGCATAGAGGCTCGGCTCATTTTCAATATACAAATAGATAGTTTTTAATAGTTACATTAATTTGTTAATGCGTTATCTTAATTACAAATCGAATATAGAAAATAGCTTTGGCTTAGTTATAAACTTGAGATAATATTTCATTTATTTCAAGTGTTTTGTGTACAGCAATAGTTAGAATATTTGAAAACTGTATTTCTTCTATTAGTTCGATAATTTGGATTAAGTTAACACACATTCTTACAACACTTAAGATCAGGTGCCGTGATCATTAATGTGCGTTTTAAGATTTCTTAATTTAATTATTTTCAGGTGTGTGTGGTTTTGATAGATTTAAATTGCGTAAGTTATATATTGGTACCTACATAGATAGATTATTGTACATAAGAGCTCAGTTTTTACAGCGTCATGGTGACAACACACTGTTCATAGTTATATTGCCGGTTTTCTCAACATACAAACTCAATTACTTTCAAGTATAGATTGTGTGCGAAATAGCTGATTTTTAAGGAAAACGTAAGTATGGGCATATTTTTACTATTTCTTATAGCCCTAACTTGCTAAACATAAATATACTTACTTATTGAGTAACTTGCTTGAAAACCTAGTTATAATGGCACATTCTTTATATATCTGATCATATTTATTTATTTGACATTTTTGTACGCATTATTCTCATACTGAAACTCTATTTTTTATATAAACAACTGAGTATTCAAAGGTACGTTTAAGTTATAAAGAGGTCTATTTTAACCGTAACAAATAATCTTAAATCAATAGGTTTAAATTGTCAGTGCTTCTGCTAAAATTTTGGAATAGAAGAAGACGAAAATATTTAAAATTAAAATTGTTGCTCTTTAAAATATTCTCTTTTATAATGTATGTAGTTTCTGATTTGAATAAACTAATCGTAAAAGCATTTCTTCTATTCGTGAGAATGTACACTAAAAATTACATTTTTGAACCACCTCCGTTGCATACTCTATTATTGAAAATAGTTGACTCGAAGTTAATTTTTGATTTTTGGAAATGCAAGTCATTAAACTTAAAACTGCACGAATGATGCGATTTTAATTCCACAATTTGATTTGTATTTTTTTCTATTTTATTACTTTACATAAATTATTTCAATATCATATATAAAAAATTTCAACCACGGGTTTGAAATCAGGAAGAGTTCCTAAAATGCTGGATGGATGCGTTTCCACGTTGAATAGCTAAGATGTTTCGTTGGATAAAGTAGTATTTTGAACGATTGTCGCCGGATATTTTGCACATTCTGCACATGCACTTAACTTCAATCCTCACTTCTTACGGTAACCTAACCTCAATACTATCTAGGCAAATGAGGAGACGTACGCTACAATCTCGTCCATTATTTCACAAAATATATATCTCAGGGGTGTGAAAAGCTTGCGCGTAACCGTGGGCTGAGGTACTGAATAATATTTTTAATGTGATGTAAGCCGGAGCGAACCGGAGGCGTATAACCGACGCCCTAATCCCAAGCTAGAAAGCGTTATGGACTTCGCACTTGACAGCTTCCCCGTCGAGCTGCTAAAACGCTGTATACATTGGGATTAGGACGTTGATTGTTTACCTCGGCTACTGCTCACATCACATTGAAAATATTACCCAGTGCCTCAACCCACGGTTACGAAGATGGTGTGTATATGCTTTCCACACATCTGGCCAAGTTGTGAAACTTGGCAGCATGTGCGTTTTAAATATAGGTATTAAAGTGGCCGCTGAACGATCTACCAGCTACACTGCATATTCTGTGCGTCTTTTTGTGTCATATATTTCAAGTACCCGACATTGTGGATCTAGGCGACCCGTACGATATTTCTGCCGGGTTACCAAGCTCTCATCAATTTGCACGATACGTCCTGGTTCGATGAAGTTAAACAAATCATCCCGTTGCGTAGCTTCCGGGCACATACATATCAGAAGTAACGATAACTCTGGATCGTAGATTTTCTACTGAGATGCAGTGTGCGTGCAGCAACACCTGATAAAGTTTAACGGGACCACAGCCACAGCAGTCTAAAGATGGTAAAAATAAACAACTGTGCCTTTTCAAAAAAAGATCACTGTCACCAAGCTGATGAAGGAATGGCGACGGAAGCAACGAAGTCGATAGCTTAAGGTGACAGATGAGTCCAGCACTAACAGCATATTGAAACCGTACGCTTCCTTATTTTATCATTTTCCCTCCTAACATGCTTTTCAGGATTTCTACTTATTTTTTTCCTAATTTTAACCAATAAATCCGTTATATCTACGTCTACGTTTCCTTCTCTCCATGATCTGCTTGTCTCAATTTCTTTCATTAATGTAACCGTAAATACTCATGTTATTGAATTCCGCACCGCATTCAAAAAATCTTCAACCTGACTAACCCAACCTTCGTGACGTTTGCTTGTTAAAATGCTCAAGTATTTATTAATTACCTCTTTTATGTATCTTTCGCATGGAGTACCCTGTGGATATTTAATGATGCACTATTTTAATTTTACTCAGTACTCCATGTTTTTTTAACAGTCATTGATTATCATAATATGTAGAGTTAGCTACTGTAATTGATTCTATGCATCTCGAAAAACTAAGCTTTCTAACTGCCAGATGTGAAAAATTAAATGAATTTCAATCACAACTCTGTTACTGCTTGCCTTGTTAAGGCCATCAATTCTTGTTCTCCTATTTTCTTAATAATCCATCGTTTATCATATAACCACGAAATTCGTGTAACCTTTCCCATGTTAGTAATACCCTTGTTTCTCTGACATCACCCTGTCTTTGGATTTTGTCGAAACGTCTACTTGTCCTTTCGCTTTCTACAGTAAACATATTTACCACCAACACGTACCCATTTTTCTTCGCATCAACAATTCCATCTCGATAATTCAAAAATTTAGCAGTTAATCTTTCACCTGTGATTACCATATTTTTTACCTTTTTTAATTTACACTAACGTATTGCATCATTTTATTAATTTTATCGAATAAACCTGATAATCTAGACCAACTAACGCAATGTCTAAAACTTCTTTTTGACACATTAGATATGGTCTGATACAAGCTTTATATCTACCTTCAACATTTAATAGCGATAAACATCCTGCCTAGCTTGTTTATCATCATTATTTTATATATATATATTGTAGTGGTTTTAAAGGGCTAAATCTACGTATAAACAAAGTAATTTCAAACACCCTGTATAGAGGAAACAACCAGAATTTACTTGCAAAACTTATTCCAGTTAGTTCATTTTTTAAGTAACAGGTATTAACAAAATTTTACAAATAATGAATAAAATGTAGTGAGGTTCGTAGAGAAAAGAATGTTAAAAGCCAATGCAATTAGTTTATTAATTTAATTGAGTTTAATTGAACGGTTATTTACGTATAATATGCATAAAAGCGTGTAAAAATCCAATAATACCAAGGTGAAACGCGTTGCTAACAAACAAATATATCGGTGGGGTTGAAATACGCGGAAAATCTAACTCGTAGATGTGTTATTTAAAACGCTCGTTAAAAATTAAACACCTGCAGATTTTTAAATATCAAGTTCCATTTATTTTCTAGATAACAAACAAGATTTTAAGGATTGTACAAACGGTCGGATGTTTTCGCATGAAACACTAATAAGGGGTTATTTAAAGCACGTCCACGCGGGTTAGATAGCAGATGGTCTGGAATATCGATTTCTACCACTCAATCAAGGTGAGAAAGAGACGTAAAATATGCATAAGCAAGGGACAGCGTTAGTATAGGCGGGATTTGTGAAACGTCAATGCACAGTCTATTGGTCGATATTGTTAGTCGCACATCAGACAAGACACGGGAATATTGAATATTAATTTTCAGAAAAGATCGTAACGACGCGCTGAATTCGAGGATTTACAAATCGGTTAGAAACAAAATTTTAAGAACGTGTTATTTTAAATTACATTTTTCACGGTAAGAGGGTCTGGAGAGGTTACAGTCGAAGCATATAAATACTTGACGAATTAGCACGGCGGTCTCTCTTATTTTATCGTGGCCTTAGTATTTTGAACGCGTCATATTACGTACCAAAGTTACCACGAGTTTGTAAGTATAATAAAATTATTTTAAATTATATTGCATGGTGTTAGCCTCATAATTTGTACGCGATTTGTGCCGAGTTTACATTTTTTATTTGAGGGATCACCTATATTTTTTTAACAAACTCGTGTAGTGACGTTAAGTAACGTGGATCAAATTAAATAATTATGAAAGAAGTATAATTGATTTGGATTTGGAAATTGGATACACCGAGGAGGCAGTGCAAGCAGCTCAACTTAAATGGGGTTCTTATACTAATAGCTAGAAGCAGCCTGCAGAGCAGAGAGAAGCAAATACGCGGCATCGTCAACGGAGCAGAGATCCTCTAGAAATTCCAGGTAACGCTTTGAAATTGTGTTGTTATAAACTATGAAACTATGAATATTGGGTGACGTATGAGAGTGATTTTGAAGGTAGTGTACATTATTTTGCGTATTGAAGATAATTCGTATAACTAACTTTATTATGGTATTTAAATAGAAATCTGAAGGTGTATATAAAGCTTATTAACGTTCCATCAGGAAGTTAAATTTTGTGAAGAGTACATGGGTTGTTTTTTTAAGTTTGTTGTAAGAGTATGCAAAGTATAAGGGCATACATTATTCATAATTAACTGGGTTATCATGAGCTCACCATACTCCAAAGTTTACGTAGATTTAAAATAAATTGAAAAAAAAAGAATGAGAAAGAAGGTATTATTCAGGGCCCATTTACTCCGGGTACATTCTATGTGTTTGATGATTTAAATTAAAATACAGGACATTACAAAATAGGATTTATTAAGGTGTAAATTGATCACTGAAATGTGGATAATATTGAATTTTATTTGTAAATAGTGATAAATAAAAGATTGTATGTTTGTTGTATTTTGTGGTTTTATTGGGAGTGTGCATGAACGATAGAGAATATGAGAGTGAATCTAGATATCCAAGAGGAGGTCCAACTGAGCTAGCCGGAAGCAGTTGAAGAAAGCAATTCAACCGAGGAAGAGAGGAATCTGGGTAAAAAATTAAGATTTTTTTTGAATTATTTAAATTTTTGAAAAATTTTCTATTATGTGCTATTTTCGCGTTTTGAAAATTTAATAAAATTTTCGAAAATATTTTGGTTGGCGAGGCATTATACCCAAAAGAACCACGGCAATATATATACATATATATTGCTACGACCACACTGGCCACATTCTGGGCGCCATTAATCAACCTCTATTCTGTTCTGGGCGTCCTTAATTTACTACGACCTATCTCTTCCTACGTTCTACGCCATTATTTAATTGCGACGACCTCACACTCCTTCGTTGTGGTGCCTATTTAAATGCTAAGACCTCTTTCTATAATATCACTAATGCTTAAAAATTTGACACGGCTGCTTTGCTCACTTTCCTGAAAATAAACTATCTATTCAAAAAATTCTGCTACGGTACATAGACAACATTTATTTACACTCGAACTGAAATTAATATACAAGCCAAAATCAAATTAGTCTTCTCTTTCACACCTCCTTTACAAGTTATATACATTCCCCTTTTTAAATACTCCCTTAATAGTAACATTCCAAGATCAATATTTACACATCATAATATATTATATTAATTGACAGAAAGTAATAGGGGTTTAACACATACTTCTTAATTTATTTCTGTTTCATTCAAGTCACTTCCCGTTCAAATCTACCTAATTGGTCTCTGCATGAGTCACTTATTTCCGTCATTTTACAATTAATCTCTTCCTCACAAAAAATGCTCACTTCTGATTTCAACTGTCCTATTTCCTGTCTAATCCCAGCTATACTCCTTTCATTCCGTTCTACACGAACTTCGACTTTCTCCATTTTTACATTCAAACTATTTTTAAAATGACTAAATTCCTTAGTTGCCTTATCTATTTTTTCACCTAACGTTTCAGTCATTTTCTCAAACTTCCGGTCAGATTTCTCACTCATCTGCTCAAACTTCCGGTTCAACTCCTCATTCAACTGCTCAAACTTCCGATTCGACTCTCCCCAAGCTTGTCGCATTTCTTCTAACATCCTCATAAGCATTTCACTTTCTTGGTCTCTCGATTCCGTCTTCGTCTGATCCATTTTACTTCCTGCTTCCGCTTCCATTTTCTGTTCCAGTTTATCAAATAAAGCATTATCACTACATACGATCTAAACTCCTTAACTGTTCAACCACTCTTTTCTCAACATACGTTCCAAACACCACACTCGCACACACAACAAAAAATCTAATACAATCAACCATTAATCTCCTGGTCGTCAGTTTCCTGAAATAAATTAAATTATCTGAATTCGAGCCTCACGTTCGAGATGCCATTAAATTTCTTCTACAAGGACCATAATTTGTGAAGTAAACCAAAGCTAGTTAAACGCAGACATTTAATCGTTTCAAAAGTAATTACATACTTTGCACAGTATGTATATATAAAATCAATCTGTTTTTACTTAAAACATTTATCGTTAGTTCTATATTCTAACATTCAAAAGATTATGAAATCATCTGAGATCGAAAAGAATCTAAAAAATTCGTAAGCTTTGTAAGAGAATCATCAGAGTCGTGAAGAGAGCTTATAAGAGTAAGAAAGCTTAAAATCAATCTCCGGCTGATTTTGTACATGTTCCTCATCTCTAAAACCTGTTGAAATTCTCTGAAGACCGTCTTGCTATATTATTACAATGCCTAAAACTCCCACGTCAACAAGGCAAAGCTCTTCTATTTTCAAAAACCCCTCACAACACACTCCACAAATTCTCCGTATTTATCTTTAACCGAATCTCATTACTCGAATCGTTACATATTTTTAAAAACACTTCTTCGTAAAACCACTTCGAAGCGAACAACATAAAACACCTGCACTAACGTTTCTTCGTATTTGAAAAATCAATACTCCAATAACCTTGGTATAAACCCGAAGTCTACGAAAACCAACTTCTAAAATACGTCTCTATCCAACACGTGTTGTCTCCATCTTATTCCTACATATGCGCCCGAATCAACTCTCCCTGTCACCTTGTTTTCAATGTTGGTTGTTTAACCGACAACGGCCGCCCCTTTCTATTCCTATTATCAAGATTTACGTTTATTCCAAAATTCGTAAATCTTTTTCTTATACTCTAATTGACGTCGGGAACTAAAACTACCTGGAATCGTTGTTCTGTGTTCATTTCTTATCTCCCCCTTTACTTAAATACAAGGAAAACTAAACTGTTCGAAACTTCGTTCGAAAAGCTTTTAGAAAATATAAATTATAAATTATTAAATAAGAGGATTACGTTTTGTGTTCTAGAATATAAAATTTGAAATGCCGCATTATACACTAGATGTATCTTATGTCATGGGCCATATGGGACTTATCTTCCTCTAAATTTCTGAAAAAAGATAAATTATCAACTATTTACTTTGAAAAGTTTTAAAAGTTGTTTTAGATGTATTTTAACATGCTGAATCTTACTTTAAGTCCTACCTATAAATATTTAAATTTATCACCATCATTAATATACAACTAAAGATAGTCCAACACTCTGAATACCACCACACCTTCAAACACTAACACTACACACAAACACATTCATACGACTGCTAAAATCAATTATACTCAACACATTCTCTCAATCACCCAAAAATTTCTAAACGCACAATAAATAGCAAACACAAAGCAAACACGTTCAGCGGCAGCCCACGATTTATCTACAAAAACTACATTAAAAAATCTCGGAAGAAAATGAGAGGTAAAAATAATAGTAATCTAATAGTCTTCTATTTTTTCAGATCTGAAAGTTTTTAATTATTACCATGGGATCTGGAAAAAGTGCTTGTGGCAAACCTTCAAACGGAATAAAGAAATCATTCCAAGCAAATAGAATAACTGGCTTAACTCCAAGACAGGTTACGGTACTTTTAGATTCATGGTCCGTTATGAAGAAGGACATGGTAAACACTGGAAGGGATATATTTATTGAGTAAGTTATAAGGTTTACGTTTTTCTCAAAATTAGATCAAAAATATTGAAATCTTGCTTTTGGTAGTAGATGCAAATTTTCCATTTAGCTTATGCATTTCAAAGTCTTTTCAAAAACTTCAGTTTACTTAACATAGTTGATAAATCAATTTCCCATTGTTAAGACAGCATCTCCCCTAGAAATAGGTACATCGAAATGTATTAGGATAGGCGCATTTAAATACTCCTAATCAGCGTTTCCAAAATTTTTAGTAACAGATCTAAATTCTGTCATTGGAATAATGGTGGATTTGTATGCAAAAAGATGTTCCCAAACAAACGTTAATTTTTCTATTCCGAATAACATCAAAGCAGCAGTGCATGGAAACATTTACGGTAAAAATGACATTACGTTATGAATTTCGACTTGCCCAAAAGGAGCGAAAACCCCGTATCAGTTTTAAGAGTGCACCGTCTAACTACAGTGGTGCAGGAATAGGTTCATATGGAAAAAAAATGATAAAAATAATATAAATCTAAATATATAAAATTGGCCAAAATGCAAAACTACTTAATAAATACTACTTACTTTGACAGGTTTAACTAGTTGTCAAAAATAAAAGCGCCAAATCGTCTTGTCACAGAAATTCCTTTGATATTTTCACTACCCGGAGGACGAATATTCCAGGTAGTTCTCCTTGCTTTCGAAGTTCAAAAATCTCGTCTACTCATTTTTTAACTAGCTTTGAAAATATTTATTAGGTTTTAATCGAACTACAGAAATTTTTCAAATTTCTAAATATGACTCCATCACTAGGATAGCGGGATATCCTTTTACAATCGTTACCTTTACCACATTCAAACGTTAGATTTTCAGTCGTAGAACTCCATTTTACCTCTCATCCGAAAGAGGACGTATTTTTGTGAAAAATGCTCGCCTAACATTTTTCAAGCGGACCATGTCGAGATTTTAACACGGGACCTTGGGTATAGTAGTCACACGCATACCAATTACACCACGGAGCCGCCTACTCCTACTGTCCACGTTTCACAGCTGTGCAACACATATTTTACCTCCAACAAACAACGCTATAGACAAGTTGAAGGAGCACCTATGAGGTTACCATTATCACCAGTGATTGCTGTTTTATTCATGAAAGACATTGAGGTGCGAGCATTGGAAACAGTTATATGTACACCCAAGTTATGACTAAATTATGTTGGTAACACGGAAGAGAACAACTTAGTAGTTTCCTAGAACACATTCACGTAATACATCCAAAAATAAAATAAACTGTAGAAGTATAAGAGAATAACCAGTTACCGTTTCTGGATGCACAAGTGCAAAAACAGAACAACGAACAACATAGCCACATAGTCCACAGAAAGCCTACTCACATTGATAGATACTTAAACGCCAAGTCACATTCATCACCCGACACAAGTCTACTCTGTTATGAAAACCTCAGTCGCACGGTCCCAAAGACTAGCAGACGACGCAAATAAACAAAAGGAAATTCAAAAGCAATAAGAAGCACTCCAGAAGCATGGATACTTACACCAAACATTTAGAGGTCACTATCAACCAATAAACCCAAATCAGAACTGGTGCCACCACTAACTTACAGCATACTTACCATGCATTAAAGGGACAACAGGCAGAATCAGCAGAGTTCTACGGAAACACAAAATAGCCACCACATTCAACATTCATAGAAAAATCAAAGCAACGCTAAGGAATCCCAAAGACTAGATCCCACTAGAAGAATAAGGAGTCTACGAAATATTATGTTGAGACTGCAACAAATCTTACATTGGGCAGACAAACAGGAGTATTAGTGTTAGGAAGAAGGAACATAGAAACGCAATAAAGAAGAATCAAAAGAACTCATTGCTAGCTCAGCACTACAGGTTACAATAGTGACTTCAAGAAGATTAGAATACTAGCTAAAGATTGAGCACTATACCTCGAGAGCAATCCGAGAAGCAATTGAAATAGAAAGACATCCACATAGTCTCAACACAAGGGATGATTCACCAAGAATGTTGTAGGCATGAAAACCAGCAATTACTAGTCTACGCATTGTTAAACAAGAAAGAAACCTTTAGTTAAATTATTCGTGCAAAACAACTACACAACACGTACCAAGACAATGACACGGAGCCGCGTCAGAATTCAAGCTAATGCAACGAAGCATGTTCTCTAACTAGTATATATAGTAGGATAAAAGAGCACTTTTTATCCAGTGCTAGCCTACATAGCCTGAAGATAACACATGTGATTTTGGCAAAAAACTCGCCAAATTGACAACAGTTCACTTCAGAACCAGCCAGCTCGGAATAATGCCTGGAAAATTGACGATGAATAACGGTTGTGGATGTATTAATTGTTTGTAAAAGGATATTTCGTATTATTATGAATCTTATGGCAAATTTGAAGCATTCATCATAACAACTTTAATTAGGCCAAACCACAACATCTTTTATCGACTCCCAACCTGAAGCTCACTTAGAATCATGTTAATCCACAGCAATATATTGCAACAATTTAGTTTTCTTGGCGCGGTATTGTTGGATGTTTTTCTCTATATGTGAAGCTACTGTTCATTTTTGAACGAATCCTTATTATGCATTTACAGTTATCAATATGAAATAGCGCCCTCTGTTGTTGTTGCACCTTAAAGATTCGTTTAGTGGTTAACGAAGGCACTCTTGACCTGAAGATCAGTTCAGAAGCACGTGTCAGCTGTGGTTTTACCCACACTAAATGACTCTGCCTAATCTTGGCTTTTGATAATCGATTTGCGAGCTTGACGGTAGTGATGTTTAGGGCTCTTCCATCTCAATTATCGTTTTGTACGTTTTAAAATGATTACAATGGTAAATAATTCCATATTTGTATTTCAAAAGTCATATTTGATCGTTATTCGTAGCACAAATTATTATAATCAAGAAATTTACATATTTGAGAATTTAATTCTAGCAGTTTAAAAACAAGTTTATCTATAAAACTACGTTTACTTAATTCAGTCCCTTCAATTTACTGGGTAGCGTACATTTGTACGGAACTGATTTAAAACAATGGAATTAGCAGCCATTTATGTGAACGGAGTGTCTAAAAATATTATTCATCATCTGGTAATTCTACGCTTTAATTACTTTTTGATGGAAGATTTCAAGCATACCTTGGGGCCCATTTTTTTTGTAGATATGTGCATCGAGCACATGTTTTGTTAGCGTGTTTGTGATAGCAGTTTGTTTTGCAATATTGATCCAAGGACGTGACCTCAACCTTTTTGTGATCTTTAGTTTGCTGTCTACTTCAAGAAAACTCGAAGATAAATAAACGAGTATTTTAGTCATCTTTTAAATTTCAGTTATAAATTTGTAACAATTTGTTACTAATTAATCAGAATAAACTTTGCAAACAATTTGTTTGAGATTAGAAGTGTGTTTACGATTTACATGCATCTTGTAACGCTTATATTTTACGAAAATTCCATAAAGTATATGCATTTGTAGTAGATTATTGCAACTTGTTTAAGAGCAATGTGCTTGTTAGCCTAGAGTATTTTTGATGTCAATGCTCAAATTTCTATAAGTAGGTAACTAATATTTATCTACCTCCTTAAGGAAATCTTAAAATTGTTTTTTGGTTAAGTTGCTATGTTTAACTAGGAAGTGAACACATAATCTTACAAACAAATTAAAGTTCTACTAGAGATGTGAACTAAAAACAACCAATTTTACATGTTCTACCAAAATGTTTTTACACTTTAGTGCATTTTTAGTTTAGTTCAACGCTACAGGTGTATTCTTGAGTTGGAAATTTTTTGTGTAAAGCTACTTTTACACAAACGCTTAATTGTATATATTTGAAATTATAATTATTATTTATTTTAAAAAAATTCAAAGAAAACAAATGATATAGAACGAAGATAAGTCATTCTATTTTTGAAATTATACGTAGTTTTATAAAAACTAATTTATCCTATTGCCACACAAGAATATATTTGAATCATTTGAGTGAAGTATGAAATTATACATGTAAGACAGAGGTACTTACTAGATATCTCTTAGTTTGAATGCCAAAATAAACTTAATAAATTATAAATATATTTAGTGTTTTGATTTATATGAGCTTTATATTTTTGCAAAGTACCTCTCTTTATTACAGGTTCTGATCGGAGTAATTTGTACTCATGTGTTTATGTTAATATTCATGTTGAAAGCATTGACTCTACTTACCTGCTTATGTTGAGCATCCCTAGGTGCTTACAATTTTTGGTTGTTTTGTTTGGCGGTGTCCTTACCAACCGTCACTCGTTCGTTTCCATCTGTTTATTTTTCCTCCGGACGAGGTGGCGCCCCCTTGCTCGCTTTTTATCTTCACCCACATCCATTTCATAGCCCCGTAGGGTCGATTCCCAGCTAGCTTACTTCTTAGAGTATTCCATTTTTCTAGCTACCATCTCTATCTACTTCTTACCCTGGGCTACTCGTTTCATTTAAACTACTCGACTTCGATTAGGTGTACCCCCTTTAAGGTAGTGTTATATGTATATAATATACATTGATGTGATAAGAGGTCATATAGGGGGTCATTAAGCACCATATTCTTTCTGTACATAAAACAATCCAAAACCAGAGAAAATAATAAATTTCTAATACTTAATTTTTATGAACAAACGCTCTGTGTAATATTCTCGTAGTACGATAAGCTTAGTATAATAGTATTTTCTTACAAAAGTGATATCCGTGAAGATAAAAATCATTTCTTGATAATAAATCCCATTTAACAAAGCGTTTTAGAAAACTCGTGTTTTAAAAACGAGTTCTAATATGTAAATATTCGTCCTCGTCAAGAGTACTAAATACGATTTAAAACGAGTTATAAATAAGTGCATTCTTTACTGAAAAGTAGCAATAAGTACAATTTAATATCGCGTGGCGTATATTAAGCATTCAAGTACTTCTACTGTAAACGTTGTTTTACAACTTCATTTTTGCAAAAAGCATGTATTGTAGCTTGAATACAGCATTTATTTTTCTAGAGATTTCTTTCCATTTTAATGAGAAATATATCGATTTTGAAAGAAGTTACTTTATTCTAGGTTTTTCTAGGTAGGGATAATAAAAACCGATAAATCACGGATGACAGATAATTATCTTTACAATGTAAATTAAAACATTCCAATTAGCGGAATAGTAAAAAGCGATAAGACTTTCAATGACCATAAATTAAATAAAACGCGCGTTAACAAACAACAAATTTTTGCAACCTCATAAATTAGTTATTTAGATAAGATATGCGCATATAAAGACCTAATAAACGTGTAAAATGAACTGATTACATCAGCATAATGATTCATATCAATAAGAAACTTCCGGAAGCTAATGACATAAAAGCTTTTTTATTATATAAAACGGTGAAATAATTAAAAGCCGGTCAGTTACAAATTGTCGGTCAACCAGTTACTAATATTTGAAAATGCACTTGCTGATAATATGTTTGTCGATTAACTAAGAGTTGTATCTTAAGTTACGTGCAAGGTTACGTTAGATGTTTTAAATATTTGTTAAGACAATGTGTTTTGTTTAACTTATGCAGTGAAATTCGACATACAAAAATAAATTTTGTTGAGATCTGAACAACTTAAATAAAAAGCAGAATTATGGAATTAATGAATACGATAAATGTAAACATGAAAGGAAGAATTGAAAATTAATTTTCCGATGCAAATATTATGGTACAATGTGGAGATGAAAATTTGATCAACGACTTGGTTTGAATAATTTATTAATCCTGTAGTGAAAACGCGAGTATTTCATTGCTTAGATCTTTAGACAGACATTTTGCGCTATAATTATTTTAAGTAGATTAAGCTTGTATAAGATTTTGATGTATAAATGTTATTTGTGAATGGATGATTTTCAGATTTTTTGAGGTGAAATTTTGAGTTAATTTGATTGTTACAAAAGGGTCACTGATCAGTTACACTTAGATTAATTGAGAATAATACAAATTATCCATACCTCTTTAAAATAGAAAAATTTGTGACTTATATAAGAAACTTTTTAGGATAACTAATTATAACTAGGACTGGGTAACCAGATATGAATATTTACTAAGTGTGGAATGTTGTTTTTAGACTTAAGTTGTAAATTGCATTTGTACGTCTTAATGGTTGTGTGTAAGTAATCTTTTGGATAATGAGTGTTGAAGAAAGATGTTTGTGGAAGTAGCTACAATTATTATTTTGTTCGTTAATGAATATTTGTAAAATAATAATATTTATGTTGGAGTTTTTTCATCTGATCTGAGCTAGCAAGATAATACGGGCATCTTCAGGTGATAATTTACATCAGATCATTTTTGTTTTCATAACATCTTTTATTAAAGCCTAGTCTAGGAGCTCACATTTTCATAGCCATAATTCACATCATCTTCTATTGACTCCCAACGTCTGGGCGCATATAACTAAAAATCCACATGAATGTATACACACACGCACGCACGTACGCATGCATGCACGCGCGCGCGCACATATCACGCATGCGCCCATGCGCACGCACGCAAGCGCGCATACGCACGCACTCAAGAGCACACACATACATATATAATTATAAACTAAATAAATAAATATAAATAGCTATCGAAAAAAGACAGTTGAGCCTATTCTTCTCCGTACCGACTGTTGCTATAACCTGCAAAGTCAGGTGAAAGAACACGAAGACACAAAATGTGAGGTAGGTGCTGCTCTACTTCCCATAATGTGTTCATGTTAAATATTACAACTATGCCACTCCTGTCTTGATGAACCCCAATAATGGCGAAACGCGTTTACAGGATACCCTTGTGGTTAATATTGAGTCATTTGCCATTAAAATTTCTTGTTTGCTATTATATTAAGACCTATTAGATTTACTAATTGTTTATAATTATTACTTTTGGCTATGGAAAAAGGCAGTTGAGCCGAATCTCCTCGGTGTCGACTGTTGCTTAAACCTGCAAAGTCTGGTGAAACAACACGAAGGCACAAAATGTGAGCTAGGTGATGCTGTACTTCCCATAATGTGTTTTCGTGTTAATATTACAACTTTATTACTCCTGTCCTGATGAGTTTTGATAATGGTGAAACGCATCAACAAGATGACAATAGACAAGGACTGACTTTCTAGTTGATGCGAATTTGCTTATATAAACTTTCCATTTTCGATCGTAGGTGTGGCTATCGTAAAAGAAGCAAACGGAGTTAAGTTTTGATAATTTCTTATACGTGCTGAGGGTTTTTACATGTTCTGATTACAGGACAAAAGGAATTAAGCTTGTAGAGTTTTTGTTTGGTAACGAGTTACATATCCCCTATATTAAAATGTATATAAAATAAACGTAATTATTATGTCTTAGTAATAACATGTTACATTGATTAAATAAAGGTTATAAATTAAGTGTTATCAGAGTTCATATCAGAAGTAAGAAAGGAAACGACTACTTTGTATTCCAGACGCAACCTGATACAACAGGTGCAGAAATAATAAACTTCAATGAAGCAGACTCATTTATAATTACTTAAAATAAGACAATGTATGATTATCAAGAAAGAGTAGACAGAAGGATCTGCACTTTCCCACAAGAGGCTTTAAACTATGAGAGGCCCCTGATCTTCGAATTTCATAACTTTAACATTGTTTGTGGTTCAAGCTACTCATTCGTAATTATCAACTTAAAATATTTTTGGTTTTCAACTTCAATTAATGAACATAAACGTTCAAGTTGTAAAAGAAATAAACAATTGTTGTAATTATAGAATTAAAATTAATTTGATAGAAGTGTTTTTGGAAATAAACTTTTTAAAAAGAAGCTCCCAACGACTCAAAATCCATCTAACGAACTAACACAGCCACAGTAAATTCAATATTTTATAACTCTCGACAACAAATAAACTTTTTGAGCTTGTTAGATTTAACAAAATCGATTTTTATAAAATCTGTCTCCTAATACATCATGCTAACTTACTGGTAAGGTATTTTTCTTTCCATCCTTGCATTCAAACATTAATACATTTAAACGGAGACAAGACTTATTTTTTGTATTATTTTCAGGTTCTTTAAAGCACATCCCCATCATAAAGAAATGTTTTCGTTTAAAAACCAGACAAATGAGGAGTTAGTAACTAATCCAAGATTTAGAGCTCACATAATTGCAGTTATGTATGCATTCTCCTCACTATTTGAAAATATCGATAATCCTGAGATGTTCGTTTATTTATTGCAAAAAAATGGAGCCTCTCATGTAAAGTTAGGGATACCTTCGGAAGCATATTATGTAAGTATACGCTAACACTTAAGTTTGCTTTTAATTGCTTTTAGTACAAATTGTTTTTGATACAGCATTTGTTCAAGTAAAAAAAAGGGCACATTCTTGATAGTAAAATTTTCTTTATTACAAATTAGATGCGCTTCGAGATTTAGTGCGCCCATTTGAAACACAGCAATAACTAACACCAAACGTTAACAAATCTATTTATAAATTACTTTCCGTTACGCTAATGCCAGATCTTTTTGTTTGACTGTTTTACATTATTTCTACATTTGCTTTGTAGTAGCATCTGTAGAAACATTACCCTCCAGATAGGATAACTGTAGTCATCTTTACCAGTTAATATTTTTGACACGTGTGCTGTCAAACTTATTGTTCGAAAGTTTTGGTATAGTGACTATGGTACTACGTTTAAAACCTTTGGGTATATCGCATGTCTCATACACATAACTTACAAGTTGGAAGAGACGTTCTGTTACTGCTTGTCCAGCGGCTTTTAGAGTTTCTGCTTGCACCCCATCTGTACCCGACGCCTTACCATTTTTCAGACCCTTTAGTTCTAATTCAAACTCATCTCCATGTATAGGATATCCCAAGTTGTCCTTTTCAATGTCTGATTCCTGTTCTAGTGCGTTTAATTCCTGTCCTGCATATAAATTCCCTATATATTTTTGCCATCTAACCACTTTTTCTACATTTTTTATGTTTTTTTTTCCGCGCCCCTTATATTTTTGCTATACGGTTTTATATCCCTAAAATTCATTCTAATTAGTTTGTATGCTTTGTCTGTCTTTCCTATTTCCATCTTAGTCTGTACTGATGGTGTTTTGGAATTGCGATTGCATAAAATAATAAGAAAGCTTGAAAACTGGTTATATTGTAAGAGCAAAATTAAAAGTCCGATAACACAAAATTGTTTAGAAAAAGCAAACTTCTTTGACAGACGCTTTCTACGGTTTTTTTTTATATGTAGAAGCATACAAGCAAGCTGTATATTAAAAATCAACGTCCATTTTCAACACTTCCTCCAACGTGGAGTATTTAATCTAAAAACTAAATTCACAAAAGCGTCTACTTAAAAAAAATTATAATCACTTAGCGCCGTTATAGATATTCCACGACGCATTTGTGTGAACTTTTGACGTTCTAGGGGTTTTGTTAAGATATCGGCTAGATTCATATCGCTGCTGATGTACTCTAAGTCGATGTCACCATTCAAATATCTTTCCCTAATAAAAAAATATCGCACTGCAATGTGTTTGGTCCTCTTGTGAAATTCGGGATTCTTAGTCAGTTTCAGAGGACTTGCTGAATCGACAAACAATTTTGGTTTGCAAATGCGATGACCAAGATCAATTAAAAGACGCTGAAGCCAAATAAGTTCCTTGGCACCTTCACTACTTGCCACAAATTCTGCTTCTGTAGTGCTAAGCGCTACTGAGCGCTGAAGTTGACTGGTCCACGAAACTGCTCCTCCGGATATAATTGAAAT
The DNA here is from genome assembly GCA_036346225.1 of Platerodrilus igneus. NCBI lineage: Eukaryota > Metazoa > Arthropoda > Insecta > Coleoptera > Lycidae > Platerodrilus > Platerodrilus igneus. The sequence continues at coordinate 9,147,639 of JARFIW010001638.1, read as the reverse complement.
AACACCCGTTGTTGATCGGCGTGTCGTTGAGCAACCTCCAAAATCCGCATCACTGTATACTAGAAGTTCAAGGTCTTGAGGTTTATAGACTATGCCATAATCACTAGTACCTTGCAAGTACTTAAAAATACGCTGAACGGCATACCAATCATTTTCAGTTGGACTTTCTATGGAGCGTGCGGCTTTGCTTACTGCAAAAGCTATATCGGGACGACTTCCTACTGTCAGATACATTAAACAACCTATCGCTTCCCGATATGGTACCTGATCTTGAATAGGATTTGAATCTGCAGATCCATTGCGTTCACATGGTGTAGCAACTTTTTTGCTGTTAACCATATTAAAACGATTTAACAATTTTTTTGTATATGCATACTGGCTTATAATCATGAAACCATCAGAGTTCTGCAGAATTTGAATGCCCAGAAAATTGTTCAGTTCACCCAAGTTGATCTTGAAGCTTTTCTTAAGATCGTTTGTGAAAACAGTAATTTCATCAAGATCGCTCCCTGCTACAAGACCATCATCAACGTAAATGGCCACAAGCAGCTTTTTGCCATTTCGTTCACGAGTAAACAGACAAGGGTCAGCTTTGCTCTGTTGCATTCCACTTGATTGCATAAACCCAACAAATTTTTCATTCCAACAACGTGGCGCTTGTTTCAGTCCATATACGCTTTTCTTTAAAAAACAAACACACCTGTGTTATCATCAAAACCTTCTGGTTGCTTGACATTAACTTCTTCATGAAGTTCACCATAGAGAAAAGCAGTTTTTACATCAAATTGTCACAACTGTAGTCTATCGCATGCAGAGATAGCCAGCACGCTTCGAATGGTTTCATAACGCGCTACCGGGCTAAACGTTTCATCGTAGTCAAAGCCGCAGGTTTGACCACATTCTTTGACTACAAAACGTGCTTTAAAACGCGTTTGACTATTTGGATCGACTTTAATACGATAGACCCATCGACTGTTTAACAATTTGGCTTCTGGGGGTTTTTCTACTAGTTCCCACGTTTCATTTTTATATTGCGATTGTAATTCCTCTTCCATTGCTTCCTGCCATTTATCAGAATGAACTGAAGATACTGCTTCTCGATAAGAACGAGAGTGAATAGTATCAACAAATTCCTCAGCGGAGAAAACAAAATCATCAGAAGCTGAATAAACATAATAGTCATCAAGTTTCTTAGGCTTTTGACGTTCTTCAATTTTGCGTGTCTCATAGCGTTTTTCTTGTGAATCTGATACTGATTCAGATGCAGTTGAATTGATAGTGGTTTTGCAAGGTTTCAAAACTTCCTCCGGAACAACAACCGTTGGAGTCGGTGATAATTCAATACAAGATGTTGAACACGTACGTTCAGGCTTAAAAATTACGTCACCTGCAAACAACTTGATTTTTGGAAGGTACATACACGCGATAACCATCACGATCATTAACGTAGCCAACTAATCGACCACCGATAGCTTTATTGTCAAATTTACGCCGCTTTTGTTTCGGTACATGTACGAAACATTCAGTTCCAAAAATGCGTAGATATTCTAGACTACCATATTCTTTACCTCGCCATATCTCAATCGGAGATTTCTGTGCAATGGTAGATTTTCCTACCCGATTTAATACGTGGACAGCAGTTGCACATGCTTCAACCCAACAAACTTTTGGCATTCGTGACGAAGACAACATCGAACGAGCAAGCTCAACAATTGTTCTGTTTTCTCGTTCTGCAACACCGTTCAATTGAGGTGTATAAGGAGGTGTAATTTCAGATAAAATACCATTTGCAGTAAGAATATTACGAACCTCTTGATTGTCGAATTCACCACCATCATCCATGCGGAGCACTTTAATGGTGTGCCCATACGTCTTTGACTCATTTATATAGGCATTTAGACAACTAGCAACCTCATTTTTCTGTTTCATAAAATACAGTACCCTATACTTGCTTGAAAACTGGTTATATTGTAAGAGCAAAATTAAAAGTCCGATAACACAAAATTGTTTAGAAAAAGCAAACTTCTTTGACAGACGCTTTCTACGGTTTTTTTTTTATATGTAGAAGCATACAAGCAAGCTGTATATTAAATATCAACGTCCATTTTCAACATGTACCTCTTTACACTCTTCATCAATCAATTGCTGTTTAGCTTTTCTGCATTTGCGAATAATTTCCCATTTTATGGCTTTGTATCTCTGTTTTCCTACTTCGTTTGGTCTCTTATTGTATTTTAGTCTTTCTTATATTAAATTTAGAATATGCTTTGTTACACATGGCTTCTTATTTACTTTTTGTTTATACCTCAGAATATCTCTGGCCGCTATATCTAAGCTGAATTTAATGTCTATTCCACTCTGTTTCTACTTCCTTAGTATCACAATTTTCCTGTTGTTTTTCAATAATTCGATTGACTTTTTTCACAATTTTAGTTTCTGTAGGTCCAAGTGCCTTTTTCCATTTCTTTTTTACAAATTTTTTTATTTAAGCACAGCTTTCGTAACTACTATGTTGTTGTCAGTGTCTATATCTGCTTCTGGGTAGCTTCTACAGTCTTTTACTTGATTTCTAAACCGTTGTCGAAGAAGAATGTAATCTATTTGATATCTCCCTGGCATCTTCCATGTGTATCGTCTACCATGATGTTGAAATAATGTGTTTGTGATGGTTAAATTGTTTTTGTCGCAAAATTCGATCAACCTATTTTTTCCTATCATTTCTCGTGCCTAAACCAAATAAACCTACTACAGCTCCTTCCCTGCCCTCGCCTGCCACTGAATTAAAATCGCCTGAAATTATTAAATTTTCATTTCCTTTTAGAAATCTTAATATGTCTTCGATATCTTTGTAGATTGTCTCTACCTCTTCCTCACTGTAGCTAGAAGTTGGCATGGATACTTGTATTATTACTATATTTACCGGTTTAGATTCTAGTCTAACTATGAGCACTGTTTCGTTCTATTGTAAGTAGTTTTTTATACAGTGTCCTATTCTTTTCCGTATGACTATCCCCCACACCTAAATTTCCTTACTCTGATCCTGTATGAACTACTCTAAAGTCTCCGTTCTAAAAATTCCCCGCCTCTGGCTACTGAACTTCGCCAATCCCTACTATGTCTAATGCTAACCTATTCATTTCTATTTTCAGATTCTCTACCTTAACTGCTTCATGCTTCTGACATTCTACGCTCCGGACTAGCAAAATGTCCCTGCTCTTCTTTTAAACTTGTCGATCACATCTTCCGAAGTATTCCCTTCCCGGAGATCCTAATGGGGGACTATTTTAGCTCTGGAACCTTTTACCCCAGAGTGTCATCATTTTAAAACATTTTCAGTACACTCTGTGCTTGCGAGATAATGTGGTGGTTTCCCGTTGCCTTCCACATCGCAGTATTGTGTCTTAGAGTGTGATACCGACCCCCAAGGTCTTTGCGACTCTAAGTACAGAAAGAGCTGCTGCCCTCTTTTGTGGACCTGTCTTAGTCTGGTTCCTCACTAAAGACCCCACTAATTTGGTCAAACCTACAGTTCGGCTCTTTAGCTCACTGAAATGCGCAAGCCATTCTACCTGTTCTGGTATTTTAGAACTTCTTCAAGATACAAGTATGTATAGAATGGATATATAGGAGGGTGTTCCTAAATATCATGTACATATGAAAGGACGTTTTTCTTTAGCGAATTTTGTGACTAAAAATTGATGTTAGCATAAGTCCGCAAACACTTCGTTTTCGATCTACAGAGTGTTGAAGTGTCGAAATTTTTTTTTGTTTTTTCTTTATAGCTCCTGCAGTTTTTGAGATAGGATCAAATTTGCAATATAGGTTAGTTACGCTGCAGGGCTTACATCATTGGGCATGTCGAATGGTTGTGAGAATCAACAGAGTATAGTAGTTTTTCGGAGTAATGCCCCCTTTTCTTCCCCTAAACTTTTTTGTGGTGCGCTGCTGGTAGATTTTAAAATACAAAATGAATTTTTTGTTTTGTTTAGAAACTTTTTGATCTCTTGCAGTTTTTTCGTATCTGTGACCGTTATTTAGGAAAATAATAAGAAACTATTTTCTGTAAATCGCTAGATTAAATTAAAATTTTTAAGTGGGTCTAGTAGGCTCTGGATTAATTGTGGACAATCTCTTGTTTGTATTAATTTCGACAGTAGACTTTGCATTTGAACTCGTAGCTTGTGTCTGCATATGTTCATTAAAGTAAAGGAAGTCGTAAACTGTATGGTGTAAAAGTGTTTTAATACTTGTTATTATCACATAAAAGTGCCAAATTTTACGAATTCTGAAAAGGCTGAGATGCATTTTATCTATGGCTTGCGAATGAAATGCATAAGAAGCCAAACGTCAGTACATGGAACGCTATCCAATTGAATGAAACCCGATCAACGAGTATTTTCTGATATTCAAAGGCGCCTTGTAGAAACTGGAACTCTTAGTAAAAATACCAATGATGCATGTAGAGCACATACTGCTAGAACACAACAGATGGAAAAAGCTGTTCTAAATGAAATAGAAGAACATCTAGACACTAGCACCAGAAAAATCAGTGAACATTTAAATGTTAGTCATCAAGTTGTTTGACGTATCCTGCGTGATTCTCTACTATAATCTCAACACATTCAAAGGGTGCAGACGTTCCTTCTTCGAGATTTTCCTTTAAGGGTTTCTGTCAGTGGCGCCTAAATAGGCTAGCAGTAAACCCCAAATTTGATTGCAAAATCCTTTTTACTAACAAAGCCAATTTTTTAAGGAATTCTATTATAAATTTTCACAACCACCACATATGGCTGAAGACAATCCACATGGAATTGTGGACAGGCATTTTCAAGTGCAGTTACCATTAAATGTATGGGGTGGTTTAACTGGGTATCATTTGATCGGCTCTTTTTCTGATCGACTTACTGGTCACTCATACAGCTATTTTTTGCAAAACCAATTGCTTTTATCACTCTAAAACATACCTCTTTTGCTGAGAAATGAAATGTGGTATATGCACGATGGTACTCCGGCACATTTTCTTATTTTAGCGAAGGAATATTTAAATGAAGTGTATGAGAACAACTGGATAGGATGGGGAGGACCTCAGCCATGGCTTCCTAGATCCCCTGACTTAGTCCAGATTTTTTCTATGGGGGCATCTCAAATCTCTGGTGTATACAACAACAGTGAATGACGTTGATGATTTACAAAATCGAATTATAGCTGCATTTGAAACCCTAAGGAATACTCCGTGGGTGTTCGAAGGAATCAATGAGAAGAAAAATGGGCGCATGTATAAGGATGTTGCAGGCGAATTCCTCGTAACGACATTTCTGTATTATTTTTGCGAATTCCTAGGCTATAATTCAATTTTCGTAGGTCTAACTCTATTTACTAGTATGATTGGATAATTAGGAAATGTTGCATTGGTCTTGCGTGGTAATTTAAATGTTTAAATGTTATTGGTTGATTCGAATATGATGTATAATCAATTTAATTGGACATCTAGAGCGCATTATCAGTTCAAGTTAACATTTGTTTTCTGCTTTTTCGACATACTTCGATCCTGGTTGTTGCTTTATGCGGTTTAGCCGTTCACCATTTTTGGGATTTGTGACTCCAGGACTTTTTGAGGCAATCCATTTGGTGATACTTTGTTATGGTTGCTCAATAAATTCATTTAAGAGGATTTACATATCGAAGTTGAAGGTAATTAATTATTACATTCGAATCCATTGATTTTATTGTACAGGTGTTTTAGGTGCCATATGTTTCTGTTCGTATTGATCATCCGCTGATCGATGAATATGTTATCGTAGTTCATTGCCCGTTGTACGGTATGTGAATTTATGTGTTGATATTGATTACTAATATTGCAAATTGTAGGGTTTTAGATTTCAGAATTCAGATTTTAGGTTTTAGGCTTTAAGTCTTTAACTTAAGAGTTTTAATTGTGAAGCGTGAAATCCGAATATTCATAAACTTCAAGATCCAAGTTTAATTGGTATCCTGCGACGCTTGGCAGTTGTTGGGAATTCTGTCATTGCAACCTCCTGAGTTGACATTGGATGGGTATCGTTATGCATGATTTCTATTATAAGTTTATTAGATACAAATTTAATAACGTTAATGCATGAACTTTTTAATGATATTTGTGTACATTTTATGATGAAATATTTCAGTAGTTACAATTTGAACCATCACAATTAATTATTCATTTTACAATAATCAATAACAATCAACGCTTATTTATATTTACAAGTGCACCACTGTATATAATTTATTGTGCTAATTTGAACATTGTGTAACTGATATCGGTGCACCAATATCCCCTTTACATACAGTGCACAATTAATATTAAGTATTCCGTCATTTCACATACATAAAATAATAGGTAAATAATTTACGTAAACTTGATTCAATAAGGTATATGTATTGATGCTGTAGATTGTTTAGAAATTTAGTAAATATTGTGATAGTGTACTGGTATTTATTTGGGTATGTTCCGTAGTTGTATGTGTGATTTAAGTATCATTTCATGGTAGGATATTTGAGTATCTTTTCGACGGGAGAACGTCCCAATTGGGTTCGCGGAAATTCAGGTTATGTCAATTGGGTGGCGCTCATTCATTTTCGATCTCAGATCTTTCTTTTTTGGGATGGTTTCGTGAGACCCACTCCCCCCTCCACTGATCTAGTTACGGCAAACGTTCCTAGTATTTTCCGCTGTTCAGGTATACCTATTCGTCCTCGTTATTGTATGTATATTTATTTTTAGGCGTTAGCGCCTGGCGGTCTTTATCTAGCCAACGTTTCTTTTTTTATAAATGTTACGATTGGTAACAGTGGGACAATCGTGTAGCAAGGACTGGAAGAGGTCATTTGCAACATTTGCTTTAACATAATTTCCTTGTTATGGTTAGTATTTAGGTTTTTTAATTGTAAATTTTTTGTATTGTAAATACTTGCTGCGTCGCAGAAAACAGTTTCTTATTATTTTCCTAAATAACTGTCACAGATACAAAAAAAACTGCAAGAGACCAAAAAGTTTCTAAACAAAACGGAAAATTCATTTTGTGTTTTAGAATCTACCAGCGGCGCACCTCAAAAAGTTTAGGGTGGAAAAGGGGTATGATCCCCGGAAAAATTACCACCCTGTAGATTCTCACAACCATTTTGCAGGAGAAAGAGAAAACCAAAAAAATGTCGATACTTCAACAGCCTGTAGATGGCAAATGAAACGTCAAATTTTTATTTCTTTTCGTCCTACCACGAAATAACCCGTCGTATACGCTGATTCGGTATTCGGTGCAGACAAGAGCAAAAAAGTATAGTAGACAAAGAAATTAATCCGCATCAAATATCGCAACAAAAAAGAAAAGAAGTTCAACTACGTAATGCCGTACTAGCTAAAAACGTCGTAAAAATAGGGTTTCAAGTCGTTTGCATCACCAGCAGAAAAACGAAGCGAGATCGGGGACCTTAGGATTGTTGGGATGGGCTGATTTAAGGCCTTTGACGTGCCAAATACCTAAGGATGCTCGTTCATGTTCTAATTTTCGGCTACCTACATCTTCAGGATCTAAATCAACATACAATATTTCTTGCTTCTTACTTCTCTTGTTAGTCGGTTTCGTTTATTAAGTTACTGAAACAGGTGGTTTTCTGCAATACAGGAACCACTGTTAGAGCGGTAGGTGTAACATGTGGTTGAAGATGTATGTAGTTGCGAAGGTGGTGGTTGTGGTCATTGTTGTTTTAGAGAAGCGTAATGATGGAAAATTTCGGAAATATTGAAATATGTTCGCGAATATTCGCAAATATAACATTATAACATTAAAATTTATAACTGAAAAAAGTGCCTAAACAAAATAATTTAAACACTGTTACGCTTTTTTTGAAAAGCTTTAACATTTATTATATTAGTTAAGGTGAGGGAAATTTCAAATACCTCACACTGGGAAATGCCGGGCAGACTAATGTTTTAATGCACACGTACGTGAAAACCACACAAAGTTTTGGTTCGCACCGAATGTCCGGTCATTGGTTGATCTTTGTGGTCTAAGAACATGCAACCATTACATTTCCTACGTTCTGTATGGCGTTGTACCCACCAATGAGCGTCAGAGAACTTTAAACCTCTCCTGGAGGAGTAGACATTTTTTGTGGGAACGAATGTATCGAAACAAAGTACTCAACTACCGATTTCCTTCTAGTGTTGACGTGTACTGTAGTGCTTCGACTTATTGACAAGTGATCCCCACTTCCCTTCTTCTCTTATCGTTAATCGTATATCGTATGGGCACTTTGTCAACGAGCACTACAGCCAGGCAAACACACGGACACAAGAATCCACCACGAAATATCTAGAGAGCCGTTTTACCGCTGCATCAGGAGCCCGATATCGTGGATAATTAAGTCCTAATAATTATGTGACATTTTGTTGCCTCGGGGAATTTAACCCCCGAGTAAATTCGAAGTTATATGAGGTTTAAATACTATTGTACCGTGCTTTAAATGCGGTGGTTTTAGGTATTTCAACACTAAATTTTCTGCTGCAAGGTGATAATCTTGGAACTTAGGGAAGCCTGTTTAATTATGTTGATTACCTTTAAAATTACCCTGCAAAAAATATATTAATTTTTATTTTTAAAGGTACTTTGAGTTATGTCATAAAGTGCAAAATAATTTTCGAATATACGCGAAAATAGGAGCCGAATTTTCGGAAATATTTCCAATATTTCCGAATATTCCGAGGCGAATTTTTGCGACTTTCAACACTAGAGAAGAGTGTTTATTTTTAGCATTGGTTGTAAGAGTGTCAATGTTAGATAAAGGAACAGGACCAGGTAAAACTTCAGCTAGAATTTGCTTTCTTAACACCAGGAACAGGCGTTATAGATACTAGTTTACTAACTTCAACATGACTTTCTTTGTCCGGTTTATTAGTCATCGTCACTTCAACTACATCTGTTATTGCAGATACGACAGGAATTTCTTTGCTAGTATTATTTAAGCCAGCAGGAACAAATTCTTTAGTTGCTAACTGTAAGTTACTAGTTTGAATTATTGGCTCAAATCGTTGCTGAGGCACAGCTTGAGGTAGATGTGAATATATATGACTCGTTTGATTATGGTCCCAACAGCTAAAAGCAGAATTCGGAGTATTGTTCGAAGATACATTTGCCGAAGAAGAGTATGTTTTGGTAATAGTGGGATAACCAGGATGAGGTACAGAAAAAAACAGAACTAGAGACAGAAGAAAGTTGACACTTAGAACAGTTGCGCCGAATAACTCCCTTATGCCCGCAAACATAGCAAGGGAGTACTTGAAGACAAATACAATGTGTCGACTCATGACCAGGTTTGTAGCAGTTGAAGCATTGACCTGACGAGTAGAAGTAGACATAGGAATAGGAACAGAAGAAGCTATAGAAGAAATATTTGATCTAACTGGACTTATCGGTCATGTGAAATAATAGTGTATTTTCCAAACGTAACGGACTTAAAAGCAAAATTCGGTTCTACGTATGCGTGTTTTTTCAGCTAGGAGGTACATAGCTATCGACCCTCAACTTCTCAACTCCAACTTCAGACATTAATCCTCTAATTCCTGCACCGAGCAGACGGTAGTCAAATGGGTTATATAAAATAGAGGTATGTTACAAGATACAATGTCCAATTGAAGATCCTCAGGCAAGAAACCGCACCAACAAAACATGGAAGTCATACACGTAAAATTGTGAATGATGCTTTCGGAAGGACCCTGCGTCCTACTTACGATATCGTTAAACAGTCTTCGCTTATAATCAGGCGGTTCAAAATGACGTAATAATAAGTTAGCTAAGGTCTGTCAATTAGAAAGCCCATGCCGCAGCAAGGCTGTCGACTCAAAGAGATCGACTGCTGACTCGAAAAATTGGGTTTCAGACACATTACAAACTAGCCTGAACTCTTCAACTCTTTCAAGAAAATCATGTACAGCAAAGTACATTGGAATCTCCACTAAATTTCAAATTCCACTTTGCACTGGTTGGCCATAATTGGAGGTGGGAAGGAAAGTAAAGTCTGGCCTAGGTTCCTAAGCAAGAACCAGTTTAGGTTTCTGGTTCGATTTCGATTAGGAAGTAACGGGGGTCATCCGACTCATCGGTAAAACAGGTCTAGAAGTAGCCGCCGAAGTCCTGATAAGGTAGTAGTTCGTCGGAATTTCTTTATTTTAGTTTCAAAAGAACTGCGGAAATTGGCCAAAGTAACAAGTAGTTGGCAATGGATTTTGCGTTTCGTTTCTGTTGGAAACATCTTAGTGAAGCGATTTTTCTTAATCTCTTTGGGAATTAAACCACTCATAGTTTTTAAAATCATCATTATTTTAAAAAAAAATGAGTGGTTTAATTCCCAAAGAAGATTAAGAAAAATGCTAAACAAACTACAACAAACATACAGGGAGTATTTAGTGCAGTGACGTTCCTTGTGGAGCCACAGAGAACTGATGCATTTAAACGCAAGTGAAGATTTGACACCGCCAAATTCAGCAGGGGATTGTTGCAGCTTTTCTATAGAAGTTGTGACCGCAACATGTTCTGAAGCGAAATCGGATACGACGGAAATAAAAAGGAGTCCTTTATTGTGTTCCATGTGATAAACACTCTGCATAGACCTGCGTAATTCGTCCTCATTGGCCTCGGAACCAAAGCCACGAGAATCTGATTCATACTGGAGCTCGATTTTCCGCTACCGATTCACGTGAATGCGCCAATTTGCCATCATGAATAAAAATAACTAGAAAATGAAAAAGAACACGTAGATACCAACCGCAAACCAACAAGAACGCACATCAACCAAAAAAAATTTTCTGCGAACCACAGAACAAATTAGGGGGTAAAAGAATTAAATTTGAAAAAAAGTACTAGGACTAAAGGACGGAAGAAGGTACGAGTAGAAAAAATTTGGGCGCAAGAGTTTTCGACGGGAAGTACTAAAATTATTGGCGAAAACGCAATTCCAATACATGAACCAAAAATCTATAGAAAATCGCTATGTAACGGAACAATAAAACGGACACAACGAAAATTATCATCGGGAGAGGGAGTATGTACAAAAAAAATCGGGCCAAAGGTTAAGTAAAAAGAAAGGTTTCCGCTATCGGGGCTAACATTAAGTAGAAATACGGTTTCAAAAAATCAGAGTCCCACGTCGGGTATGCTAAATTTTATGCTACGATATTCCGTGTGGACAAAAACGAAAAAGAAAAATAAAGCAAAGGAATTAATCTCCACTAGGTACCGCAACAAAAAAAGGAATCCAACTAAGTACCGCCGTGCTAGCGTCGTAGAGTGGGGTGGTTCACACAGAAGAAAAAGGGAAGCTTAAGAAAGGAAATTTATTTATAAACTTTAAAGAAATCAATATGTTATAAAAGGATTCGCAAAGAAGAGGTTTTACATAGTGCAAAAATCTTCGCAAAAATAATTAATATCCTTCTTTAATTACCTTAACCTAATTTTCTACCTTAATCCTAGTATTTATATAAAAAAAATTAAACAAACATACGTACAGTGGACTGCATTTAGTCCTGTGGTTGCTCAATATTAAAATTTTTATATCGGAAGTCATATCACCATATACTTACGTATTATCCACAAGTAACTCTTGATAAGTGAATATAAAAAAAAATGTAACTGTAAATTACAGTATTAGAGAAAAGAACCATTTACGAGTCGAAGTGCATTTCGCTGTAGCTGTAAAAAAAATTATTAGAAAGAAAGTCACTTAAATAGTAGTGTACTCTAAATTTTTATATAGAAAATTTTTATGGTCAGTTAAAGGGACACTTAATCTCCAAATAAACACCCAATCAGTAACAGTCCTTGTCATAAGCACACTCCGGCGATTTAAACGAGGTAAGTTCAATTTCCACACCGGAACATCTCCAGGTGTACGATGAGTAACCTAAAACTTAAAGAAAAACTAGACACAATTTTCCATGAGGGAAATCATCTAAACGATGTAGAGAAGAAACAGCAATTTTACAGCGTGGCATGACGTTCTGTACCGTTATTGCGTGTATAGATAGAAAATGTTCGCCATCCGAGTAAAAAAATCTTCTCTATAATTTTCTACACCAATTTCTACAACAGAGAAAAAGGTTCCAATCGAAATAAGTACCTTGTGTATCTAAGCATCTGAGTATTTCGACTCCAAATATTATCTCCCGAAAATAACATTAGCGATTCTATCATGATTGAAGGTATTCCTAAAGTCGAAAGAATCACCTGCGATAGAAACAGTACTCTACAAGCAGAAGCAGTCGGCATCCATAAGGAATAAATAGAAATCACGCCAACGCACTGATAAAGAAACGTATTTAAATACCATTTTATTCCTAGTATTATTTTATTTGTTAAACAACGTCTATCATTATTACACGAATTTTCACCAACAAATTGATAGATCTTATTCGTTTTAGCAAATGTAACTATGCAGTTTTTAATGTGAATATTTAAGCGACTAGAACATACTACTTTCGTAAACGTCGCAGTAGCCATTTCTAGTATTTTCCAATAAACATCCAAAGTAGATAAAGAAACCGAGAAATTCCAATTGAATCGAACTCGCTAATAACACATATAGAAAACCCATTTTATATATAAAGCTTGCGATAATAATTTTAAATATTTCGAGCGTATCATTTCAGAAAGCAAGCGTTGCTGATAACGAAATACGTTTTCAATACTATATCAAAAGTAGAAATAGATTGAAATACTTAAAATTATACTATATACTAATAAAATTCTACAGGGTGATGAATAAGTAATCATTTCAATTTAGAAAGCTTCCGAAGATGTTAATAAAAATTCGCAAATGACCGCGAATACGGTAAGGGGTATGAAATTTAATTATATAAGAAAGAAAATATTTGCGGGCAGTGACAGCACGTAACAATGCTACTAGTTTATCATAGAATAAACCTAAGCCATTCTTTTGTTTGTATTTATGCTTTCTTCTATTTGTGTGTAGCACTAACGGAAATATCTAATCTATAAATATTTTCACGTATTTTTTTTTAGCAATTAATAGAAATATTAATTAAAGTATTAACCAAAGCTTGTGGCCCTAAGCTATTTTCAGACGAAGTATCAGAAGCTTGGAGGGAACTATTAAATTTTGCATTCGATGTAATTACTGAATTTTCAAGGGAAATGCCCGAAGAACGCTATGACCAACGTACAAAGGAAATTCTCCGCCAAGAAGGAAGTTAGTACCTTTGATATTGCATATTTTTGTTGGATTAATTATGTGAAGTGCTGTATATCCCTCTCATCGTGTTTATTAGTAACAATAATCGTTAAGTGGATTATACCATCATAGATAATTTAAGTATTAGGTAGAAAGTTTGTTATGTAGTAAAATTCAAATTCTCCCAAACGTAAAACTTTTTTCCATCCACTCAATTGAAATGTATCTTTTGCATTCCAAAGGATGAACGTGTAATTTTTAAGGATTAAAGTACTAATTTTATCTCTAATGGAATAAGTAAAATTTTAATTCGTGATTTTGTAACGCGTTTGCCTTCAAATGCAAACCAGACAGATAAGGAAAAAATAATTTTACACGGACAGAACAAATGCGGATGTATCGTGTATATTTAAATTTTGTGAATAATTAATGTTAATTAAGTATGACAGTCGATATTTTTTAGGTTAAATAGTGTGAATTTAGGCAATAAACTTAAACCACAAAACTGTAGTTTTTTTTTATAATACATAATTGAATGTAATTCAGGTCAATGACTTAGTTAGAAACCGCAACAAGAAAACAGATTTCAATGTTACGCATTACGAATCAGAATAAAAAACGCAAATATACGTAATTACCATAGACGATTTTGCGTAAACAGTCCAATTGCAATAGTGAATTTTTGGAATCGTATTTCATTGCCTGAAAGCTTTTAGAATAAGGAATTGTAACAGCAGTAGGATTGTCTATTTTCATGTTTTCATATAATTCCCTCGTATGTAGGAATTTTTATACCTTTCATTAGACATGACTACATTTTAAGTTACATAGAAACATATGTAGCTACCTTTAAATTGTAACCAGATGAGATAAAAGTTAACTTTGTTACAATATAATTAAATCAACTAGATACATCCAATGACCTAAGAGGAATTCATCAATATAATGTCACAAATGGTGTCACCAACCATAATAATTTTAATGTAACCACATACAGATTGCTGAAGATATAAAATAAGAATAACCACGTGATAATAATATGATCAAACCACAAGGAAATGCACATTTTTTTACGTGAATAAATGTGAACTTGATCAGTACCGCAATGCAATGGCATTCATTTCGAAGCCATTGAAAGTGGGGAGGAAATGAGAACTAGAGTGCTGACGAAAAAGGAAAAGGAATTACTTGTGAACCTGTTTACAGAGAGCATATTGGGGATAATCCGCTTCTGGGGTTGTTAACGAAACATATTTGGTTCGAAGTTTAGCCCAATTGATTCCAGCATGGTGTTATCTGTGGACTTCATTGAAAACGGTACTCACAAACGAAAACAGGTTAAACAGTGTTGTTTTCAACAACATGCTTGAAATCCCATTATCTTTTACACTGCAGGCTCTAACCAGGTTCATAGAGGTCTTTCTACAATAACCTAAAGGAAAGAAGCGGTGAGTAATTAATATTAAGTATTGTTTTATTATGTTGGCGTTTGTGATTGGTATTGCTAAGATAGACAGTAATGAATGTATAAAACATGTACCATAATTTCAGTTTATAGTGTTTACTTTATTAGATATATAACACTGGACATTGAAATTTAATTTAAATGGTTGAGCTCTTGATTAAGCTACTACAGTTGGTTATTTTAACGTTATGAGTTTATTTAAGTAATTTAAAATTTTGCATGTACCCGTTTACAGATATAATGATACGACAAATTGAAACTGAGATTATTTATTTAATTTAACAGTTTGTGCATACCTGTTTACAGGAATAATGTTATGATGACTGTAGTAAAATAAAATTTGATAGTGCAGTGAGAAGAGGGTGTTTGTTTTCTTTGTTTAGAATATACGCTAGATTGGTTGTAAAAAAACTCCATTCCACCAGGGGGCCGAAACCATTAAGATCTACTATGAAAACTAACCTTTCAGAAGATCGTACCCTAGACAACACGGTTTGGCACCCATTAATAAGATAAGTGCTTATGGTAACGCAGCTTGATAATTTTTACTATTTCCCATTACACTTTGCAATTTAGTTATATAGCACCACAGTAGTTAGCCGCTACACCCTTAAAATGGTTATCGGGTTTTCGTCCTTTCTGGGCAATTCAGAATTTAACAGTCTAACGATTCTTTCGCCTGTAACAATTTTCTATTCTTTTTCTGTATATATTTTATTGCTTGCAATGTAAAAGCAAGCTAATTGTAAGTGCGTTGTTAAACCAATGCTAAATAAATCTTAAGTCATGTCTAACACGCCCGAAAGAAGTATCTTTATGATTACATTCTGTTGTATACCAACCCTTGAGTTATGTTTTATGTGCTGCACGCGATACACATGTGAGTTTTTAGATGTAATCTAGCTCTTTTATTTCCTCACCCCGCTTAATTAAAGGCATTTTACTTTATGATAATAGAAACATGCGTCTCATGGAGGACTACCATAAATTACATTACATGAAGGAAAGGAGTCTGACAATAGTGATAAGGTACGATGTCAACGCTCATCATACTATGTGGAGAAGTTCTAACGTTAATATACGTGGAGAGGTCCTTCGGGAATATCTGACAGCTGCAGACCTCGAGATAATAAATAGAGGGACAGAACTAACGTTTGTCAAGGTATCCAACATGACATAATCGACATAATAATTATCTCTGCAGGGTTATTGGGAAGAATGTCAATATGTAGTGGTGCGACAGATTTCTACATTAGGTCACAAAAGGATAAGATGGGAGATGATTTCTGAGAAGCAAACATTCATCCGAAGCAGAAATCCAAGTAGTACAGATTGGGATGTTTTACGAGAGGTCCTAAGGCAACGTCTGGAAGATCCCATGGAAAACATACAACCAATCCTAACATAGATAAGGTAGTAAGGATATGAGCGGAATAATCGTCAGTGATGAGAGAACCCGTCGAGTTCCGTAGTAGAGGAAGTCTTTCGACCTTCTCCGCAGTGAACTCGGGAAAAATCTAAACCAAGCTATCAAGAGCAAAGCTCAGCACGATTGGAATAGCTATAAAGTAGTTAACAGGAAATTAAGGCATAGCAAGAAGGTGAGCAGACAAAATTACTATATGGAGCTAAGCTCCATGTCAGAAACTAACAGACTGATGAATATTCTCAGCTGTAAAAGTAGGCAACTGTTAGGGTCGTTAAGAAAGAGAACGGGGAGTGAACAAATACTGGAGCGGAAACTCTATGGTTTCTCCTAAGCATCAGCTTCCCCAAAGGAAATGAGATAAATGAGGAACTAGCTGCCAGCGTCGTAGCCAGGTTGACAACTAGCACAAAAAATATTTACAGAGTGCACCATTTCATGGGTGGTAAGAAAGTTTCAATCCTTCAAATCCCCAGAACCAGATGGAATATTTGTAGCTTTGATCTAGAGCAACCAAGATCTTATGCTAATACAAATAGCAAGAGTCTTTACGACCAGCCTGGCATTGAGCTGTTTCATCTCTATGTAGGTTGGCCTGGGCGGTATTCATTCCCAAGGTGGATAGGAACGATTACACTCAGGCCAATTCTTCCAGACCAATAACTTTAACATCCTTTCTATTGAAGACAATGAAAAGGTTAGTTGATAGACTTCTGGTGGAAGGAGTATTGATGATACATCCATTTCACAAAATCAACACACTTGCCTACGTGGTAGCTCAACAGAGTCGGGCATACACACGGTGGTACATAAGGTGGAAAAGGCTCTTCACGTTAAAGAAGTACCCTTAGTACTTTTTATTGACATAGATGGAGCTTTTAATAAGGCGCGAAGGTATACAATCTGTAGGGCCCTTTATACCACAAATGCCTCGATGGTTGTGTTAAACTGGGTACGGTCTGCGCAAAAGCACAAAAGAGCAGATCAGAACCTAAGTGACGCACAGGTACGGGTGGAGGTTGCAGAGGGCTGCCCCCAGAAAAGCTCTCAGTCGCTCCACTTATAGTGCCTGGTGTTGGACGAACTTTTGGAACGTCTAACCACGGAAGGTTTTTATTCACAGGCCTACGCAGACGATGGGTTTATTCTGATATCTGGTAGGTTTGTGAGCACAGTCTGTAAACGAATGCAGGTCACATGCTCCTTAATAGAAAGCTAGTGTGACAAACATTTCTCGGTATATCCACAAAAACAGAGATGGTGCTCTTCACTAGAAGAAAAAACATTACAGGATTTAGAGCTCCACTCCTATATGGTAAACCTTACATGTGATTTTTCAATGCTCCACCCGAAGGTACTACATTGGCCAGGAAGTGAGTTTTTTTACCTGGAAGATTTGGAATTTTGCCGAACCCTTGCTGTTCCAAGCAAGGTAGGGATCTTTAATGTGCGTGACAACACTCACACACAGGACCTCCATTTTACCTCTCATCCAAACGAAGGTGTATTTTTGTGAAAAATGCTCACCTAAGATTTTTCAAGCGGACCCTGTCGGGATTCGAACCTGGGACCTTGGGCGTAGTAGTCACACACATACCACTATGCCATGGAGCCGCCTCCTATATGGCAAACCACTTGTTCTTAAAAGAGAGATTAAATACCTAGCTGTGATCCTTGATAGTAGGCTAAATTAGAGAAAACATGTGGAAAGCGTAATAGAGAAGATGACAGCCACTCTCTGGTAGTTACACCGTGTAGTGTGGCATTACTCCCCAAATTATATACTGGTTGTACATGGCAGTCGTAAAACCTAGGGTCCAATATGAGTTAATCGTGTAGTAGCCTCGGACACAACTTGTTAGTGTCTCTCAGGCTGACCAGAATGCAAAGACTAGCTTGTCTGAGAATCTCAGGAGCAGTGAGGACAACACCTACTAAAGCTCTAGATGTTTTACTAGGGTTCCCAGCTTTCTCATCTCGATCCAGAGAGATATTTTGGCGACATAGTATCTCAGACTTCAAGATACGGATAGATGGCCGAATAGGAAGGTAGTAGGGCCTGCTAAGTCGCTGTTGAAAAGAAACTTTTCATTTCCGCTATCAAAGTAAAGGAAGCAAAGGATAGATTAAGATTACAGAGACAATTCACTCTCATAATCCCTCTGAAGGAAAAATGGGAACAAATGAAGTTACATAGGGCTTAGTAATGTGTTATACTGACGGGACACAAATAGGGGATACAGGACTTGTTGGGATGGGGTGTTTCTGGAGAGTAGTTGGACACATTAGAGCTTTCCTATAGGCCAATATACAACTATCTTCCAAAGCAAAGGTATACGCAATATTAAAAGTGGCTGAAAGCCAGAAGAAAGGACAGGTTGAAGAGCGGATGGTTGTTATCTGCTCAGATAGGCAAGCGTCAATCCAATCAATCTGCTCTTCCTTGACGAGATGTCAACTGGTTCATGAGTGCGGAAACAAACGCATTGGAGGAATTAGCGAGTCAGAAAGAAGTTCAGCTTTTCTAAATTCCAGGACACCACGGTGTGCAGGTGAACAAGGAAGCTGTTAGGTTAGCTATGCAGCAATCAGGAATCCTTTATTTAGGGCATGAACCGTGGATAAAATTTAAGGTAGAAATCGATGGCGTCCAAACTAAAACTTTAGGTTTGCAAGAAGTGAAAAGAGGAATGGAAAAGAGAATTAAACTACAGACAGTCAAAGATAATGATAGCCGGGCCAGACGAGTCAGGAACGGTATGGCTAGTAAATAAAGGTAAGAAAACACTTAACGTTTGCTGGGAATCCTCACTGGCCACTGCAGGTTATGGAGACACCCGGTCCTACTGGGTATCGAAGCAGAGTCTAGGTACCCAACCTATGAAAGGCAGGGTATATGTGGTTAAGATACATGCTGCTTGACGTGTGCATTTTATTATGACAGTAAGATTATTTCAAGTTCACACCCTACTTGATTACTTTTCTTAACATATACCTGTATACCAGAGTACATTTATTAGCACACCTCGATAAAAAAAATTTATAATACAAAATGGAATCGCAAAAAAATTATCTCAATCTTTGAATAACAAGATATCTCTAAACTCTACAAACTTTAGTCTGCCCAAATGCCTGGTTAACAGATCAGAAACATCGTTTTCTGTATCAACGTATTCAATAACAAATCTCCATTTATTACACAAATTTTTAATAAAATGATAACGAATATCAATATGTTTTCCTCGTTTCGAGTTTTCAAAACTATGAATCATTGAAATTGTACTAACATTGTCCACTTTGAGAACAGAATGAATTCCATCACCGAACTCGAAAAGTAGACTTTCAAATTCATAATTTCCTAGGCTGCAGTGCTGGTTGCTTGCATTGAGGATAGTGCAATACAATTTTGTTTCTTTGAATGCCATGCCACAGGATTACCCCATAAGAGTATATAAAATCACTTGCACTTTTTCGCGTTTGCTTTCTCTAGCCCAATCAGCATCGCTATAACCTTTCAACTTCTTGTTTCCAATTTTAAAGTACAAACCCATATTTTCGTATCATTTAGATATCGCAGTACTCGTTTGCTAGCTTTCCGTGTATGATCAGTCGGATTATCTAAATACCTGCTTAAGTATGAAACAGATACATCTGGTCTATTTGTAATTGCTATATACATCAAACTACATATCAGACGGCGATAGAGAACTTGCTTATTTATAGAAAAATTAACTTCAATTGGTGTTGCAATTCCTTTACATTCTGGCATGTTATATTCATCAAGTAGTTTGCTAATAATGTTTGGTTGTATTACTTTCAAACCTGTTTCCATTTTTTTGACTTCCATTCCAGAAATGAAGTTACATTCTGAATAATTTGACTTCGGTAAATTTATTGTTTCAAGCTTTGGGTGCATTACTAAGTCCATATAAAGCTCGATTTAATTTAGGAGTTTCTTCTTTTGTTTGTAGACCTTCTGGTGGATATATGTATACGTATTTTGCAAGTATACTATTTAGAAACGCAGTAGGTACATCAATTTGCTGCAATTCCCAGTTTGTCTGAATTGACATCGACAGTAAAATTCTGATTGTGGACATTCTACACACATGTGAGTAATTGAACTCCATACCTTTTTCATACGGTTCTTGAAATCCTCTAGCAACCTGACCTTTCTTGTACAGTTTTCTTTTAATTTAAACACTCACTTAGTTTCAATTGGCATACAGCCACTAAGTAATTTAACTTCTGTCCAAGTATTCAATCTATTATGAGAATCGAGTTCGTTTTCTATAGCTTTCTTCCATCTAATGTCTTCGTTTGCTTCTTTAAACGCTTTTGGTTCTTCTTCTGACTCAGTTAATAAACAGCATGCTGCATATATTTCATAGTTGTTCAGATTGGTTGGCTTCTTTATAATTCTTCCAAATTTAGATACCTTTTCTTGCGCATCATTGCCGTCACTTTACTCTGAACTCGTATTTTGATTTTCATTTATTTCATGCTCTACTATATTTTCATCATTCTTATTGCCTAATGAAATCATTGTGTCTTCGGCGACATTTATGCCTAGAGTACTACTGCCTGCTTTATTATCAACGCATTCCATAATGCTTTCTTCAAATCTTACGTCTCTTGATTTTATTATTCTTCCTTCATTTGGTATCCATAACCTATATCCACTGCTACTGTAGCCAATCATGATTGCATGTTTAGCTCTTGGGTTTAATTTATTTTGTACGGGAATAATATTGACCCACGCTCTACATCCAAAAACTTTCAGTTTTGAAATATCATTTCTTCCATTCCTAATCATCGAGGGTGTTTTATCTTTATCTAACGCTGTTGTGTGCATCCGGTTAAATTCATAAGTGCTAGCTTTTAATGCTTCACCGCATAATGTTTTTAGAAGCTTCGACTCTACTAATTTCATTCTTATCATGCATAGTAGTGTACAGTTTATTCGTTCCAATTTTTCATTCATTTGAGCACTATAGCTCATTGTGTATTTCTAGCTTTATCCCATTCTTTCTACAAAAACCTTTTTAAAAAATTCGAACTAAATTCACCTCCATTATCTGATCTTATTCTTTTAATTTTTGTTGTATGATGTGCTTCTAATTCTCTTATGTTGTATTCTGCTTCATTCTTACTCCTTAATAGCTTTATTATCAAAAAGTGAGAAAAATTATCCAAGAATACCTGAAAATATTTTTCGCCATCGCTAGTTGTAGGAGTAACTGGACCACATATATCACTATGATTTAAATCTCCAATTTTTGTTGAACGTTTTTTTCACTTTTATAAAAAGATAACTGTGTGGCTTTGACCTCTATACATGTGCTACAATTTTGAACTGGAATAGAGAGTCCAAGTTATCTTAGAGCATCTTTTGTAATGGCTACTTCGTAACCGTACAAATTTGTACATATTTTTGTTCGTTAGCGTAGCTTGAGCCCGCATGTTGTTATTTTGAAATTCAACAGTCTTGATAATTTTCCAGAACATTGTTTAATTCTGATCTATTTTTGGTACCAGGCCGTGTCAGGCTATGGTATTATTGTATTTAATGCATAGCATTTTCACCTTTAAATTCTTTCGCAATTAATAGCAAAATAGAATATCACAGGGTAGCTTCCTTCAGGGTTGCTAGGAGCCCCCTTCCGGATTATTTACAGATGGTGCGCATAAGCGTCCTTCGGGATTGCTCCAGCTAGCTATCTCAGGACTCCTTTCCGGAGTGTTTAAAGATGGTGCTCCGGCGTGGACTGCGGTTCGGGCAGGTTGCTTTCCAAATTTATCTTCTTTCTATGTAGGGATAACGATAAGGAACGGGTTGAGGACGACAATCAAACTAAAGGCAAGGGAATCTACATAAAAAAAGATAAAGATACGGTACGATACGATACCCAACCACTCTTCTGAATGTTGAAAGGCAAAAAGCCACATTTCAGCGTCTCTCGGAAACTTCCCCTTTTTCTTTCCCCACACGCGTCGGGGCGAAGTTCGTCCAATGCACTTCTGACGTGACGGAAACACACGCCAAGTCTTTCAAATTTAAGGCGCGAAACTCCCGCACATCAAAATTAAACTAAAGAGATGTCTAGTGCCAAATTTGGCACGTAACAACTTTTGGGTATGACATTGTGAGAAGCAGTTGGGTCTGCAAAAAACTATGAGAATTTCTTGTTGAAGTAAAAGTTGGCTGGTGCCTATATACAATTTAGAAGTGTATACTTTTCCTAAGTACTAGAGATTGTTCAACTAGAATCTAATTATTTCTGGAGGGTCTATTATATGATATTAAGCAGTGGTGCATTAGAAACTCTGGTCGGCAGGTGTCGAAGAAGTAGTTGCAGATTCACTAATTTTACAGTCTTGCGTGAGAGGTAATTAATTGATATCATAATGTAACGTATTTTGAATATTTTGTTATCGACAGATAGGTAGTAAGAAGTTGAAGAAAACTGCTTTCGTGCTGATTAGAAATTGTATATAAAATATTAATCCCGTGATAGCACGGTAAGTTAAATTAGGAAGTCTAAAGTGTGTTCATAGTTTATTTTAGGGTTTCAGCATCAGGTTTCACTTCGGTGTCCAGTTTTGGTTTCATGGTTCAGGCTCAGTTTCATTTTATGCCATAAGGATTGCCTACACTTAAATATCTAAGGACTTAGATCTAAGGGATAAGAATAACTAAAACTAACGACTAAAATTACGACCTATTTACATCTGTTGGAGGATCAACGCCGTGAAGGTTTGAAGGCGGTTGGAAACGGATAGTATAATACTGCGGTGTCGGGAGTACTAATATTAAAACACAACGGTGCAAAATAAAACTTTAAGCAACTAATAGTCGAACTCTCATTATTTTACTTGATGCCTAAACATGGCAAATTAATTTGTGAGATACATTGTAAGCCTTGAGACTGAAGTCTAATATTAATTATTATTAGGTCGAGATTTTGCAAGGTTTTCAAGAGTTTGCAAGGTTTAGTTATCCATAGTGCACTTAGTGGAAACTTACGATAAAGTATTTTGTTTCGTTATTTTTTTTCTCTTAGATAAACTGGAGAAACGAGAAGTCAAAGTATCTCGTCTTCAGCCTTGGCAACCAGGTAATAATAATAAAATAATTGTTTTCTTACAATAATTTCATTGATCTATATATGTTGAGTTAGGCCACATTTTGGGGTCTCGTATTTATTATAAATGTATATAGTTATTAAAGTATGTGTAATATATAAATATCTGGTAAGAGTAGTGTGTGCTTTTAATAATTTATTTTGAGATAGTGTCAGAGCTGAGTACTTCAGTACAAAAATGTACTGGTAATACGGTATTCAGTACTTTTAGCTACTGTAAGTAGTTTACTGTAAGTACTTTCAAAATACATGTACTGGTACTTAAATACTGAAGTATTGTCTGCAAAGTACTGGTACTGGTACTGGTTCTCTAATTTTTGTTCAGTATTACTTGTTACTTGTTACTTACAAATGTACTGTAATATGTTGTAAGTACTTGTACTCTGTAAAACTTCCAGTAATTTATTTAAGTACATTTATGTATTTCCCATAATTTACTTGTGAAGTACAGCCCACTGCATTGCTTAGTCTACATACTTATATCTTATATCTTATATTACTTCATATTACACTACTTGGTGTTCAGTGCATGTGCAGTTCTGAGTAAGTTGCAGTGTTATTTGAAATATTGAAATCATACAAAAAGTGAATTGGTAGACAATATATATCAGGTGAATATCAGTAGGTAGGAAGGTAGGTATGAACATAAGATAAATCATGTTAGAGTAATTATAAAGAATAGGTATCATTTTTAGCTTAGCTGTATGTCATTTGTGTTTTGTGTATATTTAAATTTAAATAGTGACAAAAATAAAACTTCAATAGTTTAATACAAACCAAGTTATCGGTTACAAGCAGTCAGCAGTTAAAAAATACGGTTGACGCAACACATGCAATGCAGCCGTAGAATAGAATTTAACTAGTTGTAGAAATGTGATTAGATTACAATAATTAAAGGTAATACTAGGACTAGGTAAACAATTATTCAATAATTTTTCTGTATAAGTTACAAAATTTAAATGACATGGCTGCAATAATCTTATAATTATAATTTATAAATTGCAACTGATGTAATTACAATAAGCCAAGCCCATACATTTTTTTCATGTCATTATCATCAGATGACGCATATCATAATATTTTAACTTCTGATTATTTAAGTTTAAAACTTAATGGATTAGAGGTTAGCTGGCTGCTTTAATGAAAACATAAAATGTATACATAACAACGTTGTATATTGAATCTTTATTTTAAAATGTGTGTCCTAAATTGGATGCTGTTAATGGGTTACATATGGTTATTATTAAAATACGATACAATAAAACTGTTTTTCAGTCATCAGCCAACTTTTCGAGATCACTTCAATTGTGAATTCAGAAATGAGCGAACTTCTTTTGTTTTCAAATTATAACCAAAAGTGATATTTTTATCAATTTCATTAATTTGTATAACTCGTTTATTTGTAAAAATATCAAAAATGCTGTAGAAGTTTTCTTTGCAATGTTTAATATTTATAACATTTTAGAAGTTATAACAAATTTGCCATTTTTAAGTGGAAACCGCATTTGACTGCCACTTAATTTAAAAGCACTTTGCAATGCAAGAGCTTTTCAAAAATCAAAAATATATAGTTTAATATAGTTATTTTGAAATGGCCGATTTTTCATGTTTTCGGTATAATAAATTAATTAATTATATCGGTAATAAATAGTTGGTCATGAAACAAAAGATAAACACAAAATGACAATTATTTGTATTTTTGACATTTTTACAAATAAACGAGTTATACGAATTAATGGAATTGTTTAAAATATCAATTTCTGGCTATAATTTGAAAACAAAAGAAGTTCACTTATTTTTGATTTTACCATTCAATTGATCTTAAAAAGTTGGCCCATGACAGCAAAAATAGTTTTATCGTATCTTTAATTATAACCAAGTTGCCCATTAACAGCATCCAACTTGGGCCACACTATACTTAGGTACAAGAAAAGCTAATAATAGGTGAAATATTTTAGAAATTAAAATGGACGATAAATATGACTTGTTAGAATCATCCATTACTGATCCTTACGAAACATCAGGAGATGATGATCCAGATTATGAATACAATCCTCAAAAAGAAATAAAGAAGCCCAAACTGCTATCAGATTATTTTCGATTAAGATGTGAAACAACTACACGAGATGCTTTGAATACGCAAACACCTTGTAAAAGTTTGTCACAATCACAAACTATTAGTAGTGGCACTGGCACAGAACAACAAGCTTTAAGTAGTCAAGATGATTTGATATTAAAGAAGAAGATACAAAACAGCTCTATTCTAGATGGAAAATTCTTTGGGGTTATTGGAAAGGTAATATTTAAAATTTTAATATTATAAATACATAAACATAATTTCCTTCTTGTGACGTTGTATTGCACTTTTACTGTAATTTGATATGTTAGGTGATGTGGTAGATTAAATTTGGTAAAACTATAGTACTTAACTTTAATCTAATATTAATTACTTTACTGTTACACCAATCTATTATATTTAGTTCGAATACCGTTGATACCTCAATCAACACTAATACAATAACATTTGTTTTGTTGCTGTGAGTATCAAATACCTACACACCTCACCTATTTACTCATTTTACTGAGATTTGCATTAATTTTTCTTTAGGTAACAGATATTAATCACATCCAAGCAGAATGCAAGATGTGCTTACCAAAGAAAACTGTTATTAAAGGATCTGTAGATATATCCACGAATTTTGTTAAGCACATTAAGAATAAACACAATGAGCAAATTGAAATCTATAGAGTATACAAAGAAGAAAAAGGCGGAATCGTATGACAAAACTAATTTTAAAAACTGGAACATTGAAACTGACGATGGGAATAGCTCTACATCTACATCAACCGCATCTTCAATATCTCTGACAAAAGCCAAACGTCCATTAAAACAGGCTCAATTTTTATTTCCGCAAAGTAAAGTTGCACAAAAGGCTTTGATGAAAGAATAATTAGATTTATTGTGGAAAGTATGTCACCGATATCTATAATATGTCATCAAAGCTTTATTAACATTTTCAAAGGCATGAATTTAAAGGTCATGAGCCGATTTGCTGCTATTCAGAAAGTTGACAATGAGTATCAAAATATGATTACATCTATAAAACAACAACTATCCGGTTGTGACTTTGTTTGTACAACTGCAGATATTTGGTCGTCCAAAAGAAGAAGTTTTATGGGAGTAACTTGCCACTGGATAGATCAAAATTTGACACGTCATTCGGTTGCATTATCATGTAGACGATTTGAAGGAGTTCATTCTTTTGACAGAATTGGAGAACTCTTAGATGAAATTAATAAGTATTTTGGCTTAGATAATAAAAAGATTCTTGCAACTATCACAGATAATGGCGCAAATTTTATAAAATGTTTTAAAGAATTTAGAATTATGTTAAATGATGGTTTGCAAGCTACAAGTAATGGGTTTGACAAAATAGAAGAAAACCACGAAGAGGAAGAATCTCCAGAGTTTATCAATGTAACGATGTCATTTGAATCTGAAACTGAAACTTCCAAAAGTTTATCTTCTGAATTTAAAGACTGTAATTTTTTACCGGATCACTTACGATGTGCATCACATACAATAAATTTAATTGCTACCACAGACTACAACAATTCTTTACAAAGCTCGCATCAACTTAGAAGTAAAAATTGCCAAACTTTTAACAAATGTTCAAACCTCTGGAACAAGGCAAGAAGACCTAAATCAGCAGAGATAATTCAAGAAGTTCTGGGTTGCACGTTGAGTTATCCTGGTGTAACTCGATGGAATTCGACATATTATGCTATACAAACAATTCTAGCTTACAAGGAAAAATTATTAGAGCTTTGCAATAAATTACTTGTACCTAACTTAAGTGACAACGACTTTTCATTTTAGAAGAATACTCAAAATTATGAAACCACTCGCTGAAACACTTGATTTTCTCCAAGGGGATAAAAACACCTATTATGGGTACCTTCTTCCGAGTATTGTATCAATGCACACAAAATTGGAAAAAATTAAGCTGTCAGGAAATATTAAACAACTGTCTAAGTCTCTGGATTACATTTTAGATTCCATAGTTAAAAACGATTTAAAGACATATTTATGTTGCAATCTCAAAAAGCTGTTATAGCTGCAGTAACACATCCTATGTTTAAAATGAGGTGGTTTAATGCTTTTAAAGGAACAGATGTCTCTGTTACACCAAAAGACATTCAATCTTGGATAATAGATGCTGCTTTGGAGTTTAAAGATTTAGTGGAGCCCGATGTGGTAGCCAGTGAAGACATTCCAGGCACGTTTTTTGATTTTAAAGATGATAATGTAATGCTTACACCTCAATTACAACATTCAATTTCAAATGAGCTATTGCAAAATCAGTTTGAATTTGAACTGTTAAAATATTTAAATGATAAACGAACCAACCTTGAAATGTTGAATGATTATAAAGTTGTAAGGAAAATATTTATAAAATACAACACTATCTTACCATCCTCCGCACCAGTGGAACGACTATTTTCGTTTGCACAAATTATAAATGCACCAAGGCGCCATGCACTTAGTGACACTAATTTTGAAAAGTTGGTTCTATTAAAAAGCAATGTAGGTTTTAAGTAGAAATATCTTTGTTGAATGATTTTGTATATAATGTTACATTTCCTTTTGTAAATGTAAATAATCATTTTTATTATTAAATATTAATTACACAAACAGTTGTAAAATTTTTATCAGTTCCGCTCGTTTAGATAAATACAATTTGTATCGTACAGATACAAGATTTTTTTTATAAACTTTGCATTTGGTTATAAAAGGCCTTAACCACTAACCTCTTCTACGGTTGTTAGGTAAGGTCACTTAAACCTGCAGGTGAAGAAAATATTCTCAGAAGTGCTTCCGTGCTTCAGAATTATACAGTTTATCTGTATCTGTCTACTAATTTTGACCACTTAGTAGTTGGGAAAAGCATTTAGATTATGTAAAATATTGTAGTTAAGAGTTTTTTAATTATTGGTAATTGGTATATTCATTTCACCATACAACACAGTACACAGGTTCCAAAATCATTATACCAATGTAGTATTTGATTTGGAGTAATAAGTTTGCTACAACAATTTCCACAACTTATTACTACTTCAATAGTAAAAAGATAATTATTACACATTATTGATGATGGATTTTGGAAAAGTTCTTAAAATTATTTACTTCGTGCGTTCTAGTACTGGTACTGGTAGTTGCAGTACTCGAAATTACGAAATACTGAACTAAAAGTACTGGCACTTGATACTGTAAGTAAAGCAAATATTATTTAGTACTGGTTACTGGTTACTTCCAGTACTTTTATTAGGTACTGGTCACAGCTCTACTTGTACTGCAATATTTTTTTACTTTCAGTACATTACTTGAATATTGTAAGTACTTGGTAAAGAATACTGGTACTTGGTACTGTAAGTAAAACAAATATTATTTAGTACTGGTTACTGGTTACTTCCAGTACTTTTTTAAGTACTGGTCACAGCTCTGGATAGTGTAGTAGGTTAAGTTTTAAACAGTCAAATATTACTGGACGGTGGTTGGTTTAATTGGGTGGTTAATAGCCAACGGTTTAGTTGCGTCTCAGGGGTAATCACCCTGGCGCCCATTAAAATTTTACATTTGCACTCTCTGCCACGAGAGACCCACGCCTATCGGTTCTTGACTAGCTTGGGGACACATGAAATGCAATTGTTTTCTCTATGTCCAGTGTAAAATAACAACAGGAGTATTATATACGGTCCTTGTCCCTGCATATTCTGGTTAGGGTGACACTTTACACACATGACCTAGTCTTCTATGCCATAAATTATCATCTACTGCCACATTACACCTTTCATTCGTTTACCCATCGAATTTTAGAATGTACAAACGATTTACATTTTTACATGTAATTTCGAAATGCGTACCACATTAACGCGTGGTTCCGTTCAACTACGATTTTATAACCTCTCGAAGTTAATTTGTTAGCTGAGAGTAGATTATGTTTAATTCCAGGCACTAATAAAGCTTCGATTTTCATCTTCTTACCTTGGCATTCTACTTATAGTTCACCCTTCTTAGTTGCTTTTAAGATTTGTCCATTAGCTTTGTATACTGCTATTTCATGGTTGGGTTTTGTTATATTGTGCATAAAAGCTTTTAATTCTTCTTTAACAAAATGATTACTCGCCCCTGTATCTAATATAAAGGCGTTGTTGTCATATACATCCCTCTGATTGCAGATATTTGCTGCTACTAGAACGAATTTGCTTGCTCTTTCTCTTCCTTGTAATGATTTTTAAATCTTCCACATCCACCGCGAGTTTTTGCTACTCTTCCCCTATTGTATTGATCATAACTATTTCTTTTTGGGCATTAAGCTTTAAAGTACTTCTTACTTCCACATATAAAACATCCTACCGATGCTTTCAAGCTAGTTACTGTCAGAAGCTTGATCTATGTCTGTACCTCTAGATTTGTGCTTTAATTCTTCATCGAGAAGTCTTGATTTTACGAAGTCCATTTTTACTTTACTAACGGTTTCAAGTGCTGTTATTACAGTTTCGTATTGCGATAGTAGTAATAACAGTAAGTGACATACTTTATCTGTTTCATCAATCGTAGATCCCAAATCTTGTAAGCCTCTAATTATTGAAATCAAAGTTTAGAAAATGATCTTACAAACTTTCTTTCTTACCAGACTTTAAATTAAATAGTCTTCTCCATAATTTTAATTTTGTAAACAAACTTACTTGTTCGCACAAATGCATCTTTCAGAACTTTCATCTGTTGTTTAGCCGTTTTGCAATCTTTAATAATATCCAAGTGCTTATCAGAAATACCTTGTATTATAAATGCTTGAGCTTTTGCATCTTGAAATAAATACTCCTTTTTTTGCGTTGTCTTTAGGAGGATCTGTTTCGATTACATTGTTCTTTACGCAAAATTGCTGTAATTCGAAATCGCCACTTACAATTTCTTGCAATCAATATTGGTACATTTGTGTACACATTCGACTTGACTTCCTTCGTACTGGATGGCAAACGTATTGTTTACAAATTTTAAACCATTTTCCATAAATATTCATGGCCGCAACGTTTACGATGCCTGGGCCCGTAACCTTTTAAAGTTTGACTGCAATATTACATTCGGAGACAGTTTTCACTTGATAATAAATAAGTTTTGTTGGAATTCTTTTCTTTATTGATTATGCATTTTATTACAACAGTAATTTATTATTTCAAATTCACACCCTACTTGGTTGCTTTTCTTAACATATACCTGTATACTAGATTACATTTTTTAACAGAAATAACTCTAAACACTTGAAATTATATAATCACTTGCCTGATTTTATTAAGACACTATCATATTCTAAGTTCAAAAAATTCGATTAAATCATATCGAATTAGCAACTGTTTTCACTCTGTGCGAGAGTATATGGCTGTCTCACCAAATCCAAAACATTATAGAACGTTTTTTCTTAATTAGATTGGTTTATATGTTACTTAGACCATGTATGACTTTACGTTATAGTATATGTTGCATGGAACATGTATGAGGGTAGCAATACTGTAAATTTGTAATATTGACTTGTGCACAAATATTATATTTTTAAAACCAATAAAGAATCTATCTATCTGTCTATGCCACTTAGAATAGTATTCTTCCAGTGTATAGAACTGTCCAAAATTATTACAGTTGTAAGATTTTTATGTCACACTTGTCAAAAAAATGGTCCTTGTAACTTACAGTAATACATATGCGAAACTTTTATATTTTGCCATTCTAGAAATTTTCTTTAAATTAATTTCTTGTACCATAGACATAAACTTGGCCGAATTTCAATACTTAGCAAACCATCTGCATGTAGAAGAATGCCGTAAACTTGTTACAGCTTTACATTTTCAGTCTTATGATGTCCCAAATGCCTTACAACAAACTGGTAAGTCTGAGCTAGATTAGTGTGGTTAATACTAAAAATGATTTTAAGAAAGTAAGATATCTAAAGATATTCCCTGTATTAGACTACTTTTACATTGGAATTCTGAAGTTGGTCAAGGTAAAGGTGAAACTCATGAAGTCGTACAACATCGATTACGACAAATTGGAAGAACGGATTTAGCAGATTGGCTAGGAAGAACAGTTTTTAGGCAACTAGGAAAAGAAATAGAAGAAAGCTTAGAAGATTCGTTTAATGATATTTTGAATACCACTCCGTAGCATTAACTCTTACTATTTTATGAAGCATAAATGTGATATATTTCAGAGGTCGCAGGGATGTAAGTCTAAATTTTGAAAATACCAGTGACTATACTTGGGATTCTACAGAATGGATAATGTTTGACACAATCTGTTGGTTTTTTGTTATCGTTCTAAGTTTTTTGAGTGTAGTTGTTTTGGCTCGTGTTTTATGTATGGTAATTAAGAAGAAGAAGAAAGGCAGACAAAGGTAAGATTATATACAGATAACGATAACTAAAAACATTGTAATATTTTATCACATATGCAACTGATAAAATACTATAAGTAAAATAATTAGCAGAAACTAGAATATTTAACGCGCGTTAAAGTAAAACAAATTCAGTGATTCTTGGTAACAAAAACTTTCTTTACTCCTATCAACAATTATTTATATACACAATTAGTCACAGCTTCACTTGTGCTCAATATCAGTGTACTGAATGTCTTTGGCTACTTTTAAGGTATATCTCAATCGTGTGCTCATATATCACGAGCAGTACTGGGCCACGTACGGAAGAAACGTACTAGCAAGTTTTCGAGTACGAGTGCGTTAATTTAAATGGTACTTCGAGTACGTTTAAGGAGTAATTTGATTCATGAGTGCTCGTAGTTGTTTACGAGTACCAATGCGCTGGTAAAATATGAGTACAGAGGTACGTTAAATCAAATTGCTATCCTATAATGACATTCCCTTGTAAAAGAAAACCAATAACAATTGTTATTTGATATTGTGAGTTGAATTGAGCCTGAAAAAAATGTCCCGGGTGAAATAAGCGTTAAATGAATTAAATTTTGATTTGCCTTGAAGGAGCGGGGACTTTGTAACAATATAAGGGTGTGTCAGCTAACTGCAGTGGTGTGGAAGTGAGTTCCTTTGGATAAATGAGAAAAGAACATATAAAAATAATAATTAACCAGGTTATAAATTCAAAATTCTACATCACCCTGAAGGTCCTGTCTCTGTCAAAATCGAGGGGCGCCAAACAATCCGTCACCTCAATACCTTTGATGTCATTTCTATGTGGAAGACTGCTATTCCACATAAAACTCCCTTGCTTTAGTATCCTAAAGTTGGTAAAATTAAAGAGATTTCTCTGTTAAAATAAAATACTCCTTCCAAATAAGACTCTAGGGTAGCTGGATATCCTTTCCCATTTGATGTCTTTAACTATTTTTTAAATAAAACAAATCAAAATCAAAATAACCTTAACTTCTATTAACATAAAAATAATTTCCATATAAATACTATTCTTTCCTAAAATAAACCTTACCCTGTAATCTGGCCAAGTGTTGCTAAAATAATAATATCCTAAAAGAGATTTTTAAAAGACACTTATTTCTAAGTCATCAACAAAACTTTTCCGAATTTTTCGGGCTTTCATATTTAATTATTAGACATTCAAAAATTCAAATTATTGGCAACGCCGTTCATAAAACAGAAAAAAATAGTTAAGTTCCAACATGTTCGGTATCTTTTCATTGTCCTTTCCAAAATACGTTAATTTGATACTTTAACTACCCTAAATTTAACTAATAAATGTGGCACCTCAAGTCACTATTTAGTCCAACCAAATAATTATTTTCACTTAATTACTGTCTTATTACCAAAACACATAATTAACATTTAAAAATTCGTAATATTGTTTATAAAACGCTACATAAAGTTACTCACTTTCAATTCCAAGATTCTCAACTACCGTTGGGATTTTTCCTTCTATCATTTAGTAACGATCCTTACACTGCAGCTCCCATAAAGTTACTCACTTTCAATTCCAAGATTCCCAAACACCGTCGGGATTTTTCCTTTTAGTAACGATTCAAACACAACAGCTCCCTGACTCAATACATGCTACAAAGTTGCAATTGAATGAATGGATGACTCACGAGGACTTAGCCCTTTGGTTTAAAACGATTTCTGACATTTTATCCGCACTCACGCGTTCATAAACCTACCCGCCACTTGCACGGGAATTTCATTTTACTACATGTCGATCGGCACCCATTCCCTGCGGGAACGCCATTAATGTTTTCTTTGAGCTCTACATTCACCCTTTCTTTTCGATTCACATTATTTCACATATAAAACTAACATATCAACCCCTAATTTCGCGGTCACGTTCGCGTATTTCTATTCACAGGTCACTACATTTTTAAGGTTTTCAGGTAACCGAGTTTATATAACTAACTTCAATCTGAATTGGATTTAATAATAGTCTTTTAATTCCTCTTCTACCTTGTATGTTGTCGGTGATTTTTCATATTATTTCACAATATTGCTATAGAGTTTATGACATAATAGCCTGTGGTAAGTACCTGTTACCATGTAATTAACGTAGGTAGGTGTATATTTTATCTTTTATCTGAAACCAATAATTGCACACATTGTAGTCTATTGTATAAAAATATTACATTATCTCTGAAACCCTATACTTCTGTATTCTCGTGGCTCAGCGTGTTTGTTACATTCTAGTGAAGTGTATTTTTGATTTACTTTTGTGGTAGTTGTAACAATGTCTATTAAAACTGTCATATTGCTTAGAATTTATTAAACCAACATCCTCAAGCTCATATTTGGGGTGTATATCAACGAATTTCCTATCATTTTTTTAATAATTCTAAAGGCTTCTTATAAAACATTGCATGCTTTCACTCTAAAATTTTATGGTTAAAATATAGTTTGTTTGTTTGCATTCTTGTGGTTTAAAATAATTTACAACCCTTTATTTAAGTTTCCCTATGTATTTAACAAAACTAAAATTGGTGCCATACCATACTGAAATGAATTCTAGTAGAGATAAGTGATTAATGTTAGAAACCACCATACTTTAGTTAATGTACAGTGCACTTCATATAATTATTTTAGGTTCTACATGAAGCAGCCTATAACACCAAAAGGGCATGAAGAAGTTATTGTTAATCTTTTCAATTCTGAGCCAGAGCTTAGCGATTACAAGGTATCTGATGATGATCATACTTATGATCCTAATAAAAATAAAAAACAATTTGTTTTTGTCTCTTCCTCAGATGAGAATTTTTTGTGAAGGTGCACAACCACTTCCGTGGATAACTCCGTTACCTAATCTTTCAGCAACAACTTCTGTGCCTCTTTCTCAACAACCTTCAACTTTTCAAATCAGTACTATTTCTGTAAATCACTAATATTATAAAATACTACTTAAAATTTCTGGAAAGAAAGCACTTCATTAGTTACCTGTGTACTAAATTTTACTGCAGCTGTTGGCCCTACATATACAGTAACTAAAAACTAAAACTCCTATAGCGATATTTAAGTTGTTTTTTCTTCTGATGAGCTAGTAGACCATATTGCATTTTCACCAATTTAAACGCTACACAAGAAAATAAACGGCATGATCCTGCATCACCCGACGAAATAAGACTATTTTTGGGACTACTTGTCATCTGCACCCGATTTTCATGATTATTTATCTCTGGGATAATGACACTAAACCGTTTTAGATGGTTGCTCTCACAAAAACATTTTAACGATAATTCAATTACGCCAAGAAAAGATCGCCCCCAAACTTTGATCGATAAATACAGAATTAGACTTGGGAATACCTTTTATGAATG
Organism: Platerodrilus igneus; assembly: GCA_036346225.1. Lineage (NCBI taxonomy): Eukaryota > Metazoa > Arthropoda > Insecta > Coleoptera > Lycidae > Platerodrilus > Platerodrilus igneus. The sequence goes on along the minus strand of JARFIW010001638.1, from coordinate 9,112,549 downwards.
TTACAATCCATACCAAAAACTAGTAGATGAAACGATGGTGAAATTTAAAGGTCGAAGTAGTTTAAACCAATATATGAGAGACAACCAATAAAAAAGGATTTAAAATTGGGATGCCTTGCAATGAGCGAGTCTATAGCTTTTGCTTTCAGGTTTATACTGGCAGAAATGGAAATTATGTAAAGGTCTGGCATGACAAGCTGTTATTGTTGTGTACTCTATTAAGACACTGAATAATTAAAAAATACTAATAATATTAAGTAGACAACTTTATTAGTAAATACAGAAAACATGTACCAGAAATCTAATTCACAACGTCGGTAACATCATCATCGGATTGCAAGGCCACACTGTCTTTCAACCCGAACCACTATAAATGTGTCACTACCAAACTTACCCATTTATAACATCTCCCTTTTACAAATCTACAACCAATTACAAAAGGTACCCTACACAATTAATTTATCACATATTAACTTATAAACTAAATCAAAATTTCATTACAAAGTCTCTATACCGTTTTGGTAAATTTACATCTCTCTTAGGTCTAACATTTACAATATCACTATCAGTCATACTTACACTAGTCTCAGTTACCCCATCATGTCTACTTTTATCTGAATTACCGTTGGAAGGTAATTTATCGAAACCCTCAACACCGTTATCATTGGACCCACCATCCGAATCATGTAAATCAACATATGTGCCCATTTTAAAGTTCGTATGTGTTGGCCCTAAATGAATTATATTTCTCCTTAGTTTATTTCAGAGCTGATTTTCGACACTATAAGACCTCGGACTTTCATGTTTGCTAACTATTTTGACAGGTTCCCACACATTATTATTCTGAGTTATTGCATTATCTCCTGGATTAAAATGTTCAGAAATTTTGACGTTTATCATTTGCTTTTTTTACAGTTACTTTGATTTTCAACTAATTTTGTATGAAAACTATTTTCAGGTTTGAGTGATCAGTATGAAATAGAATCTTTGTTCTCAATCTTCTGTTAAATAAAATTTGGGGCGGTAATAGGTTAAGCCCAGGTATTGTAGTATTACGATATTGAAGTAAATATAGTTCAATATCTTGATCAAGTAACGAACGTTTTTTTAACATATTTTTACATGTCTGAACTGCTCGCTCGGCAAGTCCGTTGCTCCAGTAATAATTTGGAGATGATGTAATAAAATTGAAGTTCCTATTGCTGGCACAATTTTTACATTCTAATGAATTGAATGGCGTATTTTCAGCAACAACAAATTTGGGTATGCCATGAACTGAGAATATCTTTTAAATACGTATTACTTATTGAGATGTTTTGTTTTGGGCAGTAACTAGTTCTAACCATTTTGAATAATAGTCTTGAAGCGCTAAATAAGTTTTCCCACTAAAATCTAAGAAATCACAAACAACATTGTTAAAAGGTGTCAGGAATATTTTCATGTGCAATCAGTAGTTCTTTGCAATTTGAGTTAACAAACCTTTCACAAATACTACATTTACCGATTAAATTTTCAATATCGGTCATTAACCCAGGCCAATAAACTGTTTCTCGAGCCAATGATTTCGTACGCACAATGCACAGTGTGATTCATGAAGTAAACAGAGTATGTGCGACCTGGGTCTTGAAGGTACCTCAATTCTGTGACCAAAAAATACTAAATTTTCTTCCACTGAATTTTATTAAATTTAACATCTTCTGGCACTTTATTTTTACTTTTTGGCCAGCCATTACAAAAACAGTGTTTTAATTTTGATAGAATTACATCATTTTCTGTTTCTATTTCAAATTCTTTTCTTTTGTTATCTATACGTTCAAACTTTTGCTTTCCTGCATTAGACGACATCCTAGACCTGATTGGGAAGCATCTGTTTGTATTATTATCTCTTTAGATGCATCAAAATTTGCCAACACATGGGAGTTTGAAATTTTATCCTTTATGGACGACAATGTTTCAGTATGAACAGTCAGCTACTGAAATTCATTTCCATTTTTTAACAACTCACGAAAAGGAAAAATTAGTTCAGACATGTTTTCTACAAAATTTCTTAAAATATTTATCATCCCTAGCATCGATCGCAATTCTTTTTTATTATGAGGGTTATTTATAGCTTGAATGGCTTTCACCCTAGCCGGATCGATTTTAATTCCTTATCTGAAAATATGTGCCCCAGATACTTAACTGAATTTATTTTGAATTGGATTTTATATTAAATTTAACCCCTATCATCTTTGCCCGTTTAACCACTTTTTCAAATATTTTATCATGTTCCTTTTCAATATTGCTTGCTATTAGTAAATCTGCAAAATATACTTGCACATCCGGGATGTCACCAAAAATTTTTGTATTAATATATTGAAAATTTTCAGGAGCCATATTCAAACCATATGGTAACCTTAAAAATTTCCAACATCCAAACGGAGTTGAAAATGTGCATAAGTCACTAGACTCCTTGTCTAATTCAATATGTCAGAAACCATCCTTTAAATCTAGGACAATGAATACTTCTTTGTTACAAAGATTAGCAGTTATATCATCTAAAGTGGGTATTAATACATTTTTAGGTCTTTTAATAGCTAGATTAAGATTTTTTGGATCGAAGCAAGCGTATTCTTAACAAACCATCTTTTTTTTCAACAATAACCAAATTACTGACCCAGTTTTCTGGGCTATCAACTTTACAATAATGTTTCTACTTTCAAGTTCTTCAAGAGCTAACTTTAATTTGTGACATATTACTAGTGGAACACTTCTTGGTGAATTAGCAATGACGTTGTGACCCTCCTTAATTTCAATTTTGCATTTTTCTTTTAACAGTCCCACACATTTCACAAGGAGCTATATGATGCCTTACTATATGAGCAATCACAAAGCTAGGAAACGCTGGAATCATTTCCTCTATTTATCATTTTTACTTAGTTTGGCATATGTACACTGTATTTACCTATTACTTATATTATTTATTCATAATTGTTATAACCCGTGGTAAGTACCTATTACGGCGTCGCTGTGGATCAATGTAGTAAGCGTAAGACTACGGATCCCAAGGTCCCGGGTTCAAATCCCGACACAGCCGACTGCTTGAAAAATGGCAGGTGAGCATTTTTCACAAAAATTACGCCCTCGTTCGGATGAGAGGTTAAATGGAGGTCCCGTGTGTGAGTGTTGTCACGCACGTTAAAAATCCCTACCTTGCCTGGAACGACAAGGGTTCGGCAAAATTCTAAATTTCCAGGCAACAAAAAACTCGCCTCCTGGCCAATGTAGTACCTACGGGTGGAGCATTGGAAATGTAAATGAACGGTAAGTACCTATTGGCGTCGCCGTGGATCAATGTAGTAAGCGTAAGACTACGGATCCCAAGGTCCGGGTTCAAATCCCGACACGGCCGACTGCTTGAAAAATGGCAGGTGAGCATTTTTCACAAATATTACGCCCTCGTTCGGATGAGAGGTTAAATGGAGGTCCCGTGTGTGAGTGTTGTCACGCACGTTAAAGATCCCTACCTTGCCTGGAACGGCAAGGGTTCGGCAAAATTCTAAACTTCCAGGCAACAAAAAACTCGCCTCCTGGCCAATGTAATACCTTCGGGTGGAGCATTGAAAATATAAATGAACGGTAAGTACCTATTGGCGTCGCCGTGGATCAATGTAGTAAGCGTAAGACTACGGATCCCAAGGTCCTGGGTTCAAATCCCGACACGGCCGACTGCTTGAAAAATGACAGGTGCGCATTTTTCACAAAAATTACGCCCTCGTTCGGATGAGAGGTTAAATGGAGGTCCCGTGTGTGAGTGTTGTCACGCACGTTAAAGATCCCTACCTTGCCTGGAACGGCAAGGGTTCGGCAAAATTCTAAATTTCCAGGCAACAAAAAACTCGCCTCCTGGCCAATGTAGTACCTTTGAGTGGAGCATTGGAAATGTAAATGAACGGTAAGTACCTATTAAAGGCGGCTCCGTGGCGTAGTGGTATGTGTGTGACTACTACGCCCAAGGTCCCGGGTTTGAATCCCGACACGGTCCGCTTGAAAAATGTTAGGCGAGCATTTTTCACAAAAATTACGCCATCGTTCAGATGTGAGGTAAAATGGAGGTCCCGTGTGTGAGTGTTGTCACGCACGTTAAAGATCCCTACCTTGCTTGGAACAGCAAGGATTTGGCAAAATTCCAAATTTTCCAGGTAAAAAAAACTCGCTTTCTGGCCAATGTAATACCTTCGGGTGGAGCATTGGAAAATCACATGTAAGGTAAGTACCTATTATCATGTAATTAGCGTAGGTGTATATTTTATTTTTTATCTGAAACCATATAATTGCACACATTGTAGTCTATTGTATAAAAATATTACATCTCTGAAACCCTATCCTTCTGTATTCTCGTGGCTCAGCGTGTTTGTTACATTGTAGTGAAGTATATTTTTGATTTACTTTTGTGGTAGTTGCAACCATGTCTATTAAAACTGTCATATTGCTTGAAATTTATTAAACCAACATCCTCAGGCTCATATTTGGGGTGTATATCAACGAATTTCTTATCATTTTCTTAATAATTCTGAAAGTTTCTTAAAAAACACGGCATGCTTTCACTATAAAATTTTATGGTTACAATATAGTTGGTTTGTTTGCATTCTTGGTGTTTAAAATAATTTACAACTGTAGCGTAATCCCTTTTACCGCACGCCAATGATTAGTTTAGTGGAATACACTCCTAACCTCCTAATAAGTAGTACATGTTATGCCATTTAGAGGAATGGTCGTATCCTTCCTCGCTCAGGTATTATGCATTGTTTTGATTGTTAAGTCCTTAATATACATAGTTTACTGTGTACCTTTGCTTTATATTAAAACCCTGAGATTAAAATACAAATACATATATTGTGTACAACGAGTATTATTAGTAATTATAACAAAAACCGTCCTTCGTCCCATTAAACAACCCTTTATTTAAGTTCCCCTATGTATTTAACAGAAATAAAATCAGTGCCATATCATACTGAAATGAATTCTAGTAGAGATAAGTGATTAATGTTAGAAACCATCGTACTTTAGTTATTGTACAGTGTACTTTATATGATTATTCTAGGTCCTACATGAAGCAGCCTATAACACCAAAAGAGCATGAAGAAGTTATTGCCCATCTTTTCAATTCTGAGCCACAGCTTAGCGATTCCAAGGTATCTGATGATGATCAGACTTGTGATCCTAATAAAAATAAAAAACAATTTATTTTTCTGACTCTTCCTCAGATGAGGATTTTTTGTGAAGGTGCACAACCACTTCCATGGATAACTCCGTTACCTAGTCTTTCAGCAACAACTTCTGTGCCTCTTTCTCTACACCCTTCAACTTTTCAAATCAGTACTATTTCTGCAAATCAAGAATATTATAAAATACTACTCAAAATTTCTAGAAAGAAAGCACTTCATTCGTTACCTGTGTACTAAATTTTACTGCTGCTGTTGGCCCCACATATACAGTAACTAAATTAAAACTAAAACTCCTATAGCAATATTTAGGTTGTTTTTCTGATGAGCTACTAGACTATATTGCATTTCCACCAATTTAAACGCTACACAAGAAAATAAACGGCATGATCCTACATCACCTGATGAAATAAGACTATTTTTGGGACTACTTGGCATCTGCATCCGATTTTCATGATTATTATATCTCCAAGATAATGACCCTAAACCGTTTTGGATGGTTGCTCTCACAAAAATATTTTACTGATGATTCAATTACGCAAAGAAAAAATCGCCCAAACTTTGAGTATACAGAATTAGACCAATATTAGATTACTTGGGGAATGCCTTTGTGAAAGTTATAATCCATACCAAAAATTAATAGATGAAACGATGGTGAAATTTAAAGGTCAAAGTAGTTTAAACCAATATATGGAGGACAAGCCAATAAAAACAGGATTTAAAATTTGGATGCCGTACAATGAGCGAGGATATAGCATTCGCTTTCAGGTTTAAACTGGCAGAGATGGAAATTCTGTAGATAAAGGTATGTCGTCGCGAGTTGTTATTGCTGTGTACTCTATTATGACACTGAATAATTAAAAAATACTAATAATATTAAGTAGACAACTTTATTAGTAAATACAGAAAACATGTACCAGAAATCTAATTCACAACGTCGGTAACGTCATCATCGGATTGCAAGGCCGCACCCGAACCACTATCAATGTGTCACTACCAAACTTACCCATTTATAACATTTCCCCCTTTTACAAATCTGCAAGCAATTACAAAAGGTACTCTAGTTATACAATTAATTTATCACATATTAACTTACAAACTAAATCAAAATTTCATTACAAAGTCTCTATATCGTTTTGGTAAATTTACATCTCTCATAGGTCTAGCATTTATATCACTATCAGTCATACTTACACTAGTCTCAATTACCCCATTATGTCTACTTTTATCTGAATTGCCATTGGAAGGTAATTTATCGAAACCCTCAACACCGTTATCATTGGACCCACCATCCGAATCATGTAAATCAACATATGTGCCCATTTTAAAGTTCGTATGTGTTGGCCCTAAATGAATTATATTTCTCCTTAGTTTATTTCAGAGCTGATTTTCGACACTATAAGACCTCGGACTTTCATGTTTGCTAACTATTTTGACAGGTTCCCACACATTATTATTCTGAGTTATTGCATTATCTCCTGGATTAAAATGTTCACAAATTTTGACGTTTATCATTTGCTTTTTTTACAGTTACTTTGATTTTCAACTAATTTTGTATGAAAACTATTTTCAGGTTTGAGTAGATCAGTATGAAATAGAATCTTTGTTCTCAATCTTCTGTTAAATAAAATTTGGGGCGGTAATAGGTTAAGCCCAGGTATTGTAGTATTACGATATTGAAGTAAATATAGTTCAATATCTTGATCAAGTATCGAACGTTTTTTTAACATATTTTTACATGTCTGAACTACTCGATCGGCAAGTCCGTTGCTCCTGTGATAATTTGGAGATGATGTAATAAAATTGAAGTTCCTATTGCTGGCAAAATTTTTACATTCTGACGAATTGAATGGCATATTGTCAGCAACAACAAATTTGGATATGCCATGAACTGAGAATATCTTTTTAAAATACATATAACTTAATGAGATGTTTTGTTTTGGGCAGGAACTATTTCTAATCATTTTGACTAATAGTCTTGAAGTACTAAATAAGTTTTCCCACCAAAATCTAAGAAATCACAAGCAACTTTGTTAAAAGGTGTCAGGAATAATTTCAGGTGCAATCAGTGGTTCTTTGCAATTTGAGTTAAGAAACCTTTCACAAATACTACATTTACCGATTAAATTTTCAATATCGGTCATTAACCCAGGCCAATAAACTGTTTCTCGGGCCAATGATTTCATACGCACAATGCCACAATGTGATTCATGAAGTAAATAGAGTGTGTGCGACCTGAGTCTTGAAGGTACTACAATTCTGTGACCAAACATACTAAATTTCTTCCACTGAAATTTGGTCTTGGTACTTATAATAAAATTTAACATCTAGCAATTTATTTTTACTTTTTGGTCAGCCATTACAAAAATAGTGTTTTGTTCAAACTTTTGCTTAATGAGAGTACCACTTCTGTGATCCACTCTGTATTGTCGTTCAATAATGATCTTCTAGATAAGTCGGTGACATATAGATATTTTCCAGGCAAGTACCTAACATCTAATTCATATTTTAGTAGTTTAATTTTCATTCGTTGCAAGCGTGTAGAATGTATATCAGATATACTTTTACTCATATTACTAACAAGTGGTTCGTGATCAGTAATGATATCACACTTTCGACCATATATATAACAGTGAAACTTATTTATGGCATAAACAATTGATAACAATTTCTTTCTATCCGAGCAAAATTAATTTCATTAATATTTAGGCTTCGTGAAGTATAAAAATCAGCTTGCCTTCCTGCATTAGACAACATCCTAAACCCGATTTGGGGTGCATAAAAATTTGCCAACAGATGGGATTTTGAAATTGTATCCTTTGTGGACGGCAATGCTTCCGTATGAACAGGAAGCCACTGGAATTCATTTCGATTTTTTAACAACTCACAAAGAGGAGAAGTTAGTTCAGACATGTTTTCTACAAAATTTCTTAAAAAATTTATCATCCCTAGTATTGATGCAATTGTTTTTTATTATGAGGGTTATTTATAGCTTGAATGGCTTTCACCCTAGACGGATCGATTTTAATTCCTTATCTGAAAATATGTGCCCCAGATACTTAACTGAATTTATTTTGAATTGGATTTTGTTTATATTAAATTTAACCCCTATCATCTTTGCCCGTTTAACCACTTTTTCAAATATTTTATCATGTTCCTTTTCAATATTGCTTGCTATTAGTAAATCTGCAAAATATACTTGCACATCCGGGATGTCACCAAAATTTTTGTATTAATATATTGAAAATTTTCAGGAGCCATATTCAAACCATATGGTACGTTAAAAATTTCCAACATCCGAACCGAGTTGAAAATGTGCACTAAACTCCTTGTCTAATTCAATGTCAGAAACCATTCTTTAAATCTAGAACAGTGAATACTTTTTTCTTACAAAGATTAGCAGTTATATCATCTAAAGTAGGTATTAATACACTTTTAGATCTTTTAATAGCTAGATTAAGATTTTTTGGATCTAAGCGTATTCTTAACAAACCATCTTTTTTGTTCAACAATAACCAAATTACTGACCCAGTTTTCTGGTCTAACAACTTTTGCAATAATGTTTCTACTTTCAAGTTCTTAAAGAGCTAATTTTAATTTGTGACGTATTACTAGTGGAACACTTCTGGGTGAATTAGCAATAGGGTTGCGACCCTCCTTAATTTCAATTTTGCATCTTTCTTTTAATAGTCCCACGCCCTCAAAAATTTCTCGATTACTTATAACGAAGTTATCTTTATCTTTATAATTAGAAACTCGTTAGAAACAAAATGAGATAGGCTTTGTGTTCTATGAATTAGACTAAGTTTTTGCATGTTTCGAAACCTAATAATGGAGTGTTCATATCTTTTACAATCAAACATTTTTTGAAACAGTAAACATCATTCAAGTTAACAGTTCCTAATGGTGTTAAAATATTTCCTCTAAATGCTTTTAGCTTAATATTTGTTGGGTGGAGCCCATTACTTCAATTATTTTGAAAACTTTTATATGGTAAATGTTAACTTCTGCACCAGTATCTAATTTAAAATTAATTGTCACAATTTCAACATTGACTTTCTGAAACCAATATCATGCAGTATCTAAATTCAATACTGATAATGCATTGATACGAAAATCTTCAAATTCTTCAACATTTTGGTTTCCCATTTCAACTTGTCCAACATTTTTTACCTTACAAGCTATTTTAAAATAATTCAATTTACAACACCGCATACGTTTCTTGTTAAATGCAGAACACTCCCTTGGGGCATGACGGCTACAGCATGTTCCACAATTAAGCTTATTATCATTTTTCCTTTCATAACCTCGATTGGGATTATTGCTACTGCTAGGCCCTTTATTAACATCAATTACTTTTTCTTGCACGAATCTTACTTGTTCTTTAGAAATTTCTGCAGTCCTACAATATTTAATAGCCTTATCAAGACAAATTAATATCCCTTAGTAATCCCTAAGTATATAAATAACCTTCTTGTGATATTTCCCATATTTATTTGTTATTTAATGGTTTAAATTCTACTGAATTTGTGACTTCTTAAGTAATTTAACAATCCCATGGTGATCAAATCTGGTTTCAGTTTGTGTGTCATAGTCAGTTATCAGTTTTCCATTTCCTCTTACTTTGACAAACTTCAATTTCACACGCATAAGAGCCTATAACTATGTCGTAACGCAATTTTCACAATTCGTTTAGTTCGATGGCTTGAATTTCGATTCTGGATAAAGGCTCCGTGGCCGTGTTAGATTTACCCCTAACATATTGTATCGTTAAATAATACTCTTCCAAAATTAATCTGAATTTTGTCAAATGCTTTCCGACAGTCATTAGTCTATACAAAGGGAAAGTTTTGTCTAGGTAAATAATTCAAAGGTAAGGTTAAGAAAGCAAAATTGTTAATGAACTGTCGATAATAATTTACAAAACCTACAAAGCATTTCAAATGACCATCCATAGTGTATTGTAGAAGATATAAATACTGTGTTCCATCCATTCTCGATGGTAGGTTCATGCACCTCAATAAACCAACCATTTATAACAGCTCTCCATATGTTTACTGCAGTGTCTTTGAATATTCGATTACCTTACTACATGGAGATTCTGAGCAGTTCAATGGTGATTGTTATGGTAATTTAAAACAGGCGGCTCCGTAGCGTGGTCCCCCACTTGAAAAAAGTTAGGCGAACATTTTTCACAAATATATGCCCTCGTTCAGAAAAGAGGTAAAATGAAGATCCCGTGCGTAGATGTTGTCACACATGTCAAACATCTCTATCTTGCTTGGAACAGCAAGGGTTCGGCAAAATTTAAAATTTTTCAGGTAAAAAACTCTCTGAAGAATGAAAATAACGGGTGTTTGAACAGCTTTTACAGTAACAATAACAATTTCTACATATACGCCGAGTCTTTAAAAATAAACGACGGCACGTTACGGTAGGCTTATTTCATTTTAAAAGTGTGAGAAAATAGTGAGAAAACTTTAGTTGTAATAATATCGCATACCTACATTAGAAATTTGTGCGTACTTAAACAATTCGTATTGAATTTAAAAACATCCTTTATTTTTCTTAAATTTTTCACGTTGGTTTTGTATCACCCATTTAATTTTCTACCCCGTGTGTAAACACGCTGTATAAGAACAGAAATTAGTGGATGCTACTGTAGCCACAAGTTGTTGATGTTAAATTCGATGGCAATGTTCTAAAGCGGTAAAAAATAATTTGAAACGCTACAAGCTATAATAGAAATTCAGTGTCATCAAGATCAATGTCCAACAGCCGTATAAACTTCAATTCGAAACCTTTTGATGTGCTATACAAACAAGTGAATCTCTTGAATAAAAAGTTTCTAATCCATACTGCTCAAACAATAATTGTACATCACATTCGTAGTCAAGAAATGCTTTCTGCCACTTCTACAGCAAATAATTTGAATTCTGTCATAATCGATATTACCAAAACGTTCTGATGAAACATAATCTATACATACTCATTTTTAGCTAAATTATTTCCCCATAATCTATTTTACTAGAACTAGTTCATGTACCTTACCAAAATCGGTTTTGGAACGTGCCTAAATCACTTTACAAAAACCAATAATACCAAAACTGGTCTATCAAAACTGATTTTCAGTTTTAATAAAACATGTGGCACAACTAAAACAGAGATAACAACCAGTTTTGTTGCCAGCCATGGTTTAAACTATATCAATTTTAGAAAAAAATTTAAATAACCATTATTTTAACCCTTCATAACATGGCGGTCTCCAAAACCGAGGCGGCTCCGTGGCATAGTTGGTATGTGTGTGACTACTACGCCCAAGGTCCCAGGTTCGAATCCCGACACGGTCCACTTGAAAAATGTTAGGTGAGCATTTTTCACAAAAATAAGCCCTCATAAAATGAGGTCCTTTGTGTGTTGTTACGATCGTTAAAAATCCCAACCTTGCTTGGAACAGCAAGAGTTTGGAAAAATTCAAAATTTTTCAGGTAAAAATAACTCGCTTCCTGGCCAATGTAGTACCTTCGGGTGGAGCATTGGAAAATCATATGTAAGGTCTCCAAAACAGACATAAACAAAAACAACCAAATGCTACTCAGCAAGCTCTGGGTGTCATACGCTTCAGTACCACCAAATTCATGCTTAATATGCAAGTAGCTTTCTCTAATGCGTAAAATATTTCCTAGTTATTAGCACATGCAGTCTGTGAATCCCTGTTTAGTATTCAAGTAGAAGACATTTTGAAGGAAGCGTTTCTAGTACTTTGTTTTCAAGTTGTTAGTCTAGATTTTTAAAATGACAAAAGTTGCCGTTGGATGTTGAAGCCATACCAGAGCCTAAAATTTATGATAATAAAAATTTTACTGAAGATTATATAAAAACCATTGACGACACAAACTGAACAGGACATGCCTTCTGATGATGAAATTAATCTAGATTTATCTTCCGCTGACGATATAAATATGTTAGATGTTGTATGCCATAGAATTTGGAGTATTGGAAAGATGACATTACTCAATGAAGAAAGAAATCACTAAAACCAAAAATAGTTTGCACTCCACAAAATATTATAATACAACTACCTAGGCCCGGAGGAATAGCTCGTGAAAACAAAGAACCTTTAGATATTTGTAACTATTACCGACAGTTAGAAAATGTTGAACATATTCCTAAATTCGATTCAATGGCCAGGAAGAAAAGTTTTTTTTTAACCTGAAAACTTTACCAAACCCTTGATACTCCAAGCAAGATAGGGATATTTAATGGGCATGACACACACACACACACACACACACACACACACACACACACACACACACACACACACACACAGAAGACCTATATTTTATCTCTCATCTGAATGAAGGCGTATTTTTGTGAAAAATGCTCGCCTAGCGCTTTTCAAGTGGTCTATGTGGGCAATTGAACTGGGGACCTTGAGATTAATATTCACATACAAACCAACTAAGCCACGCAGCCACCTGTTAAATACTCCCTGTATGTTTGTTGTGGTTTGTTTAGTATTCTTCTTAATCTTCTTTGGGTATTAAACCACTCATAGTTTTTAAAATTATCTTTATTAACGTTTCGATCCATAACCAAGGATCGTTTTCAAAATAATAAAAACTTCAAGTTTGACATTTATGACACAAATTGAAGGTGACTTTGATTTATTGATGTTTGAAATATTTGGTTTGAGTATACTAAGCAAAATTTTTAAAGTTTAAATGAATAATTGCCTTCAATTTGACCTGGGACCGACTTTTAGGTATGTCTTAACGTGAAATCAGCTGATTAATCTTTATTGTAAAATTCAATAACTTGGAATTGGAAAACATTTTTAACATGTTTCTATTTATACAATTTAGAGGATGGTTATTAAAGATGTGCAATTGCATTATTAAAAGGCTTAAGTAGTCGTTTTTATATTTATTTTGAATGAAATCATTATGATTTAGGCTACCTCTTTGGTAGATTTTAACATTGTTCTGAGGTAACCTTATGGTGGGTTTACACTTGTCAGATACCAATGTTGTTCTATGAAGGTTGTATATGGATCTGAGGCGACCCTATGGCGGGTTTACACTTGTCAGATACCAATACTGTTTAACGGAGATTGTATATGGTTGTGAGGTAACCTTATTGCGGGTTTACACTTGTCAGATACCAATGCTGTTTTACAGGGGTTGTTAATATGCATCATCATCATCTTCATTGGATCTTCATCTCAAAACTGGTTGGACACGTACCTGCACTTATTTATAATGCAGGTACAGCTTCCTTCGTTTTCTAGATGAGATCCATGAAATATGAACTATAACAATTAAAACAAGGTATCTGACAAGGTAAACCGCATAAGTCCTCAAACATATAAATCGTTAAACAGTATTGGTAGACAGTGTAAACCCGCCATAAGAGGTCGCCTCAGATCCATATACAACCTTCATAGAACAACATTGGTATCTGACAAGAGTAAACCCACCATAAGGTTACCTCAGAACAATGTTAAAATCTACCAAAGAGGTAGCCTAAATCATAATGATTTCATTCAAAATAAATATAAAACAACTACTTAAGCCTTAATAATGCTGCACATCTTTAATAACCATCCTCTAAATTGTATAAATAGAAACATGTTAAAAATGTTTTCCAATTCCAAGTTATTGAATTTTTACAATAAAGATTAATCAGTGATACAGTTAATCTACCTAAAAAGTCGTCCCAGCTAAATCAAATTGAAGTGAATTATTCATTTAAACTTAAAATTATGCTAGTGACTAAACCAAATATTTCAAACATCAATAATCAAAGTCACCTTCAATTTGTGTCATAAATGTCAAACTTGAAGTTTTTATTATTTTGAAAACGATCCTAGGTTATGGATCAACGTTAATAAAGATAATTTAAAACTATGAGTGGTTTAATACAAAAAGATTAAGTGTTCATCATTGATTTCAATGCTCCACCCAAAAGCACTACATTAGCCAGGAAGAACTTTTTACCTGGAAGTTTTGAATTTTGCTGAACCCTTGCTATTTCAAGCAAGGTGGGGATCTTAAACGTGCATGACAACACGCACAAGGGACCTATATTTTATCTTTCATCCGAATGAAGGCTTATTTTTATGCAAAATACTTGTCTAACACTTTTCAAGCTTTTAATGTCAGAAAGGCAACTTTGTGGTTCAGTTGGTATGCGTGTGACTACATAGCCAGAGGTCCCAGTTTCGAATCCTGACACAGTTCGCTTTAAAATGTTAGACAAGTATTTTTCACAATAATACGTCCTGGTCCTGATGAGAGGCAAAATGTAGGTCCCAGATGAAATTGTTGTAATGCATATTTAAAAATCCCCACTTTACTTGGCACAAGGGTTCGGCAAAATTCAAAATTTCCAGGTAAAAATGCTTCCTGGCCCATGTAGTACCTTCAGAAGGAGCATTGGAAAATCAAAATCAAACCCAGAACCTTGACAGTAGTCACATGCGAACCCACTAAGCCACAAAGTGATCTATTTTACAATACACCAGAAGGTATTACATTTGTCTGTTAATAAATAAATATTTATTAACACTAATAAAATAGCACATACAAAATAACAATTTCGCAATGGTTATTAATTCACCTTAACAACCACTAGTTAATGGTAAATAAATAAAATACATATTATTCAGCATCGATTTTGTATCAATAGTCACGTCTGTGCAAATAAATGGACACTATTTTTCAAAGCCCACACTACTACAAAAAAAATCACAATCGTTAATTGAATTTTTTTTTTCAGCATCTGTGTATTGGTTTGTTCATGCTATAATTAGTGTAATGAAAATCAATAGGAAACAATTCGACTCATGTATTTTTTGCAGTATGTGAAACGAGACGTTTTCCAATAATTCTGGAATGTCAACCAGTTTGAAAAGCAACCGAACAAGTTAAGGATATTTATCGTGCATGACAACACACACGGGACCTACATTTTACTACTCATTCAAAGAAGGGTGTATTTTTGTGAAAAATGCTCGCCTAACATCTTTCAAGCAGTCCGTGTCAGCAATCAAACCCTGGATTACTAGTCGCACACAAACTAAGCTGCGGAACCACCTGTTGAACATACCAACAAATACATAGCAATGAAGAATTACAATCCAAATTATAGAACCACCACACACCCATCTAATTGAAATTAAGACTTTATGGGACTTCAACATACCTCAGAAGATTGATTCCAAGAGAAACAATCAAAATGCTAATGATCTTTTTAGAGATAACAGGCTGTTCATAGAGATATACAGATTGACAATATCTTCAGAGGTTTAAATTTCTTCTTAGAAATATACAATTTGACGATAAATAAACTCGAGGAAATAGGTTTAACAAACTAGCAGCAATTCGAGAATTTTTTAATGCTTTTACTGGTGTTTTACCAAAATACTATTCAATATCTATTTTTGTAAATGGACAAGATGTCACAAGATTTTTGGAGCAAATGTGCAGTTAATATACCAATCAATCCCCGAAATATGGAATATCGATATACTCGAAGCCAAAATATTTTGTAAAATCGATGGAATATATATATATATATATTCTTGTATCTCTCCTCTCTCTCTCTCGCCCTTCAGCCCCACTCGTTTGGTTTCACCTCCCCCTTTTTTCTTTATTTATTACACTTTAAACTTTAAACAAAATTTGTTACACGACTTTTGTCGTCGTCCCTAATTTACTATTCAATGTATGACTTCAAATCGAGGTGCTTTAGCAAACGTTTGGTTGGTTCTTTATTTACTAATTACTATATTTTATGCCTCGACTATTTGAAACTTTAATCTCAGGGTTTTCTCACCTACTCACCGTGAGTTCAATCGTGAGTAGATGTGCACTACCCAACCAAACTGCACCCTCGTTTGTTTTACCACTTTTTTTTTATGTACTGAATTTACTATGTATGCCAAATTTTAACAGATCAAAGTTACCTGATGCCAAATTAATTTATGTAACTATTTTTGACTTTAATTTTGACGTTCTAATATATTCACGGTACTTACCAGAATTATACCGCGCTGAAGGCCTTCTTTTAACTGCTGGCTCAAGTTCGGAATCACCGTACGCACTTTCACAAAAGATTCTCCAATATAGTCCGCTTGCGTACTGCCTCCAGGTGTTCTTAAACCAATTTCGTTGACCCAAACCTGAAATAATTTTACCCCAATTTAGAATTTAGCAAAAAACGTTATGTCAACTTCCCCTGCGTTAATTTTTCCTCGTCGTATACTGCTCTCCTGTTCCTCTGCTTCGTACTCCAATTAATCCTCGCTTCGCTCAATCCAAATCAATCCCGCTGTCCTATTACAAATCACTCCTAGTCCTGCTATTCCAATTATCCATACGATGTCCTTACTGCCGTTTAATCTGCTCAAATCACTCCAAAAATTATCAATGTCGTCGTTGCATTCTGTATCCACTCAATTTCCCTACTGCCGTTATACCAAATCTATCCAAAACCAACACCAATCTTCCTCAAAACTAAATAATCGTCGCTTTACCCGTTGCACTATTTAAACCACTTTCAAATCTTCTCTTATACACGCTGACTTTCCCGTTGCACTATTAACCACTTTTAAAACCTTTTTAATACTCGTCGCCTTTATACTATCGATGATTCATATTACTTTCACTTTGACTAAATAATACTCGCTGATACATATAAACTTTTATTTTAATAAATATTTTACAACTTTTAACGCAGGTTTCATGAAAACACGTCTTTATCTGAACAAATTCGAAAAATTAAGTCCCTTATTTATATTGCTTAGCTATAAAATCAACAACCTTAGCTTACTTGAATTACAATTTTTTTACATACAACATCCAATAACAATTCATCTTTCTTTCCGTGTCCAAAGTACCTTCACTACAGTCTTTACAATATTTTTAAATTTCTACTATTGGTCCAAAACACTTCACCAAACTCCAATAACCTTTTACATTCCGATTCACTTTAAATTTTGATTTACAATTCGTCCAAAAGTTGATTCTATTAAAAAGAAAAGCCAAATAATTTACACACGACCTGGACGCTTTGTTATATTGCAGATATCCATAAATGCGTTCGGCTTTCCGACGGCAAATGTACTCTCAACTGGCTCATAAAATATCAACTCAGTATAAAACCTCAAGTACCGTGCATTATATCAACGTCATAAAGTCATGTTATCTACCTTTTGGCACATATGTTTTAAACTGAAATGGTACATACTTTAACGTATGTAAAGTATAGCAAAATTATAGTTTTTAAATTATCTGATCTGAAATATTGACCCTATTGTTTGGCATACACCCCTATTAATACAAATATACCTTTAGAAGCCTTATACCCCCCCCCCTTACATAATATTGGCCCCACTGGTTTTTAATGAAATTGGAAATTTCATATGTTTTTCTCTTCCCCTGGTGTGCAAAAATTTCTGATTTTCATTCAAAACCACCCTTTCGTTGTTTCATTTTAATTTGGCAACCCGCATTCGCCTTTCTCTCACACCTATCACCCTACGCTATATTCTAACCTATACTATATTACTATAACAAAACAAAACAAAAACTAAACTTTCCGTTGCATGAACCACATTATAACCTATCCTATTAAACCCTCTTCTTGTACTACTCTATATGGGTATAAATTCTCCAAATGAAAACGCCCGCGATATCCCTTTGTCATATTATCTATCTCAAACGTATTGCCTTCAGCAAAAATACGCGTGATCCTGTACGGCCCTTCATAAGGAAACAACAGCTTCGCGCAAATGTTTTTGTCGCGGTTTGAAACCCTTAATCGTTTGACTACTACCAAATCCCCTATTCCAAAAATCGTTCTTTTTTTAATTTTCCTACACCTTCGTTCGATGTCCCTACGCTGCATCCTTTTGATTCTACGCCTGGCATTACTTAGCAACTCTGTTATGTCTTGTACCTCGACTTCCTCCCTCCATGGTCTAGCTGGTATAATCCTTCGCATTAATGTTACCGGACATGTTTTCGTAACCGAACTCGGTACGCTGTTCATAAAATTTTCTATTTGTGGTAGATACCTAATCCATCTGTCGTGATGCTCCTGTGTCGCCAATCGTAAATATTTTATCACCTCTCGTATGTAACGTTCACATGGATTAGCTTTCGGATGTCGTATGCTACTAAATGATACTTTAATATTTGCCCTTTTTAACCCGTTCCTGAATCTTTGATTGTTGAAATACGTTGCGTTGTCTACCAAAATCCTTTTTATCTTCCCGACCTGGCTTTCAAATTCTCCAATTGACTGCAATGCATGCACCGTGTTACTCCGTCTTGCCGGAAATAATTTTACAAATTTAGAAAAAACGTCAACCACCACCAAAATATGTCGATACCCCTGTTCACTCGTGATCAGGTTGCTTAAATAATCAATCGCCACCAATTCCAATGGTCCATCGGCATATTCTGCAGCACCACGTTCTTGTCTTTACCTAGAATACAAATTTCACACCGATTTATCCTTTCCTTAATCACCGTGATATCATTTCTTGCGTAAAACGCCTCTCTGAATACTAAAAATGTTTTTCTGATGCCTATGTGCCCGAATTTTAAATGAATTTCGTCTATGATTTCAGCGGCAACGTCTCTTGATAGCACTACCAGCTCTGCATCCCCTATCCTTTTTACCACAAACTGCCCTACGATGGTAAATCCCCTGTACTCTTCCATATTTTCTCTTGTTAGTTGCTCGCGTATCGAGCTCACACCACTGTGCCTCTATAAGTTTGGCGTTTGTCCATCGACCAACAGCCCTGAACTCCTGCAAAGCAATTAAACACCCCTTTATGTTTTGATTCGATTCCACCTGCGGTCTGCTCAGAAAATCCGCCGTCACATTCTCCTTTCCTGGCTTATGCTTAATTTCAAAGTCGTATTCCTGTAACACCAATGCCCATCTATACAACCTACTGTTTAAAAACTCCTTTTTCTTCATGAACGTTACCACCGTGTTGTCGGATTCTATTAGAAATTTCTTACCTAACAAATAAAAACGCAACTTCTTCACCGCGTATACTATGGCCAACATCTCCTTCTCTGCCGTCGCATACCTGGTTTCGCAGTCTTTCAACACCCTAGAAATGAAAACAATTGGTACTTCAACTCCATCCTGTATCTGCACCAACTCAGCCCCGATTGCATATTTCGACGCATCCGTCTTCAAAATAAAATCGTCTTTAAAATTTGGATATTTTAACGCTAACTCCTTGTAAAATGCACCTTTTAAATCCTGGAACGCCTTCTCTCGTTCAGCAGTCCACTTCCATCTCTCCTTTTTCTTTAACAAACTCACCAACGGTACGCACACTTCAGAATACCTCGGTATAAACCGTTTGTAATAATTTAGCACCCCTAAAAATCCTCGCAGCCCTCTCACATTCTTTGGTCGCGGAATGTTTTTCAACTCGTCCAATCTTTTATTGCAAATTTTCATCCCTTGTTCGCTAATTTCAAACCCTAAGTATGTAACCTTGCTTTTAAACAACTCGCATTTCTCTACGTTCAGCTTTAAACCTCCTTCGTCCAGTCGTTGGATCACCTTTTCTAAATGCTCCAGGTGTTCTTGCTCGTCCCTTGAAAAAATTAACAAATCATCGACATAATGCGAACAGAAACATTCATATTCATTAAACAACTTCTGCATCGCTCTTACAAGTGCTGCTGAAGAACTACTTAAACCAAACGGAACTACAGAAAACATATAAATCTCGCCTTCGATACTAAATCCTGTAAACTTTTTACTGTCTTCATGCAACGGAATTAACCAAAACGAATTCTTTAAATCTAATTTACTAAAACTTTCATTTCATATACTTTATACAATAAATTATCCAACCCTTGTGGTTGCTCATACTGCGGTTTCGTAATCGCATTCAATTTCCTCGCATCTAAACAAATCCTTATATCCCTTTTATTGGGTTTTGGTACTATAACTACTGGGTTCACATATGGAGTTCTCGCTGGTTCTATAATACCCTCTTTTAACATTCTGTCTATCTCTATTTTAACCCTATTTCTTATGGCAAACGGAATTTGATACACCCTTGTATTAAATCCGCTGTCTTCCGTGACCTCCAACTTATGTGTATACCGCCTCGCAAATCTTGGCTCTTCATTAAATAACCCTACATATTTATTAAATAATTCTCCTAGCTTCATCTTAATTTCAATACTCACTTTCCCTATCTGTTCATCATTAATTAATCTTGCAAACATATTACATAATCGTACTTTAACCTGTCCATCATTATACTCTTTAATCATTCCTAATCCTGTACTATCTATATCATTTCCATTCCTATATTCTTCACTAACCGTAGGTACCACCCATGACCTATCTTTATCAAATATCCTAATTGACCTATCCTTTCCATCTATATTCAATCCAAAATCCTCTATAAAATCCATACCCAATATGAAGTCTAACTGTAACCCTTTCGTAATTAAAAACTCTGCATTCCTGCTTCTTTATTTCCTATATATATCGGTACACGGATAACATTATAAATCGTCGTTAGCTTTTTGTTCATCGCTGACCATAAATTAACCCCCTCAATTGTTCCTATTCTTCCCTTTAAAAATTCTCCATGTTCGACTACTACCCTCTCATTTACCAGCGACAACTGTGACCCACTATCCACTAAAGCAACATAAACACAGTCCCTTAAACTAATATTTATAAATAACAAATTCTTTTTATTAAAAATGTAACTGTTTAACAATAAATCCCTTATACTATAGCAAACATCAATCTTAACTCCTAAGCAGTCGGTCGTCCAAAAATTCGCGTTTTTTTTTGTTCCTGAGGCGTCTCGTGAATCTCCACCACCTCAATCCTATTCGGGTCCGTTGTAATTGCGCTCGTCGTCATATGCTGGACGTTTACGTCCCTGTCCATCCGGCTATTTCCATTTTGTATTCCTCCCCCAGTCGTCCGGCCGTCATCCTCGTCATTGTCGTGCCGGCATCTGTTTTGTCCATTATAGCCGTTATCCCGGTAATCCCTATTGTAATACGGTCGTCTATGTACCTCGTGTCCCCAATGATTCCTATGTCCGTAGTTAAAATTTTCCTGTCTATAATTTAGTCTGTTTTCGTGGTACGGTTGTCGTCGACTGTCTTCCCTGTAACCTCTGTTTTGTTCCCAATGGTGTGTCCGCGTTTTCGCTTCAAGTGCTGTCGCTAGATCAAAATTTCTCATTACTCCTAAGAATTCCCTCAACGTCTTGACATTTTGTACCACTACCACTCTGGTAACCTCCGGTTCCATATGACCTGCCAGTAGAAGTACAATGTCGTCCTCGCTCAATTTCGGTGTAAAGTGTTGCGCCTGATTAAACTTGTCAATCGCGTATTCTTCGCGTGTGCCGTGAGTCTTGCTATAATGTCCTGTAATTAAATTCGTCCTTATGTCGGTCTGATGTGTAGTGTTCCAAAACTGTTCTATAAAGAGTCGTTTGAAGTCAGCGTACGTGTCATACTGTTTTCGAATAATGTTATGCCATTTTTCGGCATTTCCCGTCAAACTCGCCCCCACAATCTGTAGTTTTGTTCGTTCGTTTTCTGTCCCTACGATCTCGTCTAGTCGGTCCAGGAATCCCATGGGCTGTTCTGTCTTACGTCCCTCAAACTTCGGTAAAGCGTCCCGGTTTAATCGAAAGTGCGGTCCGTAGTCTAGTCCAATTCGCCTCTTTTCTAGGTCGTCCAATTTCTCGTGAATTTGTCTAACGTCATGTCCTACCCTGGTTTCTAATCCCGTGACTTTGTCGTCAAGTTTTTCGTCCAGTTTTGTCCTACCGTGTACGTTTTCGTTTTGTATGGTTTCTAATGTTTGTCCTAAATTTTTGTAGTTGGTCCTATGTCGTTTGTCGCATGTTTGTATTTCTGTACTTAAATTTGAAAACCCGCTAATCATCGTTTCCTCCACTGAGTCTACCCGTGTCTTAATTTCCGTTCTAAGGTCAGTCCGTGTCGCGTTCAAATCTCCCTGCAAATGTACCCGTGTGTGTTCCAACTTGTCGTCAACCCTGTCTACTTGTTGTTGAACCTCTGTCCGCACGTCGTCCTTTGCAATCTGTATTTGTGTTAGTAAGTAGTCCTACGTATGGTTCATTTTCGCCGTCAGGTCCGCGTGCGCTGTTCTAAACTCGTCCCTTAGCTCGTTATGTGATTGCGTAATTTTGTCTGTCAGTTCTGTATGTGCATCTCTTTGTTCCTTACGCGATGCATTGAGATCGTCTTTCATGCTCATCAGAAATCTCATAATGTCGTGGTTTCCGTCGGCTTCTGCTGCTCTCACCTCTGGTACCGTTGCCTGGTCCATGTCCGTGTCTGTCACCTGCAACTCTGTCTTCCTCGTGTCCGTCTCCTGTAGGTCGCCCCCTGCGTCCAGCTCTATGTCTTGTCTCCCTACATCCATTTCAACCCCGTATATCAGTCCCGATCTTGTGATTCTTTTTGTGTCCGCGTCCGTCATCTCTGTTTCCTTGTTTTGAACTCGTTTCCTGTAAAATAAAGAAAAACCTGCGGGCCCCACCTAACTCGGGATCCCGGATTCTACTCTCTTTCACTCTAACACCTTTTTAACCTTTTTCTCGAGCCTCACGTTGGGTTTGCCACCTTCTTGTATCTCTCCTCTCTCTCTCGCGCCCTTCAACTTACTTAGCCCCAATCGTTTGGTTTCACCTCCCCCTTTTTTCTTTATTTATTACACTTTAAACTTTAAACAAAATTTGTTACACGACTTTTGTCGTCGTCCCTAATTTACTATTCAATGTATGACTTCAAATCGAGGTGCTTTAGCAAACGTTTGGTTGGTTCTTTATTTACTAATTACTATATTTTATGCCTCGACTATTTGAAACTTTAATCTCAGGGTTTTCTCACCTACTCACCGTGAGTTCAATCGTGAGTAGATGTGCACTACCCAACCAAACTGCACCCTCGTTTGTTTTACCACTTTTTTTTTATGTACTGAATTTACTATGTATGCCAAATTTTAACAGATCAAAGTTACCTGATGCCAAATTAATTTATGTAACTATTTTTGACTTTAATTTTGACGTTCTAATATATTCACGGTACTTACCAGAATTATACCGCGCTGAAGGCCTTCTTTTAACTGCTGGCTCAAGTTCGGAATCACCGTACGCACTTTCACAAAAGATTCTCCAATATAGTCCGCTTGCGTACTGCCTCCAGGTGTTCTTAAACCAATTTCGTTGACCCAAACCTGAAATAATTTTACCCCAATTTAGAATTTAGCAAAAAACGTTATGTCAACTTCCCCTGCGTTAATTTTTCCTCGTCGTATACTGCTCTCCTGTTCCTCTGCTTCGTACTCCAATTAATCCTCGCTTCGCTCAATCCAAATCAATCCCGCTGTCCTATTACAAATCACTCCTAGTCCTGCTATTCCAATTATCCATACGATGTCCTTACTGCCGTTTAATCTGCTCAAATCACTCCAAAAATTATCAATGTCGTCGTTGCCTTCTGTATCCACTCAATTTCCCTACTGCCGTTATACCAAATCTATCCAAAACCAACACCAATCTTCCTCAAAACTAAATAATCGTCGCTTTACCCGTTGCACTACTTAAACCACTTTCAAATCTTCTCTTATACACGCTGACTTTCCCGTTGCACTATTAACCACTTTTAAAACCTTTTTAATACTCGTCGCCTTTATACTCTCGATGATTCATATTACTTTCACTTTGACTAAATAATACTCGCTTATACATATAAACTTTTATTTTAATAAATATTTTACAACTTTTAACGCAGGTTTCATGAAAACACGTCTTTATCTGAACAAATTCGAAAAATTAAGTCCCTTATTTATATTGCTTAGCTATAAAATCAACAACCTTAGCTTACTTGAATTACAATTTTTTTACATACAACATCCAATAACAATTCATCTTTCTTTCCGTGTCCAAAGTACCTTCACTACAGTCTTTACAATATTTTTAAATTTCTACTATTGGTCCAAAACACTTCACCAAACTCCAATAACCTTTTACATTCCGATTCACTTTAAATTTTGATTTACAATTCGTCCAAAAGTTGATTCTATTAAAAAGAAAAGCCAAATAATTTACACACGACCTGGACGCTTTGTTATATTGCAGATATCCATAAATGCGTTCGGCTTTCCGACGGCAAATGTACTCTCAACTGGCTCATAAAATATCAACTCAGTATAAAACCTCAAGTACCGTGCATTATATCAACGTCATAAAGTCATGTTATCTACCTTTTGGCACATATGTTTTAAACTGAAATGGTACATACTTTAACGTATGTAAAGTATAGCAAAATTATAGTTTTTAAATTATCTGATCTGAAATATTGACCCTATTGTTTGGCATACACCCCTATTAATACAAATATACCTTTAGAAGCCTTATACCCCCCCCCTACATAATAATAAATATATATATATATATATATATATATATATATTTATGCTGCACCCCGCCTTTTTTTATTATTATTTTTTTTATATATGATATGAAAATATTTACTTTATTTCGTGCTTTATCTACGTTTGGTTGGTTTATAAAACAAAACTGTATTAATATGCCTCGACTATTGAAAAACTCTTCCTCTCAGGGTATCCACCTACTTACCGTGAGTTCAGTGGTAAGTAGATGTGCAATGCACCAACCAAACAGCACTACCTCTATTTTTGTACCTGTAATCTTTTACTTGTATATGCCAAAACTTTAATAGATCCACGTAGCCTTGTGCCAAATTAATTAATTACAAAATTTATGACTTTGACGTTCAAAACACACAGTACTCACCTTTTTACACGTCGCAGTCGGCCTCTATGAAAACTGGCTTAGAATCTCAATCGCCATATACGTCTTTACAATGCGTGGCACGATCACTACGAATGATCTGCTGTCCAGACTCCAGGTTTCTTTAAATTAATTTCGCTATCCCCCAAATCTAAAATAAATATGACCAAATTTAGAATTTTGACTACCTTTTAATTTTACTTCCCCTGCGCTAATTTTCCTGATGTAATATCTTCGTTACTCGTACTAATCCTGCTGCTACTCCAATGCTTTCCTTTTTCAAATTAATCCGCTCGTTCCAAATCAATACTTCCTTCTAATTACCACTCAATGCCGTTCTATCCATAATACCATATCCAATTCAATTCCAGTAATATCTCCGTCAGTCTCATAAATCCCATTCAATACCTTTCTGCCTTTATCAATTCCGTTCCAATGTCCAACTATTTATTCCGCCTATTTCAATCTCGCTCTATTCCACTTTTCAATTCGTCGTTACTATTATTTTATTTTATTAATCTCGCTTATCTGTACTCTTCCTTTATATAAATTAAACTCTTAAAACTTTTCAAATTCATTTATTTTACTTTATAATATCAAAAACTTAGCGCAGTATTACAAAACACGTCTTTATACCAAAATGTTTATAAATCGACTTCTTATTTATCTTATCCTATGTGATTATTACAATTAAATATGCCTACTCTTCTATACATTTTTACAAATTATACATCCAATAAAATCGTCCCAACAAGTTCGTGTCACTAATACCTTATAATCGTTCTTTTACACTATCCTATTTTATATATAAATGTTCACTCATTGGTTCCTAATACTGCATCACCCTTCAATCATATTTGACAATACTTTTCACATATAATTTTGATACTACAGGTTTGTCCAAAGGTTGATTCTACTAAAATAAGTGCCGAAATGTTTCACATATAAACCTGGGTCTGCATGGTGAATAGTGGAATTTCTACAGACGCATCCGGTTTATCGATTAGCAAATGTACATTCTATGGCTCATTAATATTATCAACTCAGTGTAAATCCTTGAATACTGTGCTTTATCACGTCATCAAGTCATTGTCTTACGTCTTGGCACTTATACTTTGACTAATATAATTCAAATACTTTAACATTTGTAAAGTACGGCAAACATAAATTTTTCAGTTACGGGATCTGATATTTGGCTTTCTTTGGCATACACTGCCTTCATACAAATAACCTTTATACCCTTTTTCTTTCTAACACTTCAATATATATATATATATATATATATATATATATATATATTATATTATATTGCTGCGATTCCCCATAAGAATCGAGCCTCACGAATTGGGCGTCAAGATTTGCTGTGATCCTCGTTACTACGGTGAAATCTCCTCTGATATTCGATTTCTTACCTGAATATCGCCTCTTGACTCTTTCCGCCTCGGCTGCTCACCTAGATAAAACTTTCATCCTCATTCATAAAAAAAAACACATTCCTACCACAAACATCAACGTTAACTCTATTTACACCAATATTCACAATACATTAAAATTTCAAAATTAAATTTCAGCATAAACTGCAGCATCATAAAATTTCAAGTTCAAATTTGTCATCATTTTAATTTGCATCCAGAATTAGAGTCCTTGTAGGATGCATACTAATTAAATAAACAATATTTGCAGACCTGAGTCTGAATAAAAGGGAGCATCTCCCACCCCTTTACGTTAATTTAAAAGGTTAGTCTAATTGAGCTCAAAGACAGACCCAAATTTTCATCATAATCAAAAACATAAACCTGATAAATACTCCTTTCTACTTATACAAGAAAATTTTACCTTAAAATTAAAAATTTGTTGTTTATACAAATTTACTACAGTCCATTTTTATCAAACAAATTATAAAGATATTCAACACACACCAAAACATCTAAGATCGAACAAAATGAATAATTTACCTAAAGATTAATGCACACGTGGCTTCAATGTACATCGGACTTGCTTATCCCACCATTCCAGCTGGTTTATGTTTACTTCTTCGGATTTCTGGCCGTCTTTAAAATTTTTCTACACCACCATTCGTCTAGACGGTTTCAGGGTTTCTCGGGAACTCATCTAGATATATCGAAATCTTGTTTTGTGGATCCAATCACGTTTACGAATAACATTTGATTACTAACACTCGCGACAAATAGCAATGAAATTCATAATTCTTTCACGCTATACCAAAAACTGCATACTTCTATTTATTTATTTATCGTTATTAATTTGGATAATTGGTACAGTAATACCCGCAAATATAACTAGACTTTGTTACCTTTATTTATCTTCTCAAGTGTACTAATAACTTTTATTGTAGCACGTAATCACCACGTATTCTACTTAAAGTATCGAATAATCAAAAAATAAAGAGCAAAACTGTTTGAAGTATCGAATAAAATCAAAAATATAAGAGAGCGAATCTCCTATTAGCCCGGGTTTATATAATGGCTCGCTTGCAAGTCGAATTTGTCCCGCAACGGACGATTTTAAGAAATCCGCATTCTATTTTCCCTTCCGATGTCTCGGCACAATGATTCTACTGAAATTTGCACTCGTCCAAGTTGAAAATCTAAGAAATTTCCACACGGCTTGCAACACGTCCGAGAACAACTAATTAATTTTACACACCAACTGATATGCTTTCCCCTCTCATGTTTGCATCATATTTCAACCTTAATCGCCAATCTAGTCTGTTCGTTCTATCTAAAACCTGTGCGCTTGTTTTACATTTTCCCCCTCATTTAACTGCTAATGCATTCCATCTTGCTCGTCTTATACCACAAACTCGCTTTCTTACTTGCACTCATATAGCTTGATGCTTATCGACTAACATATACATCGTTATTCTTGTAAGTGTTCTGAGTTCTAATACGCCGAAGGCTCTTACATGACTTTCCCATGTCTTTTATAATTTCTCGATAGTTTGAGTACTTGGAACGATTAAATGAACTACAAATTGAACAATTTCACTCTGCTTCTTTTTATAGAAAGCATCCAGTTAATAATCTAAACCCCTTTTTTTTAATGAAACGAATAAATTTTTATGCTCCAGAGTTTTAATAATGCGTATTATCTAATGAAATTCTACATTACTTTCTTCTACACGTTGATTATGATTATATACAAACCCTACATTCTAATTGAATGATTTAAATCTACACAGTATGCCTTTAAGCGTACTATTTTCCACTGCTTTAATATACATGGTGTTTAACATTACCTAAACAATATAAACCGTATGTTTAGAAGTAAATGAAGAATTTATCCAACATGCCTTTAAATGAAGCGTATTAGTACCTAAAGCTTCCTTATACACGGTGATTAAAATTATTTGCTGTCGTTAATTAATTTTCTACCCTGGTCTAAGTTTGAGTTATATACAGGGTGTCCCAAATTGAGTAGGATAGCATGGGTATCTTTCTTATTATTAATGATAGAGATCTGCTTAAATGGGCAAAGTTGTGTCATTTGGATAGCTTATTTAAATTCCGCATAGATACATTCTAAATTCCAAACGGTTTAGAAATTATTTAAAAAAAACTGAAAACTGTCAATTTCTTCAAGTCGAATATTTTGTTATAATAAAAGATACGAAAAATGTTTCTTATAAAAGTTACTTAGTTCAATTGTGTGCACTTAAAAGTGATATTAAAATTAAATTCAAGATGGCGGTTACCGAGATATTAGCATCAACTTTCATATTTTAAATGGACGCCATATTGGATTTTTAGATTGTTAGATAGCATATTTTTTCTCTTTTCAACGATGTATCACAACATATGTTTAAATGAAAAATTTACTGAAAATGATAATTTTAATTTTTATCAAGTAGGCATCATCAGATTTCTCTTAAACAAATGAAATTATAACAAACTGTCATGTTGAATTAGTGTATCTGTTGTACTAATAATTGGCATTTCTGTATTCTTTTTCCCAGTTATAAGTTGTGATATACTTATTCTATAAAATATTCAAATAGCAAATTCTTTAACAAGCGAACAATATCATATGTTTTGTACATACATAAAATGTAATAAGAACAGTCGCCTTGCTGCAGAAACATACTTAACAATCTTTCCCGAAAAAAGACAGCCAAACATTAAAATCCTTCAAAGATTGGACACAGACATGCAGCAGTATGGATGTTTAGAAAAACCTACTCGAAACATAAATGGAAACATTGCAGATGAGGTGTTCACACTGGCCTGTGTGGAAGCTAATCCACACATTTCAACATGGGAAATAGAGACCCAAGTAAACGTATCCAAGTCTCAAGCATCAAGAATTTTAAAAAAGCATAAATATCACCCTTACAGATTTCACATTGCTCAAAACTTACAACCAAACGACTATCTCCGCAGATCAACATTTTGCAGATGGTTTATCAATCAAGTTAGGGAGAATGATGATTTTATCAATCGCGTTTTGTGGACCGATGAGTCTTATTTTTCTAACTGTGGAATATTTAATCGTCATAATGAACACTATTGGGCACAGGAAAACCCACTCATAACAGTTCCACGCCGCAATCAAATTCGATTTGGATGTAATGTTTTTTGTGGTATATTGGGAAACCGTTTACTTGGTCCTATAATATTCGATGGAACCTTAACCTCTCAACGTTATTTGGAAATGCTTCAAACATCTTTAGAAGATTTATTGGACGACCTACCTTTGGCACAAAATAATCAAATTTGGTATCAACAAGATGGCACACCTACACACAACGCTCGAGATGTTATCATTTACTTAAGTAAACGTTTTGATGGCGGGTAATCACGACCCACACACTTGCAAAATGGCCGCTTAGATCAGCAGAATTAACACCCTGGATTTTTATTTATGGGGCACTTTAAAAGATAATGTATATGGAAGTAATTTCCAGTACAATAATGTAGATGAACTACGGAAGCGGTTATGCAGGCAATAAACGGTCTTAATGGGAATACATTACGACGCGTAACAAAAGTGTTCTAAAACGTTGCCGATTGTGTTTAAATAATAACGGTCAACATTTTGAACAATTGCTATGATTTATTAGTTGGTGTTTAATGTTATTCTAATGTTTTTTCGTTTAATTTGTTTTAAAACTGATTTGTGTTGATGCCTACTTGATAAAAATTTAAATTATCATTTTCAGTAAATTTTTCATTTAAACATATGTTGTGATACATCGTTGAAAAGAGAAAAATATGCTATCTAACCATCTAAAAATCCAATATGGCGTCCATTTAAAATATGAAAGTTGATGCTAATATCTCGGTAACCGCCATCTTGAATTTAATTTTAATATCACTTTTAAGTGCACACAATTGAACTAAGTAACTTTTATAAGAAACATTTTTTCGTATCTTTTGTTATAACAAAAATATTCGACTTCAAGAAATTGGCAGTTTTCAGTTTTTAAATAATTTCTAAACCGTTTGGAATTTCTAATGTATCTATGGAATTTAAATAAGCTATTCAAATGACACAACTTTGCCCATTTAAGCAGATCTCTATCATTAATAATAAGAAAGATACCCATGCTATCCTACTCAATTTGGGACACCCTGTATATATATATATATATATATATATATATAAATGGTTTCATAGATACTTGAAAACGGCATTGGTTCCTCTTTTGTTTCAATCTATTTGAGCAACAAACAAAAATGTAACCACTGACAAATTTTTCTATCTATAAACTTTGCAATGAAACCTCTAAAATGATCAGAAGTTAACGATAATTGAAGCACTTGCAAATGAAAGAAATGTCCTGTTTTTATAATGTTAAAAACCAGATCGAACAAGCACATTTGCATTTCAAAAAAATAAAACGTCTCATATATTTCCAGGGTACTCTCAGCAATACACTTCTTCGAAACCATTGATGAAGAAACAGTAAAACCTGAAATGATTGTGTCGATTACAATCAAACAAAAAGCAGAGTAAACATAGTCCATACAATGATCGAAACTTAAAACTGTGCTAGTCACATCGTTGACTAATGTTGTTTAATTGTATATTGAATGTAGGAGCATCAATTCATATCTTATGAATAAGGCGAATACTGTGGACAATACGACAAGCTCATGTTTTTTGAAAACAGCATTTAGTCTCGTGAATTAACATATTAGGCACCATGTATGTTTGTTGTGGTTTGTTTAGCATTTTTCTTAATCTTCTTTGAGAATTAAACCACTCATAGTTTTTAAAATCATGTTTGTTTGTTTACGTTTCGATCCATGACTTAGGGCTTGGATCGAAACGTAAATAAACATGATTTTAAAACCTAGGTCATGGATCGAAACGTAAATAAACAAAAACTAAGAGTGGTTTAATTTCCAAAGATTAAAAAAAATATTAGGCACCATTAGCAAAAAAGGGAATAATCCTAGATCTATCAGTAGATTATAAAAAAAGTTTACAGTGAAAATATATAACCACAACTAAAAGTTATGGAAGATGTTCTTATTGGTCAAGCAAAAGGAATAAAAACCAAAATATTCCTGCCACGAATGCTAAAAATGGAGCACACTTTACCCCAATTTGTAAAGAATGTCAAGATAATGAATCTTAAACCATTAGGTTTCAAATTTTTTTACAAACTTTCTAAATATTTTGCGTTGTTAAATTTTACCCCGAGTTACTGTATTATTTTTTATTTACGTTAATATTCCGTAATTTGCTAATTAAACTAACTATTTTAGTGCATTAAAGTAAAAAGTGCTAAATACAACCATCAGCGTAAAAGAAATGCCTGTTTTGAAATCGTAACCTTTTTTTTTAAACATTGGTCTCTGGTACAGATAGCAACCATGTTAGTTTAAACCACGTTAATACTGGAGAGTTAAAACTAATAATCCAAAATAACTTTTTACAGATGTTCTAATAAAAGTTATGAAGAACTTGACCCTGAAGACTCTGAATCAGAATCCGAAGACAAATTTGATATAAGAAATCATAATTCCGCATTCAACTTAATGGGTGTTAAACAATCACATCATTTGAGAGTCTCATAGAATATACATCAATATTTGTCATTCGTTTAAAATAAAACTACTGTATACTTAAATTATTTTATTATGTTAAGAAATAAAAACATCCTATTTCACTTCTTTTACTTGTAAACCTGCAACAAAAAAAAGTCTCAATAAACAATATTCAATAACATTGTAATTATATATTAAACTGTAAATATTTATATAAACTTTCATTTGAGTGTAATAATTTTAAAAAAAGCTATAATCAGAGTTAATAATGAGCATTTCTTTAGTAATGTCTAGTATATGGAACTGTTCTATACTTCACAGATGCTAGGATCTTAAAGGCATGGAACAGACAGATACAATTTAAAATATAAAAGGTTTATAACAAAGTAAATGTCAGCAATTTAAATATTCACAATTTTTTTATGTATTAGAAATGGATATCAAATACCACTAGTAGTACAATAACCGTCAAAATTACTGCAAATTTTCAAACACACTTTGTTATTATATGTGTCATATGCTAAAACAATTAATTTTTTAAAAACTAAAATTTGAATTTTTTCATCCATATCGAATTTTTTATTTAAATAGAGCATAGTGAGTGTTTCATAAAGAACTTTTAATTGATTTATTTTAAATTATTTCATTGAAAAATATTTCAATTAATACAGTAAACACCATGGCGGTTCCATAGGCACAACAGGTCAATGAATGTTACCGACCTTGTTAATCTGATGAAGAAAATTTAGCAAGGGTAGGACTGCGTAGGTCCAATTGAACCTACAGTGCAGTAGTAGAAAATTTTCAAAATAAAAAGTTAAAACAGTAACTTGCTAATTATCACATTTTAAATCCGTTATCTATGAAAATACAACCTGGTTTAAAATGTATTTTTTTTTTGGAATTTGGTCATAGTGCTTAACATGTTAAAAGTTGTATACAATACAATACACTCACTATGCTCGATTTAAATTAAAAATCCGATATACATAAAAACTCAATTTATAATTTACTAAAACATTTAAGTGCTGAGGTCATGGAGTAAAATAAATTACTACCTATAATAATAATTCTCGAGAAAAGTATGGAAACAGAATAGCATTTTTTTCAATTCGGCAATAGTAGTGAGGACACCCTGTAGTTATTACGAAGAAAAATATCGAGACCTCTTCAAGTATATAGTAAATATAGTAAAATAATGTAGCCATACTAATTTTTGCACATATTTAAAAACTATATGTGCATGGTAAGTAACAGCAGTTAATATCCACAGTTTGAAACGCTAGATAGGACATAAGTACCTCTATCTAGAGCTGGACTGTGGTTAATAGAATAACTAAAGCCAGGTTTATACTCACCAGGTGGTAATGATTGTTTCAGCTTTTCTGCCTTTTCCTTATCGGTGATAACAAGTGTGTATAGGAATCGTGAACAACGAACCTTGAATTTTGTGTTTTCGGGATTCTTCTTTATTTTAACAGCTAAATAAATAAAAATAATTATATTAAATTTAAAGCAATTCACTATATATTAATAATAGAAGTATAAGATCAGAATTTGCAACCTTATACTTGTGCGTACTTGTGACGTAAAAACAAAAATAAATATTTTCAGTTGCCAATTTAAGATTTCAATTGCCAGTTAAATGGTGCTCGCAATTTCTAAAAAACCTGCATCATCAAAATTTGTGATGTCACATCGTGGCGACATTGCCTCTACCAAAGACTATTGCATCATAAGTATAATAACACAATCGATAAAATACAGAGGTCGAAAATATTTAATAGTAGGTGAAGAAACTTGATTTGTAACTTTTTACACCATTTTTTATTGAGAATATTGCAGATTAAAATCTTTAAATTAATAACAAATGTCATTAACCAATGAATTTTTACTACTGCGCATATTTTAGATATGGTTGCTAGTTTCTATCCATCTTAATTTTACAATCAGACACAGAATGATAGCTGCCCTTATTCAAGATGTTATGAGTTTGAATTATAAATTACACTTAAACATGGATGTATAGAATAAGATGTCAGACGAGCAATAAAAGAGAAGCAGACGACAGCCATGTTAGTTGTGGGCAAAACAATTTTTATATGCAGTCAGTTATGCTTGTTTATTATACATAAAATTAAAGATATATCAGTCGTATACAAATTTCCTTTAACTGTATTGAAATTCTGCATCACTGTCATCACCATCACTAATGTTAATACTTAGAGTTGTATAGTGGAATCTTATCTCACATTCCCTCGAACCTTCGATTGTTTTGCTCTCATTTATCCGTGCTAATTTGAGTTTTTTGTGAAGAGAAAATCAATTCAGCTCCATTTATAAATTCATTTACATTTCCGAAGTGTAATATTCTGTACCTAAAAGATTAATTACAATATTCGAATTATAAATTACGGCACAATTCTTAAATGTTTGAGCATTCTGCCAGTCCATTAGACTCAGGATTATATGGTAGTACAAACAAAGCTTTAATATGTTTAAATGAACAAAATTTTATAAAACCTTCAAACAGAAATGGAGGTCCGTTATCTATAACAATACAAGGAGTTGCGAACCTCGCAAATACTTAGCACAATTTTTAAAAAATCGGGAAAAGGTTCATAGATGGCATAGCAAAACATTTTGAAGGGTGTAATATAATTAAAAATGTTTTCCTTTGAAATTGAAATGTCAAGATGAATTCGTTTCCAAAACTTTTTGAAGACCAACACAACCGAATACGTTTTTTTCCTGCGAGTTTCGACATGCATGAAATGACTACTGTGCATTCGATATGGTTTTTGGATTTCCACCATACATACGATGTAGCAAATAATTTTGACTTTAGAACACCGTCATGGCTTTCATGGATTAAATTTATACTTTTGGTTGCAAAGATTTCAATATAACCATCATATCTCCATACATAAAACAATTAGTAATGGTTAAAATATGGGGTATTTTAAACCAATATCTATATTCAGGTTTGCAATGAACGGCCATCTCATTTTAACAAACTGAATTATTTTTGGCATTTCAGTAACATGTTCTGAATGTTTAGCTTTATGCCCTTGTGCTATTAAGGAATAGATAACAGAAAGTTACATTCATTTTCTATGACTACATCTGTACTGAATAACCTCGACGAAGCATCAGGTGAAATAATACTACCCTTTTTAAATTCTACTTTATAGTCATATGCCGACAAAATAATTGATCACCGTATTAACCGGGAAGCTGCAGCGGCAAGTATATTTTTTATTTCAGAAAATATAGACTTTAGCGGCTCATGATCTATAAAAATCGTAAATTTTCTACTAATAAGTATGAATGGAATTTTTTTAAAGCCAAACATTACTGCTAACACTCCCTTGTGCAGTTGACTATAATTCCTCTGCGCTTTGGATACTGTAGCTGACTCAAATGCTATATGGACGAAACTTCCATGCACTGCATGACTATGTACTGGCCATACCTCATACTGTAAACTATCCACAGTTAACAAGATAGGTTTGGCAGGATAAAAGAATGTTAACAGCGACTTCTCCGTCGGTGCACACTTACTTTTTTAAAATATCACTTCACATTCCGCTGACCATTGAAATGGATTATTCTTTCTTAGTAGTTTATATAAGGATCCCAATAAATTGAGACACATCTGATTCCTACAAAAAGTTAACATTGACAGACATGACATTCTGTTGAACAATAAATTTCTTATTATTATTATTATTATTATTATGACCTAATTGCAAAATACCTGAGGGACGGACACCCTAAATTTTTTTAATATCATCTTTGATGGTTGCTTGCCTTTTACAGATGTATGAAAATCACGAAAATCCAATGATTCCATAAAAAATTAACTATTTTCGACATTTTTTACATTATTAAATTCATTTAATCTTTCTAAAACCTCAAATACCTTTTTTTTACATGTTTGATCTTTTTCACTCCTATCAAAATATCATCTAAATAAACTGAACAATGTGGAACGTTCTTTTTTTCTCCTATAAAAATATCATCTAAATAAACCGAACAATGTGGAAGTCTCATCTAAAAGTTGCTCCGTTGTCATTTGAAAGGTGGCTGGACTCGACCGACACTAACCCAAAGACAAGCCTTTTATACACATAAAGACCATTTATGGTATTTACTTGGTAATGGGTCCTGGTTAAGCTCGATTTGGGAATTAATTGTTTTCTTTAAATAGACACAAAAGTCTACGTGATCCATATGTTTCAGCACACAACTAACGGGCTACCCCGTCATTTACTAAAATTTCGTTTTCCGATTATCCCTTCAGACTTTAATCTACTTAATTCTCTCTTAACTTGCTCTTGCAATGCGTAGCGAACAGTGTAAGTTTTCAGAAACACAGGCTTCACATCTGGTTTTACCTATATATTGATTTCAAATTTATTGATAGGTTTATTTTTATCCAACTTTATACATACTCTTTTTAACATTAGTCCGAAATAATTATTAGGTCTCTGAACACAATTGGTATAGTAGAATTTATTTAAGAAGAGCCTTGTACGTCATTTGACATATGCACAAACCTTGAAAGTCAGTGGCATAGCAGATTTAATGATTTTTTAGGGTTTTGAAAACACTCCCATAGAGTAAATATTCTAAAATCAAGTTTTATTTGTTAGTGGTTTAAATTCACATGGCAAATACGCGAATAAGCAAGGCATAAAACACAAAGAAACAGAAAGAAAACTATGAAAGCGTAAGAAATAAATATAGAATGTCAAAGTCACAAACATCAATCGACCTTTAACAACAAATTATTTATGCCGTGAAATGCTGAACGAACACACCTATTTATAAACAATGGACTAATCTGACACCGTTCTAGCCATGTGCACATGACGTACAGGTTCTTCTTATAAATTCTAGTCTAACTTGTCTGTTATAAATAACTCACCCGTGAGCAGCGAATTTCAACCTAATGTTGTTTCACAACTCAAATTATCGACTGTAACTAATGCTAAATTGAATCTTTACCCGTGTTGTGACACTTTAATTAAACAATAACCCATAGTTTTTGGTTTGCTACAGTTTGCCAATAATTAGATGTGATTAGATATGAAAAGCAGGTGTTTGAATTTTTGTTCGAAGCCTGTTGAGTACTATTGAAAAGGACACCTAAATAAATAACACTGCAATACCTCTGGTTAATATTGGAGTCAAAACCAGATATTAAATACGAATATGTTTTTGTTTTCTAAACAATTTCTGTTTATTTCAGATACTTGTAAAAACAATAACAAATTGGTAAATTATTAATTGAATTAAATACTCAAGATGTTTTTACAGAGGTACCTAAACTTAGTAGAACAATGCAATTTGAATGTGTTTACTGCAAGTTAGTTCAAGGGTATCGATAATCAACGAACTTCGTTCGTTTATGAAATCGATTTGTCGTCCGTCTGTCCGTCCGTCCGAGGCCTTTCTAATGGTCGGACATCAATGTGTGATACATCAATCGATTCAGCTCGGTGTCCAGAGCTTAAGTTTTGATGTCAGTTAAAATCGGGCCACGGGGGCGCCGTGCCCCCGCGATATTCCGTCGGGAAAAAAAAAATTTCAAATAGGTCCAAAATTAATGTGCGATACATATTTGGACTCCCCTAACATAGCTGAGTCGAAATATGGTACCCCCCACAAAATCTGACCACGGATACCCGACCCCCGGAATTAATTTTTATCAAAAATTTCAAATAGGTCCAAAATTAATGTGCGATATATAAATTGTTTTAAAGTAAGTCTACATTTGGAAGTTCGTTGCGACAATGCCTTGCATTTTCAACTTGTTTTCTTATGTTTTTGATTGAAAAATTATTACATAATTTTCCAGGGTTCTGTATCGATTAATTGTCGAACATCGGGTAATTATAGTGGAACCGATAACTAGCCTGTAATAGATATTTATCAGGTAACGGGAATTATCAGGTTTCGGGTAATTATCAGGTAATGCATAGAACCCGAGTGTTAATTTCAAGTACCCAAATACAAACACTTTCGGGTATCATCATCTCTAATAAAACCAGAAAAAGCGCAAGGCCGTTGACACAAACATGATAGTTACAAGTAGCATACATACACTTCATATACGACAGCCATAATGTTACTAAAATTAATAAATAAATAAAAAAAATCAAAGATAATTACAATCACTACTTAAAATGAATCATTTAAGAATTCTCAAACTGTATGGTAACAGTCATGCAGAAAGGCCAACAGCGCCCCCTTGAATTTAATCTCTGTATTTAAGGTTATACGGTATATGAGAGTTTATTATATAATGTTGGAGCCATCTGAACAAATGATTTTTTATTAATGAAGAATTAGGGATGGTTTTGTATATGTTGCTGGTTGAGCGAGTGTGGCGGTTCTGAAAAGAATTTGAAATATTATGTTTATGTAAGGTTTTGTGAAATAAATTGAATAAATATAAATGTGTAAGCGAGAATTTTAGTGTTTTGAACAGGAGTCTACAATGTGTTTATTTATCCGAATTAGTAACAACGCGAATAGCATGTTTCTGTATTTTAAAAATTAATGTCTTTCAGGGATATGTATCTCATTTGGGATTCAAAATTAAGCATCAACATTTAATATTCCACTATAAAAATGTTGACAATGTTACACATTGCTACTAATCAAATCAAAACTATAACACAGATGCTATATGGTATTATATTGGTAAACATCTGCATAAATAGTTAGTACATGTGTGATGTCACAAATGACAAGGTCGATTTCGAAATTGGGAGGACTTCTGAACTCTCAACTTGCATACGTATAACATATTTGGCAATTCATAAACACTCCTTTCAGGAACACATTTTGCTTTAACATCAAATTCAGGTATAGGTCGGGTAGAACAACAAGTCAATAATTTTACTTTCAAATACTACACGCATACCTTATAATTTGCTGCTTTTTTTATAGAAGCCATTTAAAAGATCTAATTTAGTAACATGAAGTATTTTAAGACATGCCAAAATTTAATCAATGC
This sequence comes from Platerodrilus igneus, assembly GCA_036346225.1. Lineage (NCBI taxonomy): Eukaryota > Metazoa > Arthropoda > Insecta > Coleoptera > Lycidae > Platerodrilus > Platerodrilus igneus. The sequence goes on along the minus strand of JARFIW010001638.1, from coordinate 9,073,423 downwards.
CCACCGATTCATTGGTACGTTTTTAATAAATAAGTGATGCGGTACTCTGAACAAGATTTCTCCCTACCTGAACGGAACTAACAGTAAGTATATTAAAATATCTTCAATTATGTAAAAGGAGAAGTAGACAGTCAACCACTATCATACACTGCTTGATACGTATTAAATTATATCCTTCAAAACACAGATAATAAATATCAATTGCAAGTTTGAACTTGCATGAAATGAAACTGATCGGATGAGCATAACTTAGTCCTCTGGAAAGTTGCAAAAGTTTCTTTGTAGCAGTAAAGAGATGTAACAGGTCGTCTTACTGTTATAGGTTTCTGGAAATTATGCAACTTTACTTATCAGTCTTTCTGATATAACTTACAATGAGAAATCCATGTCTTATGTTCCCGGTTTTGTCCGAGTGGAAATTTTAAGGCTCATGTATTCTGTGCCATCTTACCTTTTGGTATTTTCCATAATACATTTGGTGGAAGTTAGAAGTGATCATCTTTTTGATTTTGAGAATATTATGGCTGTGGAAAGCTTTTCCCTATAATAAGTAATTCCATTACCAGTTAAAGGTAAAACAGGTTTAACTTTATGTCGTTCTTTTGTAATAGGGTTTCTGTTTTAGCAATTAATGGTAGCTGCAAATAAATTCATAGTAACTTCAGTTAGTTTTGTTGCATTTAGGACCACGTGTGTCCAGATTTTACAGATGTTGCACACCACATAATTTACATTTCACAAGATGCTGGTTTAACATGTTAATGTCCAGTGTGCCAAATATGATAGATTACAAGTCGATGTACATTAATGTAGCACACATGCTAACGTTAATCTTATAAGCTTTTACATCCTGGTCTCGTCATTACACTACTATAAATTTTTGGACTCGTAAGTAACATATGTAATAACAATAAAACACAAAAACTATTGTATTATAGGTTTATAAATGTGTTGGAATTGAATTGAAACAGACAAGACAATGTTTTTATACTTTTTTTTACATTGAATTTGCACTCTCTTGGCCTTTGCTCTTGCATACGATGTTGCATTTGCATCGGCAATCATTTTTTGATAACAGCCCATGCATTGTCTTCTGATGTGTTGCTCTGAACTTGACCAATATTTTCAATCTGTGTTTTCGGGTATTTGTTGTTGGCAATTCTCCAGTTGCGGACTGGTGTATCAATGAACGAGATGTTAAAGAATGTGGCTGCATCACACATTATACGGGACCATCATCTTTTAGTACAAGATACTTCATTATAGTTTCATGTGCATTTTGATTTCTTAGTAGCATGATATTCATTGTAAATTAGCATAGAATTTACAATAACAATTGAGATTAGATTCAGAGCAACTTTTTTTATACCAGATCATCATTTTTCAGAGAAAGATATTCTAATTGGTCAACTGATCAGCAAGGTCATTTCCTTTCTTCCCTTAGTTGTAATGCAATATTATATTTGGTTTTAGTTTTGAAATACGACCTTGACTAAGAGACCTCTACCATGACAAGTTGACAGAGCAAAACCTCTCTGTAGTGCCATTTCAGAATAGTTATGTTGTTATTCTTTTGTTTTACGGCAAACTCACTTGGCTGTAACTTGGCATTCACAACATTTTTAGGAAGCCCTTTTCTCCTTCTACTAACAGTTCCATAAGAGTCAGTATTGCAAGATACCAGATACTCTGCTAGTTAAACGCTCGTAATAATTGTCAGTGAACGTCCAGCCACTTTCGTCCAAGAATTCTGCTAATTGCACAACTATGCTTCCAGATGAATCCAAATCAAATACCCGTATACGCTTTATCCACTATATATTTGATATACTCACAGTATATGACTTGTAGATTTTTATGCCATATTTGTGAGCCTTCGAGGGTAAATATTGCCGAAAGCGAAAACTTCCGCAAAAAAGATACCCTAGATTCGTCCAACACGACTGATTCCCCTAGTGTGTAAATTTTTCTAGAATTTCCAATAGTAAGATTCAACAACAGATTGATTTTGTATAGTCTATCATTGTCTTCTCTCAGTGCTTCGTTGTAGCAAAAGGACCAGCACTTTAATATCAAAATAAACCTATTATTTGACATTCTAACATTATGCAGTAGCGAATGATAATAAATATCGTATTTTTTCCAGTATGATTCAATAGCTGGAAATGAGAGCAAACCTGTTAGTAGACTAGTACAGGGCAGGGCAATAATACGGCACTATCTAAACAAATAACAAACAAAATTGAGTTTTAAAATAAGTTGTTTTATTCTACATGAATGAGTTCTACATAAATGGAAATAATTACCTTACATAAAAAATAGTCAATATTTGAAAATAATGTCAGTCACATGATGTCCTTATTTTTCCACACATTGTTGTAGTCTGCGAGTGAATTCTTGTATGACGTAGCATAACATCTCCAACAGAATGTTATTTATTCCTTGCCAAATTTAATCTTTCAAATCTTCTCTGGTTCTTGAAGCATTTCCCTTGGACACTTTGGACGACCCCAAATGAAAAAGTCTGGATCCGTCAAGTCAAGTGAATGGGTAGGCCACAGAATGTCACCATTCTGGTGATGAGATGGCC